>CM066036.1:93855775-96255775 GCA_033557465.1 Ichthyophis bannanicus
ATGGCAAGTGACTTTGCCATATCAAGCAGGAATGCTTGAAAAGAAAAATCCTCAGAGGGAAATCCTCTAGAAAGAGGAGGAGAGGCTAGATCTGTTGAAGAACTAGCATTGGCACCCACAGATCTATCCAAATTTTGAGGAATAGAAGACCCTAAAGGGTGGAGTATCGGATCCCTAAAGGATGGTCGCCGGTACCGCAGGAGGTCGGGACCAGCCACAGTCGGTAACGCATCGTCCATGCTAGGGATCGATTCCAAACTCGGTACCGAGGGAAGCGACCCTGATGAGAGAAGCATGGAAGGTACCAATCGCAATGGTAATGTGGATACCGGTACTGACTCCGGCACCGTATCCGATAGAGTTGTCACCGGCTGGCCTTCATCTACCGCTAACGGTATCGAAGAAACCGAGAGTGCCCGACCTGGATCATCGGAACCGTGCCTTCGGTACCGTCCGGTATCGGTACCAAGGCGAGTCGGTACCCAGTCATCCAGACTGGAGATCGATTCTAGACTCGGCATTGAGGGAAGCGAGTCTATCGATGCACATCTGGAGGGTACCAGTACCGGTATCGATACCGATACAGGAAGATCGGTCTGCAGCGTATCCAACGGGCCCGCAGGTACCGAGGATGCCAGACTACGATCCGTGGTGAGGAATGTTTCATCCACCATTGCTGATGCCGGGGTATTGGTACCGCTCGAAGCGGATGCCACCACCGAGCATGGCTCAGGTATGTTCGGAGAGGGGTGAACCTCAGGAACAACCTGAAACCCCACTAAGGATTTGGAGGCCGAAGACTCCCACCAGGGTTTTAAAGCCAGTGTGTCCTCGAGGGCAAGGCCAGAGGCATCTCTATGCTGTGCATGAGATCTACCACTCGAGGACTGGCTAGTCTTAACAGACTGTTTTTGGGTTACCTGATCCTGTGAAGAAGAAACGGTGGCCGGTGCCCTGAAGTTGAATGGGGACCGGGTATCGAGGTGAACTCGATGCTGAAGACTTCTTCCGACTATACTGTTGCAGGAGGGGCACTCCAGCTGATAGTCGTCAGGACCCAAGCAGGGTAGACACCAATTATGAGTGTCTAAAATTAATTTTGTACCGCCACAGTTTGTACATTTCTTAGGGATAGTGGCTGGAGGTTCCATGAAGGAAAGTGAGTAGGCCTAGCAGGCCGAAAAAAACCGTGAGGCACTAACAAGGAAAAAAGTATTCCTTAAAAAGGAAAAATTTACAAGAAGAAAGAAAAGAAACACCGGCGGTACCGGTGGCATCGGGGAAGGCAGACGCGACCACAAGAAAACCAAAAAATAAAAGAAGAATTTTCTGCGGTGACAGAAGGACGTCCTGCCGGCTCCGTGGAAAAACGTAACTGAAGAGAGGCAGTTGGGAAAGGCGGGAAGGCAGCACGCAGGTGTGTTGGGATGCTTCCAAAAGCGTTCTGATTGGACGCTGGAGAGCGTTCCCGCGCAGACTCCGTCGGTACCGACGTACCCATATGTGAAGACTCATTCCTGCTTGTTCCTGGAGATCTATTCTTCCTCTCAGATTCTGTTTCTGTTTTGTGCTCCAGTATTTTCTACCATATGCATGTTGATGTTAGGATTGAGTGATTGTTTCTTATCTCCAGATATAAAAAGACTGCAGGTCACTGCACGACATGTCTGCTGTGGTTACCAGGATAGGGTTAACCCACCAGTACCCATGATGCAATGCACATGCAGATTAGCAGTCTATAGCAGGTCACCAGATGGGGTATGCCTTTCAGCTGTAACTGTACCGGAGGGCGGAGAGAGAGGGTCAATCGGTTGGGAGTGGGCGGGGAGAGGCCCCTGCTGTACTAACGCTGTCACATTAACGCTGGAACAGTACCGCGAGTGAAAACCTGTCGGTAAATGAACATTTGTAGGAGAGAGAAACCATTTCGTGTCAGCAATGTATATCACAGGTAGAGAGCCCAAAAACAGTGATAGTAGTGCTACAAGTGCAGTAACAGCATAAAGGGCACTATGGTGAGGCTGCAAAGGGGGCTGCAGATGGGACATGTAGGGGGGCAGGCGGGGTACAGGGCAGACCAGGAAGCCACCTAGGTGGCACAGAGGAACACAGAAAATGGAAAAACAGCAAGACAACGGCTGACCAAGGTCAAACTTGCCCAGTAGTCTGTGCTCCAGTGTCCCACCCAGGGGAGACGTACCCTGCAGGTACCCCAAATGTCACACAGGAAACACAATGCCTGTAATGGGGCAAGCAGTGCACATCTGGGAACCACGCTAATAGGGGTCCACGTACTCACCCCAGGATACATCCCAAACTGTCCGAACACCCAGCTATACGAACACCGTCACACCAGCCCCCAGGAAGGACAGTGCAGGGAGCAGCCACGTGTTGCCTGACACATGTATACACCCAGCAGTCCAAAGCAACTGCCTTGATTACAGGAGAAGGCGGTATATAAATCCTTTTAAATAAATAAAATAAATAAAGTGGATATACTGTACCAGCAATGCATACCCTAGCCTGTCCACAGTCTGCACAATCTACCAGGCCCACCCTAGCCAATAGCTGCTAGATCACCGACCTGCCACCCCCAACCATCTCCCCCCCATGTGGAAGGGCCATAATAGTGGCAGGCAGTGATGGGGGGGGGGAATGTGTGGATGTCCATGTATGCCCCTCACCCCGACCCCACACCCTAGGCACCCACCTACCTGCACAGTGGATGGCCTGGGACTGCGCACCACCGGCATCAACAGCATATGAGCCCATCAGCATGGTGGAAGAGGGGACATTGGTGGTGGAGGGGGCCGTGACACCTGCCCACAGCAGACCAAAGCTGTGCCCTGTACCAGTGCATGGTGTGCAGTGCACCAAAAGGTCTGTCGGATGAACACCAAAGGTAGCCCCAGGGACTACTATACTTGTATGGTGCAGTACCCACAGACAGTGTGTCTTGGAACAGACGGTCACAGGTTCAGCTCCCAGCTGTGGCTCATACAGACCATTGATTACAAGGTCTTTTGAATTATGGATTACCAGCTTGTAATATAAACTGTAAATAGTTTTACAACAACCTCTGTTTGATTTGTATATAGTTACCCTTGTTACAGTCCCAAGTTCACGATCCTGTTATAATGTAAGCACAAGATCTTTTGTTCTGACGCAACATTTTGTTATTTGTGAACCGCACTAATACTGAAAAGCGCAGTATATAAGAGCCTGTAAATAAATAAATAAATGTCCCTATATTTTACCGTACATTGCAGATACAACATCAACATGTGCACTCCCCAAAGCATCCGCCAACAAAAGCACAAACACCCACACCCACAGGCTCCACTATCCAAAGCCCCATGGATTGTCAGGTTCTTGGGCCCGGCATGGAGTAGCAGTTTCCAGCAAAGCAATACTACTAGCACCTGCATACCGTAGCAATGCCTGCACTGTGCCCAGGAGATCAAGTCCAAAAACGTAGCACAAGGAAGGAAAAGCTTTAAAAAACTTTTTATTCGATACTTGAATGAGATTGCGTGCCAAAGACCCAACACAGGCCGTGTTTTGTCACACCTTCATCAGGGGTATTGGCATACTAAAATCATAAAATAAACAAATCAAATAACCATTTGATAAGTACACTAAACACATATATAAAAACATAAATATTAAACAATGAAATTTACAATTGTGTAAAATTCATGTAAAAGAGGAGAGAGAATGATAATACATACACATATAAATAGGTTTTATGATGATTCACATAAATAAATCCATAACAGACCAATAAACACATTAAAATGTGTAATATCAACTAAACCTTTGTATAAATGATGAGACAACATCTTAACACAGTTAAAAGAAATAAGAAACTTGTACAGATACCTCTCTTGGCTGTATATACAATACTCACAACTAGCTTTCTGAATAATCACACCAATTTCTTATTGGATACATTCCTTATACACTAAAACAATTAAAATTATTAAAAATTAATAAACCCCCAAGCAATAAAAAATAAAAATTAATAAAATGCGACTAGAACAAAAACAAAGAAAGAACAGGACTGAAACGAAGCAGGAGTGAATTATATGCTCTCATGTAAAACCTTTAAAACCACTATGGGACACCAGTCTCAAAGAGTATTCTTATATCTCTTCAAATAAAATGCTTAAAATTATAAAAATGAAGAATAAATGATGCCAAAATTATAATTCCTATAGGTATTGCACATGTATAACATGTATTGATAACTATAAAGTATGCATGGGAACCAGTCAAACTTTATGCCGTATGGAATTATTTTGAAATAATCCTTCTATATGACATACATGAACTTGCAAAATGAAGACATAAAAAAGGAAAAATACTGATCAAAATCACATATTTGTGATATAATAAGAAATGTTTGCGAATCATTTTGATTTTACCACCCATCACTGTTCTTGAAACACATTGTTTTAAAATCAACCGCTCGCTTTTACTAAACTTCTTCCATAAAGCGCCGACCACTGCGCTCTTCAAAGAGATGTAAACACAGCACGTTAGCTATACAATTTATTTATTTATTTACATTTCTTATATATCGCACTATTTGACATCAGCGCGGTTTACATAGAACATAAAATTCAACACCAAAACAAGCGTCTGAGTTACGGTAAACAGGGTCATAAAACTTGGCTAACAAGGTAATTTCAGTAATGAGGATCATAAAAACTTGGATAACAATGTAATTACGAATGACGGGATGGTAAGGTAAAACTATTGACATCTTAAATTATAGCACAGATGAGATGTAATTAAAGGCTAGTGGAACCTTATACTTAAAAATCAGTGGAACCTTACTAAGTGGGGAATTCTGGTTCACTAGGTGATTCAGAGTGCCTATAACTCACGGAGAGGGGATATGCTTCTGCACTCACCGGGAAGTATTTAAGGAATAAGTAATGCTTGAGGGCCTTTCTAAATTGAAGTAGGTTGGTGATTGCTCTAATATCTGGCGGCAGTGCATTCCAGAGTTTAGGGGCACGGAGACTGAAAGCCCTGTTTGCTGTTGATGAGGTGCTTCTAGTAAGTTCACGGGGAACCATTAGCGTATTTAATGAAATTGATCTTCTTGATCTATTCGGGGTTATGGGTTTGATGAGTTTGGTTAATGATGTGGAGGAGAGACTATTTACCGCTTTGAAGGTAAGTAGTAATGTCTTGAAGATGATCCTGGCATGTATAGGAAGCCAGTGTAACTGCTTCAGAAGGGGCGAAACATGCTCACTCCTAGATGCTCCATAGAGAACCCTCGCAGCACTATTCATTGCAAGCTGTAAGGGGTTCAAGGTGGATTGAGGGAGGCCTAGCAAAATGACATTAGCATAGTCAAAGTGAGGCATGATCAGAGCCTGATAGATGGTGCGAAAATCCTCAGGTTCAAGCAGGGGGCGAAGATGTCTGAGTGACCGGATTTTGTAGTATATAGCTCTTGCAGTGTTTGCTATATGTGACTTCATGTCCAGGTTCTGATCAAGTGTAACACCCAGATAACATATTGTCACGATCAAACCTTACAGCTCTACTAAGTAAAGATAAAATTGTGCTATCTATAGCAATAAAGTTCAACTTATATTTTGTATTATGAGCACGGAGAATCCTTATAACACCAAATGTAAGTTTACCTTTACAGCACGGCTAGTACTGTGCCACACAGACTCAACCGCGATCACACACTGAATTCTGCTTCTTTCTTTGAACGCCAACTCATGCGCTCTTTAAAAAGGGCTCCTAAACCGCGGGAAGCTGACGTCACCTTTTACCTGACACCACTTTTCTAGACTCCGATTATTGCGCCCTTCAAGGTGCTTGCAAAACGCAGAAAACCAGACGTCACAGCGTATTGGGCGGGATACTCGTTTCTCAATATGTCATGTAAATACATGAACCATGTTGCTATTAATTGTATGCGATCTGCAATATCACTCTTATGCATAATGCAGAAAAGATTGCACTAATATTCATTATAAAATTACCTGGATGGACTGTAAAATGCATTATTTTTACCATGAACATGTTGCCTAGTGTCTATTTAAGACCCATTAAGTATCCAAAATGGCAGCTATTAAGAGTAAATTAGTTAGTTTGTAAACTATATTGTTATTAGATAGTTTGTTACCTAGTGTCTATTTGAGACCCATTCATATTCAAAATGGCTACTAAGAGTAAAATAGTAAGTTTTTAAACTATATTGTTATTAGTTATTAAAACTACCTAGATAATGTAAAACTAAATATCTAATTATAAATTATTGCCACTGTAGTATTATGCACATTTTGCTGCTGATGAACCCATAGGCACAACTTTATTCTACTCTGTGTAACCATACTCATGGCATAAAATTCTACGTGATAGATATAGTTGTCTTAATACGTATAAGTGCTCTCTGGGTTATTAAATAAAATATTAAAAGCTAAGTGATTACATATTATTTTACTGTACATGTAATGAACCTAACTATACTGTATTAATTATAAAAAAAACTTTTAAACTATAATACTCTAATTGTGGTTTTGGAACCACTGGCATAACTTAAAAACTATAACATATTACTACAAAACAATATAGCATCCACCTATTGTGTATTGTGTTTATCCACCGGTGTTACAAAAATACAGCTAAATCTCCCTCAGCATTAAATCCATCTGGAACCAAAGTATTAAGCAAAACAATGTACTTTTGTTCTAAACGCATAATGGTTTTATTTAAATCTCCTCCTCTTCCAATTTTGCTTTACTTTTTTCTATTACGAAAAACTTGAGATTTGTTATTTTGTGTGATTGTTCTTGCCAATGTGTAACTAACGGCTTGTCTACTAAACCTCTCCTAATGCAACTTTTGGGTTCTATAATTCTTACACATATACTTCGGATCGTTTTCCCTACGTACAATTTGTTGCATGGACACTGAACTACTTAAATAACATTGAGTAGTTTGCAATTTGTATAGTCATCAATAGTAAATTTTTGTTTGGTAAATGGATGAATGTAAAAATTCCAAACTGACATTGCGTGTGTACAGAAAGAACAATGACCACATTGATAATGATCTTTGTGTTTAGATAGAAATTTTCATTCAGTAAGGGCAGAGGGTACTAACAAATTCCGCAAATTAATATTGCATTTATGTGCTATTGTGAGGGGTAATTTTTCAAAACCAGGAATGGATTGAATGAGATGCCATTCCTTCTTGAGAATGTTTACAATATTGTACGACTGTGATGAATATAGAAGTGGGCAAACCATGCCTATCTCTTCTTTCTTATTCTTGGATATTAACAATGTTTCACAAGATGATTCTTTTGCTCTATTATATACATAAGTTTAATCGGATCTTCTCATGCTACAAATCTATCTTTCATAATTATGGCCTCTTTTTCAAATTCCTGTTCGGTGGTACAAATCCTTTTAGCTCTCAAAAATTGTCCTACTGGCAAATTCTTTTTTAAATGATGGATTATGAAAACATCCGGGTAATTTTATAATTAATATTAGTACAATTCTTTCTGCATTATGCATAAAAGAGTGATATTGCAGATCGCATACAATTAATAGCAACATGGTTCATGTATTTACATGACATATTGAGAAACGAGTATCCCGCCCAATACGCTGTGACGTCTGGTTTTCTGCGTTTTGCTAGCACCTTGAAGGGCGCAATAATCGGAGTCTAGAAAAGTGGTGTCAGGTAAAAGGTGACGTCAGCTTCCCGCAGTTTAGGAGCCCTTTTTAAAGAGCGCATGAGTTGGCGTTCAAAGAAAGAAGCAGAATTCAGTGTGTGATCGCGGTTGAGTCTGTGTGGCACAGTACTAGCCGTGCTGTAAAGGTAAACTTACAATTGGTGTTATAAGGATTCTCCGTGCTCATAATACAAAATATAAGTTGAACTTTATTGCTATAGATAGCACGATTTTATCTTTACTTAGTACTTGAGCTGTAAGGTTTGATCGTGACAATTGTATAGCTAACGTGCTGTGTTTACATCTCTTTGAAGAGCGCAGTGGTCGGCGCTTTATGGAAGAAGTTTAGTAAAAGCGAGCGGTTGATTTTAAAACAATGTGTTACAAGAACAGTGATGGGGTAAAATCAAAATGCTTCGCAAACATTTCTTATTATATCACAAATATATGATTTTGATCAGTATTTTTCCTTTTTTATGTCTTCATTTTACAAGTTCATGTATGTCATATAGAAGGATTATTTCAAAATAATTCCATACGGCATAAGGTCCGACTGGTTCCCATGCATACTTTATAGTTATCAATACATGCTATACATGTGCAATACCTATAGGAATTATAATTGTGACATAATTTATTCTTCATTTTTATAGTTTTAAGTGTTTTATATGAAGAGATTTGAAGAGATATAAGAATACTCTTTGAGGTTGGTGTCCCATAGTGGTTTTAAAGGTTTTACATGAGAGCATATAATTCACTCCTGCTTCGTTTCAGTCCTGTTCCTTTTTGTTTTTGTTCTAGTCTCATTTTATTAATTTTTATTTTTTATTGCTTGGGGGTTTATTATTAATTTTTAATAATTTTAATTGTTTAGTGTGTAAGGAATGTATCCAATAAGAAATTGGTGTGATTATTCAGAAAGCTAGTTGTGAGTATTGTGTATATATAGCCAAGAGAGGTATCTGTACAAGTTTCTATTTCTTTTAACTGTGTTCTTAAGATGTTGTCTCATCATTTATACATAGGTTTAGTTGATATTACACATTTTGATGTATTTATTGGTCTGTTATGGATTTATTTATGTGATTCATCATTGAACCTATTTCTATGTGTATGTATTATCATTCTCTCTCCTCTTTTACATGAATTTTACACAAATGTAAATTTCATTGTTTAATATTTATGTTTTTTTATATGTTTTTAGTGTACTTATCAAATGGTTATTTATATGTGATTTGATTATGCTTATTTCATGATTTTAGTATGCCAATACCCCTTTATCTTTATTTCAAACTTTATATACTGCCCTTGCTGAAGCCTGAGAGCGGTTTACAATAAACTAAAATATGCTAATGCTGAGGAAAAAGGTGATGAAGGTGTGATGAAACACGGCCTGTGTTGGGTCTTTGGCACGCAATCTCATTCAAGTATTGAATAAAAAATTTTTAAGCTTTTCCTTCCTTGTGCTAGTTTTTTGGACTTGATCTCCTGGTTTTCGTGGCACAGTGCTACTTTGTTGGTTTGCACTGTGCCCAGGACCAATGTGACGAGCAGGGCTGCCAACCACCCCTATCTTTGCACAATGCCAACATAGGAGTGGGAGTGTGCATATGTCTATCCATTGTTTTGTGGCTGCCTACTCCTCACTGGGCCCACAATGCTTACACTGATTCCAGCATTAGACTGCCAATGTGCATAATGAGGAGCAAGGTATTGTGGGTATGACGTGGACAGGGTGGACTGGGCATCTGCACACGGTGTGGGGCAATGGCTGGGAGATTGCATGGACAGGGTGGCCACAGCATGTCATGCTGGGAGGTCTCTCTCACTCTGACTGAGCAGTGACCATGGCATGTCTAGGTTCCCACATAGTGCTATACAGTGCTTCTCTCAAGTGATATCTTTGTGGTCTCTGCTGTGGGGCCCAATCACTGAGATATCTGCTTGGTGTCTGTGTGTACATCCCAGGTCTGGGTGCACAGAGTTCCCCTGGGAAGATGCACTGTGGAATGGCTAGCAGACTGTCTGCATTTTGCATGTGTATGTCTGGAACGCCTTGCAGGGTGCAGACTGAGTGTGCCCTCTGCTGGTGGATGTCAGTTCATGGTGGGGGGGGCAGCTGAGTCCTTCCAGGCCAGTGCCCTTGTGACAAGTACAGATCTACATTAACAGCCCTGGTTGCTCGTCCCACAGCCCATCATCATGTGCCTCCTTTGCAAAGATGTGGAGTGTGAGTCTGTTGAAGGCCAGATCCTGTCCACCACCCTGGCCAAGTGAGGGGTGGTCTGGTAGGTGGTGCTACATAAGCTGCATGTGGATCCAGACTCCCCCCTGCCCCTGTAACAAGCAACCATGGCAACCACACTGGATAGGCACCAGTCTGGGTACATCATGGTCTACAAGGGCCAGATATGACTGGGGAAATGCAGGTGGACCCAGGAATATCCTAGGTATGTCTGCAAGAAATACCTGACACACAGCAATGCCTATCTCATTCAACCCGGTACTGCGGACCTGGTGCTGGGCGCACCACCTCACCCTCAGGGTGAGCCCAGAACCCACACAATGGCATGGTCTGTAGCTACTCTGTAACAAAAACCAAAGGGCGAGCAGGATAAAGGTCACTGGCACTTTATTAACGAACACCCCAACGCGTTTCGGCAGGTGCCTTCATCAGGGGGTAAACAGGACTGCAGAATTAATTTAAAAACAATAACATCAAAATTAACACGTGATAAAATAAAAATACAATAAATATAAAGAAAACCCAATATATGTAATAAATACAAAATCATAAAAGACCACAAGAGAATAAATATTTACTTTCACGTTGTACTTCTAATAATGCTTAAAAAAGCACATAAAGAGTGTGTGACCAATAGTGCAATAAAAATGCTGAAAAAAAACAATTGATATGTTAGAACGTGAATGAAAATAAAATAGATACGTATTAAACTCAAGATTAGAGGAAATGGGAAACCCAGACCAGAAGACACACAGTAGGGAATAATCATGACAAAACCACATACAATAATATTCATATAGAATAAATAATTAATAGATAAAAACACCAATAAATATTTTAAATACATCAATATACGACTAAACAAGTACAATCAGTACAAAAAGGTGTATTTAAAACAGCTAATAGCAGCTGATTATGAACTAATTAAAACAAATATAATAATAAAAATAAAACATTCCAGTAGATAAAACATACGGTAAAAATAAAATAGATAAAAATAAAAATAATATTAATAATAATAATAAAAGATAAGAACACCAATAAATAATTTAAATAAATCAATGTTCGGCTAAACGGGTACAACCAGTACATAAAAATGTATTAAAAACAGCCAATAACAGCTGATTATGAACTAATTAAAACAAATAAAGAGAAACATTCCATTAGATAAAACATACAGCGCTCAATAAAAATAATATAAAAATAAACAAAACATAACAAATAATAATGGAAAACAAATCCATAAAATAAAACATATAATAATCAATGAAAATAATAATAATAATAACACAATTAATATAGATCTATCTAAAGTGATAAGAAAAAAGAAAAAAGAAGAAGAACAGCAAACTGTCTACCTGCAAATAACCGTCAATGCGGTAACTCATCTGTCTCAAGACCTAATAACAAATTCTAAATTGTATTTATAATTGAAATGGAAAAAGTAAAGGAAGGGGAAAGGAAGGGGAGGAGAGGGGAAGGAGGAGGGGAGGGAAGGGAAGAAGGGGGGGGGACGGGGAGGGGAAAGGGAAAGAGGGGGAAGGGGAGAAGGGGAAAAGGATAGGGGAGGGGAAGGTGGGAAGGAGAGAGGGGAGAGGGAAAAGGGAAAAAAAAAGGGAAAGGGGAGGGGCAAGGAAGGGGGGGAGAGAGAGAGGGGGAAGGAGGGGGGAGGGGGAGGGGGAGGGGAAGAGAGGGAGAAAGAAGAAAAAAAGGGGGGAAAAAGATAGAAGGAAAGGAAAAGAGGTGATAACTTCCTTGTATAGTACTACTATACCTAACCAATGTGGAAAGTAAATACGAGGGAAACCAGAAAAGAAATATTACATGACTTTACAGGCTGATGCCGTTATTGCAAGAAGACTCGTAACAAACTTTATAAGGAAAAAAAATTTTATAAGTAATAAATTTTTTTTAGGATACTAATTTTTTGGGCATATCTTGGAATGGATATAAAGATATATTACTAAAAGATATATGTAAAAAAAACCAAGGAGAAATTCATCCAAAACATGCTAATGCCGCAGCGCTTAAACAGATAAAAACTCTTACTTAAATGAACCCAATGAGGGAGACTAGCACAAAGTTAAAAAATAATAAATAAATTAAATGAATAAAAGAACAGTTCAAATGCTGCCGCTCATTTAGATGTACTTTGTGTGATGAATGTAAAAGAATAGTGTGAGAAACAGTTGCACACATACCCAAAAAAACGGCGGGAAAGGGGCCGACTTAAAAAAGAAGACCGCGCTGAATTCAAACGTGGTTTAAGAAAGGAGCGAGCATACCTGTGTATTGCACGATTGGAGAAACACTCTGAGAGAACTTTAAAAAAACATTAAAGAATACCGATTGAAGACAACATGTCAGGAAAACACACATACCTTAAAACCGGCAGCAGAACCGGAAAACAGCTATGAGTAAACGCGCTGTTTTTTGACGCGATTTAAAGAGCCCACGTCACAAAATTACCATGAATGAATATGCATTAAAAAATGTAGTGCAATGAAATAATGCACTAAAAATCACATATAAATATAAATAAAAGGGGGAATGATGAAAAATGCAATACATTGAGCAAATTATAAATAGTATTCAATAGAAGCTTAACTATAAAGAAAACCATGGACAGTTGTGCAGTGACTTCAACGACCTTAAAAAAACGAACCTTAAAAACAGAACGGAGCACAATGATATGATTGCCCTAACTAAACTAACAGGGAAAGCAATAATTTTTATAACCTAATGGACTGTATTATGCACAAGTAAAGAATAAAAAATGTTAAAAAATACAAAAATAAATGTTTTAGGTGTATTAGAATTGATAAAGAAAAGAACTGACTATAATATATGAACTAAAAATGCATAAAGGGTAACCATGCACACATAATATGAGAAAAAATATAATAAAATATAAGATATAATATTATGACTAAATTAAAAATATCAAATATCGTGATAAGTAAAAAGAAAAATGAAAAAGTAATAAAAATATATATTGTACATCCAAACCTAAAAACCCAAAGAATTATTGATATCAAAAAGCAGCAATAGCTGTGAAATATCAAAATATGGAAATAATATTAAAAACATAAAAAATCACAGAAACACCGACAAATTGAATTCTTGATTAAGACCTAGTGGTTCAAGTGATTGGAGCTCATAAATATATCGTTGTTCCAACCTAAGTAAAAATCTGGTCCATGTCACCTCCTCTCCAATGTGGATGTACTACCTTGATGACAAAAAACTTCAGATCAGAGATTGAATGGCCTTTATTGATCCAATGTTGTACTAATGGTTTATCTTCCACCCGTCTATTCAAACAACTTTTGTGTTCGATAATGCGCGTCTTAACAGGACGGCTAGTTTTTCCAACGTAAAAAAGCTTGCAGGGACACATCACAACATATATCACATTACTTGTATTGCAATTTGAAAAATGAGGTAAGAAGAATTTTTTGGCTGTAATAGGATGTACAAACACATCTTTAAAGGATAAACTATTCAAACAAACGGAAACACCGTCCGCACATGAAATGCCCCTTGATTCTAAACCTTTGGTTTAGGTTTGGCAAAGAGCAGACGGAACAAGAATGTTCCTAATATTGCGATTTCTTTTATGTGCAACCATCACCGACTTTTGCGCCATTCCTGGAAGTGTAGAGAGAAGATGCCATTCACGTTTCAAAATTTGGGATATATCTTTAGAAAAAGAGGAAAAAGTGAGTGCACATACCACTCGATCTGCTTTAGGCAAAATGCGTTTCTGCAACAAATCATTTCTGTTGCAAGATCTAGCTTGCTATATGCATTTTGAATAACATGTTGTGGATAGCCCCTGTTTCTGAACCTATTAACCATGTTAGCAGAATGACGCTCAAAATCATGGACTGAAGTACACAAACGTTTGACTCGTAAAAACTGCCCATACGGTAAATTATTCTTCAAGGACTTATTGTGAAAACTGTCATAGCGCAGCAAGGAATTGCGGTCTGTGGGTTTACGGAAAAGGTCAGTTTCAAAACCATCTTTTCCTTTTTTTATATTAATGTCAAGATATGAAATATGCGTTGAACTAAAAGACCCATCAAACTGTAAGTGTACATCTTTAGAATTAAGCCATTGAAAAAACTCTTGTAAGATATCTATAGTACCGTCCCAAATGAGAAGAACATCGTCTATATAACGTAGCCATAACCTAATATATTTCTTAAAAGGATGTACCTGAAGAAATTCACTCTCAAAATGAGCCACATATAAGTTCGCGACATCTGGCGCCATGGAGGACCCCATGGCCACACCCTTAATTTGCTTATAAAAAATACCCTGTAAACAAAAAAAAAAAAAAAAAAAAGTTCTCGCACATAGCGATAGCTGCCATCTGGGTCAAAAAACAAGTGGGAATGCGTACTGGTGGTTCTCGCTGAATTAAAGTGTTTGCGATTACTTCTAAAGCGTCTGCTTGCGGGATATTAGTGTAAAGTGAGTTAATGTCCAGGGTTGCCAAAATCAATCCATCATGATAATTTGTAAAGTCATGTAATATATTAATGACATGAGTTGAATCACGTACAAAAGAGGGTATTTTTGGAACAAACGGACGTAAGAAAAAATCTAGAAATTTAGAAAGGGGTTCTAGCAAAGACCCAATTGCTGATATAATGGGTCGCCCGGGTGTATTAATGAGAGATTTATGAATTTTGGGCCAAATGTAAATAGTCGGTATGACCGGATGTTGAACAGTAAGAAAACTGATCTCATTGGGTGTCAAATACCCCGCCTGTTGTCCAATAAAAATAAGAGTATCCACTCTATGTTTTAAATTAGCTGTGGGGTCATCAAAAATCTTCTTATAGAACACATTATCATTAACTTGACGTAATATTTCTTGAACATAATCTGTCCTATTCTGAATGACTAAGGCTCCACCTTTATCAGCCGGCTTAATAATAATGGACAAGTTATCCTGTAGTTCATGAAGAGCTGCTATCTGGTCAGAAGTAAGATTACGGAAAGATCGATCTTTCTTTTTGTAAAGTGCTTCTACCTGAGATAACACTACTCTCTCAAAGGCATCTATAAGAACATTATTATTACTAGGAGGTACCCAGGTGGAAGGTTTTCGAAAGAACGGAATTGTCACTTGGGGCAGCAATTTGGTTAGAAAAGAAATCCATAATTTTTAATTTTCTGAAAAATTTATAGAGCTCTACTTGAGTAGTGAAACGATCATGTCTTGTGTAAGGGACAAAAGAAAGACCTTTTTCTAAAACTTCTACTTGTCCTTTACTTAAAACACAATCAGACAAATTAAAAATGCCGCTGTCAGTGGTTAATCTTGAAATCTCTGACCTCTCCCTCTGCCTCTGCCCCTGGGGAGTGAAGTGGGCCGTGCCTCCCATGTTTTGTATTGATGATATGGTGATTGTGCATGGTGAGGTGGATTCCGCTTCTTGCCTCCTCCCTTCCACAGGGAGTCCATTGAAAAACCCGATGGGTGCCGGGATGAACCCGCGGCGGCAGAGGGACAGAGGGGCCGAGGAGCCCTGTTCTACAGTATCTTCAGCATAACTACGACTTCTTTTATTAACGTGTTCCAGAGAGGATCAGGAGAGAAAAGTCTAGTTTTAGCTTTGCTTTTCCCTGATTTAGCATTATGAGTACTGGGTCCTGGTTTTGGCGAATCCGCATTCCCACCTGTGAGATGCGATGCGTGGTCTGGGTTTCCCATTTATCCAATAATACACAGTATCATTTTTGTAATCACTATCATCACGTTTGAATTTATCAAGTTTTCTATCTTTAACAATTTTGCTATATTCTGAAGCATTCCTATCAAAGTTCTTCTTTACTTTGTCAAACTTGTGGTCATTAGTTTTTAGAAACGTAATCTTCTCATCAACCTTAGCTTTTTAAACTGACAGATTTGCGTTTTGAAGTGTTAATTAAAAGAATCAATCAGATACAAAGAGCAATTATTCATAATTTTAACCCAACTGGCCTTGAACTCCTCATCATATTTATACATCCCTGGGGCCTTTTGAACACGAAGCCCTCTAGGGATGATTTTCTTGCGGCAATATTCGAGGAGTGAGGCAGCATGCATGTCCTCACGAATCAGTTGGCTGCATGAAGCTGGACCGCTTCTCCCCATTCATCTTCAACGTTAGGAGAACCCTCATCTTGATTAAAGAAGGGGTCTTCAGGTAACAGATTTTTCAAATCAGTTTCTTGGAAACTCAAAATGTCTTTCCACGGGGAGAACATGCTCAGGTGAACAAAAGACACAAAGGGAGCACCGAACTCGCAGAAGTCCAAACAAAAACCAAAGGGCGAGCAGGATAAAGGTCACTGGCACTTTATTAACGAACACCCCAACGCGTTTCGGCAGGTGCCTTCATCAGGGGGTAAACAGGACTGCAGAATTAATTTAAAAACAATAACATCAAAATTAACACGTGATAAAATAATACAATAAATATAAAGAAAACCCAATATATGTAATAAATACAAAATCATAAAAGACCACAAGAGAATAAATATATACTTACACGTTGTACTTCTAATAATGCTTAAAAAAGCACATAAAGAGTGTGTGACCAATAGTGCAATAAAAATGCTGAAAAAAAAACAATTGATATGTTAGAACGTGAATGAAAATAAAATAGATACGTATTAAACTCAAGATTAGAGGAAATGGGAAACCCAGACCAGAAGACACACAGTAGGGAATAATCATGACAAAACCACATACAATAATATTCATATAGAATAAATAATTAATAGATAAAAACACCAATAAATATTTTAAATACATCAATATACGACTAAACAAGTACAATCAGTACAAAAAGGTGTATTTAAAACAGCTAATAGCAGCTGATTATGAACTAATTAAAACAAATATAATAATAAAAATAAAACATTCCAGTAGATAAAACATACGGTAAAAATAAAATAGATAAAAATAAAAATAATATTAATAATAATAATAAAAGATAAGAACACCAATAAATAATTTAAATAAATCAATGTTCGGCTAAACGGGTACAACCAGTACATAAAAATGTATTAAAAACAGCCAATAACAGCTGATTATGAACTAATTAAAACAAATAAAGAGAAACATTCCATTAGATAAAACATACAGCGCTCAATAAAAATAATATAAAAATAAACAAAACATAACAAATAATAATGGAAAACAAATCCATAAAATAAAAACATATAATAATCAATGAAAATAATAATAATAATAACACAATTAATATAAGATCTATCTAAAGTGATAAGAAAAAAGAAAAAAGAAGAAGAACAGCAAACTGTCTACCTGCAAATAACCGTCAATGCGGTACTCATCTGTCTCAAGACCTAATAACAAATTCTAAATTGTATTTATAATTGAAATGGAAAAAGTAAAGTAAGGGGAAAAGGAAGGGGAGGAGGAGAGGAGGAGAGGAGGGGAGGGAAGGGAAGAAAGGGGGGGGAAGGGAGGGGAGGGGAAAGGGAAAGAGGGGGAAGGAGGAGAAAAGGATAGGGGGAGGGGAAGGGGGAAGGAGAGAGGGGAGAGGGAAAAGGGAAAAAAAGGGAAAGGGGAGGGGAAAGGAAGGGGGGGAGAGAGAGAGGGGGAAGGGGTGGGAGGGGGGAGGGGGAGGGGAAGAGAGGGAGAAAGAAAGAAGAACAACAGGGGGGAAAAGATAGAAGGAAAGGAAAAGAGGTGATAACTTCCTTGTATAGTACTACTATACCTAACCAATGTGGAAAGTAAATACGAGGGAAAACAGAAAAGAAATATTACATGACTTTACAGCTGATGCCGTTCTTGCAAGAAGACTTGTAACAAACATTATAAGGAAAAAAAATTTTTATAAGGAAAAAAAATTTTTTAGGAAAAAAATTTTTTGGGCATATCTTGGAATGGATATAAAGATATATTACTAAAAGATATATGTAAAAAAACCAAGGAGAAATTCATCCAAAACATGCTAATGCCGCAGCGCTTAAACAGATAAAAACTCTTACTTAAATGAACCCAATGAGGGAGACTAGCACAAAGTTAAAAAATAATAAATAAATTAAATGAATAAAAGAACAGTTCAAATGCTGCCGCTCATTTAGATGTACTTTGTGTGATGAATGTAAAAGAATAGTGTGAGAAACAGTTGCACACATACCCAAAAAAAAAACGGCGGGAAAGGGGCCGACTTAAAAAAGAAGACCGCGCTGAATTCTAACGTGGTTTAAGAAAGGAGCGAGCATACCTGTGTATTGCACGATTGGAGAAAACTCTGAGAGAACTTTAAAAAAACATTAAAGAATACCGATTGAAGACAACATGTCAGGAAAACACACATACCTTAAAACCGGCAGCAGAACCGGAAACAGCTATGAGTAAACGCGCTGTTTTTTGACGCGATTTAAAGAGCCCACGTCACAAAATTACCATGAATGAATATGCATTAAAAAATGTAGTGCAATGAAATAATGCACTAAAAATCACATATAAATATAAATAAAAGGGGGAATGATGAAAAATGCAATACATTGAGCAAATTATCAATAGTATTCAATAGAAGCTTAACTAGAAAGAAAACCATGACAGTTGTGCAGTGACTTCAACGACCTTAAAAAACGAACCTTAAAAACAGAACGGAGCACAATGATATGATTGCCCTAACTAAACTAACAGGGAAAGCAATAATTTTTATAACCTAATGGACTGTATTATGCACAAGTAAAGAATAAAAAATGTTAAAAAATACAAAAATAAATGTTTTAGGTGTATTAGAATTGATAAAGAAAAGAACTGACTATAATATATGAACTAAAAATGCATAAAGGGTAACCATGCACACATAATATGAGAAAAAATATAATAAAATATAAGATATAATATTATGACTAAATTAAAATATCAAATATCGTGATAAGTAAAAAGAAAAATGAAAAAGTAATAAAAATATATATTGTACATCCAAACCTTAAAAACCCAAAGAATTATTGATATCAAAAAGCAGCAATAGCTGTGAAATATCAAAATATGGAAATAATATTAAAAACATAAAAAATCACAGAAACACCGACAAATTGAATTCTTGATTAAGACCTAGTGGTTCAAGTGATTGGAGCTCATAAATATATCGTTGTTCCAACCTAAGTAAAATCTTGTCCATGTCACCTCCTCTCCAATGTGGATGTACTACCTTGATGACAAAAAAAATTTCAGATCAGAGATTGAATGGCCTTTATTGATCCAATGTTGTACTAATGGTTTATCTTCCACCCGTCTATTCAAACAACTTTTGTGTTCGATAATGCGCGTCTTAACAGGACGGCTAGTTTTTCCAACGTAAAAAAGCTTGCAGGGACACATCACAACATATATCACATTACTTGTATTGCAATTTGAAAAATGAGGTAAGAAGAATTTTTTGGCTGTAATAGGATGTACAAACACATCTTTAAAGGATAAACTATTCAAACAAACGGAACACCGTCCGCACATGAAATGCCCCTTGATTCTAACCTTTGGTTTAGGTTTGGCAAGAGCAGACGGAACAAGAATGTTCCTAATATTGCGATTTCTTTTATGTGCAACCATCACCGACTTTTGCGCCATTCCTGGAAGTGTAGAGAGAAGATGCCATTCACGTTTCAAAATTTGGGATATATCTTTAGAAAAAGAGGAAAAAGTGAGTGCACATACCACTCGATCTGCTTTAGGCAAAATGCGTTTCTGCAACAAATCATTTCTGTTGCAAGATCTAGCCTTGCTATATGCATTTTGAATAACATGTTGTGGATAGCCCCTGTTTCTGAACCTATTAACCATGTTAGCAGAATGACGCTCAAAATCATGGACTGAAGTACACAAACGTTTGACTCGTAAAAACTGCCCATACGGTAAATTATTCTTCAAGGACTTATTGTGAAAACTGTCATAGCGCAGCAAGGAATTGCGGTCTGTGGGTTTACGGAAAAGGTCAGTTTCAAAACCATCTTTTCCTTTTTTTATATTAATGTCAAGATATGAAATATGCGTTGAACTAAAAGACCCATCAAACTGTAAGTGTACATCTTTAGAATTAAGCCATTGAAAAAACTCTTGTAAGATATCTATAGTACCGTCCCAAATGAGAAGAACATCGTCTATATAACGTAGCCATAACCTAATATATTTCTTAAAAGGATGTACCTGAAGAAATTCACTCTCAAAATGAGCCACATATAAGTTCGCGACATCTGGCGCCATGGAGGACCCCATGGCCACACCCTTAATTTGCTTATAAAAAATACCCTGGAAACAAAAAAAGTTCTCGCACATAGCGATAGCTGCCATCTGGGTCAAAAAACAAGTGGGAATGCGTACTGGTGGTTCTCGCTGAATTAAAGTGTTTGCGATTACTTCTAAAGCGTCTGCTTGCGGGATATTAGTGTAAAGTGAGTTAATGTCCAGGGTTGCCAAAATCAATCCATCATGATAATTTGTAAAGTCATGTAATATATTAATGACATGAGTTGAATCACGTACAAAAGAGGGTATTTTTGGAACAAACGGACGTAAGAAAAAATCTAGAAATTTAGAAAGGGGTTCTAGCAAAGACCCAATTGCTGATATAATGGGTCGCCCGGGTGGATTAATGAGAGATTTATGAATTTTGGGCAAAATGTAAATAGTGGGTATGACCGGATGTTGAACAGTAAGAAAACTGATCTCATTGGGTGTCAAATACCCCGCCTGTTGTCCAATAAAAATAAGAGTATCCACTCTATGTTTTAAATTAGCTGTGGGGTCATCAAAAATCTTCTTATAGAACACATTATCATTAACTTGACGTAATATTTCTTGAACATAATCTGTCCTATTCTGAATGACTAAGGCTCCACCTTTATCAGCCGGCTTAATAATAATGGACAAGTTATCCTGTAGTTCATGAAGAGCTGCTATCTGGTCAGAAGTAAGATTACGGAAAGATCGATCTTTCTTTTTGTAAAGTGCTTCTACCTGAGATAACACTACTCTCTCAAAGGCATCTATAAGAACATTATTATTACTAGGAAGGTACCCAGGTGGAAGGTTTTCGAAGAACGGAATTGTCACTTGGGGCAGCAATTTGGTTAGAAAAGAAATCCATAATTTTTAATTTTCTGAAAAATTTATAGAGCTCTACTTGAGTAGTGAAACGATCATGTCTTGTGTAAGGGACAAAAGAAAGACCTTTTTCTAAAACTTCTACTTGTCCTTTACTTAAAACACAATCAGACAAATTAAAAATGCCGCTGTCAGTGGTTAATCTTGAAATCTCTGACCTCTCCCTCTGCCTCTGCCCCTGGGGAGTGAAGTGGGCCGTGCCTCCCATGTTTTGTATTGATGATATGGTGATTGTGCATGGTGAGGTGGATTCCGCTTCTTGCCTCCTCCCTTCCACAGGGAGTCCATTGAAAAACCCGATGGGTGCCGGGATGAACCCGCGGCAGAGGACAGAGGGGGCCGAGGAGCCCTGTTCTACAGTATCTTCAGCATAACTACGACTTCTTTTATTAACGTGTTCCAGAGAGGGATCAGGAGAGAAAAGTCTAGTTTTAGCTTTGCTTTTCCCTGATTTAGCATTATGAGTACTGGGTCCTGGTTTTGGCGAATCCGCATCCCACCTGTGAGATGCGATGCGTGGTCTGGGTTTCCCATTTATCCAATAATACACAGTATCATTTTTGTAATCACTATCATCACGTTTGAATTTATCAAGTTTTCTATCTTTAACAATTTTGCTATATTCTGAAGCATTCCTATCAAAGTTCTTCTTTACTTTGTCAAACTTGTGGTCATTAGTTTTTAGAAACGTAATCTTCTCATCAACCTTAGCTTTTAAACTGACAGATTTGCGTTTTGAAGTGTTAATTAAAAGAATCATCAGATCCAAAGAGCACTTATTCATAATTTTAACCCAACTGGCCTTGAACTCCTCATCATCTTTATACATCCCTGGGGCCTTTTGAACACGAAGCCCTCTAGGGATGATTTCTTGCGGCGATATTCGAGGAGTGAGGCAGCATGCATGTCCTCACGAATCAGTTGCTGCATGAGCTGGACCGCTTCTCCCCATTCATCTTCAACGTTAGGAGAACCCTCATCTTGATTAAAGAAGGGGTCTTCAGGTAACAGATTTTTCAAATCAGTTTCTTGGAAACTCAAAATGTCTTTCCACGGGGAGAACATGCTCAGGTGAACAAAAGACACAAAGGGAGCACCGAACTCGCAGAAGTCCAAACAAAAACCAAAGGGCGAGCAGGATAAAGGTCACTGGCACTTTATTAACGAACACCCCAACGCGTTTCGGCAGGTGCCTTCATCAGGGGGTAAACAGGACTGCAGAATTAATTTAAAAACAATAACATCAAAATTAACACGTGATAAAATAAAAATACAATAAATATAAAGAAAACCCAATATATGTAATAAATACAAAATCATAAAAGACCACAAGAGAATAAATATATACTTACACGTTGTACTTCTAATAATGCTTAAAAAAGCACATAAAGAGTGTGTGACCAATAGTGCAATAAAAATGCTGAAAAAAACAATTGATATGTTAGAACGTGAATGAAAATAAATAGATACGTATTAAAATCAAGATTAGAGGAAATGGGAAACCCAGACCAGAAGACACACAGTAGGGAATAATCATGACAAAACCACATACAATAATATTCATATAGAATAAATAATTAATAGATAAAAACACCAATAAATATTTTAAATACATCAATATACGACTAAACAAGTACAATCAGTACAAAAAGGTGTATTTAAAACAGCTAATAGCAGCTGATTATGAACTAATTAAAACAAATATAATAATAAAATAAAACATTCCAGTAGATAAAACATACGGTAAAAATAAATAGATAAAATAAAAATAATATTAATAATAATAATAAAAGATAAGAACACCAATAAATAATTTAAATAAATCAATGTTCGGCTAAACGGGTACAACCAGTACATAAAAATGTATTAAAAACAGCCAATAACAGCTGATTATGAACTAATTAAAACAAATAAAGAGAAACATTCCATTAGATAAAACATACAGCGCTCAATAAAAATAATATAAAAATAAACAAAACATAACAAATAATAATGGAAAACAAATCCATAAATGAAAACATATAATAATCAATGAAAATAATAATAATAATAACACAATTAATATAGATCTATCTAAAGTGATAAGAAAAAAGAAAAAGAAGCAGAACAGCAAACTGTCGACCTGCAAATAACCGTCTATGCGGTACTCATCTGTCTCAAGACCTAATAACAAATTCTAAATTGTATTTATAATTGAAATGGAAAAAGTAAAGGAAGGGGAAAGGAAGGGGAGGAGAGGAGAAGGAGGAGGGGAGGGAAGGGAAGAAAGGGGGGGAAGGGGAGGGGAAAGGGAAAGAGGGGGAAGGGGAGAAAAGGATAGGGGGAGGGGAAGGGGGAAGGAGAGAGGGGAGAGGGAAAAGGGAAAAAAAAAAAGGGAAAGGGGAGGGGAAAGGAAGGGGGGAGAGAGAGAGGGGGAAGGAGGGGGGAGGGGGAGGGGAAGAGAGGGAGAAAGAAGAAAAAAAAACGGGGGAAAAGATAGAAGGAAAGGAAAAGAGGTGATAACTTCCTTGTATAGTACTACTATACCTAACCAATGTGGAAAGTAAATACGAGGGAAAACAGAAAAGAAATATTACATGACTTTACAGCTGATGCCGTTCTTGCAAGAAGACTTGTAACAAACATTATAAGGAAAAAAAATTTTATAAGGAAAAATATTTTTTAGGAAAAAAATTTTTTGGGCATATCTTGGAATGGATATAAAGATATATTACTAAAAGATATATGTAAAAAAACCAAGGAGAAATTCATCCAAAACATGCTAATGCCGCAGCGCTTAAACAGATAAAAACTCTTACTTAAATGAACCCAATGAGGGAGACTAGCACAAAGTTAAAAAATAATAAATAAATTAAATGAATAAAAGAACAGTTCAAATGCTGCCGCTCATTTAGATGTACTTTGTGTGATGAATATAATAGAATAGTGTGAGAATCAGTTGCACACATACCCAAATAAAACGGCGGGAAATGGTCCGACTTAAAAAAGAAGAACGCGCTGAATTCTAACGTGGTTTAAGAAAGGAGCGAGCATACCTGTGTATTGCACGATTGGAGAAAACTCTGAGAGAACTTTAAAAAAACATTAAAGAATACCGATTGAAGACAACATGTCAGGAAAACACACATACCTTAAAACCGGCAGCAGAACCGGAAACAGCTATGAGTAAACGCGCTGTTTTTTGACGCGATTTAAAGAGCCCACGTCACAAAATTACCATGAATGAATATGCATTAAAAAATGTAGTGCAATGAAATAATGCACTAAAAATCACATATAAATATAAATAAAAGGGGGAATGATGAAAAATGCAATACATTGAGCAAATTATCAATAGTATTCAATAGAAGCTTAACTAGAAAGAAAACCATGACAGTTGTGCAGTGACTTCAACGACCTTAAAAAACGAACCTTAAAAACAGAACGGAGCACAATGATATGATTGCCCTAACTAAACTAACAGGGAAAGCAATAATTTTTATAACCTAATGGACTGTATTATGCACAAGTAAAGAATAAAAAATGTTAAAAAAATACAAAAATAAATGTTTTAGGTGTATTAGAATTGATAAAGAAAAGAACTGACTATAATATATGAACTAAAAATGCATAAAGGGTAACCATGCACACATAATATGAGAAAAAATATAATAAAATATAAGATATAATATTATGACTAAATTAAAATATCAAATATCGTGATAAGTAAAAAGAAAAATGAAAAAGTAATAAAAATATATATTGTACATCCAAACCTTAAAAACCCAAAGAATTATTGATATCAAAAAGCAGCAATAGCTGTGAAATATCAAAATATGGAAATAATATTAAAAACATAAAAAATCACAGAAACACCGACAAATTGAATTCTTGATTAAGACCTAGTGGTTCAAGTGATTGGAGCTCATAAATATATCGTTGTTCCAACCTAAGTAAAATCTTGTCCATGTCACCTCCTCTCCAATGTGGATGTACTACCTTGATGACAAAAAACTTCAGATCAGAGATTGAATGGCCTTTATTGATCCAATGTTGTACTAATGGTTTATCTTCCACCCGTCTATTCAAACAACTTTTGTGTTCGATAATGCGCGTCTTAACAGGACGGCTAGTTTTTCCAACGTAAAAAAGCTTGCAGGGACACATCACAACATATATCACATTACTTGTATTGCAATTTGAAAAATGAGGTAAGAAGAATTTTTTGGCTGTAATAGGATGTACAAACACATCTTTAAAGGATAAACTATTCAAACAAACGGAACACCGTCCGCACATGAAATGCCCCTTGATTCTAACCTTTGGTTTAGGTTTGGCAAGAGCAGACGGAACAAGAATGTTCCTAATATTGCGATTTCTTTTATGTGCAACCATCACCGACTTTTGCGCCATTCCTGGAAGTGTAGAGAGAAGAAGATGCCATTCACGTTTCAAAATTTGGGATATATCTTTAGAAAAAGAGGAAAAAGTGAGTGCACATACCACTCGATCTGCTTTAGGCAAAATGCGTTTCTGCAACAAATCATTTCTGTTGCAAGATCTAGCCTTGCTATATGCATTTTGAATAACATGTTGTGGATAGCCCCTGTTTCTGAACCTATTAACCATGTTAGCAGAATGACGCTCAAAAATCATGGACTGAAGTACACAAACGTTTGACTCGTAAAAACTGCCCATACGGTAAATTATTCTTCAAGGACTTATTGTGAAAACTGTCATAGCGCAGCAAGGAATTGCGGTCTGTGGGTTTACGGAAAAGGTCAGTTTCAAAACCATCTTTTCCTTTTTTTATATTAATGTCAAGATATGAAATATGCGTTGAACTAAAAGACCCATCAAACTGTAAGTGTACATCTTTAGAATTAAGCCATTGAAAAAACTCTTGTAAGATATCTATAGTACCGTCCCAAATGAGAAGAACATCGTCTATATAACGTAGCCATAACCTAATATATTTCTTAAAAGGATGTACCTGAAGAAATTCACTCTCAAAATGAGCCACATATAAGTTCGCGACATCTGGCGCCATGGAGGACCCCATGGCCACACCCTTAATTTGCTTATAAAAAATACCCTGGAAACAAAAAAGTTCTCGCACATAGCGATAGCTGCCATCTGGGTCAAAAAACAAGTGGGAATGCGTACTGGTGGTTCTCGCTGAATTAAAGTGTTTGCGATTACTTCTAAAGCGTCTGCTTGCGGGATATTAGTGTAAAGTGAGTTAATGTCCAGGGTTGCCAAAATCAATCCATCATGATAATTTGTAAAGTCATGTAATATATTAATGACATGAGTTGAATCACGTACAAAAGAGGGTATTTTTGGAACAAACGGACGTAAGAAAAAATCTAGAAATTTAGAAAGGGGTTCTAGCAAAGACCCAATGCTGATATAATGGGTCGCCCGGGTGGATTAATGAGAGATTTTATGAATTTTGGGCAAAATGTAAATAGTGGGTATGACCGGATGTTGAACAGTAAGAAAACTGATCTCATTGGGTGTCAAATACCCCGCCTGTTGTCCAATAAAATAAGAGTATCCACTCTATGTTTTAAATTAGCTGTGGGGTCATCAAAAATCTTCTTATAGAACACATTATCATTAACTTGACGTAATATTTCTTGAACATAATCTGTCCTATTCTGAATGACTAAGGCTCCACCTTTATCAGCCGGCTTAATAATAATGGACAAGTTATCCTGTAGTTCATGAAGAGCTGCTATCTGGTCAGAAGTAAGATTACGGAAAGATCGATCTTTCTTTTTGTAAAGTGCTTCTACCTGAGATAACACTACTCTCTCAAAGGCATCTATAAGAACATTATTATTACTAGGAGGTACCCAGGTGGAAGGTTTTCGAAGAACGGAATTGTCACTTGGGGCAGCAATTTGGTTAGAAAAGAAATCCATAATTTTTAATTTTCTGAAAAAATTTATAGAGCTCTACTTGAGTAGTGAAACGATCATGTCTTGTGTAAGGGACAAAAGAAAGACCTTTTTCTAAAACTTCTACTTGTCCTTTACTTAAAACACAATCAGACAAATTAAAAATGCCGCTGTCAGTGGTTAATCTTGAAATCTCTGACCTCTCCCTCTGCCTCTGCCCCTGGGGAGTGAAGTGGGCCGTGCCTCCCATGTTTTGTATTGATGATATGGTGATTGTGCATGGTGAGGTGGATTCCGCTTCTTGCCTCCTCCCTTCCACAGGGAGTCCATTGAAAAACCCGATGGGTGCCGGGATGAACCCGCGGCAGAGGACAGAGGGGCCGAGGAGCCCTGTTCTACAGTATCTTCAGCATAACTACGACTTCTTTTATTAACGTGTTCCAGAGAGGGATCAGGAGAGAACAGTATAGTTTTTAGCTTTGCTTTTCCCTGATTTAGCATTATGAGTACTGGTCCTGGTTTTGGCGAATCCGCATCCCACCTGTGAGATGCGATGCGTGGTCTGGGTTTCCCATTTATCCAATAATACACAGTATCATTTTTGTAATCACTATCATCACGTTTGAATTTATCAAGTTTTCTATCTTTAACAATTTTGCTATATTCTGAAGCATTCCTATCAAAGTTCTTCTTTACTTTGTCAAACTTGTGGTCATTAGTTTTTAGAAACGTAATCTTCTCATCAACCTTGGCTTTTAAACTGACAGATTTACGTTTTGAAGTGTTAATTAAAAGAATCATCAGATCCAAAGAGCACTTATTCATAATTTTAACCCAACTGGCCTTGAACTCCTCATCATCTTTATACATCCCTGGGGCCTTTTGAACACGAAGCCCTCTAGGGATGATTTTCTTGCGGCAATATTCGAGGAGTGAGGCAGCATGCATGTCCTCACGAATCAGTTGCTGCATGAGCTGGACCGCTTCTCCCCATTCATCTTCAACGTTAGGAGAACCCTCATCTTGATTAAAGAAGGGGTCTTCAGGTAACAGATTTTTCAAATCAGTTTCTTGGAAACTCAAAATGTCTTTCCACGGGGAGAACATGCTCTGTTACCTGAAGACCCCTTCTTTAATCAAGATGAGGGTTCTCCTAACGTTGAAGATGAATGGGGAGAAGCGGTCCAGCTCATGCAGCAACTGATTCGTGAGGACATGCATGCTGCCTCACTCCTCGAATATTGCCGCAAGAAAATCATCCCTAGAGGGCTTCGTGTTCAAAAGGCCCCAGGGATGTATAAAGATGATGAGGAGTTCAAGGCCAGTTGGGTTAAAATTATGAATAAGTGCTCTTTGGATCTGATGATTCTTTTAATTAACACTTCAAAACGCAAATCTGTCAGTTTAAAAGCTAAGGTTGATGAGAAGATTACGTTTCTAAAAACTAATGACCACAAGTTTGACAAAGTAAAGAAGAACTTTGATAGGAATGCTTCAGAATATAGCAAAATTGTTAAAGATAGAAAACTTGATAAATTCAAACGTGATGATAGTGATTACAAAAATGATACTGTGTATTATTGGATAAATGGGAAACCCAGACCACGCATCGCATCTCACAGGTGGGATGCGGATTCGCCAAAACCAGGACCCAGTACTCATAATGCTAAATCAGGGAAAAGCAAAGCTAAAACTAGACTTTTCTCTCCTGATCCCTCTCTGGAACACGTTAATAAAAGAAGTCGTAGTTATGCTGAAGATACTGTAGAACAGGGCTCCTCGGCCCCTCTGTCCTCTGCCGCGGGTTCATCCCGGCACCCATCGGGTTTTTCAATGGACTCCCTGTGGAAGGGAGGAGGCAAGAAGCGGAATCCACCTCACCATGCACAATCACCATATCATCAATACAAAACATGGGAGGCACGGCCCACTTCACTCCCCAGGGGCAGAGGCAGAGGGAGAGGTCAGAGATTTCAAGATTAACCACTGACAGCGGCATTTTTAATTTGTCTGATTGTGTTTTAAGTAAAGGACAAGTAGAAGTTTTAGAAAAAGGTCTTTCTTTTGTCCCTTACACAAGACATGATCGTTTCACTACTCAAGTAGAGCTCTATAAATTTTCAGAAAATTAAAAATTATGGATTTCTTTTCTAACCAAATTGCTGCCCCAAGTGACAATTCCGTTCTTCGAAAACCTTCCACCTGGGTACCTCCTAGTAATAATAATGTTCTTATAGATGCCTTTGAGAGAGTAGTGTTATCTCAGGTAGAAGCACTTTACAAAAAGAAAGATCGATCTTTCCGTAATCTTACTTCTGACCAGATAGCAGCTCTTCATGAACTACAGGATAACTTGTCCATTATTATTAAGCCGGCTGATAAAGGTGGAGCCTTAGTCATTCAGAATAGGACAGATTATGTTCAAGAAATATTACGTCAAGTTAATGATAATGTGTTCTATAAGAAGATTTTTGATGACCCCACAGCTAATTTAAAACATAGAGTGGATACTCTTATTTTTATTGGACAACAGGCGGGGTATTTGACACCCAATGAGATCAGTTTTCTTACTGTTCAACATCCGGTCATACCCACTATTTACATTTTGCCCAAAATTCATAAATCTCTCATTAATCCACCCGGGCGACCCATTATATCAGCAATTGGGTCTTTGCTAGAACCCCTTTCTAAATTTCTAGATTTTTTCTTACGTCCGTTTGTTCCAAAAATACCCTCTTTTGTACGTGATTCAACTCATGTCATTAATATATTACATGACTTTACAATTATAATGATGGATTGATTTTGGCAACCCTGGACATTAACTCACTTTACACTAATATCCCGCAAGCAGACGCTTTAGAAGTAATCGCAAACACTTTAATTCAGCGAGAACCACCAGTACGCATTCCCACTTGTTTTTTGACCCAGATGGCAGCTATCGCTATGTGCGAGAACTTTTTTTGTTTCCAGGGTATTTTTTATAAGCAAATTAAGGGTGTGGCCATGGGGTCCTCCATGGCGCCAGATGTCGCGAACTTATATGTGGCTCATTTTGAGAGTGAATTTCTTCAGGTACATCCTTTTAAGAAATATATTAGGTTATGGCTACGTTATATAGACGATGTTCTTCTCATTTGGGACGGTACTATAGATATCTTACAAGAGTTTTTTCAATGGCTTAATTCTAAAGATGTACACTTACAGTTTGATGGGTCTTTTAGTTCAACGCATATTTCATATCTTGACATTAATATAAAAAAGGAAAAGATGGTTTTGAAACTGACCTTTTCCGTAAACCCACAGACCGCAATTCCTTGCTGCGCTATGACAGTTTTCACAATAAGTCCTTGAAGAATAATTTACCGTATGGGCAGTTTTTACGAGTCAAACGTTTGTGTACTTCAGTCCATGATTTTGAGCGTCATTCTGCTAACATGGTTAATAGGTTCAGAAAACAGGGGCTATCCACAACATGTTATTCAAAATGCATATAGCAAGGCTAGATCTTGCAACAGAAATGATTTGTTGCAGAAACGCATTTTGCCTAAAGCAGATCGAGTGGTATGTGCACTCACTTTTTTCCTCTTTTTCTAAAGATATATCCCAAATTTTGAAACGTGAATGGCATCTTCTCTCTACACTTCCAGGAATGGCGCAAAAGTCGGTGATGGTTGCACATAAAAGAAATCGCAATATTAGGAACATTCTTGTTCCGTCTGCTCTTGCCAAACCTAAACCAAAGGTTAGAATCAAGGGGCATTTCATGTGCGGACGGTGTTCCGTTTGTTTGAATAGTTTATCCTTTAAAGATGTGTTTGTACATCCTATTACAGCCAAAAAATTCTTCTTACCTCATTTTTCAAATTGCAATACAAGTAATGTGATATATGTTGTGATGTGTCCCTGCAAGCTTTTTTACGTTGGAAAAACTAGCCGTCCTGTTAAGACGCGCATTATCGAACACAAAAGTTGTTTGAATAGACGGGTGGAAGATAAACCATTAGTACAACATTGGATCAATAAAGGCCATTCAATCTCTGATCTGAAGTTTTTTGTCATCAAGGTAGTACATCCACATTGGAGAGGAGGTGACATGGACAAGATTTTACTTAGGTTGGAACAACGATATATTTATGAGCTCCAATCACTTGAACCACTAGGTCTTAATCAAGAATTCAATTTGTCGGTGTTTCTGTGATTTTTTATGTTTTTAATATTATTTCCATATTTTGATATTTCACAGCTATTGCTGCTTTTTGATATCAATAATTCTTTGGGTTTTAAGGTTTGGATGTACAATATATATTTTTATTACTTTTTCATTTTTCTTTTTACTTATCACGATATTTGATATTTTAATTTAGTCATAATATTATATCTTATATTTTATTATATTTTTTCTCATATATGTGTGTATGGTTACCCTTTATGCATTTTTAGTTCATATATTATAGTCAGTTCTTTTCTTTATCAATTCTAATACACCTAAAACATTTATTTTTGTATTTTTTAACATTTTTTATTCTTTACTTGTGCATAATACAGTCCATTAGGTTATAAAAATTATTGCTTTCCCTGTTAGTTTAGTTAGGGCAATCATATCATTGTGCTCCGTTCTGTTTTTAAGGTTCGTTTTTTAAGGTCGTTGAAGTCACTGCACAACTGTCATGGTTTTCTTTCTAGTTAAGCTTCTATTGAATACTATTGATAATTTGCTCAATGTATTGCATTTTCATCATTCCCCCTTTTATTTATATTTATATGTGATTTTTAGTGCATTATTTCATTGCACTACATTTTTTAATGCATATTCATTCATGGTAATTTTGTGACGTGGGCTCTTTAAATCGCGTCAAAAAACAGCGCGTTTACTCATAGCTGTTTCCGGTTCTGCTGCCGGTTTTAAGGTATGTGTGTTTTCCTGACATGTTGTCTTCAATCGGTATTCTTTAATGTTTTTTTAAAGTTCTCTCAGAGTTTTCTCCAATCGTGCAATACACAGGTATGCTCGCTCCTTTCTTAAACCACGTTAGAATTCAGCGCGGTCTTCTTTTTTAAGTCGGCCCCTTTCCCGCCGTTTTTTTTGGGTATGTGTGCAACTGTTTCTCACACTATTCTTTTACATTCATCACACAAAGTACATCTAAATGAGCGGCAGCATTTGAACTGTTCTTTTATTCATTTAATTTATTTATTATTTTTTAACTTTGTGCTAGTCTCCCTCATTGGGTTCATTTAAGTAAGAGTTTTTATCTGTTTAAGCGCTGCGGCATTAGCATGTTTTGGATGAATTTCTCCTTGGTTTTTTACATATATCTTTTAGTAATATATCTTTATATCCATTCCAAGATATGCCCAAAAAATTTTTTTCCTTAAAAAAAATTTTTTCCTTATAAAAATTTTTTTCCTTATAATGTTTGTTACAAGTCTTCTTGCAAGAACGGCATCAGCTGTAAAGTCATGTAATATTTCTTTTCTGTTTTCCCTCGTATTTACTTTCCACATTGGTTAGGTATAGTAGTACTATACAAGGAAGTTATCACCTCTTTTCCTTTCCTTCTATCTTTTCCCCCCTTTTTTTCTTTCTTTCTCCCTCTCTTCCCCCTCCCCTCCCCCCTCCACCCCCCTCCTTCCCCTCTCTCTCTCTCCCCCCCCTTCCTTTCCCCTCCCCTTTCCCTTTTTTTTCCCTTTTCCCTCTCCCCTCTCTCCTTCCCCCTTCCCCTCCCCCTATCCTTTTCTCCCCTTCCCCCTCTTTCCCTTTCCCCTCCCCTTCCCCCCCCTTTCTTCCCTTCCCTCCCCTCCTCCTCCTCTCCTCCCCTTCCTTTCCCCTTCCTTTACTTTTTCCATTTCAATTATAAATACAATTTAGAATTTGTTATTAGGTCTTGAGACAGATGAGTACCGCATTGACGGTTATTTGCAGGTAGACAGTTTGCTGTTCTTCTTCTTTTTTCTTTTTTCTTATCACTTTAGATAGATCTATATTAATTGTGTTATTATTATTATTTTCATTGATTATTATATGTTTTATTTTATGGATTTGTTTTCCATTATTATTTGTTATATCGATTATGTTTTGTTTATTTTTATATTATTTTTATTGAGCGCTGTATGTTTTATCTAATGGAATGTTTCTCTTTATTTGTTTTAATTAGTTCATAATCAGCTGTTATTGGCTGTTTTTAATACATTTTTATGTACTGGTTGTACCCGTTTAGCCGAACATTGATTTATTTAAATTATTTATTGGTGTTCTTATCTTTTATTATTATTATTAATATTATTTTTATTTTTATCTATTTTATTTTTACCGTATGTTTTATCTACTGGAATGTTTTATTTTTATTATTATATTTGTTTTAATTAGTTCATAATCAGCTGCTATTAGCTGTTTTAAATACACCTTTTTGTACTGATTGTACTTGTTTAGTCGTATATTGATGTATTTAAAATATTTATTGGTGTTTTTATCTATTAATTATTTATTCTATATGAATATTATTGTATGTGGTTTTGTCATGATTATTCCCTACTGTGTGTCTTCTGGTCTGGGTTTCCCATTTCCTCTAATCTTGAGTTTAATACGTATCTATTTTATTTTCATTCACGTTCTAACATATCAATTGTTTTTTTTCAGCATTTTTATTGCACTATTGGTCACACACTCTTTATGTGCTTTTTTAAGCATTATTAGAAGTACAACGTGTAAGTATATATTTATTCTCTTGTGGTCTTTTATGATTTTGTATTTATTACATATATTGGGTTTTCTTTATATTTATTGTATTTTTATTTTATCACGTGTTAATTTTGATGTTATTGTTTTTAAATTAATTCTGCAGTCCTGTTTACCCCCTGATGAAGGCACCTGCCGAAACGCGTTGGGGTGTTCGTTAATAAAGTGCCAGTGACCTTTATCCTGCTCGCCCTTTGGTTTTTGTTTGGACTTCTGCGAGTTCGGTGCTCCCTTTGTGTCTTTTGTTCACCTGAGCATGTTCTCCCCGTGGAAAGACATTTTGAGTTTCCAAGAAACTGATTTGAAAAATCTGTTACCTGAAGACCCCTTCTTTAATCAAGATGAGGGTTCTCCTAACGTTGAAGATGAATGGGGAGAAGCGGTCCAGCTCATGCAGCAACTGATTCGTGAGGACATGCATGCTGCCTCACTCCTCGAATATTGCCGCAAGAAAATCATCCCTAGAGGGCTTCGTGTTCAAAAGGCCCCAGGGATGTATAAAGATGATGAGGAGTTCAAGGCCAGTTGGGTTTAAAATTATGAATAAGTGCTCTTTGGATCTGATGATTCTTTTAATTAACACTTCAAAACGCAAATCTGTCAGTTTAAAAGCTAAGGTTGATGAGAAGATTACGTTTCTAAAAACTAATGACCACAAGTTTGACAAAGTAAAGAAGAACTTTGATAGGAATGCTTCAGAATATAGCAAAATTGTTAAAGATAGAAAACTTGATAAATTCAAACGTGATGATAGTGATTACAAAAATGATACTGTGTATTATTGGATAAATGGGAAACCCAGACCACGCATCGCATCTCACAGGTGGGATGCGGATTCGCCAAAACCAGGACCCAGTACTCATAATGCTAAATCAGGGAAAAGCAAAGCTAAAACTAGACTTTTCTCTCCTGATCCCTCTCTGGAACACGTTAATAAAAGAAGTCGTAGTTATGCTGAAGATACTGTAGAAACAGGGCTCCTCGGCCCCTCTGTCCTCTGCCGCGGGTTCATCCCGGCACCCATCGGGTTTTTCAATGGACTCCCTGTGGAAGGGAGGAGGCAAGAAGCGGAATCCACCTCACCATGCACAATCACCATATCATCAATACAAAACATGGGAGGCACGGCCACTTCACTCCCCAGGGGCAGAGGCAGAGGGAGAGGTCAGAGATTTCAAGATTAACCACTGACAGCGGCATTTTTAATTTGTCTGATTGTGTTTTAAGTAAAGGACAAGTAGAAGTTTTAGAAAAAGGTCTTTCTTTTGTCCCTTACACAAGACATGATCGTTTCACTACTCAAGTAGAGCTCTATAAATTTTTCAGAAAATTAAAAATTATGGATTTCTTTTCTAACCAAATTGCTGCCCCAAGTGACAATTCCGTTCTTCGAAAACCTTCCACCTGGGTACCTCCTAGTAATAATAATGTTCTTATAGATGCCTTTGAGAGAGTAGTGTTATCTCAGGTAGAAGCACTTTACAAAAAGAAAGATCGATCTTTCCGTAATCTTACTTCTGACCAGATAGCAGCTCTTCATGAACTACAGGATAACTTGTCCATTATATTAAGCCGGCTGATAAAGGTGGAGCCTTAGTCATTCAGAATAGGACAGATTATGTTCAAGAAATATTACGTCAAGTTAATGATAATGTGTTCTATAAGAAGATTTTTGATGACCCCACAGCTAATTTAAAACATAGAGTGGATACTCTTATTTTTATTGGACAACAGGCGGGGTATTTGACACCCAATGAGATCAGTTTTCTTACTGTTCAACATCCGGTCATACCCACTATTTACATTTTGCCCAAAATTCATAAATCTCTCATTAATCCACCCGGGCGACCCATTATATCAGCAATTGGGTCTTTGCTAGAACCCCTTTCTAAATTTCTAGATTTTTTCTTACGTCCGTTTGTTCCAAAAATACCCTCTTTTGTACGTGATTCAACTCATGTCATTAATATATTACATGACTTTACAAATTATCATGATGGATTGATTTTGGCAACCCTGGACATTAACTCACTTTACACTAATATCCCGCAAGCAGACGCTTTAGAAGTAATCGCTAAACCATTAATTCAGCGAGAACCACCAGTACGCATTCCCACTTGTTTTTTGACCCAGATGGCAGCTATCGCTATGTGCGAGAACTTTTTTTGTTTCCAGGGTATTTTTTATAAGCAAATTAAGGGTGTGGCCATGGGGTCCTCCATGGCGCCAGATGTCGCGAAACTTATATGTGGCTCATTTTGAGAGTGAATTTCTTCAGGTACATCCTTTTAAGAAATATATTAGGTTATGGCTACGTTATATAGACGATGTTCTTCTCATTTGGGACGGTACTATAGATATCTTACAAGAGTTTTTTCAATGGCTTAATTCTAAAGATGTACACTTACAGTTTGAAGGGTCTTTTAGTTCAACGCATATTTCATATCTTGACATTAATATAAAAAAAGGAAAAGATGGTTTTGAAACTGACCTTTTCCGTAAACCCACAGACCGCAATTCCTTGCTGCGCTATGACAGTTTTCACAATAAGTCCTTGAAGAATAATTTACCGTATGGGCAGTTTTTACGAGTCAAACGTTTGTGTACTTCAGTCCATGATTTTGAGCGTCATTCTGCTAACATGGTTAATAGGTTCAGAAACAGGGGCTATCCACAACATGTTATTCAAAATGCATATAGCAAGGCTAGATCTTGCAACAGAAATGATTTGTTGCAGAAACGCATTTTGCCTAAAGCAGATCGAGTGGTATGTGCACTCACTTTTTCCTCTTTTTCTAAAGATATATCCCAAATTTTGAAACGTGAATGGCATCTTCTCTCTACACTTCCAGGAATGGCGCAAAAGTCGGTGATGGTTGCACATAAAAGAAATCGCAATATTAGGAACATTCTTGTTCCGTCTGCTCTTGCCAAACCTAAACCAAAGGTTAGAATCAAGGGGCATTTCATGTGCGGACGGTGTTCCGTTTGTTTGAATAGTTTATCCTTTAAAGATGTGTTTGTACATCCTATTACAGCCAAAAATTCTTCTTACCTCATTTTTCAAATTGCAATACAAGTAATGTGATATATGTTGTGATGTGTCCCTGCAAGCTTTTTTACGTTGGAAAAACTAGCCGTCCTGTTAAGACGCGCATTATCGAACACAAAAGTTGTTTGAATAGACGGGTGGAAGATAAACCATTAGTACAACATTGGATCAATAAAGGCCATTCAATCTCTGATCTGAAGTTTTTTGTCATCAAGGTAGTACATCCACATTGGAGAGGAGGTGACATGGACAAGATTTTACTTAGGTTGGAACAACGATATATTTATGAGCTCCAATCACTTGAACCACTAGGTCTTAATCAAGAATTCAATTTGTCGGTGTTTCTGTGATTTTTTATGTTTTTAATATTATTTCCATATTTGATATTTCACAGCTATTGCTGCTTTTTGATATCAATAATTCTTTGGGTTTTTAAGGTTTGGATGTACAATATATATTTTTATTACTTTTTCATTTTTCTTTTTACTTATCACGATATTTGATATTTTAATTTAGTCATAATATTATATCTTATATTTTATTATATTTTTTCTCATATTATGTGTGCATGGTTACCCTTTATGCATTTTTAGTTCATATATTATAGTCAGTTCTTTTCTTTATCAATTCTAATACACCTAAAACATTTATTTTTGTATTTTTTAACATTTTTTATTCTTTACTTGTGCATAATACAGTCCATTAGGTTATAAAAATTATTGCTTTCCCTGTTAGTTTAGTTAGGGCAATCATATCATTGTGCTCCGTTCTGTTTTTAAGGTTCGTTTTTTAAGGTCGTTGAAGTCACTGCACAACTGTCATGGTTTTCTTTCTAGTTAAGCTTCTATTGAATACTATTGATAATTTGCTCAATGTATTGCATTTTCATCATTCCCCCTTTTATTTATATTTATATGTGATTTTTAGTGCATTATTTCATTGCACTACATTTTTTAATGCATATTCATTCATGGTAATTTTGTGACGTGGGCTCTTTAAATCGCGTCAAAAAACAGCGCGTTTACTCATAGCTGTTTCCGGTTCTGCTGCCGGTTTTAAGGTATGTGTGTTTTCCTGACATGTTGTCTTCAATCGGTATTCTTTAATGTTTTTTTAAAGTTCTCTCAGAGTTTTCTCCAATCGTGCAATACACAGGTATGCTCGCTCCTTTCTTAAACCACGTTAGAATTCAGCGCGGTCTTCTTTTTTAAGTCGGCCCCTTTCCCGCCGTTTTTTTTGGGTATGTGTGCAACTGTTTCTCACACTATTCTTTTACATTCATCACACAAAGTACATCTAAATGAGCGGCAGCATTTGAACTGTTCTTTTATTCATTTAATTTATTTATTATTTTTTAACTTTGTGCTAGTCTCCCTCATTGGGTTCATTTAAGTAAGAGTTTTTATCTGTTTAAGCGCTGCGGCATTAGCATGTTTTGGATGAATTTCTCCTTGGTTTTTTTACATATATCTTTTAGTAATATATCTTTATATCCATTCCAAGATATGCCCAAAAAATTTTTTTCCTAAAAAAAATTTTTTCCTTATAAAAATTTTTTTCCTTATAATGTTTGTTACAAGTCTTCTTGCAAGAACGGCATCAGCTGTAAAGTCATGTAATATTTCTTTTCTGTTTTCCCTCGTATTTACTTTCCACATTGGTTAGGTATAGTAGTACTATACAAGGAAGTTATCACCTCTTTTCCTTTCCTTCTATCTTTTCCCCCCTTTTTTTCTTTCTTTCTCCCTCTCTTCCCCTCCCCCTCCCCCCTCCTTCCCCCTCTCTCTCTCCCCCCCCCTTCCTTTCCCCCCCCTCCCCTTCCCTTTTTTTCCCTTTTCCCTCTCCCCTCTCTCCTTCCCCCTTCCCCTCCCCCTATCCTTTTCTCCCCTTCCCCCTCTTTCCCTTTCCCCTCCCCTTCCCCCCCCTTTCTTCCCTTCCCTCCCCTCCTCCTTCTCCTCTCCTCCCCTTTCCCCTTCCTTTACTTTTTCCATTTCAATTATAAATACAATTTAGAATTTGTTATTAGGTCTTGAGACAGATGAGTACCGCATTGACGGTTATTTGCAGGTAGACAGTTTGCTGTTCTTCTTCTTTTTTCTTTTTTCTTATCACTTTAGATAGATCTATATTAATTGTGTTATTATTATTATTATTTTCATTGATTATTATATGTTTTATTTTATGGATTTGTTTTCCATTATTATTTGTTATGTTTTGTTTATTTTTATATTATTTTTATTGAGCGCTGTATGTTTTATCTAATGGAATGTTTCTCTTTATTTGTTTTAATTAGTTCATAATCAGCTGTTATTGGCTGTTTTTAATACATTTTTATGTACTGGTTGTACCCGTTTAGCCGAACATTGATTTATTTAAATTATTTATTGGTGTTCTTATCTTTTATTATTATTATTAATATTATTTTTATTTTTATCTATTTTATTTTTACCGTATGTTTTATCTACTGGAATGTTTTATTTTTATTATTATATTTGTTTTAATTAGTTCATAATCAGCTGCTATTAGCTGTTTTAAATACACCTTTTTGTACTGATTGTACTTGTTTAGTCGTATATTGATGTATTTAAAATATTTATTGGTGTTTTTATCTATTAATTATTTATTCTATATGAATATTATTGTATGTGGTTTTGTCATGATTATTCCCTACTGTGTGTCTTCTGGTCTGGGTTTCCCATTTCCTCTAATCTTGAGTTTAATACGTATCTATTTTATTTTCATTCACGTTCTAACATATCAATTGTTTTTTTTCAGCATTTTTATTGCACTATTGGTCACACACTCTTTATGTGCTTTTTTAAGCATTATTAGAAGTACAACGTGTAAGTATATATTTATTCTCTTGTGGTCTTTTATGATTTTGTATTTATTACATATATTGGGTTTTCTTTATATTTATTGTATTTTTATTTTATCACGTGTTAATTTTGATGTTATTGTTTTTAAATTAATTCTGCAGTCCTGTTTACCCCCTGATGAAGGCACCTGCCGAAACGCGTTGGGGTGTTCGTTAATAAAGTGCCAGTGACCTTTATCCTGCTCGCCCTTTGGTTTTTGTTTGGACTTCTGCGAGTTCGGTGCTCCCTTTGTGTCTTTTGTTCACCTGAGCATGTTCTCCCCGTGGAAAGACATTTTGAGTTTCCAAGAAACTGATTTGAAAAATCTGTTACCTGAAGACCCCTTCTTTAATCAAGATGAGGGTTCTCCTAACGTTGAAGATGAATGGGGAGAAGCGGTCCAGCTCATGCAGCAACTGATTCGTGAGGACATGCATGCTGCCTCACTCCTCGAATATTGCCGCAAGAAAATCATCCCTAGAGGGCTTCGTGTTCAAAAGGCCCCAGGGATGTATAAAGATGATGAGGAGTTCAAGGCCAGTTGGGTTTAAAATTATGAATAAGTGCTCTTTGGATCTGATGATTCTTTTAATTAACACTTCAAAACGCAAATCTGTCAGTTTAAAAGCTAAGGTTGATGAGAAGATTACGTTTCTAAAAACTAATGACCACAAGTTTGACAAAGTAAAGAAGAACTTTGATAGGAATGCTTCAGAATATAGCAAAATTGTTAAAGATAGAAAACTTGATAAATTCAAACGTGATGATAGTGATTACAAAAATGATACTGTGTATTATTGGATAAATGGGAAACCCAGACCACGCATCGCATCTCACAGGTGGGATGCGGATTCGCCAAAACCAGGACCCAGTACTCATAATGCTAAATCAGGGAAAAGCAAAGCTAAAACTAGACTTTTCTCTCCTGATCCCTCTCTGGAACACGTTAATAAAAGAAGTCGTAGTTATGCTGAAGATACTGTAGAACAGGGCTCCTCGGCCCCTCTGTCCTCTGCCGCGGGTTCATCCCGGCACCCATCGGGTTTTTCAATGGACTCCCTGTGGAAGGGAGGAGGCAAGAAGCGGAATCCACCTCACCATGCACAATCACCATATCATCAATACAAAACATGGGAGGCACGGCCCACTTCACTCCCCAGGGGCAGAGGCAGAGGGAGAGGTCAGAGATTTCAAGATTAACCACTGACAGCGGCATTTTTAATTTGTCTGATTGTGTTTTAAGTAAAGGACAAGTAGAAGTTTTAGAAAAAGGTCTTTCTTTTGTCCCTTACACAAGACATGATCGTTTCACTACTCAAGTAGAGCTCTATAAATTTTTCAGAAAATTAAAAATTATGGATTTCTTTTCTAACCAAATTGCTGCCCCAAGTGACAATTCCGTTCTTCGAAAACCTTCCACCTGGGTACCTCCTAGTAATAATAATGTTCTTATAGATGCCTTTGAAAGAGTAGTGTTATCTCAGGTAGAAGCACTTTACAAAAAGAAAGATCGATCTTTCCGTAATCTTACTTCTGACCAGATAGCAGCTCTTCATGAACTACAGGATAACTTGTCCATTATTATTAAGCCGGCTGATAAAGGTGGAGCCTTAGTCATTCAGAATAGGACAGATTATGTTCAAGAAATATTACGTCAAGTTAATGATAATGTGTTCTATAAGAAGATTTTTGATGACCCCACAGCTAATTTAAAACATAGAGTGGATACTCTATTTTTATTGGACAACAGGCGGGGTATTTGACACCCAATGAGATCAGTTTTCTTACTGTTCAACATCCGGTCATACCCACTATTTACATTTTGCCCAAAATTCATAAATCTCTCATTAATCCACCCGGGCGACCCATTATATCAGCAATTGGGTCTTTGCTAGAACCCCTTTCTAAATTTCTAGATTTTTTCTTACGTCCGTTTGTTCCAAAAATACCCTCTTTTGTACGTGATTCAACTCATGTCATTAATATATTACATGACTTTACAAATTATCATGATGGATTGATTTTGGCAACCCTGGACATTAACTCACTTTACACTAATATCCCGCAAGCAGACGCTTTAGAAGTAATCGCAAACACTTTAATTCAGCGAGAACCACCAGTACGCATTCCCACTTGTTTTTTGACCCAGATGGCAGCTATCGCTATGTGCGAGAACTTTTTTTGTTTCCAGGGTATTTTTTATAAGCAAATTAAGGGTGTGGCCATGGGGTCCTCCATGGCGCCAGATGTCGCGAACTTATATGTGGCTCATTTTGAGAGTGAATTTCTTCAGGTACATCCTTTTAAGAAATATATTAGGTTATGGCTACGTTATATAGACGATGTTCTTCTCATTTGGGACGGTACTATAGATATCTTACAAGAGTTTTTTCAATGGCTTAATTCTAAAGATGTACACTTACAGTTTGATGGGTCTTTTAGTTCAACGCATATTTCATATCTTGACATTAATATAAAAAAAGGAAAAGATGGTTTTGAAACTGACCTTTTCCGTAAACCCACAGACCGCAATTCCTTGCTGCGCTATGACAGTTTTCACAATAAGTCCTTGAAGAATAATTTACCGTATGGGCAGTTTTTTACGAGTCAAACGTTTGTGTACTTCAGTCCATGATTTTGAGCGTCATTCTGCTAACATGGTTAATAGGTTCAGAAACAGGGGCTATCCACAACATGTTATTCAAAATGCATATAGCAAGGCTAGATCTTGCAACAGAAATGATTTGTTGCAGAAACGCATTTTGCCTAAAGCAGATCGAGTGGTATGTGCACTCACTTTTTCCTCTTTTTCTAAAGATATATCCCAAATTTTGAAACGTGAATGGCATCTTCTCTCTACACTTCCAGGAATGGCGCAAAAGTCGGTGATGGTTGCACATAAAAGAAATCGCAATATTAGGAACATTCTTGTTCCGTCTGCTCTTGCCAAACCTAAACCAAAGGTTAGAATCAAGGGGCATTTCATGTGCGGACGGTGTTCCGTTTGTTTGAATAGTTTATCCTTTAAAGATGTGTTTGTACATCCTATTACAGCCAAAAAATTCTTCTTACCTCATTTTTCAAATTGCAATACAAGTAATGTGATATATGTTGTGATGTGTCCCTGCAAGCTTTTTTACGTTGGAAAAACTAGCCGTCCTGTTAAGACGCGCATTATCGAACACAAAAGTTGTTTGAATAGACGGGTGGAAGATAAACCATTAGTACAACATTGGATCAATAAAGGCCATTCAATCTCTGATCTGAAGTTTTTTGTCATCAAGGTAGTACATCCACATTGGAGAGGAGGTGACATGGACAAGATTTTACTTAGGTTGGAACAACGATATATTTATGAGCTCCAATCACTTGAACCACTAGGTCTTAATCAAGAATTCAATTTGTCGGTGTTTCTGTGATTTTTTATGTTTTTAATATTATTTCCATATTTTGATATTTCACAGCTATTGCTGCTTTTTGATATCAATAATTCTTTGGGTTTTTAAGGTTTGGATGTACAATATATATTTTTATTACTTTTTCATTTTTCTTTTTACTTATCACGATATTTGATATTTTAATTTAGTCATAATATTATATCTTATATTTTATTATATTTTTTCTCATATTATGTGTGCATGGTTACCCTTTATGCATTTTTAGTTCATATATTATAGTCAGTTCTTTTCTTTATCAATTCTAATACACCTAAAACATTTATTTTTGTATTTTTTAACATTTTTTATTCTTTACTTGTGCATAATACAGTCCATTAGGTTATAAAAATTATTGCTTTCCCTGTTAGTTTAGTTAGGGCAATCATATCATTGTGCTCCGTTCTGTTTTTAAGGTTCGTTTTTTAAGGTCGTTGAAGTCACTGCACAACTGTCATGGTTTTCTTTCTAGTTAAGCTTCTATTGAATACTATTGATAATTTGCTCAATGTATTGCATTTTTCATCATTCCCCCTTTTATTTATATTTATATGTGATTTTTAGTGCATTATTTCATTGCACTACATTTTTTAATGCATATTCATTCATGGTAATTTTGTGACGTGGGCTCTTTAAATCGCGTCAAAAAACAGCGCGTTTACTCATAGCTGTTTCCGGTTCTGCTGCCGGTTTTAAGGTATGTGTGTTTTCCTGACATGTTGTCTTCAATCGGTATTCTTTAATGTTTTTTTAAAGTTCTCTCAGAGTTTTCTCCAATCGTGCAATACACAGGTATGCTCGCTCCTTTCTTAAACCACGTTAGAATTCAGCGCGGTCTTCTTTTTTAAGTCGGCCCCTTTCCCCGCCGTTTTTTTTTGGGTATGTGTGCAACTGTTTCTCACACTATTCTTTTACATTCATCACACAAAGTACATCTAAATGAGCGGCAGCATTTGAACTGTTCTTTTATTCATTTAATTTATTTATTATTTTTTAACTTTGTGCTAGTCTCCCTCATTGGGTTCATTTAAGTAAGAGTTTTTATCTGTTTAAGCGCTGCGGCATTAGCATGTTTTGGATGAATTTCTCCTTGGTTTTTTTACATATATCTTTTAGTAATATATCTTTATATCCATTCCAAGATATGCCCAAAAAATTTTTTTCCTAAAAAAAATTTTTTCCTTATAATGTTTGTTACAAGTCTTCTTGCAAGAACGGCATCAGCTGTAAAGTCATGTAATATTTCTTTTCTGTTTTCCCTCGTATTTACTTTCCACATTGGTTAGGTATAGTAGTACTATACAAGGAAGTTATCACCTCTTTTCCTTTCCTTCTATCTTTTCCCCCCTTTTTTTCTTTCTTTCTCCCTCTCTTCCCCTCCCCCTCCCCCCTCCTTCCCCCTCTCTCTCTCCCCCCCTTCCTTTCCCCTCCCCTTTCCCTTTTTTTCCCTTTTCCCTCTCCCCTCTCTCCTTCCCCCTTCCCCTCCCCCTATCCTTTTCTCCCCTTCCCCCTCTTTCCCTTTCCCCTCCCCTTCCCCCCCCTTTCTTCCCTTCCCTCCCCTCCTCCTTCTCCTCTCCTCCCCTTCCTTTCCCCTTCCTTTACTTTTTCCATTTCAATTATAAATACAATTTAGAATTTGTTATTAGGTCTTGAGACAGATGAGTACCGCATTGACGGTTATTTGCAGGTAGACAGTTTGCTGTTCTTCTTCTTTTTTCTTTTTTCTTATCACTTTAGATAGATCTATATTAATTGTGTTATTATTATTATTATTTTCATTGATTATTATATGTTTTATTTTATGGATTTGTTTTTCCATTATTATTTGTTATGTTTTGTTTATTTTTATATTATTTTTATTGAGCGCTGTATGTTTTATCTAATGGAATGTTTCTCTTTATTTGTTTTAATTAGTTCATAATCAGCTGTTATTGGCTGTTTTTAATACATTTTTATGTACTGGTTGTACCCGTTTAGCCGAACATTGATTTATTTAAATTATTTATTGGTGTTCTTATCTTTTATTATTATTATTAATATTATTTTTATTTTTATCTATTTTATTTTTACCGTATGTTTTATCTACTGGAATGTTTTATTTTTATTATTATATTTGTTTTAATTAGTTCATAATCAGCTGCTATTAGCTGTTTTAAATACACCTTTTTGTACTGATTGTACTTGTTTAGTCGTATATTGATGTATTTAAAATATTTATTGGTGTTTTTATCTATTAATTATTTATTCTATATGAATATTATTGTATGTGGTTTTGTCATGATTATTCCCTACTGTGTGTCTTCTGGTCTGGGTTTCCCATTTCCTCTAATCTTGAGTTTAATACGTATCTATTTTATTTTCATTCACGTTCTAACATATCAATTGTTTTTTTTCAGCATTTTTATTGCACTATTGGTCACACACTCTTTATGTGCTTTTTTAAGCATTATTAGAAGTACAACGTGTAAGTATATATTTATTCTCTTGTGGTCTTTTATGATTTTGTATTTATTACATATATTGGGTTTTCTTTATATTTATTGTATTTTTATTTTATCACGTGTTAATTTTGATGTTATTGTTTTTAAATTAATTCTGCAGTCCTGTTTACCCCCTGATGAAGGCACCTGCCGAAACGCGTTGGGGTGTTCGTTAATAAAGTGCCAGTGACCTTTATCCTGCTCGCCCTTTGGTTTTTGTTTGGACTTCTGCGAGTTCGGTGCTCCCTTTGTGTCTTCTGTAGCTACTCTGTGCCAGTAACACACACAGTCAGTACCCCCTACCACGGTGCAGTGCTGCAGAGGTGCATACCCCATCTGGTGACCTGCTGTAGACTGCTAATCTGTTTGTGCATTGATCATGCGTACTGGTGGGTTAACCCTATCCTGGTAACTACAGCAGACATGCCGGGCGGTGACCTGCAGTCTTTCTATATCCGGAGATAAGAAACGATCACTCCATCCTAACATCAACATGCATATGGTAGAAAATACTGGAGCACAAAACAGAAACAGAATCTGAGAGGAAGAATAGGTCTCAGATTAATATAGGACTGCACATCAACCATGGGAAAGCCCCTCTAAGCTGCTGTCCCAACACTTCATCCTTCTGTATCCAGCCATTGCAGATCAGAGAGCTGTGGAGGTGTAATCTACTGGTTAGTACTGATACCTCCCAAGCCAAGGGCCATGGTTTGATTCCCTTTTGTCCTTTTTGTTTTGTTTTGTTTTTTTATGCCAAACAGCCATGATGACGCCCACTGACCCCTTCTCTCTGCCCTCTCTCCACCCTCTGTGGGACTTACCGCCACCGGCGATGTTAACACGCGCTAACGTTGCATCGGGTGACGTTAACGCGAGTTAATGTCACTTAACGCACGATAACGTAGCTGCTGCTACGTTATCGCTGTTTAGTAAACATACTCCTAAGTATTGCTCAGAAAGCCTGCAATGGAGAGTGAAACGAGATTTGAACTCAGACATCCCCTGCTGTTTTAACCACCAGCCATTCCTCTACTCCATTCAGTGTGGAAATTCAAGGTAATATAAAAAAAAAAGCTGTGATAGCTATAAAACGGGGATAATTGGAAGCAAGTGCTCACAAACAAATTGACTGCTATTAGCTGGGTATGTCCATGCATATAACTACATTAACGAGTGTTAAAACATAAACAAAAATGAGAATAGAACAAAATCACAGAAAAGTCACATAAATTATCTCATTTGTTCATATCCAATGGAGAACACAGACACTTAAGAAATACTGAGGTCATGTAATGACATACTCTAGACTCAGTTTTAGATTATAAAGCCAAATTGTCTTTAACTGTAGAATTCAAAATGTGAAGAGTAGAAATCTGGTCCTCAAAAATCGCCACATGCAGACCTTTGGCCCTTAATCACAAGTTCCTGACTTTGTAGCTTAAACCTAATATATTAAGATAAATCTGCAATATGACCTGATTATAGACAGCCTCAGGCTAATTATGAACCTCCGGGTTTCTTCCAGTGTAATAATCTTGAGCATATGCATCACACTTACTTATCACAGAACACCCAAAATCAATCGCACCCAGAAATCAAAATACTCTACAGTATCACCAAAGACTCTTTTGCAATTCTCAATATAGTAGCAATTAATAATATCAACTTTCATGGAAAAAATTCTATTGCATAAAGAGAGACCTTCAGCAAGGGAAGTACATCTCATTTGTAGTGTATGTAATTGTCAACACATTCCTTTCCTTTGTTGCAATTACATAGCTCCCTTGCTGAAGGTTTCTCTTTATGCAATAGAATTTTTTTCCATGAAGACTGATATTGTTAATTACTGCTATATTGAGAATTGTAAAAAAAAAGTCTTTGATGATACAGAAGAGAACTTTGTGGTTTTCTTTTTGTGGGCACACTTACTTAAGGCATCAGCTCAAAAGCAGAAGACAAGAATGCTAACTGCTTGTCCAAACTAGCAGAAAACACACCACCATTTTCCCCCGTTACTAAGATATCCCACCAGACACCACTTCAATATATACACATGGAGAAGCTGCACCTGCCCCCTGAGGCTTCCAGCTGGATCTTAATATTCATCTCTTCACCCACCTTTGCATGGAATGGTTGGTCTCTTGCCTCCAGTGGCATCAGAGCCCAGTATGGTAGAGAAACCAGGTTATTAATGCTACCTGATATCAAATAAAGCGGGGTTGATTAACCAAGCTTAATACAAATTGTGTGTCTGGATGCACCATCACTGCAAACCAAATCCCTGCCTCATCTAAAGATGGGCCAACAAGTGGAAATGCTCCCACCAGAGTCTGATTACAGAGACTAGCAGGAGGAAGAGTTCTAACCCTGTCCTTCCTCTTACTAATGATAGCAATACCCAAAGTAAAAAAGCAGTCCATGAGCGCTCAAGCTGCTCTCCTACCAACTCAATCTTCTAGCCTCTTACATCACACTACTTCAGTTTTTGCTATTTTTTTAAATTCACTTTTGACATCTTAACAGAAAATGCATTTCTTTGTCGAGTCTTAATCTGTTATGATATTACCAACAACACTTTGGTCCTGTCCATATTTGACTTGAAAGTAAGTTTACCCAGGGCACTGCCCCATCTCTACCCCTGAAACATCTCCATCCCCTGCTGTCTCCAGAATTATTCCAAAGTGTCTGAAATTTCTTCTCCCTCAACCTGTGCTGGATTACTGTAATATCATTTATCAAGGCCTACCTAAACAAATTCTATACCCTCTACAGATGATCCAGAACACTGCAGCCCGAATAATCTTTGGAGCCCCTTGCCAAGCTCACATTACCCCCATACTTAATATAGCTACATTGGCTTCCCATCACTGCCAGAATTGGATATCTTACACAAGGAATCCGCCACCTGTCTCCAGACCCCTATCTCTAATAATAAGAGTGAAAGGTTATGAAGAAATTCCACCCTCAACCTATTTACAATCCCGCCTCAGAAAATAAAGAGCAAGCAGTCCACTTGCAATCAAGCCTTAACCCTATTCGCCCATCCATTATGCCCCTTCTTTACCCACAACATTCACAATAGGCTTGCAATCAAATCTTAACCCTATTCACCCCTTCTTTACTCACAACATTATAAGGATTCTCAGACCTGACTGAATTCAGGTAAAAACTAAAAACACCTCTCTTCCAAGAAGAATACAACACAATCTCAGACCTAAAGACTCTAGCACCCTAGAAACATACTTCTAACAAATCTTCAGATAGATGCACTCTATAAATGCATAAATGGTATACCATGGGGCATGTTTACTAAAGAACGCTATTTGCGCCGCGTCCCGTTATCGCGCGGTAAGGTACCTTATTGCCTGTTGAAGCGCCATTATCGCACGGTAAGGTACCTTACCGCGCGATAACGGGACGTGGCGCAAATAGCATTCTTTAGTAAACATGCCCCCATGTTTTAATAAATGAAATGAAATGTTGAATATCGACAAACTCTCACCTATACTAACACTGTAAATAGTTCAATGCACTTTATTGTTATATTGTTGTAATTCCTTGTACAACAGTGTGCTTTCTAAGACCCTGTACGATTGTTGGTTAACTGTAAACAGCTTTGAATGGTAGAAAGATGGTATAAAATACGTTTAAATAAATAAATATATACCCCATACTGTGTCATTGATGATATACAGACCTAGGCATTCACACAGGTTTAAGAGGCTCCTTCCATTCATGTTAATTATATTTTCCTAGCAATATATCATTCCCTCAAATATATGCTAACGCTACCGGCTAGATATTAAGCCCAGCTCCTTTCCTACAGATACATTTAGGTCCTTTGTCGTAGCCGGTGGCAATTTCAGACGGGATGGATATAAAATATTCAGGGTCAAAACAGAGGGAAAGTGAATGCAAAGGGCACAGTGATGGGTATCATGAGACATTTGATATTTGTTTTTAATTTGCATTTTAACCAATAAATGTTTCGTCTTTTTAAAAAGGTGTAATAAATTCTCTTTCTATTGTCCTGTCAGTTCACTGTCTCCGCTTCTCTCACGCTCTGTCCCAGTGTGTAGATGTGACTCTCCCTCTCCCAAGTCTCCGGGGATGGAAAGCGCAAGCTTCCTGGTTACACCTCCGCAGACAGCCCAAGAGCGACCAGATCCCACTTACTTAGGCAGAGCTCGAAGACATAGGCATAATAGGACCAGAGCACGACGGCCGTGATGATAAGGACGGGGATCCAGGAGAAGACGCGCTGACAGCAGCGCAGCCCCCTGGACGCAGCCATCTTCCAGACCAGCCGCATCCTCCTCCCGTCTTATCGACACTCGACTGACGCGCCTGCAAGGTGAGTACTTCGATGCTCTGCACAGGAGCGCAGAACCTGGCGGGGGGGCGGGGAGAGAGTAGAGGCTCAGTTGCTGGGACCTGCACGACGACTGCGCGCTCTGACTCTCGGTGCTCGATCGAAGGGCCTAGTTAGAGACCGAGAGAGAGGCGGAGACGGGTCGAGTCGAGGTTTGAAGAGCGGCTGCGCGCTTCGGATTTCGGTGCTCGATTACAGGCCGTTTGCTGAACGAGTTTTTTCAGTCCGGGTTCTAGGACTAGAAGCCGGCTCCGTGTCGGCGAGGGACTTGGATCTAGTCCTGGTGTTATCTCGTGCTTCACCCAGGTTGTGATCCCTGCAGTGCTGGAACAGTTTCTTCGGGAAGTTTGTTGGCGGAGGGCAAAACCAGGACTGGCGTAATGGGAAGCTTAGCATGGAGCCAACTGGAAACCAGTAAACTGCTCGATAATATTTACTATTTTTATAGTGCAGAGTTGCTACGAGATATGCGCAGTGCTAAGTATTCAGATGCAAATTAATCTACCCTGCCCCAAAGAGCTTACAATCTAAGCGGGTAGCTACAATCCGCAAAGAAGGCTCATATAATATTTTATGTATTATGTTTTTTATACCGCTTTTTCATTTCAGTCAAAACAATTTACATTGTAACCTAAACTTGGTAACATCGATTAAATAGGGACATTGATAACTTGGATTTTTCTGAGGCAATGGAGGATTAAGCGACTTGCCCAAGGAGTTCTAGTGGGAATCAAACACTGGTCTCTAGCTACACATATTTGAAGGCGTTTTTGCTCACGTTCGTTGAATCCTTCTCTCAAGCATTATTGGAGTCTTGGTGCTAATATCTCGATGACTGCTTTCATTACAAATGAGCCTAGGAGCTAGGGTTGCCAACTGGCTCCAGATGCGCCCAACAGGCTTGATCCAGTCCTAGGTTTACACCATTGCATGCAGCGACTTGTAGTTTTCCTTTTCTTATGGCATGCAATGGAGAAATCAGAACTACATATCCCTTCATGCAATGAGGTAAACCCAGGACCAGATCGAACCTGTCGGGCGCATCTGGAGTCAGTTGGCAACCCTACTAGGAGCAATAAAACCAAGTGCCCCAGCCAGTCGGAATCGTGTCTCCTCCTGCACCATCCCTTCTCCATATACCTACAAATACAGGTGCTGTGAAATAGTGCCATACCAAGAGCAGAGCAGGAATGGGTGCCAGCAGGGAGGGGGTGGATGTCCATCTTCTGCTGTAGCACGATGAGCTTACCTAAATGCCAGGAGGCTTGCCGTGCTGCCTCCAATCCAGGGCACTGGTTCTCTCTAGCAGCTGAGGCCTTGCAAATCGCCTGCACAGTAGTGGTGTGGGTTGGTAGTGATCAAGCATTTATAGTGCTGTGTCCACCATGTAATGCTATACAAATGATTAGCAGTAGTATGATGTAGTAAAAGCAGGTAGTGGAGCTGGATTTTAAAAAGGTTTGGACAGATTCCTGGAAACAACAGCAATGACATGGAACGATACAATAACAGCAACTATGTTGACAGACACCCAATGAGCCGCCTGACTGAAGACCGAACACAATTTAGGACACCTATCCAGAGGGTCGCCATGAGCCGACATTGACTTGGAGGCACTTAACAACAACAACATCCCTGGGGATAAGTATCATGGAATTGGCTACATTTGGGAAATGTTACATACTTGTGAGCTATATTGACCACTGTTAGAAATAGGACACAGGGGTTGATGGACCTTTGGTCTAACCAGGGGTGGCCCAAGGGGGGTGCAGGGCCATATGCAGATACTCTGTGTGGGGCCTCATTAGCATAAATATTTGCAAAATGTTAACATGCACCAACATTCAGTAAACATGACTCTTAACGAGTGTATGGATAAAGAAAGACTAAAAGATTTCTGCATTACTATACTCCAGTGCCAACCGCCAGGCACATTAGGAAGAACACTGCCCATTTAGAACCCATAGCAAACCCACCATATCATAACAGTACTACCAGGACTCATAAAGCACCAAATCCTACCTATCAAAAGACAACATTGCAAATAGTAAACCAATACATCTCAGAAAATGCCAATACATCTCCTACTGGGGAAAGAGGACAAGTGACACTATCAAATATAAGCTACATAAACAGAATACCTCAGCTCAGTTACACATGCAGAACACAGACCATCACCAAACAAAGAACAAGGGAGCACAATTTAGAAATAGGAAGACAATAATTATGGAAGGACAGACTAGATAGACCATGTGGTCTTTTTCTGTCATCATATTTCTATGTTTCTAATTAAACTGGGAACCCCAAAAGCCAAATTTGGAATGTACAACAACACTGCAGAAATAAAACTATAAATTCCTTATCGTCTCTCCAGTCTAGTCCCGACATCTAAGGTTTATGCACCACCTCCAGCAGCTATGGAGACTGAGAAACGTCACTCTTTTGACGACACTGGTACAAATACTCCTGGGACCGCCTCTTCTGTCCAGTAATCTCTTTCTCCATAGCAGCTGGAGGTTTGTGAGCCTGTAGGTGGAAGGCTCACTGGAGAAACATCTAAGGAGTGTAGATTAGAGAGAATAGTTGTTTGTTATTATATTTAAAAAAAAGGGAAGAAATTTGGTCTTATTGGATTTTTAAAAAAAAAGAGTCCTTTCCTCTGAGTGAGAAGCTGTGCTGAGGCCCCTTTCCTGTCTCCCTCCCTCTCTGTTTAAAGTTGGTGGGCAGGGGAGGAAGGTACTTCTCGAGATCTGCAGGGCCGAGCTCCGATTCCCGAACCCGCGGTAGGGTGAGGAATCGGCAGCGGGAGCACAAGAGTGCAGCGGCAGTGCCCAGCGATCGTGGCTTAAACGCGTGGCAAGGCCGCTGAATTCAACAGTAACAGTTTCTCAGAGGGTGATTCTGTCCCGTCGCGGAAGCCGCGGTACAGCTGAGCGCGGGAAGAATCAGTTCAGCGAAAGCAGAGGCTGCTTGTTGTGAGGTAATTGGCTGGCCTTTCGGTAGTGCGCAGGCAGTGAGACCGATGTTTTTTAGCTTCGGGGGGGCCGCGGCCACGTGTGCTTCGGGCCTGCAGGGTATCCTGCGGTGAGGGTTGTTTCCGTTATCAGCTAATTACTGTGGGATTCCAGCACTACGGGGACAGAAACGGAGAGGCTTTACTCAGCAATTTCTTTTTTGAAGCAAATAGTGAGTAAGTTCCAGTAGATAGATAGATAGATATAGATATATACATCTATCTATCTATATAGGTGTATAGAGATAGGTGGTGCTGCAGTAGGGATAGCAGTAGATAACTGTAGATATCGATATATATGTAGACAGAAATAGATAGTTATCATAAGATAGATAGAACTTAAAGGTTGGATAGGCTGTGGCACTGTGTATGGTCTCCTATTGGAAGTAGTGGTAGCACAGGCTGTCAAGTTGCAACGTAGGGGAGAGATGCCTTCGAAACAACTTTGTTTGCTCTGCAGTCTTAGAAAGGGCTCAATTTCAGATACTGGAGTCTGTAAAGCCTGTTCACAGGAAGCAATCTCTATGCAGCCGGTTATAGAGGTTACGGGGATGGTCCGAAGGCTGTTTTGCCTACGCCTGAATCCCCCTCCATTCCGTTGATGGAGCTGTGGGCTGGTTCCTCCTCGGCTCCTGAGAAGCAGTTTTCCCAACAGTCTTTGCCAGGTGGGCTAGGTGCAATTTTTTCATAAGATTTTGTGGCTCTTTTGCAGCAGGTCTTAGGAGGTTGTAAGAACACTGAAGCGCCTTCTCTGGGAGCGACGTTAGGCGAAAAGCGACTCCTTTAGATTTGGGGCTCATGGAGGTTCCTTCCAAGAGGTCAAGGAAGGCAAAGCATTTGCAGGAGCAGTCAATAGCCTTCGGGAGTCCTTTTTCAGAGGACGGAGAGCAGGGCATGGAGATACAGGATGAGTTAGAGCTATTTATTTTAGCTATTTAGCACTTATTTATTTATTTATTTATTTATTTCAGTTTTTTATATACCGCACTATTTATAATCAGCGCGGTTTACAGATGAACACAAAGACCAGAACAACAGGCTGTTCGGTATTACATATAACAGGAGTATAAACTTGGATAACATGGGAGAACTATATACATAGAATAAATATTCAATTAGTTCGATAGCATGAAAAAAAACTATTTACATAAAATAGCAGTAGTGCAAGGGTCAGGAGGAGATTGTGGTTAAGTTTATGGTAAGACTATTCTTTTGAAATTTATGTAGGGTAAAATTTGATAAATAGGTTAAATTTTAGGGCTCTTCTGAACTGGGTTAAACCGGTTAAAGCACGTATGTCAGGTGGTAGGGAGTTCCAGAGTTTTGGGGCACAAAACATGAAGGCTCTACTCGCTGTTGATCGGCTGCAAGTTGTTATGGCCTTTGGCATTGTTAGAGTGTTTAGTGATGATTGTCTTCTGGATCTTATTGGTGGTACAGTTTGTATGAGGTCAGTTAGTGAATTGGCTGACAAGCCATGGATGGCCTTGTACGTGAGAATCAGCGTTTTGAATATGAGCCTGGCTTGTATTGGGAGCCAGTGAAGCTGCTTGAGGATTGGTGTCACATGATCATTTCTGGATGCTCCATGTAGAACCCTTGCAGCAGAGTTCATAGCAAGTTGTAGAGAACTTAGGGTGGATTGTGGGAGACCTTGTAGAATTGAATTGGTGAAATCAAAATGCGGCAAGATGAGTGCTTGGAAGATGGTTCTGAAATCCTCTGGGTCCAGTAAAGAGCGTAAATGCCTAAGTGTGCGTATCTTGAAGTATACAGCTCTTACTATATTGTCTACGTGTGATTTCATATCTAGTCGGTGGTCCAGCGTGACTCCGAGATATCTTATTGTTTCTTTGGTGGATAGATCAGCTCCCTTAACACTTATATGTGATGGTGGAATGAAGTTGGGGTCTCTTGTAACAAAGAGAACCTCAGTTTTCTTGTGCTGGATGCGGAGGTTTTGTGAGAGAAGCCACTCTGAGACTGCATCAAAGCACTTTATTATGGGCAGTAAATCCATTTGTATTGTGGAAAAAGGTAAATAAAGTAGGATGTCATCTGCGTATATCATACATTCAACATTGAATGATCTGATGATATTGCAGATAGGCTGCATGTATATGTTAAACATGAGAGATGAAAGAGATGAACCTTGTGGGACGCCTTGTTTCTGATGGAAGAGATTTGATTCTCCTGTTGCAGTTTTTACATATTGCATTCTGGTGTTCAGGTAAGATTTACACCATTCAAGTGCTGAACTACTGATGGCTTTTTCCTTCAGCCGTGTAATGAGTATATCATGATTATAAAGCACCACGCATGCAGCGCTGCACAGCTAACCTACCAGAAGTGGCTAACGAGAGAGAGTCCCTGCCTGTCAGAGTCCTGCTCATCGGAGCTTACAATCTATTTAGAACAGTGCAGAGCATTAGTCAGTTCTGGGGAAGATACAGTGTGGTACCGTTTGGTACAGCTTGGTCTATAGTTTGGTCAAGAACATTAACGGTGGTCAGGGTAGAAAGAGGATGGAAGTCAGGATCTGAATGCAACGGTGAAGAGGTGGGACTTCAACCTGGATTTGAAGAGGGCCAGGGAGGGCTCCTGGCGCACAGACGCAGGTAGGCCGTTCCAGGCGTGTGGTGCAGCAAGGTGAAAGGCGCGCAGTCGGGAGTTCGCAGTGCGGGTGAAAGGCATTGAAAGAAGCAATTTGTTAGCGGAGCACAAATTTCAAGAGGGGACGTAGGGAGAGATGAGGTATTGAGGAGCCATAGAGTGAATGCATTTATAGGTCAGCAGGAGAAGCTTGAACTGGATGCGGAATTGGACAGGGAGCCAGTGAAGTGACTTGAGGAGGGGAGTAATGTGGGCATGGCGAGTCTGGCAGAAGATTAGTCGAGCAGCGTGATTTTGTATAGATTGAAGGGGAAGGAGGTGGCTCACGGGGAGACCAGCGAGGAGTAGGTTGCAGTAATCAAGGCGAGAGGAGATCAAGGAGTGGATAAGCGTTTTGGTAGTGTGTTCAGAGAGGAAGGGGCAGATCTTGCTGATGTTATATAGGAAAAAGCGTCAGGTCTTGGCTACAAGCTGGATATGGGCGGAGAAGGAGAGAGAGGTGTCAAAGATAACCCCTAGATTGCGGGCAGAGGGAACAGGAATGATAGTAGATCCATCCACATGGACTGAGAGAGGGGGAAGTGGGGGGGAGGAGTTGGGTGGAAAGACAAGGAGTTCGGTCTTGGCCATGTTCAGTTTCAATTGACGATGAGACATCCAGGCAGCGATGTCAGAAAGACAAGCAGAGATCGTGGACTGGTTTGCCAGAGAAATATTAGGTGTAGAGAAGTAGATTTGGGAGTCGTCGGCATAGAGATGGTACTGAAAGCCATGGGAAGAGATAAGCGCGCCAAGGCCTTGGGTATAGAGGGAGAATAGGAGGGGGTCCAAGACAGATCCCTGGGGAACACCTACGTGGAGCGGGGTAGGGGAGGAGGAGAGGCCGCCAGAGCATACACTGAATGAGCGATGGGAGAGGTAGGAGGAGAACCAGGATAGTACGGAGTCCTTGAAGCCCAGCAAGGAGAGGGTAGTGAGGAGAAGGTCGTGATCAACGGTGTCAAAGGCAGCAGAAAGGTCAAGAAGGATGAGGATAGAATAGAGGCCCTTAGATTTAGCCAGGAACAGGTCATTGGTGACTTTTGTGAGTGCCATTTCAGTGGAGTGTAGGAGGCAGAAGCCTGATTGTAGTGGGTCCAGGAGGGCCTGGGAGATGAGGAAGTCGAGGCAGCAGCGGTGAACTGCTTGTTCTAATAGTTTGGATATGAAGGGAAGGAGGGAGATGGGTCGATAGTTAGAAGGGCATGTGGGATCAAGTGAGGGTTTCTTGAGGAGGGGCGTGACAACAGCATGTTTGAAGTCATCGGGGACAGTTGCAGTGGAGAGTGAAAGATTGAGGATATGAGTGATGGAGGGGGACAATGGTGAGGGAGATGGAACGTAGGAGATGGGTGGGGATGGGGTCTGATGAGCAGGTGGTGGGTTTGGAGGAGGAAAGAAGTGTGGTTTCTTCTTCAGAGATCGGGGGTAAGGAGGAGAGGGTGGCAGGGGAGGGGAGGTGGCAGGGGGAGTAAGGGTGGGGGAGGAGAAATGGATGGGGAGGAGAAGTGGGGGGAAGGGAGGTAGATGAGGGGGTAGTAAATTGGAGGGTAATTTTGAGGATTTTGTCATGGAAGTAATCAGCTAGGGTTTGGACAGAGAGGGAGGGCAGGATCGGGGGCAGGGGACCTTGAGAAGAGAATTGAGGGTGTTAAAGAGGCGGCGAGGATCAGAGGCAAGGGAATTAGTCAGATGGACGTAGTAATCCTGTTTGGCAAGTGCTAAGGCTGACTGGAAGAAGCCAAGCATGAACTTGAAGTGTAGAAGGTCTTCTTGGGAACGGGATTTGGACAGGCTCGTTCGCTAGAACGGGCGCAGATGCGTAGGTAACGGATTGTGGGTGAAAGCCAAGGTTGTGGAGCAGATCGTTTAACAGGACGTGAGGTGGGAGGGGCAAGAGTATCAAGGGCTGAGGATAGTGTAGCATTGTATGAGGATAATGCTTCATCAGCGGAGTTAGAGTATAAAATGGAGGAAAGAGATGGAGAAATGGTGGAGGAGAGAGTCAGGGGGTCAGTATTATGAAGGTTTCTAAATAGGTCGGGGGAGACAGGATGGGGTTGGGATGGCGGGAGCTGAAGAGAAAATGTTAAGAGGTGGTGGTCAGATGAGGGAAGGATTGAATTGCAGAAGTTTGAAGGAGAGGAATTGGAGAAAAGTATTAGGTCAAGACAGTGGCCGTGTTGGTGTGTGGGGGCAGTGGAGCAAAGTTGGAGGTCGAAAAAGGAGGTAAGAGCGAGGAACTTTGAGGCAAGGGGGTCGGAGGGGTTAGAGGAAGGAGAATTAGCAGAACTGGAAGATCAAGCGAGGGTGGTCAGAGTCTTTAGACGGGACAAGTTACCGGCTCTCATAGAGGAAACTCTAAAAGCCTTGAATATGCCTGCTACAGTGCCGGCAGAGGATGCATCCTTAGAGGATCCCTTGTTGCAGGTGTTCCGAAAAAGAGCCTTCCCCGTTCATCGTATGATGCGAGAAATGATTCGGGAGGAATTGGGACATGCCGGAAGCGGGGCTTAAGGTTCCAGGCTTATGTCTCGTTTATACCCTTTGGTAGATCAGGATTGGGAATTGTTTAGGTCTCCGAAGGTAGATGCGGCGGTATCCGCAGTAACCAAAATGATTACCATCCCGGTGGAGGGTAGTGCCGCGCTTTAAGGATGTTCAAGATAGGAAACTAGATACCTTGTTGAAATAGGTGTTTGACATCTGTGCACTTTCCTTGCAGGCATCGGTGTATGGGGCCTAGGTGGCTCATGCCTGCTTCTGTTGGTCTCAGCATGTTCAGGGAGACCAATTGGACAAGAGTGAAGGGGAAGCATCCAAGTTAGAGTCGGGGACTGCTTACCTAGCGGACATTCACTATGACCTTATTAGGAGTCTGTCTAAGAGTATGGCGTCAGTAATAGCAGCCAGGCGTTATCTTTGGCTCTGTAATTGGGCGGCTGATAGTTCCTCGAAAGCCAGATTGGGTAAGTTACCGTTTAGGGGTAAGCTACTATTTGGAGAAGATTTGGATAAGTTGGTAAAAGATTTAGGAGAATCTAAGGGAGGAAGACTCCCAGAGGACAAGCAACAGCAGAGGAAGCCTGTACCATCAAACAGAAATCAGCAGAGGGAATTTTGCAGTTTCGGACAATTTCAAAGGGGGCATTTCTCTTATCGAAATCAAGGGTTTCGAGGATTTAGAAGTGCAAGCAGGGGTTTTACAGCCCCCTCTCCCTCGAATACTAGAAAGGCGCAAGGAAGCCAGAGGGGCCCAGGAGGAAGTGATACCCATAGGAGAGCGGTTGCGGGAGTTTTATCCTTCTTGGGCCCGAATTACTACCGACCGGTGGGTGTTGGAAATCATTCGAGAGGGTTATGCTCTCGAATTCCAACATCCAGTGGCCGATGCTTACGTTCGATCCCCATGCAAAACACCTCTGAAAGTCCAGGCAGTGCAGGAGACCTTGGACCGACTGCTGAGACTCAACGCGGTGGTTCCAGTGCCAAAAGAGCAGTGCGGGTGCGGTCGATACTCCATTTATTTTGTAGTACCAAAAAAGGAGGGCTCGTTTCGGCCAATCTTGGATCTCAAGCACGGAAATCGGTATCTCCGCATATCGCATTTTCGGATGGAAACTCTGCGGTCGGTGATTGTCGCCATAAGGGCAGGGGAGTTTCTCACTGCTCTAGATTTGTCAGAGGCTTATCTTCACATACCCATTCGGAAAGAGCATCAGAAGTTCCTCAGATTTGCACTTCCAATGGGTCAATTTCAATTCTGCGCCTTACCGTTCGGGTTAGCAATGGCACCACGGACGTTCACCAAAGTCATGGTAGTAGTAGCGGCGGCATTGCAAAAGGAAGGAATTCTGGTGCACCCATATTTGGACGATTGATTAATACGGGCGAAGTCCAGAGAAGAGAGCAAGTTGGCGACGGCCAGAGTGGTAGAGTTCCTTCAGAGTCTAGGCTGGGTAATCAACACCGCAAAGAGCAGGCTCGAGCCGTCGCAAACCCTAGACTATCTCGGCGCACATTTCGATACGCAGATAGGGAAGGTGTTTCTGCCTCAGTTGAGGGCTCGGAGCTTGAGAAACCTGGTCATGACCTTTCTAAGCCGACGGATTCCCACGGCGTGGCATTATCTGCAGTTGCTGGGGACAATGGCAGCAACGCTCGAATTGGTCCTGTGGACGAGGGTGCATATGCGACCGCTTCAGAGAGCTTTGCTCAGACGATGGTTGCACCAGAACGATCCTCTATCCCGGATACTTCCGTGTTGGCTGGATACGAGACAGGCCCTGCAATGGTGGTTAAGGTCAGGGGTGCTGGAAAGGGGAATGCCCCTAGAGGCTCCAATCTGGGTATCCCTCACAACAGACGCCAGTCTCTTGGGATGGGGGCGCACGTCGAACGAACCTTTGCCCAGGGACAGTGGACCAAGGTGGAGAGGACATGGTCCATCAACAGGTTAGAGTTGAAAGTGGTTGCTGTAGCGCTGAGGGCCTTTCGGACTTGTCTCGGGGGCAGAGCGGTGCGCATATTCTCCGACAATGCCACAGCGGTAGCATACATCAATTGTCAGGGCGGCACTGGCAGTGCGCCGCTGGAATCCGAGGCCGATCTTTTGGAGTGGGCCGAAGCACATCTAGTGGCACTCTTGGCGACACATGTAGCGGGAGTAGACAATGTGACGGCCGATTTCCTGAGTCTGGTCAAGGTGGACCCAGCAGAGTGGGTGCTGCATCCAGAGGTCTTCCAGTTGATAGTGGACTGCTGGGGGCAGCCAGTAATGGATCTCATGGCGACGGTGGAGTCAGCAAAGGCAAACAGGTTTTTCAGCAGGAGAAAGGAAAGAATGTCGGAGGGCCTCGATGCTCTCATTCAAAGGTGGCCGGAGCGGCAGCTCCTCTACGTTTTTCCCCATGGGTTTTAATAGGTCGAGTTCTGCAGAGGATAGAGGTTCACAGAGGACCGGTGATTCTGATAGTGGCGGATTGGCCGAGGCGACCGTGGTATACGGATCTGGTCAGACTTTTGGTGGATCGCCCCTGGCGTCTGCCAGTTCGGAGAGACCTCTTCTTCCAAGGGCCTATACTTATGCCCTAGGTCAGTGATGGCTAACCTTTTTGAGCCCGAGTGCCCAAACTGCCGCACAAAACCAAAGAATTTCCTCAAAGTGCCAGCACGTCAATTAAAGCCCCATTTGCATAAGGTGCTTCATTTGCATAAATATTTGCATAATGTTACCATACACTAACTTTTAGTAAACATGCCTCTTAATGAGTATATGGATAAAGAAAGACTAAAAGGTTTCTACATTACTATAATCCAGTACCAACCGCCAGGCACATTAGGAACTACTACAAACGCTGCCCATTTAGAACCCATAGCAAACCCGCCGTATCCTAACAGCACTACCAGGACTCACAAAGCACCATACTCTACCTATCAAAAGGCAACACTGCAAATATTAAACCAATACATCTCAGAGAACAACAATACATGACCTACTGGGGAAAGAACAAGTGGCAATGTCAAATAGGAATTATATAAACAGAATACCTCAGCTCAGTTACACATGCAGAACAGACCATCACCAAACAAGGAATCACAATTTAGAAACAGGAAGACAATAATTAAACTGGGAACCCCAAAAGCCAAACTTGGAATATACAACAACACTGTAGAAATAAAACTATATATTAATTTCCTCTTGTACTAAACAAAGCGCAAAAATTAATGATGCACATTTCCCAGAGCTGACATATTCCAGTTAATAAATTCAAAATAAAGAGATATTTTTCTACCTTTTGTGCATTTTTTTTCAGTTGCAATTGTTCCAGCCACTTTCTTCTGGTTTCTTCGTGTCTTCTGCTAACTCTCCATCTGCTGTCCATTTGTCCTTTCTTCTGTCTTCTTGTTTTTTTTTTCCATTCTCTCTCTACATCTGCTTTAACATACTAATCTTTCTCCTTTGGCTCTTTCCTCATTCCTATTTCATCTACTCAAAATTTACCCCTCCATCCTCAATCCCCACTTACTCTCCCAATACCCGGCCAATTGTAGATTTTTTATCCCTCCCACACAAAATATTTTTCCCCTCTCCATTTTACTCTCCCAGCCCCATCCCATTCTAATCCTCCCCCAACACCAGCTCCCTTCTAGTTCCAGCCTCACCCAGCATCCATTCCCTTCTAGTCCCTGCATCAGCCCATTTCCAGTCCTAGCAGCCCCCCAACCCAATACCAGTCCTATCCCCCCCTCATCAACCCACTTCCAGTCCTAACCCCCCATCACCCCATTTTCAGTTTAAGCCCCCCCCCTATAACCCATTACCAGTCCTAACCCCCCACTTCCAGTCAGCCCCCCATAGCCCATTGCCAGTCCTAACCCCCCCATCAGACCACAGTCCATTACCAGTCCTAACCCCATCAGCCCACCTCAAGTCCTAACCCCTCCCCATCAGCCCATTTCTTGTCCCAGCCCCCCCATAGCCCATTATCAGTCCTAAACCCCCCCATAGCCCATTACCAGTCCTAACCCCATCAGACCACCTCCAGTGTTAACCCCCCATCAGCCCATTTCCAGTCCTATCCCCACCCAACAGCCCACGTCCAGTCCTTACCCCTCCCCCTCAGCCCATTATCAGTCCTAACCCCCCCCCTAGCCCATTAGCAGTCCTAACCCCCCCTCTCTAGCCCATTAGCAGTCCTAACCCCCCCCATAGCCCATTACCAGTCCTAACCCCCATCACCCCATTTCCAGACAGCCCCCATCAGCCCACAGCCCATTAGCAGTCCTAACCCCCCCTAGCCCATTAGCAGTCCTAACCCCCCCCTCCTAGCCCATTAGCAGTCCTAACCCCCCCCAGCCCATTAGCAGTCCTAACCCCCCCCTCCTAGCCCATTAGCAGTCCTAACCCCCCCAGCCCATTAGCAGTCCTAACCCCCCCCTAGCCCATTAGCAGTCCTAACCCCCCTCCTAGCCCATTAGCAGTCCTAACCCCCCCCAGCCCATTAGCAGTCCTAACCCCCCCCTCCTAGCCCATTAGCAGTCCTAACCCCCCCTCCTAGCCCATTAGCAGTCCTACCCCCCCCTAGCCCATTAGCACTCCCAACCCCCCCTCCTTTCCATTTATCAGTCCTCACCCCCCACCCTCAGCCCTATCAGTCCAAACCCCCCCAGCCCATTAGCAGTCCTAACCCCCCCCTCCTAGCCCATTAGCAGTCCTAACCCCCCCTCTCTAGCCCATTAGCAGTCCTAACCCCCCCCTGCCCATTAGCAGTCCTAACCCCCCATCACCCCATTTCCAGACAGCCCCCATCAGCCCACAGCCCATTAGCAGTCCTAACCCCCCTAGCCCATTAGCAGTCCTAACCCCCCCCCTCTCCTAGCCCATTAGCAGTCCTAACCCCCCCCAGCCCATTAGCAGTCCTAACCCCCCCCCCTCCTAGCCCATTAGCAGTCCTAACCCCCCCCCCTCCTAGCCCATTACCATTCCTAACCCCCCCCCCTTCCCCATTAGCATTACTAACCCCCCCCCACCCCATTTGCATTCCTAACCCCCCCCCAGCCCATTAGCAGTCCTAACACCCCCCCCCCCGGCAAATTTAAAAACAGAAAAAGCGGGCTCTGGCTGCTGCCGCGGACGCGGCAGCATGCAGTGTCCCGCGGGGCCCCCTCCGCCCGCTAAGCCCCTCTGCAAGGGCTTTCAGATTCGCGAGGGAGACAGCGTCTCCCTCGCGTCTCTTGTTAAGCCCGCAGGGGCTAATGGGAAATTTCCCATCAGTCCCTCGCGTCTAAAGGGGCTGATGGGAAATTTCCCATTAACCCCTACGGGCTTAACAGAGACGCGAGGGAGACGCTGTCTCCCTCGCGAATCTGAAAGCCCTTGCAGAGGGGCTTAGCGGGCGGAGGGGGCCCCGCGGGACACTGCATGCTGCCGCGTCCGCGGCAGCAGCCAGAGCCCGCTTTTTCTTTTTTTGCGGACCTTCACGCGTGCCAGCTGCAAGGCCTTCGCGTGCCACAGCTGGCACGCGTGCCATAGGTTCGCCATCGCTGCCCTAGGTGGATCGATTCTCGCTTATGGCTTGGCTCTTGAAAGGGTGAGGCTGAGAGCAAGAGGGTATTCTTCAGCCATCATTGCCACGATGTTAAAAGCGAGGAGAAGATCTACGTCATTGGCGTATGTGCGTATCTGGTGGATCTTTGAAGCATGGTATACGGACAGGAAGATTCAGGCTTTGAATGTGACGGTAGCACACTTGCTGGCTTTCTTACAAAATGGTTTTGACAACGGTTTGGCAGCTGCTTCCTTACGGGTGCAGGTAGCAGCCCTAGCTTGTTACAGGGGAAAGATAAAAGGGGAGACATTGGGGATGCAGCTGGATGTGAAACGATTTTTGTGGGCAGTGTCTCTTCTCAGGCCGCCTTGTAGATCTCCAGTTCTGCGGTGGGATCTGGCTTTGGTGTTAGACGCATTAACGCACGAACCGTTTGAGCCATGGGCGAAGGCGTCGGATAAAGACTTAACACTCAAGACAGTGTTTTTGGTAGCAATTTCTTCAGCTCATAGGATTTCTGAGCTGCTGGCTCTATCTTGTCGGAAGCCCTTTTTGTCTTTTTATGATAATAAGGTGCTTTTGAGGCCCATGCCGTCTTTCTTACCAAAGGTTGTATCAACTTTTCACGTCAATCAATCCATTTCTTTCCGGTGTTTGTCAACGGGAGAACAGTCTAGCTCTGGTTCCTCCCACTCTCTGGATGTTCGCCGAGTGCTGAAGAGGTATCTTCGGAGAACGGCGGGTTTTAGAAGCACGGATAGACTTTTTGTCCTTTTTGGTGGACCGCGAAAGGGAGAAGCGGCTAGTAAAGCTTCCATTGCGCGATGGATTAAGGAAGCAATAGCGTCAGCTTACAGTCTAAAAGGAAAATCGGTTTCAGAGGGCATTAGGGCACATTTGACAAGGGCGCAGGCAATGTCGTGGGCGGAATGCAGTTTAGTGCCAGCTATTGAGATTTGTAAGGCAGTTACTTGGTCTTCGTTGAATATGTTTGTAAAGCATTACCGCCTCGATGTGCAGATGGAGAGGGATACGGTCTTTGACACAGCGGTGCTTCAGGCTGGCCTGGCGGGTCCCTCCCGGTAAGAAGAGGTTTTACTGCTCTGTTACATCCCTAGATGTCGGGACTAGACTGGAGAGACGATAAGGAAGATGAAATTAGACTTACCTGCTAATTGTTGTTCCTTTAGGAACTCCAGTCTAGTCCCGTATCCCTCCCTGGTTCTCTGTGGTTGGCCTGAAGCACGATACCTCTGCTAAAGAAATGAAGAAGAAGCTAGGGGGAGCACGTGGGCCGTATCGGCACGTGAAACTTTGAAGAAAAGAGAGGGATCCGGGGGACTTTGGGATCTTTCGGGGAGCAGGGAAGTGTGGTCTTCCTTAGCACTGGTTCTTAAACGTAAGTACAGTCATTTAGTTCAAACAAATGATAACAGGAGTGTTTTCTTTCCCATTAGTTAGTTAGTAAAGTAAGTTGCCATAAAGTTCCATTTGTTATGTTCTTGCTACTTGATTGTTGCTCGGGTGAGTCTGCTTTGTCAATAGATTACTGGACAGAAGAGGCAGTCCCAGGAGTATTTGTACCAGTGTCGTCAAAAGAGTGACGTTTCTCAGTCTCCATAGCTGCTGGAGGAGGTGCATAAACCCTAGATGTCGGGACTAGACTGGAGTTCCTAAAGGAACAACAATTAGCAGATAAGTCTAATTTCATCTTAATTTCCACTTGTACTAAACAAAATGCAGGCGTTAAAGATGCACATTTCCCACAGCTGACATATTCCAGTTAATAAATTCAAAATAAAAAAGTATTTTTCTACCTTTTGTTATTTGTGCATTTTATTTTTCAGTTCCAATTGCTCTAGTCACTTTCTTCTGGTTTCTTTGTGTCTTCTGCTAACTCTCCATTGTCTGCTGTCCATTTGTCCTTTTTTCTCTCTTCTAGTTTTTTCCATTCTCTCTCTACATCTGCTTTAACATACTGATCTTTCTCCTTTTGCTCTTTCCTCCATCTTTTTCTTTATTCCTTTTTCATCCACTCAAATTTTACCCCTCCATCCTCAATCCCCACTTACTCTCCCAATACCCGGCCAATCGGAGATTTTTCTTCCCTCCCACACAAAATATTTTTTCCCCTCTCCATTTCACTCTCCTAGCCCCACCCATTCTAGTCCTCCCCCAACATCTGCTCCCTTCTAGTTCCAGCCCCACCCAGCATCCGCTCCCTTCTAGTCTCCGCATCAGCTCATTTCCAGTCCTATCCTAGCCGCCCCCATCATCCCATTTCCAATCCAAGCCCCCCACCAGCCCATTTCCAGTCCTATCCTAGCCCCACCATTGGCCTATTTCCAGTCCTAGCTCCCCCATCCATTTCCAGTCCTAGCCCCTCCATGAGCTCATTTCCAATCCCAGCCCCCATCAGCCCATTTCCAGTCCAAGCCCCCCACTCAGCCCATTTCCAATCCCAGCCCCCCATGAGCCTATTTCCAATCCTAGTCTCTCCATGAGTCCATTTCAATCCAGCCCCCCCCCACAGCCCATTTCCAATCCTAACCCCCCAACAGCCCATTTCCAGTCCTATCCTAGCCCCTCCATCAGCTCATTTCCAATCTCAGCCCCCCATCTGCCCTTTTCTAGTCCTTTCCTAGCCCCACCATCAGCCCATTTCCAATCCTAGCCCCCCAACAGCCCATGTCCAGTCCTATCCTAGTCCCTCCATCAGCCCAGTTCCAGCTCCCCCCCCCAGTCATCCCATTTCCTGTCCAAGCCTCCTCCCCATCAGCTATTTCCATTTCAACCCCCCTCCACTCCGCCCTTTCCAGCCCTAGCCCTCCTCCCCATCAGCTATTTCCAGTTCAAGCCCCCCCCTCCACAGCCCATGTCCAGTCCTAGCTCCCCCCCCCCCAGCCCTTTTCCATTCCAAGCCCTCCTCCACTCAGCCCATTTCCAGTCCTAGCTCTACCCCCTCCCCTCCCCGTGGCTCACCTCTAACAGCTGCTGAAGTGAAGCATGTCTTTTTCCTTCACTTTGGCAGCTATACCGAAGTTTAGAATGTTTCCACGCTGAGGTCAAAGGGGACTTCCTGTTTCCTGGTGCTTAATGCGGCAGCGTTCTAGACTTCAGTACAGCTGGTGAAGTGAAGGAAAAAGACGCGCTTCACTTCGGCAGCTGTTAGAAGTGAGCCAGGGCCTCTCTGGCTCCCTCTAAAGCGGCTATTCCATGTGGGATGTTGTTGGTGCGGGGCCCTGTGCGAACAACATTCTCACACAATGGACAGGCCGGCCCTGAGTCTAATCTAGAACCTGGTATGGCCACACTTATGTTAAAGTATCTTTTTATGCTGCTTGTTTCATTTTCAAAGCAATACTACCTTTATATCTTTCTAGATTTATACTCTGGATGTAGCATAGAAACATGATGGCAGAAAAAGACCACATGGCCTATCTAGTCTGTCCTGCCATATCAACCTCTACAACAGTCCCCTTTTTTACTTTAGAGATCTCTGTGTTTGTCCCATGCTTTTTTGAATTTAGATACTGTCCTCATCTCTACCACTTCCACTGGGAGACTATTCCACGCATCTACCACTCTTTCTGTAAAGAAATATTGCCACATATTACTCCTCAGTCTATCCCCTTTCACTCTCATCCCATGTCCCCTCGTAGCAGAGCTTGCTTTCAATCAAAAGAGACTCTCCACCTGGGCATTTATGCCAAGGAAGTATTTTAACATCTCAATCGTATCACCTCTATCCCGCCTTTCCTCTAAAGTATACATATTAAGATCCTTAAGTCTGTCATCATTTGCTTTATAACAAAGACCACTAACCATTTTAGTAGCCACCCTCTGCACTGACTCCAACCTGTTTATATCCTTTTGAAGGCGCGGTCTCCAGAATTGCACACAGTACTCCAAATGAGGTAGTACCAAAGACTTACACAGAGGCACTAACACCACCTTTCTTCTACTGGCCATTCATCTCCCTATGCACCCAAGCATCCTTCTAGCTTTCGCCGTCGCCTTTCTTTACCTGTTTAGTTACTTTAAAATCATCAGACACAATCATGCCTAGGTTCCGCTCTTTTTTTGTGGACAGAAGTACCACTGTAAGATACTTACCTTGGTTCATCAAGTTATTCATACCCACACGCCGCAGTACCTCACTGACTTCCTCCACTTTCATATCCCTACGCACAACCTCCGTTCCCTTCACATAAACCGCCTCCACCTTCCCCCCCCATCACACGCACATCTACAATCTACTCGTCACTCTGCCTTTTTTCTTCCTTGGTCCTGCCCTTTGGAACTCCCTACCCACACCACTCCATTTGGAACAGAACTATTCTACTTTTAAATCCCTACTGAAAATCCATCTATTCACCTCTGCATACAACGTCTCGGGGGCACACGGCTGACCTGGCTTACTCATGTTTGTTGACCTCTCCTCTATGTCCTGTTTGCGTTTCCTCTTTCCTGTCATGATTGTAGTTCTTTTCCTTTTCTGGCCTTGAGCCAATTTCTGAGTGTTAATCTGATTGTAAACCGCCCTGATGTTATAAAGGGTGGTATATCAAAAACTAATAAACATAAAACCCCTATACTATATAGCTCCCTTGGATTGATGCATGACCTTGCATTTTTTAACATTAAATCTCAGCTGCCAAATTCTAGACCATTCTTCAAGCTTAGCTAGATCCCTCCTCATGTTATCTACACCTTTCGGGGTGTCCATTGCAGATTTTGTTACCGTCTGCAAAGAGGCAAACTTTACCCAACAGCCCTTCTGCAATATCACTAACAAAGATGTTAAAAAGAATAGGACCAAGGACAGATCTCTGGGGCACACCACTGGTAACCTTCTTCTCAGAGTGAGCTCCATTTACCTGTACTCTTTGTTGCCCCCCACTCAACCAATTTCTAACCCAAGCAGTAACTTTAAGGTCCACCCCTAGGGTGCTCAGTTTGTTTATAAGTCGCCTGTGAGGAACAGTGTCAAAGGCTTTACTGAAATCTAAATACACCACATCTAGGGCTCTCCCTCAGTCCAACTCCCTGATCACCCAGTCAAAGAAATCAATCAGATTTGTCTGACAAGACCTGCCTCTGGTGAATCCATGCTGCCTTGGATCCGGTAATCCGTTGGACTCCAAAAAACTCACTATTTTCTCTTTCAGCAGTGCTTCCAATTACTCACCACCAAGGTTAAACTAACTGTCCTGTAGTTTTCAACTACATCCTTACTTCCGCTTTTGTGTAAAGGCACCACATGAGCCTCTCTCCAGTCCTTTCGCACAACTCCCGACTCCAACATTGAAAAGGCATTGAAAAGGTCTGTCAGTGGAGCTGCTAGAACGTCCCCAAATTCCCTCAGTATTCTCAGGTGTATCGCATCCAGTCCCATTGCTTTGTCTACTTTAAGTTTAGCTAGTTCCTCACAAACACAGTCTTTTGAAAAATGTTCAAGATGCCCCTTGCTTCTGTTCCTGTTTGTGGGTGTTTTCTGAGGTCCTGCTCCTGGTTCTTCATCTGTGAACACAAAACAGAAATATTTGTTAAGCAATTCCGCTTTATCCTCATCAGCTTCTACATATTCCTCCCCTTCACCCTTGAGTCGGACAATACCTCTTTTGCTCTTCCTCTTCTCACTAACATATCTGAAAAATGTCTTATCCCCCCATTTTATTGCATTGGTTATTTCCTCCTCTTTTTTAATCTTTGCTTTCCTGACTGTTTTGCTAGCTTCTCTAAAATTTTCCAAACATAGATGCCTGTCTTCTTTCTCTTTGATTTCTTGTATTTCATCTGAAAAACTCTCACTCTGTGGACTGCCTGATATGCAAGCAGGGTTCAGGAAAGGGCGAGGAACAAGAGACATCATCGCAGATGTGAGATGGATCCTTGAAAAGACAAAAGAATAACAAAAGGATATAGATGCGTGTTTTATTGACTACAGCAAGGCTTTTGACTGTGTAAACCATGAGAAACTCTGGGCCACATTAAGAAGCATGGATAAATCATAGCACCTGATAGTTCTCTTGTACAACCTTTACATTGATCAAGAAGGAACAAGGAGAAACAGAATGGTTTAAAATCAGCAAAGTGTACGACAAGGTGAAAAGGGGATAGACTCCTGAGTCTATCCTCTTTCCCCTTACCTGTTTAATTTATATTCAGAACCGTTATCAGAAAAGCACAGCTGTATGAAGATAACCGAGGTGTGAAGATTGGTGGAAGACTCATCACAAATCTTCGCTATGTGAATACTACAATACTGGCTGAAAGTGAAGACGATCTGAAACATTTGCTTCTCAAGATCAAGGAACATAGTCTTAAAATATGCCTGCACCTTAACGTCAAGAAGACCAAGATCTTGATAACTGGCAAAATCAATAAGTTCATCTTGGATGGAGAAGAAATTAAAATAGTGGACAACTTTAACCTGCTTGGCTCAATAATCAATAAATAAATGACAAGCAGTCGAGAAATCTGATGATGCATTGCTCTTGGCAGAATGGTTATGAAGGACCTAGACAAAATTCTCAAAAGCACAGAGATATTTCTCTCTATACAAAAATTTGACTTGTCCAAGCCATGGTATATTCAATAATGTCATACGGATGCGAAAGTTGGACAGTGAAAAAGATAGACAGGAAAATAATTGATGCTTTTGAATTATGGTGCTGGAGAAGAATACTGTGCATACCATGGATTGCCCAAAGAACAAACTAGTCGGTACTAAAGGAGATCAAACCTAAGCTTTCTTTAAAAGTTCAGATAACAAGACTTCGACTTTCATACTTTGTACACATAATGTGAAGAGAGAGATCACTAGAGAAAGACATTGTGAACGTAACAACATAAGATATGCCATACTGGGTCCTGTATCCTGTTTCCAACAGTGGCCAATCTAGGTTATAAGTACCTAGCAGTCTCCCCAAAAGACATAGGTTCCTCAATGCTTGTATTGGGTCAAGCAGTGATATCCCGGGTCCCTTTTAATAATGGTTTATGGACCTTTCCTCTAGGAACTTGTCCAAACCTTTTTTAAACCCGGCTACACTAACTGCTTGGCAAAGTGGAAGGTTAATGCAAAAGAGGAAGGCCACCAATGAGATGGATCATAGAAACATGATGGCAAAAAGAAGGCTACATGGCCTATCTAGTCTGCCCTTCCATATCAACTACAATAGTCCCCTTTTCCCTTTAAAGATCTTCTGTGTTTGTCCAATGCTTTCTTAATTCAGATACTGTCTTTGTCTCCACTACCTCCATTGTGAGACTATTCCATGCATCTACTACTCTTTCCATAAAGAAATATTTCTGCATATTACTCCTCAGTCTATTCCCTTTCACCCTCATCCTATGTCCCCTCGTAGCAGAGCTTGCTTTCAATTGAGATTCTCTTGTGCATATATGCCATGGAGGTATTTGAAAGTCACTATTATATCTTCTCTATCCCACCTTTCCTCTAATGTATACATACTAAGATCTTTAAGTCTGCCCCCATATGCTTTATAACGAAGATCATTAACATTTTAGTAGCCATCCTCTGTACCGACTCTATCTTGTTTATATCCTTTTGAAGGTGTGATTTACAGAATTGCATACAATACTCCAAATGAGCAGTTATGGATGCCACTCTATCAACAATGAGCTGTTTGTCTGAAGACTGAACACAGCTTAGGATAACTATTCCGAGGGTCGCCTTGAGTTGACACTGACTCGACAGCACTTAACAACAGTTCTGGATGTATCATCTGAAAAAATCTCACTCTGTGGCCTTCAGCCTCACTGTTTGGGATGGTAAATCGCACTCAGATATTTCACCCTTGGCATCTCTGAATGAGATCAAGATGATTGGGCTTTTACCTTTTTCCAAAGGGGTGTGTGTTTGTGAGCAAAGCCTGGTAGAGGCCAGGCCAGGCTCACCACTCTTTTACTCTTGACTGGACCCTGTTTGACCTCGTGTTGGCTAAGATCTGAGTGCAGGGTATAAAGTGTGAGCAGAGGATGACTCCTTTGGACTTTTGTTTGAGATGAAGAACCTCTACCGTGGGGCGAGAGTAATTTTCTTCCACACCACCACATTGGCATGCATTGACGTAACAACCAATGCCAAAGCAGGATAAAAATGTGTAAAAATTGTTTAAAAGCCATAAAACCAGGGTTCAAATCCCATTGAAACTTTTTGTGGCTTTGGGCAAACCATTTAACTCTCCATTGCCTCAGGTACAAACCTAGGGCTCTATTTACTAAAGGTCTTCTCCCATTTTGTGTCTATGGGAAAAAATGCTTAGGGCCCAATTCAGACATGGATGTTCCGGCCCTCTGTGATCCTGGTCGGAACTGGATGCACAGAATTAGCCTGGATTCTGATCCCGTGGGGCACGTGTAGCCCCGCAGGATCAGAATCGCGTTCAAGCCTGTACATGCAGGCCGGGACCCCTATTCAGGTCTGCATGCACATACAGGCCTTGCCCTGCTAGTTCAGTTAGGACTTTTCAATGGAGCCATGGTGCCCTGTTTCCTTGGCACTGTGGCTCCATTCAAAAGCCACGATCCCTAGCCGCCGGCTCAAAAAGTGTCTTCCTCGTAGCCCGATCTGGCCTCCCAAGGCCAGGGTCGGGCCGCGTGGAATGTCCTTTGTCCCCTCCTGCCCTTTCTGAGCCATGGGCCTGCCATCCCCCGCCAACTTGGGGAACTTATTCCCGTTCAAGCCGCTGGCCCTGGACGTACAGGGCCAACATTGGAATCGGCCCTGTACGTCCGGGGTTGATGACTGCCCACTGCCTGCTCTAACCCCGCCCCCATCTGACTTCCCCGTACAATGCGTGGGGAAGTTAGACTGTATTGGGAGAGGACTATTTGTGCCTCAGAATGACCCCATTAGTAAACAGGGTCTTTAGATTGTAAGCCCTATGGGGACAGGGAAATACCTACAGTACCTGATTGTAGCTTGCCTTGAACTATTACTGAAAAAGAGTGAGCTAAATACATACAAATAAAAAAAGAAACAATAATAAAAAGTAATTCAAACAACACAATCCTCTAGTAGTATGCTTCTTATGAAAATATGATTAAGGGCCATTAGAAAGGGAGCAAGAGTATCACAATTTTTTGAACCTGCTTGCCAAAAATTCCTCATAGGCCCATATTTTTCATATACATAAAATACTTCCAGCATTGCAGTTACAGATGCATTGGCCCTTAGGATTCTGGGAGTATTTGGTTCTAATAAATTTCATGCAGTGTAAACTTACTCTTGCTAACTACCTTACACAGTAATAAAGGCATAGGTGAGGATGATGAAATAAGGAAGAGGATGGACCAGCTCCTTTATAAAGAAATGCTAAACAGGTTAAGGCTCTTTAACTTGGAGAAGAAATGGCAGAGAAGAGATATGACAGAGGTCTATCAAATCATTGGGACGGAATAGGTGACCAGGGAACGCTTCCTTACCCTTTCAAAGTGTTGTAGGACTGAGGGACACTCCATGGAGCACATTTAAAATCAATTGGAGAAAGTCGTTTTTTCACTCAACATACAGCTAAGTTTGACATTTGTTGGTAGGGGACAGGGCCGGCTCTGATATGAGGTGTGGTACTAGCAGCTAACATGGCTGGATTTAAAAAAAGGCATTTAGACAAGTTCCAGTAGGAAAAGATCCATAAACCATTATTTTTTAACTAGTTTTCTAATGGCACAATCCTGTTAGTCCCTCATTCTTTTTTCAACTCCTAAACAAGTCAAAGGGCTGCAAAGTGACCACATTTGGGGCGAGGAGGGGATGGAAGGAGGAGGCTTAAGGCCAGTCCTGACTTTCTATTTATACTGCTTGGTTTATTCTGTTACCTGTACTATTGGTTTGAGAAGCAGGACTAGAAATGCCACAGTGCATTGGGATAGAAGCATGGGCAATAGATCAAGGAACAAGTATTACTGCTTGTTTCAGCTGGATAAACATTGGCAGATGTATGTGAATACCGGCAGAGTGATGTAGGGCACAGAGAGTTGACAGAATTCCTGCCTACTTAAAGTTCTTTGAGCTTCTACGAGCAATTAGAGAGCTGTATGTTTTTCAGTTTTCTATGGATCATACATGCGATCAAATGCAACAATTAGGCAAAAATTTAAAAGGTATTAGAGGCAACTTAGATGGGATTAACTAGGCCCATACAGTATATAGATATAGGCAGGGCACCAAGTCTCCTACAATCTACACCTGCAGGAAAGGTTACAAAACACAACCATTGCAATGGAATTTGCTGGTCCTGCGGAATTGCCACAGGAGATGAGAGCCAAGTCAATGGGGGAGGCGGAGACTGCCTGGTGGAATGTTTCCCCCCACTCGCTCCTGAATAGTTCCTCCCTCCCTGCACTGATCAGGCAGTAGGAAGAGGAGGAGAATGGTAGCCAGTCATATTGCAGCTCTCTCTTCTTCTGTCCAGGACCTGACTGCTGCTTTGAATGCACAGCAGGATAGTGTCTGGCTTCTTCAAAGCAGCAGTCAGCCTCTGGATGATAGAAGAGGAGGATGTGACCCAAGGTGTTGCTGCTCTCCTTTGCCTGCAAGCCTGAGGAGATGAGGAGGGCTGGGAATGTGGGATTTTGTGAAGAATAGGTGACTGAAAGAGATGGGGTGTGTTTGAAAGAGGTACTGAAAGGATGAAGGGTGTGAAAGAGGAGCTTGGAGGAAGGGGAGTGGGTATGTGTTTGTTGGCACTTGGGATGAGAGAGAGGGCACCGGGCATAGGGAGAAGGGCAAGAAAGCAGACCACAGTGGGGTGGAGGGAGGGGTGTTGTAAGAGGGTACAGGAATGGAGCCATGGGAAGGACACCTCCCTCTCAGGTGTAGTATGGGGGGTGCCCCCCAGGATTTGCAGGCACTAATGGTGAACTGGTCCCATTATGCAAAATAACTGGACACTGAATAGCACAAGATAAAATCAAAATAAGCATAACTCTCTCTTATATATGAACAAATAGGGATGACCTGCACGGAACAGTGGGTACACCCCTAAATAAAAGCATGGAGAGGGGTGACCTGCACAGAGCGGCAAGTGCACCTATTCCTGCCGCCTTGCTGGGCAGACCAGATGGACCATACTGGTCTTTATCGGCCATCATATACTATGTTACTATGAATTATTTGCATATTATGCAGGAAACCAGCTAGTCGCCCCTCATGAGTGAATCCAGAAGATGAAAGATTCACAAAAGCAGTCTGACAAATGTAATTTTTCCCAGAATCAGATTATTTATATATATTTATGCTAAGAAATTAAGTACATTTATTAGTGTTACCTTTCTTCTGTTTTTTCCCCCCATTTAAATGTTTGGCAATAAATGGCAGCAAACAAAATAATATGAAGTGAAAACCTTTTGATTGGGCTAAAGTAATATATTTCTTGACTAGCTTTTGGAAGTAGACACTTCCTCAAATCCAAACAGAATGAGCAGAAGATGGCATTGCAAAGTACAAGTGACTCATAAAAAAATGAAGAAATGGCTTTTGGATACCCTATTTGGAGTTTATATTTTTCTTCATTAAAAGATTAAAAGGAGTTGTTTGTTATTCGGAGGGATCTCTTCCCTGCACAACAAGCATTCCGACATTTAAAAATAGTTTTTTGTTTTTTGTTTTCCCTTTTTCATAGTAGTAATTTTCTGGTTGGATCTTTTTTGGAATGTACCACTGTTTGAAGGCTTTAACTCCCACTTTTCAGTCTGAAAAGCAGGAGCAGAATCAGCAGTTTGTTGTGCTAAAGAGCTGTGATGGATTTCCTTGAAACCAAAGCAGCCTGGAACATTATATATGAGGAGAAACAAGATGACATTGTCTGCTTTAAAGTAAGTTTGAAAGTTTGAAGACTGGAGGGTGGCCAATATAACACCAAGTTTTAAAAAAAGGGTCCCAGGAGTGGTCTGGTGCCAGTGTCGGGCAAAAAGATAGAAACCATTATAAAGAACACAATTGCTGAACATGACATCCTGGTGAAAACGTTTCCAAAAGGCAAGGCACTTCCAAGTTTGGGCACAGTTTCAGAAATGTGGATGTACTTGAAATGGACGTTGTCAGGGATGGCTACATAGATGTCCTTGTAATCGTATTCCAGACCAGGGACGTGGCCCAGCCTGTCATTCTGCTAGCGGAGATGTTTAGCTGGCCATTTCGGAAATCAAGCGCACAAGCTAAGGTCTTTGAAATGCCCTGGACATGCCCCCTCCACTCCCCTAGTGTACAAATTGAAAAAAAACAAAACCGCGCCCACAAAGAATTAAACAGCCCAGGAACAAATGGATCACAGTGGGCTCTGGTAGGTTGCGACTTGTAACATGGAGACCCCTCTACATCAAGAGATATCCCTGCATAATGCCTTCTCTGCCTTGGAAAATGAGACTGCCCAATTAATGGAAACTGAAGTGCTCTTAAATGAGAAGGTTAATGCCCAATCTACTTATAATGGACCAAACATGAAGAAAAAATCACAAAACAGGAAACTACTACTGCTTTGAGATTCTATCATCAGAGGCACCACTTGGGAACACAGTTCAAAGAAAAGAAGATGGTCAAATGCCTCCCAGGCTCTTCAGCGAGCAGGAATATAAACCAAATTGTTGGTATAGTTGGTGCAGAAAGTGAGCACTCCAAAATTGATTGTATTGTCCACTTGGGTACAAATGACCTGGCTAGAAACAGTGCCTCTACAGTTCAAAGGGACTTCTAGATTATGGGAGAGTAATTCAAGCCCATTGATAACACTATAGCAGAAGTTCTACCTGTTCTTGGTAAGGGGGCAGAAAGACTGCATCACATAATCAACTTTAATACATGGCTCCAAACCTGGTGCAAACAAGAAGGATTTAGATATATTGGCAACTGGGGAAATCGATGGAACAAGAGGCTATACTGTAGGGATGGACTACATCTCTCTGTCACAGGGAAAGGATCCTAAGTGAAAAATTCAGGCATTACGTAGGCAGGCATTTAAACTAAGGAAAAGGGGTGACGGATGGAGAAAACCAAATTCAGGTCATCACTTCCAGCAAAAACATAACAACATTGGAAACAGTCACTCTATTAACCCACATACAAACAGCAAGTGGGAAGAGGCATGTAAAACAAAATCCATGCAAAATACAATCAACACATGCTGGAAAGCAATGAACACAAATGCTTGCAGCCTAGACAATAAAGTTCCTGACCTGGAAGCCTTTATGGTGGAAATGGGCGTGGACATTGTGGCCATTACAGAAACATGGCTTAATGAGTCACATGAATGAGATATAGCCATAGCTGGCTATGATTTATTTAGAAGAGATAGAGAAAGCAGAAAACTAGGAGGAGTAGCCCTATATGTCAATAGTAATATTAATGTAGTCCAAAAAAAATTATCAGTGAGATATCACGCTATCAAGCTACCTTTACTTTTTTTGTCGGGTCCAAACAGACCGGAGCTAGAGGGAGAGAAACTCTTTGCTCTGTGTCCGGAGAACCCTTTTTCTGAGAAAATTCAAATAGTGTGATGTCTAAAACAACTAACCGAAAACAAGGTAGTATAAACAAACACTTATTGTAATCCACAGCAAAATTCACACGTCATCATGATGTCGGGTAAGATGACATGCATGTTTCGGGACCCCGATGGGACCCTGTCTCAAGTGTTTTCCTGCTACTTTCAGAAGTAATCGCCAAAGAAGAACGCTAAGCTGTAACGGTTCCCAATTGTAGCCAAAGCTAGTTTGTGATTGGCTGTAATAATGACGTCAATCCAAAAAGGGGTAGTGTCTATACCAGCAGAGGAACCCCCCAGACCGTCAGAGTCAGACTAAACGAATGGAAGAAAATACAGAAAACACCACCATGGAAGGTATTCAGTGGACTGATCCTACTACCACCCATACATTTAATTTCCTGGGTTATAGCACCTGTCAAACAAGCTACGTTGTTTACATTTTTTTGTGCCCTTGCAAACTACTATATGTAGGGCGAACCATACGACCGGTGAGAATCCATTTGAGTGAGCATGCCTCCAGAATTCAATCCTCTAACCTTTCTGCTCCAATAGTTGAGCATTGTATAGCGGAAGGCCATAAGTTTGGAGATTTAAAGTGGAGGGTCATTGATTGGGTCCCTCCTGATATCCGAGGGGGAGACCGTGAGAAAAGGTTGCAATGGCGTGAACAGAAGTGGATCTTTTGCCTCAATACAGTTGTTCCTCGGGGACTCAATTTGGAACAAGAGTGGTGGAGTCTCTTTTGAGGTGTTTTCTGTATTTTCTTCCGTTCGTTTAGTCTGACTCTGACGGCCCGGGGGTTCCCCCGCTGCTATAGACACTCCCCCTTTTTGGATTGACATCATTATTACAGCCAATCACAAACTAGCTTCGGCGACAATTAGGAACCGTTACAGCTTAGCATTCTTCTTTGGCGATTACTTCTGAAAGTAGTGGGAAAACACTTGAGACAGGGTCCCATTGGGGTCCCGAAACATGCATGTCGTGTGTGCAGCATCTTACCCGACATCATGATGAAGTGTGAATTTCGCCGTGGATTATGATAAGTGTTTGTTTACACTACCTTGTTTTCGGTTAGATGTTTTAGACATCACACTACTTGAATTTTCTCAGAAAAGGGTTCTCTGGACACAGAGCAAAGAGTTTCTCTCCCTCTACCTCCGGTCTGTTTGGACCTGACAAAAATAGTAAAGATAGCTTGATAGCGTGATATCTCACTGATGACTTTTTTGGGCTACATTAGTTTTATTAGCATCATTAGTCATACGGGGATATATTTGGATACATTGTTGTTTTTGGTCCTCTTGCATTTGCTATGGCTGCGGACACTTTTGCGTTTTCAGAGGAGTATCTAGATCAGCTCAGACAGCGGAAGTCTCTGTTTGACTCCACAAGCCATGAACAGGATCAACATTTGCCCACTATCTCTAAACTGAAATCTCTTAGGAATCGGGCCATTCGGGCCCAAATGCATGGAGCTTCCATGTTGCAATATGTAAAAACTCGGATCATCCCCAGGGGGCTTCGCATGCTTCGTCCTCCTAAACAGTTTTTATCTGATTCTGAATTTATTTCAAAGTGGAACTGCATTTTGAATAAATGCAGTTTTGACCTTATTGCTCTCATAGTGGATCGTACCACTGTGGAAAAAACTGTCATTTCCACTGAAATCAATGAATTGAAAACTTCTCTTCAAGAGTCCATGGACAAGGATATCTATCAGACCAGAATTGAAGAAATGGAACACCAGTTACAAGGTTTTTTTAATTATCTTCGGAGATTTAAATTGAATAAATTTCAGAGGGACAAGACAGATTAAGAAACTGACAGAGTTTATAGTTGGATGTATGAGAAGATGGACTCTAATGGAAAGGAACCAGTTTTGGAAAAACATGTGACTTTTGATCAGTCATCAGAGGACACTGATTCCAGTGATACCCCTCGGGAAAAATCAAAGGCTTCGGAAGAAGTTGGGAGGGATTCGGGTTTTCGGTCAGGCCGGCGGAGGGGCCGGCCGTATACACATGATCGCTGGGAGCCACCAAACATCAGGCAGAGATCCAGACTACTTCCTCAGTCATCAACATCTCAGGATTGGCATTGACACCATTACAAACAGAAGTGCTCGACCTTGGACTGTCTTTTGTACCAACAGTCTCGTATGACCCTTTTAGGATCAGAGTGGCCTTGCACAGATTTTTCCGAAAATTAAAAGTATTACATTTCTTTGCAGATAAACCCTTTTTTGTGGATGATTCGGTACTACGCCCCCCTTCTAAGTGGATTCCTCCAGGTTCGGTGGATCCGACTATCCATACTTACCAAAATCTGGTTTTGAGAGACTTGGAATCTTTGGAAACAGAGGGTATTAGTCACCATTCTAATATTTCCAAGCAACAACGTCAGGCCATTATTGAATTGACACAAAACACTAATTTGGTCATCAGGGGAGCTGATAAGGGAGGGGCTGTAGTGGTGCAGTCCACAGAATCCTATCGGGCTGCACTATTGATTCAGTTGGGGGATACTGCATATTATCAACCTCTGGCAAGAGATCCCACTCCACAGTTACCGATTTTGATATTGTCCTTGTTGGCTGAAGCCCAGGACAAAGGTTGGATCACGTCACGAGAGAAATCATTTTTAAATTGCCGTTTTCCACGTATTCCAGTCATTTATACGGTACCAAAGATTCATAAGTCCCTAGTATCTCCCCAGGCCGCCCGATTGTCTCTTGTAGGGGCTCCATTTTAGAACCTTTATCGCAGTTTTACAATGTATTCTTAAAACAGGAGGCCCGTAAAGTTAAATCTTTCTTGAAGGATACGTCTCATTTTTTGAAGGTTTTGGCTGAGTACCAGGGTCCTTTAGAAAATACTTTTTTGGTAACCTTGGATGTTACTGCCCTGAACACAAATATCCATCAAGAAGAAGTGTTATCTTTATTGGAATCGGCTTTTACCACAGCTCCATCTAGGATCCCAAAGTTCTTTCTTCGGGACATGGTCCGATTAGTCTTGACTAAGAATTATTTCTTATTTCAAGGGCAATTTTATCAACAGAAGCATGGCATTGCCATGGGGGCTACGGTGGCCCCTTCAATTGCCACCTTATATTTGGCGGCCATGGAGGAACATCATATCTATCCTACCTTCACCTTTCAGTTCATTAGGTTATGGCAGAGATTCTTGGATGACATTTTCTTTCTTTGGACATCCACTAGGCAGGATTTACTACAATTTATCACATAGCTTAACACAGTTAAGTCATGAACATCAGATAGAATTTTTGGATGTCTTAGTTTGTAAGCACAACAGTGTTTTTTCCACATTAGTCCGCAAGCCCAGTCAACGCAACAGTTTGTTACGTTACCATAGCCATCATCCTTTTCCTTTATGGAAAGGCCTTCCTTATGGCCAGTTTCTGCGTTTGCGTAGGATTTGTTCCACCATTGAAGACTACAAGTGACAAGCAGGAGAACTGAGAACCCGTCTCTTAGACAGAGGTTACCCAAAATCTGTAGTTAGGAAGGCATATGTCCATGCCAAATTTAGTCATCATGAGTGGTTGTTCAATGAACCCAATGTGGCACCTGCTGGGGCCATGGAAGTTTCAGGGTCGGACCGCATTGTGGGTGTCTTACCATTCATGACCCACACTGCGGAGGTAACTCTCTTACTAAAAAAACATTGGCATGTTTTACATTTACACACTTGTTTTCAGAGACCCCTGTCGTTTACCTACACAAGAGGCCACAATCTTAAGGATCGGCTTGTGCATGCGGTCTTTGCATCGGAGGAGGAGGGTGGAACAAAATCTCCTCAGAGCCATTGGGCATGTCAGCATTGTAAATATTGTGTCCACACCATGGAAGGTATTCAGTGGACTGATCCTACTACTTACCTGTACATTTAATTTCCTGGGTTATAGCACCTGTCAAACAAGCTACGTTGTTTACATTTCTTTGTGCCCTTGCAACCTACTATATGTAAGGCGAACCATACGCCCGGTGAGAATCCATTTTGAGTGAGCATGCCTCCAGGATTCGATCCTCTAACCTTTCTGCTCCAATAGTTGAGCATTGTATAGCGGAAGGCTATAAGTTTGGAGATTTAAAGTGGAGGGTCATTGATTGGGTCCCTCCTGATGTCCGGGGGGAGACCGTGAGAAAAGGTTGCAATGGCGTGAATAGAAGTGGATCTTTTGCCTCAATACAGTTGTTCCTTGGGGACTCAATTTGGAACAAGAGTGGTGGAGTCTCTTTTGAGGTGTTTTCTGTATTTTCTTCCGTTCGTTTAGTCTGACTCTGACGGCCCGGGGGTTCCCCTGCTGCTATAGACACTCCCCCTTTTTGGATTGACATCATTATTACAGCCAATCACAAACTAGCTTCGGCTACAATTGGGAACCGTTACAGCTTAGCATTCTTCTTTGGCAATTACTTCTGAAAGTAGCGGGAAAACACTTGAGACAGGGTCCCGAAACATGCATGTCGTGTGTGCAGCATCTTACCCGACATCATGATGAAGTGTGAATTTTTCCATAGATTACCATAAGTGTTTGTTTACACTACCTTGTTTTCAGTTAGATGTTTTAGACATCACACTACTTGAATTTTCTCAGAAAAAGGGTTCTCCGGACACAGAGCAGAAAGTTTCTCTCCCTCTAGCTCCAGTCTCTTTGGACCCGACAAAAGTAAAGGTAGCTTGATAGCGTGACATTTCACTGATGACTTTTTTTGGACTACATTAGTTTTATTAGCGTCATTAGTCATACGGGGATATATTTGGATAAATAGTAATATTAAAACTGCTGAAATGCAGGGGACGTGGGGAAAAGAAGAAGTGCTGTGGATTGTGTTGGAAAGAGGAGATGGCACTATTATACATACTGGTATAGTCTACAGGCCTCCAACTCAAACCAAAGAAATGGATAGAAATTTGATTATTGATATTGCAAAGGTGGCCATGAAGGGGGAAGTGATCATATTGGGTGACTTTAATCTACCTGATGCAGATTGACGTATTCCTTCTGCAAATCTGGAAAGAAGTAAAAAAAATTGTGGATGCCTTCCCAGATGCGTTTCTTAGACAAATGATGATAGAACCGACCAGGGAAAGTTTGATGCTGGATTTAGTACTCACCAACAGAGATAGTGTGTAGAATGTCCGGGTGGGTGCCCATGTAAGCAACAGTGATCATCACATGGTGTGGTTTGAGATAAAAATCAAGGCAGAATCTAATCACAGCAAGCTCAAAGTCCTAGACTTCAAAAACGCTGACCAGTAAAATGGCCAAGTGCCTGAAAGAGGAATTGTCACGGTGGGAGGAAGTAAGGGAAATGGAATTGCAGTGGGCTAAACTAAAGGAGGCAGTAAAAGAGGCAACAGATATACAGTCAAACCTCGGTTTTCATTTGCCCCGGTTTTCATACGCTTCGGTTTTCAACGTCTTTTCTGACTGAGATTTTGTCCCGGTTTTCATGCATTGCTTCGGTTTTCAGCGTCTTTTGACTGAGATTTTGTCCCGGTAGCAGGGAAGAAAAGCTGTCAACGTAAGCAGGAGATGTTGCATGAATGTGGGAGGCAGTTCTTTCTCTTGCAGGGTACGTCTGAAGCTATATCATTAAGATTTTCTGCCATTCTGAAGCATTGAGCAGATAATGTAAAGGTATTTTAATGGACTGAATTCAATGTGATTCCGAAGAGAGCTGGGCACAGCAGCTTGTCAGGGGTGGCTAAGGCCAGATGTTAACATACTGTACTGTACAGTACTGTACTTAGCTTGCTTTCAGTGATGTTAAATGTTCATTTATCCATTTCATTAGTCATTTATATTTATTTCTCATTGTTTTCTGTATGTAAAAATATAGTTATTCTCTATAAAATGTATTTTTTGTGAATATTTTTGGGTGTCTGGAACGGATTAATTGGATTTACATTATTTCTTATGGGAAATATTGCTTCAGTTTTCATACGTTTCGGTTTTAGTCAGACTTTTTCGAACGGATTAATCATGAAAACCGAGGTTTGACTGTATATGTAAGGAAAGTAAATAAAAATAAGAGGAAAAGGTTCTCCAAAGGAATAGCTGCACAAATTAAGACAAAAACACAGCTTTCACAAAATTCAGAAGTTGACAGAGGAACAAAGAACAGAATATAGGATAAAGCTAAAAGAGACTAAAAGAGAATTAAGGATAGGAAAATCAAAGGTAGAAGAAAAGATGGCTAAAGATCTGAAGCATGGAGATAAAACTTTTTTCGGGTATATTTGGGCGAAGAGGAAGATCAGAGGTGGAATCACAAGACTCAAAAGTGCTGAGAACGCATTCATGGAAAGTGACATTGAAAAAGCAAAAATGCTAAACAAATGCTTCTGTTCTATTTTTACTAAAGAGAATCCTGGAGAAGGACCACCTGTGATTGACAAATATACAAAGGGGAATGGAGTAGGTACTACACCATTCACAGAAGATCATGCGTTTAAACAGCTTGCAAAACTGAAAGTGGACAAGGCCATGGGACCAGATGGGATATATCCCAAGATACTGAAAGAGCTCAGAGAGGTTCTTGCAGGGCCTTTAAAGGATGTTTTTAATAGATTCTTGGAGACAGAAGAAGTTCCACAGGACTGGAGAAGGGCTGATGTGGTACCTCTTCACAAAAGTGGCAATAGGTAAGAAGTGACAAACTACAGGCCAGTAAGCCTTACCTCGGTGGCAAGAAAAGTAATGGAGGAACTCCTGAAAGAGCAAATAGTGGACTTCCTCGAAACCAAAATGTTGCATGATCCGAAGCAACATGGTTTTACCAAAGGACGATCATGTCAAACAAATCTGATTGAGTTCTGTGACTGGGTGACTACAGAAGTAGATCAAGGGCATGCGATGGATGTGATCTACTTAGATTTCAGCAAAGCCTTTGATATTGTTCCTCACAAGAGGCTTATTAATAAACTGAACAGCCTGGGGATGGGTCCCAAGGAAGTGAACTGGATCAGAAATTGGTTGACTGACAGACAACTGAAAGTGATGGTAAATGGAACTCACTCAGATGAGAGGAAGGTGATTAGCAGTACTGTTCAATGTATTTGTGAGTGATATTGCTGAAACATAGAAACATAGAAATATGATGACAGAAAAAGACCACATGGCCTATCTAGTCTGTCCTTCCATATCAACAACTACAACAGTCCCCTTTTTACCTTTAGAGATCCTCTGTGTTGGTCCCATGCTTTTTTGAATTCAGTTTGGAAAAGTCTGTCTTTTTACAGATGACATGAAAAGTTTCAACAAAGTGGACTTTCCTGAGGGAGTGGAGAACATGAGGAAAGATCTACAAAAGCTGGAAGAATGGTCTAATGCTTGGCAGTTAAGATGTAATGTGAAGAAGTGCAGTGTCATGCACTTGGGATGCAGAAATCCAAGGGAATTGTATGCCATAAGGGGCAAGAGGTTGGTGTGCATGGACCAGGAGAAGGACCTTGGAATGATTGTTTCTGAGGATCTCAAGGTGGCGAAACAGTGTGACAAAGGCGGTGGCCAAAACCAGAAGGATGCTGGGTTGCATAAAGAAAGGAATTAGCAGCAGAAAGGAGGAGGTACTAATGCCACTGTACAAGTCACTGGTGAGGCCTCACTTGGACTATTGTATTCAGTTTTGGAGACCATATCTCATGAAGTATATAACAAGACTGGGAACAGTTCAGAGGAAGGCGACCAAAATGATTTGGAGCCTGCACCAGAAGAAGTATGAGAAGATACTTGAAGACCTAAATATGTGCACGCTAGAGGAGAGGAGGGGCAGGGGAGATATGATGCAGACCTTTAAATACTTAAAGAGTATTAATGAACACATAAACCTTTTTCAAAGATGGGAAAACTGTAAAACTAGAGGGCATAACATGAAGCTGCAAGGAGGTAAACTGAAGGGCAACGTCAGGAAATACATTTTCACTGAAAGGGTGATAGTTGCTTGGTATGCTCTATGGATGGAAGAGGTAGGAGCAAATACAGTGACAGACACAGTGGATCCCTTTTATAGCAACAGGATAAAATCAAAATAAACTTAATTATCTCTTGTATCTCAACAAATAAGGGTGACCTGCATGGAGGTAGGGTGTACCCCTAAACAAACGCATGGGGTGGGGGTGACCTGCACGGAGCGGCAAGTACATCTACTCTTGCCACCTTCCTGGGCAGCCTAGATAGACCATGCTGGTCTTTATCTGCATTCATAGACTATGTTACTATGTTATTTACTTCTGGTCGCACCTTGCCATGAAACCCCAGTGGCTGCTGGGTCACCTGGAGTCAGCATTGATGGCACATGTTGTAATGGGATAAAGCCAACATGAGTTTAGTCAAAGGAAGTCTTGCCTAATCAATCTACTACATTTTTCTTGAAGGCATGAATAAGCATGTAGATAAAGGTGAGCTAGTGGATATAGTGTCTCTGGATTTTCAGAAAACCTTTGCCAAGGTCCCACATGAGAGACCTTTGAGGAAATTAAAAAGTTATGGGATTGGACGCAGTGTACTATTGTGGATTGGGAAAATTAGAAAACAGAGTAGGGCTAAATGGCCAGTTTTCTCAATGGAGAAAAGTGACTAATGAAGTTCCCTAGGGATTTGTGCTGAGCCCACTGCTTTTTAACATATTTATAAATCACCTGGAAATGAGAACGAGTGAAGTGATAAAATTTGCTGATGACACAAAATTATTCAAAGTTATTACATCACAAGAGAATTGTGAAAAATTGCAAGAGGACCTTGAGAAACTGGGAGACTGGGTGTCTAAATGAAACTTAATATGGACATGGTCAAAACTATACACTTAGGGAAAAACAACCCAGTCTATAGCTATACCATGCAAGGTTCCACATTAGAAGTCCCCACCAGAAAAAGGATCTAGGTGCCACCGTGGATAATACATTGAAATCCTCTGCTTATGTGCAGAAGCATCCAAGAAAGCTAATAGAATGCTAGGAAGTATAAGGAAAGGGATGGAGACTAACAGAGAACATCATAATACCTCTGTATCACTCCATGGTGCAAATGCACTTTGAGTATTTTGTACGGTTCTAGTTTCCACATCTGAAAAATGATATAGTGGAATTAGAGAAGGTACACAGAAGAGTGACTAAAATGATAAAAAGGATGAAATATATCTGATGACCTTAAAGTCATCAAACAGGTAGAAAATGTGACAGCAAAAGCCATAAGGACGCTTGGATGCATAGGGAGAGGAATGGCCAGCAGCAAAATGGTGGTGGTAGTGTCTTTGTATGAGTCTCTGAGGCGGAAGAAGAGATAAATGATAGAGACATTTCAATATCTCTGTGGTATAAGTGCACAGGAGGCAAGGTTCTTTCAGTTAAAAGTAAGGTCATGGAATGTACACGAAAGTAGATAGACTTGGGAGTAATCTAAGGAAAAATGTCTTTACGGAAAGGGTGGTAGATGCATGCAGCAGCAGCTTCCTAGCAGAGGTGGTGGAGACGAGGACTGTATCTGAATTCAAGAAAGCATGAGACAAGCACAGATGAGCTCTAAGAGAGAAGAAGAGGTTGTAGAGCTTAATAGTTGTTATGGAAGGGCAGAATGGATACGCCATATGGTCTTTATCTGTTGTCAGATTCTGTTTTTCTTTGGGCTCTTCAGTTTGTAGACGAGGAGACTGAAGGGAGATATGATAGAGGTCTATAAAATAATGAGAGGAATTGAATGGGTGAATCTGAATTGGTTGTTTACTTAAGAAAATCCAAAGACTAGGGGATCATGTAATGAAGTACATTTAAGACTAATTGGAGAAAATATATGTTCACTTAGCACATAGTTAAGCTCTGGAATTCATTGCCAAAGGGTGTAGTAAAAGCTTTTAGAGTAGTTGAGTTTTAAAAAAGGTTTGGACAAGTTCTCGTAGGAAAAGTCCATAATTAAAGTGGACTTGGGGGGAAATCCACTGCTTATCCCTTGGATAAACAGCACGCAATCTGTCTACCTTTTGGGAACCTGACAGGTACTTGTGATCTGAATTTGCCACTATTGGAAGTAGGGTACAGGACTTGATGGACCTTTGGTCTGACTCAGTATGGATTATCTTCTGTTCTCATGTAGATGCATGTCCTATTGGATGACTTTCTGAGATGGAGTAATTTATGTAGCCTTCTCCTATCTGGGGACAAGGTAGAGGGAGTGGACCCCCTTAGAAGAATAAATTGAAACAGGACTGCAGGAAATGGTGAGGTGCATGAATGCTTTCTTTTTTATTACATTTTTTGAATGGTTTATTAATGTAATTTGAATATCAAAAAAGTATTCTTTTTGTTTTTTTGGTGTGGGAGGGAGTGGGTAAAATAGGGAGCCAAGTCATCCCAAGAAGAGGAGGAGGACAGGTATCAGGAGGTAGAACAGTGTCACGAGGTCAGCCCTCCGCCTAGGGCTAAGAGGGCTGGTCTGCCATGATGTCCTTTAATCAGAAAGTGAGACCACACCTTTCTGCTTTCACAATGCCTCTTGGGAGTTGTAGTCCCTTTTTAGACCTCTGATAAAGGAACAGCTATGAGTCAAGTGTTTAAGGCAAAATGACAAGAAATTTATTCCCCTCACATTAGGACTTAGTGTAGAACAAAATAGGAGAGTGTCCAGGTGTTTGCTTGAGGATTATTTACAACAAAATAAGGTAGCTGCTTTTCACACTCTGGCTCCAAAACGTGCTGTGCCTTTTCTAAGTAACAAAGATGGGAAAACCAAACAGCTTCTTCTGGCAAAGTAAAATAACTTATTTTCCTTTGCTGTTTCACAGCTCTTTAACTCAAAGATTTAACACAGTGACTCGATATCATCGGCTAAGTAAAGCGTGCAATCCATTGGAACTTCAGCTATGTCATTAACATTACAGTCCGTTTGCATATCTTCCAGCTCAGGATTTACTGAGCTTGGCTGCCAGCTGTTACTACTGTGTTTAAGGTAACCTCCCTCTGCAAACTTGGGTGTTTCCCCTGTATACAATTATAGACAGCAAGGGTTTGAAGTACCTGTGGCTTTGGAGCTTCTTCTCTGGCTCTCATCTAGTTCCTTCCAGGTATAAGGAAATGCTCTGTGACTCTCCGTTTGTAATTCCTGACTAGAGCCACCCCCTGGCTCTCTGTTCCAGGTAGAGCTTCTTAACCTCCCTGCTTTGGTGCTGGGTCTCCACTTGTGCAAACTCTGAAGCCTTTCCTCAGGCAGTAAGGACTGAAGGGCTCCCTGTTCTCTCTGCCCAGGCTGGCTCCTGGCAACAGGCTGTGCCTTCCCACCTTCTAGTCTGCTGGCTTCTCTCCCAGAACTGTAGGTAGGTTCTTTGCCAAGTCTCCAATTCTCTAGGGTTCCTGAGCCTCTCCAACCACGTCTCTCAGGAGCTCTTTCCTCTTGCTCCCTCTTTGGCTTCCTTCCTTGCTTCTCTTGTTGTCCTCGCTGCCCCTCCTTTGCTCACAACCAGCGTTTATATTTCTGTTCCCTGAGGCTTGGCTCTGCCTTTCTGAACAGGTGTGAGTGATCAAGCTCCAGGCTTGCTGCTACATCAGAGCTTGGGCGTGTCAGCTCAGCTCCTATCTCCCACTGTTTGTCTTTCTCTTGTAAACAGTGAGCTATGTGAGCTGGCTGTCAGTTTTAAAGGTAACCTTTTCCTTTCTTTCTATTTCCATGGGCTCTATAGGGGCTTCTACATCACAGCAGTTATGGGGTTGACAAACGGGCATATGGAGAATGCCAGTATGTTCAAGGATGAATGTCAGCGGGACATGTGTCTCCAGTATTTGCCCTTTAGCAAGCAACATCCTCTCTGTCTGTTGGTTAATGCACTATAGCTGTTCTTCCATGACAACTAGCTGCTGTCATAGCATCTGCCACTTTCCAACTACTGATGCATCTCCACTGGGAGATGAGGTTGCACCCCCATTCCCCAAAGGAGACGTGTCTATGGTTTCATGAGCCACGTCGAGCAGCAGCAGGTGGCTGCAAAGGATCTCCATTGGCTCCAACACTATAGCCACTTCCTGTCTATTATCCTATTCCTCGAGGGTTGATTTTGGGGGGAGGGGGATACGGGCAGTGTGATGAGGTGGTGAGGGACAGTGGTAGGGAAGAGGTATAGCAGGTCAGAGGGGCCTCTGTGGGTGTCTCAACAGTTGTGGCATCTCTTTCACCCTCTCTGTGCTGAGATCCTAGAGGTCTGGCAGCATCATCCAACCGGGCTTTTGGGAAAAGATAAAGCTGATGATACATGATAAATGGCGACACGAGCAGGCTTGCCTCCCATCACTGCATAAGCATTATTTGTAATCTGTATGTGCCACTTAGCAATATGGCTCGCAGTCAACTGTATTCACTAGCACAAATTTTTATTACAGTCTATGATCACAAAACTCCCAACCCCTATTTATTGATGCCACAATCCCAGCCCCTCCCACTAATTGAATAACAGCACTTGCCTCCTGTGTGCTTTTTGCCTTCTAATGGTTTCATTCTGCTGTGCAACCATGTGAGGTCATTCCCTCACACACCAGACTGAGGCCTGCAAAATTTGCTCATAGGAAAGAAGCAATGCCCTTCTCTGATGGGAGGGAAGGAGGGATTTAGACTACCCGTTCTCTGATGGATGAATCTACAGCACTTGTTCTCTGTAGTGCTATAACTGAGTTCAAGGGGAAAGGGTGTGTTCAGTGGAAATATTCGTATTACCTACTATCATACTAGGCTTACTGACACATTGGTTAGGTTATGTTACTACAAATTTATTTTGGCTCCTTCTGCCAAGACCGAGGCCACATTGAAGCTACTCATTTGGTATCAGAAAAACAACTACTAACACCATGCAACTATTTTCACATTGCATCATCTATGTGACATCACATAATGTAGCTGTGACTCAATGCCTGCAGGTTGCTGTAGGTGCAGAACAGCAATTAGATTAGTGTTACATCCTCTTATTAGCAAATGTGACATCAGTTGCTTTTTCTACATCTTTTTAATTGGATAATGGGGTTTGAGTAGAGAGGGTAGGTCTCTTTTCATATGTTGAGTCTGTTCCAGTACCACCCCTTACCATCATGCTTTCAAAGGGGAAAAGGCCATAATTGGAGACAAAGTGGCTCCTGTGTGCTCATAAGAACATAAGGTAAGCCATACTGGGTCAGACCAAGATCCATAAAGCCCTTCCAACAGTGGCCTATCTAGGTCATAAGTACCTATCAGTTTCCCCAAAAAGACACAGGTTCCACAATGCTTGCATTGGGTCAAGCAGTGATATCCTGGGTCCCTTTTAATAATAGTTTATGGACCTTTCCTCCAGCTACACTAACAGCTTTTACTACATCCTCCGGCAACAAATTCAAGAGTTTGATTACACATTGAGTGAAAAAATATTTTCTCTTATTAGTCTTAAATAGGTTACCCTGTAGCTTCATTGCATGTCCCTTAGTCTTTCTATATTCTGATGATGTAAACAATCAATCTACGTTTACCCGGTCCACTCCGTTCATTAATTTATAGACCTCTATCATATCTCCCCTCAGCTGTCTCTTTTCCAGGTTAAAGAGCCCTAACCTTTTTAGCCTCTCTTCATAGGGTATCCTTCCATCCCCTTTACTATTTTGGTGGTCCTTCTCTGTACCTTTTCTAATAAAGCTATATCCTTTTTAAGCTACAGCAACCAGAATTGCACGCAATATTCAAAGTGCGGTCGCACCATGGAACAATACAGAGGCAATATTGTTTTATTTTCCATTCCTTTCCTTATGATACCTAGCATTCTATTTGCTTTCTTGGCCGCCACTGCACACTGGGCGGAGGGTTTTAACATGTTATCCACGATGACGCCTAAATCTTTTTCCTGGAGGAACCTTGCATCGTGTAACCATAGTTTGGGTTTTTCTTTCCTAGGTGCATAACTTTGCACTTGTCCACATTAAATTTCATCTGCCATTTGGATGCCCAGTCTTCCAATTTATCAAGATCCTCTTGCAATTTTCCACAATTCTCATGGGTTTTAACAACTTTAAATAGTTTCGTGTCATCTGCACATTTGATAACCTCACTCGTTATTCCCTTTTCCAGGTCATTTATGAATACGTCAAAAAGCAGCGGACCTAGCACAGATCCCTGGGGTACTCCACTATTCACCTTTCTCCATTGGTAAAATTGGCCATTTAGCCCTACCCTCTGCTTTCTTTTAACCAGTTCCAGATCCACAATAGTACAGTGCCTCCTATCCCATGACGTTGCCAAAAGTCTCTGATGAGGGACCTTGGCAAAGGCTTTCTGAAAGTCCAGATATACTATATCAATTGACTCACCTTTGTCTACCTGTTTATTCACACCTTCAAAAAAACATAACAGATTAGTAAGACATAAGATATGCCATACTGCGTCAAACCAAGGTCCATCAAGCCCAGTATCCTGTTTCCAACAGTGGCCAATCTAGGTCATATGTACCTAGCAGTTTCCCCAAAAGACACAGGCTCCACAATGCTTGTACTGGGTCAAGCATTGATATCCTGGGTCCCTTCTTAATAATGGTTTATGGACCTTTCCTCCAGGAACTTGTCCAAACCTTTTTTAAACCCAGCTACACTAACAGCCATGTTGGCTGTCTCCAATTAAGCCATGACGATCTACATATTCAGTAATTTTGTTCTTTATGATGGTTTCTACCATTTTTCCTGGTACTGATGTCAGGCTCACCAGTCTGTAGTTTCCCGGATCACCCCTGGAACCCTTTTTAAAAATTGGCATTGCATTGGCCATCCTCCAATCTTCAGGTATTACAGATTATTTTAATGATAGTTCACAGATTACTAATAGCAGGTCTGCAATCTCATATTACAGTTCTTTCAACACCCTTGGATGTATACCATCCGGTCCAGGTGATTTGCTACTCTTCAGTTTATCAAATAGTTGTAATACATCTTCTCAGTGTATCAAAATTTCTTTCAATTCTTCTGCAATATCACCTTTAAATACCACTTCAGTTATGGGTAACATCCCTACATCTTCCTCAGTAAAGACCAAAGCAAAGAATTCATTCAGTCTCTCTGCTATGGCTTTGTCCCCTCTTAGTGCCCCTTTTACCCCCCCCCCCCCATCCTCTAATGGTCCAACTGAGTCTCTCACAGGTTTTTTGCTACGAATGTACTTGAAAAAGTCTTTATTATGTGTTTTTACTTCCACAGCAAGCTTCTTCTCAAATTCTCTCTTTGTTTGCCTTATCAATGCCTTGCATTTAACTTGCCAGTGCTTGTGCAGTTTCCAGTTTTCGGCATTCGGCTCTTTTTTCCATTTCCTAAAAGATGCTTTTTTGGCAACAACAGCCTCTCTGACCTCACCTTTAAACCATGCTGGCATTTTTTTGGACTTCCTTCCACTTTTCTTTAAGCATGGAATACAGCTGATCTGGGCTTCCAAGATAGTATTTTAAACAACACCCAAGCTTGATTTAAGTCTTTAACCTTTGCAACTGCTGCTTAGGTTTTTTATTTACTATTTTCCTCATTTTATCATAGTCTCCCTTTCGAAAGTTAAAAGGTAGTACTGTGGATTTCCTTACCATCCCTCCTCCATTAACTAAATCATACACGATCATGCTATGATCACTATTGCCAAATGGCCCCAACACCCTTATCTCTTGCACCAGATCTAATGTTCCATTAAGGATTAGGTCCAAAATGGCTTCCCCTCTGGTTGGTTCATGAAGCAGCGGCTCCAAGAAGCAGTCATTATTTTATCTAGAAACTTTCTCTCCCTAGCATGTCCTGCTGTGACACTGACCCAGGCAATACCAGGATAATTGAAATCACCCATTATTATTACTGTGCTGTAACTTTTGTTAGCTTCCCTGATTTCTTTGTGCATTTCATCATCCATTTGTTCATTCTGGCCAGGCAGATAGTGCCCCCCCTCCCCCTCCCCCACTGCCATCTCCTTCCTCTTTTTACATGGAATTTCAATCCATATAGATTCTACAGCTCTGTCTCCTCCTGCTTCCACCCCTCCCTCCTGTTCCTTTTATGATGTCTTAGTCGGGAGATGCTGAAACTGACAGCAGAGGACTGCTCTGTGGGGCACTATCTTATTGAAAGGGGGCTATACCAGCATGACCACATCCTGTCACTCCCAAGGCACATATGTTCCCAGGGCACATTAGTATGACACACTGGCTGTAAATCTCTACCACTGCAGCAAGGATATGTGCAAGAGAGGGAATGAGACATAACAGTTTTCTGTGTAACCAGCACTATGTAGACAAACTCCATCAGATTTCAGAGGGTGCTTGGACATGAGTGATAGTGTGGAGATTGGGGGTTTGCATAGGTCCCATGAAAGGTAAACATGGGAGAGGCTGCGGTTTGTGGAGAGAAAGGGAAACTAAACATTGTTGTGCATACCCTTGAGCAGGGTCAGTACAATGCTTGGAGGTGTTCTAGGTGGGCCCCTCCATCCTGCCATCCCTGCTGCTCCCCCCATTGCAATAGCTCAGAAATCGTGAGGCAGCACTTACTATAACTCGCCAGCGCTCCCTCACGGTTTCTGCTCTCTGCCATCAGCCTCTTCTGCTCCCCTCCGATGCATACTTCAGACTGCCACTGCAGGCTCTGGAGAGGGATGGCAGTGGTGGCAATAGGCACCTCTGGAGTGGAAGCACTCGCCCCGCCCTTGAAAGTGTACAGAAGGTTTGACAGAGGTGGCTGTTATTTGTCATTGTTGAGGCTGGTGTGAGCAGCATCATATAGGAGAGCATGTGAAAGATGTGTGTATTAGCTCTGACTGACTGGTGGCAGAGTTGATCCTGGATGCAGGGGGTTGGGTAAAGAAAAGCAGTGATTGAAAGCATACATGTGGCAATGATAATATGGGGGGCTCTTTTATGGGGGTTCCATACTACCTGCCTCCTGCTGTATGTTGGCCCGGACCTCCTCCAGCCAGTCTACACAATGCAGGTGCAGCTATCTCTCCTGCTCGTTCAGATTCTCAGTCTGGAGAGAGAGAGAGTGGCATGGGCCAGCTTACAAGGTCCCTTCTGCCATCTTGCAAGGTCCAAGAACCACAAAAAGTGAGCAAAGCCCTCGCAGTACATACAAAAGAAACCACAAGGGACGAGTGGTGTGTGGAGGTCACAGGTGCCTTTATTTGTAAAACCCCTACGCGTTTCGGCTGCTGCCTTCCTCAGGGAGTACACAGCTTGAAAAAATAATGTTTTTGATTGTATTATTTATTTTATTAAGAACAAACATAGCAGTCAAAATAAGTTAAGTACATAAATAAATAATTAAAAAAACATGAATGAGTAAAAACATAATAAAACACATAAAAAACATAAACCCTTAAAATCATGAACCATTGAGATCATCAAACAAAGGGCAGGAGGATGTGAAAGCACATGACAAACCTAACACCTTATCTGAAGCAAGTATGTGGGAAGAGAGATGAGGAGGTACAGTAGGAATCCAATTATGGGGAGCCATACTCACTCTTGCACTCCGTGATTGTCCTTTGGAGAACTAGTGTTATGCAAATATACTCCTGTTCTAAGATAATAAAATAATATAAAACCATAATTTGTATACAAATGCTATGCTAATAGAGGTATGGGAAAACACAGGAAAAAGGGGGACAACGGCAATGAATAGTATTCTATCAAAGCCAAACCATATTGAGTGAAGCCAGTTGTGTAGCGTATGGAAAAGTTGTTAAACAAATGTTCACAGACCATACGAATAAAAAGGGATTTATTTCCAGTTTTAATTTTAAAAAAGGGAATTTATCAAAAATCAGAATTCTCCTGTTCACAAATAGTAAAACAAAAATATCTACTGGTGCCAAACATACGGGCTTCAGATAAGGTGTTAGGTTTGCCATGTGTTTTCACATCCTCCTGCCCTTTGTTTGATGATCTCTTGGGAGGCCGGATCAGGGTTGGGCTGTGGGGAAAGCATTGTAGGAACCAGCAGCTGGGGATCGCAGCTTTACAATGGAGCCATGGTGCCGCGACTCCATTGGTGAGGGAGGAGTAGCCTAGTGGTTGGGGCAAGGTACTTCAGGCCGGAAGGTCGGGGGTTCAAATCCCACTAGAGGACAGCAACCTTGGGCCGGAAGGACTGGGGTTTCTAGTCCCACAGATGCTCCTTGTGGTCTTGGGCAAGCCACTTAACCCTCCATAGCCCATGTTCCCTGTAAGTATTAGTGTATGTGTCTCATATCCCCGCGTGTTAAAATGTATCCCCCAATTGTGTTGTGACCGCTTTGATTGAAGGATAAGGCGGTATACAAAAACTGTCTAAATAAAATAAAAATAAAGCCCAGACTGAGTTGGGCACAGCCTGTACGTGTGGGCTGGGCTGAATCTCAGTCCCAGCCTGCACGTACAGGCCTGTTCGTGATTCTGATCTTGCGGGGCTAGACGTGCCCCAAGGGATCAGAATCGCCACTCCCTCTGTGCATCTGGATTGGAATTGGGCCCATACTGTCCATGCATCTACCACTCTTTCCATAAAGAAATATTTCCGCATATTATTCCTGAATCTATCCCCTTTCACCCTCATCCTATGTCCCCACGTAGCAGAGCTTGCTTTCAATCGAAAGAGATTCTCCTCTTGTGCATTTATGCCACGGAGGTATTTAAATGTCTCTATCATATCTCCTCTAACCCGCCTTTCCTTTAATGTAAGCATATTATCTTTAAGTCTGTCCTCATATGCTTTATAACGAAGACCACTAACCATTTTAGTAGCCATCCTCTGCACTGACTCCATCCTATTTATGTCCTTTTGAAGGTGTGGTCTCCAAAATTGCACACAATACTCCAAATGAGGTCGCACCAGAGACATACGGAGGCAATATCACCTTCTTTTTTTCTGCTGGCCATTCTTCTCCCTATGCACCCAACCATCCTTCTGGCTTTTGCTGTCACCTTTTCTGTTTAGCCACCTTAAGATTATCAGACACAATCACGCCCAGGTCCCATTCTTCTTTCAAAGACAGAAGTACTTCGCCCCCTACATTGTACCCTTGAATTTTTGCAGTTAAGATGCATGACCCTGCATTTTTTAACATTAAATCTCAGCTGCCAAATTCTAGACCATTCTTCAAGCCAAGCTAGATCCCTCCTTTTGTTATCTACTTCTTCCTGGGTGTTTATTACAGATTTTGGTATCATCTGCAAAGAAGCAAACCTTACCTAACAGCCCTTCCGCAATATCACTAAAAAAGATGTTAAAAAGAATTGGACTAAGGACAGATCCCTGCGGCACACCACTGGTAACCTCCTTCTCTTCAGAATCAGCTCCATTTACCTGTACCATTTGTTGCCTCCCACTCAACCAGTTTCTAACCCAGTCAGTTACTTTGGGATCCATCCCTAGGGTGCTCTGTTTGTTTATAAGTTGCCTGTGTGGAACAGTGTCAAAGGCTTTACTAAAATCTAAGTACACCACATCAAGGGCTCTCTGTTGGTCCAACTTCTCCGAGGATGTAATATAACCACCTAACATGCAATATCCACGGCCACCCTCCTCTATCCTCCCTCCCCCCTTCATGTTCAACCCCAATGTTACGAATACTCCAAGCTGATTACCCTGTTATAATGTAAACCGCTTTGACTACAGGATAAAGCGGTATTATAAAAACTGTTAAATAAATAACTTCCTACTCACCCATTCAAAGAAATGAATCAGATTTTTCTGACAAGACCTGCCTCTGGTGAATCCATGCTACTTCAGATCCTGCAAGTCACTGGATTCCAGAAATCTCACTATCCTCCCTTTTAACAGCGTTTCCAATAATTTACTCACCACAGAGGTTAGACTAGCCAGCCTGTAGTTCTCAATGTCATTCTTACTTCCGCTTTTTTGTAAAGGGACCACATGTGCCTTTCTCCAGTCCTCTGGGACAATTCCCAATTCTAAAGAAGCATTGAAAAGGTCAAACATGGAGCTGCTAGAACGTCCCCAAGTTCCCTCAGTATTCTTGGATGTAGTCCATCTGGTTCCATTGCTTTTTCTACTTTTAGTTTAGCTAGTTCCTCACAAACACAGTCTTATGAAAATCGTTCAAGATCCCCATCACTTCTGTTATTATTTGTGTGTTTTTTTCTGAGGTTCTGCTCCCGGCCCTTCATCTGTGAACACAGAAAAGAAATACTTGTTAAGTAATTCCTCTTTATTTCATCAGCTTCTATATATTCCTCTTCTTCACCCTTAAGTCTGACAATAGCCATTTTATTGTACTGGCTATTTCTTCTTCTTTTTGTATCTTTGCTTTCCTGATTACTTTGCTAGCCTCTCTGTTTTTTTTCAAATATAGATGCTTGTCTTCCTCTCTCTGTGATCTCTTGCAGTTTATGAAGGCCATCTTCTTTTTCTTCACCTTTTCAGCTACTTCTTTTGAGAACCATAGTGGCCTCCTTTTCCTTTAACATTTATTTACTTGTCTAACTAAATGGTTTGCTTCCCTTAAAATATCCCCTTTCAGTTTTGCCCATTGCTTTTCTACATCTCCCAACTGTTTCCATCCCATTAACGACTCCTTGAAGTATTGTCTCATCTTGGCAAAGTTAGTTTTCCTAAAATCTAAGATCCTCACTTTTGAATGGATTTTACCTCGCCATCTGGCGATCATTGGATGTGAGATGATCTCCCACTATAACATCAGAAACACTTTCCCCTCTGGTAATCACCAAGTCCAATATGCATATGCATATGTGGGTTCTGTTACCAGTTGCCGGAATAGTTCTCCCTGTAGAGAATCTTGGATCTCCTTACTCTAGTTGACACTGCAGGAATGTGCCAATCCACATCTGTCATATTGAAATCACTTATCAGTAGTACTTCTCCTTTCATGGCAATACTGCGCATGTCTTCTATTAAATCCCTATCCACTTCTCTCTGTGAGGCATATCTGTATATCACACCAATGCAAATGGATTTCCCTTTCCCTCTTTCTAGTTTAACCCACAGTGCCTCCTCTCTCCTTTTTAAACCCTGTAGTTCTATAGCTTTAATATTATTTTTTACATACAAGGTGTGAGAAAAAAGAAACGAGACTGTGGCAGCCATGTCCATGACTCAATGCCAATTGGCTAACCACTTATGTCACTGTGTTGTGCAACATCTCGCCACTATTCTGCCGTAATATTTTTCATCTTTCTCCCTCTGTTTTTCTTTTTCAGGTTTTTTTTGTAACACACTGCTCAATTGCTTTGTCACGCAACTGGAGGTGGCAGAAATATGGAGCAAAGAATCAAATTGAAATTTCTGGTTAAGTTGGAGAAGGGCCCAACTGAGTGTCTCCAACTTCTCCAAAAGGCTTATGGAGAAGATGCAATGTCAAGGCCGCAAGTCTTCGAGTGGCACAAACGCTTCAAGACTGGGTGCGAGAAGGTGGAGGATGACCCCAAGTCAGGACAACTTTCCATGTCAAAGACGGCTGAGAACATTGACAGAGTGAACCAGCTAGTGTGGAGTGATCGCAGATTGACGGTGTGGATGATAGCTAAGGAGCTCAGCTTGAACAGGGAGTCAGTGTGGACCGTCTTGATGCAGGAGCTGTGGGATGTGGAAGGTGTGTGCCAAGATGGTGCCCAAGCTTTTATCGGATGACCAGAAGGAGCACTGGGTCAATGTTTGTTGAGACTTGCTAGAGAAGATCATAGAAGATCCAGAGTTCATTGGCCGAGTCATCACAGGAGACGAGACTTGGGTCTTCCAGTATGACCCTGAAAGCAAGAGACAGAGCCTGCAGTGGAAGACTCAACTGTCACCCAGACCCAAGAAGGCGCGCATGTCCAAATCAAGGATCAAGGTCATGCTGATCGCATTCTTCGACCAGAAGGGAGTTGTCCATCATGAGTTTGTGCCTGAGGTCAGACAGTCAACCAGTACTTCTACCAGCAGGTCCTCAATTGCCTCCATGACCAGGTTCGGCGCAGCAGGTGGGCTCTGTGGAGAGACAAGTCGTGGCTGCTCCACCACAACAACCTGCCCGCCCACACTGTGCTCAGTATGAGGCAGTTCTTGGCCAACAAACAGATCACAGCTCTCAACCACCCTTCTTGTTCCCCAGATCTCGCACCGTGCGACTTCTGCCTCTTCCCCAGGCTGAAGACTGCTCAAAGGAACTCATTTTGCCTCTGTAGAAGAGATCAAGGCCACTGTGATGATGGAGCTGAGGGACTTCAAGGAGGGGGACTTTACCGAGTGCTTCCATACGTGGCAGAAGCGAATGCAGAAGTGCATTAACTTTGGGGGGGGATTACTTTGAAGGGGACAATGCATAATTTCTCTGTAGATTTTGTAATAAAACATTTATGGGACAGTCTCGTTTCTTTTTTGTCACACCTATCACACCAATGCAAATGGATTTCCCTTTCCCTCTTTCTAGTTTAACCCACAGTGCCTCCTCTCTCCTTTTTAAACCCTGAAGTTCTATAGCTTTAATATTATTTTTTACATATAGTGCCACTCCTACTCCCCTTCCTGAATAAAGTATAGCATGGCATAATTTATTTATTTATTTATTTGACATGTTTTTTATACCGCCTTATCATAAAAAAATCAAAGCGATTTACAGAAGAACTCAACAATTTTACAAAGAACTAATAGAATAGGTAGGGGTGGCACGCGGGGCCTGCTCGGAAGCATAACTTATATACATTTTAACATTTCTGCACTGATTGATTAGAGTGCTGGGTGGGCGATGTTTAGGCTTGTCGGGTGTTTTGGAGAGTGGATTGCAGTGTTAAGTCATTGAAGTGTTCTATGAAGAGGAATGTTTTAAGCTTTTTTCGGAAGTCTTTTAAGTCCGTGATGGATCTCAATGCTTCAGGACGGGAGTTTCAGATGGCAGATGCTGTTAACGATAAGGCTCTTTTGGTCATGGAGTTGTTTGCTTTGGTGAATACGCTGGGTATTTGGATGCTGTCACTTGTCTGTTGTTGGGTTAGGTGCTGATTAGTTCCTGGAGCATGAGCACTGAGAACAGAAATTAGACCTTACCTGCTAATTGTCTTTCCTAGAGCTCTCTCCGGGCCCGTCCAGGAACAAGTGGGTTGTCAATCCCCTTCAGCAACTGAGGACTGATATCTCAAACTTTGAAGAGCTGGCATCTGGCTCCCTCTGCTGGCCATACTCAGTCTAACCTTAACAAAGCAGATGAAGAGTAGTGCCCCATGATCAAAAGACACGAAACAAAAATAGTTAAGATAACAAAACACAGTAGCGTGCAGTGAGGCTGAGAGGAAGAACGAACTCAGAGCAGCGCCGCTGCTATCTGACTTAACAGGCAAAAATGTCAAGTTCGCTCTGCCTTTTTTTTTTTTTTTTTTTCTCTAGCACAGAACAACCAACAAGGTAAAAAGGCAACTCTTGAACAAGAACCGAAACCACACTCTAGAACTCCTGGCGCGGACTTCGTCACTATCCGCAGAGTATCCAGAGACTTCCGCGCCACACTGAAATATGACCAAAAACCTGGGTGGGTCCTGGACGGGCCCGGAGAGAGCTCTAGGAAAGACAATTAGCAGGTAAGGTCTAATTTCTGTTTCCTTATCGTCTCTCCGGGCCCGTCCAGGAACAAGTGGGACGTACCAGAGCAGTATCCAACCACGGGAGGGACCGAATAGGCCCGCTAGGGCGGAAAACGCCTTCGGGCAGGCACGACCGTCTGTCAAGATCTCCTGCCTGCAATGTTCCGCAAACGGGGGATGCGCCGATCACGTAGCCGCCCAAGAAAAAATCACTGGTCTGAACGGAAGAGACGCCACCCAAACGCCTCTGGACCGCGCGTAGAACAAGCACAAAGACTCCCCCGGAGGAAGCTACTCTATGTTCCGAAAGGACACCCCAATCACGAGTTTCACCGAACTAGCCAGGGAGGACGGAGAAGCGGCCGCGGCTGACGTAGATCCGGCAAAGAAAATAATGCTCCGACCCCCAGAAGACGCAGTCGGTAGGAGGTATTTCTGCAGCCAGCGTAGACCGTCGACACTGGAAGAATCGGCCACGATCCAAACAGAGGGGAGAGAGCGATTCAGCGACATAGAAAGCCGAGAAGAGTTTTGGAAGCAAGGAGGGAACCATCCATAACAGTCCCCTGTCGCCCGAGAAGGCAGACAGGTAGACCTAACCCTTAGGACGAGGAACAGAAAGTCTCCCCGAAGGGCAATTCCCAAGAGTCCTTTGAGGGATAAATTGCTACGCGGACGAAAAGAAGGTCTAGTAACGCCTCCAACCGCAATTCAAAGAATTGAACTGCTGGAAAAATGCTACTGCAGATGTGAAATGGCGTAAGTTGGGCCAAGTGGAAGACATTCTGCACCAAACCTCTAAAACAGGTAAGCGCTGTTAAATGCACCTTAAGAGTATTAAGTGCCAAACCTTTCGCTAATTCCTCTTGGAGAAATAAAAGTAATTGTGGTAAAATAGTTAGAGCCGGAAGAAAATTACGTTGGTTATACCAATGCTCAAAAAAGCTTCCACACCCGCACATATGCGAGAGAAGTTCCCGGCCTTCTAGACCGAAGTAAGGAGCTACTTATGAAGCCGCATAACCCTCATGCTTTAAACGAGCCCTCTCAAGAGCCAAGCCGGAAGCAAGACACGATCCACTTGTGGCAGGAGAACTGGGCCCTGATTTAAGAGCTTGATCCGATCCAGTAGGCGCCCAGGAGGAGCTACCAAAAGTCGCATAAGATCGGCATACCAAGGACGCCGCGGCCAATCCGGCGCAATCAGAATCACCAATCTTCAATGACCCGCTATGCGTTGAATAAGCCGACTCAACAGCAGCCAAGGAGGGAACCCATACAACAGAGTGTCCAATGGCCAAGGTTGTACTAGAGCAGTGATGGCTAACCTTTTTGAGCCCGAGTGCCCAAACTGCCGCACAAAACCAAAGAATTTCCTCAAAGTGCCAGCACGTCAATTAAAGCCTCATTTGCATAAGGTGCCTCATTTGCATAAATATTTGCATAATGTTACCATACACTAACTTTTAGTAAACATGCCTCTTAATGAGTATATGGATAAAGAAAGACTAAAAGGTTTCTACATTACTATAATCCAGTACCAACCGCCAGGCACATTAGGAACTACTACAAACGCTGCCCATTTAGAACCCATAGCAAACCCGCCGTATCCTAACAGCACTACCAGGACTCACAAAGCACCATACCCTAACTATCAAAGGCAACACTGCAAATATTAAACCAATACATTTCAGAGAACAACAATACATGACCTACTGGGGAAAGAACAAGTGGCAATGTCAAATAGGAATTATATAAACAGAATACCTCAGCTCAGTTACACATGCAGAACAGACCATCACCAAACAAGGAATCACAATTTAGAAACAGGAAGACAATAATTAAACTGGGAACCCCAAAAGCCAAACTTGGAATATACAACAACACTGTAGAAATAAAACTATAAATTAATTTCCTCTTGTACTAAACAAAGCGCAAAAATTAATGATGCACATTTCCCAGAGCTGACATATTCCAGTTAATAAATTCAAAATAAAGAGATATTTTTCTACCTTTTGTGCATTTTTTTTCAGTTGCAATTGTTCCAGCCACTTTCTTCTGGTTTCTTCGTGTCTTCTGCTAACTCTCCATCTGCTGTCCATTTGTCCTTTCTTCTGTCTTGTTTTTTTTTTTCCATTCTCTCTCTACATCTGCTTTAACATACTAATCTTTCTCCTTTTGCTCTTTCCTCATTCCTATTTCATCTACTCAAAATTTACCCCTCCATCCTCAATCCCCACTTATTCTCCCAATACCCGGCCAATTGTAGATTTTTATCCCTCCCACACAAAATATTTTTCCCCTCTCCATTTTACTCTCCCAGCCCCATCCCATTCTAATCCTCCCCCAACACCAGCTCCCTTCTAGTTCCAGCCTCACCCAGCATCCATTCCCTTCTAGTCCCTGCATCAGCCAATTTCCAGTCCTAGCCCCCCATCAGCCCATTTCCAGTCCTAGCAACCCCCCAACCCAATACCAGTCCTAGCCCCCCCCATCAACCCACTTCCAGTCCTAACCCCCCATCACCCATTTTCAGTTTAAGCCCCCCTATAACCCATTACCAGTCCTAACCCCCATCACCCCATTTCCAGACAGCCCCCATCAGCCCACAGCCCATTAGCAGTCCTACCCCCCCAGCCCATTAGCAGTCCTACCCCACCCGCCCGCCCGCCCGCCCGCCCATTAGCAGTCCTAACCCCCCCTCCCTCCCTCCCTGCCCGCCCATTAGCAGTCCTAACCCCCCCTCCCTCCCTGCCCATTAGCAGTCCTAACCCCCCCTCCCTCCCTGCCCATTAGCAGTCCTAACCCCCCCTCCCTCCTCCCCCCCTCCCTCCCTGCCCATTAGAAGTCCTAACCCCCCCCCTCCCTGCCCATTTTCATTCCTAACCCCCCCTACCCTCCCCGCCCTCCCTGCCCCTTAGCAGTCCTAACCCCCCCTCCCTCCCTGCCCATTAGCAGTCCTAACCCCCCCCTCCCTCCCTCCCTCCCTCCCTGCCCATTAGCAGTCCTAACCCCCCCTCCCCCTCCCTCCCTCCCTCCCTCCCTGCCCATTAGCAGTCCTAACCCCCCTCCCTCCCTCCCTGCCCATTAGCAGTCCTAACCCCCCCCTCCCTGCCCATTAGCAGTCCTAACCCCCTCCCTCCCTCCCTGCCCATTAGCAGTCCTAACCCCCCCCCTCCCTGCCCATTAGCAGTCCTAACCCCTCCCTCCCTCCCTCCCTCCCTGCCTGCCCATTAGCAGTCCTAACCCCCCTCCCTCCCTCCCTGCCCATTAGCAGTCCTAACCCCCCCCTCCCTCCCTCCCTGCCCATTAGCAGTCCTAACCCCCCCTCCCTCCCTCCCTCCCTGCCCATTAGCAGTCCTAACCCCCCCTCCCTCCCTGCCCATTAGCAGTCCTAACCCCCCCTTCCCTCCCTCCCTGCCCATTAGCAGTCCTAACCCCCCCTCCCTCCCTCCCTCCCTCCCTCCCTGCCCATTAGCAGTCCTAACCCCCCCTCCCTCCCTCCCTCCCTCCCTGCCCATTAGCAGTCCTAACCCCCCCTCCCTACCTCCCTGCCCATTAGCAGTCCTAACCCCCCCCTCCCTGCCCATTAGCAGTCCTAACCCCCTCCCTCCCTCCCTGCCCATTAGCAGTCCTAACCCCCCCCTCCCTCCCTGCCCATTAGCAGTCCTAACCCCCCCTCCCTGCCCATTAGCAGTCCTAACCCCCCCCTCCCTCCCTCCCTCCCTCCCTGCCTGCCCATTAGCAGTCCCAACCCCCCCTCCCTCCCTGCCTAGTAGCAGTCCTAACCCCCCCTCCCTCCCCCCCTGCCCATTCTCAGTCCGAACCCCCCCCCTCCCTCCCTCCCTCCCTGCCCCTTAGCAGTCCTAACCCCCCCCTCCCTCCCTCCCTGCCCTGCCCATTAGCAGTCCTAACCCCCCCTGGCAAATTTTTTTAAAAAAAAGCAGGCTCTGGCTGCTGCCGCGGCAGATTGCAATGTCCCGCGGGGCCCCCTCCGCCCGCTAAGCCCCTCTGCAAGGGCTTTCAGATTCGCGAGGGAGAGCGTCTCCCTCGCGTCTCTGTTAAGCCCGCAGGGGCTAATGGGAAATTTCCCATCAGTCCCTCGCGGGGCTGATGGGAAATTTCCCATTAGCCCCTGCGGGCTTAACAGAGACGCGAGGGAGACGCTCTCCCTCGCGAATCTGAAAGCTCTTGCAGAGGGGCTTAGCGGGCGGAGGGGGCCCCGCGGGACGCTGCATTCTGCCCTTGCCGCGTCCGCGGCAGCAGTCAGAGCCAGCTTTTTCTTTTTTTGCGGACCTTCCCGCGTGCCAGCTGCAGGGCCTTCGCGTGCCACAGCTGGCACGCGTGCCATAGGTTCGCCATCGCTGCCCTAGGGTAACGTGACTGGCCCACGGTCACCAGGAAACCCAGTTAGAATTGAATCCAGATTTCTGGGGTGTTAGGCTGGTGCTGTTAGCACTAGGCCAGCGATGGCGAACCTATGGCACGCGTGCCAGCTGTGGCACGCGAAGGCCTTGCAGCTGGCACGCGGGAAGGTCCGCATTTAAAAGGTCCCAAATTTAAAAAAAAAAAAACCAAACAAACCGGCTGCTTCTGCCGCGGCAGCCTCAAGAGCTCTGCCGCGGCAGCCTCAAGAGCTCTGCCGCGGGGCCCCCCCCTGCCCGGCAGAGCCTCCCTGCATCATCTACCTTCAAGTCGCAAAACGCGGTCTTCTTTCAGAGCCGCGAGAGTTTCCTTTCTCGCGAACAGAGCCGCGAGAAAGGAAACTCTCGCGGCTCTGAAAGAAGCCCGCGTTTTGCGACTTGAAGGTAGATGATGCAGGGAGGCTCTGCCGGGCAGGGGGGGGCCCCGCGGCAGAGCTCTTGAGGCTGCCGCGGCAGAGCTCTTGAGGCTGCCGCGGCAGAAGCAGCCGCTTTGTTTGGGTTTTTTTTTTTTAATTTGGGCTGATAGGGGGGAAGGGGGTTTAGGACTGGTAATGGGCTATGGTGGGGAGGCTAAGACTGGAAATGGGCTGATGGGGGGGGGTTAGGACTGGTAATTGGCCATGGGGGGGGCTAAGACTGGAAAGGGGCTGATGGGGGGGGGGGTTGGGAATGGTAATTGGCCATGGGGGGGGGCTAAGACTGGAAAGGGGCTGATGGGGGGGGGGGGTTAGGACTGGTAATTGGCCAGGGGGGGGGGTAGGACTGGTAAATGGCCAGGGGGGGGGTTAGGACTGGTAATTGGCCAGGGGGGGGGTTAGGACTGGGAATTGGCCGGGTTAGGACTGGTAATTGGCCATGGGGGGGGCTAAGACTGGAAATGGGCTGATGGGGGGGGGGGTTAGGACAAGAAATGGGCCATGGGGGTGCTAAGGCTGGAAGTGGGCTGGTGATGGTGATGGTGATTTGGGGGGGGTAGGACTAGTAATGGGCTATGGGGGGGGCTAAGACTGGAAATGGGCTGATGGGGGGGTTAGGACTGGTAATGGGCTGATGGGGGGGTTTAGGACTGGTAATGGGCTATGGGGGGCTAAGACTGGAAATGGGCTGAGTGGAAGTAGGGCTTGAACTGCAAATAGCTGATGGGATTGGGGCTTGGAATGGAAATGGGTTGTGAGGGGGAGGGAGCTAGGACTGGAAATGGGTGAGGGGGGGCTAGGACAGGAAATGGGCTGATGGAGGGGCTAGAATAGGACTGGAAATTGGCTGTTGGGGGGGTGCTAAGATTGGAAATGGGCTGTGGTGGGGGTTTGGATTGAAATGGACTCATGAAGGGGCTAGAACTGGAAGTAGGCTCATGGGGGGCTTGGATTGGAAATGGGCTGAGTGGAGGGGAGCTAGGATTTGACATGGGCTGATGGTGGGGCTAGGAAAGGACTAGAAATGGGCTCATGGGGGGCTGGGTTTGGAAATGAGCTGATGGAGGGACTCGGATGGGACTGCAAATAGATGGGGGAGCTAGGACTGGAAATGGGCTTATGGGGGGTTAGGACTGGAAGTGGGTTGATGAGGGGGGGCTAGGACTGGTATTGGGTTGGGAGGTTGCTAGGACTGGAAATGGGTTGGGGGGCTGCTAGGACTGGAAATGGGCTGATGCAGGGACTAGAAGGGAATGGATGCTGGGTGAGGCTGGAACTAGAAGGGAGCTGGTGTTGGGGGAGGATTAGAATGGGATGGGGCTGGGAGAGTAAAATGGAGAGGGGAAAAATATTTTGTGTGGGAGGGATAAAAAATCTACAATTGGCCGGGTATTGGGAGAATAAGTGGGGATTGAGGATGGAGGGGTAAATTTTGAGTAGATGAAATAGGAATGAGGAAAGAGCAAAAGGAGAAAGATTAGTATGTTAAAGCAGATGTAGAGAGAGAGAATGGAAAAAAAAAAACCCAAGAAGACAGAAGAAAGGACAAATGGACAGCAGATGGATAGTTAGGAGAAGACACGAAGAAACCAGAAGAAAGTGGCTGGAGCAATTGCAACTGAAAAAAAATGCACAAAAGGTAGAAAAATATCTCTTTATTTTGAATTTATTAACTGGAATATGTCAGCTCTGGGAAATGTGCATCATTAATTTTTGCGCTTTGTTTAGTACAAGAGGAAATTAATTTATAGTTTTATTTCTACAGTGTTGTTGTATATTCCAAGTTTGGCTTTTGGGGTTCCCAGTTTAATTATTGTCTTCCTGTTTTTAAATTGTGATTCCTTGTTTGGTGATGGTCTGTTCTGCATGTGTAACTGAGCTGAGGTATTCTGTTTATATAATTCCTATTTGACATTGCCACTTGTTCTTTCCCCAGTAGGTCATGTATTGTTGTTCTCTGAAATGTATTGGTTTAATATTTGCAGTGTTGCCTTTTGATAGTTAGGGTATGGTGCTTTGTGAGTCCTGGTAGTACTGTTAGGATACGGCGGGTTTGCTATGGGTTCTAAATGGGCAGCGTTTGTAGTAGTTCCTAATGTGCCTGGCGGTTGGTACTGGATTATAGTAATGTAGAAACCTTTTAGTCTTTCTTTATCCATATACTCATTAAGAGGCATGTTTACTAAAAGTTAGTGTATGGTAACATTATGCAAATATTTATGCAAATGAGGCACCTTATGCAAATGAGGCTTTAATGGACGTGCTGGCACTTTGAGGAAATTCTTTGGTTTTGTGCGGCAGTTTGGGCACTCGGGCTCAAAAAGGTTAGCCATCACTGCACTAGGCTATTCCGCCATTCAGCTAGCTGAAAGGAAAGACTCCGGGTTTACCCAGGAAAATTGGTAAAGCTTAACAGAGACAGCAAACTTGGCAAAGGGAATGGCCACTTAATGCAACACTACCCCAATGGAAGTGCCAAATGGCATATAAACAAAAACTATGAAATGAAAACGTGTCAATTGAGAAAACGTTATGCCAAAGGCCAGAGCCCTGTAGTGAGTCATGGAAAGAAGCAGGCCACAGCAAAATGGAAGGACCATAGAAATACCAATGGAAAACAAAACCTTAGGCACAAAAGAAAGACCTTAAGGCAGATACAGCAGCCGAACCATAAAAATGCTGATAAGATAGCCAGGGAATATGAGAGCCAGAAAGGTGTATGTGACAGCTAAGCTAGTGTTACACCCGAGAGGAATGGAAAATACCCCTGGGATTCCCAGGGATGAGTCCTGTGTTCCGGAGATCCAGTCTCTTGCTCAGCCTTTAGACGCCAAAAAGCGAGAAAAATGGCTAAAGCCCCGGAGAGGAACAGCACTAACGCCGCCCTTAATCGGTACCGGGAGCATGATAACAATGCTAAAGAGAGCCCTGTTTCCAATCATGTATGCATTTATGTAGTGCCCCCAACTGCCCTGCTCGGACAAAGACACGGGCTCCCGAGGACAAGATTTTTCCTTTACTGAGGAAAAAGAGAGAGCGCCTTCGCCCCTTCCTCATAACCTTAGTTACCTAACTTGAAGAAACCCGGCTATGGGCGCAGAAGCAGCCCGGGAGCCGTTCCCGCCAAAATGAACCGCTGAGAAGGCCTGCCGCTACGGTCGGCTCCATGCCTAAGAGGCCCAAAAAAGCCAGCCGAGTCACCCAAGCAACTTGAAAAACTCAGCCAAAGCCATCGCGAAACCGGCCCTCAGAAGTGCCGCGGGAAAAAGAAGGCCCCCTGAGAAGAAAGAAAATGGCCGCCAAACTCACAAAACTACTAAGAAGCTGAAAACCGACTAACCTTAAGAAGAAAAACAGCTCTTCCTTCAGCTCTTAACACCCGCTGCTAGCGGGGAAGGAAGCTGAGTAGCGGGGGTAGCAGGCAGGTATCTGGGGCTCCCAGCACCGCTCTGCTCTCTTCTGTACCATCCGGAGCTGAAAATTGAGACAGGCCCTGCCTCTTCAGCTCCGTGCCTCTGAGCGCCGACAAAAAGCTGTCGGCAGCAAGTGCTACTGAAAGGAACCCTGCTAGGATCCCTGGTTCTGAAAACACCAAAAAGAAATCAAAGAAATAAAAATTATCAAAGCCTTAAACATCTGAAGGGGGGAGCCAGCCAGGAACACGTCCTTCAGCTGCTGAGGACTGATAAGACTGAGTATGGCCAGCAGAGGGAGCCAGATGCCAGCTCTTCAAAGTTTGAGATATCAGTCCTCAGTTGCTGAAGGGGATTGACAACCCACTTGTTCCTGGACGGGCCCGGAGAGACGATAAGGAAGGTTTTGTTTGATTTTGAAGATGGTCAGCACTGTTTTGAATCTGATCCATGAAATGATTGGGAGCCAGTGGAGCTGGTGTAAGATAGGTGTTATATGGCCAGATTTTGTAGAGCCGGCGATGATTCGGGCAGCCGTATTTTGTGCCAATTGTAATGACTTGATAGCTTATTTCAGAAGACCATTGAGGATAGAGTTGCAGTAGTCAAGTAATGGAAAAATGATAGCTTGAAATACTGTGGAGAAGTGGTCTTGGCTGAGGAGAGGTTTGAGTCTGCGGATAGTAGCCATTTTGTAATAAGCATTTCTAATGATTTTGTTGCTGTGTGCTTTTAGGTTTAGGTTGGTGTCTAGGGTGATTCCTAGGTACCTCACTTCTTCTTTTACATGGATGGAAACATTTGCCAAGGTGATTGATTCTGGGAGTATAAAGGAAGTGTTCCTCATGATGATTAAGGCTTCAGTCTTCTTAAAGTTGATGTTAAGGTTGTTATTTGATAGCCAGTTGTTCATTTTGTGTATGCATGTTGTCATGTTAGTATGGTCTGGTAGGTCAAGGTGGATTGGGGTGTATACCATTATGTCATCTGCATAAATGGTATATTTGATGTTATGCTGGTTGAAGATTCTGCAGATGGGTTGATCATATAGGTTGAAGTATAGGGCGGACAGTGAGGACCCTTGTGGGACTCCTTGCTCTGTAATGAATAGAGTTGAGGTGTTTGTTCCTACTTTGACTTGTTGGCGGTGGTCACTGAGTTATGACTGGAACCACTTGAGAGTTGTGCCATGGAACCTGGTGGCTTTGAGTCTGTCTAGAAGGATGCTGTGAGTTACTGTATCAAAAGCAGTGGAGATGTCAATGAAGATGAGGAGTACACCTTTCTTTATATCGTTAATCACTCTGATTAAGTTGTCAAATAGTTGTGTGAGCAGGGTTTCAACATTGTGGTTGGGTCAAAATCCATGCTGGTGGGGATAAAGCAGGATGTGAGAGTCATTGTGGTCCTGTAATTGATGCTGTACTGTCTTTTCAATGATTTTTGTTAAAAACGATAGGCTTGATATCGGGCGGTACGATACGGGGTCTGTATTGTCTGCTGCTTTGTTTTGGAGGATTGGTCGGATGGTTGTCTGCTTAAGTGCGAGGAGCATATATCCTTGTGTTAGGGAGGAGCTTATTATCTTGTGGATAAATTGGAGAAGCTCATTTTTGGCTAATTTGATCCATCTTACTGGGCATGGATCAGTGGATGCTGTACAGGCATTTAGATCAGAGATGGTGCTTGCGACTTGAATAGTCGTGTGTATGTGAAATGCACCCCATTTGTGTGTGTGTGTGGGGGGGGGAGGATAATGGGTATTCTAATTGGTCCAGTTGTGGTAAGTCCTTTAGGGAGGGCTCGAGAAGGAAGTTTGCAAAGGTTGGAGGGTGAATTGTGTCTTCTGTAGTCTGGGATGGATCCTTCTTCAGTGTGCATACAGTCTCAAAGAGTTCTCTGGGTTTATTGCTTGATCTTAATATGAGGTTGGTATGATACTCTTGTTTATTTATTTATTTATTTTTATTTAACACTTATTTATATACCGCATCTTCCAGCGATCAGTTGCGGTGTACAATTAACAACAGTTAACAATGCAGAGCTTGTTTTACATGGAACAAAATAACTTTTTACATAGAACATCTTAACATGCACACATAGGTTTAAATACTAGGCAGAATAATTCAACTAACACAGATTGTGTAACAATTTAAACAAAGTACTGACTCTACCGCATAGGCAGATCATATCAGTTTCAACTATATACAAGTAGGGTATCAGTGCATAGGAGTGGAATGTTCATTCAATTATGTTTTGTATATTATCCCTTGAAGAAGGGAGTATACGCTTGATGTGGGGAGGTTCATGTTTAGCCTTTATCTAAGTTGAGTGGAATGTTTTCTATGGAATTATAGTGTTTAGTGAATAGATATGTTTTCAATTTTTTTTTGAATTCTGTTATCTCTGTTAGTGATTGTAAGTCCTCTGGTAACGAGTTCCAAGTTATTGGAGCTATGTGGGAAAAGGCTCTATTATTTGTGATTTTGTGAGATCTTATATATTCTTTTGGAGTCTTTAGTTTATTTGATTGTCCTTTTCTATGAGTGGACTTAGGTAGTTCTTTGCTTATTAAATTACATAGTGTCTTCGGGGCCATGTCGTTTAGGGCTTTGAATGTAGTTATTATTGTTTTGTAGGTTATCCTGCTTTGTATTGGTAACCAGTGCAGGGAAGCTAGTATTGGTGTAATGTGTTGGAGTGAATTTATCTTTAATATAATTCTAGCTGTTGCATTTTGTGCGAGTTGGATTCTTTTGATATTTTGTTTTGGAATGCCTATAAGTGTTAGCGAAATCGAAGTGGGGAGTAATGGTGGCCTGTGTTATGTTGATAAAATCTTGCATAAATACCAGGGGGCGCAATTGTTTGAGGATTTTAAGTTTGAAGTAGATTTTCTTTAATGTGTTTCTAATGTGAGTTTCCATAGAGAGGTGTGTATCTAAAATGACTCCTAGATATCTTATTTCATTTTTTATTTTAATTTCTTGGTTTTGTAGTGTTATGTGGGTTGGGGGAATAAATGTTTGTGTTGGTTGATTATGTTGTTGTATTCCTGTTGTTTTATTTAATATTATTTTCATGTAGTTGCTGTTTTGTTTTGTCTCCAACACCATTCCAGCTTTCGTAGAGTTTTTTTTGCTTCCCTTATATCCACAGAATACCAGGAAGCTGATGAGGTTCTTGATGTTGTGTGATAGTGGTTGGTTTGCGGGGGAGCTCTAGCCACTGCAGCAATAGTGGTGTTCCATGTTTCAATAGTCTCTTCTAGATTGGTGAAATCTTGTGATAGTTTCTGGAGGGTTGCTTTCAGGAACTGTTCTTTATCATAACCTTTGAATCTTCTTTCTGCTTGAAGTGTATTCTGTGTTGCTCTTTGGTTGTCCGTGAACCATGTCTCTGTAACCACCACTAAATCCAAGCCAGCCTCTTACATTAAAGCCTCAACATCTGAGATCTTATTTCCCATACTATGGATATTTATACCCACTGCTTTCCAGATGTTGCTCCTTTTACCCATTTCTACAGAGGTATTTAATGTTTCATTTACCTGGGGGCTTTCTGCACCCTTTCCCAACGAATTTCATTTAAAATCCTCCTCAGTAGGTTAGCCAATCTGCTGCGGAAGACACTTTGACCCTACTTGTACAGATGGATGCCATCTCTGCTCTGCAGCTCTTGGAACATCATCCCATGGTCCAGGAAACCAAAATGCTCTCCATGACACCATCCATGCAGCCATGCGTTGATCTCCAGGATGCGAGCTCCTCTGCCTTGGCCTTTACCGTCAACAGGGAGGATGGAAGAGAATATCATCTGTATACCTATCTGCATCACCCTCTATCCCAGAGCCATGAAGTCACTTTTGATTCACTCAGAGGGACACCTGGCAGTATCATTTATGCCAACATGGATGGAGCAACATTAGATAATAAATGGACTTGATGAGTCCCAGCTAACTCTCCGTAACATTTCAGATTTTGGCATCTGGCAAACAGCACACCTCTCTGGACTTCAAGTCTGGTCGGCAGATGGACGTCTCAGAATCCTTCAGAGAAGAATCACTAATCACCACTACCCTTCGCTTCCTTGAGGTCACTAATTCTGCAACTTTGGGGTGCTCAAGCTCTGATTCTTCCCTTTCCTGGGATGTTTTTGCCTCCTCCACTTCCAGGGTTCCATACTGGTTCTTCAATTCAAGGGCTGGTGGAGTTGGATTGTTGATTCTGCAGACTCTGGTGACTCTTGTCCAACACTCTTCGTCCCATATTCACCTCTGTCGGACAGCTTGGATGTTTCATCTCATCAATGTACTTTTTGCTGTCTCAAATGCTTTTCAGCCTTGCCATCTCTTCTCTGAGCTTCTCCACTTGTTTCATGAGGGCTTCAACTCGCAGGCATCCTGCACATGGAACTGGTTCTTCGACTGGCATTGGGCTATCTGTCTGGAAAGAAGCAGAAGCTGTAATAGGGACAACAGCTTTTCCCAGCCATTTTTCAATTGGTGGAGCTTTGGTACCCTTTGAAGTAAACAAGAGAGACCTACCAAACAGCCTAACTTTTCCTCAACTGTCCCTTAAGAGAAAAGGCAGTTAACCTCTTTTATATGTGTTCTAACATTGCTGCTCTATATCCCTGCCTCTAAATATGTGGTTCTGAAATTGAAAACTTTTCTTGTTTTGGACCAGACCTATGGAACTCTGTTCAAGAGAACTGAGAAACTATCTAGTTTCTAGGAAAAGCTGAAGGAAATAAATAAGTTTAGAAAGCAACATTTCAACACACATCTACATATTTAGAAAGGTTCCTGCACCTCTGGGAATTGAAAACCTCCAACACAGTTTGTGCAGCCAAGATTTTCCTATAGAAATGTGATTTCTGATAACATCTAACATTGCTTAATGAAGGATGTATACAAGTGTTTTCTCTCTTGTGGACATAAACAATTCAGAGGGAAATTTAAAAGGCCCCCAGATTTCATAAAGATCAGCAAAACAGCCAAATGTCAAAAGACTGTCAAGCCTTTTGATTTTGACGTTAATAATTGCAGTAGATCACGTTGCAGAGATCTTTTTCTTTAAAAATATTTATATACTACCTATCTCTCATGTCACAAATTTCCTCTTTCAGTGCATCAAGAGGACTAGTACATTTCCACTGGCCAGGAGGCAATCCAGGTGATACTGTAAATTATTGTTCAGATGGTTTGCTAATTTGGAGCTGTAACGCCATCCCACTCCAACTCTGTACAACTCTGTACTTCTGTCTCCCTGAAGTAGTATTTGAAATGGATGTGTGTGTGTGTGAGCGTGCTTTTCCAGATGAGTGGTATCCGGGTGTATAAGGCCTCTTTACATTCATACTTGGGCTTCAGTTTTTTGCAGCATAAGTGCCATAAAGAGATGCGAGCAAGCAGGAATAATTAGACTTAACACACAAATGTAAATATGTAGGCCCGGTGCAATTTTTCTGTGTCCACAATATAAAATTGGCGCTAAAATGGATTTTGCCATCCCGGAGTAACATATAAGCTTAGAAAAAAAAACATCTTGTGATACCTGCTATGTGGTATACTGTATTCGATGCCCATGCGGCTTGCTATACCTGGGTAAAACTATTCGACCTTTCAGAGTAAGGATGAATGACCATTGAAGTAGATTAAATTGCAAAACCCGAGAAGCACCAATAGTAGATCATTGTTTAGAACGGAGCCACAAATTTGAAGAGCTACAGTGTTTTTGCATAGATCAGATGATTGCAGGGAACAACGGGAAATCAAGGGGACAGGTTTTATTGACCCGTGAACAAAGGTGGATCTATAATTTGCAATCCGTAATCCCGGGAGACTTAAATGCCCAAATAGACTGGGGCGTCTGTGTCTGAAGCTCAAAAGAAGCAAGGTTGAAACAACAAGGACTGAATAATGATCAAGCAGCCCTAATTAACCACAGATAGACCATGAAATAACTAGTGACTAAACGGCATGCGAGAGCCGGAAAGTAAACAGGTGAATGAAACAAATCGATCAGTGCCATTTAAATTCTGAGCATTGACGATAGTCCGCATGCGCGGCGTTGTCAGGAAGCCGACAGGCTCAGAAAAATGGAGAAATAAGAAGTCGACAGCACATACAGCACTTTTATAACTGAGGTAACTTTAAAAACAAAATGTTTCATTACAAATTATAAGATAGATCGATAGTAATCATTAATAGATATATAAAAATTATAAGGACGTGATTAACCAGTATGATTTCTATTTGCTTTGCCAGTAGTGCTTTAAAAAAAAAGAAAAAAAAAACCCCTGAAGAAACTCAACATAGTGAAACGCAGATAAGGCGCTGAGACATGGCGTTGGGGACATCACACAGAATATAAAAGTTAAGCACTGTTTCATGTTTTAGAAAAAACATTTTAAAAAAAGTGGCGTTAAAAGTTAAAAGACGGGAGGTCATTGATGCGAAATGGCGCACAACTGATAGACAAGATAAAAGTCTGCATTTGGCACCTATAAGAGTCTGAGACCTCCTTGTCTAAAGATAATTTAAATGTCATTGTAATATCCCACGGAGAAAAGTTTTTGGAGCATTATTGATTTCCGTGTTGAGAGAAACAGTAACAATATCACAATCTTAGAGATAAAAACAGAGTGTGGACCATTAAAAAATCGACAGATAATTCCGCTCTGAAAGAAGACCACATAATTATTATGTTGCAAATAGTGACATTTATACATGTAGATCATCTAGCAATTTCAGAAAGCATCTGTTTCCACATGGAGATCTATACCATGTCCAGATTTCAAGGAGGTGCACTGCAAATCTAGACATGTATTCCCTATTTTAGAAGAAGACATGTGGCCCAAAATCTTGGACATTGGCCCTTACGCTTTGGTCTTGGGCGGTATAATAAATCTTTTAATAAACATAAACATACGCTTGCTGCAAGGCAACACAAGTGCCAGCATAAAGGGAGAAATGCAAAGGCTGACCCCAGGACCCTCCCCTAAAACCTTTTCCAACATCATCCATTGTTCCCCCCATCCTGATCCCATCACCAGCTCATCCTGGGGTTTCCTAGTGGCCTGGGGGGAGCAGGAACGATCCCCAGTCATATTCTTGCCCTTATTTGGGAGCTTGTAGTACTGTGAAATTACCACTAGGGGTCGAAGATGCCATTCTAAACCCAGTGTAGCAATGAGCAGGAGCAACTGGGAATCACTTATGCTCCTCCTAGACCACCAAGAATCCCTGGCGAGAGCCAGGGGATGTAACTGGGGTGTCAGAAGTTAGGGAATCAATGCTGGCAGGAGCAGTGATTTTTAAAAAAATTCTGCCATGCACATCTAGGGGACAGGAGGACACTTTTTCACCTCATGCAGCTTTTTAAAATTGCAGCTCCCGCAGGACATAGTGCCAAATCCACCTGTAGTCCTGCATATATTTACACATATTTTACAAGAGGCTCTGCCTTAGGCAGATCCTTTGTAAAATAAAGGGGAATGGCACACGCCCTGATCTGGATAACTCAGTTCCCTCTCCAGGACCTATATAAAATGGGGCCTTTATGTATGGTAGTTTTATAGTTATCTTTCTGATGAATGTTTTTGCGCATTGTGGACAAAATTGGCCATTTGCAAATGTTGTAAATAAATAAAATAAATGTCCTGTGCTCTTGGATTGTTGTGAATTTCCTTCTGAAGTATCTTGATCATAAGGTTATTGATGAAGTGATCTGGATCTGAACCTGAAACTCTTTCTCCCACTGTATGTTTTTGTATCTGTGTATGTTTATTCTGATCTTCTAACTTCCAAATGTGGGATTTCCCTCAATTTCAGTGATTTAATCAGTCCCTTCTGCCTCACTGTATTTCATGTAGTTATAACTGAATTCATACAAGTTAGTAGTTTCTTCTCTCTTCTGATATTTCAGAGCTCCACTCTCTTTTCCTTTCCTCTTTATCTGAATTAAGTTGCTAATGCAATAGAATTTAGAAATATTTTAAAGGAATGTGTGGCGTGTACTATAAGGAAACATTGCTTTAGGATATAAAAAGACTGATAATCACCACATGCTATTTGGCTGTTAATTCTACAAGGAAATCAAACAAGGAGACCAAAGAAAATGAGTATATGCAGATACCCAGTGCACCACTAGAGGGCAGCAGAGTATAGAAATTGAGAGGCACACAGCATTCCCATCATTTTGATTATGAAATTTTAGCGCCAATGTTATATTGTAGACACAGAAAAATTACACCGGGCCTACATATTTACATTTGTGTGTTAAGTCTAATTATTCCTGCTTGCTCGCATCTCTTTATGGCACTTATGCTGCAAAAAACTGAAGCCCAAGTATGAATGTAAAGAGGCCTTATACACCCGGATACCACTCATCTGGAAAAGCACGCTCACACACACACACATCCATTTCAAACACTACTTCAGGGAGACAGAAGTACAGAGTTGTACAGAGTTGGAGTGGGATGGCGTTACAGCTCCAAGTTAGCAAACCATCTGAACAATAATTTACAGTATCACCTGGATTGCCTCCTGGCCAGTGGAAATGTACTAGTCCTCTTGATTTTATTTATTTAACATTTCTTATATTGATGCACTGAAAGAGGAAATTTGTGACATGAGAGATAGGTAGTATATAAATATTTTTAAAGAAAAAGATCTCTGCAACGTGATCTACTGCAATTATTAATGTCAAAATCAAAAGGCTTGACAGTCTTTTGACATTTGGCTGTTTTGCTGATCTTTATGAAATCTGAAGGCCTTTTAAATTTCCCTCTGAATTGTTCATGTCCACAAGAGAGAAAACACTTGTGTACACCTTTCGTTAGGCAATGTTAGATGTTATCAGAAATCACATTTCTATAGGAAAATCTTGGCTGCACAAACTGTGTTGGAGGTTTTCAATTCCCAGAGGTGCAGGAACCTTTCTAAATGTATAGATGTGTGCTGAAATGTTGCTTTCTAAAATTATTTATTTCCTTCAGGATTGTCCAGGGGCTATAGAGAATGCACTATTATTTGGGTACAGGTGTTGATTTAAAAATTAATCCTTGGAAGCAGTGCCAGGAAGGCAAAGTAGATTCACAGCTGACCTGAAGAAGAAGCTTTTAATCTTCGAAAACTAGTCCAAAAATGTATTAGGTTATTCCAGTAGAAAGATATCACCTTATTTTCCTTTTTTTTAATGTAACTACCATTCAAGTGGACTAACATGGCAGTCACTCTACTTTCTCTGATACAGTAATTCGTTTTCAAGAAGAATAGACTGGAACGAGCAGGGTTTGCCTTCCTAGGTGCTAAGCATTTCGAGCTCCGGCATACATTGCAAGCAATAATGTCACACAACCCAACGTTGGAAGAACATATAGGAATCGTAAGCACAGAAAGAGAGACAGCACGAGCCTGATTAATGAAGGGGTATAAGTAGGGTTACCCCTTTGGTTCCGCTCTCCTAAGTCCTCCTCACTGCTTCCTCCATTTTCGCTGTCCTCCTCCCCACCTCTTTACTGCCGCTCCATAATTCTCTTGGAGCTGTCATGGACCCAAAAATTATAATCGAAATTTAGAATTGACAATGCAGAGTCACAAAGAGAAAATCCAACCTGTGGATGTTCTAATCTAACAGAGTTTTTATATGCTGCAATGATCCCGATAAAAAAAAAAAGGTTCTGTGCTGTTTAACAGCAAGAAAAAAAGATTAACATTTAAAAAAAGGAAACAGAAGAACATCAATCCCTACTAAATAACCAAGTTTTCAAACTTTTACGGAATTGACATAGAGAAGGGTTACATTTCAATTGTTTAGGTAATTCAGATCAATGTTGCGCCGCCATGAAGGGATTGTATGCATAAAGCATGATTTAAAACAAACATCTCTACACGGGGCGAATAACAACGTTTTGGTTGACTGTAGGCGCTTGGATTTACCTATTGCTAACGGAAGTAATGGGGAAGAAAAATATTATAGTACAAAATCATTAAAAAATTTCTATATAAAAATAATAAACTTAAAACAAATCTGATTAGACACTTTCAACTAATGTAATTTGCAAAGTAAAGGGGTTGTTGCTGTATATAGAAGTGGCCTAGTGGTTGGGGCAAGTTACCTCAGGCCAGAAGGTCAGGGGTTCAAATCCCACTAGAGGATAGCAACTTTGAGCTGGAAGGACTGGGGTTTCTAGTCCCACAGGTGCTCCTTGTGGTCTTGGGCAAGCCACTTAACCCTCCATTGCCCATGTTCCCTGTAAGTATTAGTATATGTGTCTCAGATCCCCTTGTGTTAAATGTATCCCCAATTGCGTTGTGACCACTTTGATTGAAGGATAAGGTGGTATACAAAACTGTCTAATTAAATAAATATTGTGAAACACCAAAGATAAGGCATACAGCTGTGTTTTGACATAGTTGTAATCACCTAATCTGATATAGAGAGCAATTCAAAAATAGTAAATTTCCATAATCCGAGTGCGATAAGACAGAATTGTGCACCACAAGTTGAAAATATTCTTTAGAAAATAAACCTTTCAGTCTATGTAACTGGCATTATCTATAAAATGTTTTGAGACAATCGAGCTAACATAAGCTTCAAAAATGAAATCTAAATCTAAAACTACTAAAATTTTTAGAACTGGCTCTATCTTAAGATGCAATTGTGATAACGCACACAGTAAAGATTCCGGTAATGGTTTACTGTTGTTAAAACATATGGCCTTTGTTTTGGAGATATTAACTTGCAGCTGTAATAACTTTGCCTAAATTTCCAACCGTGCCCAAAACAGCGTTAATGGTTCAGTAGTAGCCTATAGAAGAGGGAGAAAAAACGAGTAATACTGAAATATCATTGGCTTATGAATAAAAGTTTTAAATTTAATTGTGCAAAAGCACGTTCCAGGGTTCCCATAATTAGGTTAATGGGCACCCCGTTCAGAAGACCTACCTTGACCTATCTGTACCCGATCTCTTCTATACTTCAAAAAGCCAAAAAATACCATTATGCCAAATGGATTAAACGATGATGCTGGGTGGATTTCCTTATTGTGATTTCGGCGCGGGGGATTGGATCACGTTCTATTAATTTAAATGCCGGCACCATTTTCTTGTATTTTCAAATGAGGTGGAAAGATGTATCAGCAGGCACTGGTGGAACCGTGTATCCCCAAAGCAGAAGGAGAGCTTTGAAACACGATATATCATGTCAGATGGACTTGTCATAACTCTGCATTGCAGATAAATACTATTTTTTCAGCTATGAATCAGCAGCTTTGGACCAATGAAACATAGAAAAATGATGACAGAAAAAGACCACATGGCCTATCTAGTCGGTCCTTCCAAATCAACAACTACAACAGTCCCCTTTTTGCCTTTAGAGATCCTCTGTGTTTGTTCCATGCTTTTTTGAATTCAGATACTGTCCTCATCTCTACCACCTCCAGTGGAGGACTATTCCACGGATCCACTACTCTTTCCGTAAAGAAATATTTCCGCATATCACTCCTGAATCTATCTCCCTTCACCCTCATCCCATGTCCCCTCGTAGCAGAACTTGCTTTCAGTGAAAGAGGCTCTCCCCATGTACATTTATGCCATGGAGGTATTTAAACATCTCAATCATATCACCTCTATCCCGCCTTTCCTCTAAGGTGTACATATTAAGATCCTTAAGTCTGACCTCATATGCTTCATAATGAAGACCACTAACCATTTTAGTAGCCACCCTCTGTACTGACTCCATCCTGTTTATATCCTTTTGAAGGTGCGGTCTCCAGAATTGCACACTATACTCCAAATGAGGTCGCACCAAAGACTTATACAGAGGCACTATCACCTCCTTTCTTCTGCTAGCCATTCCTCTCCGTATGCACCCAAGCATCCTTCTAACTTTTGCCATCGCCTTTTCTACCTGTTTAGCTACATTAAGATCATCAGACACAACCACGCCTAGGTCCCGCTCTTCTTTAGTGGACAAAAGTACTTCACCCCCTATACTATATTGCTCCCTTGGATTGCTGCAGCCCAAATGCATGACCTTGTATTTTTTAACATTAAATCCCAGCTGCCAAATTCTAGACCATTCTTCAAGCTTAGCTAGATCCCTCCTCATGTTATCTACACCTTCCTGGGTGTCTACTCTATTGCAGATTTTGGTATCATCTGCAAAAAGGCAAACCTTACCCGACAGCCCTTCTGCTATATCACTAACAAAGATGTTAAAAAGAATCGGACCAAGGACAGATCCCTGGGGCACACCACTGGTAACATCCTTCTCCTCAGAGTGAGCTCCATTTACTTGTACTCTTTGTCGCCTCCCACCCAACCAACTTCTAACCCAAGCAGTAACTTTAGGGTCCATCCCTAGGGTGCTCAGTTTGTTTATAAGTTGCCTGTGAGGAACAGTGTCAAAGGCTTTACTGAAATCAAAATACACCACATCTAGGGCTCTCCCTTGGTCCAACTCCCTGGTCACCCAGTCAAAGAGACAAGGCGAGAGATTTGAGAAACTTCTCTCATTTGCTTTCTATAAATGATTTGAGGGTCCTCTAAATAATTTATTAGGAATTGACTGGCTGAATTCTTACAATGTTTGAAATTTTGATCAGCACGGCAACAATAACAGCAGCTATGGGTGCCAGTCTGCCAACAATGAGCTGCCTGACTGAAGACCGAACACAATTTAGGGGTCGCCATGAGTCGACACCGACTTGACAGCACTTAACAACAACATGACTATTGTTGCCTTTACAAAAGTTAAACGCGAGATACATAGAAACAAAGAAAATGACGGCAGATAATGTCTATACGGCCTATCCAGTCTGCCCTTCCATACCAACTACTACAGTCCTTTTTTATTATCTCTAAAGGAAAAAAAGGGGTTGTAGTAGCTGATATGGAAGGGCAGACAGGATAGACCGTATGAACGTTATCTGCCATCATTTTCTATGTTTCTGCGTATCTCGCGTTTAACTTTTGTTTTGTAAAGGCAAGAAATGTGCCTATGTGCTTTTGTGAAATGACACCAGGGAAAGTTGCTGCACACGTTTACGGCAGGTGTGATTGTGTGCATGTATTTATGGGAACGATGGGTGCATATTTGTGTATTGTATAAAATACAAGCATAAGTGCCAGTCTTGCTCCTGTTCTGACTCTTCTCCACCCCCAGGAAAATGTATTGTGAGCAAAAGTAGGCACTATGGGGCCCTGCTAAAGCCAAGTATGTGAAAAGCCTCAGTGTTGGCTGTTGTGGGTGTGACCAGCATGTTCCTAGCACTTAATATACAACTGAGTGCTTAAACGTGTGGTGCACATAACGCAGGTGCACGCTAAAGCCACATTGCCAGTCAGCATGCGTCAGTTGCCCTCACGCTAGTGCCAATGTGCTCTCCACGCCCACACTCTGCCCATTACCGGCCCCGTCACACAATACCATGTGCTTTCATGCGTGGTCACTGATATACCACCTCGTTAGCATTCCTGGCTGCCGGCCTGCATACGCTACAATGCACGTTAACCAGGTTACTGGGTTTTAGTAAAAGCGTCTTGCTGTTCCTGTGCACTTATTTTCCATATACATATACCTGCAGGTGATTTTATGCTCTTCTGTACGTTCAAGTCCCTTCTAGAATTACCTCCAGAGTTCAAACCATGAAAACAGATGAGAACGAGTGTTTCTTTAACAGGAAGGTTCTCTTTTCGTTTTCTATGTTTTTTTGGTCATAAGTTGTGTTTTCCTCCAGCAGGTTCCCGGTGCTTTCTGCGGTGGGAAAAAGTGAACAGCTGCAGGAAATTTCACTCAATATCAGTGGTACAGCTTGCTGCAGTATGTGGCATCAAATTCAACACTCTGGAAGAAAGAAGAGAAAAGGGGATGTGATAGAAACACTCAAAACATTTGGCAAGCTTTAGGGAGACATTTCTTTTTAATAGAAAAGAAATTCAAGAACAAAAGGTCAGGATGTGAATTTGGAAGGAGGGTGGCTGAGCAAATTTGAAGGAATGCATTTTTACTGAGGGGTGTGGGTGCTTGAATCGCAAAGGCAGCAGGAACCAAAATGGTGACAACATTTGAGAGCGCTTGGGACAGAGGGTGGTGTGAAAGGGTCAGAGAAAGAAATATCTGGGATATAGTAGCATCTGGAGTGAGAGAGTAATAAGGACAACTGGATAGACTAGATCATTGTTCTCTATTAAGGACGTCTGGTGGGTAATGTTACTGTGTCTTTGGGTTGCCTGAACTTACTGAAAGATAGCTCTATGGCACACTGCTACACTCCTTTCAATGCTGCCTTGCACAATTTTCAAACAAGGCGTCCTTGGCTCAAAAGTATGAATTCCTGCAAACTGAGCAAGGGGAAAAAGTCCACAGCGAGCAAAACCTGTAATAGCACTAAGAGACGTTTCTCCCAAAGTACAATATTTAAAAACTAGGCAAAACTCGGAAAGTGCTTTTTTCAGATGTTTCTGCTTGCACAATCTTTCCGGTGGATTTTTCCCCTTCTTCAACCTCTCAGTAAGAGAGCCAGCATTAGGGGGTGGCAAATAGGGCAATTGCCCTGGGCCCCGATGCCACAAGGGGCCCCAAGTCTGCCTCAATTTGAAGGAAGAATAGCTTGAAGGTGGGCTTTGGGGCCTTTCCACAGTTTCTGCCCTGGGCCCTGTATGTCTGTCCAGGAAATACAATCTTTAAGCAAAAGATCTTACAGAGAAGACTAGATGGACTAAGCTGCCATCATTTACTTATGTAATGGCAATGTTGTGATGTATATGCTGGAAAAGATAAGAGTGGTGAATAATATTTGGAGCATGTTTACTAAAGAATATGCCGGTATCTGGGTCGTGAAACTTGTGTGGACCTCCATGCCTCTGCATTCATCCCCCTGTTGGTGCGTTGCGAATGTGTGGCACCACGATAAGCTGGCATGCAGGTGCACTTACCGGCACCCATTGAGATGGTGTTAAGTGCACCCACGTCATTATTTTTGGTTTCTTTCCCTTTATCTTTATTTAAAAACTTAATATACCGCCGAAACCATAGGCATATAGCGGTTTACAATAAAATCATAAAAGCACTGACGAAAAGAACCAAAAAGAACGCCATAAAATAAATAGGAAAGAGATAGAGAGAAAAGGGAGAAAGAAAAAAGGGGGACAGCCAGGAGCAAAACAGACAGAACTAAATATCAATGGGGGGGAGGAAGATCAAAAGCCGTGCAAAAAAAGATGTGTCTTAAGTCTAGCTTTAAAGGTAGAAAAAGAGAGCTTGAGACTTAGCGAAGGTGGTAGAGTTCCATAAGCGGGGAACCAGAAAGAAAAAGGCAGAAGAGCGTGTGGACTCCAGATGGGCCTGGGAAGGGGAGGGAAGAGATAACCGATTGGTGTGAATTGATCTGAGAATTCTAGGGGAACAGTGGAAATGAACTAGATCAGAGAGGTAGAGAGGGATACCGGTGTGAAGTGATTTGTGTACGAAAATGAGAATCTTATATTGAATCCGGAAAGGAATGGGAAGCCAGTGCAAACGGATGAGAAGGGGGGTGACATGATCAAACCGTGAGGCGTAAGTCAGATTGCGGGCGGCGGTGTGGTGTACCAGTTGGAGTCTACACAGTTGGGAAGAGGGGAGACCAGCTAGGGACGCGTTACAATAATCTAAATGTGAGATAACAAGAGAGAGAAGCAATGTGGTTAAAGAAGACGTAGAGAGAAAGGGGCGGACCGCACGAAGTTGCCTTAGGGTGTAAAAAGAACGCTGGACGATCGAAGAAATGTGATCCTTAAAAGTCAAGGCCGAGTCAAGAGTGACACCAAGATATCGTAGTGAAGTGACAATAGGAATCGGAGCAGATGAGAGAAACTGGACAAGAGAGGGGATAGGTTTACCAGCAGAGAACCAAATAGCCAAACTTTTTGAGAGATTAACGTGTAGAAAATTATCAGAGAACCAGGAAGCTACAGCAGAAAGACAGGCATTAAGTGGGCCAGTATCGGGAGTGAGTGAATCAGAGTGATAGAGGAGAAGAATATCGTCTGTGTAGTAGTACGCAGAAATACCATATTACCCCTGCTAATGGCAAGAACCACACTTAGTACCCATGCCCCATTACACCCATGCTAACCATGACATGCCATCAACACCCACATCCCGTTCCCAACACACACTGTCTCTGCTCAATCGCACTCTAATCTTCTAGCATGGGTTGCCATGAAAAATTTTAGCGTGATATGCTTACCACGCATTTTACCCCTTGCTAGCAATTAGCATGATTTAATAAACATGTCCCTTTGAGTCTTTCCTATTCGTCATCTTTGGAATACTTGGGTGCATGGATGTATGCTGTGTATTTAATAAGAAAATTCGATTTGCATGCATGTTTGACACATGTATAGTGTAAATATGAGCTTGTGAGGTATGAAATGTAAAATAGATTAGCAAAGGAGGATGTTATAAACATTAAGGGGGTCATTCTGTGCCACGAATAGCGGGGATGTACATCCCGTTGGGACATACATCCCTGCTATTCGTCCCCCTTTCGCCCCAGTGCAAAGGCTTCCCGTACATACAGCTGTGTTCTATGGGGAGCTGTAAATGGGGGTGAGAGGGGGCGGTCTGGAGGCAGGCTGGGACCCCGGACATACAGGGCCGATTCAGAGATCGGCCCTGTACGTCCAGGGTTGGCCGGGTAGACAGGGGACTTATTCCACCTCTGAGGAGGAATAAGTCCCCGTGGATGTTGGGGGATGGCGGCGGATGGTAGAGACAGACAGGTGAGGGGCGAAGGAGGTTCCCCGTAGCCCAACCATCGCCATAGGAGACCGGATTGGGGGTCAGGCTGTGGGGAAAGGGCATTTTGGATCGGCGGCTGGGGATCGCGGCTGCACTACGGAGCCAGGCTGAGTTATCCGGGTATGTGGCTGGGCGTGTGGCCGATCAGAATTGGGGCCCAGCCTGCATGTCCAGGGATCAGAATCGAGTCTACCTCTGTACGCCGGGATTCTGATTGGCCATACAAGGGCTGGACGGCCAATACAGAATCTGGCTCTAAGGGTGCAACCAAATAAACCACTCGGATATCTTAAAGTTATCACTTCATATTTGATTCCTTGTTTCCATTTTTTTCTTTTTTTATGCTTTTTTGTTTTTTAATATTTGGAACAATGATGATGATAATAGTATAAGATGGCCCTCATTCTATAATGCAGGTTGCGGGGCTGTAGTCCCGATAAGACGTGCAGCCCCACAACCTGCCTAAACCCTATTCCCCCACTGGCTCTCCCTATACATCTTGTACTTCAGGACGGGGCGAGCCGGCGGGGGCAGGAGGGGGCAAGATCGGAGGCGGGCCACATGACAGCACGTAAAGGGCCGATTCAAGTCACAGCCCTGTACATGCTGCTGGGCCTGCTGGGCAGTACTGCTTATAACACCTCAGAGGTGGTATAAGCAATTTTTTTCAGCGAATTGGGGCACAGCAGCCAGCACTGGGAGGGGCAGCCATGGGTCGCGTGGTGGGGATCTTGTGGTCTGGAGCCACGGCAGTCTGAGGCGCCTGCGGGGTGGACACCCCCGTAGGCCAGAGGGGCACGCTGGGCCGTCCTTGGGCCTGATTCTGGCTCCCATGGGAACGTTTGTTTCTGCGGACCAGAATTGAGTCCTAAGGGCCCCATCTTCACTAAGGACGTCCGGACAGCCCGGACATCCCACTTCCAGAATTGGCTCCACGTTTTTTTAAAAAAAGGGGAAAAGACCTCAGTGCAGTCCCATCATTTGTAGCTTAGACCATTTATTTAGGCCTTCAGCACTCGTCCTCATTGGTCATAAAAACTCCTTTGAATTTCCTAGTTTTATTCTTTAAAGTTCCTCGTAATATTAAACAATTACTCTTGCCACCTGGTACAGCCTTTATAGCAGTTGTTGTGTGCACATTAAGGGGCCATTTTCTAAATCACGTTAAGATTTGGTACCTAACACGCATTTACTACAAAATGTAACTTGTGATAGCTGCAAAACGTCTGGGGTGACTGATGGAGGCATTCCCAGCATTTTGGGGAAGGCAGCCCTCCCACTAACAGGGGAAGCGGTCACTACTGAAGATGAACGGCAGAGTTGCTAAATCAGAATGCTGTTAGTTACACCTCTGGAGATGATGTAAACTTTTCCACATTATCTGCTGTGTTAACAGTTAATATGCAGTAACGACACCCACAATAACAGCCAGGTACAGCCCCCTAACAGCTCATTCCTGCCCCCTAACTGGAATTGCCACATTAGGTGGTTTATGCAGTAGTTAACTATTATCATGGGTTAAAATTCATGTTAAACGCCTAACACAGTATAATGTATTAAGGTAGGTTAAAGCTGGTTTAAAATGTGAATAAGATGATCTCAGTCTTCAAAACCCCGGTGCGGGGATTGGCAAATAGGCAGGGGCATGTCTGGTGCGGTGCAATGGACTTAGACGTCCCTGCTCCATTTCAGCAGCATCGGGGATATCTGCGACCTCGTCCAAGTTTAGACCCTGCTCCAGGCGTGAATAGGCTTCAGGCTTCAGAGGCTCTAAAGGCTGAATATAGTCAATTTTCTGACTTTCAAAAATGAAAATGTAACTGAACCTCTGTCTACAGCTATTGTCAGGTTATGAGTTATAAACTGTGATGTCCAGAAGGACCTCTGCTTCACACCTTAGGGACGAGGCTTGGAAGTCCTCAGAAACAAAGAATGATGTCTGTGTTTATGTGTTGGAAACATGAGAACACACACACACACTGTAACTAAGTATCGCCCCAGAGAAGAACGCAATTCAATTATAAATATGTTCCATCGCAGCCTGTTGGAACGCTATGAGCCTGGCCATAAATAAGAATTACACTTCGGTTTCTGCATCTCTGTTTAGTAAAGGTAAAGATACTTTTAGCCTTTGTATATTTCTTTATGATGAGAACGCTAGAGCAAATTACTGTTTTCAAAGTCTGTCTTGTCCGTGAACGAGCTTCTGCCTGGGAAAGACCTTTATGTTTAACGTGCCAAACAAAAACAGTTAATGTCGTCAGTCCACACACAATTGTAAATCTTCCCCCACATTACTAAACCCCACAGGAAGGGGCCCACAAACTCCCAAGAAGTGCATGATATGCTGCCGCGATTCCCTTTCCTTCTCCCAAACAGGGTGTGTGGACAGGTGGACTGCTCACGCATGCAAATTGTTATGCTTTTCTAACATTTTTACATACCACAACCAGTTCCCTCCTTCCTCTTCCCTCTCCCCATCCTTTCTTAATACCTTATTTCCAGAATGCTTTCAGGGTGGGTTGGTTCTGCTCCACCCCAAAGGAGATATTCCTTTATTCTTCCCTCCCCCTCCCTGCTATATGGAGACCAGAGCACTTTAATCCAATAACTCCCCCTACTCCTGTTCAACAAGTGCATGTGAAAGGTGCGGTGGCCTAGTGGTTAGGACATGGTACTTCAGGCCAGAGGGCTGGGGGTTCAAATCCCACCTGGGGACAGCAATCTCAGGCTGGAGGGACTGGCGTTTCTAGTCCTATAGGTACTCCTTGTGGCCTTGGGCAAGCCACTTAACCCTCTGTTGCCTCAGGTACACATAGATTGTAAGCCCTTTGGGGACAAGGGACTGTATCCAGTACCTGTTTGTAGTGACTGCATAATGTAAACTGCTTTGATTGAAGGATAAGGCAGTATAGAAAACTGGTTAAATAAATAATTTCTAACTTGGTGAGAGAGGTATGGGTCCTAGAGCTGGAGATAGACCTCTCTCTGTCCCACACAACCTTCAGAGGCTAAGCCCTCCCACACCACACCATTAACTGATGCCAAGCTAATCTCCATTCCAATACGCTTGGGCTATCAATGTCTTTCCAGTGGTGCAGGAAACATTGTTTAACAATCAGACATCCTTTAGGAATTAGGAGGCGAGACTGCTTTCCTTTTGGACCCCCCATCTGGGTATCATCCAAAATTGCTATTCCTGGAGACAATTGAAAGGAACCTTTGGTAAGCTCCTCAAAAAATTCCTGAACCTTATCCCAAAATCTCCAGGCACTCCCAGAACATGTGGCCCAAATGGGCCGGTGCTTGTTGACATTGCAGACATTCTCCTTTGGAGGGGAGAAGTAAACTCTTTGTAGAATTTTGTATTGTATTTCCCTAAGCTTAGCTCCCTGGACCAACCCTGGGATTTGAGCTAACGCTACTGCCCAGGGCAACCCTTGCAAGTCAACAGACAACTCCAATGCCTACTTTGATGAGTGTGTTTTGTACGATCGCGGTTTCTCCAGCTTCAGCAATCTGTTATAATATAGGGCAATGGAGATATTGTCGCATGTATCAAATTCAAAGAAGTTTTCAATTTTCAACATAAGTGACCTAGTCAATATCTGCGAGGCCAGCCCCTGCACATAGTGCCTCAATTGTAGGTAAGCAAATAAGTGGGTCCCCGGGAGTGCATAGTAGTCTTGTATTTCCTGAAAAGGTTTGAGTCTGCCCTCCTCATCAAGAAATTGATGTAAAAAAGTCAAACTCTTTTTACCCTAGCAAAAGGCTCCCGAATCGACACTCGGCAGTAAGGCCACATTACCTTGTAAAGACAAAAACCCAGAAGTGTGGGGATCAATTCCTAGGCTTTTACACAAGTTGTTCCATCCCAACTGGACCATAGAGATTCCTAAACTATTCCGTGTTCTTTCGAGTAGCCTCCCTGTCTCTGTGTGTAGAACTGAGGCCAAAATATATGGTTGTACCATAGCCCCCTCTATGTCCAAAGGTGTGAATACAGAGGTGCCGCCCAGCCAGTCTCATAGATGTCAGTAAATGCAAGCCATGTTATATGTAGTTATATCTGGGAGATCCACTTCCCCCTTTCGCTAGGGCCCACATAGTTGAAAACCCACCCAAGGTTCCCCCCCCTTTCCACAAATAGGATGTGATCCCTTTCTCCAAAAGTCGTTTATCTCTCTGAGAGAGTCTTAGTGGTAAGAGTTGAAGGAGGTAAAGAATCTTCGGGACTACCACCATTTTGTACACTGCTACGTGTCCCAAAAGCGATAACGAGAGGGATTGCCAATCTCGCAACCCTGCTCCAATCTCCCTAATCAGCTCTGATATATTGATCAAATATCATCATCGTGGGTTTGCTGGGAACCATATGCCCAAGTATTTAAATTTCTCCCCTGCCCAACGTAGTGGGAAGGGTGGGGGCCATGAACCCCGCAAGTTCCCTTGAAAATCGAGTGCCTCCAATTTAGAGATGTTCAATTTTAGGCCAGCCGCTTTCCCATAGCACTCAGTTTCTTCCAACAAACATCTTAATGAACTTACCAGATCATCCAAATGAACAAGAAGATCATTGGTGAAGGCCGATACCTTGAAACATCCTGAAATGCCCTCTTTTAGATGTATTCTGCATAACAGTGGATCCAATGAGAGGACAAATAATAAGGGCGACAACGGGCATCCCTACTGGGGTTCCCCTTTCTAAACCAAAGGTTTCTGTTAGGTCCGAGTTCACTACAATCGCTGCCCATGGAGAATCATATAGGGCCTCTACCCCCGATATGAACATTTCACCCAGCCCGTAAGCACGCAGAACTGTGAACAAGTATTGCCAGCTAACCCTATCAAACACTTTTTCAGAGTCAAAGCTAATGAGCAGAGAGGGCTGCTGGTGGAAATGAGTTCAGGGAGGTCAAGATCAGATGAATATTTCCAGCTGGGTATCGTCCTCTGATAAATCCCACCTGTCAAGGGTATACCAGATTTGGGAGATGTACCACCAATCTGTTGGCCAAAATCTTAGCAAATTCCTTCAGGTCAAAGTTAATCAAGGAGATCGGTCTGTATGAGGCTGCCTCTTGAGGGTCCTTCCCCGGTTTAGATAGGACCATAATATGGGCCCTATTAACATCATATTCACCCATGTTATCCAAGTTTGTACACCTGTTCTCTTGTAGATATTTTATGTATATAGTTCACCCATGTTATCCAAGTTGGTACACCTGTTCTCTGTAAAACCGAACAGCCTGTTGTTCTGGTCCTTTTGTTTTACTGTAAACCGCGCTGATATTGAATAGTGCGGTATATAAGAAATTGTAATAAATAAATAAATAAATTTGACTCATCCCTTAGAAAGCCAGTGATTATATACCTCTACCATAGTCAGTATGACCTGCTCTTGCATGATTTTGTAATATTCTGCTCTATAGCCATCGGGGCCTGGTGGTCTTGCAAAATGCTGCCTTTTAATAAAACATTGCACTTCATTTGTGGTAATCGGTGCCTCCAATGCTGCCCTCTGTTGGTTAGACAGTGAGGGCAGGAGTTCTGGGTGAGGTATTCCTCCATTAGAGTTAAAGGACTGTCTTCCAGAGCATATAATGTTTGATAAAAGGCTTTTAAGATTACACCAATATCAGCAGTTGAGCTGCAGGGGATGCTGCGATAGTCTCAAAGGGCAGGAATAAACCTAGAGCCCTGGGACCCTCGTAGACAGTGAGCTAATAGTTTCCCTGTCTTGTCACCATACTGGTATAATTGGTATTTGTAATATGTCAAAGATTTGTGGGCATGCTGATGGAGTAAAGTGTTCAAGGCAACTTGGGAGGCCAACAAACAAGTCCTATTTGCTCCTGACGGATATTTGGCTAAGGTCTGCCTTTCCCCGCACACCTGGCGTTCCAGGCAAAGCACTCGGGTGTTAATCTCCCGCCGTCTCCAAGCAGGGTAGGCAATAATGGCCCCTCTAAGCACGACCTTGGAGGCAGCCCAAAATAATTCTGGTTGCTCAAGGTGCTCCTGATTATAGTGTAAATAGTCATTCCATTGTTGCTTCAAGTAGGCCTGAAAGTCCTCATCCTTGACTCACTTTAAAGGAAAATCGCCATAATTATACACTGCTAGTCCTCCCGCCCCAATCCAAGTCAGCCCATACTGGGGCATGGTCCAATATTTCTAAGGGACCAATTGTGGCTTCTGATACATTCCTGAAGATTCCCTCTGATGCAAAAATGTAATCGAGGCATGTCCCCATCCCATGAGCACGGGAGAAATGTGTATAATCCCATTCATCAGGGTGTAAGACCTCCACACATCCACCAATTGACAGCACTCAAGGAAGTGGCACAGGGATTTAGTGGTGGGCCATCGTCCCTCCACGGCACCTCTTGACGTATCGAGATTTGGTTCTAGCACTCCAAGATTATGGGAAGATCCGTTAATTGTTCAAGCTCTGTGGCTATTCTTGAATAAAACTGGGGGTCCAGCATATTTGGGACATCCACGTATCACTCCCTTCCCTTGCAATTTGCCCTCACTCAGTACATATAGCGCCCCCAGGATCCTGCACCACTTTGCAAGACTGAAAGCTGACAGAAGTGTGTAAGAGTATGGCCACTCTCCCTTTCCTTCCCACCTCCGGGGCTCCAAGTACCTGTGCCATCTTGCCACTCTTTAACTTTGCCATTTCAACCTCTGATTGATGAGTCTCTTGGGGCATCACTATGTCTGCTTCATGGCGTGCTAGAACCTGAAGGACTTTCCACCATTTAACTGGACTTCCCAAGCCACAGGCATTCCATATTAACACTCTCAGCCTGGGTCCCACCCAAATGGCCTCTGTTCCCAGAATCATCTCACCTTGTCTGTCTGGGAGCCCCCTGGACTAGGACCGCCTTCCACTCCCATCCTTCCTCCTGTATTTTCCAGCCCCACAAGAATTCACCCATTGCTATTTGTACCTCTGGTCTCCCTCCCTTGCCCTTGCCCTTCCCCTGCCCCTACTTCCCACCCTTCCTTCCTCTTCATCCCTCCCCCTTTCCTCCCCATCCCCTTACATCTGTGAAAGTTCCTTTCCCCATCATCCATACTCTTTGCATATGAGTCACTATAGAGCGAGGGGCTCCCCACTCCTTCACCCCCACTCACCACCCCCTTCGATATGCCTTATGCATTGTTATCGAATCTCTATACATATTCCATGACACATATCACCATCCCTTCTTCTTGCTCTCTCACCCTTCCCATCCCTCCAGACACAACTCAAGTTCCCCTTATTATCCCCTTTAAATATCAGTCATATTTTGGACCTTTGTTTTAGCCCTCCCCCCTCCCCCCACTCCCCCTATCATCTAACCAAATCTGTAGTATTAATTAAAAGTTCAGGCATTTTCCCAAAGTTTATCTCCCCGGGAGTAACTGCAGTTCTTTTGAAGGAGACATCGATCCCTGCCCTCCTCTGTTTGCGCAGCTCCAATCTCAGAGGATTTAGGAAAGGAGCAAATGTCTTATCGCGACGAAGAGATGGGTTTCTTCTCTGTTTATTGAGTACCCTGACGAGTACTATGAGGATAGTATGGGAATTTTGACTTGAGGGCCCATGCTACTTTTTAACGCGGTGCCCAAACCGACCGCAAACCTTGCACTACCAGATAGCATGGTTTAGTAAACATGTGTTAAGAGGTTTCATTGCTTAAAATGGGACCTGTGATAAATAACATTTGCTAATGCATGTTGTTGTTATTAAGTGCTGTCGAGTCGGTATCGAATCATGGAGACCCTCTGGATAGTTGTCCTAAATTGTGTTCAGTCTTCAGTCATGTGTCTAATTGTTGACAGACTGATACCCCTGTTATCCAAGTTTTTGTGCCCTGTTACCTGTAAAACTCATACGCGTTCAACTGTACTGAGCATTTTTGTTACATGTAAACCGCGCTGATGCTGAATAGTGCGGTATATAAGAGACTATAAATAAATAAATACCCGTAGCTGCTGTTATTGTATCGATCCATCTCATTGCTGGCCTTCCTCTTTTGCGCTGACTTTCTACCTTGCCAAGCATGATATCTTTCTCTAATGATCTCTCTCTTCGCATGATGTGTCCAAAGTATGAAAGTCAAAGTCTTGCCATCTGAGCTTCTAAAGAAAGCTTAGGTTTGAACTACTCTGGTACTGACTGGTTTGTTTTTCGGGCAGTCCAAGGTATACACAGTATTTGTTGCCAGCACCATAGTTCAAAGGCAGCAATTTTCTTCCTGTCTATCTTCTTCACTGTTCAACTTTCGCATCAATATGTTATTGATAATGCCATGGCTTGAACAAGTCGCATCTTTGTATGGAGAGAAACATCTCTGCTCTTGAGAATCTTGTCTAGGTCCTTCATAGCCATTCTGCCAAGAGCAATGTGTCATCGGATTTCTTGACTGCTTGTTGCTTTTTTATTGACAGTTGATCCAAGTAGGTTAAAGTTGTCCACAATTTCAATTTCTTCTCTATCAATAATGAACTTATTGATTTTGCCAGTTATCAGGATCTTTGTCTTCAATACATTAAGGTGCAGGCCCATTTTAAGACTATGTTCTTTGATCTTGAGAAGCAAATGTTTCAGATCTTCATCATTTTCAGCCAGTATTGTGGTATCATCAGCATAGCAAAGATTGTTGATGAGTCTTCCACCAATCTTCACACTTCTGTTGTCTTCATACAATCCTGATTCTCTGATGATTTGTTCTGCATATAAATTAAACAGGTAGGAGGAAAGTATGCAGCTGCGTCGTACACCTTTGCTGATTTTAAACCATGCTGTTTCTCCTTGTTCCGTTCTAACTTTTGCTGCTTGATCAATGTAAAGACTGTGCAAGAGAACAATCAAGTGTTCTGGTATACCCATGTTTCTGAATGTGGCCCAGAGTTTCTCATGGTCTGCACAGTCCAAAGCCTTGCTGTAGTCAATAAAAAAACATATAGATATCCTTTTGATATTCTTTAATCTTTTTAAGGATCCATCTCACATCTGCGATGATGTCTCATGTTCTTCACCCTTTCCTGAACCCTGCTTGCACTTCAGGTAGTTCTCGTTCCAGGTATGGTTGTAGTCTCTGCTGAATACTCTTGAGTAGAATCTTGCTGGCATGTGGAATCAGGGCAATTGTGCGATAAATTCCACACTCAGTTGGATCACCTTTCTTTAGTATTGGTATAAACACAGAACTTATCCAGTCGGTTGGCCGTGATGTCTTCCAAATTTCCTGGTAGAGCCTTGTAAGTATGGTAACAGCTGCATCAGATTGCTGTAATACGTCTGTGGGAATGTCATCAATGCCTGGTTCTTTGATAAGGCTTTCAATACTACTTCAACTTCTTCTTTCATCACCAATGATTCCTGATCATAAAGTACAGGTTGAAACGGATGTTGGTCCACTTGATTATTATCATATAAAAACTCTGTATATTCTTTCCACCTTTTCTTGATCTTCTCAGCATCATTCAACATGGATCCTTGAGCATCTTGTAACATTCCAATTTGAGGCTGGAATTTTTTCTTTAACTCTCACAGCTTTAGGAAAGCTGATCTTGTTCTTCCTCTAATAGTTTCTTCTTCTGTTTCCTTGCATGCATCATTGTAGTACTCCTCCTTGTTTTGTCTTGCTGCACTTTGGAGATCTCTGAGTTCTGTGATTGCCTCTCTTTCTCCTCTGGCTTTAGCTTCTCTGCATTTCTTGGCAGTTTTCAGAGTTTCTTCGGTCATCCATCTTGGCCGTTTTTGCTTTTTTACCTTTTGTAGAGACTTCTCTATGGTGCTGGTGGCGAATACTGTGTATACCATGGATTGCCCGAAGAACAAACCAGTCAGTACTAGAGGAGATCAAACCTAAGCCTTCTTTGGAAGCTCAGATAACAAGACTTTGACTTTCATACTTTTTTCACATCATGCGAAGACAGAGATCCTTAGAGAAAGACATCATGCTTGGCAAGATAGAAGGTCAACACAAAAGAGGAAGGCCAGCAATGAGATGGATTGATACAATAAAAGCAGCTACAGGTACCAGTCTGTCAACAATGAACCGCCTGACTGAAGACTGAACACAATTTAGGACAACTATCCAGAGGGTCGCCATGAGTCGACACCGACTCGACGGCACTTAACAACAACAACAACAACAACAACAGAGACTTCTCACTTTCTTCCAACACAAACGTCTTGATGTCATCCCATAACTCTTCTGGAGCTCTGTCATTTGAATCTAAAGCAGCAAATCATTTTTTCAGGCAGTCTTTAAATTCCAGTGGTATATTCTCAAGGTCATATTTTGCTACATTCATGAGTGGCTTGCTCTTTTTCAACTTTAGCTTGAATTTGCATACTAGTAGTTGGTGATCTGTACCACAGTCAGCTCCAGTTGATGTTATAGAGTTTTTCCATCGTTGCCTTCCACAGATGTAGTCAATTTGATTTTTGCACAATCCTTTCTGTGAAGTCCATGCGTACAGTCGCCGCTTGTGGGGTGTTTGAGATGAATAGATCGTTGGTCTTACAGAATTCTATCAATCTTTCTCCAGCTTCATTTCTGTTGCCAAGTCCATATTTTCCAACCATTTTGCTTTCTTTGTTGCCAACTTTGGCATTTCAGTCACCCATGACTATCAGGATATCCTGTTTGCATGTTCTGTCAATCTCAGCTTGGACTTGTTCGTAGAACTCATCAATTTCATCCTCTTCTGCAGCTGTTGGGGCATATACTTAAATTATAGTTGTGTTGATAGGCATTTTTCAAAGACGAATAGAAAGTAAGCGTTCACTGACTGCATTGTATTTCATTACAGTTCTTGCAAATTTCTTCTTATTTATAAATGCAACGCCATTTCTTCTTTATCTTTCATTTCCAGCATAGTAGACCATGTGATCATCAGATGCAAAGTGCCCGATGCCAGTCCATTTCAGTTCACTGACACCCAACAGATCAAGTTGTACATGTTCCATTTCATTCTTGACCACCTCCAACTTCCCTTGGTTCATGCTTCGTACGTTCCATGTTCCAATGTGTAAGACATCTTTACAGCTTCTGACTCTCATTTCATGCACAGCTACATCAGCAGTCAGATGTCCTGAGGGCTTTGATCCAACCACATCATAATTGCTGGCTTTACTCTGAAAAGTCTTCAGCTTTTCCCCAGTAGCCAGTTGAGTGCCTTCTGACCTGGAGGGGGGGTCTCATCTTCCAGCACTATAGTGCAATTTGTTTTGTTATGACTATCCATTGGGCTTTCGTGGCAAGATATGGAAGTAGACTGACAGGCCTTTCTCCCGTGCAGTTTAAGTTTAGTGTTGTTGCCGTTATCACAGAAATGTGATCCTCTGCCGCCGACACTGTCCCATTCTACTGCTGCCCAGATACATGTTCGTATGTGGTAATGGGATGGCACCATTTAGTAAATCTAGTTTCTTTGCAAAGTAACAAAAATATCCTGCAAAATACTCAAAATCTATAAAGCAAATACCATACCAAATCAGCATTAACTCCAAGGACTGAAAGTGCAACAATATCCCTACCTAGGAAGAGGAAAAACGTGCAAATATACTGTACCAGGCTCTAGAACAGCCTATAGGGAGAACATAACAGACAGGACTGCTGCAGATCCCTACTCAGGAACTACACACTGGCAGAATCCTTCACCTGACACACACACAGAACGTGGGCAGACCCTCAGCTAATAAAGAATAAAGGGCCACAGATTAGAAATATGCAGCCAGTACCGGGAAAAGAGAAATAGACATGCATTTCCAGCTGTACTTTACAAAACAAGAAAACAGAAGGGATGCCGACATCATCCAATCCAAAACAATGGCATTTTTAAACTCATTCTTTACCTTTGTTGTCTGTACAGTAAATGTTATTTTTCTAATTGAGCTGGTTCCAGTCTCTCTTTTCCGCTTTTCTTATGTTTGTCTTCTTGGCATCTCCTTTCCACTTCTTGTCTCCTTCTCTCTTCTTTCCTTCCTTCCTTCTCTACATGTCCTTGACCCTATTTACTTTTTAATCTCTTTTTTACCCCATTTCTTTCTCCTCTACCTCTCTATCCACTCCCATCTAGATTTTACATCTCATTCTCCTTTTCTTCCACCCCCTCCCAGCCCCATTCTCTTCCTTTTTACTTCTCATCTACATAACAGCTTTCCATCTTCCACTCTCACCCCTGTCTCTGGTGCTCCTGTTCCCATTACCCCAGTCTCTCTCCTTCCTCAGCCTCCTACACTTCTGCCTTTCACCCACTGCCTTTGTACTCACCCTCCCCATCCCCATCCTCCTCTACCATCCTCTGCTTCTTATCTCCTTATCTGACCCACTCCTTTCCTAGAAAAAAAAGACCCAATGAAGACTGCAGCTCCAAAATACCAGAAATAATGGCACAAACTGCTAGCCCTCAAAACATATCACTAGAGTATAGTAAAGAAATTTAAATAAGAGGAAAAAGACCTCAGTGTTCATAAAGCTTTGAAATATCCAGCTTCACATTTCAATTGCAGCCAAGAACATGGCTTATTGATGTCCACATCATGGGTCAAAAACCCTCCTAAACACGTTATAGAGGTCAGCAAAATAGCAGATAGTTACTTATCTCCCTTCGTGACTGCAAGCATGCTCTCCACTCCGTCGCTAAGGGCAAAGCTTCTAGCGTTTCACTCGAGGTTGCATCAGGGAGTGGGATCAAAACCCCATGCCCTAGGGAGTCGCTGCTCAACTCTTCACTAAGAACATCTAATCCACAAGGGACCGTGGCGCTGCTCAGTGACTCTACACAGCTCTAATGCTCTTTCCTGTCACTCCCTGGCCTTCAGACCATTCTTCACTCTTACCCCTTTACCCAGCTTCTCATCTTCTCTTCACTCCCTTTATTTCCACCTTTATCGCCCCTTCAAGGACACGTCCCACCTCTCCATAATGACCTCATCCTTCACCACCTTTCCTTGCTTCTCTCCACTTCTGCCCTTTCCCACTCATCTCTGCTCTTCCTCTTCCCCCTCCTCATGCTCCCTATCCTCTTGCTTTTTCCATCTCTTCCCTCCACCTCCTCTCTTGCCTTTGTTTCCCCTCCCCATCTCTTTCCATCTCCCTCTTCACACCTTCCCTCATATCTCTCCCAGTTCTCTGTCTCTCATCTCCTCACTCCCCAGAACACACAGTCTCTCTGCTTTATGTTCCTCCTATGAGTCTCCCAATTTTCCTCCCTTTCTGGTCCCTCCAAACCTCTTGCCTCTTGCGCTTTAGTAAACGTGCACCTTTGTCTTGAACACAGGCGCTATCCTACTCTTTGCTTTGTGAATATACCACAAGCAACTAGTGGTAGTAACCCAGGGTTGTCAGCATGAGATTTTTGTTCTGTCTCAGTCGATTCTCTAAAGATCATGGCTCATGGAGCCAACTGTAATGGGCTGGGAACTAGGAGGCCGGGATAGGATGACACCTTTCTCGTAGCAAGACATTGGACTGGCTCCTGTAGGGTTCCAAGCAGTTGTTTCAGGATCTGTGAAATTTGTTGTTCTTTTTCCCCCCGTGTTTGGTCCTATAAAATGAAACAGTGTCCTGTGAAATGCCAACCTTCCCAACACAGGCTTATCGAAAGGCAATGCATTCAGTTTCCAGGAACTCCCTTTAACCCCCGACTTTTCTTGACACCAAGGTTTTCCAGAAAGAACCAAGTTCCAGAACAGTCTAGTAATTATTGATTATTTTGATTAGGCCATTGGAGAGGGTGTGAGCAAACGACTGGCTTGGACTTCCTTATGGATATTAACCACATGCTCACGCTGGAATTTCCTTGCAGCAATCTTCCTGTGTTGTGCTCACATTGTAGAATATCTTCAACCAGGAATTCTAACATGGGAAATTTTATCCAGTTGTCTCCCTCATTTTTTGTTAAGTTAAGCATGCTTTCCAAATTAGGTATCCTTCATTCCCCTTTGGCCTATAATTTAGGTATTTTTATGAATATGTATTGAAGTAGAGATTTATGCTAAGAAAAGCGTAAGATCAGACTTACTTGTTTTCAGATAATTTCCCAGGTGTACAGTCTATCCAGAGATACCAGTATTAATATTTAGGAATTCTGTAGCATTGTTACAAAATATAAAAAAAAACCCAAAAAACAAAAAAAAAACCCCTACCGACTGCATATTGTTGTAGGGTCACTGCCACAATGAGTTCACCATCTGAATTCCAGCATGGAAAGGCTAAAGGCCCCTCTGTGATTGAGAGATGAGGCCATTGCCTTGGTCTAATTTCCTTGATGTTAGTTGGACTTGGGCTTAATAAAATCCAACGATCCACAGGCCCCAAAGTGTTAACTAAACTGACAAATGGTTTTGAGTCATACCCAGAGCAGCATGGAGGTCCCAAAGGAGCAACATGTTGCATAAAAGCAGGTGGAAAATGCTTGTTCATGTGTAAGCTTCGTCCCACCTTGGGCACACGTGTTTAGCATTACCGAACATATACATTTTTCATTCAGACATGACGCAGAGCTATTGTCAGAGTGGAATTGTTGGTGACAAGTCTACAGGGAGTGGCTGGAAAAACCCGCTGGCTTGTAGCCTAAGAAAATTTTTTTTGTGTGCTCCCTTGTGGGATCTCTTTGAGAACGTCAATGTGAGAATGGATGCCACATGCAAGGGTTCATGTAGCCCCCCCTGAAAGAGCAAACAAGGGCAGCTAAAGTGTGAGACGAAGATGAAAATTTTGCAGAATGTGAAATACTGAGAGCAAAAACTTTAGCAGGCAGTTCTTGCAAGGTGAGAATAACAATTTGGACTGTCCTAGAGATTTCCATCCAAACAGAATGTGCACGCTCTGAAGGATCATTGCACTAACATTGTATGAGAGCTTCCAAAGGGAAGAGAAAAAAATGTGATTGACCCAGTCAGTTTGATAAACTGAAAGACAAGGAATAACATTACACAGAGTTCTAGAGTAACATAAATTGGGATGCTTTTTTGGCCATTTCAGAGACTCTAGACTGTGTATGATATTGTGACCTCGTCCTTATACTAATTAAGGTGTATGATGGCTTCATAAAATTCACACATTAATGTTGCACTTTTCGAAAGAAGTTTGCTCATCACACAGAATGATAAAAAAAATCACAAAGTAAGAATTTTCTAGCTCTATGCCTATAGCATTTGTTTCCTAATCCCAAAAAACGGTATCATTTGTAAATTTGAATGCAGATTTCTCTGTGATTAAGTACTAGAAATTTTATTTATTTATTTAGCTGTATTTATATCCTGCTTTTCACCGGGTCAAGATGGGGGATACATTTAACATGAGGGGATATGAGACACATATGCTAATACTTACAGGGAACATGGGCAATGGAGGGTTAAGTGGCTTGCCCAAGACCACAAGGAGTGCCTATAGGACTAGAAATCCCAGTCCCTCTGGCCTGAGATTGCTGTCCCCAGGTGGGACTTGAACCCCTGGCCCGAAGTACCTTGTCCTAACCACTAGACCACTCCTCCCTCCTGTGTGCATGCAACTGTCTGTTTTACTGCTGTTGATTTATGTTCAGACCCCCAGTGTTTAATACATTTAAAGTGAAATGTGCCTAGTTCCTATACCATACACTGTAACATAATCTGGAATCTCTGATCAAGTGAGAAAATTACATTGAAGCATGATGAAGTTAATTAGAAGAAAAACTATGTAATCTCAGAATCCTTACCTGGAAAAGGAGGACGCGAAGCGTTGATAGAATATAAATAGTTGAATATATAGCAGTCCATTGGATAAAATGATTATATTGAATAACATGGAAAATAAAACTCAACAGAGCGTGATTTCCATTCAAAAATGGAAAATAGATTGTAAGGAAGAGATTTTTTTAAGATATACTTAAAGGCAATTATATATTTGCCAGCATACCTGTGTATAGGCAAACACATAATTACCATATCTGAATTTCCAGAAAATACATAGATAATAATATCAGCCATTTAAGCTGCTAAACAGCCCAATACTATCCATATATTTTTTTTTGTATAATCTGTTTATTGAATAAAACATACAGTATAAAACAACCAACAGGTTTATAAAACAACGGGGAATTTACATTTCAAAACCCCTCTGGGCAGGGTTGTGTCTGATCCACCGCCCAGAGACCAGGAACCCGAACAAGGTAGACCAACTGGTAAAAACGAACTCGTAGAATTTTCCCCCCCCCAACCTCCCCCCCCCCACCCCCAAGCCTAGCTAAGCACGGAAGCAGGAGCATCTCTATCCAACCCTAAGCACTTCGCTGCGGGTAATAGGGCCCAGATTTTGAATATAGGGCATCCAGATCAACAGAAACTGGGCCCAGCGCTTGGGGGATCCAAGTGCACGGCGTCGCTCGAAAAGCATGAGCTGATGGAAACAGTTACGCCATTCATAAATGTAGGGGGCTCTGCCTCTATCCATCGACGAAGAATAGGTCCTTTCCCCACCAGACAAGCCTTGCGCACTAGGAAACGCTCCCACCTCCCCTTAGGGTGGAGTGGTCCCAGTCGATCCAGCACCACTAATAGCCCTGTCCAACAGACCTGTTGTCGCAAAAGACCACTGAGAAAATCCCCAATACGCTGCCAATAAGAGCGGATCACGGGGCAACTCCACCACATATGACCGAGATCAGCTAAGGAGTAGGAGCACTTAGGACAGCCTCCAGATTCGACAAACGACTTCGCAGTGCCCTCCTTGGGGAGAAATGTGCGCGAAGAATGGACTTATACTGCACCTCTCGCCACCGGGCGCCCTCTGCCAGATGCTGAATCTGACGCAAAGCGGTCAGCACAGAGCCCGGGTCGATCTCCCTACCCAAATCCCGCGCCCAGGCCTGTTCCAAAGCCTGAAAGTTCGGGGGGGGGCCCCAGTCCATCCAAGCGCCTTTTCAAATCGGCAATAGAGGGAGGGCTCTCCGCCCCCAGGCTCAAAAACTCCAGAACCTGCGCCAAACGCGTCACAGCGAGGCCAGACCGGGACAGGGAGCCTACATAGTGAGATAGTTGGGCATAAGCAAAGCTGGAAGTTTGCCGGTTCAGTCCATAGTCCCCACACAGCTCCACCAAGGTCGTACACTGTCCCGCTGTATCAACCACACTTCCCAAACGGCAAATGCCGACCCTCTCCCATTGCCGAAAAACGGACGAATCGGTACCAGGGGTAAAACAAACATTGCCTCGCAGAGGTAGCCAACACGAAACAGTGGGGTTGCTACCCCAGTACTTGTTAAGCTGCTGCCAAGTGCGGCGTGTCGCCTGCAGTAGAACACTGCTGGTCAACCGAGAAGGTAGTTGTGCCCCGGGCAGCTGCAAGGCCGCTTCTAAGGCATGAGGCGCCACAAAGGCTCGTTCTAACTCGCGGGGAGTGTACACTTCAGTATCGCCCAACCAATCACTAAGGTGCCGCGCCTGACATGCCAGCGCATACTTCCAGAAGTCTGGAACCCCCACACCCCCGGTCCGCCAACCTCCCCGCAACCGAGACAGCGGTATACGCGCTCTAGCCCCTTTCCATAAAAAACGTCGGATTTCTCTCTCTATACGTATCACATCGCGCCGCAGCAGCCACACCGGGAGGGTCTGCATCCAATAGAGAATGCGTGGAAGTATCACCATCTGTAAAGCCGCCACCCGACCCAGCAGAGACAGCGGCAACGGCGTCCAGGCCCGCAATTGTAGCTGAAGTTTCGAATACACCCGGTCGAAGTTGGTTTTATACAACGACGCAGGCACCCTGGTCAACACTATACCTAAATAAACAAAGGCGTCGTCCGCCCATCGTAAAGGGAAGTTGTCCCCCCATTGAACACGCAGCGTACCCCCCACATCTAGGGCCTCGGATTTCTCGGTGTTAATACGTAACCCTGCAAATCTACCATAGGTCGAAAAGGCTGCCAACAGATTTGGTAGAGAACACTGGGGGGACGTGATATGAACCAATATATCATCAGCGAAGGCGGCCAGCTTAAAACCCGCTTCTCCAATCTGCACCCCCTTAATGCTCGGGGAGGCCTCCACAGTCCGTATCAGTGGATCTAGAGACAGGATGAAAAGTAAAGGGGAGAGCGGGCACCCCTGTCGGGTACCCCGTTCCAAACATACTATCCATATATTTGTGGGATGGCCTTGCAGCAGGCTAAAAAAATGATATGAAGAATGTCAATATTCAGCCGCTAAATGGCTAATTTCTACATGTGAAGGCACATTTTAGAAAGGACATCCAGATGCAATAGGGGGCATCCAAGGGAAAACATGTCTGAAAAGACCCGCCATGTCCAAGATTGGGGTGTAATTTTGGAAATGTGTATGTCCTTGATATAGACTTCGTCAGTGACGTCTACATTAACAGCAGAATTCCAGATAAGGGGCCATTCTGTAACACAGGTATACCCAATTCCTGTTAAAAGTTGGACGTAGGCCTAAATGTGCTGGCTGTTTCTGAAATTGGGCACGCATGTCTACATCTTGCAGACCAGCTTGAACATGCCGCTGCCACACACCCCGCTGTATTTAGATGTGCATGCATAGTGGATATCTCTAGACCCTTCTATTAAAATGGCTCTGGTTAAGTCTCTGTGATTTCGGTGTCCACAAGAACGTTTTTGGATGTCCAAAACATGATTTTTTTTTATTTTTTTTTTTAGTGCTGTCAAGACAGTGCTGACTCCTGGTGACACAGTTGCCTCTGGCTTTTCTTGGTTGCTACTACCACCAAGGCAATTGCCGTGCACTCAGCGGCAACGTGGCTCCTAATGTGGGTTCACCCAACGACTCCTCTATGGGAGTTATTAAGTTAACCCAACCTAGTAGAGGACACATTAGGAAAACTCTTTGCGTGTTAGCTGCTAGGGACAAACTGAATACACCTCCGAGATCTAACCTGCAGCCTTTGCATGTGAGATCAACGCATTAATGGAAAATCTATTACTCGCTTTAGTAAACATGGCCCTAAATGTACATGCCGATTGCATTATCCATATATTCCCTGCCGCTACCTATATGGATTAAGTTAAATGCTAGTTGTAGAGTTTAACAAGCCAGTCCACGCACCTTTATTTTTAAAAGCAATAACATTATTGGCTGCACAGTTAGGTAGGCATGCTCTGTGTGCCCTTTCTTCACTCTATTCAAAGTACTAATGACCCATCATCGTAGATTCTAAAATGGAACCTGGGCTATTAATAGAATATTTTCCAAAAGTGTAAAATTCTCAAGACCCTGTTGCTTCTCCTCTTGTTTCATCAGTGCTGTCTGTTCTCCGTAGTGACCAAGCACATTGAAGTCAGTTCTTTCTTACGCGCGACAAGGGCTCGTATGTCTTATGTCACTTATTCAAAACCGATCTGTGTCCATGACAGCATTTCAGGAATCAAAGGAAAAATACATGCGTAGATACTGGACACATGGCTAAGAGACATACCAAAGGGCTGAATTTGCACTTGCAGAAACCTCGTGAGTACTAGCAGTCAGTCATCAAGATTTCAACTATAGCTTCTGTTCATTCATGTATCTTTCATAAGAATTAAAAGTAAACAAAGATCAATTACATAGCAATAACACCAGCAACCCTAGAACAGAAATGCTTACATTTCCATCTGCTTTTTAATGTGTCTTCTGTCTTTCCATAGTATCTATTTCACTTTACGGTGACTGGAAACTCTTCTGTTTTCAATGGTGAGAAAACTGCTGTTCCTACAGTGTGAAAAATTGGTCATTGAAAGATCTTCTTCAGCAAATGCATTATTATTGAGCTGATAATAAAATATGTTTGTGACAAATTAGTCCAGTAAAAAGGTATTTAAGTAAACTGACTAACATTGTCACTATGTTACTTAACTATGATAGCCCTATAATGACTTACAGCATTTCCTCTTCATAGGCAGCAGACTTGATACTGACTCCTTGTGACCTATTGCCTAGGTTTTCTTGGCAAAGTACAATGGGAAGTAGATTACCAGGCCTTTCTTCTGCACAGTAAACCTACAGCAACTAGTATTCCAAAGTGGTCTCCCATTCAAGTACCAGCCATATCCAACCCTGCTTAGCTTCTGAGATTAGATAAGATCAGGGTCATCCTGACCTACAATTCAAGTTGGAAGACCTTCACTGTCCCAACTGACCTAAATTCATAAATTGGACTTAATTTTAAAATAAAGTTGTGTTCCCTTGGTTTATTTAACACAGAGTAACGGGCATTTATTTTTGACAAGCCAAATAAATCAACAGTTCTTCATTAGCACCCTTGAAAAGGATCTGGGAACAGGAGAAACCATCTGCTTGCCTCGATTTTTCAATCAACAGCTTTGAAGCCTGTTTTGGATCCTGCACAACCCTTGTAGAAGATGACCAAAAGTTAATTTGTACCAGTTGTACAAGAACACTTACCTCCTGTTGAAAAATAGTGTAGATGGCACCATCTGTATATAATTGTTAGGGTTACATTTTCCATTACCATCCATTCTTGGAGGTTTGACATACAACTGGGTAGCAATCAAAATAATCAAGTTGCAAAATATCAATCAACTATTACACTCCTATTAAATAGAAGAGTGATTTGCATATCACTTTGACACATACAAATGGTCTCTTTCTAAACAATGTCAGAGAAAATTATAGGAACTTAAATTTTTATTCCAAATATTGCAAAGCAATAGCCCAAACAGATGGACAGGTATGCCATTACTTCATGTGTAGCATGCTAAGTTTGGCAAAGGGCCTGAGAAGCAAAAATGTGTTAGTAATCCTTCGGGGTTAACAGGCCTTAAATTCAGAGAGGCCCAGAAATTAAGACTTGGCATTTAACCCTACAACGTGCATTTGGACAAGACGAAATAGTAGCTGCACTTGCAATTTGTCACTTTCTTTCTTTTCAGTTTCATATGCATGCAGTGAAGCCTAACCTTCTGGGAAAAGAAAAACTATAAAAATTAGTTAATTCAATCTAGCTAACTTTCTCCAGTATCTAGAAATGCAATACCTCAACAGGTAGTCTTCTAGGATAGTGCTTCTCAACCCTCTCATTGAAGCACAATCATTTCATTGATTTTTTAAAATCTATTTCACATATTTACATCAGAGGTAAACTCAGAAGCAACGTCAGGAAATACTTTTCATGGAAAGGGTGGCGGATTCCTGAAATGCCCTGCTGAAGGCAGTGGTGGGAGCACAAGTAGTGACAGAATTGAAAAAGGCATGGGATAGACACAGAGGATGGAATCAAAGCAAACTTAAATGATTTTAACACTTCAAAACATAGAGGGGGTAACCTGACGGCGTGGGAGTTACAACCCTAAACCAAGGCATAGAGGTGGGGTAACCAGCACGGAGCTGTGGATACAACTCTAGCCACCTCACTGGGCAAACTAGATGGTCTCTGCTGGTCTTTATCTGCCACCATTTATCATGTTTCTGATACCATTTGACAAGTGAGAACTTTTGGATGGTGATGTTGATGTTACCATAACTTGACTATTGTAATATTTCATTTTTTGGTTTATCGGATTGTCTACTTAGGCCCATGCAGATGATACAAAATGCCACCGTTCAGTCATTTTAAGTTATGGGAAATGGATCACATCTCCAGTTATTATCAAGATCTGCACTGGTTGTAGATTAAGGACCATATTTTATTTAAATGTTGTTGTACGGTCTATCGCTTAGTCCATACCGATGTTGTAATAGAACCACGTTAGTGCCACTTAACATTCCACTCACTACTCATCTTAAAGGGTGGCCTAACGTTCGCTGCTTAACGATAACTGGGCAGCAGGCAACTTTGTCACTATTCAACTTACCCGGATATTCAATGCTAGTGGCTGGATATGGCTCTGTCATTGACCATTCAGATCTTCAGTTCAGCAGCTACAGCTAGCCATTTTACAACTGCTAGCCGCTGCCATTGAATATCAGATCCTACTAGCTTAAGTGGCAGAAATTGCATCTTAAAGTTAAGGTATGGACATTTATGACTTGAGAAGAGGGGTAATATGAGCATGACCTAGACGGCCTTTCTAAAATTTGCCATTCCACGATTTAACCAAATGTATGTAACAATGATATGTGGGGGGTAATTGTGTCATAGGTCGTCTATGTGTGAAGACCATGTACAGTAGGTGCCTATATTTAGCTTATTTTATAAAGACACTTAGGTGCCTTGAAGCTGTGGGCATTTAGGCCTGCTGAGGAGCAAGTATATGTAATGTATGCGTATATGTTATAAAATACATGTTTAAATTGTGATTCCACCCGCACGTCACCAAAACTCCTCCCCTGAACATGTCTACTCTAAAGTCACGTACAAATGTGCACCTAATTGTACCACATGAACTTTTACATGCAAGATAATTTTATAGTAGGCCTTTTATCCACATAAACTAGCAAATACATGTGAAAAATCCTTTATTAAGTTATCTCCTTTGTGTAAATCATGGTGGCAGAAAGGGGTGGGGCTTGGCTTATTTGGCCCCTTCCACCGCAAAGGCAATCTGTTGCCCCTGTCAGGTCTAGTTTCACATTTGCAAGCTGTTAATGGGACAAGGCCTCTACCAGTCTGCCGCAAAGATTGAGCAAGCTATTTGTCAGAACAAGAACAGAAGAGGGAGAGCATTCAGATGATCTGCTGCATTATTTTCATTTCTGCTTGATGTCAGTTATGTTCTTTGGTTACAAGAAGTTCACAGGTCCTGGAACTATAACCACTCTAAGACATTTCACCAGCATGATGGAAATGTAGCAGCAACATATGATGGATATGGAATAGCAACCTGCAAGATGTCAGTTGAGAATCTATAGGCAACTGGTGTTGGTGAGATTATGCAATTGACCTCCTCATCCAGAATTCTAGGAGGTAGAATGTCCTGAGCACAGGAAGAAGGATTGTGGGTATAGGGGAATCTGTCTTTGAAACCCCTCATTGGATTCATGCCAGACACACTAGGGGTTGGAACATGTTTGCAGCTTTTTTACTTCTGGGTCTATATCTGCCTTTTGGGATATGTGATTCTGGTCAGTCAACTCCATGAGCCAATGGTGTGGGCAGAAGACTAGTAGTTGTGGCTATGAGCATGCTGCAGGTCTCTCTGCCTAGTGGTCAATCACTTCTTGCAACACCTTCTCCCACCATTCACCCTTCCCACTCTCCTTTTATCAGTTTTCTTATTTTCCAGTGACAGTTATTTTCTGTGCTGTGTGTCCTCATGATATTAATTTATTTGGTTTCCCTTTTTGAGGAGTTGTGTATCTCTGGAGAGGACCTATGAGTGTTGCAAACAGCTGTACAGTATTTGATATTGAGTACTGGATACAGTACATTATTTATCAAATACTCTCTCTTTATCAGCATGCTCTACTGTACTACCAATATGAAATCTGCATAACACCGTTTTGCCAGTTGTCCATAAAAAACAGGGCTTTGATATTCAGTGTCATCATCCTGTTCGCAGCACCTGTAATCATATAAATGCTGCTGACCAGGATATTCAATGGCATCATCTTGTTCGCAGCACTTGTAACCAGATAAGTGCCGCCTACCGGCATATTTAGTGGCACTATGTAGGTAATGTTGCTAAATATCCTCACAGACTATCTCAATCTATTCAGATAGTGCCAGGCATCCCCATGGTCAGAGTGGGGCAGAGCCAACGATTGTCTGTATAGAGGTTTTCAGTGCTGCTACATGGATAACTATCCTGATAATGTAGGACAGCAAAAAAGCTATCCTAAGGCTATCTGAATAGGTTGTACATTTGTTGTTGTTGTTGTTAAGTGCCGTCAAGTCGGTGTCGACTTAAAACGACCCTTTGGATAGTTGTCCTGCTGAATATCACCGATAAATGAATAGAGGCAGCACGGTCACAGCATCCGGCTATGTATCGCCAGTTGCTATCCTGATATCGGTGCTGAATATCTGGAATAGTTTTAGCTGGGGTGGCTGGCATTTAAAAATAAATGATGTAACCATGGCTCAGTATTGACCCGTAGATCTTTGTGACCTTATACCAGTCTTGAAGACAGTTCTTATATTTCTGGTGGTCTAGGGAACATTCTTTGAATTATCCCTTATAGCCCGCTCTCTTAAAGTGTTACGTTTTCCAAAACCATTTGGAGCTCTTCCATGTTCACTTAAATCTAATTGGCAGTGAAGTGTTGCTTTAGGCCTGCTAACACCTTCTTTTTCACCTCAGGGGCCTGGGCTGTGTCCAGCTTAATCCACACACAAACTGTTGCCTTGAAATGCTCGAGAACAATCTGGTTTGTAATTTTTGGAGAACTAGATTTCTGTAATGATTTACATTCTTGTTTACCAGGGTTGTTTTTATGTTGTGATTTGTTACAGGGAGCAGAGCCTTCCTGAAGCCCTGGAAAGTGAAGCAACCAAAGCTCTCAGGAAGGATAAATTAAAATTGGTGTGGAAAACTGAAACAGCCCAAAGGTTCTACTGGGAGCTGAGCTTTAAGACTATATAAAAATAAAACATTTGACTATTTTTCTTTACATGTCTTTAAAGACCTGCTGTTTCTGTACCTGATTATAATCAGGGTGCTTAAAACCTCGCTTTTCAAAGAATGCCCCCCCCCACCCGCAAAGCATACACATATTTCAGTGGTTTTCTGAGGTGATAAAGCACTTTAAACTTTACAAAGCGCTTCCAGAAGAGTAACTCAGCTTTATGTGCAGGTTTATTAGGAGACATGGTTGAAGTCCTAGAAACAATAATTCGGTGACCATTGGGTTCCCCTTGTCAGCATAATATATCTGGATAGTGACCAGGCCGGCATGTATTCTTCAGCAAGGGGATAGTCTGGGAGACCTTCTTTGGAGATGGCAGTGATGCGTTGGCTAAGTGTAGTAGAAAAACATAAGAAGTGCCATACTGGGTCAGACCAAAGGTCCATTAAGTCTAGTATTCTGTTTCCAGATCACAAGTACCTGGTATATCCCAAAAGTAGCCAGTTCCACGCTACTTATCACCAGCGATAAGCAGTGGTTTTCTCTTGGACTATACCTTAATAACGGTTTATGGACTTTTCCTCCAGGAATGTGTCCAAACCTTTTTTTAAACCCAGCTACACTACCTGCTTTTACCACATCCACTGGTAATTTATTTTTTTTATTTATTTTATTTAAAAATGTATATTCCGCTCAGTAACGTGGCGGACTACAAGAAGTACATACAAAATCATATGAAGTAAAAAGAAGATTAAAATCTAAATTACAAAGTAGTATAAAACAAAACCTCAAATTAATATAAAGACATAATAATTAACATAACATAAAACCCAAACACAAAGGCCACAATGAGATTGCAGTTCTAACTGTACATTACTTAACATAATGGTAGCAAATGTTTGCCTAACAAAGTAAGCTTTTATCTGTCTTCTAAATGATGAGTTCCATATATTGAGAGAGAAATGATTTTCTCATGTCTGTTTTAAATACATTACTTTGTAGCTTTATAGAGTGTCCCCTAATCCTCGTATTTTTGAAAGTAACCAATCGATTTGCATCTACCTGTTCCACTCCACTCAGGATTTTATAGACCTCTATCACATCTCCTTTTATTTCATCTGCTTTTGCATTAGCAGGTATGCTGGGGTCCATCGACTTAAAATGCATAAACAGTGGTCCTGATGGCCATATGGTACAAACATTTTCCTAAATAAGTGACTCTCCATGCTGGTGCTCTGGTGGGAGAAGCAACATTTCAAATGCCAGAAGCTGACATAGCGGTGTCATCTTCTAACATCTGCCTTGTTGTGCTGTTTAGAGGAAGATGGCAAGCTGTAGCTCCCTCCCTTAATGCTCTGTATATCTAGGAAGATTGTCGAGGTCCAGGATGCTGTATTTATGCTCGTGAGCTGGTAATATTGTTTGTGTGATCAGCTGGAGACAGAACAGGGGTCATGTACGTGGGTGATACACCACTTGTGTGTGCTCAAGCAATGTGGTCTGCAGGGCCAGTCCAGACAAGAATGACTAAGGATGCTCATCAGTCTGGCCATGTGTCTCATCCCGTCCTTGTACCACCGGAGATAGGGTCTAATCTGTACAATTCCCCATTAATCCTATAACCTTATTGTAAATATGTTATATGTTATCACATACGCTCGTTCCTTTTATATGAGAGTTGAGTTCCAATTTAAACTGCTTTGATACCACGAAAAACGGTATAGAAGAATTATTAAATAAATAAATCCTATAGCATGCTTTCCAAAAAAGTACTTGTTTCATTAGGAGTTACAAAAAGCAGGACTGAACTTCTTTTTATCTTGGGTCATCAGTAGATATCTTGGGTCATCAGTAGATCCTAATTGTGGTTTGGAATGGAAAGTCAACTGCTCTTGTTGGATTGACTGTGGTTTGCCCCATAGATCTATTCTTTCTCCCTGTGATGGGGTATATAGAATGCTACCCGTCCCTCTCCAAAGGGATTATCAACAGTCCCCTTTAAGAGAGTCTGCAGCCCAGAGTCCAGGACTGGGAGAGCATAGCTTAAGCAGGCTGCAGGTAGGAGAGAGGCCCATGGAGACAGAAATCCTTCCAAGGCAAGCCATGCAAAGAAGTTCTGAGGTAGGAGCTTTAACTGGGGCTGGAGGAAGGGCCGGGAGAACCAGCTTGTGGAGATTTAACAAGCTGGAACAGCATAAAAGCTAACTTTGTTTTCCCTGGACTGCTGTCTGTTCTGTCTTATAGCTTTGTGACGATTTAACAAGCTGGGACAGCATAAAAGCTAATTTTGTTTTCTCTAAACTGCTGTCTGTTCCGTGTTTAATGAAAACCCTTTCCCACTGCACATAACACTACCACATATGGTGGCAGCTTGCAAATTTCCTCTCCCACATGACTGAGGGCAAATCCGCGTCCCTTCAGGGCTGGGCCTCTACAGTAGGTCAGTATTTGTCTTATTTGTGTGGGCTAAGAGGGTTAGCCTTACCCTAGTTAGGGAGCTTGAAGAAGGTATAATCAATGCTGGACAGGCAGGCTTTGTTTAGGCCACTAGAGGCTGCTAAAAGTTTGTTGGAGCTGGAACACTGCAGGGTTAGCTCAGTTGCAGAAGAGGAAGCTGTGATGGTGTTACAAGAGAACAGTGACAAGCCAGGATGGAGCGGCTCCTCCAGATTCTGGCAGAAGGTCAGTAGCAACAGCAACAATATCAGCAGCAACAGCAACTGTATTAGTGGCAGCAACAACAATGTCAGCAGCAGTTTCAACATGCTCTGCTGGAAGGGCAGCAACAACAGTGGCAATAGTTACAGGATCTCATTCAAGCACAGGAGAAGCTACAGAAGAGTTCCCTAGCTCAGCTGACCCAGGCCCTGTAGAGAATGCAACTCCACCCTCCAGCACAAGTGCTTCTTAAAATGACGGCAGATGAACTGGACCACTTCTTGGTGAACTTTGAATGAACTACACCTGGTGGCCGGAGGTGATATGGACTACTTATTTGGGGAATCTGCTGACAGGGACCATTCAGGCTGCTTTTCAGGACGCCAATCCAAATGGGCAAGCTACATATGTAGCCTTCAAGGCCACCATACTGGAATGAGTTGGCTGTACCCCAGAAGCCTACTGCTAGTGATTCAGAAAGGGGGGGGGGGGCTCCAGATAAAAGAGAGCCCTCAGAGTTCCTCTATCAGTTGAAGGATCTTGCATGGAAGTGGTTGGAATTGGAGGGAAAGACTGGGCCCAAGATAGCCAAGATTGTACTATTGGAGCAGTTTTTGGAGGGCTTGACTGCCCCAATGGAATAGTGGATACGTTATGTGATAAGGAAGCTTATCATAGCTCAGGTAGGAGCTATAGAAAAGATGATGTGACTCTGAACAAGCAACCTGTCAGTTCTGGTAGAAGCAAGAAAACAGAGTTTTCACATAAAAGACTACCAGTCCCAGAATGCACCAGGTTTCCAGCAGCCATGAGAGGGGCTGAAGTGAGAGAATGTGTGTGCAATCAAGAGAGCTATGAGGTAATCCCTAAGCACTCATCTCAAAGGGCAGGGCCTGATTCAACACAGCTGCGCTGTGTTAGGGAGCAGCACACATTAGGACAGAATAAGAATAGAGCTTATTCTTCAGATAACAGTTACTACAAGCTCCAGCCCGGCTTCAGGGAGAACTTCAAGAACAGCTTCAGCAAAAGTCACAGAAAGAGCTTGAGGGAGAGCTTCAGCAACGGCTACAAGCACCAGTATCACCTGGAGAAACAGAAGCCAAGCCAAGCAGATAGAGAGAGAAGGAAACTCTCTGGAAGGAAGAGAAGAAAGGCCATTGGAAGGTCTGGGAGATTCCAAGGCAGTACTCATACTGGGAGGTATTCTAAAAGCCAGCAGAGTCCATTGGACTGGATTCAGCCAGAGGAATGGAGTGGCAGAGATAGGAATCACCAGTGGCTACCTGGAAGAGAGAAGACTGCATGTGGAAGGGACTTGCAGACCAAGGCCAGAAGGTATGTGAGAGGAGATCCAGTGTCCAGGGATCAAGATTGGAAGGCTGGACATCAGAATTGGATTACATATTGGCCAGGCTATACAGAGAGAAATAATGATAGCAGGAGAGGCTCAGGTATGAACACTGATCCAGACCCTATCTATAATAGAGAATGGCAGCAAGGGAATAAGCATTCTCATGATAGTGCCTTAATGAAAGACTCATCTGTGCCAATGTATGATATTGACCCTATGATTGTTGATGAAGCGGGAGATACAGCAGATGAAACTATTTATATGGACTGTTCTCTATCTCAATGCTAGCTTTCTGTGAGCAAACACATCAGCCATCACAAAGAAACCTAACTTTGTTCTTTATTTCCACTGCAAACAGCTCTTAAAGCAGGATTTGGGCTCACACAGTAGCAGCCAGCCAGCTAAAGGCTTTCAGCTGGTCCATTGATAGTAATTAGGGCTGCACCTGATTGTGTGTGTGAGCAAGGGAGAATCACTGCTGAGATCGGCGTGGAAAATAAGCAGAAGTTAACCTAACCAGCAAAGTTTATTCTTTACTTTGTGCCTTTGTATTTGGTAATTATTTGCTAAGAAAACATTAGCTAATTGCCTGACAAGCTGAAGGTTGTTTTCTGGTTTACTTTGTGACTTTTTGTTATCCATTTAAACACTGCAAGCAAGTAACCTCATTTATAGTGCTATCAAGCATACATGTGCTGGGTGAATTAAACCCCATCAATAAAAGAAGTATTTTATTGATCTTACCACTTGGTTTCACAACTCAAATTATTGTCATCAGCTGTGTTTGGGAGTGAATGAACTACAATACCCACAATACCTTGCAAGAATCATATGAATATATGCATCGTCAAGATTGTGTAAGTTCTCACCCTAGGCAGCCGCCTGACAGTTAGCAACCAAAGCTTACACTGGAGAGTGCACTGGAAATAGCTGAGGGGTATCATGAAGCCCAGCTGATGACTGAAGCGGATAGTGAAAAGGGAAAAAGTCACCTGTTAACCCAGAAAGACGGAAGGGGAAGCCAGAAAGGATGCCGGCTCCCATGTTTTGACCGCCAAAGTCACCTCCTAGGCAAGGCACGTCCCCAGCCATGATCCCTACGGCTTTTTTTGGTGTGGAGCCCAGGGATACTTTGCTTGGGAATGTCCCTTGGGTACGGAAGAACCAATGGATGTCAGCCTAACCACCCTTCATACTTGTGCTTTTGTGGACACTCCCTACCCAGAGGCACAGAACTTTCTGATTCTAGTGGAGCTCGAGGGGACCTGCCTCCAGGCCTTGATAGACTCCGGAAGTGTGTGGACCCTCATTCACTGGGAAACAGTAATCTGATTTCAAATTGATTATGCAAAAATGCCGTTGGATACTGTCTCTGGTCTCCATGCACACAGGCCAGTGTTACCAGAGGTTTCACTCATGACTCCGGCAGGGAAAGCCATGTTGAAAGTCGTGGTGCTGCCCTGGATTAAATATCCAGTGGTGATCAGCTGAGACTACCCAAACCTTTGAGCAATATGGGCATGACTAACTGATGGTTCCACTAAGTCAGACCAGGAAGAATTCCCAGAGATTTTCCCTCTAGAAGACCTGGATCTATATGTCAAGAATCCCAAGCCTGCTAAGTCTCAGAGCGTTGCCAGGAAAAGCTAAGCTACCAATAGAATCTGGGCACAGCTTTGGGGGAGGGATCCGGGGAGGGAGAGCCTAGGAAAGAAATCCTTGGGGATAGCTCAGGGCTCAGTGGTAGTAACCGAAATACAATTCTCCCCTTCCCAGAGTGGGGGTTGGGGGAACACCCAGGGAGCTTCAGGAGGGCCCAGCAAGAGGATACGTCCCTTAAACATACCCAAGAGCGGGTTTTGGAGGTGGATGGGGTTCCAGTAAGTAACGGAGAGTCCCCTACAAGAACCTTTCCCTATTTTGTGTCTAAGGGGAGATTTGTTATACAGAGTGGCCAAGGGTGTCCTAGAGGGGGAAGAGGTAGAACAACTGATAGTTCCCCGACCCTATTATCAGCAGGTGTTATTGTTGGCCCATAGTCATTCATTAGGGAGACATCTGGGGATGGAGAAAACACTAGAGCATGTTTTAGCCCGACCTTTCGGGCCCGGGGTCCATAAACAGGTGCAGTTATATTGCCAGTCATGCTCTACCTGCCAACTTCATAACCTCACCAGAGTCTGACATGCCCCTCTAGTGCCTATGCCTAGAAACCCCATTTGAAAGAGTGGCCATGGACCTGGTAGGACCTTTTTAATGAACTATCTGAGGCAACAAGTATATTTTAGTCATACTAGATGATTTCCCCGATACCCGAAGCATTGCTCTAAGGAATATGAAGACTACTACAATCACGAATGCCCTCTGGAAAGTATTCTCGCAGATGGGAATACCCAATAAGATCCTTACAGATCAAGGAATACCTTTTGTATCCAAGGTGATGAAGCAAGTGTGTGCCTTGGTGAAGATCAAGATGCTGCGGACATCAGTATATTGCCCACAGACGGATGGCCTCATTGAGTGATTCAATAGAACTCTGAAACAGATGTTAAAAAAGTTTGTACAGGAGGATGGAAGAATTGGGACATTCTCCTACCCTATTTGATGGTTGCCATCTGTGAGGTACCTCAGAGTTCCACAGGGTTTTTACCTTTTGAGTTGCTCTTCGGAAAATGACCAAGAGGCATAATAGATGTGGTAAGGGAAACCTCGGAAGAAGAACCCCATGTTGGGTGTAATTTGGTGGAGAACATTATACAAATGCAAGACCAGCTGAGGAAAGCCAGAGAGATGGCCAAACTCAATCTGGAAAAAGCCCAAGCCGAGCAGGCCAAGGGCTACAATCGGGCAGCTGTGCACCACACCTTTGAACGGAGACACAAAGTTTTAGTTTTGCTGCTCTCATCTAAGAACAAATTACTTTGTAAATGGCAGAGGCCCTATGAGGTGGAAGAGAACTACAAGATTATCCAGTCAGATAAATGGAAGAAAGCCAAAAATTACCTATTGAAAAAATGGACTCCAGTGATGACTGTGGTGGTACAGAGAGATGATTTTGGGCTGGAAATGTCATCCCTGTTGGATCCAACTCAAGTCCGAATTGGAGACCAGCTCTCTACTGTCCAGGGAAGAGATCTAGAAGATTTGATCTACTGGAACCTAAAGGTGTTCTTCACCCACCTGGGACGAACCCATCTTAAAGTAGCTAAACAGGTAGAAAAGGCGACGGCAAAAGCTAGAAGGATGCTTGGGTGCATACGGAGAGGAATGGCTAGCAGAAAAAAGGAGGTGATAGTGCCTCTGTATAAGTCTTTGGTGCGACCTCATTTGGAGTATAGTGTGCAATTCTGGAGACCGCACCTTCAAAAGGATGTGAACAGGATAGAGTCGGTGCAGAGGGTGGCTACTAAAATGGTTAGTGGTCTTCATTATAAAGCATATGAGGACAGACTTAAGGATCTTAATATGTACACCTTAGAGGAAAGGCGGGATAGAAGTGATATGATTGAGATGTTTAAATACCTCCATGGCATAAATGTTCAGGGGGAGAGCCTCTTTCAATTGAAAGCAAGTTCTGCTACGAGGAGACATGGGATGAGGGTGAAGGGGGATAGATTCAGGAGTGATATGTGGAAATATTTCTTTACAGAAAGAGTGGTGGATCCGTGGAATAGTCTCCCAGTGGAGGTGGTAGAGATGAGGACAGTAACTGAATTCAAAAAAGCATGGTACAAACAGAGGGTCTCTAAAGGTAAAAAGGGGACTGTTGTAGTTGTTGATATGGAAAGACAGACTAGATAGGCCATGTGGTCTTTTTCTGTCATCATATTTCTATGTTTCTATCTCATTTGTCATGATATCGTTACTGACCCTGGGGTGATTATCCAGCAATGACCCTATCAGATTCTGGAGGCCCGGCGTCAGGCCATCGCCAAGGAGCTGGATGGGATGTTTAATCTGGGAGTTATAGAAGAGTCTATAAGTGACTAGTCATCCCCTGTCGTCTTGGTTCCTAAACCTGGCAGAAGCATCAGATTCTGCATTGACTTCTGGAAGGTCAATGCAGTTTTTAAACTGGAAGTGTACCCCATGCTCAGAGTAGAACTAATCGACTGACTTGGTGGAGCACACTTTATACAGTATCAACCTTGGATTTGACCAAGGGACACTGGCAGGTGTCCTAGACTGATACTGCCAAGGAGAAGATTGCCTTTTTGACACCAAAAGGTCTGTTCCAGTTTACAGTACTGCCCTTTGGATTACTTGGGGCTCCAGTCACATTTTAACACCTAGTTGACCACCTGCTGAGACCACACAAGGAGTATGCAACTGCATACCTTGACAACATTGTCATCTACAGCAGAGACTGGAACACCTATCAACCTTAGTAGAAGCCTAGAAGAAGCCTGTGGAAGACCGGGTTGACAGCCAACCCCAAGAAATGTTTTTTGGGAGGTTGGAATGTTCAGTACCTGGGATATTTAATTGGGAATGGGTAGAGATGACCTCAACTGTAGAAGGTGGATGCCATTGCTCAGGTCCTCACCCCAAAATCAAAGAAGGAGGTTTGTGCCTTTCTTGGATTGATTGGCTATTACTGCCGGTTCATTCCTAATTTTGCAAAGGTGGTGGATCCATTTATCAGTCTCTTCTGGAAGAGAGCTCCCAAACAGATTCATTGCTCACCGGACCTGGACCTGGTCTTCCAGTGTCTCAAGAAGGATACGTGCTCTGAATCTGTCCTGATTAGCCCTGATTTCTCTCTACCATTTATTGTGCAAACTGATGCCTCCTTGGAGGTGGGCCTAGGAGTCATTCTGGCATAGGAAGTCAGGGATGAAGAACATCCTATAGCATTCATCAGTAGGAAACTGCTTCCTCGGGAGAAACATTATGCGGTGATCGAGAAGGAGGCCCTGGCTGTCAAGTGGGCACTTGAACCCTTCAAATACTACCTGCTTGGTCATCCATTTACCCTGATAATGGACCACCAACCCCTCAAGTGGCTGGCTTGACATAAGGAGTTCAACAGCCTTATTATGTGGTGGTTTTTGAGTCTCCAACCTTACTAGATCCAGATCCGCCATTGGGCTGGTTGGACTCACCTGAACATGGACTTCCTTTCCCGGGTGGAGGTCCCATGTGAGGTAGGTACTCAACGGGGCATGTTTGAACTGAGGGGGAGAGTGTGTGATGGGGTATATAGAATTCTATCTGTCCCTCTCCAAAGGGATTATCAACAGTCCTCTTTAAGAGAGTCTGCAGCCCAGAGTTCAGGGCGGGGAGGGCGTGACTCACAGAGAGAGGTTAAGAATCCAGCAGGCTGCAGGTAGGAGAGAGGCCCATGGAGCAAGAAGTCCTTCCAAGGCAAGCCATGCAAAGGAGTTCTGAGGTATGTGCTTTAATTGGGGCTGGAGGAAGGGCCAGGAGAACCAGCTTGTAGAGATTTAACAAGCTGAGACAACATAACAACTAATTTTGTTTTTCCTGGACTGCTGTCTATCCTGTGTTTTAGCTTTGTGAAGGTTTAACAAGCTGGGACAGAATAAAAGCTAATTTTGTTTTCCCTGAACTGCTGTCTGTTCAGTGTTTAATGTAAACCCGTTCTTACTGCACGCCATACTACCACAGTCTCCTTCTTTCTAATATTTTCTGGGGGTCCAGTGATTCCATTAATTGAGCAGTCTGGTTTCACATGTCACTGGTTTGCTGATGACATTCAATTAGTGATCCATACAAAAGGACTTGATTAATTGTATCAATATCTGCTTAAGGGAATTTGATGTATAGTTTAACACCCATAAATTAAAATTGATCCCAGAAAAAACAGAGGGCCTAAGATTTAGTTGAAAGGGAGATGATCTGTTAGTACCACTGGATGGGGCAGAGATTCCATTAAAAATGAGCACAGTGATTTGCAGTCTAGGAGTCTATCTTGATTCTAAGTTGAGTTTTGAAGAGCAGATTTCAAGAGTAGTGCATTCTTGCTTTGCTAGCCTATGTTTGCTTTGGCGTGTGAAACTTTCTTCTTTTTTTTAGCACTCTGATTTTGTTTCGTTGGTGCATGCCCTGATTACTAATCACCTGGATTATTGCACTGGGCTGTATTTAGGTTTGCCCAAAAAACACCTACGCTATTTCCAAATGATTCAGAATATGGATGCTCAATTATTAACTACAAATATTGTTAATGATCATTTCGTTCTACTGAATTTAATCATTTTGGTTTTTCCATATTGAAAAATTACAACTAAAGAGGTTTTTTAGATAAATTATTACTTTTTCAGACTTTGGCATGTTGGAATGAACTACCAAATAATTTCAAGTAAAAGAAAGGATATATGACCTTTACCTCATAAGCAACTGTAGTAATAAAGTGAAAGGAATTGTTTTCTATACAGATCAGGTCAATGTTGACCATAGTAAAGTAATTTGGGATGTTTATTAATTGAATTGTAACATTTCCTTATTATTTAGGCTTATTTTTTGCAATCTGCTTTGGACAGAATTTATAAAGGAAGAATATAAACGATACAATTAAATTAGATTAAATATCACTCCTATACTTTATTCTCTGCAGTGGCTGCTAATTGAAAATAGGGCTAAATTTGCTCAGTTTTCAAGGCTGCACACCATAAAACGGCCTTGTTAGTTAGAGATTGCTCTCTCTCCTTATGAACCTAGAGGAACCTCGCGCTCTTCTCGGAAGTCATCACTGAATGTACCAGCGTGTGTTCGATTGCGGTGGACGAAGCCTAGAGCTTTCAATCTGAAAGTGATTGCATGAAATTGTGTAAATTTAACCAAATCTTGGCTTTTAACAAGATGCTGCTACTGAATAAGATCATTTTAAATAATGCTATCATAGTGATGGAGCAGGTTTTGTGCTGGTGGGGGTAATTTAATGACTGTATTTTATGTTGTTCTAATGCGCTGCACCTTGCGTATCCTATTGAGGCGTGTAATCACGTGTAAATAAATACATAATATGTGCTACATGTGCATGGGTTTTGGGGGGACGAAGGGGCAGAGAAGGGAAATACCCATTCTTTAACTGATAGGGATGGATCAAGAGGATGCACAATATTCCAGTTTGGATTTAGCTGTGCTTCTTAAAGACAAAATCTCCAATAATTTAATAGCAGATGTGTAAATAAAGTACTGGACCTCGGTGCAATTTTCTACCATGAATTTAGGATTTCAGCATTATGGTAAGGTTTATAAGCCACTGTTGAATTCACCAACCCTGTCACGTTTGTGGCTGCGGCATGCATACGTTTTAATGGGCAGTGCAAACTAGAACAACCTGGGCAAAAAAACTACAAATATAAAAAACACTCCGTGGATAAGGTCCAACCCACAAATGAAAAACCTACAAAGAATTTAATAAAATAACACCATCTCAGCAGCTAAACGACTGAGGTGATTTATTGCATCATGTAATGCTAAAGACATTCTTCCACAGCTCCGAAAAATACTTTGCACTTCTGCAATGATGAGAACTTGTGGCAATGGATTTTCCAAAGTAGCCAGGAGCCAAGAATAGTATAACATCACTGAGTAGGCTTCAAAGCCCAGTTCTTTCACTCCTTGCTCCTGTGCATTTTGCCCAGGAGGGGAGAGCTCTGCTCTGCAGCTGCTCAAACCCTGGCAGCACTTGTAGAAATGATTTCCAATCGAGGCAGCATGCCTGCTCAATGGTGCGCAGCGTTAAAAGGGAAGGGAGCAATTTTCAAAAAGCCCAGGCAGGTGGAAAACAGGCCGAAGCCTTTACTGCATGGAGGTTGCAGCTAAACGTCAAAAAGAAACCACTGAAGTAGCAGAGAGTCTGCATTCTAAAAGCATCCATGCAGTTTGCACTGTACGGACTGCAGAGGTGGAGGGGGAGGGGAGGAACAACACGTGTACTTTTGAAAATCCTGTGCACATGCTCTTTCCTCCCTTGATCTCCCCTTGAAATGCCACTTTTTAACATAGCTGAAAGTATGGACACTGTGGAAACCTGTGCGAACTTGTAGTTGGATAGAGCTTGTAGCTTTGAAAATTGCCCTCTAAGGCGTAATTTTGTACCTGAATAGATACTGTAAATAAAACACACATGATTTTCCTTGTACAATTTTATAGGAGTCCATTTCCACATGTAAAGCTTTGCTGTATGTGCAGAAATGCTTTACAAATGGTTCTCTATACATGCTAATTAATATTCATCTATTGGTTCCTTGACAAAGAACTAGCCCTGGGCAAAAGTTACAGCACTGGTCTTCAAAGAATTGGGACTGGTTAACAATGCAGAGACAAGAATAAGAAAATGCTTCATTGGTAGAATTTCTGGGGATATGAGAACCCGTCAAGGAGGAGAACGCTGGAAAGTGATTGCTTTTTGCTTGCAATTGAATATAGGTCGTTACTGAATATATCAAAGTTTAAAGAGTGACTGCACTACAGGAGCGTATTACTAAGAGTCACACCAGGAGTGCACATTCAGCCCTGAAAATAAGCCTGGGGCTGGCGCTCGACCCACAAAGAAAAGGCAGGCATGCCATCAGCTATGTCCCTATACTGCTAGCGCCATCCTCACATTCCTACTCTTTGGCATTATCAATGTGGGTGCTCTTAATGCCACCTATTGAGGTGGTAGTAAGTGCATCTGCCCTAAGTGCAGCATCACCAGGGAGCACACGCCAACTATGCCTGCGCTACTCATGACGTACACGCTTCACCCTAGAACCTCCCAGTCTGCCCCAACCAGCGCTACTCATGACGTACACGCTTCACCCTAGAACCTCCCAGTCTGCCCCAACCAGCGCTACTCATGACGTACACGCTTCACCCTAGAACCTCCCAGTCTGCCCCAACCAGCGCTACTCAGGTAGCACAGCATTATTCACATGGTCACATATTTAGCTTGTGGTACATTTTACCATGGCACACTTGGCACATGTTGAACCCCACACGACCGAGCAGCGCACTTTAGTAAACATGCCCCTCATAGTAATAGTGAGTTCCAATCAGAATACTATGTGAGTATTTTTTGATAGAAAATAGATGACAATTATCAGCAGATTCTATTAACATAATATCAAAGCTAGTAATTAAACTGATAAAGTAATAATACGAATGAATCTGAAAGATATTTCTGAGTACATAGAAACATGACGGCAGAAAAAGACCATATGGCCTATCAAGTCTGCCCTTCCATACCAACTACTATAGTCCCATTTTTTTTTCTTTAGAGATCTTCCTATTGGTCCCATGCTTTATTGAAGTCAGACAGAGGCCAATTCTGCACCCTGCACATCTGGGCCGTCCAGATGTGCAGGATATGCATGGGGACGAGATATACCAGATTCTGCAGCTGCGTGAGCTCTACATTTCCGCGGTTGCAGAATCAGGGTGCTTGGACGGGCTGCTGCACCTAGCATGATGCGCCCGTCTACGTCCAAGTGCCTGCTCGTCCCCACCGCACATTGCTCCTGCTGGTGTGCCAGTGCTGCGGCATCCCATCGCCAAGGCACCGGGATGCCCAGCAGGAGCAAGCAAGCCTACCAGCAGCATTGAAACGCTTTCCCCGCCGCCTGACCATTGGTGGGGGCTGCCAGGTCCGGGATCGGGCGGTGGGGGCTTACCTGCTTCTGCACCGTGTGTATGTGGGGGGGGGGGGCGGTTTGGCCCGATTGCTGCACTTGCTCAGACTTATTCCACCTCTGAGGCATCCATGTAAAAAGCGTCAAAAGAACGATCTTCAAAGTAGCACGGTGTATACCCACTACCACTGATCTATTCCATTAGCAGGGGAACACAAAGTAACTTCTCTAGCTGCTAAGTTGTATGCTAAGCTCGACACAACACTTTTCTACGATTGGTAGTGGCGTTATTATGACTGTATGTTTGCTTCTGATGCAAACCTTTTATTAGGCTGAAACATTGATGTTGAACTTAGCAAACAGACCATGGGATGCTGTTCCAAGGGTTGCAGAGCAGAGATGGCATCCATCTGTCCAAGAAAGGTCAACGCATCTTCGGTAGTAGACTGGCTAATCTACTGAAGAGGGCTTTAAACTAGATTCGTTGGGGATAGGTGAAGAAAGCCCCCAGGTAAGTGAAAGCCCCCAGCTAGGTGATACATTAAATACCTTTATGGAAATGGGTAACAGGGGTAACATATGGAAAGCAGTGTGTATAAATGCCCGTAGCATGGGAAATAAGATTCCTGATGTTGAAGCTTTGGTGGGAGTGGCTGACTTGGATTTAGTGGCAGTTACAGAAACATGGTTCACAGAAAACCATGACTGGGATGTAACTATACCTGGCTATACTTTATTCAGAAAGGACAGGGTAGGAAGAAGGGGAGGAGGAGTGGCACTATATGTAAAAACTACTATTAAAGCTTTGGAATTACAGAGCTTAAAAGGGAGAGAGGAGGCATTGTGGGTTAAACTAGAAAGAGGGAAAGAGAAATCTATTTGCATTGGTGTGATATACAGACCTCCCTCACAAGAGGAAGAGGTGGACAGAGAGTTAATTGAAGACATACGCAGCATTTCTAGGAAAGGGGAAGTGCTACTGATAGGAGATTTCAATATGCCAGATGTTGATTGGCACATTCCTGCTGCAATATCATCTAGAAGTAAGGAGATCCTGGATTCTCTACAGGGAGAACTATTCAGGCAATTGGTAACAGACCCCACACGTGAAGGGGCCATACTGGACTTGGTGCTTACCAATGGTGAAAGTGTTTCTGATGTTGTAGTGGGAGATCATTTTGCATCCAGTGATCACCAGATGGTGTGGTTCAGTATTAGGACTAGGGCTGTTAGAATCCATTCCAAGGTGAGGATCTTAGACTTTAGGAAGTCTAACTTTGCGAAGATGGGCCAATACCTCAGGGAGTCGTTAGTGGGATAGGAACAGCTGGGGGATGTAGAAAAACAGTGGGCAAAACTGAAAGGGGGTATTTTAAGGGCAACCAACCTTTTTGTTAAAATGGCAAATAAAGGCAAAAGGAAAAGGAGACTGCTATGGTTTTCGAAGGAAGTAGCTGAAAAAGTGAAGAAAAAGAGGGAGGCCTTCATGAAATACAAGAGATCACAGAGAGAGGAAGACAGGCATCTGTATTTGGAAAAATTTAGAGAAGCTAGCAAAGTAGTCAAGAAGGCAAAGATTCAAAAGGAGGAGGAAATAGCCAATGCAATAAAATGGGGGGATAAGACATTTTTCAGATATATTAGTAAGAAGAGGAAGGGCAAAAGTGGTATTGTCAGACTCAAGGGTGCAGGGGGGGAATATGTAGAAGCTGATAAGGATAAAGTGGAATTGCTTAACAAATATTTTTGTTCTGTGTTCACAGATGAAGAACCAGGAGCAGGACCTCAGAAAACACCCACAAATAGGAACAGAAGCGAGGGACATCTTGAACAATTTTCAGAAGACTGTGTTCGTGAGAAACTAGCTCAACTTAAAGTAGACAAAGCGATGGGACCGGATGGGATACACCCTAGAATACTGAGGGAACTTGGGGACGTTCTAACAACTCCACTGACTGACCTTTTTAATGCCTCGTTGGAGTAGGGAGTGGTGCCAAAGGACTGGAGAGAGGCTCATGTGATGCCTTTACACAAAAGCGGAAGTAAGGATGTGGTTGAAAACTACAGGCCGGTTAGTTTAACTTCGGTGGTGAGTAAATTATTGGAAACGCTGCTGAAAGAGAAAATAGTGAGGTTCTGGAGTCCAGCGGATTACAGGATCCGAGGCAGCATGGATTCACCAGAGGCAGGTCTTATCAGACATATCTGATTGATTTCTTTGACTGGGTGACCAGGGAGTTGGACCGAGGGAGAGCTCTAGATGTGGTGTATTTAGATTTCAGTAAAGCCTTTGACACTGTTCCTCACAGGCGACTTCTAAACAAACTGAGCACCCTAGGGATGGACCCTAAAGTTACTGCTTGGGTTAGAAATTGGTTTGGGTGGGAGGCGACAAAGAGTACAAGTAAATGGAGCTCACTCTGAGGAGAAGGATGTTACCAGTGGTGTGCCCCAGGGATCTGTCCTTGGTCCGATTCTTTTTAACATCTTTGTTAGTGATATAGCGGAAGGGCTGTCGGGTAAGGTTTGCCTCTTTGCAGATGATACCAAAATCTGCAATAGAGTAGACACCCAGGAAGGTGTAGATAACATGAGGACGGATCTAGCTAAGCTTGAAGAATGGTCTAGAATTTGGCAGCTGGGATTTAATGTTAAAAAATGTAAGGTCATGCATTTGGGCTGCAGCAATCCAAGGGAGCAATACAGTATAGGAGGTGAAGTACTTTTGTCCACTAAAGAAGAGCGGGACCTAGGCGTGGTTGTGTCTGATGATCTTAAAGTAGCTAAACAGGTAGAAAAGGTGACGGCAAAAGCTAGAAGGATGCTTGGTTGCATACGGAGAGGAATGGCTAGCAGAAAAAAGAGGTGATAATGCCTCTGTATAAGTCTTTGGTGCGACCTCATTTGGAGTATAGTGTGCAATTCTGGAGACCGCACCTTCAAAAGGATGTGAACAGGATGGAGTCGGTGCAGAGGGTGGCTATTAAAATGATTAGTGGGCTTCATTATAAAGCATATGAGGACAGACTTAAGGATCTTAATATGTACACCTTAGAGGAAAGGCGGGATAGAGGTGATATGATTGAGATGTGTAAATACCTCCGTGGCATAAATGTTCAGGGAGAGAGCCTCTTTCAATTGAAAGCAAGTTCTGCTACGAGGGGACATGGGATGAGGGTGAAGGAAGATAGATTCAGGAGTGATATGCGGAAATATTTCTTTATGGAAAGAGTAGTGGATCCATGGAATAGTCTCCCAGTGGAGGTGGTACAGATGAGGACAGTAACTGAATTCAAAAAAGCATGGGACCAACACAGAGGATCTCTAAAGGTAAAAAGTGGACTGTTGTAGTTGTTGATATGGAAGGACAGACTAGATAGGCTATGTGGTCTTTTTCTGTCATCATGTTTCTATGTTAAAGAAGTTACTTTATGTTCCCCTGTTAATGGAATAGATTAGCGGTAGTGGGTACACGCTGTGCTACTTTGAATCGTTGAAGATTGAAGATTGCTCCTTTGAAGATTGTTGTTTTGACGCTTTCTACATGGATGCCTTTACAAGATAAGTATCCATGGTTTTGTGGACTCTTTTTGTGAAGTTTTAAATAAGATAACAGGGAAGAAAAAAGTATTTTCACATGTTAATCTATATAAATAAAAATGTAAATGTCCGTTTGTTCAAATCCTCAAATCTCCAAAAGTTCTTCACCGATTGCTTTGAAAGTTCGACACAGCGTTGCATTCCAATACGCGCGTGTTTTTAACCTACTATTATATAGATGTCACACCTGTGACAGGTAAAAACATGTGTTTTGTGTAAAAACAGCGCCATCTGTTGGACGTAAAAGCAACACACGCTATAATTATGTTGGACGTAAAAGCAACATACGCTATAGTACATATTTTACGATTCACCTGCAATCAAGCTGCTTTACTTCATCCAAATAATGCCTCATAGAAGATCAAACTTAGGTCGTTGTACTTGCTGAGTGGACGCAGTGCGACGAGTAATTGCAAATCAAACCGAGGAAGACCGGGCATCAGCGAACGGGCGAAACAGACAAAGAATGGCTCAAATACGTGCCGAGGAAGCAGCAGAGCGATGTGCAGCCAGACTTCAGGATGCACGGTTGTGAGCATGGCGATCGCGCTCTGCAGCTTCAGATCTGCTTCGTTCTCCACAGAAAGAACGCGACAGACTGAGAGTGGCTGAAAGACATCAACGAGAAACAGCAGATCAGCATCAAACACGACTCCGTGCTCAGCAATCACGCGATTACAATCGCCTTGCATTCCGGTACAACCCAGCTGATAATTATAGTTTGAGCCGGCATGTTCTCATCGGCACTATGACTGAAGTATGTCCTTATTGCAAGGCTCTGAAATTTAATGGAGAAACGAAAGGCATGTGTTGCACCGACGGAAAAATTAAACTGCCTCAACTGGGAGAACCGCCAGAACCATTGAAAACTTTGCTTGCCAGATATACCGCCGGCGTCCCAATTATTATGTTGTGAAATATTAACCAGCCAAAGCTTTGCAACAGCACGCGGCTTGCAGTAAAAACATTGATGAGCAACGTCATACAAGCAACAATCTTGACAGGACCTTTCAAAGGTGAAGATGTCCTCATTCCTTGCATTCCTATGATTCCAACGGATATGCCATTTCAATTTAAGAGATTGCAATTCCCAGTTCGATTGGCATTTGCAATCACCATCAACAAAGCTCAGGGCCGATCTTTAGAAATCTGCGGTTTAGATCTCCACACGGATTGCTTCTCTCATAGACAATTATGAGAGTCGGCAAACCAAGCAATCTCTATATCTGCACAGACAATGGAACAACAAAAAACATTGTATACCCACAAGCATTGTGAAATTAAACATATTACAAACGTGTGTTCTCTCTTTTCTTTCTTTTCCATTTAACCAGACTCAGCTACAGCAACGCGTGGCTGGGTACAGCTAGTAGAAAAATAAAAAAACAAACATTTTGTTTTTTTGGGACGGTAGAGTCAAATGATGAGGCTTGGGCTATAAAAGTCCTAGGGTTATGGGTCCTCTTTAACGCTTGTGATGCCTCCACCGTTCCCTTTAAAAATGTTCAGAAATATTTTCAGTACTCTTTGTTTTTCTACATCAAGTATTGTTTGACCTATTTTTGTGTGTATTGGCAATTTATTTATAAGTCATCTGTGAGGAACGGTGTAAAAGGCTTTGCTGAAATCTAAGAACACCACATCAAGGGCTCTCCCTTGGTCCAACTCTTTAGTCACCAAGTCAAAGAAATCAATCAGATTTGTCTGACAAAACCTGCCTCTAATAAACCCATGCTGCCTCGGATTCTGCAATCCACTGGACCCCAGAAACCTCACTATCCTAGGCTTTAGCAGCATTTACATGAATTTACTCACCACAGAGGTCAGACTAAGTGGCCTGTAGTTCTCAACCTCATCCTTACTTCCGCTTTTGTGTAAAGGGACCACATGCGCCTTTCTCCAGTCCTCTGAGACCACTTCTGACTCTAAAGTAAAGTTCACTGCAGTACACTGTTCCCTCTAAGCTGTGCGCGTGTGCGCGCGCACACACCTCGCCGAGCGAGCGCACATACTTTATAACAGAGCGCACAAAAATTACGGTTCTGATTCTAATAGAAAACAACACAGACGTCTTAAAATTTAAAAGTTGTTGTGTATTTACAGTTTTCACAAGTTCTACAATATTTTCTAGTGCAATCAATGTGGTGTACATACTGTATTCTGATGTGTAGTCAAATTTTAAATTATATAACTCCGAGTGTTGTTATGTGGCGCACAAAAATGTAACCTTCCTTCAAAAGCTGCACAGCTGATATTTTATGCGCACACAGCCTACAGAAAATTAGAGGGAACATTGCTGCAGTAGTATTCTTTGAAATCACAAGATTTCATTTATCTTTCTGTTTGTCTTTGTTTCCTTAGCACTCACAGATGAAGTCCTGTAATTTGATGTTTCTTCAACGTTTCTCAGCTTGAAATATTTGTGATGTTTCTCAGGGCCGGATTTACCTTGAGTGAGGCCCTACGCCAACAAAAATTGTGGGCCCCCAGCAGGGGCGGCCCAAGGGGGGTGCGGACCTCATTTGCATAAGGGGCCTCATTTGCATAAATATTTGCATAATGTTACCATATACTAACTTTTAGTAAACGTGCCTCTTAATGAGTGTATGGATAAAGAAAGACTAAAAGATTTCTACATTACTATAATCCAGTGCCAACTGCCAGACACATTAGGAACTACTACAAACACTGCCCATAGTAAACCCGCCGTATCCTAACAGCACTACCAGGACTCACAAAGCACCATACTCTACCAATCAAAAGGCAACACTGCAAATATTAAACCAATACATTTCAGAGAACAACAATACATGACCTACTGGGGAAAGAGAACAAGTGGCAATGTCAAATAGGAATTATATAAACAGAACACCTCAGCTCAGTTACACATGCAGAACATAGACCATCACCAAACAAGTAATCACAATTTAGAAATAGGAAGACAATAATTAAACTGGGAATCCCAAAAGCCAAACTTGGAATGTACAACACTGTAGAAATAAAACTATACATTAATTAGCTCTTGTACTAAACAAAGCGCAGATGTTAATGATGCACATTTACCAGAGCTGACATATTCCAATTAATAAATTCAAAATAAAGAGATATTTTTCTACCTTTTGTGCATTTTTTTCAGCTGCAATTGCTCCAGCCACTTTCTTCTGGTTTCTTCGTGTCTTCTGCTAACTCTCCATCGTCTGCTGTCCATTTGTCCTTTCTTCTCTCTTCTAGATTTTTTTCCATTCTCTCTCTACATCTGCTTTAACATACTAATCTTTCTCCTTTTGCTCTTTCCTCATTCCTATTTCATCCACTCAAATTTTACCCCTCCATCCTCAATCCCCACTTACTCTCCCAATACCCGGCCAATTGTAGATTTTTTATCCCTCCCACACAAAATATTTTTCCCTTCTCCATTTTACTCTTCCAGCCCCATCCCATTCTAATCCTCCCCCAACATCAGCTCCCTTCTAGTTCCAGCCTCACCCAGCATCCATTCCCTTCTAGTCCCTGCATCAGCCCATTTCCAGTCCTAGCCATCCATCAGCCCATTTCCAGTCCTAGCAACCCCCCAACCCAATACCAGTCCTAGCCCCCCCATCACCCCACTTACAGTCCTTAACCCCCCATCACCCCATTTTCAGTCCTTAACCCCCCATCACCCCATTGTCAGTTTAAGCCCCCCCTATAACCCATTACCAGTCCTAACCCCCCATCAGCCCACTTCCAGTCCTAACCCCATCAACCCATTTCCAGTCAGCCCCCCATAGCCCATTGCCAGTCCTACCCCCCATCAGCCCACAGCCCATTACCAGTCCTAACCCCATCATCCCACCTCCAGTTTTAACCCCCCAGCCCATTTCCAGTCCTAGCCCCCCATAGCCCATTACCAGACAGCCCCCATCAGCCCACAGCCCATTACCAGTCTTAACCCCCCCCAAAGCCCATTGCCAGTTCTAAGCCCCCCCAACAGCCCACAGTCCATTACCAGTCCTAACCCCATCAGCCCACCTCTAGCCTTAACCCCCCCCAGCCCAGCCCAGCCCAGCCCAGCCCATTTCCAGCCCCAGCCCCCCCAATAGCCCATTACCAGTCCTACCCCCCCAGTCCATTTCCAGCCCCAGCCCCCCAATAGCCCATTACCAGTCCTACCCCCCCCCCCATAGCCCATTACCAGTCCTACCCCCCCCCGGCCTAAAGTAAAATTTAATTTAAAAAAAAAACCTGGTGGCTGTCGCCGCGGGGCCCCCTCTGCTGCCGCGGGGGCCCCGTCTACAAGCTGGTCGGGTCCGGTCCGGTCCGGTCCGGTCGGGTCGGGTCTCTCTCCCTCCCTCGCTGCAGGCTTCAGGCTGTGAGAGACTCGAAGGGAGAGCGTCTCCTCGCGTCTGTGTTAAGCCCGCATGGTCAGATGGGAAATCCCATCAGCCCCTGCGGGCTTAACACAGACGCGAGGAGACGCTCTATCTTCGCGTCTCTCGCAGCCTGCAGCGAGGGAGGGAGGGAGAGAGACCCGACCGGACCCGACCCGACCCGACCCGACCCGACCAGCGTGTAGACGGGGCCCCCGCGGCAGCAGAGGGGGCCCCGCGGCGGCAGCCCCCAGGTTTTTTTTTTAAATTGAGTTTAAAAAAAAAAACCTGGTTCTTTTTTTGTGGGCCCCTGCCGGCTGTGGGCCCTACGCCATGGCGTACATGGCGTATACGTAAATCCGGCCCTGATGTTTCTATCTATGAATGGGATTTTTCCCTCAAGCAAGCCTCTACTTTGTTTAAAAGTTACTGCTGATCATCCCACGGTCTGTCTAGATATCATCTTATGAACACAAACATACATTGCAGAAGTCATCAAGAACATTAGCTTGCACCCAAGGCCGGCCCATCCACTAGGAGTCTAGGCGGCCGCTTAGGGCAGCAGATCTTTGTGGGCAGCAGGCCATGTACTTCAGCATACATGGCCTGCCGCCCTCCCTGCACGCCGAGCCACACTGCCCTCCCTCCCCATTCTGAGTCACCCCCCCACTGCCACTGATTCCGGTGGCAGGAAGGGGGTACAGCTAGGCTTGGAGGCCATATGTTTTGGCACACATGACCTGCTGCTTCTGAACCCCCGAAGTTATGTCGGAGGGGGTCAGAAATGGCAGGTCATGTGTGCCGAAGCATATGGCCTGCTCACTGAGCCACACTATGCTCCCCCCCCCCCCTCAGCCCTGCTGCCAGAATCAACGGTAGCACGCCTCTGGATGGGGGCGTGGCGCAGCTCAGGAAGGGGGAGCGGCATGGTCGGGGCTTCTGCCTAGGGTGGCAGAAACCCTTGAGCCAGCCGTGCTTGCAGCTGTGTGCCCTTGAGTTCTCATCTTGCAAAATCCCTGCAGCTTAGTATGTTTGAGCTTGCTTGGTATTTGGATAGGAAATTTCCAAGGAGCATAAGACACTACAGAAAGTGTCGCCGATTTCTAGATACCTTGGAATGAAACTGTGCTACACGTTGGTAAAGATGGGGAAAGAGAAGACAAGAAGGGCAATCTCTCGGGCCCCAGTGGCACACAGGCCTTCTAAGCAAAGCTAGTTGACAGGGGCTTAGCATTGCTGAGCAAGTCTGGTAAAAAACTGTGGGCAGCCAGCTGGTGAGACTGTCTGCTGTTGGACGGACTGGAGTTCAAATTTGAAACAAAGGTCTGAGGAGGCAATGCTGGAGCTGGGAGGAGGCGAACATGGCACATAGAGCAGTGCTTCTGCGCCGCTCCCAATCTTGATGTTCACTGCGCTCCCTCATGCGGCCAAGCAGCTGATAAAGCGCTTAATCACTTCATTTCCTGCTGCTAGGAGGCCGAAGTCTTGCTATAAGAGCTGTAAGATCTCACAGCTCATATTTTGAGACTTTGGCTCCAAGCCAGCCGAAGAGGAAACCCTTACCTGCTTTACCTGCTGCCCAGCTGCATTAGGGAGGGGGAGGGGGGATTCTGAAAATTAGGATCAAGTGGCAGCACAGCAGCACTGGTTTTTTTTTTTGTATACTTTATTTATAAACACCAGACAATAACAATAATCAGAAAGATCAAACAAACTCCAGGAGGGGTGAACTCTTATCCCCATCCAGGAGAGCCAACAACAAATACAGGTGCGTTTTCCAAGGTTTTTTCCCCACCTCCCCCTCTCCCCACCCCAACCCCAACCCTCTCCCCCCCTCCCCCCACCCTACCCCCCCCTCAGTCGCATCCGTCCCAGGAGACCCCCAGACATGGAACCCTAAGGCTGAACCCCTGCCAGTCGTACAGGTCAGCCTAGGAGCCCAGTTGCAAGACTTCATTCCTACTACGAGAGCTCAAAATCTGGAGATAGGGGTCCCAGAGCAATTGAAACAGTGGCCAATGCTTAACATTACCCCGGGCGTATCTAGCCTCCATAAGCATCATCTGATGAAAGGCATTGCGCCATTCCCAAAAAGAGGGCGGAGTCTGATCCCGTCAGCTGTGCAATATGGGGCCTTTACCCACCAGACAAGCCTTACGCACCAGCAAGCGCTCCCATTTACCCTTAGGCTGTAGCAGGCGCAATTGATCAAGGAGAACTAGAGATGCATCCCAGCACACCCTTTGTCCCAGTAGCCGTTCCAGGAAGGAACCAATTCTAGTCCAATAAGGACGGATAAGTCTACAGCCCCACCACATATGCGACAAATTCGCTAACGGCGCCGAACACCTCGGGCACCCTCCATCCGGTATAAGATGGGAACGAAAAGCCCGGCGAGGGGAGAAATGTACCCTAGTGAGAGACTTATATTGCATTTCTCTCCAGCGGGCACCTACCGCAAGCTCCCCTACCCGCTGCAAAGCTTTCAAAAGTGTCCCTGGAGAAATCTCCCTCCCCAATTCCACAGCCCACGCCAACTCCACTGGACGGTAGTCTGGAGAAGACCTGTATCGGGCCAATCGAGCCTTCAACAGCCGTATGGACAGCGGTGATTCCCCACCTAAATCAAAGAAGGTCAAGATCTGCGCCGAGCGATCGGCCTGTAATTCCTCTGCCGGCAAGGAGGCAACGTAGTGCGAAATCTGCATATATGCAAAGTAGTGTCGAGGCCCCAGATCATATTCAACACTTAAGGGCAGAAACTTCTTGCAGAGCCCCGAAGGATCCACCACATGACCGAGACTAGAGAGACCCTTCCTCTCCCATTCACGAAAGATCGCATGGTCCACTCCCGGGGTAAAAAGAACATTCCCCCGAATCGGCAACCAACTCGAGACTCTCCAGTTCTTTTTCCAATAAACGTTAAGTTGCCTCCAAGTTCGACGCACCGAATCGATGAGTGCACTCTCAACCAATCTAGCTGGGATCATACGGTTGTCCAGATGTAGGAGGGCAAGCAAAGACACTGGAGCTACAAAAGCCTCCTCCAAGACCAATGGAGTGTAACCGCAGTACCCCCTAGCCAGTCCCCCAAGTGCTGCGCCTGGCAGGCCAAAGCATTTGCACCTAAATCCGGGAGGCCCAAACCCCCTTGCCGCCAATTCCCCACCAGGCGAGGATAGGGAATACGTGCTCGGGTCCCTCCCCACAAAATCCCTCTAATGAGCCCCTCTATCCGCTTTAAATCTTTTCGCAGCAGCCACACAGGCAGCGTCTGTAACCAGTAAAGTATCCGCGGTAAAACAACTAACTTGATCGCTGCAATTCTCCCAGACAAGGACAACGGGAGTGGTCGCCAAGCTTGCAGTTGACCCTGTAGACCCCTAAGGATTCTACTGAGATTACAGCCATATAACTGGGAGGGCTGGCCAGTCAGCGAAATGCCAAGATATTTAAAATGATTTACCGCCCACCGGAGGGGAAATGTGCCCCGCCAACTATCCCGCACACCGCCCAAGACATCTAAGGCCTCGGATTTATCCTTATTAATTTTTAAACCTGCAAACTGACCAAACGTCTCAAACTCCCGCATTAACCTGGTGAGCGATTCTTGTGGCCGAATCAAATGTACGAGGAGATCATCGGCGAAGGCCGAAATCTTAAATTCAGTAGATCGAATATGCACCCCCTGTATCCCCCGTGACGATTCCACCTGCCGTATAAACGGGTCCAAAGAGAGGACAAACAGCAGCGGGGAGAGAGGACAGCCCTGCCTGGTCCCCCGATGTAAGGGGAAGGTCTCAGAGAGCACCCCATTACAGCAAATCGCCGCAATCAGGTCGAGGTAGAGACTCCGAACCATGGCACAAAACGGGCTCCCAATCCCGTAACAGGGCAACAGGCGCCATAAATACTGCCAATCCACCCTGTCGAAGGCTTTCTCTGCATCGAAACTAATTAACAAAGACTGGAGACGACTGCTCTGCACCCATTCCAGGGAAGCTAGGATCTTTCTTAAATTGCGAACCGCATACCGCCCTTTCACAAAGCCTACCTGGGAGTCATGAACCAAATGTCCCAGTACACTCACCAGACGGTCCGCAAGGACTTTCGCCAATATTTTTAGATCGAAGTTAAGGAGAGAGATAGGGCGATAAGATTCAGCATGCAACAAATCCTTCCCAGGTTTAGGAATAAGTATCATATGAGCCAAATTACTACCCCAACGAAAGGTACCCTGCTCAGATCTCCTAACATGAACTGCCGTCAGCAACGGTGATACCAACTCAAGCAGGATCTTGTAAAATTCGGCCCCCAACCCATCCGCTCCCGGGGTTTTATAACAACTCGCTTTAGCAATAACAGTTTGCACCTCTTGCACAGAGATCGGCTGATCTAAATTCTCCCGTTGCTGGACCGTCAACTGAGGCAGGCTCAAGCCCTCCAAGTATTCGGACAGCTGCACAGGAGAGCCCGGCTCTGCTGTATAGAGCCTCTGAAAAAACAAACGAAACACCCGAGTTATCTCCGGGCTCTCTTTTTGAAGGACCCCATTATCGTCTTTGAGCGCATGCACCAGCCTAGAGCTCCTAGAGCCTCGCAGGCATCGAGCCAACAACCTCCCCGGTTTATCTCCATGGCAGTAAAGCTGAAATCGATAATACATAACTGATTTTTTGGCCCTCTGATGTAAAAGATCATTCAGGGCCGTCTGCGTCTCCCAAACCTGCTTCTTCAAAAACGCACTCGGATGAGCCGCCCACCTCTGCCGCTGCTGGGTGACTAGGCGTTCCAATCGAATGATACGTTCTGCCATGAGTCTACACTTTCTCGCCAAAAATCCGATGATATCCCCGCGCAAGACAACTTTTGCCGTTTCCCAAACCAACTCGGGATCCTCTTGATGCCCGCTATGGTCCGTCTCAAATTCGCGCCAGCGTCTCTGCAGAAACTGTCCGAACTGAGAATCCCTATAAAGGTCCAAGGGGAACCTCCACAGTCTCGCCGTAGTGCGAGTAGTGCCCCAGCGCAATTGGAGCCAAACCAAGGCATGGTCTGAAATTTCCGCAGGGCCAATCTGCGCTTCATCCGCCAAAGCAAACAACCCCTGTGAAATCAACAAATAATCAATTCGGGCGCTAGAGCGGTGGTGTGTATAGTCTTTTTCAGCAGGGTGCAATAATCTCCACGGGTCTACCAAACCCAGCCGCGCCCGCAAACCATTTAAAGCCCGGGCCACCTGAGACCTCTCCCTAGTCCCCTCACCTCGAGACGTATCCATCTCCACATCCATCACTCCATTGAGATCCCCCCCCCAAGATCAACGGGATCTCTGGAAGCTGTTCCACCTGGGAGACCAACCTGGAGTAAAAAGCCTGCTCCAGCACGTTAGGGCTATAAATGTTGCCCAGAATAACAGGGCGTCCCTCCAGGTTGCCCTGTAACAAGAGAAACCTTCCCGTTGGATCAACTATTTCCTTCACAGCCTCAAAGCGTATTCGTTTATGTATCAAGAGGGCCACCCCCCCTTTCTTATTCATGGCTGGCGCCCCCCAAACCTGTCCCACCCAGGCTCTACATAATTTAGCGTGCTCCGCAGTTGTCTGGTGGGTTTCCTGGAGTAAGGCAATGTCAGCTTTTTGCCTCGCTAAAGCCTGCAGAACTTTCGTTCTCTTAATCGGGCTCCCCAGGCCGCACACGTTCCATGAAATTATCTTCAGTCTGGAATAATATCACCCCAATAACGCAAAAAGATACCCAACCATATCCCAGGAGGAACCCCCCCAGCCTGGAATTCCTCCCTTCCACCATGCAATGGGATCCCACAATACCAGGGGGCCCCTGGTGGGATGCAACCAACTCCCCCCCCTCCCACTCTCCCTCCCTCACCCCATCCTCTCCCCTCCCTCTCCTCCCTCTCCCCATGCCGCTTCATCCCCTACCTCTATTAGGCAGAGGCGAGCTGCAACGCGATCGGTCTCCCCCAGACCCTACCAAACTACATAGACACCCTCCATTCCGCTCCTCCTCCCTGTACAGTGGTTTCCCCCACCGGCAGTTCGGCATCCCAATACAATAGTGTCACTAAAAGGAGTAGACACAACCCTAGCCAACAGGAAAACAATTTCGCTATACAATAGTACATCTGAGTTCTGCAGCCCTTCATGTACCTCCAGTAGCTAAATGGCCTTCAGGTATACCGGGCACCGTTTCCAGCCGCTCAGGGGGGCCAACCACAATCCCCCATGGCTGTTCCCCCCCCCCTGCCCGCACTCGAGGCACAGGAACAGCCAGCCCCAGGCCCAGGGCATCCTGCCTTCTGCCGGCACACAACACACTTCATGTCACCATGGGGAGGAGGGGTGACCCGGGATCCCTACATGCTGCCACCACAATTGGTAAGTGAAGTCACGCCCGGTGTACTGTCAGGACAGTTCCTCCCGCGGAGGCACGGTGGAGAACAGAACAGTCACTGACAGTGCGGTATACCCACATAGCAGAATCTAAAACGCTATCCCCCTAGGACCGCAGCCTATATTCCACAGAGCCACTAGAGATTGCATAGGGGGAAAAAACGGCCAATGGAGCTACAAAGTAATGGCCCAAGACATACAAAAAATAAATCCCCCTCTAAGCCCTAGCCAACCAACCAGCACATAAACCACCCTTCCCTAAGGACCAACCACCCCACTCAGAGATCCAACCCCCACGCTATAACAACACTCAATTCTCCGCACACACAAAACTCACACCCAACTTTAAACAAACCTCTGCACACATTTCTTCCCCCCCCTCTCAACCCACTCATCCGGAGCATTCTCAGGTCCTTTAAGACAGAACGGGAGGACATGAATTACGCTCCATTTGAACTTCAAACCACTCGCTCCTCAGAAATACTCCCCACACACTCCTCCACAAGACCGGCTATGCAGGTCTCCCACACTCGCTCAAGACAAACCACCAGGGGATAAAATAAACTCCACAGTCAGAGGAATAGAAGCCATGACCCACCCTCTCCCATTCCAGCCAAAGACAGTCATTTACTCCCCATAGTCCGCACAAATACCCCCAGTTCGGGTAAAAGTTCTGGGTGCCTCAAGTATGCGGTATAGGAGATGGGGACGCTCGTTCCTCTCCCACAAGCTGCTCGATGTAAGGTCGGGCATCAGCCGCTGAGTCAAAAGTCCGGTGGGCTCCCTCGTGAAAAACATGCAGTCTGGAGGGGTACTGCACCGAGAATTTAATCCTAGCCTCGAGTAATTGTTGGCACAGAGGAGCATAAGCTCTGCGCCTCTAACTTAAGGCAACGGAATAGTCCTGGGCCACCCGCAGCTTCAAATTTTCATGCACCAGCACTCCCTTCTGCCGTGCAGCCCTCAGAATAGCCTCCTTTTTGGGGAAATACAGGAATCTAGCCAGCACCACTCGCGGTCGATGTTCCCGGGGCTGCCTGCTCCCCACGCGGTGCGCTCTTTCTATCAGCAGCTTGCCGCCATCTTCAAGGCCCTCAAAAATCTGGGGAAGCAAGGTCTCCAAATAGGTCTTTAAATCCCGATCTGCAATCGAATCAGGGATACCCATCAGTCGCAGATTGTTTCGCCGTGAACGATTTTCCAAATCGTCGATTTTAGTTTCGTGCAACTGAATTTGGGATTTCACCACCGTCAATTCGCGGGTCAGAGAAGTGAGGCTATCCTCAGTCGCCCTGATGCGGGTTTCAGCTTCTTGCAGGCGGCTGCCCAAGGCCCCAAAGGTGGTATGTAGGTTATCCATTTTGTCATGCAGGGCCGTAAATTGCAACGCCAAAGCATCAGCCACCGCTGCAGAGACCTCTTCCAAGAAGGCCGGGGAAGTCGGCGACTTCGGCATGCCAACTGCATCCGCCATTTTGGGCGTTGGGGCTCCATGCTCTTTCTCCTTCCGCGCGGCTTTAACAGTCGCCGCCATCCCCTCAGTTCCTTTCCAACCACTGAATCAGCTTCGGGCGTCTTCCCCTTCACGGCACTTAAGATCTTTGCGTTAGTGCAGCTCTCAAACCGGCATTAATGGCCCGATTCGGGTCTGAGGAGACCGGAGCTCAAGCAGGGAACGTCCGCCGAGCTCACCGCATCACGTGCTCAGCACAGCAGCACTGTTAAGCAGGGACAGCCCCAAGGTTGGTACAAGGTGTGGGCACCTTAGGCAAACCTTAACCCTTATGCCCCCTGGTTGTCAGAATCTATTGTTTAGCTTTGAATGCCTTGTTCTCTGCTGCCCCTAGAAACTGCTGCCCTAGGTGCCTGCCTAGTTTGCCTGATGGTTGGGCAGGCCCTGAAGGTAAGTGCAGTACGTGCCACTCTCACCAACTCCTCGCATCCATGCTTTAAAAATGTTTTTATATGCCCAGAGGAAAGAGAGAAATCCCCACTACACCCCCACATGCTCCCTGCATATCCACTTTGGATATCTCCCCAACATTGCACCTCTGACACCTTCCCTGCCGACCCACCTCTGATTCCTCCCCTCCTCGATGTGCTACCACCCCTGGCAGAAGCTCTCCTCAGACCAGTGCCCCCCATGTCCTCACTGTGTACATAACACCCCTCTCCTTGATCCCTTACACACGTACACACACACCTTGTCTCACACATTCCCACTGCCCCAGACACCCCACACTGCAACCCATCACGTATACACACTTCCATACATCATACATCCACTGCACCCTCAAAATACACAAGCCCCTACACCCAAAGCAGACAGTTTCCACATACTCCTACTGTCTTAGGCACCCTTCTACATACCCCACATGTACTCCTCTGCTTTACCCACCAAAATCCTAGACCTGTGTACACGCCTATCCCTGATATCCATCCACAAGCAATCTGCCCCACATAACCCTCAATTTCCACACAAACCCTTTGCGCCCCCCCCCCCCCCCCAACTGGAGCTATGAAGGGAATCTGTCCTATCCCTCACTGGCTTGGGAAACATGATGTTACAGGGTCCCCGATTAATTCTTCCACCTGGGGGCATTCAATCTTAGCTATGCCACTGCTGATTGATGTCACTTTGGTGGAGCTTCAGGACGCCTGGCATAGGCCAGACCCACACCGTAGCTTTTGTCCTGGGCCTTAGTGTGATGTTTTTATAATCTTATGTCCCCTGGGATATGTTCCACCATCGATGTCTTGAGCTATAGGTGACGTAGAATCAATATCTTGGAGACAGGCCCTGGTAGCAACGAAACTATCACTTTTAGAAAATTTAACTTAAAAATAAATGGATACTCAATGGGCCCAATTTGCAGAATTACTAATATTCAGACACCAGGATGGCAGCCTTAGTGCTTAAATATTGGCAGGATATTCAGTGCAGTCTGTTGAATATCCAGGCGGAGTGGTGATAACTGGTTAGTGCCTACATTTACCTAGTTGGTGCGAGTTTTGGCTGGCATTGATCTGGATTGTAACATAGGCCTGCTTTTTATGCGGCCTAAGTTGTCCAGACATGGACTGCTGAAAATCGCGGTGACCGGGTAAATGCCGGTACCGCCCCAGCACTAAGTGGATAGTGTCAGGGCAGTCTGTGGAGATATCCAGCAACATTATACGACTAGTGACCTTGAATATTACTGTCTGCCCCCTTAGCCAGCTAGCCACTCATTGGCTGGTGGACTAAGGGCTTTGACTATTGAATGTTTTTAAACCATTACATGAGTGGTGAAAGTCAATGGACTCTACCGTCAGATAATATCCACTGAATTTTAGTGCTGATCAATCAGTAGAAAAGATACACTTTCAGAACAGATTTACAGACCTAGCTGTGCTGAATGCAGGAAACTCAGCAGCTATCTTACTTAGGGTTGCCAACTTTTTCACCGAGAAAAACCCGACACCTGTGGCTCGCCATGCTCCACCCATTCTCCGCCCCTAGTCCCACCCCTGCCCCGCCCCCAGCCCCACCCACAAAAATTACCGAGGATACGTGTAGGCCAGGGGTCTCAAACTCAAATTGCTTTGAGGGCCAAATGAGGACTTGTAAAGTAACCCGGGGGCCGCATAAGACGCGGGGCCTCATTTGCATAAGGGGCCTCATTTGCATAAATATTTGCATAATGTTACCATACACTAACTTTTAGTAAACATGCCTCTTTAATGAGTATGGATAAAGAAAGACTAAAAGATTTAGAAACAAGAAGACAATAATTAAAACTGGGAACCCCAAAATCCAAACATGGAATGTACACAACACTGGAGAAATAAAACTATAAAGTAATTTCCTCTTGCACTAAACAAAAACGCAAAGATGTTAGCAATACACACTTCCCAGACCAGACATATTCCAGTTAATAAATTCAAAATAAAAAGTATTTTTCTACCTTCTGTTTGGGCGTTTTATTTTTCAGTTGCAATTGCTCCAGTCACTTTCTTCTGGTTTCTTCGTGTCTTCTGCGAGCTATCCATTTGTCCTTTCTTCTCTTTCAGATGTTTTCCATTCTCTCTCTATTTCTGCTTTAATATACTGATTGTTTCCCTTTTGCTCTTTCCCCCAATTCTTTCCTTATTCCTTTATCATCCGTTTAAATTTCACCCTTCCATTCTCAAGCCCCTCTTACTCTCCCAATACCCGGCCAATTGTAGATTTGTCTTCCCTCCCACACAAAATATTTTTCCCCTCTCCATTTCACTTTCCCAGCTCCATCCATTCTAATCCTCCCCCAACATCAATTCCCTTATAGTTCTAGACCCACCCCGCCTCCCCGCCCTTCGCGTCCCATTCTCCCCTGCCCCCCCTCAGCCCATCTCCAGTCCTATTCCAGCTCACCATCAGCCCATTTCCAGTGCAAGCCCTCCCATCACAGGCCATGTGCAGGCCTAGCTCCCCCCCCCCCAATCACAGCCCATTTCCAGTCCAAGTCCCCCATCACAGCCTATTTCCATTTATAGGCCCACCCACCATCACATACCATTTGCAGTCTGAGTCCCCCCGCAACATCACAGGCCATTTGCAGTCCTAGTCCCCCCCGCACCATCACAGCCCATTTGCAGTCCGAGTCCCCCCGCACCATCACAGCCCATTTGCAGTCCTAGTCCCCCTAATCACAGCCTATTTCCAGTCCAAGATCCCCCCCCCATAGCCCTTTTCCAGTCCAGGTCCCCTCCACCCCCATCACAACCCATTTCCAGTCCAGGTCCCCAGGTCCCCCCCCCATCACAGCCTATTTCCAGTCCAAGTTTCCTAACCCCCCCCATAGCCCTTTCTGGTCCAGGTTCCCTCCACCCCCATCACAACCCATTTCCAGTCCATGTCCCCCCCCATAACCCTTTTACAGTCCAGGTCCCCCCCCATCACAGCCTATTTCCAGTCAAGTCCCCCCCCCCTTTTTCCAGTCCAAGTCCCCCCCTGCCAATAGCCCTTTTCCAGTCATAGCCCCCCCCTTAGCCCATTTCCAGTCATAACCCCCCCCCTTAGCCCATTTCCAGTCACCCCCCCCTTAGCCCTTTTCCAGTCCACGTCCCCCCCCCCTTAGCCCTTTTCCAGTCCATGTCCCCCCCCCCTTAGCCTAGGGTTGCCAACTGGCCGGTTTTCAGCCGGCCTGGCCGGTTTTTCCACGGCCAGGCCGGTTTTTCCACGGCCAGGCCGGTTTTTCCACGGCCAGGCCGGTTTTTCCACGGCCAGGCCGGCTGCCGGCGCAGAGGCAAAACCGGCCCTTTAAAAGCCGGTTTTTTTGCTCTGGCCGCAAGATCGGGAGCGGCCAGAGCAAAAAAAAACGGCTTTTCTCTGCTTCAGAGGGAGCCGGGGAAGCCCGCGCGAGGTCCCGGCTCCCTCTGAACAGCCACCAGCGTGAAGAGCCTTTACCTTCACGCTGGCGGCTGTTCCTGTGAAGCCGCGAATGCTGGGAAAGGTTAAAGGTTGCCCTTTAACCTTTCCCAGCATTCGCGGCTTCACAGGAACAGATGCCAGCGTGAAGGAAAAGGCTCTTCACGCTGGTGGCTGTTCAGAAGGAGCCGGGGCCTCGCGCGGGCTTCCCCGGCTCCCTCTGAAGCCTCAGACAGCCGCGATGCTGGTCGGGGGGGGGGGGCAAGGACTGCATGGGCTGTGATGGGGGGGACCTGGACTGGAAAAGGGCTAAGTGGGGGGGGGGACTTGGACTGGAAAAGGGCTAAGGGGGGGGGGACTTGGACTGGAAAAGGGCTAAGGGGGGGGGACTTGGACTGGAAAAGGGCTAAAGGGGGGGACTTGGACTGGAAAAGGGCTAAGGTAGGGTTACCAACTTTTTCACTGAGAAAAACCCGACACCTGTGGCTCGCCATGCTCCACCCATTCTCCGCCCCTAGTCCCACCCCTGCCCCGCCCCCAGCCCCACCCACAAAAATTACCGAGGATACGTGTAGGCTAACTTCCTTGGTCAAATAATAATTAAACTGGGAACCCCAAAATCCAAACATGAAATGTACAACACTGGAGAAATAAAACTATAAAGTCATTTCCTCTTGCACTAAAGAAAAACGCAAAGATGTTAGCAATACACACTTCCCAGACCAGACATATTCCAGTTAATAAATTCAAAATAAAAAGTATTTTTCTACCTTCTGTTTGGGCATTTTATTTTTCAGTTGCAATTGCTCCAGTCACTTTCTTCTGGTTTCTTTGTGTCTTCTGCGAGCTATCCATTTGTCCTTCCTTCTCTTTTCCATTCTCTCTCTATTTCTGCTTTAACATACTGATTGTTTCCCTTTTGCTCTTTCCCCCAATTCTTTCCTTATCCTTTATCATCCATTTAAATTTCACCCTTCCATTCTCAAGCCCCTCTTACTCTCCCAATACCCGGCCCATCATAGACTTTTCTTCCACACAAAATATTTTTCCCCTCTCCATTCTCATTCCCCATCCATTCTAGTCCTCCCCAAAATCAGTTCCCTTATAGTTCTAGACCCACCCAGCATCCACTCCCTTCTAGTCCCATTCTCCCATGCCCCACATCAGCCCATTTCCAGTCCTATTCCAGCTCTTCATAAGCCCATTTCCAGTGCTAGCCCTCACATCACAGACCATTTCCAGTCCTAGCCCCTGCCCCCCAATCACAGCCCATTTACAGTCCAATTCCCCCATCACAGCCTATTTCCAGTCCTAGGCCCCCCCACCATCACATCCCATTTGCAGTCCGAGTCCCCCCGCACCATCACAGCCCATTTGCAGTCCTAGCCCCCCTAATCACAGCTTATTTCCAGTCCAAGTTCCCCCTCCCTCCACCATAGCCCATTTCCAGTCCAAGTCCCCCCCCCCCATAGCTCTTTTCCAGTCCAGGTCCCCCTCCCCATCACAACCCATTTCCAGTCCATTCCCCCCCCCATAGCCCTTTTCCAGTCCAGGTCCCCCTCCCCATCACAACCCATTTCCAGTCCATGTCCCCCCCCCCCATAGCCCTTTTACAGTCCAGGTCCCCCTCCCCATCACAGCCCATTTCTTTCCAGTCCAATGCTCCCCCCCCCATAGCCCTTTTCCCGTCCACGTCCCCCCCCCCTTCACAACCCATTTCCAGTCCATGTCCCCCCCCACATAGCCCTTTTACAGTCCAGGTCCCCCTCCCCATCACAGCCCATTTCTTTCAAGTCCAATGCCCCCCCCTAGCCCATTTCCAGTCCAAGTCCCCCCCCCATAGCCCTTTTCCAGTCCAGGTCCCCCCCCATCATAGCCCATTTGCAGTCCTAGCCCCCCTAATCACAGCCTATTTCCAGTCCAAGTTCCCCCTCCCTCCACCATAGCCCATTTCCAGTCCACGTTCCCCCCCCCCCATAGCCCTTTTCCAGTCCAGGGCCCCCCCCATCACAACCCATTTCCAGTCCATGTCCCCTCCCCCCCCCTAGCCCTTTTACCGTCCAGGTCCCCCCCCCATCACAGCCCATTTCTTTCCAGTCCAAGTCCCCCCCACCCATAGCCCTTTTCCAGTCCAGGTCCCCTCCCCCCATCACAGCCCATGCAGTCCTTGGCCTCCCCCCCCCCCAGCACCGCGGCTGTCTGAGGCTTTAGAGGGAGCTGGGGAAGCCCGCGCGAGGCCCCGGCTCCCTCTGTACAGCCGCCAGCGTGAAGAGCCTTTTCCTTCACGCTGGCGGCTGTTTCTGTGAAGCCTCGAATGCTGGGAAAGGTTAAAGGGTATTGCCTTTAACCTTTCCCAGCAATCGCGGCTTTACAGAAACAGCCGCCAGCGTGAAGGAAAAGGCTCTTCACGCTGGCGGCTGTACAGAGGGAGCCGGGGCCTCGCGCAGGCTTCCCCGGCTCCCTCTGAAGCCCTCTGGTGTGTGGGCCGCCCCGGGGAAGGTTTTTTTTTTTTGGACGGGTTGGGAGAAAAGCCGGTTTTACCTCTGCGCCGGCAGCCGGCCTGGCCATGGAAAAACCAGCCAGGCCGGCTGAAAACCGGCCAGTTGGCAACCCTACTTGGTGGGCTTGTTAGATCGGGCCTTCTGCTGGGGGGATGGGGGAGGCTTGGCCAATGTGTTGTGGAGGATAGGGGAGGCATAATGTAACGGGCTCATCACAGGGGCGGAAAACCAAGGTTGAGGCACTGAGGGGGTGAGTGATGCTGAACTGGGTATGCCTTCATTGCTGGAGCAGTGATTTTAAGAGGCTGCTCCCTTGCATATGTGAAGGGAGTTTTCACATTATTGTTTTTCCCCATGCAGCTTCTTAAAATTGCTGCTCCTGTCAGATGTGGAGAGGCATTCCCGTGCAACCCTGCACCTGTTTTAAAAGAAGCTCTGCATTTGACAGCACCTCTTGTAAGATACTGTCATATTTCTCCACGTCCTGAGACAGACGTGGGAATTCCCCTCTTTACGTCCGTTGTAATATGCGCCTTTATATGTTTATCGGCTTCCAGTGAACTTGTGACTTTGTTTTAGTATCAGGCTGAATAACAGCAAAAGAGGGCAGCAAGATATGCGTTTCCCTCCCTCTCTCATATCTCTAGATGAAATTTATGCGCTTCAACAATAAAATTGCTGGATGCTGCATTCAAGGGAGGTTTTCCGTGCACAAGGGAAAAAGCTGCCCCTTGATCTTTTTGGAGTTTCACTACAGACTACACATCAGACTTGACATTTAGAAATATTTGGACACAGTTTCCACACGAAAGGCATTTTACTTATTAATCTATCCCTAAACTAGACATTAAATGGAAAAAACGATTCTTTAATGGCATGCTAATGTCGCTGGCAGCTCTTCCTAGTGTTACTCATCGCTCAGAGTAACAGTCCAGTGGGGAAGGACAATGCACCTTTTGGAAAAACTGATTCTTTGTGATTGCTTTGGATAACAAAACATGTCCTGTTTCCAAATGCTTTAGGATTTTATGGCTGGTTGAATCACATCAGCCCACCTATGTTTCCAGACCTGCAGCATTTCCATTCTGCTTGTTATTTTCAGGCTTGTAGACTCTACCTGCCTCAGTGCTACCACTACTACTAATCATTTGTATAGCGTTACAAGGCGTACACAGCACTGTACATATAGACGTAAGACACAGTCCCTGCTCGTCGGAGCTTACGATCTAATCAAGATGGAAAAACATCGCAGAACTGGGGACTGGAGTATGGCAAGATACACGTAAGTAATGTACAAGAGAGTGAGGAGCATCAGGATCCAAAAGCAGCCTCAAAGAGGAGGGTCTTCAGCCTGGACTTGAACAGGGCCAGAGAAGGAGCCTGATGCACTGACTCAGGTAGTTTGTTCCAGGCCTATGGAGCAGCAGGGTGGAATGAAGGAAGCCTGGAGTTGGCAGTGGCAGAGAAGGGCACAGATAAAAGGGCTCTTCCAGAGGAGTGGAATTGTCTGATGATCTACTAGGGAGAAGAGGCAGCAAAGTTCTATCAGCTACTTGGTGGCCTGGAGGAAGAAACAAACACCATGGACTCGATATTCAGCCGCTGCCCAGTTAGTTTCTGTGGAGAAAATTAGGCCAGCCTTTACTATGCCTGACTTTCGCCACATGTCCATAACTGGGCAATATTGCTGCTGCCTGGTTATTGATGGGTGCCATCCCCAGAACTCATTTGTTCCCTCCGTTTCTTGGTGCGTAAAATACATACTTGAGCAAGGGCTTTATCGATTATTGGGCCAACTGGTTGGAATTCTGTGCCTTTGTCTATACGGCACCAGTCTAATTATTAGCTGTAAGTACTGAAAACCTATCTATTCCAATAATGGTTTTCTGTTATTAAGATGTGATGTCAGGCTATTTGTTCATGTTGTTCATGTTACTCATCTAGTAAATATTTAATAAATGCTTTCTTGTTTTTATTCTTTCCAACCCAATGGAATTTGGAAACAATTATATTAAAGGGTTTGAGAATGACTGTTGTCTGTCTGTCTGTGGGCAAAATAACTCTCTGAAAATGTAACAAAATGGGATGAAGCTTGGCATGCAGAAAAAAACTGGTAAAAAACAAAAATGAATTGGTATGGCATTGAGGGGGTATAGTTTTTGTCGGTAGTGCCAAATGCCATACCACACCACAAACCTTTCCCTACTACCCCACAAACTGCCCCATTCCTAAAAAGTACTCAACTGACCCACCACCCTGCCAACTGCCCTACTTCCTAAAACTACCCCTGCAAATGCCCAATCTGCTGCAGATCTCCCATAGATGAGGTCTTCACTAGCCATAGCTTTGAGGGGCATGAAATCCCTGGAGCTAGCATGCATTCATTAGGCGTCATGGCAACCTGGTGCCTGGGATTTGTCGAGCCCTGTCATAATGCCTTTGTATCGCTCCATAGTGTGACTGTACCTTGAGTATTGTGTGCAATTCCGGTCTCCTTTTCTCAAAAAAGATATAGCGGCATTAGAAAAAGTACAGAGAAGGGCAACCAAAATAACGAAGGGGATGGAACGACTCTCAAATAACCCAGCTACACTACCTGCTTAACTGAAGTGTGAAGATCCTGGATTTGGCCATTGTATATGATTTCTGATAAGTAGTCTGGGGGACACAGAGTTTCCTGTTTTTTTGGGATGTGCGTTTTTGGGATTTGCCAGATACTTGTGATCTGGATAGCACAGTTACTTACCTGTAACAGGTGATCTCTGGGAACAGCAGGAATAAGTCTTCACATATGGGTACGTCGGTACCGACGGAGTCTGCGCGGGAACGCTTCCCAGCGTCCAATCAAAGAGCTTTTGGAAGCATCCCACCACGCCTGCGTGCTGCCTTCCCGCCTTTCCCAACTGCCTCTCCTCAGTTAAGTTTTAAAGCTGTGACAGAGAGAGAGGAAAGGAAAGATAGATAAAGATACAACTCCTGGGGAGGTGGGTGGGTTGTGAAGACTTATTCCTGCTGTTCCCAGAGATCACCTGTTACAGGTAAGTAACTGTGCTATCTCCAGGAACAAGCAGGAATGAGTCTTCACATATGGGGACTCCCAAGCTGAGATGCCTGGAGTCCCAGCATGTCATAGGTTGGAACATGCTATCCGCCACAACACCAGGCATCCTGAGGATGGAGGGTAGGAGTTGAAGAGAAAAAGGTGCTGTGGAACAGTTAACCTAGCATAGGACTGCAGACAAGGAGTCCATGTGTGGATGATAATTGTCATCAATGATATTGCAAAGAAAAAATATTGCAATATGGACCTCCCCTAACAGGACTTCAGAGAAGTATGGAGGTTCATGGAATCTACTGGGGAACCCAGTAGAGGAACCTCGAGAAGGACCTCACTGTAAGTGGAGGTAGAAAACCTGTAGGAAAAGCAATGGTGGTCAGAATCCTGAAAGGTAACAGGTAACCCCAGTAGGAAAAACTGGGGTAGTACAAAAACGGTGGGCCTTCAGCGGAAGGCTTTATGATAAAAGCCAAACTCTTTTGGCAGCAGAGTGGCTCACTCTTAGGAACAAAAAGAGAAAGGCTAACCGATGTGGACAAACAGGCTCAGTCCTTGTGGGGAGAAAGGGTATGGGAACCCCTTGTATCCCAAAAGAAAGGACAACGCCGGAGGCGTTAGAGCCTGTGATTAGTTGAAGATCCGCAATGTCTCTCCTAACTGAGATCAGCTGGGAGAGATATTGGAACATGGAGAGCTTCAGGGGTACCTAACCTTAAGGTTATGGTAGGTGTTAACTACCACGGAAGTGGTTGTGAGTGTAGGACCCTAAAACATGCTGTATAGCATAAGTATGGGTAAAGCCCATCTGTCAGAATCATATAGCTATATGAGCCTGGACAGTCAGGTAGATAAAGCAGAATACATATCTACCAATAGTAAAATATCTCGACATACATATGTTGTTGTTGTTGTTAAGTGCCGTCGAGTCGGAGTCGACTCATGGCGACCCTCTGGATAGCTATCCTAAATTGTGTTCGGTCTTCAGTCAGGCGGCTCATTGTTGACAGACTGGTACCCGTAGCTGCTGTTATTGTATCGATCCATCTCATTGCTGGCCTTCCTCTTTTGCGTTGACCTTCTATCTTGCCAAGCATAATGTCTTTCTCTAATGATTTCTCTCTTCGTATGATGTGTCCAAAGTATGAAAGTCAAAGTCTTGTCATCTGAGCTTCTAAAGAAAGCTTAGGTTTGATCTCCTCTAGTACCGACTGGTTTGTTCTTCGGGCAGTCCATGGTATACACAGTATTCGCCGCCAACACCATAATTCAAAGGCATCAATTTTCTTCCTATCTGTCTTTTTCACTGTCCAGCTTTCACATCCATATGATGTTATTGAAAATACCATGGCTTGAACAAGTCGAATCTTTGTATGGAGAGAGACATCTCTGCTCTTGAGAATCTTATCTAGGTCTTTCATAGCCATTCTGCCAAGAGCAATGCGTCGTCTGATTTCTTGACTGCTTGTTGCTTCTTTATTGATAGTTGATCCAAGTAGGTTAAAGTTGTTCACAATTTCAATTTCTTCTCCTTCAACGATGAACCTGTTTATTATGCCAGTTGTCATGATCTTTGTCTTCTTTACATTAAGGTGCAGGCCCATTTTGAGACTGTTCTTTGATTGTGAGAAGCAAATGTTTCAGATCATCTTCACTTTCAGCCAGTAATGTGGTATCATCAGCATAGCGAAGGTTGTTGATGAGTCTTACACCAATCTTCACACCTCTGTTGTCTTCATACAATCCTGCTTCTCTGATGATTTGTTCTGCATATAAATTAAACAGGTAGGGGGAAAGCATGCAGCCTTGTCTTACACCTTTGCTTATTTTAAACCATTCTGGAGTGGAGGAGTAGCCTAGTGGTTGGGGCAAGGTACTTCAGGCCGGAAGGTCGGTGGTTCAAATCCCACTAGAGGACTGCAACCTTGGGCCGGAAGGACTGGGGTTTCTAGTCCCACAGGTGCTCCTTGTGGTCTTGGGCAAGCCACTTAACCCTCCATAGCCCATGTTCCCTGTAAAATAGTTATCTCCAAGTTATAATACCCTGTTCAATGTAATTTCAGTTTGTTCAATGTAAACCGCACTGATGCAGAATAGTGTGGTATATAAGAGAATATAAATAAATTCTGTTTCTCCTTGTTCCGTTCGAACTGCTGCTTCTTGATCAATGTACAGATTGCGCAAGAGAACGATTAGGTGTTCTGGTATACCCATGCTTCTTAATGTGGTCCAGAATTTCTCATGGTTTACACAGTCAAAAGCCTTGCTATAGTCGATAAAGCACAAATAGGTATCCTTTTGGTATTCTTTAATCTTTTCAAGGATCCATCTCACATCTGCAATGATGTCTCTCGTTCCTCGCCCTTTCCTGAACCCTGCTAGCACTTCAGGTAATTCTTGTTCCAGGTATGGTTGTAGTCTCTTTTGAATAATCTTCAGTAGAATCTTGCTGGCATGTGGGATCAGAGCGATTGTGCGATAATTTCCACAGTCAGTTGGATCACTTTTCTTTAGTATTGGTATAAACACAGATCTTTTCCAGTCAGTTGGCCATGATGTTGTCTTCCATATTTCTTGGCAGAGCCTTGTGAGTACGGTAACAGCTGCATCAGATTGCTGCAATACTTCTATGGGAATGCTATCAATGCCTGGTGCTTTGTTCTTTGATAAGGCTTTCAATGCTGCTTCAACTTCTTCTTTCATCACCAATGTTTCCCGATCATAAGGTAGAGGTTGAAACGGCTGTTGGTCCACTTGATCTTTATCATATAAAAACTCTGTATATTCCTTCCACCTTTTCTTGATCTTCTCAGCATCATTCAACATAGAACCTTGAGCATCTTGTAACATTCCAATTCGAGGCTGGAACTTTTTTTTTATCTCTCTTAGCTTTAGGAAAGCCGATCTTGTTCTCCATCTAATAGTTTCTGCTTCTATTTCCTTGCAAGTGTCATTGTAGTACTTTTCCTTGTCCTGTCTTGCTGCACGTTGGAAATCTCTGTTGAGTTCTGTGATTGTCCTTCTTTCTCCTCTGGCTTTAGCTTCTCTGCGTTTCTGGCCAATTTTCAGAGTTTCTTCCGTCATCCATTTTGGCCGTTTTTGCTTTTTCACCTTTTGTAGAGACTTCTCGCTTTCTTCCAACACAACTTTCTTGATGTCATTCCATAATTCTTCCGGAGCTCTGTCATTTGTATCTAAAGCAGCAAATCGATTTTGCAGGCAGTCTTTAAATTCCAGTGGTATATTCTCAAGGTCATATTTTGCTGCATTCATGAGTGGTTTGCTCTTTTTCAACTTTAGCTTGAGTTTGCATACTAGTAGTTGATGATCTGTACCACAGTCAGCTCCAGGTTTTGTCTTTGTTGACGTTACAGAGCTTTTCCATCGTTGACCTCCACAGATGTAGTCAATTTGATTTTTATACAATCCATTGGGTGAAGTCCATGTGTACAGTCACCGCTTGTGTTGCTGGAGGAAGGTGTTTGAGATGAATAGATCATTGGTCTTGCAAAATTCTATCAGTCTTTCTCCAGCTTCATTTCTGTTGCCAAGTCCATATTTTCCAACTACTTTGCCTTCTTCTTTGTTGCCAACTTTTGCGTTCCAGTCACCCATGACTATCAGGATATCCTGTTTGCATGTTCTGTCAATTTCAGCTTGTACTTGTTCATAGAACTCTTCAATTTAATTCTCTTCTGCAGCTGTTGTTGGGGCATATACTTGAATTATAGTTGTGTTGATAGGCAATCCTCATAGACGAATAGAGATTAAGCGTTCGCTGAATGCATTGTATTTCATTACAGTTCTTGCAAGTTTCTTCTTTATTATAAATGCAACACCATTTCTTCTTTGTCTTTCATTTCCAGAATAGTAGACATATGATCATCTGATGCAAAGTGCCCCATGCCAGTCCATTTCAGTTCGCTGACACCCAACAGATCAAGTTGTACACGTTCCATTTCATTCTTGACCACCTCCAACTTCCCTTGGTTCATGCTTCGTACGTTCCATGTTCCAATGCGTAAGACATCTTTACAGCTTCTGACTCTCATTTCATGCGCAGCTACATCAGCAGTCAGACTTCCCGAGGGCTTTGATCCAACCACATCATAAATGCTGGCTTTACTCTGAAAAGTCTTCAGCTCTTCCCCAGTAGCTAGTAGAGTGCCTTCTGACCTGGGGGTCTCATCTTCCAGCACCATAGCACAATTTGTTTTGTTGTAACTATCCATTGGGTTTTCATGGCAAGATACAGAAATGGATTGCCGGGCCTTTCTTCCGCGCAGTTTAAGTTTGGTGTTGTTGCCGTTGTCACAAAAATGTGATCCAAAAATGTGACATACATATAGATATAGATATATATAGATATACATATATATATATATATATATATATATATATATATAACCTATAGATATATGAGAATATATCTATAGTGAGATATGAAGGGCATAAAATACACCCAAATGATAGACATAGACATCTGTAAGATGTGTGCTATAGGTATAAATATATAGGCCTCTATATGGAAGTCTGCAAAGAAGCAGACAGAGATATGCCTACAAAAAGGTATTCACATAGGAAAATGTGAAGAGGAAAGATTCATCTAATAACAAGAAGGTGGAACCTACTTGAGAAGATATATAGAGAATCAATTCCCACTGGTTATGGCTACAGGGATGCTAGGTAGTAGAATAACCAGGATGGTTACGTGAAAAGCAGAGGATGATATCAGTCTGCAGCCAGCAAGTCCCGAGTATTCTAGAACTCTAGCATGGTAAGTGAACAGAAAACGCATAGGAATGAGATACCATGCTGACCTGCTTAAGGCCAAAAAGGCATCATGCGTTCTTACCATGAGGACGAGCTGGAAGGAGAAAACATATTCCCTATTGGAAATACTATGGACCAAAGCAGGGAATTAGCAACTCCTTAAGCTTTCACGTAAGAGGAGGCCTATGTCCTTTATATTAAAAGGAGAACTTTTCTAGTCATGGGAGACATGACTGAAAAAGCCTTTTTTAACCATCTAGTATAGCTGTTGGAGAAAAAAAAAACCATGCTCTCTAGCAAGGGCCCATAGTGGACAGCTTCTCTGTAGAATTGCAGAGAGCATGATGCAGGAGAATGAGGAGACAGAACTGGCTGCAGAAGAGCCAGTACCTATGTCAACTATGCTGCCAAACCCAGGGGAATGGAGATGGCAGAAAGAGAAGACAATCCAACAAGCTTGTAGTGAAAAAATTCCCAAGACAGATGACAGCACTGACTTGGAGCCACTACTAAGACCAGACAGAATGTTAGTGGAGGACAAATCTGGTTGCTGGTGGACAAGAACCAGTAGTCCAAACATTAAGGCTCCTGCATTGGCAGCTGCTAGCCAGACAGCAGAAGAATGGTACTGTTTAAAAACAGAAAGAACAGACAAAACAAGAGTAGAAAACTCTGGACGTGTCTGATGAACTGCTTCAAAGTAAGATTGAAAAAGAGGAGTCAACTCAGAGAAGAGAACTCCACACTGGAAAAGTAAGAAAACTAGAGAGGTTGAAGAAAAAGCCCTCCGGTGAAGCAATACCGCTCTTACAGAGGAAAACCCTGGTAAGAGGGTAAAGAGAATGGAGCTGAAGAAAACTTACAAAGTAGTAAGTTTATAGAAATGAAAAAAAAAAAAGACATGCTGGCACAGGAAACTATCATTTGATAGTGGAAAGACCTCTTTCCCTAGCAGGAAAAGAGGAGAACCCTGTGACCTAGAAGCATGAACATCCTGACAGCTCATAGAACATAGAAAGAATGGATGTCTTTCGGGAAGAGATCCATGTTTAGGATTTAGAATGACAGCAGTGGATTGCCTCTATTGAGAAGAAGCAACTGCAGATTCTAATCCCAAGAGTCACAAGCATCTGATGGATTGCTCAGAAACCCTGTGGTTGCTGTGTTTGCTGAGCCTGGTGAGAGGTTGAACTCTGCAGACCAGGACGATGCTTCCCCTGTTTGGGAACATCTGTATGATGGGCAGATGATGCATAAAACCTTCTTCTCCTATGGGAAGAAAGTTTGGCAGGACATTTCCTATCTACTGGGACAGAAGAAGGTGCAGAACAGCCCCTAGGAACAGGTAAGTCAGTGGAGAACTGAGTAACCTGACTTAAAGACTCCTTGTTGAAAAGATTTTCTCCAGTGCAAGGAGTATGTCCCAGTCTGTGCTGTGCCCATTTGTACAAGTCTGAAGCTTGGAGCCAGGCTCTACGTCGTGCCCCTATAATTATAGCAGAAGTCCTGCTAACAGACTCAAAAGAGTCTAGGGAAGCACGAGTAAGAAACCAAGAGAGATTCTGGAGATGCTTGAGCAGTGAAAAATAGTCTGCACTCTTGGACTCTGGAAGGGAAGGAGTCAAAAGAAGTAATTGCTTTGTGACCTCCTCAAGAGATAGACTCATATAGAAAATATAGGAGAGAATTCTTGCAGAAAGCATAGATGTCTGGAAGGTTTGACGTCCAAAGGCATCAAGTGTCTTAGACTCACGACCTGGCGGATAAGAAGAGTGCTTTTTCTTACTCTTTATCCGCCGCATTGCTGATTCCACTACTATGGAATGATGAGGAAGTTGAGTCTTTTGAAACCCTGGAGAGGGGGGCACCTGATATAAGAGATCAGTTGCTCTGGAAGGTAGGGGTACCCTTAAAGGTGTTTCCCACATTCCTAGAAGGAGATCCTGCAAGGAATGATGCAAAGGAAGCATTATGTTCTCCTTTGCTTTGGTAGAAACAGAGCCTTGTGCAGGATCATGTCCCGGGATAGGAATGGCAAGAGATCTTGCTATATCCAGGAGGAAACTCTGAAAAGAGGGATCCCCAACAGGAATTTCCCTTGGACAGGTTAGATCTGAAGAACTAGCCTGAGCAGCGACAGAGCTATCGAGATATATAGGAATAGAAGATCCTGCACAGTGCAGTGTGGAATGCTTAAAGGATGGCCGCCGGTACTGGCTGTCAGGAGCAGCGACCGTCATTACCACATTGTCCATGCCAGGTATCGACTCCAAGCTTGGCATAGAAGGGAGCGATCCTGTTGAAAAAAGCATGGTAGGAGTTGGCCACGATGCTACTGTGGATACCGGTAGCGATGCCAATACCGGTACCGATGTCAGAGTCGAGCCCGACAAAGACATCGGAGCAGTCATCGGCGACAGTTCAATCGGTACCGAGGTAACCGAAAACCTCCGGGTGCTATCCTCAGTACCGAACCACCGGTATCGATCGGTGTCGGTACCAAAGTGTATTGGTACCGAGTCTTCCAGACTAGAGAGCGATTCTAAACTCGGCATCGAGAAGCGAATCATGGAAGGCACCGACCGTAAGGGTAATGAGGACATCGGTACCGACTTCAGTACCGTGTCTGATACCGGTGAATGAAGGTCAGCTAGTGGCAACTCAATCGGCCTTGGGGGAACCGAAAGTTGCGGATCCAAATCATCGGAACCGAGCCTTCGGTACCGCCGAGGGCCGGTACCAAGGCGAGTCGGTACCCAGTCCTCCAGACTGGAGAGCGATTCCAGACTCGGCATCGAAGGAAGCGAGGCTATCGATGCACGTCTGGAGGGTACCGACGTCGGTGGTAGTATCGGTGCTGGTACTGATAATGGAAAGTCAGTCTGGAGTGTATCCATCAGTCCCGAAGGCACCGAGGATGCCAGATGACCATCCCTGGTGAGGAGTGTTTCATCCAACACCAGTGCTGATGTCGGGGTATCGGTACCGCTCGAAGCGGATGCCACCACTGGACATGGCTCAGGTATGTTCTGTGAGGGGTGAACCCCAGGAACAACCTGAAACCCCTTATAAGCTTTGGAGACCAAAGACTCCCGCCGGGGTTTTGAAGCCAGTGGGCCCTCGAGAGCAAGGCCGGAGCCGTCTACATGCTGTGCATGAGACCTACCACCCGAGGGCTGGCTAGTCTTAACAGACTGTTTGTGGGTTACCTGATCCTGTGTAGAAGAAGAAGGGGACGGTGCCCCGAAGCTGGAGGGAAACCGTGTATCAAGGGAACCTCGATATTGAAGACCTCTTCTCACCAAACTGTTGTCAGGACCCAAGCAGGTTAGACACCGACTTCGAGGGTCTAAAAATAAAGTTGTACCACCACAGTTTGAACATTTCTTGGAGAAAGTGGCTGGCGGTTCCATGAAGGAAAAAGAAGAGGCCTAAAAGGCCTAAGACACCGTGAGACACTATGAAGAAAAAATATTCCTTGAACAAGGAAGATTTTACAAGAAAAGAAAAGAAAACACCAGCGGTACCGGTGGCATCAGGAGACAGCCGCGACCACAAGAAAACTAAAGAAATAAAACAAGAATTTTCTGCGGTGACAGGAGGACGTCCTGCCGGCTCCGCGGAAAAACGAAAACTGAGGAGAGGCAGTTGGGAAAGGCGGGAAGGCAGCACGCAGGCATGGTGGGATGCTTCCAAAAGCTCTTTGATTGGACGCTGGGAAGCGTTCCCGCGCAGACTCCGTCGGTACTGACGTACCCATATGTGAAGACTCATTCCTGCTTGTTCCTGGAGATTGGCCGCTATATGAAACAGGGCTTGATGGACCTTTGGTCTGACCTAAAATGGCAGTTCTTATGTTCTTATTCAGAATCTAGATAACAAACCTGCCACATTAAAAGAGTACTAATGCCTGCAACTCAAACAGTGACAACTCAAGCAATGAAAAGGCAGCAGCTACAGAAATATTACAGCAGAGTCTAGAAGAGAATTATTCTTCCTAACAATGAAAAGCAACAACATAGTGGTAAGGGCAATAGACTGAAAACTAAAAGTGCCAGTGTTTAATTCACAATCCTTGGGGCTGATATTCAAAGGAGAGTAGGACATTATTTAATTCTCTTATATACCGCTCTATTCTGCATCAGTGCAGTTTACATTGAACAAACTGAAATTACATTGAACAGGGCATTATAACTTGGAGATAACTATTTTACAGGGAACATGGGCTATGGAGGGTTAAGTGGCTTGCCCAAGACCACAAGGAGCACCCGTGGGATTAGAAACCCCAGTCCTTCCGGCCCAAGGTTGCTGTCCTCTAGTGGGATTTGAACCCCCAACCTTCCGGCCTAAAGTACCTTGCCCCAACCACTAGGCCACTCCAATTGTCAGACATGGGTGTGACTGTGTCTGACAATCTTAAAGTAGCTAAACAGGTAGAAAAGGTGATGATGAAAGCTAAAAGGATGCTTGGGTGCATAGGGAGAGGAATGGCCAGCAGAAGAAAGGAGATGATAGTGCCTCTGTATAAGTCTTTGGTGCGACCTCATTTGGAGTATAGTGTGCAAGTCTGGAGACCACACCTTCAGAGGGATATAAATAGGTTGGAGTCGGTGCAGAGGGTGGCTATTAAAATGGTTAGTGGGCTTCTTTAAAAAGCATATAAAGGACTTCCGGTGGCATGGTGGGCTGAGGAAGACGTCTCTTTCTTGGCTCCGAGGCCTGCCCTCCCCCCTGATCTAAAATTTTAGCCTGCTAACCTGATACCTTGCACGGGTTGACTTGGGGGAGGTAGCTGAGTTTGTGGTGTGCAGTTTGGAGCCTGTGTGTGCAGCGGTGGAGTGTATGGCGATGAAAGTCAGCAAGCGTGATAAGCCCCGGGGAGCTGAAACCAAGATGGCCGAGAGTGACACGGCTGGCCAGTCTATGGCGGCGCAGTCTACCCTGATTGAGGAAGTGTCTAAGGCGGTGGTTCTCGCCGTGGAAGATCGTTTGGGAGGTTTGGCGACACAAATGGCAGCGGTGGCACAGGCTGTTACTGACTTTAATGGCCGGGTGCAGCAGGCGGAACGGCGCATTAGCGCGGTAGAGGACGAGCAGACATGTGCCGCAACCCGCATCAAAAAACTGGAGGAGGCCCTGGCTAAGCAGGCAGACAAGCTGGAAGACCTTGAAAACCGGAGCCGCAGGAACAACTTACGGTTTATAGGCATTGTGGAGTCGGTGCAGGAGAAAGATTTGCGCCGGTACCTCGAGCGGTGGATTCCGGAGCACTTGCCGCTGGAAGAGGTGTTGGGGCCCATTACTCTGGAGAGGGCCCATAGATTGGGGCCCTTTCGGGCTGGTGACAACAGACCCCATGCCTTTATTGCCTGGTTTCTTAATGCGGCTCAGAAAGACGGGGTTTTGAGAGCGGCTCGTTTATTTATTTATTTATTTATTTAACAGTATTTCTAAACCGCCTTATCTTAATAATCAAGGTGGTATCACAGCAAGCAATCAGGTAAAGTGTGTGTGTTGTACATGCAGTGAGGATGAAACTTAGTTGTGTGAGGGCTGTGTTGGGTGCTGGATGGGTTTGAGCTATGTACAAGGTGGGCTATTTACAGTGGTGCTAAAAACACATTTTATATACATACAGTTGTTTAGGAGGATTGGAGTGCTGTTATCCATTCTCTTAGGCTATGTGATGTGACCATAGTGCTCTATGAACAGCATGGTTTTCAGTTGTTTTCTGAAGTCTTTGAGGTCTGGAGTTGCCCTTAGATCGTCCGGTAGATTGTTCCATATTGTTGGAGCAGCCATGGAGAGAGCTCTGTCTGTTGTGTCCTTGCGTGTGTGCTTGTATTCATTTGGGGTACTGACTCGGTTGCGTGTTTGACTTCTTCTAGGACGTGCGCTGGTTTCCGGTTGTATGAGCGTGTGGAGGCTGTTGGCTGATGTGTGCTCTTTTATCTTAAATAGGTTTATGATGGTCTTGTATCTGATGCGAGCACTGATTGGGAGCCAGTGTAAGTCCTTTAATGTAGGTGTGATGTGCTCCTGCCTAGCGGCTCCGGATATGATTCGAGCTGCAGTGTTTTGTGCCAGCTGAAGTGGCTTGAGAGCTTGTTTTGGTAGTCCAAGGTATATCGGATTGCAGAAGTCCAGTATTGGGGTTATCAGTGCTTGACAGACGGTACGGAAGTGTTCTGGAGCGAGGAGTGGTTTCAGTCTCCTGATGATTCGCATCCTGTAGTAGGCCTTTTGTATTGTTTTGTCTATGTGTGGTTTGAGGTTGAGTTTACTGTCCAGAGTAACCCCAAGGTATCTCACCTCTGATCTTATCGGTATCGTGGTGCTTTGTATCTTTATGTTTGGTGGGTGTATGAAGCTTTGGTTCCGAGTGATGATTAAAGCTTCGGTCTTGTTGTAGTTTATTGCGAGGTTGTTGTTTTGGCACCACTTCGCCATTTGGGTAAGGCAGTCTGTTATCTTAGAGAAGTCCGGGTTGTCGATTGATATCGGGGAGTATACCATGATGTCGTCTGCGTATATTGTGTATTGGATGTTGTTCTCTTTCATAATGTTGCATATTGGTTGGATGTAGATGTTAAAAAGGAGTGCTGAGAGTGCGGATCCTTGCGGTACTCCTTGTTGTATGTTTATGGGTCGGGAGGTGTCATGTCCCACCTTGACCTGTAGCTGTCTTTCGGTTAGGTACGAGTGGAACCATTTCAGAGTGGTACCGTGTATACCAGTGTTCTTTAGTCTCTCCAGGAGCATATTGTGGTCAACTGTGTCGAAAGCTGAGGAGATGTCGATGAAGATCATTATAATTCCATTCCTGGTGTTGTCAATTATTCTTATGATGCTGTCGAAGAGGTAGATCAGTAGGGTTTCGACTCCATGGTTGGGACGAAATCCGTGTTGGTTGTCGTCGAGAGTTCCGTGTTCGTCAATGTGTTCCTGAAGTTGTAGTTGAACCGTCTTTTCGATTATTTTTGCGAGGAAGGGTATGCTGGAGATTGGTCGGTATGCTGCTGGGTCCTTTTTGTCGAGAGTAGTTTTCTTTGTGATTGGTCTTACTGAGGCAAGCTTTAATTGCTGTGGCATGAGTCCTTGAGTGAGTGAGTTGTGTACCATTTTATGAATGGTTGGTATGAGGCTTGATTTGGTGGCTTTGACCCATGACACTGGGCAAGGGTCTGTAGGAGCAGTGCTTGTGTTGATTGTGGAGATGATGTGGGATATCTGTTCTTTTGAGGGTGAGTAGAATGTGCCCCAGGTTTTGGGGTGTACGTTCGTTCTGGTGGTTCCACTGGGTGTTGTGCGCTCTGTGGAGTGAAATTTGTCTTTGATGTGGTCGGCGAATTTCTGTGGATCCACTTGTATTTCTCTTTCTGCTGCTTGCTCTTTTGTCAGGGTTTTTACTATTTCGAAAAGTTCTCTGGGTTTGTTGATGGAAGAATTTATCAGGTTTGTGTGGAATTCTCTCTTTGATTGGTTGATGTGTTCATTGTATTGTTTTTGCTTTGTTAGGTAAAGATGTTGGTCGGAAGTAGTTTTGTTTTTTCTCCATCTCCGTTCAATTTTCCTGAGCTCCCTCTTTTCCTGTCGTATTTTTGCTGAGTACCATGGTTTGTTTTGTCTCTTGTTGTGGTGTTGATTCTTGGTCCTGTCAACGGATGGTTTGGCGGCGTTAGCTAGAACGCTGTTCCAGTTGGAAACTTGTTCCTCCAGGTCCTCTGAGTCAATGTTCAAGTGTTGTATTGTGTCCTGTATGAATTCGTCCTTGTCAAAGGACTTGAATCGTCTTTGTGTGTGTGGGATGTTCGCTCTTTCGCTTGTCCGGTCTTCTTGTGATTGCAGTTTCGTTTCGATTAAGTAATGGTCAGACCATGGTACTGGGGTGATGGTGGGTGTAGAGATTAGGTCTCTTGAAGTTAGGTAGTTTGATGCGAAGATGAGGTCTGGGGATGATCCAAGTCTGTGTGTTGGTGCATTGACTATCTGTGTGAATTGAAGTGAGGTCATTGCCTGAAGGAAGGCCTCTGCATCTTTTGTATTGGCGGACTTAAGGTTGAAGTCTCCGATTAGTAGTGCTGGTTTGTTGTTTGTTGTTATGGCACAGGCTTCTTCGAGTGTGAAGGCTAGTTCGTCGGGTGGAGCACGGGGTGCTCTGTAGGTTAGGCAGATTGCAATATTCTTGTTCTTGATGCTAATTGTGTTACACTGCTGTGTATCTGTGAGGTTCTGTGTCTTGAACTTGAGTTCTGTTTTTGCTATTATTAGGACTCCTCCTCCACGCTTGTGGGTGCGTGGGCAGTTGTATGCTGAGTAGTTGTTCGGTACTAGTTGGTTGAGTAGTACACTGTCGGTAGGGTTGAGCCATGTCTCTGTGATGCATATTATGTCGGGCTGTCGCTCTTCTATGTGGTCTACCAGAGTGTGTATCTTGTTGCAGACGGATCTGGCGTTTATGAGCTCAATTGTTGTTGTCTTTGTGGAAGAGGTTGTTGCTACATGTGCTTCCTTTGAGCCGGTGTTGGGGTTTGATTTGTGTCTGTTTGGTCTCTTTGCTTGGGAGGTTGCGAGTGTCTCTTTGTGTGTGTGTTGTGGACCGAGATATGGCAGTGCAGTTGGGGGGTACCATGGTGTGTTTGTTTGGGGGTAGTGGAGGTGTGTGGTCGGTGGGAGGAGTTGTGTGACTAGAAGGTATAGAGGCCCCCATGTCCCATGTTTGGCGCGAAGGAACCGGGAGACTGCCTGTACAGTTTTAATTTTCCAGGATTACTCGGCTGCAGTCTCGCAACGTCGACGGGCCTACAAAGAGGTCTGCAGCAGGCTGGTGGAGAAGGGCCTGAGATTCACCCTGGCCTACCCTGCCCGTTTGAGAGTGGACTGTGAAGGCGGGCACCGTCTTTTCGCGACGCCGGAGGAGGCCATGGACTATTGCAGCCGGCACGGATGAATCTATGTGCTGGGGGACATAGTGTGTTTTCACTCTGGGAGGGAGCGTTGCGGTAACCACTATGGCTGAACATGTACAAGAGCCTTTTATGTCTCCTGGTTTGAGTCCTGAGCAGTCTCCAGCGGGCTATCGTTCCGTGGACTCTGGAGGCGTTGGTGGAGAGCTCACCTTTACAGTTTAACGCTGACTGTTTATAGTTTAAAGTTGACAGTTTAAAGATTAAAGTTTCATGTCTGGTTCAGGTCTTGGGGGCATGGTTTACTTTTACAGTCAACATTTATGAGGGGGCAATGTGTCTGTATGATTTGTCTCTGTCTCTGACTTGTGGTTTCATTGCCCTATTGCCTCCGTCCCTGATATCTGGGAGGGTGGGGTGCTGCCATAGGTGTGGTGTCTGGCTAGGCCAGTTTGGACACGCGGGGGGTATGGGGAGGGAGCGGACTGTTTGCGGCAACCATTAGTACTTGCCCTTACTCTGCTAGTTCCTTTTCGGGCTGGGGGTGCGCTGTTCTCTTATTTTACCATGGATGGGTGGTTCTGGGGTAATGTTTGATTGGATCGGGGGGGGTCACTTGCGTGCCCTGGAAGTGCTGGTGGGGCCTCGAGAGTTAGGCCGGAGGTTGGCTGGTGGCGGTTGGTGCGAGGGGGGGGAGTACTGGGAGGGAGGGTTGCGGGGGGTAGGGGAGGGTTGGGGGGGGGGAACGACAGTTAGTATGGGTATCAGGACCGGGAGGGGGTGTGACTTTGGTTTGGTGGGGGGGTCTGCTTAAGTGGGAGTATGGGAGTGTTTCTGGACGTGTGTTGGTGTGCGGGGTCGCTACGGAGAGGGGGGGAACCCTAGGCTGGGGGGGTTCTCACCCACATCATGGGAGTGCTGTTGCTGTAAGGGACACTATCTGTGGGATGTATAATGGGTAATGGTACAAAAATTGCAACCTGGAATGTCTGTGGCTTGGGTTCCCCGATAAAACGATATAAAGTGTTGCAACAGTTGCAACGAAAGCAGATTGGGATTATAATGTTGCAAGAAACGCACCAATCAGGGGAAGAACATGAGAAATTGTGCAAAGGACGTATTGCTAAGGTTTATGGGGCTCCTGCTGTTGGGAAAAAAAGGGGAGTGGCTATCTTAATGGCTAAGCAGGTGGGTTGGGCGGAGGAGAGGGTGGAAGTGGACTTGGAGGGCCGGTATGTTTTTGTCTGGGGGCTGCTAGATGGTGTGAAAGTTGTTCTGTGCTCGGTGTACGCGCCCAATGTGTATGAAGCCCGGTTTTTTCAGGCCATTACTCGCTTGCTGGTAGCCACTAGTGGTTATCAGGTAATTCTGGGGGGAGATCTCAATGTTGCCATGGATGAGGGTATGGACAGATCGGGGCAGGTGGGGGAGAGGAGAGACCAGAGAAGTGTGCGGAGGCTTTGGGGGCTTTGTGAGGCAAATAATTTGATGGATGTTTGGAGAGTCTTGCACCCGGGGGACCGGGAGTACACCCACCTCTCTAGAGCCCATGGCACGTGGTCACGTCTGGATAATTTTTGACTTCCAAATCGCTTTTTCGCTGGGTGTTGGCGGTGGAGGTGGGCCCCTTGGTTATCTCGGACCATGCGATGGTTGTTTTGGAGCTTGGCAAGCGGGATTGCGGGCGAACACGGATTTGGCGATACCCGTTGGAACTTCGGGGTGACGCCCATTTCGAGCAACACCTTCGGGACCGGTGGGGTGAATATGTGACTTTCAATGACCTCCCTGAGACCAACCCGGTTCTTTTTTGGGAGGCCGGGAAGGCGGTGCTTCGGGGGGAGATCATTAGTTACCATAGTATGAAACGAAAGCGGATGAATCAGCGAATTATTACTTTGGAGCGGGAGTTGACCCTGGCGCGCAGGCGGGCGGCCTCCTGTATGTCGGGGGTGAATAAGCGCAAATTGCAGGAAGTGCAACTGGAGCTAGAGATGCTTTTACACCGGCGAGCCCAGAAATCTATGTTGTATTATCGGTATCAACTGTATCAGCATGGAAATAAGGCCGGGAGGCTGTTATCATCCCTGATGCGACCGGTGGGGGGCTCCAGACATATTGGAGTGATTAGGCATTCGGATGGTACCCTTCGGAGGGATGCGGGGGAGATAGAAAGAGTGTTCTCTAATTACTTTCAACAATTGTACCGGGGGCAGGAGAGTAGGGAGCAGGAGGGTTTGGACTTTTTGGAGGGGTGTACTTTACCTCATGTGAGTGCTGAGCATTTGCAGACCCTGAATCGGCCTATCTCCTTCAGTGAAGTTCGGGCGGGGATTAAGCATTTGAAGAACAGTCGGGCTCCTGGAATAGATGGTCTCCGGGGCGAGTTTTATAAAATCCTAGGGGATGCTATAGTGGCTCCTTTAGCGGAATACTTTGGGGATTTGGTCCGTAGGGGTGGGTTTCCCTATGAGGCAAATAAAGCTTTGATCACTATCCTGCCGAAGCCAGGGCGCGATCCGCTGCTTCCGGGATCTTATCGGCCCATCTCTCTCCTTAATGTTGATATCAAGCTCTTGGCAAAGATCATGGCGGATAGAGTAGCAGAGTTCTTGCCGGCTTTGATCCACAAAGATCAAGTGGGTTTTGTGAGGGGGAGGCACGCAGCCTATAGCTTGCAAAGAATTTTGCTTTCAATGTGTGCGGGAAGGGCGGCTCGATTGGAGTCCATGCTTATTAGTTTCGATGCAGAGAAAGCATTCGACAGAGTGGACTGGGGGTTTATGTATCAGGTGCTGGAGAGTCTGGGCTTCTCTGGATTTTTTGTGGACGTGGTGCGGCTTCTCTACTCGGACCCGAGGGGGGCTATCATGGTGAATGGTAATATGTCCTCGGAATTTTGTATACAAAAGGGGACTCGCCAGGGTTGTCCTCTATCTCCACTCCTGTTTGTTTTAACGTTGGAACCTTTGTTGATTCGGATTCGGGAGAGTCCACACTTTCGGGGTGTTCCTGTGGGACGGACGGAATTTCGTGTTGCAGCCTTTGCTGATGACTTGCTAGTGCATTTAGCGGAGCCTCAAGCAGGGCTTAGGCCTTTATTGCAACTTATCCAGGACTATGGAGTGCCGTCGGGGTTTCGCTTGAATTTGGATAAGTCTGAAGCTTTGTGTGTGGGCCCTGGGGGGCAGCAGGGTTGGCAGGGGGCTTTCCCTTTGAAGTGGGCTGCGGGTAAATTTAAATATTTGGGTATCTACTTGCCAGCGGACTTGGGCGATCTATATCAGTTGAATGTGACCAAGCTTCTTACTGATTTGACTTCGAGTGTTGATAAATGGAGAGATTTGCCGTTATCCCTGGGTGGCCGTATCGCCTTATATAAGATGTCGTTGTTCCCTAAGCTTTTATATACGCTTCAGACGCTTCCGTTGTTGTTAAGGCGTGTGGACCTTCGCAAACTGGATAGATTGCTGAATCGGTTTTTATGGAAGGGTAGGAGACCAAGAGTGCGTCTGACGGTGTTGAGGCAGCCCTGGGGGCATGGGGGGATGGGGCTCCCAGATGTTCGGAAATATAATATAGCTTGTCTATTACGACATGTACGTGATTGGCTTTGGGACTTGGGGGATTACACCCCGTTGGAAATGTGGGGGGAATTGGTGCAGCCTCTTCATTTACGGTATCTTTTGCATGCGCGAGTGGTTACCGGGTTGCCCCGGGATCTCCGTCATATTCTTCTAGATCCCCTACGGAAAGCATGGCAACACTTCTGTAAAGGTCGAGGGCTCCCCGTTCATTATTCTCCCTATCTTCCCATCAGGGGTAATGCAGAGTTTTTACCGGGGTTTTCGGGGCTAAATTTTGCTCGGTGGACTCGGTTGGGGATAGTGAACTTGGAACACGTGCTTACGTTGGATGGTAGGCTCGAAGATCTGTCCGTGCTGTGCCAACAGTATTCCTTGGAGGATGTTTTTCTTTACACGCAAATCCGTAGCTATATCCGTAGTATGCCCTTAGAGGCGTTGAGGGGAGCTGTCAGCTCCGCCGTGGAGGAGGCTCTAATGGGCGGGGATCAAGGGGTGCGGGTGGCCGGGTTACATAAAATGTTATGGGAGTTGGAGTCCCCGGTAGCAGTGGGGGAGCTGGCAGTCGCGTGGGCTCGGGACTTGGGGGAGGTGGTTGAGGGGACTGATGTGTTATGTGCCTTAGCTGCAATTCCGAAATTAAGTGTAATGGTAGTGCATTGGGACATGCAGTACAAGTTGCTGCGTCGATTATACTTCGCCCCTCTTAGGGCTTGGAAAGCTGGGATTGGAAGCTCTCATAGTTGTCCCCGCTGTGGGGATGGTAGGGCGACGTTAGGCCATATGCTCTGGTATTGCTCTAGAGTTCAGTTTTTTTGGGGGCAGGTGATGGCGTATTTGCGGGGCTGTGTGCGAGGGTCGCTAACTTTCCACGCAAGGAATGTGGTTCTTGACATATGGGAAGACTCGTGGGCTGTGGCGGTGGGGCCGGTGGTTTTGCACTGGATACGCTTGGTGCTGGTTACTGCCCGAATGACTGTTTTACAAATGTGGTTGGATGGTAAGGGGCCGGGATATGGTGTTTGGAGCGGGCGACTGCATGCAGTGTTGTTGATGGAAAGAATGCGAGCAGGTGGGCATCCGGGACGCTGGCAGCATTTTTGGTTGGGCTGGGGACCCCATTTGCAATCTCTGCCGCGTGGAACCCGCAGCAGGATCATAGGGGGGCTCTGAGGGAGCCTATGCATCCTGGATTTCGGACCTCTCCTTGTGGTCTGTAGACTATGGTGAGAAGGGTCCATGTTGAGTGTACAGGGTGGGATGGGTGGGTGGGGGGAGGGAGGGGGGGTTGTAGTTTGTTAGTTTGTTGAAGGGGGGAGTGGGGCAGGTGGGGGAGAAGGAACCACCCCCCGCCTGTCCTTCCTGTCTCCTTATGGGATTCTTATTGTGGAGGGGGGGTCGAGGGGAGGTTGGGGGGCTGGAGTAGAGGGGGAGAGATCTATGAAGTAGTGGTGGGGGGCATGGGAGGGGGGGGGTAGAAAGAATAGCCACGACAAGACCCGCACAGTACCAGAGAGAACATAGGGTCCGATACTATACTCCGACTTCTGTACAATTATTTGCTCGTTATGATCCTTGTTACGTTGGTTCTGTCCTATTTTCCTGTACAGGGTTGTTTTTTGGTTCATGGACCATTGGGAGGCGGGGATTGAACTTTTCGGTTTATTTGCTGGTAGGTGGGGGTGGTGGTAATGGCCTGTTTTGTTGAATGTTTCATGCGTATATGTGATTGTTGTTTTCCTGCTTGGACTGTTTTATTGTACTATGGGGTTTTTGGAAACTGTTAATAAATACATTTAAACATAATTTGTATTGCCTATACCCTTCTTACTTTCTGTTTCAAGATGTATTCTTGATTGTAATTTGAAATTCATAAATAAAAAATTTAAAAAAAAAAGCAGCATATAAAGACAGATTTAAAGAATATGTATACTTTAGAGGAAAGGTAGAATAGAGGAGATATGATAGAGATGTTTAAATACCTTCGTAGCATAAATGCACAAGAGGAGAGCCTCTTCCGATTGAAAGCAAGCACTGCTAGAAGGGGACATAGAAGTAATATGTGGAAATATTTCTTTATGGAAAGAGTGGTAGATGCGTGGAATAGTCTTCCAGTGGAGGTGGTAGAGATGAGGACAATATCTGAATTCAAAAATGCATGGGACAAACACAGAGGATCTCTAAAGGTAAAAAGGGGATATTGCAGTAGTTGATATGGAAGGGCAGACTAGATAGGCCATGTGGTCTTTTTCTGCCATCATGTTTCTATGTTATATGTTGGCTGGCAAATGCATAATTAGCCTATTTGTATATTCAGGGCTTAATTTGTAGGCAATGAAGAAGTGGAACTGTGGGCGGAGCCAAGGCTGGAAGTATTTGCATACTTTAGTTTACAGCATTGGTGAACAAACTATCTGCTTAGGCTAAGCCTGCTATTTGGCAGGCCTAAACTAAACGTGTAACTTACTTGAATAGTGGCTGAATATCGCCACTATATGGATACATTTTTAGCTTACACTTGCTCCTCCCCTAACATGGCCCTCAAATATAGAGATAATATCTGTCCATTTAGCAATTTAAACTCCAATGTTTATCTGTTTATTTTTTTTAAATACATAGACTAATTATGCATTTTCCAGCAAATGTATAATTGCCTTTGAATAGGGCATAATTATTAATTTGTCTGGTAGGTAAAATTATTCATTCATAATGAATACTCCCAGGTTCACCAATAAACCTCTCCCAACAATGGATGCATGCAAAAAAGATTTCATTCAAATTCTGGTCTCAAATCAGTGCTGACACCACCAACTCCCTCCACTGCTACACATCATACGTCATAACACAAAACCCTACAAATGGATACTGAACACAAGCACCAAATCCAAGAACTCAACCTGCACCAACCTTGTTGTTAAGTGCCGTCAAGTCGGAGTCAACTCATGGCAACCCTCTGGATAGCTTTCCTAAATTGTGCTCGGTCTTCAGTCAGGCGGCTCATTGTTGACAGACTGGTACCCGTAGCTGCTGTTATTGTATCGATCCATCTCATTGCTGGCCTTCCTCTTCTGCGTTGACCTTCTATCTTGCCAAGCATGATGTCTTTCTCTAATGATCTCTTTCTTCGCATGATGTGTCCAAAGTATGAAAGTCGAAGTCTTGTCATCTGAGCGTCTAAAGAAAGTTTAGGTTTGATCTCCTCTAGTACCGACTGGTTTGTTCTTCGGGCAGTCCATGGTATACACAGTATTCGCTGCCAGCACCATAATTCAAAGGCATCAATTTTCTTCCTGTCTATCTTTTTCACTGTCCAGCTTTCACAACCATATGATGTTATTGAAAATACCATGGCTTGAACAAGTGAAATCTTTGTATGGAGAAAGACATCTCTGCTCTTGAGAATCTTAGCTAGGTCTTTCATAGCCATTCTGCCAAGAGCAATGCGTCGTCTGTTTTTTTGACTGCTTGTTGCTTCTTTATTGATAGTTGATCCAAGTAGGTTAAAGTTGTTCACAATTTCAATTTCTTCGCCTTCAATGATGAACCTGTTTATTATGCCAGTTGTCATGATCTTTGTCTTCTTTACATTAAGGTGCAGGCCCATTTTGAGACTATGTTCTTTGATTGTGAGAAGCAAATGTTTCAGATCATCTTCACTTTCAGCCAGTAATGTGGTATCATCAGCATAGCGAAGGTTGTTGATGAGTCTTCCACCAATCTTCACACCTCTGTTGTCTTCATACAATCCTGCTTCTCTGATGATTTGTTCTGCATATAAATTAAACAGGTAGGGGGAACGTATGCAGCCTTGTCTTACACATTTGCTGATTTTAAACCATTCTGTTTCTCCTTGTTCCGTTCGAACTGCTGCTTCTTGATCAATGTACAGATTGTGCAAGAGAACGATCAGGTGTTCTGGTATACCCATAATTCTTAATGTGGCCCAGAGTTTCTCATGGTTTACACAGTCAAAAGCCTTGCTATAGTTGATAAAGCACAAATAGATATCCTTTTGGTATTCTTTAGTCTTTTCAAGGATCCATCTCACATCTGCAATGATGTCTCTCGTTCCTCACACTTTCCTGAACCCTGCTTGCACTTCAGATAGTTCTTATTCCAGGTATGGTTGTAGTCTCTTTTGAATAATCTTCAGTAGAATCTTGCTGGCATGTGGGATCAGAGCGATTGTGCTATAATTTCCACAGTCAGTTGGATCACCTTTCTTTAGTATTGGTATAAACAAAGATCTTTTCCAGTCAGTTGGCCATGATGTTGTCTTCCATATTTCTTGGCAGAGCCTTGTAAGTACGGTAACAGCTGCATCAGATTGCTGTAATACTTCTATGGGAATGCTATCAATGCCTTGTGCTTTGTTCTTTGATAAGGTTTTCAATGCTGCTTCAACTTCTTCTTTCATCACCAATGGTTCCCGATCATAAGGTAGAGGTTGAAACGACTGTTGGTCCACTTGATCTTTATCATATAAAAACTCTGTATATTCCTTCCACCTTTTCTTGATCTTCTCAGCATCATTCTACATAGAACCTTGAGCATCTTGTAACATTCCAATTCGAGGCTGGAACTTTTTCTTTAACTCTTGTCGCTTTAGGAAAGCCGATCTTGTTCTTCCTCGAATCGTTTCTGCTTCTATTTCCTTGCATGCGTCATTGTAGTACTTTTCCTTGTCCTGTGTTGCTGCACGTTGGAAATCTCTGTTGAGTTCTGCGATTTTCTTTCTTTCTCCTCTGGATTTAGCTTCTCTGCGTTTCTGGGCAATTTTCAGAGTTTCTTCCGTCATCCATTTTGGCTGTTTTTGCTTTTTCGCCATTTGTTGAGACTTCTCGCTTTCTTCCAACACAACCTTCTTGATGCCATTCCATAACTCTTCTGGAGCTCTGTCATTTGTACCTAAAGCAACAAATCAATTTTGCAGGCAGTCTTTAAATTCCAGTGGTATATTCTCAAGGTCTTATTTTGCTGCATGCATCAGTGGTTTGCTCTTTTTCAACTTTAGCTTGAGTTTGCATACCAGTAGTTGATGATCTGCACCACAGTCAGCTCCAGGTTTTGTCTTTGTTGATGTTACAGAGCTTTTCCATCGTTGACTTCCACAGATGTAGTCAATTTCATTTTTATACAATCCATTGGGTGAAGTCCATGTGTACAGTCGCCGCTTGTGTTGCTGGAAGAAGGTGTTTGAGATGAATAGATCGTTGGTCTTGCAGAATCCTATCAGTCTTTCTCCAGCTTCATTTCTGTTGCCAAGTCCATATTTTCCAACTACTTTGCCTTCTTTGTTGCCAACTTTTGTGTTCCAGTTACCCATGACTATCAGGATATCTTGTCTGCATGTTCTGTCATTTTCAGCTTGTACTTGTTCATAGAACTCTTCAATTTCATTCCCTTCTGCAGCTGTTGTTGGGGCATATACTTGAATTATAATTGTGTTGATAGGCATTCCTCGTAGACGAATAGAGATTAAGTGTTCGCTGACTGCATTGTATTTCATTACAGTTCTTGCAAGTTTCTTCTTTATTATAAATGCAACACCATTTCTTCTTTGTCTTGCATTTCCAGCATAGTAGACCATGTGATCATCTGATGCAAAGTGCCCAATGCCAGTCCATTTCAGTTTGCTGACACCCAACAGATCAAGTTGTACATGTTCCATTTCATTCTTGACCACCTCCAACTTCCCTTGGTTCATGCTTCGTACATTCCATGTTCCAATGCGTAAGACATCTTTACAGCTTCTGACTCTCATTTCATGCGCAGCTACATCAGCAGTCAGACGTCCCGAGGGTTTTGATCCAACCACATCATAAATGCTGGCTTTACTCTGAAAAGTCTTCAACTCTTCCCTAGTAGCTAGTTGAGTGCCTTCCGACCTGGGGGTCTCATCTTCCAGCACTATAGCACAATTTGTTTTGTTGTAACTATCCATTGGGTTTTCATGGCAAGATACAGAAGTAGATTGCCGGGCCTTTCCTCTGCGCAGTTTAAGTTTGGTGTTGTTGCCGTTGTCACAGAAATGTGATCCTCCGCCATCAACACTGTCCCATTCTGCTGATGCCCAGATGGGTGGTTTGTCTTGGTCTGGCACCTCAGCTGAGACCTGCCTATCTTAGGAGACCCTGCCAGTAGTTAAACTACCGATAGTTTAGCTCTCAGCATCACTGATGCACACAAGCCCTCACCTAGGTAAAATTAGCACTACAAATACTTCAGAAGTCCAGTAATCTCCAGTTGGAAAAGAACAAGCGGAACTACTACCGATTCCTGCACAGAAGCAACATATTAACAAAACCCCTCATCTCGGCTGCACGTGGAAAACACAGACCATTACCTAGTAAAGAATAAGAAATTACAAGTTAGAAAAAAATATGCAGACAAAAATTGAAATGGAAATCCCCCAAAACAGACACTGAAGAAAGAATCAGAAATGCATTCCCTCCTCTCTTGTAATCTAAGAAGTGCACTCCCTCCTCTCTTGTACTCTAAGAAGTGCACTCCCTCCTCTCTTGAACTCTAAGAAGTGCACTCCCTCCTCTCTTGAACCCTAAGAAGTGCACTCCCTCCTCTCTTGAACTCTAAGAAGTGCACTCCCTCCTCTCTTGTACTCTAAGAAGTGCACTCCCTCCTCTCCTGAACTCTAAGAAGTGCACTCCCTCCTCTCTTGAACTCTAAGAAGTGCACTCCCTCCTCTCCTGAACTCTAAGAAGTGCACTCCCTCCTCTCCTGTACTCTAAGAAGTGCACTCCCTCCTCTCCTGAACTCTAAGAAGTGCACTCCCTCCTCTCCTGAACTCTAAGAAGTGCACTCCCTCCTCTCTTGTACTCTAAGAAGTGCACTCCCTCCTCTCTTGAACTCTAAGAAGTGCACTCCCTCCTCTCTTGAACTCTAAGAAGTGCACTCCCTCCTCTCCTGAACTCTAAGAAGTGCACTCCCTCCTCTCCTGAACTCTAAGAAGTGCACTCCCTCCTCTCTTGAACTCTAAGAAGTGCACTCCCTCCTCTCTTGAACTCTAAGAAGTGCACTCCCTCCTCTCCTGAACTCTAAGAAGTGCACTCCCTCCTCTCTTGAACTCTAAGAAGTGCACTCCCTCCTCTCCTGAACTCTAAGAAGTGCACTCCCTCCTCTCTTGAACTCTAAGAAGTGCACTCCCTCCTCTCCTGAACTCTAAGAAGTGCACTCCCTCCTCTCTTGAACTCTAAGAAGTGCACTCCCTCCTCTCCTGAACTCTAAGAAGTGCACTCCCTCCTCTCTTGAACTCTAAGAAGTGCACTCCCTCCTCTCCTGAACTCTAAGAAGTGCACTCCCTCCTCTCTTGAACTCTAAGAAGTGCACTCCCTCCTCTCCTGAACTCTAAGAAGTGCACTCCCTCCTCTCTTGAACTCTAAGAAGTGCACTCCCTCCTCTCCTGAACTCTAAGAAGTGCACTCCCTCCTCTCCTGAACTCTAAGAAGTGCACTCCCTCCTCTCTTGAACTCTAAGAAGTGCACTCCCTCCTCTCTTGAACTCTAAGAAGTGCACTCCCTCCTCTCCTGAACTCTAAGAAGTGCACTCCCTCCTCTCCTGAACTCTAAGAAGTGCACTCCCTCCTCTCTTGAACTCTAAGAAGTGCACTCCCTCCTCTCTTGAACTCTAAGAAGTGCACTCCCTCCTCTCTTGAACTCTAAGAAGTGCACTCCCTCCTCTCTTGAACTCTAAGAAGTGCACTCCCTCCTCTCTTGAACTCTAAGAAGTGCACTCCCTCCTCTCTTGAACTCTAAGAAGTGCACTCCCTCCTCTCCTGAACTCTAAGAAGTGCACTCCCTCCTCTCCTGAACTCTAAGAAGTGCACTCCCTCCTCTCTTGAACTCTAAGATGTGCACTCCCTCCTCTCTTGAACTCTAAGAAGTGCACTCCCTCCTCTCTTGAACTCTAAGAAGTGCACTCCCTCCTCTCTTGTACTCTAAGAAGTGCACTCCCTCCTCTCCTGAACTCTAAGAAGTGCACTCCCTCCTCTCCTGAACTCTAAGAAGTGCACTCCCTCCTCTCTTGAACTCTAAGAAGTGCACTCCCTCCTCTCTTGTACTCTAAGAAGTGCACTCCCTCCTCTCTTGAACTCTAAGAAGTGCACTCCCTCCTCTCCTGAACTCTAAGAAGTGCACTCCCTCCTCTCCTGAACTCTAAGAAGTGCACTCCCTCCTCTCTTGAACTCTAAGAAGTGCACTCCCTCCTCTCCTGAACTCTAAGAAGTGCACTCCCTCCTCTCCTGAACTCTAAGAAGTGCACTCCCTCCTCTCCTGAACTCTAAGAAGTGCACTCCCTCCTCTCTTGAACTCTAAGAAGTGCACTCCCTCCTCTCTTGAACTCTAAGAAGTGCACTCCCTCCTCTCCTGAACTCTAAGAAGTGCACTCCCTCCTCTCTTGTACTCTAAGAAGTGCACTCCCTCCTCTCTTGAACTCTAAGAAGTGCACTCCCTCCTCTCCTGTACTCTAAGAAGTGCACTCCCTCCTCTCCTGAACTCTAAGAAGTGCACTCCCTCCTCTCTTGAACTCTAAGAAGTGCACTCCCTCCTCTCCTGAACTCTAAGAAGTGCACTCCCTCCTCTCTTGAACTCTAAGAAGTGCACTCCCTCCTCTCTTGTACTCTAAGAAGTGCACTCCCTCCTCTCCTGAACTCTAAGAAGTGCACTCCCTCCTCTCTTGAACTCTAAGAAGTGCACTCCCTCCTCTCCTGAACTCTAAGAAGTGCACTCCCTCCTCTCTTGAACTCTAAGAAGTGCACTCCCTCCTCTCCTGAACTCTAAGAAGTGCACTCCCTCCTCTCTTGAACTCTAAGAAGTGCACTCCCTCCTCTCTTGTACTCTAAGAAGTGCACTCCCTCCTCTCTTGAACTCTAAGAAGTGCACTCCCTCCTCTCTTGAACTCTAAGAAGTGCACTCCCTCCTCTCTTGAACTCTAAGAAGTGCACTCCCTCCTCTCTTGAACTCTAAGAAGTGCACTCCCTCCTCTCTTGAACTCTAAGAAGTGCACTCCCTCCTCTCTTGAACTCTAAGAAGTGCACTCCCTCCTCTCTTGAACTCTAAGAAGTGCACTCCCTCCTCTCTTGAACTCTAAGAAGTGCACTCCCTCCTGTCTCTCACTCTAAGAAGTGCACTCCCTCCTCTCTTGAACTCTAAGAAGTGCACTCCCTCCTCTCTTGAACTCTAAGAAGTGCACTCCCTCCTCTCCTGAACTCTAAGAAGTGCACTCCCTCCTCTCCTGAACTCTAAGAAGTGCACTCCCTCCTCTCCTGAACTCTAAGAAGTGCACTCCCTCCTCTCTTGAACTCTAAGAAGTGCACTCCCTCCTCTCCTGAACTCTAAGAAGTGCACTCCCTCCTCTCCTGAACTCTAAGAAGTGCACTCCCTCCTCTCTTGAACTCTAAGAAGTGCACTCCCTCCTCTCTTGTACTCTAAGAAGTGCACTCCCTCCTCTCTTGAACTCTAAGAAGTGCACTCCCTCCTCTCTTGAACTCTAAGAAGTGCACTCCCTCCTCTCTTGAACTCTAAGAAGTGCACTCCCTCCTCTCCTGAACTCTAAGAAGTGCACTCCCTCCTCTCTTGTACTCTAAGAAGTGCACTCCCTCCTCTCTTGAACTCTAAGAAGTGCACTCCCTCCTCTCTTGAACTCTAAGAAGTGCACTCCCTCCTCTCTTGAACTCTAAGAAGTGCACTCCCTCCTCTCTTGAACTCTAAGAAGTGCACTCCCTCCTCTCTTGAACTCTAAGAAGTGCACTCCCTCCTCTCTTGTACTCTAAGAAGTGCACTCCCTCCTCTCTTGAACTCTAAGAAGTGCACTCCCTCCTCTCTTGAACTCTAAGAAGTGCACTCCCTCCTCTCTTGAACTCTAAGAAGTGCACTCCCTCCTCTCCTGAACTCTAAGAAGTGCACTCCCTCCTCTCCTGAACTCTAAGAAGTGCACTCCCTCCTCTCCTGAACTCTAAGAAGTGCACTCCCTCCTCTCTTGAACTCTAAGAAGTGCACTCCCTCCTCTCTTGAACTCTAAGAAGTGCACTCCCTCCTCTCTTGAACTCTAAGAAGTGCACTCCCTCCTCTCCTGAACTCTAAGAAGTGCACTCCCTCCTCTCCTGAACTCTAAGAAGTGCACTCCCTCCTCTCTTGAACTCTAAGAAGTGCACTCCCTCCTCTCTTGTACTCTAAGAAGTGCACTCCCTCCTCTCTTGAACTCTAAGAAGTGCACTCCCTCCTCTCTTGAACTCTAAGAAGTGCACTCCCTCCTCTCCTGAACTCTAAGAAGTGCACTCCCTCCTCTCCTGAACTCTAAGAAGTGCACTCCCTCCTCTCCTGAACTCTAAGAAGTGCACTCCCTCCTCTCTTGTACTCTAAGAAGTGCACTCCCTCCTCTCCTGAACTCTAAGAAGTGCACTCCCTCCTCTCCTGAACTCTAAGAAGTGCACTCCCTCCTCTCTTGAACTCTAAGAAGTGCACTCCCTCCTCTCTTGAACTCTAAGAAGTGCACTCCCTCCTCTCTTGAACTCTAAGAAGTGCACTCCCTCCTCTCTTGAACTCTAAGAAGTGCACTCCCTCCTCTCCTGAACTCTAAGAAGTGCACTCCCTCCTCTCCTGAACTCTAAGAAGTGCACTCCCTCCTCTCTTGAACTCTAAGAAGTGCACTCCCTCCTCTCTTGAACTCTAAGAAGTGCACTCCCTCCTCTCCTGAACTCTAAGAAGTGCACTCCCTCCTCTCTTGAACTCTAAGAAGTGCACTCCCTCCTCTCTTGAACTCTAAGAAGTGCACTCCCTCCTCTCTTGAACTCTAAGAAGTGCACTCCCTCCTCTCTTGTACTCTAAGAAGTGCACTCCCTCCTCTCTTGAACTCTAAGAAGTGCACTCCCTCCTCTCCTGAACTCTAAGAAGTGCACTCCCTCCTCTCTTGAACTCTAAGAAGTGCACTCCCTCCTCTCCTGAACTCTAAGAAGTGCACTCCCTCCTCTCTTGAACTCTAAGAAGTGCACTCCCTCCTCTCCTGAACTCTAAGAAGTGCACTCCCTCCTCTCCTGAACTCTAAGAAGTGCACTCCCTCCTCTCCTGAACTCTAAGAAGTGCACTCCCTCCTCTCTTGTACTCTAAGAAGTGCACTCCCTCCTCTCTTGAACTCTAAGAAGTGCACTCCCTCCTCTCTTGAACTCTAAGAAGTGCACTCCCTCCTCTCTTGTACTCTAAGAAGTGCACTCCCTCCTCTCTTGAACTCTAAGAAGTGCACTCCCTCCTCTCTTGAACTCTAAGAAGTGCACTCCCTCCTCTCTTGAACTCTAAGAAGTGCACTCCCTCCTCTCTTGAACTCTAAGAAGTGCACTCCCTCCTCTCTTGAACTCTAAGAAGTGCACTCCCTCCTCTCTTGAACTCTAAGAAGTGCACTCCCTCCTCTCTTGAACTCTAAGAAGTGCACTCCCTCCTCTCTTGAACTCTAAGAAGTGCACTCCCTCCTCTCTTGAACTCTAAGAAGTGCACTCCCTCCTCTCTTGAACTCTAAGAAGTGCACTCCCTCCTCTCTTGAACTCTAAGAAGTGCACTCCCTCCTCTCTTGAACTCTAAGAAGTGCACTCCCTCCTCTCCTGAACTCTAAGAAGTGCACTCCCTCCTCTCCTGAACTCTAAGAAGTGCACTCCCTCCTCTCCTGAACTCTAAGAAGTGCACTCCCTCCTCTCTTGAACTCTAAGAAGTGCACTCCCTCCTCTCCTGAACTCTAAGAAGTGCACTCCCTCCTCTCCTGAACTCTAAGAAGTGCACTCCCTCCTCTCTTGAACTCTAAGAAGTGCACTCCCTCCTCTCTTGAACTCTAAGAAGTGCACTCCCTCCTCTCCTGAACTCTAAGAAGTGCACTCCCTCCTCTCTTGAACTCTAAGAAGTGCACTCCCTCCTCTCCTGAACTCTAAGAAGTGCACTCCCTCCTCTCTTGAACTCTAAGAAGTGCACTCCCTCCTCTCTTGAACTCTAAGAAGTGCACTCCCTCCTCTCCTGAACTCTAAGAAGTGCACTCCCTCCTCTCCTGAACTCTAAGAAGTGCACTCCCTCCTCTCCTGAACTCTAAGAAGTGCACTCCCTCCTCTCCTGAACTCTAAGAAGTGCACTCCCTCCTCTCTTGAACTCTAAGAAGTGCACTCCCTCCTCTCTTGAACTCTAAGAAGTGCACTCCCTCCTCTCTTGAACTCTAAGAAGTGCACTCCCTCCTCTCTTGAACTCTAAGAAGTGCACTCTCTCCCTCCTCTCCTGAACTCTAAGAAGTGCACTCCCTCCTCTCCTGAACTCTAAGAAGTGCACTCCCTCCTCTCCTGAACTCTAAGAAGTGCACTCCCTCCTCTCTTGAACTCTAAGAAGTGCACTCCCTCCTCTCCTGAACTCTAAGAAGTGCACTCCCTCCTCTCCTGAACTCTAAGAAGTGCACTCCCTCCTCTCTTGAACTCTAAGAAGTGCACTCCCTCCTCTCCTGAACTCTAAGAAGTGCACTCCCTCCTCTCCTGAACTCTAAGAAGTGCACTCCCTCCTCTCCTGAACTCTAAGAAGTGCACTCCCTCCTCTCTTGAACTCTAAGAAGTGCACTCCCTCCTCTCCTGAACTCTAAGAAGTGCACTCCCTCCTCTCTTGTACTCTAAGAAGTGCACTCCCTCCTCTCCTGAACTCTAAGAAGTGCACTCCCTCCTCTCCTGAACTCTAAGAAGTGCACTCCCTCCTCTCCTGAACTCTAAGAAGTGCACTCCCTCCTCTCTTGAACTCTAAGAAGTGCACTCCCTCCTCTCCTGAACTCTAAGAAGTGCACTCCCTCCTCTCTTGAACTCTAAGAAGTGCACTCCCTCCTCTCCTGAACTCTAAGAAGTGCACTCCCTCCTCTCTTGAACTCTAAGAAGTGCACTCCCTCCTCTCCTGAACTCTAAGAAGTGCACTCCCTCCTCTCCTGAACTCTAAGAAGTGCACTCCCTCCTCTCCTGAACTCTAAGAAGTGCACTCCCTCCTCTCCTGAACTCTAAGAAGTGCACTCCCTCCTCTCCTGAACTCTAAGAAGTGCACTCCCTCCTCTCCTGAACTCTAAGAAGTGCACTCCCTCCTCTCTTGAACTCTAAGAAGTGCACTCCCTCCTCTCTTGAACTCTAAGAAGTGCACTCCCTCCTCTCCTGAACTCTAAGAAGTGCACTCCCTCCTCTCCTGAACTCTAAGAAGTGCACTCCCTCCTCTCCTGAACTCTAAGAAGTGCACTCCCTCCTCTCCTGAACTCTAAGAAGTGCACTCCCTCCTCTCTTGTACTCTAAGAAGTGCACTCCCTCCTCTCTTGAACTCTAAGAAGTGCACTCCCTCCTCTCTTGAACTCTAAGAAGTGCACTCCCTCCTCTCCTGAACTCTAAGAAGTGCACTCCCTCCTCTCCTGAACTCTAAGAAGTGCACTCCCTCCTCTCCTGAACTCTAAGAAGTGCACTCCCTCCTCTCTTGTACTCTAAGAAGTGCACTCCCTCCTCTCTTGAACTCTAAGAAGTGCACTCCCTCCTCTCTTGAACTCTAAGAAGTGCACTCCCTCCTCTCTTGAACTCTAAGAAGTGCACTCCCTCCTCTCCTGAACTCTAAGAAGTGCACTCCCTCCTCTCTTGAACTCTAAGAAGTGCACTCCCTCCTCTCTTGAACTCTAAGAAGTGCACTCCCTCCTCTCTTGAACTCTAAGAAGTGCACTCCCTCCTCTCTTGAACTCTAAGAAGTGCACTCCCTCCTCTCTTGAACTCTAAGAAGTGCACTCCCTCCTCTCTTGAACTCTAAGAAGTGCACTCCCTCCTCTCCTGAACTCTAAGAAGTGCACTCCCTCCTCTCCTGAACTCTAAGAAGTGCACTCCCTCCTCTCCTCTCTTGAACTCTAAGAAGTGCACTCCCTCCTCTCTTGAACTCTAAGAAGTGCACTCCCTCCTCTCTTGAACTCTAAGAAGTGCACTCCCTCCTCTCCTGAACTCTAAGAAGTGCACTCCCTCCTCTCCTGAACTCTAAGAAGTGCACTCCCTCCTCTCTTGAACTCTAAGAAGTGCACTCCCTCCTCTCTTGAACTCTAAGAAGTGCACTCCCTCCTCTCCTGAACTCTAAGAAGTGCACTCCCTCCTCTCTTGAACTCTAAGAAGTGCACTCCCTCCTCTCCTGAACTCTAAGAAGTGCACTCCCTCCTCTCTTGAACTCTAAGAAGTGCACTCCCTCCTCTCTTGAACTCTAAGAAGTGCACTCCCTCCTCTCTTGAACTCTAAGAAGTGCACTCCCTCCTCTCTTGAACTCTAAGAAGTGCACTCCCTCCTCTCCTGAACTCTAAGAAGTGCACTCCCTCCTCTCCTGAACTCTAAGAAGTGCACTCCCTCCTCTCTTGAACTCTAAGAAGTGCAGTCCCTCCTCTCATGAACTCTAAGAAGTGCACTCCCTCCTCTCTTGAACTCTAAGAAGTGCACTCCCTCCTCTCTTGAACTCTAAGAAGTGCACTCCCTCCTCTCCTGAACTCTAAGAAGTGCACTCCCTCCTCTCTTGAACTCTAAGAAGTGCACTCCCTCCTCTCCTGAACTCTAAGAAGTGCACTCCCTCCTCTCTTGAACTCTAAGAAGTGCACTCCCTCCTCTCCTGAACTCTAAGAAGTGCACTCCCTCCTCTCCTGAACTCTAAGAAGTGCACTCCCTCCTCTCTTGAACTCTAAGAAGTGCACTCCCTCCTCTCTTGAACTCTAAGAAGTGCACTCCCTCCTCTCCTGAACTCTAAGAAGTGCACTCCCTCCTCTCCTGAACTCTAAGAAGTGCACTCCCTCCTCTCTTGAACTCTAAGAAGTGCACTCCCTCCTCTCCTGAACTCTAAGAAGTGCACTCCCTCCTCTCTTGAACTCTAAGAAGTGCACTCCCTCCTCTCTTGAACTCTAAGAAGTGCACTCCCTCCTCTCTTGAACTCTAAGAAGTGCACTCCCTCCTCTCCTGAACTCTAAGAAGTGCACTCCCTCCTCTCTTGAACTCTAAGAAGTGCACTCCCTCCTCTCCTGAACTCTAAGAAGTGCACTCCCTCCTCTCTTGTACTCTAAGAAGTGCACTCCCTCCTCTCTTGAACTCTAAGAAGTGCACTCCCTCCTCTCTTGAACTCTAAGAAGTGCACTCCCTCCTCTCCTGAACTCTAAGAAGTGCACTCCCTCCTCTCCTGAACTCTAAGAAGTGCACTCCCTCCTCTCCTGAACTCTAAGAAGTGCACTCCCTCCTCTCCTGAACTCTAAGAAGTGCACTCCCTCCTCTCTTGAACTCTAAGAAGTGCACTCCCTCCTCTCCTGAACTCTAAGAAGTGCACTCCCTCCTCTCTTGAACTCTAAGAAGTGCACTCCCTCCTCTCTTGAACTCTAAGAAGTGCACTCCCTCCTCTCTTGAACTCTAAGAAGTGCACTCCCTCCTCTCCTGAACTCTAAGAAGTGCACTCCCTCCTCTCCTGAACTCTAAGAAGTGCACTCCCTCCTCTCCTGAACTCTAAGAAGTGCACTCCCTCCTCTCTTGAACTCTAAGAAGTGCACTCCCTCCTCTCTTGAACTCTAAGAAGTGCACTCCCTCCTCTCCTGAACTCTAAGAAGTGCACTCCCTCCTCTCCTGAACTCTAAGAAGTGCACTCCCTCCTCTCTTGAACTCTAAGAAGTGCACTCCCTCCTCTCCTGAACTCTAAGAAGTGCACTCCCTCCTCTCTTGAACTCTAAGAAGTGCACTCCCTCCTCTCTTGAACTCTAAGAAGTGCACTCCCTCCTCTCCTGAACTCTAAGAAGTGCACTCCCTCCTCTCTTGAACTCTAAGAAGTGCACTCCCTCCTCTCCTGAACTCTAAGAAGTGCACTCCCTCCTCTCTTGAACTCTAAGAAGTGCACTCCCTCCTCTCTTGAACTCTAAGAAGTGCACTCCCTCCTCTCCTGAACTCTAAGAAGTGCACTCCCTCCTCTCCTGAACTCTAAGAAGTGCACTCCCTCCTCTCTTGAACTCTAAGAAGTGCACTCCCTCCTCTCTTGAACTCTAAGAAGTGCACTCCCTCCTCTCTTGAACTCTAAGAAGTGCACTCCCTCCTCTCCTGAACTCTAAGAAGTGCACTCCCTCCTCTCTTGAACTCTAAGAAGTGCACTCCCTCCTCTCCTGAACTCTAAGAAGTGCACTCCCTCCTCTCTTGAACTCTAAGAAGTGCACTCCCTCCTCTCTTGAACTCTAAGAAGTGCACTCCCTCCTCTCCTGAACTCTAAGAAGTGCACTCCCTCCTCTCTTGAACTCTAAGAAGTGCACTCCCTCCTCTCTTGAACTCTAAGAAGTGCACTCCCTCCTCTCTTGAACTCTAAGAAGTGCACTCCCTCCTCTCTTGAACTCTAAGAAGTGCACTCCCTCCTCTCTTGAACTCTAAGAAGTGCACTCCCTCCTCTCTTGAACTCTAAGAAGTGCACTCCCTCCTCTCTTGAACTCTAAGAAGTGCACTCCCTCCTCTCCTGAACTCTAAGAAGTGCACTCCCTCCTCTCTTGAACTCTAAGAAGTGCACTCCCTCCTCTCCTGAACTCTAAGAAGTGCACTCCCTCCTCTCCTGAACTCTAAGAAGTGCACTCCCTCCTCTCTTGAACTCTAAGAAGTGCACTCCCTCCTCTCTTGAACTCTAAGAAGTGCACTCCCTCCTCTCCTGAACTCTAAGAAGTGCACTCCCTCCTCTCTTGAACTCTAAGAAGTGCACTCCCTCCTCTCTTTAACTCTATGAAGTGCACTCCCTCCTCTCCTGAACTCTAAGAAGTGCACTCCCTCCTCTCTTGAACTCTAAGAAGTGCACTCCCTCCTCTCTTGAACTCTAAGAAGTGCACTCCCTCCTCTCCTGAACTCTAAGAAGTGCACTCCCTCCTCTCTTGAACTCTAAGAAGTGCACTCCCTCCTCTCTTGAACTCTAAGAAGTGCACTCCCTCCTCTCCTGAACTCTAAGAAGTGCACTCCCTCCTCTCTTGAACTCTAAGAAGTGCACTCCCTCCTCTCCTGAACTCTAAGAAGTGCACTCCCTCCTCTCTTGAACTCTAAGAAGTGCACTCCCTCCTCTCTTGAACTCTAAGAAGTGCACTCCCTCCTCTCCTGAACTCTAAGAAGTGCACTCCCTCCTCTCTTGAACTCTAAGAAGTGCACTCCCTCCTCTCTTGAACTCTAAGAAGTGCACTCCCTCCTCTCCTGAACTCTAAGAAGTGCACTCCCTCCTCTCTTGAACTCTAAGAAGTGCACTCCCTCCTCTCCTGAACTCTAAGAAGTGCACTCCCTCCTCTCCTGAACTCTAAGAAGTGCACTCCCTCCTCTCCTGAACTCTAAGAAGTGCACTCCCTCCTCTCTTGAACTCTAAGAAGTGCACTCCCTCCTCTCCTGAACTCTAAGAAGTGCACTCCCTCCTCTCCTGAACTCTAAGAAGTGCACTCCCTCCTCTCCTGAACTCTAAGAAGTGCACTCCCTCCTCTCCTGAACTCTAAGAAGTGCACTCCCTCCTCTCTTGAACTCTAAGAAGTGCACTCCCTCCTCTCCTGAACTCTAAGAAGTGCACTCCCTCCTCTCTTGAACTCTAAGAAGTGCACTCCCTCCTCTCTTGAACTCTAAGAAGTGCACTCACTCCTCTCGTGTACTCTAAGAAGTGCACTCCCTCCTCTCCTGAACTCTAAGAAGTGCACTCCCTCCTCTCTTGAACTCTAAGAAGTGCACTCCCTCCTCTCCTGAACTCTAAGAAGTGCACTCCCTCCTCTCTTGAACTCTAAGAAGTGCACTCCCTCCTCTCTTGAACTCTAAGAAGTGCACTCCCTCCTCTCTTGAACTCTAAGAAGTGCACTCCCTCCTCTCCTGAACTCTAAGAAGTGCACTCCCTCCTCTCTTGAACTCTAAGAAGTGCACTCCCTCCTCTCTTGAACTCTAAGAAGTGCACTCCCTCCTCTCCTGAACTCTAAGAAGTGCACTCCCTCCTCTCTTGAACTCTAAGAAGTGCACTCCCTCCTCTCCTGAACTCTAAGAAGTGCACTCCCTCCTCTCTTGAACTCTAAGAAGTGCACTCCCTCCTCTCTTGAACTCTAAGAAGTGCACTCCCTCCTCTCTTGAACTCTAAGAAGTGCACTCCCTCCTCTCTTGAACTCTAAGAAGTGCACTCCCTCCTCTCTTGAACTCTAAGAAGTGCACTCCCTCCTCTCTTGAACTCTAAGAAGTGCACTCCCTCCTCTCCTGTACTCTAAGAAGTGCACTCCCTCCTCTCTTGAACTCTAAGAAGTGCACTCCCTCCTCTCCTGAACTCTAAGAAGTGCACTCCCTCCTCTCTTGAACTCTAAGAAGTGCACTCCCTCCTCTCCTGAACTCTAAGAAGTGCACTCCCTCCTCCTCTCTTGAACTCTAAGAAGTGCACTCCCTCCTCTCCTGAACTCTAAGAAGTGCACTCCCTCCTCTCCTGAACTCTAAGAAGTGCACTCCCTCCTCTCTTGAACTCTAAGAAGTGCACTCCCTCCTCTCTTGAACTCTAAGAAGTGCACTCCCTCCTCTCTTGAACTCTAAGAAGTGCACTCCCTCCTCTCTTGAACTCTAAGAAGTGCACTCCCTCCTCTCTTGAACTCTAAGAAGTGCACTCCCTCCTCTCTTGAACTCTAAGAAGTGCACTCCCTCCTCTCTTGAACTCTAAGAAGTGCACTCCCTCCTCTCCTGAACTCTAAGAAGTGCACTCCCTCCTCTCCTGAACTCTAAGAAGTGCACTCCCTCCTCTCCTGAACTCTAAGAAGTGCACTCCCTCCTCTCCTGAACTCTAAGAAGTGCACTCCCTCCTCTCTTGAACTCTAAGAAGTGCACTCCCTCCTCTCCTGAACTCTAAGAAGTGCACTCCCTCCTCTCCTGAACTCTAAGAAGTGCACTCCCTCCTCTCTTGAACTCTAAGAAGTGCACTCCCTCCTCTCTTGAACTCTAAGAAGTGCACTCCCTCCTCTCTTGAACTCTAAGAAGTGCACTCCCTCCTCTCTTGAACTCTAAGAAGTGCACTCCCTCCTCTCCTGAACTCTAAGAAGTGCACTCCCTCCTCTCCTGAACTCTAAGAAGTGCACTCCCTCCTCTCTTGAACTCTAAGAAGTGCACTCCCTCCTCTCCTGAACTCTAAGAAGTGCACTCCCTCCTCTCTTGAACTCTAAGAAGTGCACTCCCTCCTCTCCTGAACTCTAAGAAGTGCACTCCCTCCTCTCCTGAACTCTAAGAAGTGCACTCCCTCCTCTCTTGAACTCTAAGAAGTGCACTCCCTCCTCTCTTGAACTCTAAGAAGTGCACTCCCTCCTCTCTTGAACTCTAAGAAGTGCACTCCCTCCTCTCTTGAACTCTAAGAAGTGCACTCCCTCCTCTCATGAACTCTAAGAAGTGCACTCCCTCCTCTCATGAACTCTAAGAAGTGCACTCCCTCCTCTCCTGAACTCTAAGAAATGCACTCCCTCCTCTCTTGAACTCTAAGAAGTGCACTCCCTCCTCTCTTGAACTCTAAGAAGTGCACTCCCTCCTCTCTTGAACTCTAAGAAGTGCACTCCCTCCTCTCTTGAACTCTAAGAAGTGCACTCCCTCCTCTCTTGAACTCTAAGAAGTGCACTCCCTCCTCTCTTGAACTCTAAGAAGTGCACTCCCTCCTCTCTTGAACTCTAAGAAGTGCACTCCCTCCTCTCCTGAACTCTAAGAAGTGCACTCCCTCCTCTCTTGAACTCTAAGAAGTGCACTCCCTCCTCTCTTGAACTCTAAGAAGTGCACTCCCTCCTCTCTTGAACTCTAAGAAGTGCACTCCCTCCTCTCTTGAACTCTAAGAAGTGCACTCCCTCCTCTCCTGAACTCTAAGAAGTGCACTCCCTCCTCTCTTGAACTCTAAGAAGTGCACTCCCTCCTCTCTTGAACTCTAAGAAGTGCACTCCCTCCTCTCCTGAACTCTAAGAAGTGCACTCCCTCCTCTCCTGAACTCTAAGAAGTGCACTCCCTCCTCTCTTGAACTCTAAGAAGTGCACTCCCTCCTCTCTTGTACTCTAAGAAGTGCACTCCCTCCTCTCTTGAACTCTAAGAAGTGCACTCCCTCCTCTCTTGAACTCTAAGAAGTGCACTCCCTCCTCTCTTGAACTCTAAGAAGTGCACTCCCTCCTCTCCTGAACTCTAAGAAGTGCACTCCCTCCTCTCCTGAACTCTAAGAAGTGCACTCCCTCCTCTCTTGAACTCTAAGAAGTGCACTCCCTCCTCTCCTGAACTCTAAGAAGTGCACTCCCTCCTCTCCTGAACTCTAAGAAGTGCACTCCCTCCTCTCTTGAACTCTAAGAAGTGCACTCCCTCCTCTCCTGAACTCTAAGAAGTGCACTCCCTCCTCTCTTGAACTCTAAGAAGTGCACTCCCTCCTCTCTTGAACTCTAAGAAGTGCACTCCCTCCTCTCGTGAACTCTAAGAAGTGCACTCCCTCCTCTCTTGAACTCTAAGAAGTGCACTCCCTCCTCTCTTGAACTCTAAGAAGTGCACTCCCACCACTCTTGAACTCTCAGAAGTGCACTCCCTCCTCTCCTTAACTCTAAGAAGTGCACTCCCTCCTCTCCTGAACTCTAAGAAGTGCACTCCCTCCTCTCCTGAACTCTAAGAAGTGCACTCCCTCCTCTCTTGAACTCTAAGAAGTGCACTCCCTCCTCTCCTGAACTCTAAGAAGTGCACTCCCTCCTCTCTTGAACTCTAAGAAGTGCACTCCCTCCTCTCTTGAACTCTAAGAAGTGCACTCCCTCCTCTCTTGAACTCTAAGAAGTGCACTCCCTCCTCTCTTGAACTCTAAGAAGTGCACTCCCTCCTCTCTTGAACTCTAAGAAGTGCACTCCCTCCTCTCCTGAACTCTAAGAAGTGCACTCCCTCCTCTCCTGAACTCTAAGAAGTGCACTCCCTCCTCTCTTGAACTCTAAGAAGTGCACTCCCTCCTCTCTTGAACTCTAAGAAGTGCACTCCCTCCTCTCTTGAACTCTAAGAAGTGCACTCCCTCCTCTCCTGAACTCTAAGAAGTGCACTCCCTCCTCTCTTGAACTCTAAGAAGTGCACTCCCTCCTCTCTTGAACTCTAAGAAGTGCACTCCCTCCTCTCTTGAACTCTAAGAAGTGCACTCCCTCCTCTCTTGAACTCTAAGAAGTGCACTCCCTCCTCTCTTGAACTCTAAGAAGTGCACTCCCTCCTCTCCTGAACTCTAAGAAGTGCACTCCCTCCTCTAGTGAACTCTAAGAAGTGCACTCCCTCCTCTCTTGAACTCTAAGAAGTGCACTCCCTCCTCTCCTGAACTCTAAGAAGTGCACTCCCTCCTCTCCTGAACTCTAAGAAGTGCACTCCCTCCTCTCTTGAACTCTAAGAAGTGCACTCCCTCCTCTCTTGAACTCTAAGAAGTGCACTCCCTCCTCTCTTGAACTCTAAGAAGTGCACTCCCTCCTCTCCTGAACTCTAAGAAGTGCACTCCCTCCTCTCTTGAACTCTAAGAAGTGCACTCCCTCCTCTCTTGAACTCTAAGAAGTGCACTCCCTCCTCTCCTGAACTCTAAGAAGTGCACTCCCTCCTCTCTTGAACTCTAAGAAGTGCACTCCCTCCTCTCCTGAACTCTAAGAAGTGCACTCCCTCCTCTCTTGAACTCTAAGAAGTGCACTCCCTCCTCTCCTGAACTCTAAGAAGTGCACTCCCTCCTCTCTTGAACTCTAAGAAGTGCACTCCCTCCTCTCTTGAACTCTAAGAAGTGCACTCCCTCCTCTCTTGAACTCTAAGAAGTGCACTCCCTCCTCTCTTGAACTCTAAGAAGTGCACTCCCTCCTCTCTTGAACTCTAAGAAGTGCACTCCCTCCTCTCCTGAACTCTAAGAAGTGCACTCCCTCCTCTCCTGAACTCTAAGAAGTGCACTCCCTCCTCTCTTGAACTCTAAGAAGTGCACTCCCTCCTCTCCTGAACTCTAAGAAGTGCACTCCCTCCTCTCTTGAACTCTAAGAAGTGCACTCCCTCCTCTCCTGAACTCTAAGAAGTGCACTCCCTCCTCTCTTGAACTCTAAGAAGTGCACTCCCTCCTCTCTTGAACTCTAAGAAGTGCACTCCCTCCTCTCTTGAACTCTAAGAAGTGCACTCCCTCCTCTCTTGAACTCTAAGAAGTGCACTCCCTCCTCTCCTGAACTCTAAGAAGTGCACTCCCTCCTCTCCTGAACTCTAAGAAGTGCACTCCCTCCTCTCCTGAACTCTAAGAAGTGCACTCCCTCCTCTCCTGAACTCTAAGAAGTGCACTCCCTCCTCTCTTGAACTCTAAGAAGTGCACTCCCTCCTCTCCTGAACTCTAAGAAGTGCACTCCCTCCTCTCTTGAACTCTAAGAAGTGCACTCCCTCCTCTCATGAACTCTAAGAAGTGCATTCCCTCCTCTCTTGAACTCTAAGAAGTGCACTCCCTCCTCTCTTGAACTCTAAGAAGTGCACTCCCTCCTCTCCTGAACTCTAAGAAGTGCACTCCCTCCTCTCCTGAACTCTAAGAAGTGCACTCCCTCCTCTCTTGAACTCTAAGAAGTGCACTCCCTCCTCTCTTGAACTCTAAGAAGTGCACTCCCTCCTCTCCTGAACTCTAAGAAGTGCACTCCCTCCTCTCTTGAACTCTAAGAAGTGCACTCCCTCCTCTCTTGAACTCTAAGAAGTGCACTCCCTCCTCTCTTGAACTCTAAGAAGTGCACTCCCTCCTCTCCTGAACTCTAAGAAGTGCACTCCCTCCTCTCTTGAACTCTAAGAAGTGCACTCCCTCCTCTCCTGAACTCTAAGAAGTGCACTCCCTCCTCTCCTGAACTCTAAGAAGTGCACTCCCTCCTCTCCTGAACTCTAAGAAGTGCACTCCCTCCTCTCCTGAACTCTAAGAAGTGCACTCCCTCCTCTCCTGAACTCTAAGAAGTGCACTCCCTCCTCTCTTGAACTCTAAGAAGTGCACTCCCTCCTCTCTTGAACTCTAAGAAGTGCACTCCCTCCTCTCCTGAACTCTAAGAAGTGCACTCCCTCCTCTCTTGAACTCTAAGAAGTGCACTCCCTCCTCTCTTGAACTCTAAGAAGTGCACTCCCTCCTCTCCTGAACTCTAAGAAGTGCACTCCCTCCTCTCTTGAACTCTAAGAAGTGCACTCCCTCCTCTCCTGAACTCTAAGAAGTGCACTCCCTCCTCTCCTGAACTCTAAGAAGTGCACTCCCTCCTCTCCTGAACTCTAAGAAGTGCACTCCCTCCTCTCTTGAACTCTAAGAAGTGCACTCCCTCCTCTCTTGAACTCTAAGAAGTGCACTCCCTCCTCTCTTGAACTCTAAGAAGTGCACTCCCTCCTCTCTTGAACTCTAAGAAGTGCACTCCCTCCTCTCTTGAACTCTAAGAAGTGCACTCCCTCCTCTCCTGAACTCTAAGAAGTGCACTCCCTCCTCTCCTGAACTCTAAGAAGTGCACTCCCTCCTCTCTTGAACTCTAAGAAGTGCACTCCCTCCTCTCTTGAACTCTAAGAAGTGCACTCCCTCCTCTCTTGAACTCTAAGAAGTGCACTCCCTCCTCTCTTGAACTCTAAGAAGTGCACTCCCTCCTCTCTTGAACTCTAAGAAGTGCACTCCCTCCTCTCTTGAACTCTAAGAAGTGCACTCCCTCCTCTCCTGAACTCTAAGAAGTGCACTCCCTCCTCTCCTGAACTCTAAGAAGTGCACTCCCTCCTCTCCTGAACTCTAAGAAGTGCACTCCCTCCTCTCTTGAACTCTAAGAAGTGCACTCCCTCCTCTCCTGAACTCTAAGAAGTGCACTCCCTCCTCTCTTGAACTCTAAGAAGTGCACTCCCTCCTCTCTTGAACTCTAAGAAGTGCACTCCCTCCTCTCTTGAACTCTAAGAAGTGCACTCCCTCCTCTCTTGAACTCTAAGAAGTGCACTCCCTCCTCTCTTGAACTCTAAGAAGTGCACTCCCTCCTCTCCTGAACTCTAAGAAGTGCACTCCCTCCTCTCCTGAACTCTAAGAAGTGCACTCCCTCCTCTCCTGAACTCTAAGAAGTGCACTCCCTCCTCTCTTGAACTCTAAGAAGTGCACTCCCTCCTCTCTTGAACTCTAAGAAGTGCACTCCCTCCTCTCTTGAACTCTAAGAAGTGCACTCCCTCCTCTCTTGAACTCTAAGAAGTGCACTCCCTCCTCTCCTGAACTCTAAGAAGTGCACTCCCTCCTCTCCTGAACTCTAAGAAGTGCACTCCCTCCTCTCCTGAACTCTAAGAAGTGCACTCCCTCCTCTCCTGAACTCTAAGAAGTGCACTCCCTCCTCTCTTGAACTCTAAGAAGTGCACTCCCTCCTCTCTTGAACTCTAAGAAGTGCACTCCCTCCTCTCCTGAACTCTAAGAAGTGCACTCCCTCCTCTCCTGAACTCTAAGAAGTGCACTCCCTCCTCTCTTGAACTCTAAGAAGTGCACTCCCTCCTCTCTTGAACTCTAAGAAGTGCACTCCCTCCTCTCCTGAACTCTAAGAAGTGCACTCCCTCCTCTCTTGAACTCTAAGAAGTGCACTCCCTCCTCTCTTGAACTCTAAGAAGTGCACTCCCTCCTCTCTTGAACTCTAAGAAGTGCACTCCCTCCTCTCCTGAACTCTAAGAAGTGCACTCCCTCCTCTCTTGAACTCTAAGAAGTGCACTCCCTCCTCTTGAACTCTAAGAAGTGCACTCCCTCCTCTCTTGAACTCTAAGAAGTGCACTCCCTCCTCTCCTGAACTCTAAGAAGTGCACTCCCTCCTCTCCTGAACTCTAAGAAGTGCACTCCCTCCTCTCTTGAACTCTAAGAAGTGCACTCCCTCCTCTCCTGAACTCTAAGAAGTGCACTCCCTCCTCTCTTGAACTCTAAGAAGTGCACTCCCTCCTCTCTTGAACTCTAAGAAGTGCACTCCCTCCTCTCCTGAACTCTAAGAAGTGCACTCCCTCCTCTCCTGAACTCTAAGAAGTGCACTCCCTCCTCTCTTGAACTCTAAGAAGTGCACTCCCTCCTCTCTTGAACTCTAAGAAGTGCACTCCCTCCTCTCCTGAACTCTAAGAAGTGCACTCCCTCCTCTCTTGAACTCTAAGAAGTGCACTCCCTCCTCTCCTGAACTCTAAGAAGTGCACTCCCTCCTCTCTTGAACTCTAAGAAGTGCACTCCCTCCTCTCTTGAACTCTAAGAAGTGCACTCCCTCCTCTCCTGAACTCTAAGAAGTGCACTCCCTCCTCTCCTGAACTCTAAGAAGTGCACTCCCTCCTCTCTTGAACTCTAAGAAGTGCACTCCCTCCTCTCTTGAACTCTAAGAAGTGCACTCCCTCCTCTCTTGAACTCTAAGAAGTGCACTCCCTCCTCTCTTGAACTCTAAGAAGTGCACTCCCTCCTCTCTTGAACTCTAAGAAGTGCACTCCCTCCTCTCTTGAACTCTAAGAAGTGCACTCCCTCCTCTCCTGAACTCTAAGAAGTGCACTCCCTCCTCTCTTGAACTCTAAGAAGTGCATTCCCTCCTCTCTTGAACACTAAGAAGTGCACTCCCTCCTCTCTTGAACTCTAAGAAGTGCACTCCCTCCTCTCTTGAACTCTAAGAAGTGCACTCCCTCCTCTCTTGAACTCTAAGAAGTGCACTCCCTCCTCTCCTGAACTCTAAGAAGTGCACTCCCTCCTCTCCTGAACTCTAAGAAGTGCACTCCCTCCTCTCTTGAACTCTAAGAAGTGCACTCCCTCCTCTCTTGAACTCTAAGAAGTGCACTCCCTCCTCTCTTGAACTCTAAGAAGTGCACTCCCTCCTCTCTTGAACTCTAAGAAGTGCACTCCCTCCTCTCTTGAACTCTAAGAAGTGCACTCCCTCCTCTCCTGAACTCTAAGAAGTGCACTCCCTCCTCTCCTGAACTCTAAGAAGTGCACTCCCTCCTCTCTTGAACTCTAAGAAGTGCACTCCCTCCTCTCTTGAACTCTAAGAAGTGCACTCCCTCCTCTCCTGAACTCTAAGAAGTGCACTCCCTCCTCTCTTGAACTCTAAGAAGTGCACTCCCTCCTCTCTTGAACTCTAAGAAGTGCACTCCCTCCTCTCTTGAACTCTAAGAAGTGCACTCCCTCCTCTCCTGAACTCTAAGAAGTGCACTCCCTCCTCTCCTGAACTCTAAGAAGTGCACTCCCTCCTCTCTTGAACTCTAAGAAGTGCACTCCCTCCTCTCTTGAACTCTAAGAAGTGCACTCCCTCCTCTCTTGAACTCTAAGAAGTGCACTCCCTCCTCTCTTGAACTCTAAGAAGTGCACTCCCTCCTCTCCTGAACTCTAAGAAGTGCACTCCCTCCTCTCCTGAACTCTAAGAAGTGCACTCCCTCCTCTCCTGAACTCTAAGAAGTGCACTCCCTCCTCTCTTGAACTCTAAGAAGTGCACTCCCTCCTCTCTTGAACTCTAAGAAGTGCACTCCCTCCTCTCTTGAACTCTAAGAAGTGCACTCCCTCCTCTCTTGAACTCTAAGAAGTGCACTCCCTCCTCTCTTGAACTCTAAGAAGTGCACTCCCTCCTCTCCTGAACTCTAAGAAGTGCACTCCCTCCTCTCTTGAACTCTAAGAAGTGCACTCCCTCCTCTTGAACCCTAAGAAGTGCACTCCCTCCTCTCCTGAACTCTAAGAAGTGCACTCCCTCCTCTCTTGAACTCTAAGAAGTGCACTCCCTCCTCTCTTGAACTCTAAGAAGTGCACTCCCTCCTCTCTTGAACTCTAAGAAGTGCACTCCCTCCTCTCTTGAACTCTAAGAAGTGCACTCCCTCCTCTCTTGAACTCTAAGAAGTGCACTCCCTCCTCTCCTGAACTCTAAGAAGTGCACTCCCTCCTCTCTTGAACTCTAAGAAGTGCACTCCCTCCTCTCTTGAGCTCTACGAAGTGCACTCCCTCCTCTTGAACTCTAAGAAGTGCACTCCCTCCTCTCTTGAACTCTAAGAAGTGCACTCCCTCCTCTCCTGAACTCTAAGAAGTGCACTCCCTCCTCTCCTGAACTCTAAGAAGTGCACTCCCTCCTCTCTTGAACTCTAAGAAGTGCACTCCCTCCTCTCTTGAACTCTAAGAAGTGCACTCCCTCCTCTCTTGAACTCTAAGAAGTGCACTCCCTCCTCTCTTGAACTCTAAGAAGTGCACTCCCTCCTCTCTTGAACTCTAAGAAGTGCACTCCCTCCTCTCTTGAACTCTAAGAAGTGCACTCCCTCCTCTCCTGAACTCTAAGAAGTGCACTCCCTCCTCTCTTGAACTCTAAGAAGTGCACTCCCTCCTCTCTTGAACTCTAAGAAGTGCACTCCCTCCTCTCTTGAACTCTAAGAAGTGCACTCCCTCCTCTCCTGAACTCTAAGAAGTGCACTCCCTCCTCTCCTGAACTCTAAGAAGTGCACTCCCTCCTCTCTTGAACTCTAAGAAGTGCACTCCCTCCTCTCCTGAACTCTAAGAAGTGCACTCCCTCCTCTCTTGAACTCTAAGAAGTGCACTCCCTCCTCTCCTGAACTCTAAGAAGTGCACTCCCTCCTCTCTTGAACTCTAAGAAGTGCACTCCCTCCTCTCTTGAACTCTAAGAAGTGCACTCCCTCCTCTCTTGAACTCTAAGAAGTGCACTCCCTCCTCTCTTGAACTCTAAGAAGTGCACTCCCTCCTCTCCTGAACTCTAAGAAGTGCACTCCCTCCTCTCTTGAACTCTAAGAAGTGCACTCCCTCCTCTCTTGAACTCTAAGAAGTGCACTCCCTCCTCTCCTGAACTCTAAGAAGTGCACTCCCTCCTCTCTTGAACTCTAAGAAGTGCACTCCCTCCTCTCTTGAACTCTAAGAAGTGCACTCCCTCCTCTCTTGAACTCTAAGAAGTGCACTCCCTCCTCTCCTGAACTCTAAGAAGTGCACTCCCTCCTTTCCTGAACTCTAAGAAGTGCACTCCCTCCTCTCTTGAACTCTAAGAAGTGCACTCCCTCCTCTCTTGAACTCTAAGAAGTGCACTCCCTCCTCTCCTGAACTCTAAGAAGTGCACTCCCTCCTCTCTTGAACTCTAAGAAGTGCACTCCCTCCTCTCTTGAACTCTAAGAAGTGCACTCCCTCCTCTCCTGAACTCTAAGAAGTGCACTCCCTCCTCTCTTGAACTCTAAGAAGTGCACTCCCTCCTCTCTTGAACTCTAAGAAGTGCACTCCCTCCTCTCTTGAACTCTAAGAAGTGCACTCCCTCCTCTCCTGAACTCTAAGAAGTGCACTCCCTCCTCTCTTGAACTCTAAGAAGTGCACTCCCTCCTCTCCTGAACTCTAAGAAGTGCACTCCCTCCTCTCTTGAACTCTAAGAAGTGCACTCCCTCCTCTCCTGAACTCTAAGAAGTGCACTCCCTCCTCTCCTGAACTCTAAGAAGTGCACTCCCTCCTCTCTTGTACTCTAAGAAGTGCACTCCCTCCTCTCTTGAACTCTAAGAAGTGCACTCCCTCCTCTCTTGAACTCTAAGAAGTGCACTCCCTCCTCTCTTGAACTCTAAGAAGTGCACTCCCTCCTCTCCTGAACTCTAAGAAGTGCACTCCCTCCTCTCCTGAACTCTAAGAAGTGCACTCCCTCCTCTCTTGAACTCTAAGAAGTGCACTCCCTCCTCTCTTGAACTCTAAGAAGTGCACTCCCTCCTCTCTTGAACTCTAAGAAGTGCACTCCCTCCTCTCCTGAACTCTAAGAAGTGCACTCCCTCCTCTCTTGAACTCTAAGAAGTGCACTCCCTCCTCTCCTGAACTCTAAGAAGTGCACTCCCTCCTCTCCTGAACTCTAAGAAGTGCACTCCCTCCTCTCTTGAACTCTAAGAAGTGCACTCCCTCCTCTCTTGAACTCTAAGAAGTGCACTCCCTCCTCTCTTGAACTCTAAGAAGTGCACTCCCTCCTCTCTTGAACTCTAAGAAGTGCACTCCCTCCTCTCCTGAACTCTAAGAAGTGCACTCCCTCCTCTCTTGAACTCTAAGAAGTGCACTCCCTCCTCTCTTGAACTCTAAGAAGTGCACTCCCTCCTCTCCTGAACTCTAAGAAGTGCACTCCCTCCTCTCTTGAACTCTAAGAAGTGCACTCCCTCCTCTCTTGAACTCTAAGAAGTGCACTCCCTCCTCTCCTGAACTCTAAGAAGTGCACTCCCTCCTCTCTTGAACTCTAAGAAGTGCACTCCCTCCTCTCCTGAACTCTAAGAAGTGCACTCCCTCCTCTCTTGAACTCTAAGAAGTGCACTCCCTCCTCTCTTGAACTCTAAGAAGTGCACTCCCTCCTCTCCTGAACTCTAAGAAGTGCACTCCCTCCTCTCTTGAACTCTAAGAAGTGCACTCCCTCCTCTCTGAACTCTAAGAAGTGCACTCCCTCCTCTCTTGAACTCTAAGAAGTGCACTCCCTCCTCTCCTGAACTCTAAGAAGTGCACTCCCTCCTCTCTTGAACTCTAAGAAGTGCACTCCCTCCTCTCTTGAACTCTAAGAAGTGCACTCCCTCCTCTCTTGAACTCTAAGAAGTGCACTCCCTCCTCTCCTGAACTCTAAGAAGTGCACTCCCTCCTCTAATGAACTCTAAGAAGTGCACTCCCTCCTCTCCTGAACTCTAAGAAGTGCACTCCCTCCTCTCTTGAACTCTAAGAAGTGCACTCCCTCCTCTCTTGAACTCTAAGAAGTGCACTCCCTCCTCTCTTGAACTCTAAGAAGTGCACTCCCTCCTCTCCTGAACTCTAAGAAGTGCACTCCCTCCTCTCCTGAACTCTAAGAAGTGCACTCCCTCCTCTCTTGAACTCTAAGAAGTGCACTCCCTCCTCTCCTGAACTCTAAGAAGTGCACTCCCTCCTCTCCTGAACTCTAAGAAGTGCACTCCCTCCTCTCCTGAACTCTAAGAAGTGCACTCCCTCCTCTCTTGAACTCTAAGAAGTGCACTCCCTCCTCTCTTGAACTCTAAGAAGTGCACTCCCTCCTCTCCTGAACTCTAAGAAGTGCACTCCCTCCTCTCTTGAACTCTAAGAAGTGCACTCCCTCCTCTCTTGAACTCTAAGAAGTGCACTCCCTCCTCTCTTGAACTCTAAGAAGTGCACTCCCTCCTCTCTTGAACTCTAAGAAGTGCACTCCCTCCTCTCTTGAACTCTAAGAAGTGCACTCCCTCCTCTCTTGAACTCTAAGAAGTGCACTCCCTCCTCTCTTGAACTCTAAGAAGTGCACTCCCTCCTCTCTTGAACTCTAAGAAGTGCACTCCCTCCTCTCTTGAACTCTAAGAAGTGCACTCCCTCCTCTCTTGAACTCTAAGAAGTGCACTCCCTCCTCTCTTGAACTCTAAGAAGTGCACTCCCTCCTCTCTTGAACTCTAAGAAGTGCACTCCCTCCTCTCCTGAACTCTAAGAAGTGCACTCCCTCCTCTCCTGAACTCTAAGAAGTGCACTCCCTCCTCTCTTGAACTCTAAGAAGTGCACTCCCTCCTCTCCTGAACTCTAAGAAGTGCACTCCCTCCTCTCTTGAACTCTAAGAAGTGCACTCCCTCCTCTCTTGAACTCTAAGAAGTGCACTCCCTCCTCTCCTGAACTCTAAGAAGTGCACTCCCTCCTCTCTTGAACTCTAAGAAGTGCACTCCCTCCTCTCTTGAACTCTAAGAAGTGCACTCCCTCCTCTCCTGAACTCTAAGAAGTGCACTCCCTCCTCTCATGAACTCTAAGAAGTGCACTCCCTCCTCTCCTGAACTCTAAGAAGTGCACTCCCTCCTCTCTTGAACTCTAAGAAGTGCACTCCCTCCTCTCTTGAACTCTAAGAAGTGCACTCCCTCCTCTCCTGAACTCTAAGAAGTGCACTCCCTCCTCTCTTGAACTCTAAGAAGTGCACTCCCTCCTCTCTTGAACTCTAAGAAGTGCACTCCCTCCTCTCCTGAACTCTAAGAAGTGCACTCCCTCCTCTCTTGAACTCTAAGAAGTGCACTCCCTCCTCTCCTGAACTCTAAGAAGTGCACTCCCTCCTCTCTTGAACTCTAAGAAGTGCACTCCCTCCTCTCTTGAACTCTAAGAAGTGCACTCCCTCCTCTCTTGAACTCTAAGAAGTGCACTCCCTCCTCTCTTGAACTCTAAGAAGTGCACTCCCTCCTCTCCTGAACTCTAAGAAGTGCACTCCCTCCTCTCCTGAACTCTAAGAAGTGCACTCCCTCCTCTCTTGAACTCTAAGAAGTGCACTCCCTCCTCTCTTGAACTCTAAGAAGTGCACTCCCTCCTCTCTTGAACTCTAAGAAGTGCACTCCCTCCTCTCTTGAACTCTAAGAAGTGCACTCCCTCCTCTCCTGAACTCTAAGAAGTGCACTCCCTCCTCTCTTGAACTCTAAGAAGTGCAATCGCTCCTCTCTCCTGAACTCTAAGAAGTGCACTCCCTCCTCTCTTGAACTCTAAGAAGTGCACTCCCTCCTCTCTTGAACTCTAAGAAGTGCACTCCCTCCTCTCTTGAACTCTAAGAAGTGCACTCCCTCCTCTCCTGAACTCTAAGAAGTGCACTCCCTCCTCTCTTGAACTCTAAGAAGTGCACTCCCTCCTCTCTTGAACTCTAAGAAGTGCACTCCCTCCTCTCCTGAACTCTAAGAAGTGCACTCCCTCCTCTCCTGAACTCTAAGAAGTGCACTCCCTCCTCTCTTGAACTCTAAGAAGTGCACTCCCTCCTCTCCTGAACTCTAAGAAGTGCACTCCCTCCTCTCCTGAACTCTAAGAAGTGCACTCCCTCCTCTCCTGAACTCTAAGAAGTGCACTCCCTCCTCTCTTGAACTCTAAGAAGTGCACTCCCTCCTCTCTTGTACTCTAAGAAGTGCACTCCCTCCTCTCCTGAACTCTAAGAAGTGCACTCCCTCCTCTCCTGAACTCTAAGAAGTGCACTCCCTCCTCTCTTGAACTCTAAGAAGTGCACTCCCTCCTCTCCTGAACTCTAAGAAGTGCACTCCCTCCTCTCTTGAACTCTAAGAAGTGCACTCCCTCCTCTCTTGAACTCTAAGAAGTGCACTCCCTCCTCTCCTGAACTCTAAGAAGTGCACTCCCTCCTCTCTTGAACTCTAAGAAGTGCACTCCCTCCTCTCTTGAACTCTAAGAAGTGCACTCCCTCCTCTCTTGAACTCTAAGAAGTGCACTCCCTCCTCTCCTGAACTCTAAGAAGTGCACTCCCTCCTCTCCTGAACTCTAAGAAGTGCACTCCCTCCTCTCTTGAACTCTAAGAAGTGCACTCCCTCCTCTCTTGAACTCTAAGAAGTGCACTCCCTCCTCTCTTGAACTCTAAGAAGTGCACTCCCTCCTCTCTTGAACTCTAAGAAGTGCACTCCCTCCTCTCCTGAACTCTAAGAAGTGCACTCCCTCCTCTCCTGAACTCTAAGAAGTGCACTCCCTCCTCTCTTGAACTCTAAGAAGTGCACTCCCTCCTCTCTTGAACTCTAAGAAGTGCACTCCCTCCTCTCTTGAACTCTAAGAAGTGCACTCCCTCCTCTCTTGAACTCTAAGAAGTGCACTCCCTCCTCTCCTGAACTCTAAGAAGTGCACTCCCTCCTCTCCTGAACTCTAAGAAGTGCACTCCCTCCTCTCTTGAACTCTAAGAAGTGCACTCCCTCCTCTCTTGAACTCTAAGAAGTGCACTCCCTCCTCTCTTGAACTCTAAGAAGTGCACTCCCTCCTCTCCTGAACTCTAAGAAGTGCACTCCCTCCTCTCTTGAACTCTAAGAAGTGCACTCCCTCCTCTCCTGAACTCTAAGAAGTGCACTCCCTCCTCTCCTGAACTCTAAGAAGTGCACTCCCTCCTCTCTTGAACTCTAAGAAGTGCACTCCCTCCTCTCCTGAACTCTAAGAAGTGCACTCCCTCCTCTCTTGAACTCTAAGAAGTGCACTCCCTCCTCTCCTGAACTCTAAGAAGTGCACTCCCTCCTCTCCTGAACTCTAAGAAGTGCACTCCCTCCTCTCTTGAACTCTAAGAAGTGCACTCCCTCCTCTCTTGAACTCTAAGAAGTGCACTCCCTCCTCTCTTGAACTCTAAGAAGTGCACTCCCTCCTCTCTTGAACTCTAAGAAGTGCACTCCCTCCTCTCTTGAACTCTAAGAAGTGCACTCCCTCCTCTCTTGAACTCTAAGAAGTGCACTCCCTCCTCTCTTGAACTCTAAGAAGTGCACTCCCTCCTCTCCTGAACTCTAAGAAGTGCACTCCCTCCTCTCTTGAACTCTAAGAAGTGCACTCCCTCCTCTCCTGAACTCTAAGAAGTGCACTCCCTCCTCTCCTGAACTCTAAGAAGTGCACTCCCTCCTCTCCTGAACTCTAAGAAGTGCACTCCCTCCTCTCTTGAACTCTAAGAAGTGCACTCCCTCCTCTCCTGAACTCTAAGAAGTGCACTCCCTCCTCTCCTGAACTCTAAGAAGTGCACTCCCTCCTCTCTTGAACTCTAAGAAGTGCACTCCCTCCTCTCCTGAACTCTAAGAAGTGCACTCCCTCCTCTCTTGAACTCTAAGAAGTGCACTCCCTCCTCTCTTGAACTCTAAGAAGTGCACTCCCTCCTCTCTTGAACTCTAAGAAGTGCACTCCCTCCTCTCCTGAACTCTAAGAAGTGCACTCCCTCCTCTTGAACTCTAAGAAGTGCACTCCCTCCTCTCCTGAACTCTAAGAAGTGCACTCCCTCCTCTCTTGAACTCTAAGAAGTGCACTCCCTCCTCTCCTGAACTCTAAGAAGTGCACTCCCTCCTCTCCTGAACTCTAAGAAGTGCACTCCCTCCTCTCTTGAACTCTAAGAAGTGCACTCCCTCCTCTCCTGAACTCTAAGAAGTGCACTCCCTCCTCTCTTGAACTCTAAGAAGTGCACTCCCTCCTCTCCTGAACTCTAAGAAGTGCACTCCCTCCTCTCTTGAACTCTAAGAAGTGCACTCCCTCCTCTCTTGAACTCTAAGAAGTGCACTCCCTCCTCTCTTGAACTCTAAGAAGTGCACTCCCTCCTCTCCTGAACTCTAAGAAGTGCACTCCCTCCTCTCCTGAACTCTAAGAAGTGCACTCCCTCCTCTCTTGAACTCTAAGAAGTGCACTCCCTCCTCTCCTGAACTCTAAGAAGTGCACTCCCTCCTCTCCTGAACTCTAAGAAGTGCACTCCCTCCTCTCTTGAACTCTAAGAAGTGCACTCCCTCCTCTCCTGAACTCTAAGAAGTGCACTCCCTCCTCTCCTGAACTCTAAGAAGTGCACTCCCTCCTCTCTTGAACTCTAAGAAGTGCACTCCCTCCTCTCCTGAACTCTAAGAAGTGCACTCCCTCCTCTCTTGAACTCTAAGAAGTGCACTCCCTCCTCTCTTGAACTCTAAGAAGTGCACTCCCTCCTCTCTTGAACTCTAAGAAGTGCACTCCCTCCTCTCTTGAACTCTAAGAAGTGCACTCCCTCCTCTCTTGAACTCTAAGAAGTGCACTCCCTCCTCTCCTGAACTCTAAGAAGTGCACTCCCTCCTCTCTTGAACTCTAAGAAGTGCACTCCCTCCTCTCTTGAACTCTAAGAAGTGCACTCCCTCCTCTCCTGAACTCTAAGAAGTGCACTCCCTCCTCTCCTGAACTCTAAGAAGTGCACTCCCTCCTCTCCTGAACTCTAAGAAGTGCACTCCCTCCTCTCTTGAACTCTAAGAAGTGCACTCCCTCCTCTCTTGAACTCTAAGAAGTGCACTCCCTCCTCTCCTGAACTCTAAGAAGTGCACTCCCTCCTCTCTTGAACTCTAAGAAGTGCACTCCCTCCTCTCCTGAACTCTAAGAAGTGCACTCCCTCCTCTCTTGAACTCTAAGAAGTGCACTCCCTCCTCTCCTGAACTCTAAGAAGTGCACTCCCTCCTCTCCTGAACTCTAAGAAGTGCACTCCCTCCTCTCTTGAACTCTAAGAAGTGCACTCCCTCCTCTCTTGAACTCTAAGAAGTGCACTCCCTCCTCTCCTGAACTCTAAGAAGTGCACTCCCTCCTCTCTTGTACTCTAAGAAGTGCACTCCCTCCTCTCTTGAACTCTAAGAAGTGCACTCCCTCCTCTCCTGAACTCTAAGAAGTGCACTCCCTCCTCTCTTGAACTCTAAGAAGTGCACTCCCTCCTCTCTTGTACTCTAAGAAGTGCACTCCCTCCTCTCCTGAACTCTAAGAAGTGCACTCCCTCCTCTCCTGAACTCTAAGAAGTGCACTCCCTCCTCTCTTGAACTCTAAGAAGTGCACTCCCTCCTCTCGTGAACTCTAAGAAGTGCACTCCCTCCTCTCTTGAACTCTAAGAAGTGCACTCCCTCCTCTCTTGTACTCTAAGAAGTGCACTCCCTCCTCTCTTGAACTCTAAGAAGTGCACTCCCTCCTCTCCTGAACTCTAAGAAGTGCACTCCCTCCTCTCTTGAACTCTAAGAAGTGCACTCCCTCCTCTCCTGAACTCTAAGAAGTGCACTCCCTCCTCTCTTGTACTCTAAGAAGTGCACTCCCTCCTCTCTTGTACTCTAAGAAGTGCACTCCCTCCTCTCTTGAACTCTAAGAAGTGCACTCCCTCCTCTCTTGTACTCTAAGAAGTGCACTCCCTCCTCTCTTGAACTCTAAGAAGTGCACTCCCTCCTCTCTTGAACTCTAAGAAGTGCACTCCCTCCTCTCCTGAACTCTAAGAAGTGCACTCCCTCCTCTCTTGAACTCTAAGAAGTGCACTCCCTCCTCTCTTGTACTCTAAGAAGTGCACTCCCTCCTCTCTTGAACTCTAAGAAGTGCACTCCCTCCTCTCTTGAACTCTAAGAAGTGCACTCCCTCCTCTCCTGAACTCTAAGAAGTGCACTCCCTCCTCTCCTGAACTCTAAGAAGTGCACTCCCTCCTCTCCTGTACTCTAAGAAGTGCACTCCCTCCTCTCTTGAACTCTAAGAAGTGCACTCCCTCCTCTCCTGAACTCTAAGAAGTGCACTCCCTCCTCTCTTGAACTCTAAGAAGTGCACTCCCTCCTCTCCTGAACTCTAAGAAGTGCACTCCCTCCTCTCTTGAACTCTAAGAAGTGCACTCCCTCCTCTCCTGAACTCTAAGAAGTGCACTCCCTCCTCTCTTGAACTCTAAGAAGTGCACTCCCTCCTCTCTTGAACTCTAAGAAGTGCACTCCCTCCTCTCCTGAACTCTAAGAAGTGCACTCCCTCCTCTCTTGAACTCTAAGAAGTGCACTCCCTCCTCTCTTGAACTCTAAGAAGTGCACTCCCTCCTCTCTTGAACTCTAAGAAGTGCACTCCCTCCTCTCTTGAACTCTAAGAAGTGCACTCCCTCCTCTCCTGAACTCTAAGAAGTGCACTCCCTCCTCTCTTGTACTCTAAGAAGTGCACTCCCTCCTCTCCTGAACTCTAAGAAGTGCACTCCCTCCTCTCCTGAACTCTAAGAAGTGCACTCCCTCCTCTCTTGTACTCTAAGAAGTGCACTCCCTCCTCTCTTGAACTCTAAGAAGTGCACTCCCTCCTCTCTTGAACTCTAAGAAGTGCACTCCCTCCTCTCCTGAACTCTAAGAAGTGCACTCCCTCCTCTCTTGAACTCTAAGAAGTGCACTCCCTCCTCTCTTGAACTCTAAGAAGTGCACTCCCTCCTCTCTTGAACTCTAAGAAGTGCACTCCCTCCTCTCTTGAACTCTAAGAAGTGCACTCCCTCCTCTCTTGAACTCTAAGAAGTGCACTCCCTCCTCTCCTGAACTCTAAGAAGTGCACTCCCTCCTCTCTTGAACTCTAAGAAGTGCACTCCCTCCTCTCTTGAACTCTAAGAAGTGCACTCCCTCCTCTCTTGAACTCTAAGAAGTGCACTCCCTCCTCTCTGGAACTCTAAGAAGTGCACTCCCTCCTCTCTTGAACTCTAAGAAGTGCACTCCCTCCTCTCTTGAACTCTAAGAAGTGCACTCCCTCCTCTCTTGAACTCTAAGAAGTGCACTCCCTCCTCTCTTGAACTCTAAGAAGTGCACTCCCTCCTCTCTTGAACTCTAAGAAGTGCACTCCCTCCTCTCTTGAACTCTAAGATGTGCACTCCCTCCTCTCCTGAACTCTAAGAAGTGCACTCCCTCCTCTCTTGAACTCTAAGAAGTGCACTCCCTCCTCTCCTGAACTCTAAGAAGTGCACTCCCTCCTCTCCTGAACTCTAAGAAGTGCACTCCCTCCTCTCCTGAACTCTAAGAAGTGCACTCCCTCCTCTCTTGAACTCTAAGAAGTGCACTCCCTCCTCTCTTGAACTCTAAGAAGTGCACTCCCTCCTCTCTTGAACTCTAAGAAGTGCACTCCCTCCTCTCTTGAACTCTAAGAAGTGCACTCCCTCCTCTCTTGAACTCTAAGAAGTGCACTCCCTCCTCTCCTGAACTCTAAGAAGTGCACTCCCTCCTCTCTTGAACTCTAAGAAGTGCACTCCCTCCTCTCCTGAACTCTAAGAAGTGCACTCCCTCCTCTCTTGTACTCTAAGAAGTGCACTCCCTCCTCTCTTGAACTCTAAGAAGTGCACTCCCTCCTCTCCTGAACTCTAAGAAGTGCACTCCCTCCTCTCCTGAACTCTAAGAAGTGCACTCCCTCCTCTCTTGAACTCTAAGAAGTGCACTCCCTCCTCTCTTGAACTCTAAGAAGTGCACTCCCTCCTCTCTTGAACTCTAAGAAGTGCACTCCCTCCTCTCTTGAACTCTAAGAAGTGCACTCCCTCCTCTCCTGAACTCTAAGAAGTGCACTCCCTCCTCTCTTGAACTCTAAGAAGTGCACTCCCTCCTCTCTTGAACTCTAAGAAGTGCACTCCCTCCTCTCTTGCACATTTTCACAACTGACACATTTCGTTCTCTAAAAATTGCCATTCTTTTGTACTTTTGTCATCTGATCTTTTTATTTTTCCAGTTGGGTTGGTCCTGGTCTCTCTTTCCCACATCCTCTTGTTGGTTTTCTTCTAAGTCCTTTTCCAGGATCTCATTTCCATGTTCTGTTATTTCACACTCCCTTTCTTTATCCTTTCCTTCCCTTCCCTACATCTCTCTTCTGTTTCATCATTTTTCTCTATGTCTCTCCTCTGCCTTTTACCTAACTAGAGATTCATTCTATTCATTCCACTCCTCCCTCTCCCTCCTTCAGTCTTGCACCTTCCTATTTTCACCCTTCAGCTTCTTACCAGCTTTCCATTCCTAAACTTGCTTCCCTAGTCCTTCCATTCCCCAGCGGTCTCATTCCTTCGCCGGCCTTCTAAGTCGCCATCTTTCACTCACATTCTAGTTCCCCCATTTCCTCCCTCTGTAGGCATCAGCTCCCCAGCCTCATCTACCACCTTCTGCCTCTCATCCCCTAATCATCCCTAGCTCATGGCCTAGCATTCATCCTTTTTCCACCTCCAGGCCCTTTTTTATATCTTACCACCTATCCACGTTTCCATTTCCAACTACTACTACTAATGAGCTTTTGTAAAGCGCTACAAGACATACGCAGTGCTGCACAGACTTGTAAGAGACAGTCCCTGCTCTTCAGAGCTTACAATCTAGTCAAGACAGACAACACAAGGGAAACACAAGGAGATCAGGTGAGTCAAGATCCGAAAGTGGCAACGAAGAGGTGAGTTTTCAGCCTGGATTTGAAAAGGGTCAGAGAAGGCACTGACGTACAGACTCAGGTAGTTTGTTCCAGGCGTAAGGTGCAGCAAGGTGAAAGGAGTGAAGTCTGGAGTTAGCAGTAGAAGAGAGGGGCACAGATGATAGAAGTGATTTGTTAGAAGAGTGGAGTTCCTTAGGAGGGGTGTAGGGAGAGATAAGAGAGGAAAGGTAGTGAGGAGCTGCAGAGTGAATGCACTTATAAAGTTCAGCAGGAGAAGTTTGAACTGGATGCAGAAACGGATAGGGAGCCAATGCATTGACTTGAGAAGAGGGGTAATATGAGCATAACAAGGCTGGCAGAAGATTAGCTGTGAAGCAGAGTGTTGAACAGACTGAAGGGGAGAGAGATGATTCAAAGGGAGACCAGCAAGGAGTAGGTTTCAATAGTCAAGACAGGAGGTGATAAAGGAGTGGATAAGTGTCTTAGTAATGTGTTCAGAAAGGAATGAGTGAATTTTGTTTATGCTATAGAGAAAGAAACGGCAGATCATAGCTATCAGATGTATATGTGTGGAGAAGGAGAGAGAGGAGTCAAAGACAACCTCAAGGTTGCGAGCTGAGGAAACAGGAAGGGGTAGAGAGTTATCCACAGAGACTGAGAAAGGAGGAAGAGGAGAGGAGATTTTAGGGGGAAAAATAAGAAGCTCAGTTTTGGCCATGTTCAATTTCAAGTGGCAGTGAGACATCCCAGCAACAATGTCAGAAAGGCAAGCAGAGATCCGGGTCTGGATTGCCGGAGAGATTTTAGGTGTAGAGAGGTAGATCTGGGAGTCATCAGCATAAAAATGGTACTGAAAGCCGTGGGAAGAGATGAGTGCACCAAGGGACTGGCTATAGAGAGAGAAAAGGACTGGGGATTTCTGCTTTCACCTCTCACATTTCTACCCTCTCTTACCTTCTTCAAGGAAGACCTGTCCCTTTCTGTGGTTCCCAGCAACTCAATAGCTCTCTGTCCTTTTCAACCATTCTCGATCCCTCCCCAAACCCTCCAAGACCCTTCAAGCCTCCCTCCCCATTATTTCTGCACTTGGTCTCACAGTCCTACTCATACTCCTCACCCAATCACCTTGTCCTTATTGTCCTCCTAATTTCTGGTCAATTTCTTAGTCCACACTATCCCCCCAGGCAACCTCAAGTTCCCACTTTTCCATCCTACTCAGTCCCTGAGTCCTCACCCACAATCCCACCTGAGCCTTGAGTCTCCAATTACACACCCAATACCCACCCTATGTTAGTCTTTCTCCTTTTTTCTCCCCCAATCTTAGATTCTCCACCTAAGCCCAAGTCCCTGTTCTCCTACATCCCCACGTCCCCAGTGCCCACCCATCTACCTCCACCAATACTCATTAATCCTTCCTTTCCTCCTCCTTACCCCAGCATATGATCTTATATCCCACTCTCTCAACCTTCCTCCTGGTTATGACTTTGCTTCTTCCTCAGCCCACACAACTTTCGGTTCTCCTCTCCCTCTTCACGCCCCCAGCATCTCCTTCTTTTTCTGAACATGACCCCAGCATTTGTCAGCATTGTCCTCCTTTCAGTACCAGGTCCCCCAGCCCTAAATTTAGCCCCCTTCCAGCCTCAGTCCCAGTCCCAGGCTTCCAGCACCAGTCCCCTTCCAGTCCCAGTCCTTCCCCAGTATAAGCCCATTTCCATTCACAGCACTTGTATCAGCCCATTTCCAGTCCCTGCCCCCCCCAGTCTCAGTATCAGCCCATTACCAGTCCCTGCCCGCCCCCCCAGTCTCAGTATCAGCCCATTACCAGTCCCTGCCCCCCCAGTCTCAGTATCAGCCCATTACCAGTCCCTGCCCCCCCTTGTCTCAGCATCAGCCCATTACCAGTCCCTGCCCCCCCTTGTCTCAGCATCAGCCCATTACCAGTCCCTGCCCACCCCCCCAGTCTCAGTATCAGCCCATTACCAGTCCCTGCCCGCCCCCCCCAGTCTCAGTATCAGCCCATTACCAGTCCCTGCCCGCCCCCCCAGTCTCAGTATCAGCCCATTACCAGTCCCTGCCCCCCCAGTCTCAGTATCAGCCCATTACCAGTCCCCGCCCCCCGTGTCTCAGTATCATCCCATTTCCATTCCCTGCCCCCCCCCCGTGTCTCAGTATCAGCCCATTCACAGTCCCTGCCCGCCCCCCCCAGTCTCAGTATCAGCCCATTACCAGTCCCTGCCCGCCCCCCCCCCCCCAGTCTCAGTATCAGCCCATTTTCAGTCTCTGTCCCATCCAGCCTATTATATGTCCCAGTTCCAGTCCTTCCCACACTCTAGTATCAGCCCATTTCCTGTTATGGCCCCCTCCCAACATTGGACCTCTTCCAATCCCAGTTCTCTCCACCACCATCAGCCCATTTCCAGTGCCGCAGTGCCTTTCTTCCCCATCCTACATCAGTCCCTAGTCCCAGCCTCCCACCCCCATTAGACCTGTCCAACAGCCATGTCTTCCTCCACATCACTCCCAGCCAGCTACCTCCTCCCTACCTCTCCCTGCCCATGAATTAATTCACGTATAATCAATCTGTGCGCTTTAAAGCGTTCTAGAGTGCGTACAATGCACGGGCAAAGAAATAATAGGCGAAATGTACATGAAAAGGTGGCCAAAAATAAGGAAAGAAATTGTTTAAAAGAGAATGAACCAAACACTTTTTTTGCCCATACGCACCTCTAATTTCTGTGTTCTGTGGATGTGACTAATCTGCGATAGTCTGATGTGTAGTTTCTGTGTAATCCAACTTCTTCTATTTTCCCAGAAAGAGATGCAATGCTAACAGGGAGGAGGAGCCTAATGGTTAGATGGGCAGCTTGTGAACCAGCAAAACCAGAGTTCAAATCCCACTCCTGCTACTTATGATCTTAACCCTCTAGTACCTGAGGTACAAACTAAATCATAAGCCCTCAAGATACAGAAATATAGGCTAAGTGACCACAAATTGTTAATATAAAATATAGACAAAAACTGAACTCTTGTCTACTGCTACCTTACCCCTCTGTGCCTGTTCCCTACAGGAGGGAGGAGAGGAAGTGGTTGGATTAGGGGGTAGAATGGCTCTTTCTTGAATATCCCCTCCTGTTGCCTGAATGCAACCTGGTAGGTGAGAGGGGGGGTTAGAGCAGGAAGCGAAAGGCTGCTCTGTGCTGTGTGAGATTGAGGCATTGGCCAAGAGTCATCAGCGCACAAAGTCCTGTATGCTCATACATAGCAAAGGGCTTCCCCCAAAATTTCTGCACTTTAGGCGCTCACCTGGCCTGCCTATGGGAAGAACCAATCTTTTAGGACCAGGAGGCACTGTTAATAGAGACACTGAAAATATTGCAATAAGCCAAGGTCAAAAGACCAGTGTCCCGCTTTTGGGCTTTGACTATTGTAGATAGATAATTCTCAAGTAATAAATCTTTTTTTTCCAAAGGAAAGAATTCTCTAGAACAAAGAGTCATGGTATGAGGCTCCACAGAGGTAGTCTTAGAAGCAACATCAGAAAATATATCTGCATAGAAAGGCTGGTGAATGCGTGCAGTGGCCAACGCCAGTTCAAACGTATTAGGTGCCATAGGCGAACTTTCAATTAACTTTTAGGCTCATAGGCTCCTCCCCCCTGAGATTTTGATAACTAAACCGAACAATCCCTAAATCCATCCTGTGGAAATGTATGAAAGTGTAAAACTATGCAGTGATAATTCTTTGAGTTTATGTGGCTATTGACTGCAACTGCTTTTTGCTCCCTCCCTGAGGCCATCACCTGGAGCAGGCTTATTCTTTTTCAAAGCAAACTTAAATAACTTTTACACTGCAAAAAACAGAGGAGGGTAACCTGCACAGAGCAGTGGTATAACCTTAAACAAAGGCATAGAGGGGGGTTCTGGTCTTTATCTGCCGTCACTTACTATGCTACTGGGTAATGGCTAGTGGGCCTTGGCAATGGCCTCCTGTGGGGGGGGGGGGGGTAAAGGCTAGCGGGCCTTGGCAATGGCCTCCTGTGGGGGGGGGGGGGGGGGATAAAGGGATAAAGAGAAAAACAGTAATAGAATTCAAGAAAGCCCGGCTGCAAAGAACTGAGGAGAAACACAAAGACTGATTGAGGGATGTGGCAATGCAGCAGGAATAAAGAGCTTTACAGACCTTATGTGCCATCAATGAGATCGCCAGAAGAACAGTCAGAGAAGCCTGCAAGTAACCAGTGATGTCAACTCTTTTGCCCAGTTACAATTCATGATACCTCATAACCAAGATTTTAAGATGGGTTTCAAACATTAAGAACAAAGGGCCCGATATTCAATAGCAACAGCTATGAGCTTCTACAGTGCATAGCCGTCGCTGCTGAACCTAACTCCTGTTAAATAAATTCAATGCCGGGGCCATATCTGGCCATTGGCATAGAATATCTGGATATCTGGGCACGTTAAAGAAGCTAACTGGGCTGCGGTGATATTGAGTCCCTGCCAGGTTCGCTCTCACTGGTAAAGATAGGTCAGGTTTTGCCGTGCCTATCTTTACCCCCAGGTCGTTAACCAGACAGCAGTTCAATATCACCACTGCCTGGTTAGCAACGGGCTCCGCCCCGGAACGCGCATGATACGCCCCGATGTTATGTGGTTAGCATTGAGGCGTGGAGCTGCGTTACTCGGTGATATTCAGTGGAATAAACGCTGTTCGTGCTGCTGAATATTCCTCCAAGCAGCATTTACATAGTTTACCGTAAACCGTGTAAATGACTTTGAATATCCAGCCCGAAGTTGTTAAATGTCAGTGTTGTGAAAGGATTTGGGCTCGGGACTGAGTATGCAAGTTAACTTTAGCATATTATTTACAAAGTGCTGACATGAAGACATGACTAAATTCTAATACGGCCAGGGTGACTTACACGGGTCATTAAGGACTGTCAAAACAGATCGGTATGTGACTAAGAGCTCTTTGCCTATGAGCTCAGAATGTGATTAGAATAAATCCAGGCAGTTCCAAAAAAAAAAAAAAAGACTTTATGAAAATGTTTCTGTAACCCCCTCCTCTCCCCCAGTGGCACTTACCTTAATTTTTCCAGTGTGACTACACTTCCAGCTCCATCCCACTTCTTAGCTGGCACTGCAAGCCTGTAGCAAAGGGTCTGGAAGGAAGAAGATGACTGAATCATAGAAGTATAGAAAATGATGGCACATGAAGAACATACAGCCTATCCAGTCTGCCCATCCATGAGAACGATCCCTTCTCAATCCCTCAGACATCTCCTCTATTTGACCTATGCTTTTTTGAATTCAAATACAGTTCTCGTCTCCGCTGTGGTTGTTCCATGCATCCATCACTCTTTCTGTAAAGAAATATTTCCTCAGATTACTCCTAGATCTATCCCCTTTCACCTTCAACATTCAAGTGCTCCTTTCCAACTGGAAGAGGGCCGCCTCTTGTGCATTTATTCCATGGAGGTACTTAAATGTCTCTATCATATTTCCCCTCTTCCATCTTCTCTCCAATGTATACATACTGAGATCTTTAAGCCTATCCCCAAATGCCTTATGCTGAAAGATCACTGACCGTTTTAGGAGCTTTCCTTTGGACTGACTCCATCCTGCTTATATCCTTTTGAAGGTGTGGTCTCCAGAATTGTACACAGTACTCCAAATGAGGTCTCCCTAGAGACCTGTACAAAGGTACTATTGCCTCTATTTTCCTGCTGGTCATTCCTCTCCCTAAGTATCCAAACATCCTTCTGTCTTTTGCCATCACTTTTTCTACCTGTTTGGCCTCTTTAAGATCATATGATTCAATTACTCCCAGGTCCTGCTCTTTTTGTGGCATTTGGGGTTTTTTCAGTCCAAATGTATGATCTTTCATTTTTTAGCATTAAATCTTAGCTGCCAGATTCTCGACCATGCTTCAAGCTTTGCTAGATCCCTCGTCATATTATCTACACCTTCCAGGTTGTCTACCCTGTTCAGATTTTGGGATCATCTATAGAGGCATACCTTTCCTGACAGACCTTCCACATTATCGCTTACAAGAATGTTAAAAAGAACAGGAGCAAGGATCGACCCCTGAGGCACACTTATGGTAATGTCCGTATCTTCAGAGAGAACTCCATTGACTACCTGTTAATGTATAGTTGCTGTTCATGCCTGTTAATGTACAGTTACCTGTTTTGTTATGCTTGTTTTATGCCTGTTCTATGTAAAGTTGCTTGAATGTGAACGTTGCTTGTAAACCGCTCTGATACCAAATAGTGCGGTATATAAAAGCTAATAATAAATAAATAAATAAATAAATCTCCCACTCAACCGGTTTCTTTAGGGTACATCCCAAGGGCACTCAGTTTATTTATAAGTTGCTGATGTGGAATGGTGTCAAGGTACTCTCTCCCGATTCAATTCTCTGGTCAGCCAGTCAAAGAAATCAATCAGATTCATGTGACAAGACCTTCCTCTACAAAAGTCGTGCTGGCTCAGATCCTGTAATCTCTTGGATTCTAGAAACCACACCATCCTATCCTTTAGCAGTCTCCATTTACTTACTCAGCACAGAATCAGACCAAGCAGCCTGCAGTTACCAACCTTGTCCTTACCTCCACTTTTGTGCCCATCTCTAGTCCTCCGGGATCACTTCCAGCTCTAAAGTAGTATTGAAAAGGTCAGCCAGTGGAGCTGCCAGTACTTTCCTAAGTGTTTTCAATACCCTCCAATGAATTCCGTCCAGTCCCATCGCTTTGTCCCCTTTTAGTTTTGTTAGCTCCTCATGAACAGTCATCTGAAAATCATTCGAGTTCTACCTCACTTCCATTCTTATTTGTTTCTTTTCTGATGTTCCATTCCCAGCTCTCCATTCGTGAACACAGAAATGTTTGTTAAACAATTCTGCTTTATCCTCTTTAGCCTGTTCATGTTCATATTCCTCCTCTTCCCCCTTGAGTCTCACAATATCTCTTTTACACTTCCTCCTGTCACTAACATACCTAAAAACGTCCACATGCTTTACTGTATTGGCTATTTTTAATTCCATTTTGTTTTCTTGACTACTTTACCGGCTTCCCTTAGTTTCTCCAGACCAGATATTGCTGTTTGTCTTCCTTTTTCTGCGATCTCATAGTTTATGAAGGCTAATCTTTTTTTCAGCTAATTCATTTGAAAGCAAGTGACCTCCTTTTCCTCTTACATTTATTTACTTTCCTAGCAAAAAGCTTTGTTGCCCTTAAGGTATCTCCCTTCAGTTTTGCCCACTATTGTTTTACTTGCCCCAGATGTTCCCATCCAGCTAATGACTCCCTGAGATATTTCACCATCTCTGCAAATTTAGCTTTCTTTCTTTATTAGCATTATGTCACAGCCTTTCCAGTTCCTGAAGTCTAGGACCCTCACATTTGAATGAACCATTTCCACCTTTGTCATAATATTGAAGCTCACCACAACATTAAAGACACTCTCCCAATTGTAAGCACCAGATCCAGTATTGCCCCTCCCATATGAGTTCCATTACTAGTTACTGGAACAATTCTCACTGTAGAGAATCCTGAATCTGCCTACTTACACTACTAATCTTTGTATAGGGCTACAAGGCATAAGCAGCACTGTACATATAGATTTAAGACACAGTTCCTGCTCATTGGAGCTTACAATCTAATCAAGATGAAAAAACATCGCAAAAACTGGGGACCAGAGTATGGCAAGATACATAAGCAGTGGACAAGAGAGTGAGGAGCATCAGGATCCAAAAGCAGCCTCAAAGAGGAGGGTCTTCAGCCTGGACTTGAATAGGGCCAGAGAAGGAGCCCAACGCACAGACTCAGGTAGTTTGTTCCAGGCCTATGTAGCAGCAGGGTGGAATGAATGAAGTCTGGAGTTGGCAGTGGCCGAGAAGGGCACAGATAGAAGGGATCCGCCAGAGGAGCGCAGTTCCCGAAGAGGAGTGTAAAGTGAGATAAGAGAGGAAAGGTAGTGAGGAGTCACAGAATGAATGCACTTCTAGGAAAGTATGAGAAGTTTGAACTGGATGAGGAAATGGATAGGGAGCCAGTGAAGTGACTTGAGAAGATGGGTTACATGAGCATAGTGACATTGGCGGAAGATAAGCCATACAGCTGAGTTTTGAACAGATTGAAGGGGAGAAAGATGATTCAGAGGGAGACCAGTGAGGAGCAGGTTACAGTAGTCGAAACAAGAGGTGACTTGTGAGTGGATGAGGGTCTTAGTAGTGTGCATAGAAAAGAAGGGACAAATGTTGGCAATGTTATAGAGAAAGAAGCGACAGGTTCTAGCTATCTGTTGGATGTGAGCAGAGAAAGAGAGAAGAGTGAAAGATGATCCCAAGGTTGCGAGCTAAAGAAACAGTGAGGAATGTAGTGTTAGCCACAGAAATAGAGAAGGAAGGAAGGGAAGAGGTGGGTTTAGGGGGAAAGATAAGGAGCTCAGTTTTAGGCATGTTCAGTTTCAGACAGCGGTGAGACATCCAGACAGTAATGTCGGATAAGCAGGCAGAGATCTGAGCCTGGATTCCAGGAGAGATTTCAGGCACAGAAAGGTAGATCTGAAAGTCGTCAGCATAAAGATGGTACTGAAAAACATGGGAGGAAATAAGTGCAGCAAGGGACCGAGTGTAGAGAGAGAAAATGAGAGGTCCCAAGACAGAGCCCTGAGGTACACCAACTGAAAGTGGGATAGCAGTAGAAGAGGATTCATCAGAACATACACTAAAAGTGCAATGGAAGACATAAGAAGAAAACCAGGACAGAACAGAGCCCCTAAATCCAAGCGAGGACAGGTCTCAAGGAGAAGGTGGTGATCAACAGTGTCAAAGGCAGCAGAAAGTTCAAGAAGGACAAGAATCGAGTAGAGGCATTTGGATTTGGCAAGGAACAAGTCGCTGGAGACATTGGCAAGAGATGTTTCTGTGGAATGTAGAGAATGAAAGCCAGATTACAGTGGATCCAGAAGATCTTGAGAGGAAAGAAAGTAAAGACAGTGGCAGTAGACTGCTCGTTCAAATAGTTTTGAAGGAAAAGGGAGGAGAGAGATAGGCTGATAACTGGAAGGACAGGTAGGATCTAGTGAAGGCTTTTTGAGGAGAGGCATAACCACAGCATGTTTGAAGACCACAGGAAGAGTTGCAGTGGAAAGTGATAGGTTAAGGAATCAAACACCCCAGGAACAAATGGATCACAGTGGGTTCTGGTAGATTGCAACCTGTGACCCAGAGGCATCGTATGCAACAGGCGATATCCCTGCATAATGCCTTCTCTGCCTTGGCGAATGAGGATGCCCAATGCAAAGAAACTGAAGAGCCCTTAAATGAGACAGATGATGCTCAATCTCCTGCTAAAGGACCAAATATGAAGAAAACCTCACCAAACAGCAAACTACTACTACTTGGTGATTCCATCATCAGTGGCACCAACTTGGGAACACAGTTCAAAGGCGAGAACATAGTCAAGTGCCTCCCAGGCATTTCAGCCAGCAGGAATACAAACCACGTTGTTAAAGTACTTAGAGCAAAAAGTGAACAGTCCAACTGTTATCCAAGTTTGTACCCCTGTTCGATGTAAAACCAAACAGAATGTGTTTTGGTCATTTTGTTATACTGTAAACCGCGCTGATGCTGAATAGTGCGGTATATAAGCAACTGTAATAAATAAATAATAAATAAAATAAAAATAAAATTATCCACTTGGGCACAAATGACCTGGCTAGAAACAGTGCCTCTACAGTCCAAAAGGACTTCCAATCTTTGGGAGAGAAACTCAAGTCCATTGTTAACACTGTTGCATTCTCAGAGGTTCTACCTGTTCTTGGTAAGGGGGCAAAAAGGCTGCATCTCATTAAAAGCTTTAATACATGGCTCCAGACCTGGTGCAAACAAGAAGGATTCAGATTTATTGGCGACTGGGGCAACAGATGGAACAACAAGAGGCTATACTGTGCTGATGGACTACATCTCTCTATCGCAGGGAAAAGAATCCTAAGTGAAAAATTCCAACAATATGTGGATATGCATTTAAACTAGAAAAAGGGGGTGACGAATGTGGAAGGTCAAGCTCTGGACGTCACTCCCTGCAAAAGCAGATTAAAATCAGAAACAGCCACACTTTTAAACCACACATCAAAAACAAGTGGGAAGATGTAGGCAGAACAAAATCAATGCAAAATACACACAAGCCAGGTAAATGCTGGAAAGCAATAAGCACAAATGCTCGAAGCTTAGCCAACAAAGTTCCGGACCTGGAAGCCCTAATGGTGGAAATGGATTTGGACATTGTGGCCATTACAGAAACATGATTTAATGAATCGCATGATTGGGATATAGCCATAGCTGGCTATAATCTATTCAGAAGAGACAGAGAAAATGGAAGAGGTGGAGGAGTAGCCTTGTATGTCAAAAGCAATATTAAAGCTACTGAAATGCAGGGGGTATGGGGAAAAGAAGAAGCGCTCTGGATTGTGTTGGAAAGAGGAGATGGCACTGTCATCCATACTACTGTAGTCTACAGACCTCCGACACAAATTGAAGAGATAGATAACGAACTGATTATAGATATTGCCAAGATAGCCACAAAGGGGGAAGTGATAATATTGGGTGACTTTAATCTACCAGATGTGGATTGGATTACTCCTTCTGCAAATCTTGAAAGAAGCAAAAAAATTGTGGATGCTCTCCAAGATGCGTTACTTAGACAAATGGTGATGGAACCAACCAGGGAAAGCTCAACACTGGATTTAGTGCTCACCAACGGTAATAGTGTGTCGAATGTCTGCGTGAGCAGCAGCGATCATCACACGGTGTGGTTTGAGATAAAAGCCATGGTACAGGCCAATCATAGCAAGCTCAAAGTCCTAAACTTCAAAAACACCGACTTCAATAAAATGGCCGAGTACCTAAAGGAGGAGCTGACAGGGTGGAAGGAGATAAGGGAAGTGGAATTGCAATGGGCTAAACTAAAGGTGGCAATAAAAGGGGCAACAGATAAATATGTAAGAAAAGTAAACAAAAACAAGAGGAGAAGAAAACCTGTTTGGTTTTCCAAAGAAGTGGCTGCTCAAATAAAGGCAAAAACCACAGCTTTCACAAAATTCGAAAGCTCGCAAACAGAGGAACACAGAAATAAATACAGGATCAAACTCAAAGAGACAAAAAGAGAAATAAGGATAGCAAAATCAAAGGCAGAGGAAAAGATGGTTAAAGATGTTAAGTGTGGCGACAAAACTTTCTTCAGGTATATTCGGGAAAGGAAGAAGATCAGAGGTGGAATTGCAGGACTCAGAAGTGCTGCAAACGGACTCGTGGAAAGTGACATTGAAAAAGCAAAATTGCTAAATGAATATTCTGCTCTGTTTTTACTAAAGAAAGTCCTGGAGAAGGACCTCATGTGACTCCCAAATATAAAAATGGGAATGAAGTAGATGCAACACCATTCACAGTAAGATGAAGTGTTAGAACAACTTGCAAAACTGAAAGTGGACAAGGATACTGAAAGAGCTCAGAGAGGTTCTTGCAGGGCCGTTAAAGGATGTTTTCAACAGATCCTTGGAAACAGGACTGGAGAATAGCTGATGTCATACCTCTACACAAAAGTGGTGACGGAAGAAGTGTCAAACTACAGGCTTGTGAGCCTTACCTCGGTGGCAGGAAAAGTAATGGAGACGCTCCTGAAAGAGCGTCAAAACCAACAGGATGCAAGACCCGAGGACGATCCTGCCAAACAAATCTGATTGAGTTCTTCGACTGGGTGACCAGGGAACTGGATCAGGGGCATGCGATGGATGTCATCTACCTGGATCTCAGCAAAGCGTTTGATACTGTTCCTCATAGGAGGCTTATCAAACTCAGTAGCTTGTGGACGGATCCCAAGATGGTAAATTGGATCAGAAATTGGTTGACTGACAGACGACAGAAGGTGATGGTAAATGGAGCTCAATCAGATGAAGGGAAAGGTGATTAGCGGGGTGCCCCAGGGATCGGTCCTGGGCCCGGCACTGTTCAATGTATTTGTGAGCAATATTGCTGAAGGACTGAACGGAAAAGTCTGTCTTTTTGCAGAAGACACAAAAATTTGCAACAGAGTGGACTCCCCCGAGGGAGTGGTTAACATGAGGAAAGATCTATAAAAGCTGGAAGAATGGTCTAATGCTTGGCAATTACGATTTAATGCAAAGAAGTGCAGAGTCATGCACTTGGGTAGCAGAAATCCAAGGGAAATATATGCGTTAGGGGGCGAGAGGTTGGTGTGCACGGATCAGGAGAAAGACCTTGGTGTGATTATTTCTGAAGATCTCAAGGTGGAAAAACAGTGCGACAAGGCGGTGGCAAAAGCCAGGAGGATGTTGGGCTGCATACAAAGAGGAATTACCAGCAGAAAGGAAGAGGTACTTATGCCACTGTACAAGTCACTGGTGAGGCCTCACCTGGAATACTGTGTTCAGTTTTGGAGACCATATCTTGCAAAGGATGTAAAAAGACTGGAAACTGTTTAGAGGAAGGCAACCAAAATGATTTGGAGCCTGCGTCAGAAGCCTTATGAGAAGAGACTAGAAGACTTAAACATGTACACTTTGGAGGAGAGGAGGGACAGGGGAGATATGATTCAAACCTTTAAATACTTAAAGGGAAATAATGAACAAACAAACCTCTTCCAAAGACGGGGAAGCTGTAAAACTAGAGGACATAACAGGAAGCTGCAAGGTGGTAAATTGAAAGGCAATGTCAGAAAATACTTTTTTACTGAAAGGGTAGTGGATGCTTGGAACGCCCTCCCGATGGAAGAGGTGGGGGCAAAAACAGTGCCGGAATTCAAAATGGCACGGGACAAACACAGTGGATCCCTTTACAGCAACAGGATAAAATCAAAATAAATTGAACCATCTAAATTCTCAACAAATAGGGGTGTCCTACATGGAGTGGTGGGTTCACCCCTAAACAAAGACGTGGGAAGGGGTGGCCTGCATGGAGCGGCAGGTGCAACTACTCTTGCCATCATACTGGGCAGACTAGATGGACCATACTGGTCTTTATCTGCCGTCATTTACTATGTTACTATATAACAGATGGATGGGATGATGGTGGAAGAGATAGAGCTTAGTAGATGGATGGGATGATGGTGGAAGAGATAGAGCTTAGTAGATGGATGGGAATGGGACCAGAGGAGCGGGTAGTCAGTTTGGAGGAGGAAAGAAGATTTGCAGAAAAGGAAGAAAGGGTGACCGAAAGTGAGGGAAGGATTTGGGATTGAAGAGGGAGAAGATGAGGTAGAGGTGATACCACAGCAGGGATATCCCAATCAACAGCTGGCAAATTAAAAACTCCTACCAATAGTACGTCCCCTTTCATAGCAATCATGTGAATGTCTTCAATCAAATCTCGTTTTTTTTCTGCCTATGAGTGAGGTCTGAATATCACACCAATGTAAATAAATTTTCCATTCCCTCTTTCCAGACTAACCCACAGTCCCTCCTCCTCCTCTCATAAACCCTGCTGTTCTGTGGCTTTAATATTTTTTTACATATAGTGCCATTCCTGCTCCCTTTCTTTCTATCCTGTCTTTCCTGAATAGATTATAGCCTTGTATAAATATGTCCCAGTCTTCCTGACTGCCACTATGGAGTCTAATGGTTAGAGCACTGGCTTGCAAACCAAGAGACCAGGGTTTGATTCCCACTAGCACTCCTTGTGGCCTTGGAAAAATCACTTAACCCTCCATTGCCTCAGAAAAATAAATCTAAGTTATCAATGTCCCTGTTTAATGTACATTGCCAAGAGTAAGTTGCAATGTAAACAGCTTTGACAGAAATGATAAAGCGGTATAAAAAACCTGTTTAATAAACTATATCCATGTCAGCCTCTTCCATTATAGGTTTTAAATCTGGAATTTAAAGCCATACATTGCATTGCATAGGGCTAAATATATGCAGCTCTCCAAATGTTGCTTTTTCCCCCTTTTCTATACTCTTTTAATGTCTTAGTTATCTGAGGGCTTTTACTTACTTGGGAGCCTTGTTCACTCATCTCCAATGATCCTAGTTAAAGCCTTCCTCGGTAGATTAGCCAGTTTGTTGTGGATGACACCTCTCTCCTTCTTCAATAAATAGATGTCATTTCTTCTCAGCAGCCCTTGGAAAATCACACATTGGTCCAGGAAGCCGAAACACTGTCAGTGACACCATCCATGCTGCCAGGCATTCATCTCCAGGATGCAAGCCTCTTGGCCTCAACCCTGACCCTTGACAGGGAGGACTGAAAAGAATACCACCTGCACGCCCAACTGCTTCACCTTCTCTCCAAGAGCCACAAATTCACTTTTGACATACTCAGGTGGGAACCTGGCCATGTTATTTGTGCCGGCATAGATGAGTAGCATCCTATAATAGTCAGTAGGCCTGAGAAGGTCTGACAAGCTCTCCGTAATGTATCAGATCTTGGCACCAGGCAGACAGCACATCTTCTGGGACATCATGTCTGGATGGAAGATGGATGGCATCTCTGTTCTGCACTCTAGGGTGGTATTCAGTCTATCCTTATTATACCATGCCTCAAAAGGATTGAAGGGAGAACAAAAATGAACAGAGAGACAGTCACCATGGGGGCCTGGTTCCAGCCTGGTGTGTTCTGCACTGTGGCAGTTAGAGAGAATGGTCAGCGAGTAGAGAGAGAGAGTCACGTAGAAGGTGTAGCCTCAGTGGGCCATTCTATCTTCAAGGATCTGCAGCAAAGGCGGTTGCGAGAGAAGTGTGCAGAGGGGCTGCAACCTTTCCAGCAGAGAAGCAGGAATTCCCTATTAATCTCCAATCCAAGTAGTGTTGCCAAGTCAACTACCATAAGAGAATTAGCCCTTCTCCAACCTTGCTCCTGCAGACCTTCTTCTGCAAGAAATGGGGCCAGTCATGGTCTAACTGTGGTATTTGTAGTAGCAGCAGGCTCTGAAGAAGCCTGGACTGAGGACTGAACTAAAGTGTGCTTTTACTTTCTTCTTTGGTCCTGCCTTCTTTTGTCTTACAGCTAGGCGATGAGACCTGGAAAGCAGGTCCATTGGTGAAGAGGAAGAACACTGGTGGTTTGGAGGAAAGGGAGAGATGCTTGGGAAGTATCTGCACGGGGGGAGGTTGGTGGTTAGCCAGCAAATTCATAACTGGTTTAAATGTCCTGCTACCAGTGGAGAAAGTTATAACGAGGGGCACCCAAGCAAAATTTTGCTGAGGGCTCCCATTGTTTTCTCCTCCCACTTCAAACCCCCATTGTAGTGCCCCCCCGCCCCATGCTTTCTCCACTCTCGGGCCAAAGTCTCGTGGTGCAGCTTTTATTGTGAAACCGCAACCCAGGAGGTAACAGCCCTCCAAGCCTGGAGCAGAGGCAGCACAGCAAACAATCAAAGTAAGTTGCCCCACTGCCACGTAGGCCCCTTTGCTGTCCAGGCCCCCCTGCATTCTGGGAGCTGCTTGGATGGAATTTACACTACTGCCTGCTGCCCATTAGATTGCTTTAATCAGGTCAATCAAATGCCAGCTAATTGACAACCCTAAACCCCAGCAGGAGTCTTCACTGGATCCAGACGAGCTCTGAACACAACACTTCTTGCTGAAGGAAACAGCACCACGGACACCAGGAGCTGATTCCAGCTTGAAGAGACCCTGACAGATCTGCCACAGGCAGAGAGAGTAAACCCCGAGTTCATGGAAAGCAGCTAATGCTGGTGGAGGAAATATTGGTCTGTTCACTTTATCAAATGGTTATTAGAAAAGCTTAAAGAAGTATAGACATGTAAAGAGGCATTTTAGAAAGGTCATTTAGATGTCATCTGGGACATCGACGTCAAAAGCTCTGAAATTAACCTGGGAGGGGCAGCAAAGAAGGTGGACACATGTAAATACATTCTAAATTCGACTTATCTCCATCCCAAAAGATAAACATCTCCACCAACATGCAAGGAAATCGGGATATGCAGGGAATTGGGTGATTTTAGAAACGTGTATGTGAGAAACATAGATGTGTCCGCAATGGTATTCTCCAGAATGTGCACATGTATCTGTTGCCACATACACGTCCCGGCCTGCCATTCTGCAAGATGTGCAGTGGCGCGATAGCTTACAAAAAAAGCCTCTATATGCACCTGGATGCTTTTTTGAAAGGGCGAAAATTATTGGTGGAGTCAGAGGTCCTTCCCCTCTTCTCCCTACTGTTGCTTGCTGGCTGTCTTGTGAACCTTTCAAATGCATTTTATGCCCGAGAGCAGGTATAGACATGGATGTGACCGCCAGCCGTCATAAGCATGCAATGCCGCCACAGATGTGATTGGCATGTCTGAATGGGGGTTTTCACAATTAGAGCTTCTAAAATCACTCAGCTAATCAAATACAGGATTCTTAAAACTTTTAACCTAAAGACAATTTATAGATTCATTTTATCACAATCAAATTCATTTGATTTTAGCTACTCAGGACAGCTGAAAAGTAATGGTACGAAGAGTCACTCTGATTTTTATTACCTGTCTTTACTGACAATTGCTTTTAAACCTTGATCATATGTTTTGTGTCTGTTTTTTCTTTGGATATAGCATTACGCTATTCAAGGATAGCAGAACGCCTTTTTGCTTGGGCTGGCCTAACCATCTAAACTCGCCCTGCTTCTAAAATATTCTAGTTAGTGATGCTGTGGAGGGCAGAAAGTTGGCTCAGTCCACCCCATTCCATTGTATTTGTTGTGGACGAGTGTATATCTAAGCTGCTCATCTTTAGATTATTGCTAAATATTGCTAAATAAATAAAAAGAAATATTAAACATTTGGAAATGTTTATAGAGGATTTTATGCTATTTTGGTTTTAATTTGTATTATGATCTTTTTAACATTTTGTTATTTCTGATGTTGAACTGTAACCCACATAAAATGAGCAGATGGGTCAGATATAAATATTGCTAAACATATACATAATTAATATAACCGAGCATACTATATTAGCTTACTTTCTATTGTTTTATTTCTATTGTTTTACTTTTAATAAGCTCCATGTACCCCGCCACCAATTGAAATAAGTCATAAAATACAAAAAACCCCTCTCCTTCCTACAGAAAGTTAGGTTTTCTATTTTACATGCCGTTGCTAATTCAATGATTGTATATCTCCCTTGAAAACGACATGCAAATGAGTAGATCTTAATAAAGAGTCCATTCCCTCGACAGTTCGAATTGTATTGGCAGAACATTGGCTCTTGGCAATGTTCATTTCTACATCATTCTTACTAAATCACTGAGCAAAGCACGGCCTCATCCCTCAGTCAAAGCTTCGCTTGCATCCAAGTAAAACTCTTGGATTTGAAAACAGAGGCTGATCTCATGATCTGAAACAGATTTGTTATTGCTGATATATTTGCTGGATGCCCTAGGGGGGTGTTTCTTTCGCCTTTTGCTTGTGAAGCATAATGTATTTTTTCGTTTAAATTATTTATTGGTATATCAGATTCCTACAACATTCAAAAAGACAGCTTGAAAATGGAAAAACTGGTATCACACAAACCTGAAGTACATAAAGGCAACGTTTTGATACTGTAATCGCATAGGGCTGTAGCTGGCACTGAACGGAAGAGCAGCTTCGTGGTTAGAGCAGCTGATGGGGCTTAAATCCTGGGAATGATTCCTGTGCCCTTTGGCAAGACACTCCCATCTTTTTCTGCCTCAGGTTCAAACTTAGGGGCTGATGCAGAAAAGCTTAGTGCAGGATTTTGCTGCCGCTTTTGCCGTGCTAGGCTTGCTCTCTGATGCAGAAAGCACGCTAGCATTGGAAAAAAAATTTTATTTAACTGTTTTTATATTCTGCCTTATCTCAAAGTATTACATTAAGATTTACATTGAGCAATGCAATAAGTATAACATAATGAACATAACATAGTGGAACCTTTTGCCAGAAAAACTACGGCGCTAAATTGCAGCGCAATGGGCATGCAAATTGAATGCAAAGTGCTGCATTTTTAATTTGCCTGATGTAAAAAATTGTGCTGAAACTTAATGCAGTTCCTTACATTATTTTTAACGCTGGATCTTTACGTCAGCTTTGGATAGGCATAAAGATCCACCTCAAACAATCCAGGCATTGGGGAAAGCCTCCATGCACAATGTCGGGGGCAGTTGCCCCATCCCGGAAACTGATCCCTCCCAAAAGAAGTAAAAGGATTGGTGGCCTAGTGTGCCCCGATCCCCCCACCCCTAAAAAATCATTGGTGGCCCGGTGGGCCCTGATTCCCCCTCTCCTCCCGAAACAGAAAAAGTCCCAGTGGCTCCAACATCCCCACCCCCCCAAAACAGAAAACAGTCTGGTGGCCCCAATCCCCCCAGAAAGGCCTGGTAGTCTAATGGATCCTAAACTCCCACCCTCCCAAAACCTCCCCAGTACCTTAGAATTTGAGAGGGCGCATAGCCATCCCAATTGAATATTGGGCCCTTAATACTTTACACTAGTAAATTTTGATATTATGTGTCCAGAGTATATAGATTAATATGTTCCCTTTGTGAAATTACCTAATCAAAGTTTGAAGAATGGCAGATTGTTTGTCAACAAGCTAATTGGCGAGTGCCCTATATTGCAAGAACTCCCACATGGGGTGGGTGGGAGGTGGAGTGAGAAGGGAAGGATAGAACACCTGTTGAGGTCAGTGACTTTAAAGAGCCTGCTTACCCCCTTTGAACTTGAAGGCTAGAACTCTATCAGCAGAAAAATAGCTTTATCCAAGAACACAAACAATTCCCCTTTTGCAATATAGCAGAAAAAAGAACTAGCTCTTAAAAATGAAAAAACAATGAAAAACAAAACCCTTTTAAGAGCTCTCAGGCAGAGAGCTGGTATTCAGAGTCACACAGTATTACCTTGCAATGCAATGGAGACCCTTTTAGGATTCTCTAGCTTTACTGTTTGAATTTCCATGCATTAACCTGTTTCCTTATTATGATTTATTCATTGGTATTTTGTTATTGTGCATAGTTATCTTTGACCCTCCTGCAGTAAAGTTCTGTTGCGATTCTTTACAAAGTATATTACTTGCTATTCTTTTCCACACCTATTGAATACTGGTCAGGGCCACCAACACAGAGAGCATCCTACAGGAAAGCTGGAATTAGGTTGCAGAAATTTGGACATTGTCTGACCCCTTACAGATAAGATCCTCCTTATCTTACTGGGTCTCTACTGTACCTTGGCTAGCAAGCCTGGGAGCAGTCACAATATTTTTTCTACTAGCTACCGCCCTCCATTAGTGGTACATACCTTTTCTTTACCTGAAGGGGGTGCTACAATAGCAAGTATAATTTTTAATGGATCAGAAATCTGCTTAATATAAGATGTATTTTCCTATAAGTGCCACCACTGAAAATTCATCATGGTGCCTTTAGGGGCATGCTTACTGAAGAGCACTACTAGGAAGCACAAAGTTTAGCATGCACCAAGTGCGCTGCAATAAAAAGTAGCACGTGCTGAAAATGCGACCACACTAAAAATCCCAAACTAACCGAGCAGCGCTGGTTGGGGCAGGAATGGGCAGTTTTTGGGTGGAGCATTCACATCACAAGTAGTGTGGGAGTTATTGGCACGTGCTCCCCATCAATGTGGAGCTTAGTTCGGGCGCGTTTACTGTCACCTCACTGAGTGGCGTTAACTGCAGCCGGGCTGATTGCACCACAGACGATGAGCATGCGATGCCCATGCTAGTAACATGGAGATATACCGGGCATGCCTCCATTTACTAGCATGGGTTCAGCGCCACCCCCATGTTAATTTTTGATACCAACCATATGCTAGTGATGCAGCTTTTAGTAAAGAGACCCCTTAATAGACCCTTTTGCAATACCGATGTCTTGAAATCCAGTTTCTGAATATGTATAGAATCACCTTTTCTGATGTCTTCAGGACTCTTTTACTAAGGGGGGTCATTCAGTACAGCGAATAGCGGGGATGGATGTCTGGATTGGCTCCCCTGCTGCCCTGGCTACTTTCTCCCCATACGAACAGCTTGTTTGTACTAGGAGGCTTAAATGGGGTGGAAGGGGGCGCATGCAGAGCAAGGGCAGGGCATGGGCGGGCCACGACCCTGGTCATACAGGACCGATTCTGAGGTCGGCCCTGTACGTCCGGGGCCATGAACATGGATGGGAGATTTATTTCACTGCAGAGGTGGAATAAGTCCCCATGGGCATCAGGGGATCATGCCGCCAGGCTGGGACATAAAGGTAGGGGGTGCAGGAGGATCCCCACATGGGAGGCTGGATCGAGGGTCCGGCTGCAGGAAAAGAAGAATGTCTGCGAGGGTTGGCATTTGCGGCTCCTGAATGGAGCCGTGATGCCATGATGATGGGATGCCATGGCACTGCAGCTCCATTCAGGAGCCTGACTGAGGTAGCCGGGGATCTGCTGGATGTGCAGGTCAACCAGAATCAGAGTCCGGCCTTGCCATTCGGCCATAGACCCGCTTTTGATCCTGTGGGCACGGCTAGCCCCTGTGGGATCAGAATCGGGTCTACCTTTGCGCGTCCTGCTTCTGGTCAGCCACACAAGGGGTTGGACGGTAGGTTGGAATGTGCCTCTATGTGAACTGAGCATATAGAACGATGTTTCACACGCTCAGTTAGACGCTTATGAAACTGCCCTGCAATATACGCATATAAAATTAGGTGCCAGTAAAACCTAGCGCCTACTGTTATAGAATGTGAGGATAGTTTTACATCAGGCTGCCTATGTGTGAAGGCCAAAGAGGCGCCTATGTGTCTTTATAGAATTACCCCAGCAAACTGGCAGAAATCACAGCTAAAACAAAGCCAGGGGCATTTACATCTCTTTGTTCACACGTAAAGCACATGCATAGGTTGTTGTTTTTTTTTTTAAAGTGCCATCAAGTCAACCCTGACTCCTGGCAACCCAACAGCCCCTGGGGTTTTCCTGACAAGGTATGACCAGAAGTAGATTGTCAGGTCTTTTCTTCCAAGACAATTGATTTGCCCAAGGTCACAAACAGTTTCAGTGGAATCAAATGCTGATCTCCTGGTAACTAGGCTATTGTTCTAACTGCTAGGCTACTCCTCCATGTGTGCACATGCATTTTATGAAATGCACACATACAGCGTGGCTCCACTCAAACTCCTCCTCTGAATACGCCTACATCCAGGACACATAAAGGAACACACATTTTTATCATCATGCATACTTTTGTTGTTGTAAAGTGCTATTGAGTCAGTGCCGACTCCTGGCGACCCTCTGGATAGTTGACCTAAACTTTGTTCGATCTTCAGCCAAGCAACTCATTATTGATAGAGTGGTATCCATAACTGCTATTATTGTATCGATCCATCTCATTGCCAGCCTTCCTCTTTTATGGGGACCTTCTATCTTGTCAAGCATTATGTCTTTCTCCAATGATCTCTCTGTGATGTATCCAAAGTATGAAAGTTGGTCTTGTCATCTGAGCTTCTAAGGAAAACTTAGGTTTGATCTCCTCTAGTACTGACTGGTTTGTTCTTCGGACAGTCCATGATATACACAGTATTCGTCGCCAGCACCATAATTCAAAGGCATCAATTTTCTTCCTGTCTATTTTTTTCACTGTCCAACTTTCGCATCCATATGACTTTATTGAAAATACCATGGCCTGGACAAATCAAATCTTACTTTACATCTGGGGTAGTTTATAAGAGGTCATTCACATTCATATACTGGCTTATATTTCTGAAAAGGACTTTATAAAATTGCCCTCTGCATTTGTAGGCATTCCTAGGTGTGGAAAATGGAAGAGCATGGGAGAGATCAGTACTTATTCTATCTTTGGGGCATAATATTAAAAAAGACTTATGTGATCACTGTTGATACCGACTGCATAAGTCTTATTTAGAAACTTCCAGGTGGTTATACTCATATCTTTATGTGTAGAATGCACCATTGCAGACTATCTAATTAGAATGTAGTTTTATACTATTGCAGAATCAGTAACCACAAGGAAACGAAGGGTAGTGGTGGTTGAAGACTCTCTTCTGAGGGGTACTGAGGCGTCCATCTGCCGACCAGACTTGATGTCCAGAGAGGTATGCTGTCTGCCTGGTGCCAAAATCCAAGATGTTATGGAGAGTTTGCCGAGACTCATCAAGCCCACTGACTATTACCTAATGTTGCTAATCCATGTTGGAACAAATGATACTGCCAGGTATACCTCGGAACGTATCAAAAGTGACTTCATGGCTCTGGGACAGAGGATGAAGCAGTTAGGTGCACAGGTGGTGTTTTCTTCAATCCTCCCTGTTGAGGGTAAAGGCCAAGGCAGAGAGGCTCGCATCCTGGAGATGAATGCATGGCTGCGTGGATGGTGTCATCGAGAGCGTTTTGGTTTCCTAGAACATGGGATGCTGTTCCAAGGGTTGCAGAGCAGAAATGGCATCCATCTGTCCAAGAAAGGTCAACGCATCTTCAGTAGTAGACTGTCTAATCTACTGAAGAGGGCTTTAAACTAGATATGTTGGGGATGGGTGAAGAAAGCCCCCAGATAAGTGAAAGCCCCCAGGTAGGTGATAATTAAATAACTTTATGGAAATGGGTAACAGGGGTAACATATGGAAAGCAGTGTGTATAAATGCCCGTAGCATGGGAAATAAAATCCCTGATGTTGAAGCTTTGGTGGGAGTGGCTGACTTGGATTTAGTGGCAGTTACAGAAACATGGTTCACATAAAACCATGATTGGGATGTAACTATACCTGGCTATACTTTATTTTATTTATTTATTTATTTCTCTTATATACCGCGCTCTTCAACATCAGTGCGGTTTACATGGAACATTTATGTTTTACGGTGGGTTAACCGTAAAAATACAGATAACAGTTAGCTCAACTTGGATAGTCAAAAATTAACTATTTACACATATTTAAACATAGTAGTATTTACATAATATACATCATGGGAGAGAAAATTACATTGGACATGGAGCTTATTTTTGGGGAGGTCGGGATGGTGCATCTTCATTTGGGTAACATTCGCAGAAAAGGTGGTATTTATTTATTCAGAAAGGACAGGGTAGGAAGTAGGGGAGGAGGAGTGGCACTATACGTAAAAACTACTATTAAAGCTTTGGAATTACAGAGCTTAAAAGGGAGAGGGGAGGCATTGTGGGTTAAACTAGAAAGAGGGAAAGAGAAATCTATTTACATTGGTGTGATATACAGACCTTCCTCACAAGAGGAAGAGGTGGACAGAGAGTTAATTGAAGACATGCGCAGCATTGCTAGGAAAGGGGAAGTACTACTGATAGGAGATTTCAATATGCCAGATGTTGATTGGCACATTCCTGCTGCAGTATCATCTAGAAGTAAAGAGATCCTGGATTCTCTACAGGGAGAAGTATTCAGGCAATTGGTAACAGACCCCACACGTGAAGGGGCCATACTGGACTTGGTGCTTACCAATGGTGAAAGTGTTTCTGATGTTGTAGTGGGAGATCATTTTGCATCCAGTGATCACCAGATGGTGTGGTTCAGTATTAGGACTAGGGCTGTTAGAATCCATTCAAAGGTGAAGATCTTAGACTTTAGGAAGACTAACTTTGCGAAGATGGGCCAATACCTCAGGGAGTCGTTAGTTGGATGGGAACAGCTGAGGGATGTAGAAAAACAGTGGGAAAAACTGAAAGGGGATATTTTAAGGGCAACCAACCTTTTTGTTAAAATGGTAAATAAAGGTAAAAGGAAAAGGAGACCGCTATGGTTTTCAAAAGAAGTAGCTGAAAAAGTGAAGAAAAAGAGGGAGGCCTTCATGAAATACAAGAGATCACAGAGAGAGGAAGACAGGCATCTGTATTTGGAAAAACTTAGAGAAGCTAGCAAAGTAGTCAAGAAGGCAAAGATTCAAAAGGAGGAGGAAATAGCCAATGCAATAAAATGGGGGGATAAGACATTTTTCAGATATATTAGTGAGAAGAGGAAGGGCAAGAGTGGTATTGTCAGACTCAAGGGTGCAGGGGAGGAATATGTAGAAGCTGATAAGGATAAAGCGGAATTGCTTAACAAATATTTTTGTTCTGTGTTCACAGATGAAGAACCAGGAGCAGGACCCCAGAAAACACCCACAAATAGGAACAGAAGCAAAGGACATCTTGAACAATTTTTAAAAGACTGTGTTCGTGAGAAACTATCTCATCTTAAAGTAGACAAAGCGATGGGACCGGATGGGATACACCCGAGAATACTGAGGGAACTTAGGGACGTTCTAGCAGCTCCACTGACTGACCTTTTCAATGCCTCGTTGGAGTCTGGAGTGGTGCCAAAGGACTGGAGAGAGGCTCATGTGGTGCCTTTACACAAAAGCAGAAGTAAGGATGTGGTTGAAAACTACAGGCCAGTTAGTTTAACTTCGGTGGTGAGTAAATTATTGGAACCGCTGGTGAAAGAGAAAATAGTGAGGTTTCTGGAGTCCAGCGGATTACAGGATCTGAGGCAGCATGGATTCACCAGAGGCAGGTCTTGTCAGACAAATCTGATTTATTTCTTTGATTGGGTAACCAGGGAGTTGGACTGAGGGAGAGCCCTAGATGTGGTGTATTTAGATTTCAGTAAAGCCTTTGACACTGTTCCTCACAGGCGACTTCTAAACAAACTGAGCACCCTAGGGATGGACCCTAAAGTTACTGCTTGGGTTAGAAATTGGTTGGGTGGGAGGCGACAAAGAGTACAAGTAAATGGAGCTCACTCTGAGGAGAAGGATGTTATCAGTAGTGTGCCCCAGGGATCTGTCCTTGGTCTGATTCTTTTTAACATCTTTGTTAGTGATGTAGCGGAAGGGCTTTCAGGTAAGGTTTGCCTCTTTGCGGATGATACCAAAATCTGCAATAGAGTAGACACCCAGGAAGGGGTAGATAACATGAGGAGGGATCTAGCTAAGCTTGAAGAATGGTCTAGAATTTGGCAGCTGGGATTTAATGTTAAAAAATGTAAGGTCATGCATTTGGGCTGCAGCAATCCAAGGGAGCAATATAGTATAGGGGGTGAAATACTTTTGTCCACTAAAGAAGAGCGGTACCTAGGCGTGGTTGTGTCTGATGATCTTAAAGTAGCTAAACAGGTAGAAAAGGCGTCGGCAAAAGCTAGAAGGATGCTTGGGTGCATACGGAGAGGAATGGCTAGCAGAAAAAAGGAGGTGATAATGCCTCTGTGTAAGTCTTTGGTGCGACCTCATTTGGAGTATAGTGTGCAATTCTGGAGACCGCACCTTCAAAAGGATGTGAACAGGATGGAGTCGGTGCAGAGGGTGGCTACTTAAATGATTAGTGGTCTTCATTATAAAGCATATGAGGACAGACTAAAGGATCTTAATATGTACACCTTAGAGGAAAGGCGGGATAGAGGTGATATGATTGAGATGTTTAAATACCTCCGTGGCATAAATGTTCAGGGAGAGAGCCTCTTTCAATTGAAAGCAAGTTCTGCTACGAGGGGACATGGGATGAGGGTGAAGGGAGATAGATTCAGGAGTGATATGCGGAAATATTTCTTTACGGAAAGAGTAGTGGATCCGTGGAATAGTCTCCCAGTGCAGGTGGTAGAGATGAGGACAGTAACTGAATTCAAAAAAGCATGGGACAGAGGATCTCTAAAGGTAAAAAGGGGACTGTTGTAGTTGTTATGGAAGGACAGACTAGATAGGCCATGTGGTCTTTTTCTGTCGTCATATTTCTATGTTTCTATGTTACATGTCACGTAGGCATTTAACTGGTGGCTACATTAATCATTAACATGCATTAATGACTTCTTGTAAAATACCAACCAGCGTAAAATTACACACATTGTTTGATGGTGCCTACTTTAATGTTGGATGTGCACATGGGCGGAGTTTGGATAGAGCATGGGCAGCACGTGTGTGTAGATTATAAAATTCTATAATTTCAGGATATTCTTGCAAACATCTCAGCACAGGCATTTGCATGAGTAGTGGGTTAGGAGTCAAGATGCCATATGGTGTGTTATTTTGCCATGAAGATCTCAGCTTGCAAAGTTCAGTACGAGCTGCATTATTTAATTTCCATAATAATGAGGTACTTGCATGTATTTACATCACATTATTTGCTGATGCGTGTTGCCTTAAACTAACATGTTATTCTAAAATAATGCATGATTTTGTTATTTAACATACATTAGGTGCCAAATATTGTATATTATTCCTTTAATGCATTTTAGTAACTACCTCCCTTCACTTCTAATTTAGACTTAGCTCACACTTAATTGATTGATGTTGCAAAGAATAAAGATTTTTAGGAGGCTGTATCAAACTGCCAGTGACAATCTAGAAAAGGATGATTAGGTGGGGTGGTCTTGAGAACATGAACCGCTTAAGGGGTCATTTTAGAAGCCTTGTGTTCCATTTCCACATGCAGATACCGGCATGTCACGTGGAAATGGCATCCCCGTGTAATGGTGATTTCAAAAAGCTGCTATTTTAAACGTGGAGATAGCTGCAATGTAGAGATTTCAAGGGGATGTGGTTAGGTTTGGTGAGGGCATGATTTCCCATTTGTATTTCCTATTTTACAATGAGAATACAAATATTTTTTGTAAAATTTCCACTTTAGCTTTTGCACCAGCTCAGAGACATGCACAATTCCATAAAAGCACTCACTTTGGTGAAGGCTTTCAACAAGGAATTAAGGAAGTGCTTTTCCTTACCCACCATTTTTTTTTTACGTTCAACTGTCAAAGCCTTGGCGTAATCTTTGACCAGTCACTAAACATAATCTCCCATATAAAAGCAATCACAAAAATTGTGTACTACAAACTTCGCATGGTCCAACACCTAAGGCCACTTCTAGAAGAACATGACTTTAGAACAATCTTACAAGCACTCACAATCCCCCACATTGATTACTGCAATAGCATCCTGCATGGCTTACCAAAGAAATCAATTCACCAACTACAATTAGTACAGAACTTGGCAGCACGCATCTTATATAAAGCTCACCGCACTGACCACATCACCCCAATTCTCCGCAATCTCCATTGGCTCCCAGTTTGGAGCAAGGATGAAATATAAGTACTTAATGATCATATTTAAGCACCATGTCAAAATATCCATAACTCCCCTGTCTTCACTTCTATTACCCCCAACAGAATTCAGACTGCGAAGAAGCTGCTCACAAAACACATCCACTATACCAAACCATATCCGTAACACCAACCGATCCACCAGCGCCAGGGCCTTCTCATATGTTACCCCTGCATTGTGGAATGCCCTCCCAGATAACCTAAAATTAGATAAAGATCTCCTGCAATTCAGAAAAGAGCTAAAGACATATCTGTTCATTGAGAATTATGGAAGTGCCCAAAATACGTCTAAACCCCCGATACATAAGCACACCTAATCCCTCATTAACATTCCACTGCTTACCACAAACTGCACAGAATTAAGCTAACACTGTACATAGTTGTCTGTATGATAGTTCCATATGTTAACTGTACATAAGTTATTTTGTTCAATGTAAAATGTTTTCAATTGTTCGATGTAAACTGCCCCTGATCTCTGGAAGGGGCAGTATATAAAAACGTGTTAAATAAAATATGGCCAGAATTGAGCACGTCCCAACATCTCAGTTCCAGTTTCAACTACCCATCTAAATGAGCCTCAGCTCATGAAGCCACAAAAAGGTATTCAAAAATAGTATGCTTATTCATAAATACTGGACACTGTTGATTGATGGTATACGCTATTATGCAAGAGTGCATGCTATTAACAAAATCATCATCACAATGAAAACAAAACAAAACAAAAAACACAACTAACGCAGGGAAATAAACAAAAAATATATATTTTTGCAGGTGCCCTCTAGTTGATACTCTTGTGGCATGGTGGTATAAAGATGAATCTGATGTGACAGAAGTTATTGCACTGGTTAAGGTAGTTAAGTTTGCTGGGATTAAGAGAATTCCATGGTTTACATCAGAACGTTTGGAGCTGAAAGGTGAAATTAGACTTACCTGCTAATTGTTGTTCCTTGAAGAATTCCAGTCCAGTCGCGCACCTCTGGGTAGTGTACCTCTTCCAGTAGCTTGGAGACTGAGCATGTCATCTTTTGATGACACCAGCATACTTATGCAGCTGGTACCGCCTACCAGCCCCAGTAACCTATTAACAAAGCAGACTCACAGGATCAACAAATAAGTAGCCAAACATTAGAAAACCATTCTATATCTAAAGAACCTAGCTCCCCTAGCACCTGGGAAGGAACCCCGCCCCCCCCCCAGGATGAGGGGGCTTACCTGTGGTGTGTCAAGGCAATGCAGACTAGCCTAGAGCGTGAGACTGACAGCTCTCCTGGTCCTTCCCAGAACACCGCCCCCCAGCATACTCCCCAGACCCCCTGGCTACTTATGCCAACCAGGTAGTCTGATTCAGGCCTGGAACCGTACAGTATCCTATGCGACACCATACACTCCCGGAGGGATCCAGGACTGGACTCGAGTTCCTCAAGGAAAAACAATTAGCAGGTAAGTCTAATTTGACCTTCCTTATTTTCCCTCCAGTCCAGTCCCGCATCTCTGTGATGTAACAGAGCAATTAACTCAACAGGAGGGACCTGCAAGACCGGCCTGAAGGACTGCTGAACCAAAACTGACATCACCTGCCACCTGGACATCCAGGCGATAATGCTTTGCAAATGTATGAAGCGAGGACCATGTCGCTGCTCTACAGATCTCCACCAGTGGCACCAAACTATATTCCACCCACAAGGCTGCTTGAGCCCTTGTGGAATGTGTACGCAACCCCGCCGGCACCGGTTTACCCTTCAACATGTATGCTGACACGATTGCTTCTCTGATCCATCTGGAAATGGAGGCTTTTGCCACTGTCTCCCCTTTGCGTGGCCCCCCCCCATACAGCACAAACAGATGATTTGACTTCTGGAAAGACCCTATTCTTTTCACAAATAACACTGCAGGACTCTTCTGACATCCAAGAGACACAACTGCAGATTGGTGGAGCCCGCTTCGATGTTTGCCAGAGCCGGCAGGGAAACCGTCTGATTCAAATGAAAAGTCGAAACTATCTTGGATAAAAAGGAAGGCACCGGTCTAAGGACCATCTTCTCCATTGACAAAAACAGAAATGGCTTCTGGCAAGATAAGGCTTGAAACTCTGAAATCCTGCGTGCCAAGCAAATCGCCTCAAGGTATACCGTCTTAAGAGTCAAATCCTTCAGTGAAGCACGACTCAATGGTTCAAAAGGCTAAATGGTAAGCGCCACTAGTACCAAATTGAAATCCCAGGGTGGTAGCACCAACCTTCTTGGGGGACGTAGGTGGGTCACGGCCCTTAGGAAGCGCAGTACATCTGCGTGCATACCCAACACCACCCCATGTACTTTACCTCAATAACAGGAAATTGCCGCCAATTGCACCCTCAAAGAATTAGCGGCTAAGCCCTTATCAAAACCAGTCTGCAAAAACTCTAGAATATCTGGAACAAATGACATGGATGGGAAAATATGTCTATCCCTACACCATGCCTCAAAGATGCTCCATATCCGGTAGATAGGTAGACTTCCTCCGGGCCTTCAACAAGTTTGCTATCACCGGACCCGAATAACCTTTCTTCTTCAGCCTTGCCCTTTCAAGAACCATGCCGTAAGTGAGAATTGATACACCTGAGGCATAGGTACCGGCCCCTGAGTCAAGAGATCAAGGATGGTGGTTCTTAATGTGGAACCTTGCAACGTGTAACAATCGTTTACGTTGTTCTTTCCTAGGTGCATAACTTTCCACTTGTCCACATTAAATTTCATCTGCCATTTGAACGTCCAGGGCCTGATTCTGATTTGCACGTCCTGGCCCTCTGTGTGCCCAGTCGGAAACGGACGTACAGAGGGAGTCGCGATTCTGATCCCGCGGGGCACGTCTAGCCCCATGGGATCAGAATCGCGAACAGGCCTGTATTTGCAGACCGGCACCCCGATTCCATCCGGCCTGCACATACAGGCCTTTCCCGGCTAACTCACTCAAGGCAGTTCAATGGAGCCGTGATCCCCAGCCGCTGGCTGCAAAGGTGCTTTCTCCACAGCCCGACCCCCGCTCTGGCCTCGTAAGGTCAGGGTCAGGCTGCAGGGAATCTCCTCTGCCCCCTTCCGCTGCTTCCCAGCCCCAGGCCTGCCGATCCCTGCTGACTGGGGAACTTATTCCACCTCCCAGGTGGAATAAGTTCCCCATGCAAGCCGCCTGCCCCGAACATACAGGGCCAACATTAGAATCAGCCCTGTACGTCCGGGGCTGATGACCACCCACTGCCCGCCCTAATGCCATCCCCGATCCGTCCCTTTCCTGCCCCCATCTATCTTCCTTGTACAATGTGCGAGGAAGGTAGATGGGGTCGGGAAGGGCCCAATGGAACGTCCATCCCCGCTATTCGTGCCTCAGAATGACCCCTCCAGTCTTCCAATTTAACAAGGCCCTCTTGCAATTTTTGATAATCTTCTTGGGCTTGAATAACTTTGAATAATTTTGTGTCATCTGCAAATTTGATTACCTCACTCATTACTCCCATTTCCAGATAATTTATGAATATGTTAAAAAGCAGCGGACCCAGCACAGATCCCTGGGTTACTCCACTATTCACCTTTCTACATTGGGAAAATTGGCCATTTAGTCCTTTCTATCTTTTAACCAGTTCCTAATCCACAATATTACACTGCCTCCTATCCCATGACTTTAATTTTGCCAGAAGTCTCTCATGAGGGACCTTGTCAAAGAGTTTCTGAAAATCCTTCAAAAAATATAACAGATTAGTAAGAGAAGACCGTCCTTGGCTAAAACCATGTTGGCTTTCTCTCATTAAACCATGGCTATCTACATGTTCACTAATTTTTTTCTTTACAATGGTTTCTATCATTTTGCCCGGTACTGAAGTCAGGCTCACTGGTCTGTAGTTTCCCAGATAACCACTAGAACCCTTTTTAAAAATTGGTGTTACATTGGCTATTTGCCAATCTTCAGGAATTACAGATGATTTTAATGATAGTTCAATGTCCATTAACTGTGATGGCAATACCAAATGGAAACAGCCATCAGTATCTAGCATTTTCACCCCTAAGCTGCTTTCTTCTTTGCAGAGTAGCAGGGGATAAATCAGTAAAGATAGAAACTTTACTCTGCTACCTCTGCTCCTTTTCTTCCTTTTCTATGATCTCTGAGGAGGAAACCACCTGCCTTCTTTCTTCCTCGAAACTCACTACCTGCTCCTCTGATCCTATTCCCACCCGTCTCCTAAGCCCCATCTCCTCCACTGTTGTCCCTTCCATCTCTCATATTCTCAACCTATCGCTCTCCACTGCAACTGTCCCTGCAGCCTTCAAGCATGTTGCGGTTACACCTCTTCTCAAAAAACCCTCACTAGATCCTATCTGTCCTTCTAACTATCGACCCATCTCCCTCCTTCCCTTCATTTCTAAACTACTTGAATATATTGTTCACTGCCATTGCCTCGACTTTCTCTCCTCTCAAGCCCTCCTGGATCCTTTACAATCTGGCTTTCATCCTTTACACTTTACTGATCCTCAGTCTTCTTGACCTTTTTGCTGCTTTTGACACTGTTGACCACAACCTTCTTGATATCTTGTCATCGCTTGGTTTTAAGGGCTCTCTGCTATCCTGGTTCTCTTCGTATCTTTCCCATCACTCTTTTAGTGTCGGTTCTGGTGGATCCTCCACTACTGCTATCATGCTCTCAGTTGGCGTACCTCAAGGATCTGTCTTGGGTCCACTCCTTTTCTCTCTCTATACTCAGTCCCTTGGTGCGCTCATCTCTTCTCATGGCTTTCAGTACCATCTTTATGCTGATGACTCCCAGATCTACCTCTCTACACCTGAAATTGCTTTGGCAATCCCGGCTCGGATCTCTGCCTGCCAGGGGTGGCCAAAGGGGGGTGCGGGGCCATGTGCGGAGACTCGGTGCGGGGCCTCATTTGCATAAGTGGCCTTATTTGCATAAATATTTGCATAATGCTAACACACACTAACTTTTAGTAAACATGTCCCTTAATGAGTGTATGGATAAAGACAGACTAAAAGATTTCTACATTACTATAATCCAGTGCCAACCGCCAGGCACATTAGGAACTACTACAAACACTGCCCATTTAGAACCCATAACAAACCCGCCGTATCCTAACAGCACTACCAGGACTCACAAAGCACCATACTCTACCTATCAAAAGGCAACACTGCAAATATTAAACCAATACATTTCAGAGAACAATACATGACCTACTGGGGAAAGAGAACAAGTGGCAATGTCTAATAGGAATTACATAAACAGAATACCTCAGCTCAGTTACACATGCAGAACATAGACCATCACCAAATAAGGAATCACAATTTAGAAACACGAAGGCAATAATTAAACTGGGAACACCAAAAGCCAAACTTGGAATGTACAACAACACTGTAGAAATAAAACTATAAATTAATTTCCTCTTGTACCAAACAAAGCACAGACGTTAATGATGCACATTTCCCAGAGCTTTCATATTCCAGGTAATAAATTCAAAATAAAGAGATATCTTTCTACCTTTTGTGCATTTTTTTCAGTTGCAATTGCTCCAGCCACTTTCTTCTGGTTTCTTCATGTTTTCTGCTAACTCTCCATCATCTGCTGTCCATTTGTCCTTTCTTCTCTCTTCTAGTTTTTTTCCATTCTCTCTCTCTCTACATCTGCTTTAACATACTAATCTTTCTCCTTTTGCTCTTTCCTCATTCCTATTTCATCCACTCAAATTTTACCCCTCCATCCTCAATCCCCACTTACTCTCCCAATACCCGGCCAATTGTAGATTTTTTATCCCTCCCACACAAAATATTTTTCCCCTCTCCATTTTACTCTCCCAGCCCCATCCCATTCTAATCCTCCCCCAACATCAGCTCCCTTCTAGTTCCAGCCTCACCCAGTATCCATTCCCTTCTAGTCCCTGCATCAGCCCATTTCCAGTCCTAGCCCCCCATCAGCCCATTTCCAGTCCTAGCAACCCCCCAACCCAATACCAGTCCTAGCCCCCCCATCAACCCACTTCCAGTCCTAACCCCCCATCAGCCCACTTCCAGTCCTAACCCCCCATCAGCCCACTTCCAGTCAGCCCCCCATAGCCCATTGCCAGTCCTAACCCCCCATCAGCCCACAGCCCATTACCAGTCCTAACCCCATCAGCCCACCTCAAGTCCTAACCCCTCCCCATCAGCCCATTTCCTGTCCTAGCCCCCCCATAGCCCATTATCAGTCATAACCCCCCCATAGCCCATTACCAGTCTTAACCCCATCAGCCCACCTCCAGTGTTAACCCCCCATCAGCCCATTTCCAGTCCTAGCCCCCCATAGCCCATTACCAGTCCTAGCCCCCCATAGCCCACTCCCAGTCCTAATCCCCATCACCCAATTTTCAGTTTAAGACCCCCCATACCCCATTACCAGTCCTAACCTCCCCATCAGCCCACTCCCAGTCCTAATCCCATCAGCCCATATAAAGACTTAGCTCCCCCATAGCCCATCACCACTCCTAACACCCCCATAGCCCCCCCATAGCCCATCACCACTCCTACCCCCCCCAGCCCATCACCACTCCTAATCCCCAAGCCCAGCCCAGTGAAAAGTTAAAAAAAAAAAGCTGTCTTCTCCCGCTGCCGGGGCCGCCGCGGCAGAATCGAGTGTGCCGTGGGACCCCCCTGCCCAGCAGAGCCTGCCCTCCCCCGTATCACCTCTTTCTTCGTAGCTGCAGTCACACGCGCCGGCTTTCAGAGTGCGAAGGGACTAGTTTCCCTTTCGCGGCTCTGTTAAGCCCGCGGGGGCTGATGGGAACTTCCCATCAGCCCCCGCGGGCTTAACAGAGCAGCGAGGGAGAAACTCTCCCCTCGCGCTCTGAAAGCCGGCGCGTGTGACTGCAGCTACGAAGAGAGAGGTGATACGGGGGAGGGCAGGCTCTGCTGGGCAGGGGGGGCCCCGTGGCACACTCGATTCTGCCGCGGTGGCCCCGGCAGCGGGAGAAGACAGCTTTTTTTTTTATTTTTTATTTTACTTTGGGATCAGAATGTTTTTTGCGCGGGGCCCCCTGAAACGCGGGGCCCTGTGCAAAAAACATTCTCGCTCAATGGACGGGCCGGCCCTGCTGCCTGCCTTTCTGACATTGCTGCTTGGATGTCTCACTGCTGCTTGAAATTGAACATGGCCAAAACTGAGCTTCTTATTTTTCCTCCTAAACCTCCTTTCTCAGTCTCTGTGGATAACTCTCTGTGGTAATTTGTTCCAGGCATAAGGAGAAGCAAGGTGAAAGGAGTAAAGTCTGGAGTTAGCAATAGAAGAGAAGGGCACAGATAGAAGCAATTTGCCAGAAGAGCAGAGTTCCCGAGGAGGGGTGTAGGGAGAGATAAGAGAGGAAAGGTAGTGAGATGCTGCAGAGTGAATGCACTTATAGGTCAGCAGGAGAAGTTTGTACTGGATGCAGAAATGGATAGGGAGCCAATGAAGTGACTTGAGAAGTGGGGTAATATGAGCATGATGAGGCCGGTGGAAGATTAGCCATGCAGCAGAGTGTTGAACAGATTGAATGGGAGATAGATGATTCAGAGGGAGACCATCAAGGAGTAGGTTACAATAGTCTAGACAGGAGGTGACTAGTGGATAAGTGTCTGTGTTCAGAAAGGAATGGACAGATTTTATTGATGTTATAGAGAAAGAAATGGCAGGTTTTAGCTATCAGATGGATGTGTGTGGAGGAGTCAAAGACAACCCAAAGGTTGCGAGTCAAGGAAACAGAGAGGAGTAGAGAGTTACTCCTTGATCGCTCAGCCTCTTCTTCTCCAGTCTCTGGCAACTGTACTCTACTTCATCGCCGCTAGGCTCTGAATGAGGCAATGATGCCACCATATTGCTCTCTCCTTGTGTGTGCTGCTTGCTCCTCTGGAAGGCAGACTTTTTTCTCGTCACCATCGGCACAATGCACACATTTAGCACCCTCCGGCACACTTTAGCAGCGGTCTGAGAGGGGGAAAGTTAAATTATTGCCCAATTTCACCCCAGTCCACTGGAGAACTCAGCTCAAGTGACCATCTTGGTAAGTGACGTCACTTCCTCAGCATGGGCCCACTTAATGCCTCCTCAAGGCAGTAGGCAAGCAGTTATTGCTACCACTCCAAAACCTCAAATCACAGTGGACATCCTGAACCTCCTATCCCTCCCGATCTACATCAGCATCATCTCCCCATGGTCCCGATCCCCTTCCCGATCAGCATCACCTTTCACTTCTCCCCAAAGAGCATCACCTGATGCTCTCCAATTCCCGATCTCTCTCAGCACTTACTGGGGGTTTCCCTGGTGGTATAATGGTAGGACAAGAGCAATCCCAGGACACGCCTACCCCTTTGCTGTCTTGGGTTCAAAATGGTGGCTCCGACCTCTAGCAGTAGCCTTGCAGTACTACCAATAGGAATCAAACTGCTAAAGAAGGGAGAAGTTACTCATAAGATTTGCTACAAGTTTTGACAACAGACTGAGTCTCTAGTAATGATTTGCTGTGATTACTAAGTGCACCCGCTTCTGTACATACCTCAGAGGAGATGCTTTTCTTTTTGGTACCGCGAAGTTCACAGCCAGGATGATTTCAGGACCTGGAGCAGATAGTATTTGCTTGGATAGTGGGAGGGGATAATCTGGGAAGAGGTGGCCTGAAAGGAAAGATTTTGAGGCTAATATGTGCATTGTAAGAAAAAAGCACAAAACATTTTGGGCCCGAGTCCGCCCGCGCGTAGATCCCCTCTATACGTCCGGTCTGAACTGAACGCATAGAGGGGATCGTGATTCTGATCCCGCAGGGGACGTTTAGCCCTGTGGGATCAGAATCGCGAACAGTCCTGCATGTGCAGGATTGCCACCGGCTAACTCAGTCAAGGCTCCTCAATGGAGTCGTGGTGCCACGGGACCGCGGCTCCATTGAAGAGCTGCAATGCCAGCCGCCAAATAAAAGTGTTTATTCCCTGCAGCCCGATCCATGATCTGGCCTTCTAAGGCCAGGGTCGGGCTGTGGGGAATAAACTCTGGCCTCTCTTACCCAATCCGCCCTCTGGGCTGTTCGAAAAATCATGTCCAGGAAATTTATTCCACCTTGGAGGTGGAATAACTTCCCCGGACATTTCGCTGGCCCTGGTCATACAGGACCAACATTGGAATCGGCCCTGTATGTCCAGAGCCAGCGACCGCCCACTGTCCGCCCAGACTCCACCCCTGTGCTGCCCATTCCCTACCCCCATCTAACTTTCCCGCACAACCGGTGGGGGAGTTAATCGGGGGCAGGAGCCAGCACGAATAGTGGGGATGGACGTCCTGTCGGGCAATCCATCCCCGCTATTCACAGCACAGAATAACCCCCTTTGTGGGTTGTTTTTTTCATATGAAGCATACATTTTGTAAGAGAACATAAGATATGCCATACTGGGTCAGACCAAGGTCCAACAAGCCCAGTATTCTGTTTCCAACAGTGGCCAATCTAGGTCATATGTACCTAGCAGTTTCCCCAAGGGACACAGGTTCCACAATGCTTGTATTGGTTCAAGCATTGATATCCTGGGTCCCTTCTTAATAATGGTTTATGGACCTTTCCTCCAGGAAATTGTCCAAACCTTTTTTAAACCCAGCTGCACTAACAGCCTTTACTACATCCTCCGGTAACAAATTCCAGAATTTGATTACACGTTGAGTGAAAAAATATTTTCTTTTATTAGTCTTAAATAGTTTACCCTGTAGCTTCATTGCATGTCCCCTAGTCTTTCTATATTCTGATAAGATAAACAATCGATCTACGTTTAACCGTTCCACTCCGTTCATTAATTTATAGACTTCTATCATATCTCCCCTCAGCCGTCTCTTTTCCAGGTTAAAGAATCCTAACCTTTTTAGCCTTTCTTCATAGGAGTATCTTTCCATCCCCTTTACCATTTTGGTGGCTCTTCTCTGAACCTTTTCTAAAATCGCTATATCCTTTTTTAAGATACGGCGACCAGAATTGCACACAATATTCAAGGTGCGGTCTCACCATGGAACGATATAGAGGCATTATAATATCTTTTGTTTTATTTTCCATTCCTTTCCTTATCATACCTAGCATTCTATTTGCTCTCTTGGCCGCCACGGCACACTGGGCCGAGGGTTTTAACATGGTATCCACAATGACACCTAAATCTTTTTCCTGGGTGGTTATGGTTGTTCCTAATGTGGAACCTTGCATCGTGTAACCATAGTTTGGGTTGTTCTTCCCGAGGTGCATAACCTTGCACTTGTCCACATTAAATTTCATCTGCCATTTTGATGCCCAGTCTTCCAATTTATCAAGATCCTCTTGCAATTTTTCACAATCCTCTTGGGTTTTAACAACTTTAAATCTGGCTGTGATGTGCTTCCGGGTTCCTTTTTACAGCTGGAACCTGCCTCGGGAACTTTTCCCCCTCCGCTTCCTTCTGTTGTTTCCTTTCCTTCTGTAGGGCAACCCTTGTCTCCTCCATCTGATGTTTCTATTAAAGATCTTTGGATAATGCTTTCCCGTATGGAGATGGCCTTGGGTGTGTCCCTGCAGAAGGTGGCTGCGTTTACTAGAGAAACGGTAACTAAATTAGCTGACCACGATGCTCGTTTGTTAGAGTTGGAAAAAGGGTTTATCTCGCAGAGAGATCAATTATCCTCCCATCAATCTACTTCTGCTAAATTTGTTCAGGATTTTTCTTCTTTGCATCAACAAGATGAAATGTTAGAAAATGTGGCACGCTCTAAGAATTTGCGATTGTTAAATTTTCCTAAAACGCATTATTTATCACCATTAATTTTGTTTCAGAAATATCTTAAGGATATTTTATTGATTACCAATGGGAGTGATATTTTGGTCTCTCAAATATACTATGTCCCTAAAGGGAGAGTGGTAAGAGATGTAGATCAAGGGGGAGACCTCTTAGATCAGCAAGTTGCTTCTTCCACTTTGGATATTTCCAAATTTTTGGAATCTTCTATGGATGAAATCTCCTCTAGGGACACGTTATTGGTTACTTTTGTATTACACATGGATAAGGAGAGAGTTTTGAGGTCATATTTTAAACAGAAATCTATGAAATTTTGTGGCCAACCTATTCAAATATTTCCTGACGTTTCCAGGGCTACTCAAGCGCGACGCAAAGCTTTTTTGCAGTTGCGAGCGCAAGTGTTGTCCTTGGGAGCCTCCTTCCATTTGAAGTTTCCCTGTAAATGCCAGGTCTTATTTCAAGGTAATCGTTTTGTATTTTCTGAGGTCGAGCAATTACAGAATTTTCTTAAAAATAAATAATGTAATTTTGGATAAATTCTTGATTTTCCTGATTCTCCTGACAATGTATTTGAGCTTATGATTGTATTTTCAGGACCATTTGGATGTTTTGTAATTATTTTCCTTTGTTATAATGTGGCTCTCCTTAATGTGGACTAAATTATTACTTTTTTCCTCTTAATAATAGTATTGTGAATACTGTTATGGTGGTATTTTTTCCTTGTAATGTTGTTAAATTTAGAAATAAAAAAAAAAAAAAAATTTCATCTGCCATTTTGATGCCCAGTCTTCCAATTTATCAAGATCCTCTTGCAATTTTCCACAATCCTCTTGGGTTTTAACAACTTTAAATAGTTTTGTGTCATCTGCAAATTTGATAACCTCACTCATTATTCCACTTTCCAGGTCATTTATGAATATGTCAAAAAGCAGCGGACCCAGCACAGATCCCTGGGGTACACCACTATTCACCTTTCTCCATTGGGAAACTTGGCCATTTAGCCCTACCCTCTGCTTTCTATCTTTTAACCAGTTCCTGATCCACAATAGTACACTGCCTCCTATCCCATGACTCTTTAGTTTTGCCAAACGTCTCTGATGAGGGACCTTGTCAAAGGCTTTCTGAAAGTCCAGATACACAATATCAACCAACTCACCTTTGTCCACCTGATTATTCACTCCTTCAAAAAAACATAACAGATTAGTAAGACAAGATCTTCCTTGTCTAAAGCCATGTTGGCTGTCTCCCATTAGGTCATGACTATCTACATGCTGAGTAATTTTATTCTTTATGATGGTTTCTGCCATTTTTCCTGGTACTGATGTCAGGCTCACTGGTCTGTAGTTTCCCGGATCACCCCTGGAACCCTTTTTAAAAATTGGTGTTACATTGGCGATCCTCCAGTCTTCAGGTATTAGATATGATTTTAATGATAGTTCACAGATTACTAATAGCAGGTCTGCAATCTCATATTTCAGTTCTTTCAACACCCTTGGATGTATACCATCCGGCCCAGGTGATTTGCTACTCTTCAGCTTATCTAATAGTTGTAATACATCTTCCCGATGTATCGATATTTCCTTCAATTCTTCCGCACCTTTAAATACCACTTCAGTCATGGGTAACATCCCTACATCTTCCTCAGTAAAGACTGAAGCAAAGAATTCATTCAGTCTCTCCGCTATCGCCTTGTCGCCTCTTAGTGCTCCTTTAACCCCTTTATCATCTAATGGACCAATTGACTCTCTCACAGGTTTTTTGCTACGAATGTACTTGAAAAGGTCTTTACTTCGCGTTTTTGCTTCCGCAGCAAGCTTCTTCTCAAATTCTCTCTTTGCCTGCCTTATCAATGCCTTGCATTTGACTTGCCAGTGCTTGTGCTGTTTCCAGGTTTCGTCGTTTGGCTCTTTTTTCCATTTCCTGAAAGATGCTTTTTTGGCAACAGCAGCCTCTCTGACCTCACCTTTAAACCATGCTGGCAGTTTTTTGGACTTCCTTCCACTTTTCTTAAAGCGTGGAATACAGCTGGTCTGGGCTTCCAAGATAGTATTTTTCAACAACAGCCAAGCCTGATGTACGTCTTTAACCTTTGCAACTGCTCCTTGTTAGGGAAATCAGAATCCTATATATGTGCCCTTTGTAATAATAATGCTTAGTTTAAGTGCATATACAGGAGGCCTGCACAAGAGAAATTAGAATCCTATAGAAATCAGAATCCTATGTGTGTGCCCTTTGTACATTCTGGTGTGGGTATGGAAAAAGGAATGTGCTGTGTAAGCTAAACTGATTGTTCTACTCAAGGATGACTTGTATTTTCATTAGTTACTGATAAACTATAGTGGGCCCCCAGAAGATGGGTGGATGACGTATGAATATGTTTCTGATGATGTATAAAAATACGGACAATCCCTCCACCCTTTGGAATAAACTTGCATACTTTCCTACTGTGTGGTCTGTGAGTTTTATTCCCCTGGATTCCAGCCAGCCGGAGCAGCACACCGCAGATGAGGGTTCGGGATTTCCCTGGCCTGGAGTGACTAGCAAGAAACAGAACCTTTACATTTGGTGTCAGAAGTGGCGATACTCCCGTTGGCCAGGGATCCCTGTGCTTTGGTAGCACGGTTTAAATTAGAACTGGTATTCTCCCTTTGGTTGGGAGTGTCCCTATTGCTTTGGTAGCATGGTTAAATGGTAATTAAGACTTTCCTGTTCCCTGGGTGGGAATCGGTGGGAAAGCTAAAATTCTTTTCTTTCTCATCTGCGGCTGCTGTGAGGGCTGTGTGTTTGTGTGTGACTCTAGCTAGACGCCCCTGCCGTATTTTGAAGCGATATAGCGCTCGTGATAGATACTGTGCAGAAAGCAAGTGGCCAGATGTGCGTTTGTTGTGAATTAATTAGAGGATGGGGGGGTCCCAAGGTGAGGGGGCCGCTCCAGAATCCGCGGGAGTGCATGTTCTGCTATATGTTGTGATAAGTTTTAAAACTGCAGCTAAAAAACAGCCATTCTACATAAATTGTCAGTGTAAGTTACAGGAGTCTGTTAGCATGTTTATCTCTGTGCTTATACGACACCCCCCCCCCCCTCTCTAGAACTGATGACTCTGGAATGCAAGTGACAAGTGGTGTTTGTTTATTCTTCCACTGATTTGCTCTTCCCTCCCCCTCCCTTCCTGTTCTTTGTGTTCAAAGGTTACGGACAGGCAGACAGAACAGAAACTTAAAGTTAAACAGCATACTAAAATGTAAATTATTATTTGTTTGCAGAGTGTCTATTTATTGCCATATTGTAAGAAGACAAGCTAAATAGAAAGAAAATTACTTTTGTACTTAACAACGGTATAACTGTCACTGAAATATGTAAAAGGGTGTGTCTGTATTTAGACACGCATTGCTATAGCAATGTACTGAATAATGAAATACTAAAAGAGCTCTTAATCTGCTTCACAATATCCCTCTCAGAGTCTCATTGGCCAGGTTGGCTAAAGGTGAATTGGCCACAGGTAAAAGTGTAAATAACAACTGGGGCTCGCCGGGATTTTCCCACAGTGGAGTGACTCCTGCTGAGTGGAGGTGCGAAGACGCGTCCTGTTGTTTTCAACAGTCTCACCTCCTTCTCTGCGGAGAGGTCTCTTTACTAGCTGGTAATGGTCCTAGGTGACTAGAGGTATTGTGAATCGGAATGTGACAGACCATGCTATTGGGAACTGAGACTGATTGTGTGTGAGTGAGATGTATAATGTAAATAGTGGAGGAATTCGGGGAGTGGGGTGCGCTCCAAATACCCCGAGGGTCTAGTTCATTATGCAGGGCGAAATTTCTTAAGAAAGCACTTGTAAGCTTTGATTTATCTCTTGTTTAAATAAGAACTGAAACAGAAGTTTCCCAAATCAGTAACTCCTTTGTGTCCTTCCCAACAAGCTGAAAAAAAAATATGTTTTGTTTACGGTAAATATTGTTTTTCTTTTACTTGCTGGTTGGTGCAGGATTTAAGGAATCTGAATAAGATTGTCCAGACCTAGCAACGGATACTTTCCTTTGAAAACCTTATTTCAAAAGAAACCCCTTGATTTGTATATTTATGCTTTTGGTTAAAAATATTGAGCTAAATTTTGCATGAACACAAATGGTTCAGTATTGTAGATTTGAGGTATATGTTTGAGCCTGCTCCCTAGGCACTATGTAGATGATCTTTAAAGTTTAGGGCAGGAGAAACCAGTTGTGATAGAAGCCATTAACAATCTGCTGCATTTCTTGGGAAAGAAAAGATTCAGGGTGTCTTGGAGAAAATAAAAAATTTAGGTTGGGGCTATCCCTTCCCCCTACAACATCAGAAACGAAATCAGAAACTTAACAAAGAGAACAAAGAAGAGAGAGGGAAAGGGGGCAGCCCCTCCCGTGGGCTACAGAAGGAACAAATGATTTTGGATTGTTTTTCTTTAACCTTCAAAGTAGGGGTTGGGAACCCTGTCAGGACAATGGGGCATCCTGAGACAGTAATTAAAAGACTGCAACTTGAAAAAATGATTTGAATCCTGAGTGAATAAGAAGGTTATGTTATGTGTCTGGTCTTTGTTTGTGTATGCTATTGAGTAAACTTAAAGAGTTTAAAAAACAATGATTTTTATATTTTGTGGCAAGCACCTCAGAGGTCATAATTATTGTTCATATATTATAGAAACACATAGAGTTGTAACTATAGGAATTTAATAGCAATCACAATTAGTGACAATTCTCAAGCAACTTTTTCTTTTTAAACTTTTAGTATTTAGGACTTTTCTCTCTTTTGTTCAGCTATCTGCACTTGCCTGAAGGAATTTGGACTCAAGACAGACCTGCTGTTTACTTTGCTATTTGTGTTTGAGATAACATCAAGGTTGAACTGTTACTCTAAGTAGATTGCTTTAACATAATTTCATTGTTTCAGATCAGTTTGATACCAGTCTCAAGTATTATGTATAAGGTTTTAATTTAAATGTGACAAAGCATGATTTTGAATTCACCTCTTTGCAGTTTCATGTTATTTGAATGTCTGTTTCCTGAACTGTACGATTTTATGTTAATTACTTTGCATTGTTTAGCTCGGTGCTGATGACTGATGAGCATATGTACACTTAGCATTGGACCAATTAGGTTGATGGGAAAGGGACACTGTTTACTCATACTATCATCTTATTGAGAAGAATCTAAATTTATATTCTCTGCCTACCATTTGTTTACAAAACAATACTAAGTTTTTAAATTGTTTGATGTTCTTAGCAGCCTTGCCAAATAAGGATACACTAGTATGGTATAAAAAAAGACAGAAGGACCTATGCATGTAGTTTGATGGAATGATGTAAGTGAAAAAAAAGTGGTGTTGAGAGGAGTGTGATGGAATATTCATGTTGGAAAAGAGAACTCAGATTAACATTATAAAATGGTGAGGGTAAATTGAAATGTGAAATGATGTATCCGATGTATCCACCTAGAAAGAAAACTGACAATGAATACTCTACAATATTTGATTATGCCATCCGCATTAACTCCAATTTTGGAAGTTATCTAGCCCAGAGATATCCAAGCATTGGACATCGACACTTGGAGATAGGCTGAGTGCACTTTTCATCCTAATGAGCTTTGGGGAGACCCACACTGGCCATGTGGTGCTTTTCAGATGCTTTTATCCCTTTTTGCCTCTATGTGTCCTGGCCCGACACATGAAGCTAAAGGAGGAAAGTTACTTACACAAATTTTTACAAATTGGTATAATTCTAAAATTGTGGAAAAAAAATGAGGAAGTGTGGGCACCTTGTCAAAAATGTATTAGTTAAATTGAGAAATTAAACTGTCTTGCCTTTGACTCTGTTTAAAAAAAAAAAATTGCCCTAAGGGAGTAGACTGAACTTTTTCTCCCTCTGAACTGTTATATGGAAGACTGCTTATTTTTTATCTCTTGTATTTCCTAGCAGCAGAGGCAACTCTCTTCCCTCCACAGGTATGCTCAGCAGGTCCAGTCCTTTCTACTGGATGACTCAGCTCTTTTCTTTCAATCCGGAGACTGGATTTTGGTAAAGACATACCACCAGTACATGGTACAAGCCCCTTTTCCAATATGGGACCGTTCCAAGTTCTTCTGATAACACCGATTACAGTGAAGGTGGCGGCTAAAAGATCCTGAAGCCATTGCCCTCGCTGGAAACATTCTCCATATACAGATCAGGCTTCAGGACCAGGATAAGAAGTAGCTGACGCCGGGGCAGCCAAGGCCCTAGCAACTGGAGAGGAGAGGAGAAGACTCCTGAAGAAAAGCAGCTTTCGGCCTAGAGGTACCGAACCAATATATCCCTTCAAGGTTGGTGACAGGTCAGAGCACCTCACAAGCACGGTACCTTAGACCCGCTCTACGGACCTCCAAACTACAGTGATCGCCATCACATGGACAGCCATCCTGTGAGACTCCTTCCCTTTGTGGATCCATGCGTCAAGAATCAAGCGTGTATCATCTCCACTGACATCTTCGGTTCCAGCCTCCTGACCATCACGCACAAGACTGTGTTGACTCCTCCTACCACTCATGTGGTGCCTCCTTCAGCCCATTTCGGGAACTGTTAATACGGCAATACTACTTGCCCAGACTACCTTACTTTTTGTGTGCGCAGATCGCTACAAACTGAAGCTTTTCTCTCAACATGTCTCATTACTGTATCTTCTAATCTGTGTGAAATGCAGAAGTTTACTGTACTTGATAATTTAAACTGCACCCAGCCCCATGTTTCTTTTTCTACTTTCTTGTATAACATTGGTGTTACTCGCCCCTCTTTGGGATATGACTAGGCCCCTTGCCCATTGTAAATTGTCTCTAGTTTTAATGCTACGGATTGTTTTATTGTTTCTGCTTTTTGCCTGTTTAATACTGTTCTATACTGTTCTTCAACTACAGGGAAGTTTCTCATGATTACTCTCTGATGTATTTTTCTTTGGGGTGGTCTCAAAGGACTGCTTATTGCCCTATTGAGCGGTTTTATAATTCTTGTTCTTTTTTGTTGTATATTCATTTGTTCTTGACTGTTGTTGAAAGGCCTTACAAAGCTCTACCACTTTTATGTATTCCTATACTCCTGCTTTTATGGTGGCTGATGTACCTGAGCTGCCGCATACAAATGTTCCATTAATAATGTCTGTTTAGTTATTTTGTAGTAGATTGTTAGGCTGTTCTTATAGTGGGCCTATGCAGGCCCAAAGGGGGGATTGTTAGGGAAATCAGAATCCTGTATATGTGCCCTTTGTATAATGCTTAGTTTAAGTGCATATACAGGAGGCCTGCACAAGAGAAATTAGAATCCTATAGAAATCAGAATCCTATGTGTGTGCCCTTTGTACATTCTGGTGTGGGTATGGAAAAAGGAATGTGCTGTGTAAGCTAAACTGATTGTTCTACTCAAGGATGACTTGTATTTGCATTAGTTACTGATAAACTATAGTGGGCCCCCAGAAGATGGGTGGATGACGTATGAATATGTTTCTGATGATGTATAAAAATACGGATAATCCCTCCACCCTTTGGAATAAACTTGCATACTTTCCTTCTGTGTGGTCTGTGAACTTTATTCCCCTGGATTCCAGCCAGCCGGAGCAGCACACCGCAGATGAGGGTTCAGGATTCCCTGGCCTGGAGTGACCAGCAAGAAGCAGACCCTTTACACTCCTTTTAGTTTTTTCTTAACTGTTTTCCTCATTTTATCATAGTCTCCCTTTCAAAAGTTAAAAGGTAGTACTGTGCATTTCCTTACTATCCCTCCTCCACTAATTAAATCAAAGGCGATCATGCTATGATCACTATTGCCAAGTGGCCCCAACACCCTTATCTCTTGCACTAGATCTTGTGTTCCACTAAGGACTAGGTCTAATATGGCTTCCCCTCTGGTCAGTTCATGAACCAGCTGCTCCAAGAAGCAGTCATTTATTTCATCTAGGAACTTTATCTCCCTAGCATGTCCTGACATGACACTGACCCAGTCGATACCGGGGTAGTTGAAATCACCCATTATTATTACTGTGCTGTAACGTTTGTTAGCTTCCTTGATTTCTTTGAGCATTTCATCATCCATTTGGTCATTCTGGCCAGGCGGTTGATAGTACACCCCCACTGCCATTGCCTTCCCCCTTTTACATGAAATTTCAATCCATATAGATTCTACAGCAGATTTTGTTTACTGCAAAACTTTAATCCTTTCTGACTCAATGCCCTCTCTAACATAGAGAGCAACCCCTCCACCAATTTAATCAGCTCTATCATTACGATATAGTTTGTACCCAGGTATCACAGTGTCCCACTGGTTGTCGTCCTTCCACCATGTCTTTGATATTCCAATCATATCTAACCTTTCATTTAGTGCTATATATTCTAACTCTCCCATCTTATTTTTTAGACTTCTAGCATTTGCATACAAGCATTTTAGAGAATGTATTTTATTCATATTAATTTGACTGTTGTTAGACATGGGTAATTTGGGATCTTTAAGCTCTGTCTGCTCCATACTTGAGGGCATTTGGGCTACTTTACTCTTTTGTGGAACCTCTCTGCTTTTGGTAGTATCCTTCAAAGATACATTCTTCCGAACCATCCGCTCTTGGGCTACTGTTGGCTTTCCCCTAATATCTAGTTTAAAAGCTGCTCTATCTCCTTTTTAAAGGTTAATGCCAGCAGCCTGGTTCCATCCCCGTTAAGGTGAAACCCATCCCTTCAGAAGAACCCCTCCTTTCCCCAGAATGTTCCCCAGTTCCTAACAAATCCAAAACCCTCATCTCTGCACCATTGTCTCATCCACGCATTGAGACTCCGGAGCTCTGCCTGCCTTTTGGGTCCTGCGCGTGGAACAGGAAGCATTTCGGAGAGGCTTTGCAAAAGTGCCCTTTGCTATAGTAATTGTGTGAAAGTTTATGCGCATTTCACATAAATGAGCTGCTGTGATGCCAATTCATGGAAAGCAGCTGAGTGATGCAGAAATTTGTGAACAACTGGGTAAAAAAGCTACACATACCGCTCAAGTGCTGGAATTATTTTTCAAATGGGCCAGCTTAAAAAAAATGTGCATGGTGGCAGCAGAAAATTAAAGGGGCTGCTGGACTGGATCTAGGATATTCCTTTGGGATCTTCATATCCCTTGAGGGGAAAGCGGGTCCGATATAACAATTGTCTAAGATGCGGCTTCACATCTCTGGTAGGTCTGCTGCCTCAATTTCCCCCCCCCCCCCTCCTCATCAAGGCAGGAGCCGCTTCTAAGTTCCATTCCTTCTCACAAACCAATCGTCCGCCCAAAATAGAATCCATCTCTCTCCCTATTTCCCTCAAAGCCTTAACTCACCCCAAGCAGCCAATCCAGAAGGGAGCAGGTGTGACAGCCACTCACTCCTGCTCTGCTGCCACTATGTAGCAATATGGTGGAACATGACGCCTAGTGGTACATGGCGTTTGGTAGACTGACTCGTTGAAGTACATTTCGATGTACCTCTCGTGTCCATGTGTCACCATTTTACTACGTGGAGGCGCAAAGGCAAGAATGAGGAGAGACTACTACTGCCCCCCTCTAAACCTGCTAGCTTGGGATGAACTGGCACTTTGGAGGGGGAGATGGATATAAGCCCCTAAAAAGCTGTGTCTTTTTTTAATGGAAGGGGTGGAACTTAAGGGAAACAGCTGGGCTTAGGAGGTGGGCTCCTCGCTTTTTACCATTTTGTGCCCCAGACCAGGCAGCAGCCCCTACATGTACCAGCACTGCTATATGAAAGGGGAATTAAAAAAAATAATAATTTGCATGTTCCCTTTGGTGAGTACATGAAAATATTTCACACAAAATTTAGTTACTCTTGCAAACAAGCCAGAAGCTCAGCTGTACGTGCAGTTCATTTCTGTGCAAAACAACTGCCAACCATGAATGTTTTTCACTGGTTAGTACATCATCCCTTTATTTGCAGCAATAGAGACTGCGCATGCAAATCTATCTCATGCGTATTCATTGTGGGTATCCTGAAAGCCTGACTGGCTATAGGGTTCATCAGCACCAGCTTGAGAAACACTGGGAAGAACAAAGGTTATATCCAGAATAAAAGGAGCCTATTTTCCAGATTACGACATATGTGAATCTGGAAAAAAACCCACCTCTGTCAGAGTCCTCATGTCATCCTGACATAGAAACATGATGGCAGAAAAACACCACATGGCCTATCCAGTCTGCCCTTCCTTATCAACTATTATAGTCCCCTTTTTTTTTCTGGTAGAGATCTTTTCTATTGGTCCCATGCTTTCTTGAATTCAGATACTATATTTATTTATTTAACTGTATTTATATTCCGCTTTTCACCGGGTCAAAGCGGTGGCCTCATTCTCTACCACCTCCACTGGGAGACTATTCCATGCATCTACCACTCTTTCTGTAAAGAAATATGTCCACATATTACTCCTTTCACCTTCATCCTATTTCCCCTCATTGCAGAGCTTTCTTTCATTCAAAAGAGGTTCTCCCCCTGTGCATTTAAGCCATGGAAGTATTTAAATGCCTCTATCATATCTCCTCTCTCCCGCCTTTCCTCCAAAGTAGACATATTAGGATCTTTATGTCTAGCCCCATATGCCTTATGATGAAGTCTACTGACCATTTTGTTAGCCACCCTCTGAACAGACTCCATCCTGTTTATATCCTTTTGAAGGTGTGGCTTCCAGAATTGCACACAATACTCCAAATGAGATCTCACTAAAGACTTATACAGAGGAACTTTCATCTACTCCTTCCTGCTGGCCATTCCTCTCTCTATGCACCCAAGCATCCTTCTGGCTTTTGCCATTGCTTTATCTACCTGTTTAGCCACCATACGATCCTCAGAAACAATCATGCTCAGGTCCCGCTCTTTTTCCATGAACAGAATTACTACACCTCCTGTGAAGGCCAGTTCTGCATGGGGCATGTCCAGCACGTCCGTCCAAATATCTGGACAGGCCAGCTGTGCACCCAATTCTGCATCCACAGAAGCTAGAAGCTCCTGCGGGAGCAGAATCGGGTGCAACAGGCCCAGACAGGCAGGACATGCCCTGATTCTGGCCTGTTGTACATCCAGCCCCCTCCCCATATAAACACCTGAGGCTCCTACACAGGGGCGGCCCAAGGGGGGTGCGGGGCCATATGCGGAGACTCGGTGCGGGGCCTAATTTGCATAAGGGGCATCATTTGCATAAATATTTGCATAATGTTACCATATACTAACTTTTAGTAGACATGCCTCTTAATGAGTGTATGGATAAAGAAAGACTAAAAGATTTCTACATTACTATAATCCAGTGCCAACCGCCAGGCACATTAGGAACTACTACAAACACTGCCCTTTTAGAACCCATAGCAAACCCACCGTATCGTAACAGCACTACCAGGACTCGCAAAGCACCAGACCCTACCTATCAAAAGGCAACAATGCAAATATTAAACCAGTACATTTCAGAGAATAACAATACATGACCTACTGGGGAAAGAGAACAAGTGGCAATGTCAAATAGCAACTGCATAAACAGAATACCTCAGCTCATTTACACATGCAGAACATAGACCATCACCAAACAAGGAATCACAATTTAGAAACAGGAAGACAATAATTAAACTGGGAACCCCAAAAGCTAAACTTGGAATGTACAACAACACTGTAGAAATAAAACTATAAATTAATTTCCTCTTCTACTAAACAAAGCACAGACGTTAATGATGCATATTTCCCAGAGCTGACATATTCCAGTTAATAAATTCAAAATAAAGAGATATCTTTCTACCTTTTGTGCATTTTTTTTTCAGTTGCAATTGCTCCAGCCACTTTCTTCTGGTTTCTTCATGTTTTCTGCTAACTCTCCATCATCTGCTGTCCATTTGTCCTTTCTTCTTTCTTCTAGTTTTTTTTCCATTCTCTCTCTACATCTGCTTTAACATACTAATCTTTCTCCTTTTGCTCTTTCCTCATTCCTATTTCATCCACTTAAATTTTACCCCTCCATCCTCAATCCCCACATACTCTTCCAATACCCAGCCAATTGTAGATTTTTCTTCCCTTCCACACAAAATATTTTCCCCTCTCCATTTCACTCTCCCAGCCCCATCCCATTCTAATCCTCCTCCAAAATCAGCTCCCTTCTAGTTCCAGCCCCATCCAGCATCCGCTCCCTTCTAGTCCCCGCATCAGCCCATTTCCAGTCCTAGCCCCCATCAGCCCATTTCCAGTCCTAGCTCCCCTGTCCATTTCCAGTCCTATCCGAGTCCCTCCATCAGCTCATTTCCAATCCCAACCCCCCATCAGCCCATTTCTAGTCCTTTTCTAGTCCCATCATCAGCCCATGTCAAATCCTAACTCCCCTCCACTCAGCCCATTTCAATCCAAGCCCCCTATGAGCCTACTTCCAGTTTCAGTCCTATCCTAGCCCCTCCATCAGCCCCTTTCCTGTCCTAGCTCTCCCCCCCACTCAGCCCATTTCCAGTCCTAGTTCCCTCCCCTCACAGCCCATTTCCATTCGAAGCCCCCCTCCCCATCAGCTATTTGCAGTTCAAGCCCCCCTTCCACTCAGCCCATTTCCATTCAAAGACCTCTCCCATCAGCTATTTGCAGTTCAAGTCCCCCTTCCACTCAGCCCATCCCCATCAGCTATTTGCAGTTCAAGCCTCCCCTTCCACTCAGCCCATTTCCAGTCCTAGCAACCCCCCCTAACCCCCCATCAGCCCACAGCACATTACCAGTCCTAACCCCATCAGCCCACCTCAAGTCCTAAACCCCCCTCCAGCCCATTACCAGTCCTAACCCCCCTCCCTCCCATCAGCCCAGGGAAAATTAAAACTAAAAAAAAGCTGGCTGTTCCGGACGCCGCGAGAGCAGCAGAATCGAGTGTCCCGCGGGGCCCCCCCTTCCCAGCAGAGCACTCTCTCCCTCCCTGCCTGCTTGCTTGCCTGCCTCAGTCCCTCTCCGCTTTGGCTTAGAGCTGCGAAGGGAGGTTTCTCCCTCACAGCTCTGTTAAGCCCGCTGGGGCTTATGGGACTTTTCCGATCTGCCCCGGTGGGCTTAACAGAGTCGCAAGGGAGAAGCTCTCCATTCGCGGCTTTAAGTCGAAGCGGAGAGGGACTGAGGGCAGCAAGCAAGCAAACAGGCAGGCAGGGAATGAAGGAGTGCTCTGCCGGAAAGGGGGGGCCCCGCGGGACACTTGATTCTGCCGCTAGTGCGGCAGCGGCAGCAGCCAGCTTTTTTTTTTAAAATTTACTTATAAAGCTGAATGTTCTTTGCGTGGGGCCCCCTAAAATGCGGGGCCCTGTGCAAAAAACATTCTCGCTCAATGGACGGGCCGGCCCTGCTCCTACATGGAGTCCAGCGCACAGCGTCCCGTCATCATGGCACCGGGATGCCATGCACGAGCCCCGACTGCCGGCAGGACTTTAAACTTTCCCTTTCTCTGCCGCCTGACCCCCGATTGGGCCTACCAAGGCTAGGATCAAGCTACAGGGAACCCATTGGTGCCGTATACCTGTTCTACCGTCCCCCCTGTTGCTGTCTGGCAATGTCTGGGGGACTTATTCCACCTCTGAGGTAGAATAAGTCCACCATTTAACTCAGCTCCCCCGGATGTACAGGGTCATGACTGGAATTGGCCCTGTACCTCTGCGGTCAGGGTCATGCCTCCGGCATGACCTCAATTCTCCTATGGCCCGTCCCTTCCCGCCCCCGTCCAGAGCATCCCGTACACCTCCCTTGTACTATGGGGAACATTGGAGCGGGAATCTGGCCCAGGCGTTTAGTGGGGATGTACGTCCAAACCAGACGTATATCTGTGCTAAATGCGACGCACAATGACTCCCATACTGTATTGCTTCCTTGGAGTTTTGCAGCTCAAATGCATGACCCTGCATTTTTTAACATTAAATCTCAGCTGCCAAATTCTTAACCATTCTTCAAGTTTAACGAGATTCCTTCTCATTATATCTACTTCTTCCTGGGTGTCTACTCTATTTCAGATTTTGGAATCATCCGCAAAGAGGCAAACCTTACCCGACAGACCTTCCGCAATATCACTAACAAAAATGTTAGTGATATTGTCTTGAAAATTTAGGAGCTGATACTCAGGGCTTTTGCCGTTAGCAGCATCTGCTACCTAGATAAACCCTGCTGGCCATTTATCCAGATAGTATCGCTGAATATCAATACACACCCCCTTAGTACTCTCCGGACTGTACTGGGGGTCACTGGGGGGGGGGGGTGTGGAGTCATGGAGGAGCAGCAACCTATTCAGATAGTAACTGGGAAAATCGCAACCATCTGGATAACGATCCATCTGCATGAGAGCTTTGCGGATCCGATAGTGGTCTAAAGCTCTTGCTATCTGGATAGCATCAAGGGGCCAATGCAGAATTTGAATATTTAGCACTGGTCACTATCCAGATACTGGAGGTGCATACGCAGAGTTTAACTTTACCCCTTTAGTTTGGATAAGACACCAAACAAGTATGTTAATAGGGAGAGACACAGACAGACATAACAATCTCATAAGCCTTCTTTTCCTTTGGAAAGCAGGTTAAAAATGTTGCCTATTGACCAGGTGGTTTTAATAGAGGCAGTCCCCAAAGATTTCTCCATGGATAATGAAACAAGAGTAAAATGTCTTGAAAGATAGTTTGGCTTTATGGATTGCTTCTTGTCATCTGTTTTATGGTACAGATTATAACAGAGCAAAAAAAAACAAAACATCTCTAGTAGGGTGGTCTTAAAGAATCACTAATGAGCTTCAATTATCAGACTTTCTGCAAAGGGATGACTGCGTGGAACCGGCTGCCCCGTTGACTCGTATTAGTCATGTTCATAACTCCGGCACAAAAGCATTTACCAATCAAATCATATTGAGGTCAAAATATAAAGCAAAGTCTCAGACAGATCATCTAAGCATGCAGGAATAGTATTAATACAATAGAAACTTTTAATAGGTAGTGAGTGGCTGACCCCCTTTTAAGATTTGGTCAGAGTCTATGGGGTCCTCTGCTCTTCCTGGCTGACATAAGGTCAACACTCTCGTTACCTCAACTAAAGAAAGCCTTTGCCATTTATTGCGGATCAGTTGTTGGTCTTAGATTTGCAGATTACTCCAATTCTGGAGGTCAGCTGAGAATTATGAATCCAATGAGTACAGAAATTGGGGGTTAAGTCACCTCTACTCAGAGGAAAGGGGTGTCTCTGTTCAAAAAAAGCAGACACACATGCTTTATGGGGTTGCATCTATAAGGAGTTATTGTGATACAGTATTTCCCAGCTAAAAATGCTGTTTAATTTACCCAGAAAAGTACTCCTCTCTCCTGCACACACAGCGTGACTTCTTTAAGAAGGTTTTGCAGAGCCTTAGCCCCAAGTATCAGCTAGAAAATTCATTAAGGCATGGAAACCTTCCAATTCTATGACAGCCATGTTGGGCCTCATGAAGTGTGAGGCTGCTGAATGAACCTAATTGATGTGTGATAAAATGATCAGTGATTGGCTGGAAGATAAACTAAGAAGAAAGCGATTGGATGGCGGAGCAAGGATGGCTCTGGATTGGTAGAATTAAAAGTCTATATAAAACTGTTGTTGCCATATCAGACGCAGAGGATGAAAGGCTAACATTCAGCCTTTGACGCAGAGACTGCGAAACAATGATCTGTCAGGAATATGTACTGAAAGCGATTTTTCGGAAAAGTGTTTAAATTCTGGATTCAAATTTTTTTTCCAAAGGACTATATCAATTTATATATGTTAGGAATTACAACACAAATCATGACTTTATATATGTTATGACTTGCAGTATGAGTCAGGGTCTTGAATTGAAGTCTGCAATGGAGTAAATGTTTTTCTTTAAAAATTGTTTGACAGAGGAGAAGAGTTAAATATAAAAACGTTTAATAAGTTGTGAAAAATAAAAACATGATTACAAGGAGTTTTTTTCTGGATCTATGATGTTTTGAGGAGTAAGGTATCGCCTATGTTGCAGAGGTAATACTCGCCAAACATTATTGAAGGAATAAAACATGCTGAGGTCTTTTCTCCTGATTTTTGAAATATGGTATCCCTTGAAGTGTGTTGTATAGTCTAAAAGATTGCTCAGAAATAATTTGGGTGTTCTGTGCTTCTTGGTGGTCTCTAGGTTTGAGTTTCCTTATGATACACCCTGGGGAATTTCTGCATTTTACATCATTTATGTATTGTTTATCTGATGAGAAGAGCTCTGTTCAGTCTTTTCCCAAATTTAACTTGAGATTCTATTACCTTGCTCTATTTCTATTGGTTGTCATTTACTAAAAGCATCTTTAATTCTGTACATACTTCCTCTGTGGATCATTTTGTTTGCCTATGTGCATTGTGCTTTTTATGAAAATTAAGTACAACACATAATAAGTTATTGATATATATATATAATATATATATGTAAGTTGGGACGTTCACTATTTTCACAGCCCAGCAATCAAGTGATGAAATACTGGGTTTAATGAACATAAGAAACTGATTGCTCAGTTTAAAAACCCATTTGATGTTTCCTTTAGATCACACTTAATACTGAATATTTAAAATATTTTTGTTGTCCCTGTGGGTTGTTTATAATTCTTCTTTTCATACTTACAATGACTTCATTGACCTTTTTTGAATCGCAAAGAGTCTATATATCCCTTTGCAGGAATAGTCCATTGCTACTAAAAAGTTTGGAATACAAGAGATGGCTTCCCATTGCAGAACAGTCCCATATACTAGGGACACCTACGAGTATATTAATGGGGAATTCAAGTGACTCTCGCAAAGAGCTACATCTTCACTGGATCTTGAAGACCTCTTTTGCCCTGGAAAATATACTAAATAATGTGAGCCTGAATGACAACCATGCCAGCCCCGGCAATGCTCATGGCTCAGCAAAATTACCCCAGAACCTTTTCATTTCAGACGTTAGTCTAGTTGAGCGAGATGGTGAAATACATCAGTGAGCTCACCGGGTGCCATAACTCATGCAGAAAACGTACAGTGACAGTTCTGCCTCCAGCGAGAAGCAGAAAAGTGCTTAGAAATCGTGGCGCAGGGCCGTCAGAAAAAGAGAAGATAAGATGGAAAAACTGTGAACGGTCACGGTAATCCAAATCATCCTATCTGTAGGAGTTCCATACCAATAGCTCTAAAGTAGCTGAAACATCTGCTATACTACCTGCTCTTGTGAGGCATGTGTTTTCACACTGTCCTTTTAGAAATGTTTTCTTTTAGGTTTTCAACTGGTTTCTTTCCAAGTCTGACTTAGTCACTGCCATCTGGTACAGATTAGCGTGAAGCACTTTGCAATACTGGGACAATAAAAAGGTTAAATTATAACCAGATCAGCACAGTACGTTAGGCCAACTGATGTCAGTTCCTTAATTTCACATGTTTCGTCACACAAGAAGGGCAACATAGGTCCTATAAGCGTCTTTAGTGAGAAAAGCCACTTAGGGGCATGTCTACTAAACCACGGTAAGATTTGGCAACTATCACAGTGCATTAGCTGCCAAACTGTGCGGTAAGGAAAATCTCCCATGGAATCTGCAGGGGGCATTCCCGGGTTAGCCTCTGCAGAAACTGCAGTGGTCCAGATTTCCCACAGAGACCCTGTGATACCTACCTTGGCAGGTTTCACGGGAAAAGTCTCAGTGCCTGCTGATGCAGGTACCATGAGTCCCCATGGTAAATCCAAGGGGAAGGATGGTAGTGATTGGGTGCACAGAGCCGTTAGTAGCTCCGTGCCCTGATCGCTACCATAGCCCTCTCAAATGCATCGATCGACCTCCCTTCTCCACAATATTGTCGGTGACGTGCTGTTGCAATCCATGGCAGTGAAAGTAAGAAAAAAAAATTGCAGGCTCCCTACAGCACCAATTCCTCCTGGACAGTTTGATCACCATCAAACGTTGGCCATGGGAGAATCGGTGCACCCCCAAGGGCAATTAAACATCCCAGCTAGCCAGTTAGAGAAAGTCCCCTCTCCTCCCCAATCTCAATCTATTAGTCAAAAGGAGGGCCCATGGCCCCCCTACTCCCCCTTCTACCTCCCCATTATAACCCCTCCCCCGATCCTCCCATAGGCATACTTCTTTACACCCCTCCTCAGGAACTGCGCTCTTCGGGCAGATCGCTTCTATCTGCGCCACTGCCCACTACAGACTTCAGTCTTTCTACTTTGCTGCTCCTTATGCCTGGAACAAATATACCTGAGTCTGTGCGTCAGGCTCCCGCTGTGGCCCTGTTCAAATCCAGGCTAAAAACTCATTGCTTTGAGACAGCGTTTGGATCCTGATCCCCTCAGTCTCCTGTTCATCTTCTAGGCGTTTCCTTACCATTCCCCTAGATATATTCTAGTCCCCAATTGTCTGTCTTGTCTGTCTCAACTAGACTGTAAGCTCTTCTGAGCAGGGACTGTCTTTTACATGTCTTTGTACAGCACAGCATATGCTTTGGAGCGCCATACAAATGATGAGTAGTAGTATTGGTCCTAGTGGAAGATGGGGCAGGAGCGATCCTCTCTACTCAAAATGTCTGGGATCACGGGGTGCAGCCCTCTAGCTTCATGCTTGGGGGAAATGCTGCGAGATTATGGCCATCTTTGTTAGGTCCATTGAGGAGGCAGGAGCTATGGTCCTCCCCCTTTGACTAATGGGTTGGGGGGGGGGGGGTGGAGGGAAGGGGCTTTCCCTAACTGGCTAACCAGAATGTTCAATTGCCTGTAGGGGTGCCCCAGTCTCCCCTGGGCAGCTTCTGATGGAGATTGGGAGCTGTCCAAGTGAGATTGGTGCTTCAGGGGGGCCTGCACATTTTTTCTTATTGTCAGTGCTGCAGGTCGCAATACTGCAGCTGTTGTCGGTCCTTCAGGCAGATAACATCACTTCTTGAGGTGATGTTATCTTCTCCCTCCCCGATCCTGCCCCTGCAGCCCTGCATCAGATCACAGAAAAGTGCCTGCGATGTATGATTTTCTGCATTATTAGCTGCCATTGTAGGGCATTAAATCTGTAGTAGCCCTGCAGTAGCGGCTAACATCATTTAGTAGACATACCCCTTAGTTGAACGTAAGCCTTTGGATTGTTGTTCTGTGTCTACTATATGACTTTCAATTCATATCTTCTTAACACTAGAAGCCCCAAAAGGAATTTTACCTAGAAACCCCAAAGTACGTCATTTGACGCATTATCACGACGACTGCATTTAGCATGAAATGCAGATGTGAATTAATGTGAAGTTACTTATTTGTTAAATACGTGCAGTATGTGACATCATTACATTGTTTGTAATGTCGGAGTAAAACTGTAAACAGTGATTGAGATGTGCCACTTAGTGGGAACACAAATTTATACCTAGAAGCCCCAAAGTTCGTCAATTGACGCATCCAAGACAATTGAGTGCATCAATTGACGTACTTTGAGGCTTCTAGGTATAAATTCATTTTCCCACTAGGTGGTGCATCTGTCATTAATTTTCGATGCACATATTTGAACATCTTGACCTTGCTAACAAAGTCATGGAACATGACTGACATGGTTCTAGCAGTGGTGCTGGTATACAACTTCAAAGATACATTTACATCAATTGACGCACTTTGGGGCTTCTAGTGTTAATCTGCTAGTTAAAATCATTAGTTTCTGTGACGCGGAAGCAATGGAAAGGATTATATTCTGGATTTAACCCTTTCTCTTGTGTAGTCAATGTTACTTGATGCCACCTAATATTCTGGAGATTTATTTATTTTTTTATTTTCATTGGCAATCAATCAGAATAAACAATTTCAAAACCAACACTGTTCCACACAGTTTACAACATACCAAAAGAACTCTACATTGCCATACTCATGACTATAGGGTATTGTGTGGATCTCTTCCACCGTAGGTGCCCACCATTTTCTAGAATTTCCCCAACCCTTCTAAACACCCTCCATTCACTTCCCCCTTCCATGCCTGTTCTCTAACCTAACCTCACCCTTGCATTCCATGTCCACCATCACTCACTCAGCCATACACCCCCTCTCTCATACATATCTAAACCCCATCCCACCTCTCTATGTGTCCTCATCCAAGGCCACAGGCTCCTCCGCAGTGTCCAGTATCCCCTCCATTCTAGGTGAGTTTTAGCCTGGTGCATAAACAACTCGCATTTTGACACCTCACATATCATATGCCTCCACTGATGTATGCTGGGCTCCGTCTCCCCCAATCAAGAGTAGCGAATTACTTTGCACACCAAAAAGAGCCCCAAATAAAGAAATATTTATTTCCCCTGGGCCATCCCATACTTCTCTGCACCTGCCACTTTCTCCAACAGCAACAAATTGTCCACTCCAACTCCACCCACTAATCAGAGCAGTTCCTTCAAGACTTGCTCCCACAGATCGCACAACTGCAAACATTCAAGAAAGGTATGCACTAGGGTCCCCGTATCATTTTTACATTTACCGTATGTGCTATTGGGCTATAAGTGCATGCGTACTCCTCTCTCCTTTGTAATAAATGTGCTATGCAACAGACAGAATTGTGTTTTTTGGTGAGAAGCATTGGTTAAATATATGTATATATTGTTAAACATCTCATCCACCTCCCTCTCCTCCAAGGGTTGTGCAATATCTTTTGACCATACCTGACCCTAAAGTGGGAGAGAAGTTCTCTGCTTAACCCCTCGGCATGTCCTATCCCATCTAGATAAGGTGTTGAATTTCATTTGCAAAGTCTGAAAGTCCCTATCCATGAATTTCATGTGCCCACCCCCTCTCCCCCCCTAGCGCCCGGCAATAATGCCGGACCTGTCTATAACAGAAATCATGAGTTCTGGGGATTGTCCACTTCTCTTGGAACTCTGCGAATGCTGAAATCCACGATTCGAGCTCTCCCATCAAGTGACCAATCTGATAACATCTCAGTCTTTCACATTTCTAAAAGACGATATGCCCAATCCCCCGGGGGAAAGTCCGGATTCCCAGATTGTTGTAAATATGGGGATGCCTTAACTGGAACCTGCCCATCTCCCTCCACCACCACTTCCACACTTTCTTAAATGAAGTCAACATACCCTGCTTTCGATCGTCCAGACTCTCTCTAATTCTCAGGTCATGTATTAAATTCAGAAATTTTTATGGAGCATGCAGATCATCTAACTAATCTTTAGGGATACACTGAGCACTGCCCGTGCAGAGCTTGTATATCCAGCGAAGCATAGCTGTGTCATTACAGAGTTTAAGATCTGGGAAACCAATTCCTCCCCTATCCCTTTCCAGGATTAACTTAGTGTAGCTTACCCCAGCCGCCTTCCCTCGCCATATGAACTGCCGAAACATCCCTCTATACAATCTCTCCTCCTGGAGTCTCACCCAAATAGGAGTCATTTGAAGAATGTAGAGGAGCTTAGGCAGCAACACCAAAGTGGTCCGTTCCAGTAATGAGAGAGGAAGATCCTTCCATTTTTCATACAATTTCAAGATTTCACCCACCTTATCCACTATATTAGCTTTCTACATCATAGTGTGACTAGCAATAAGATAGATCCTTAAGTATTTTATTGTTTGCTTAGCCCACTGCAATGGGAAACCCCCCTCTGCTGAGCCTGACCACAGACCTCCCACCTGCAGCACCTCTGACTTCCCAAAATGGATTTTCAGTCCTGTAAAGGACCCAAACTGCTTAACCAAGTCAATCACTCAGGATATGTCCCTTTGAACATTTCACAAAACAGGAGCTTGCCAGGGATTTTACTACCTGTGTTTTCTTTGCTGTGGAGATCACAGAGGTAATTGAGCAGGCAGCTAGCTGAAATTTGTTTCTAGAGAGCTTTTCATTTCAATCAAATTAAAGTGCAGCTTAAACATAGAACGTTAAATAGAAATAGAATAAGTAGTTACTGAAATAAAGTTGTTTCTAGAGAGCTTTTTATCGAAATCAAATCAGAACGTAGCTTAGCATACAGGTAGAATGATCCTGAGTAGGAAGAAATAAACGTGTTTCTAGTGACCTTTACAAAGAGGCTTTCCAGTTAGGAGGCAAGAGATCTGTGAAGTTGTCTTGAATAGATATTAAAGGCAAGAGGCAGATCAAAGGGGCAATTTAAAAGGCCACTTCTATCAAACCAAGGGCTCAGGGAGTCAACCAGGAAATTGGTAAGCCTTTACCTTAGAAGCAAGCCAACTTTTAATAGGTCTTCATTCCCTCCCTCCCTCCCCACTCCCACACACCCCTGGGATAATCGTAGCTTTACAGGCTCTTAATCCTCTTAAAAGAAAGGAGGTGCCCATATTCACTCTCAGGTATAGCTGTTTATCCTCATCAAGCATACATTATGGACCTGAGATTAATTAATCTTGAGGTGAACAAAGTCCATTAAATGTATTAGATATAGTTTTATTAGTATAAGTATCCCCAGCAAATCTACATAAGTAAACAACTTACATAAACACAGCCTTAAAACTAAGATGCAGACAGCAGTCCATCAGCAAGATGGAGACTTTCCAGTCTTTTGCATTGAGTGTCACATGTATGATTTTCTCCCAGTTGGTGAGGAGTCTTACACTAGGTGTCAACAAACACTTGCACATCCTGCATTTCCAGATGGAAACCTTGCGCTCCGTGATTCAAGCCGTGCACTGAGGGGAGTTTTTGGCTTCTTTGGATCTGGCCGAGGCGTATTTTCATATCCCAGTCTGGGTAGATCAGTAAAAGTATCTGTGTTTTTCTGTGCTTGGCTCTCACTATCTGTTTGCCGCCCTACATTTCGGGCTATCCACCACCCCAAGGACATTCTCCAAGGTCATGATGGTGGCGGCAGTGGTGGCATGTTGGGCCAAAGGGTCCATGTCCATCCATATCTGGATGACTGGCTCATTTGGGCCCATTCCCTTTCAGAAGCATCTCAGGTGATGCCCAAGTGTTATCCTTTTTGGAAAGTCTCAGCTGGGTGATCAATCAGGGAAAGAGCCAGCTGTTGCCTTCCCAGTCCCTGGAGTTTCTGGGAATCCGTTTCGAAACTCAAGTGGGTAGAGTTTTCCTGCCAGAGGAGAAAGTCAAAAGACTGTTGGATTGCCTGGTGTTGTTTTGTGCGCAGTGGACTTCCAGAGTCTGAGATTATCTTAAGCTCCTCGGATTGATGGCAGTGACCATAGAGTTTGTGCCATGGGTGCATGCTCACATGCGATCGCTCCAGCAGTCCTTGCTGGCTCAGTGATCCCTACATTCTCAGGAGTTCAAGCACAGGCTCCCACTTCCGCTGATGGCAGTGGATGGCTGGATGGCTACGGTGGTGACAGCCCTGTCATCTATGGAAGAGCGTGCCATTGGATGATGCCAGTCTTTCGGGCTGGGGAGCCCATTGCCAAGACCATACAGCCCAGGGCCGTTGGAACCACAAGGAAGCGGTTTGATCCATCAACTGCCTGATGGAGGGCTGGGCGGTTTGAGTGTTTTCAGACAATGCCACGGTGGTGGCTTATATCAACTGACAAAGCGGCATAAGGAGTGCCGGGGTAGCTCTGGAGATGGCTCTCTTGTTTGCCTGGTGGAGAAGAACCTCCTAACCTTGTCGGCTCAGCATATTGCCAGAGTTGATAATGTGGAAGTGGACTTCCTCAGCCAGCACTCTCTGAATCCTGGAGAGTAGGAGTTCAGTTACAAGGCATTTCAGTTGATACTGCACTTCTGGGGTCGCCCCAAGATAGATCTGATGGCAAACCACTTCAATGCCAAAGTTTGCCACTTCTTCAGTCACCAAGTCAGCACCTGCTTTATGTGTTTCCTTCCTGGTCCCTGGTGGGGCATGTCATTTGGCGTATAGAATACCACCCGGGCTGGGTTGTCCTGGTGGTGTCAGATTGGCCAAAGAGAGCATAGTTTGGAAACTTGATGCGGCTCCTGCAGGTGCCTTCTCTTTGGTTGCCTTAGTCTCAGGGCCTATTGCAGCAGGAATTGATCATCCTGGAGGACACAGTTTCCTTCTTGCTTACGTCTTGGATTTCAAAGAAGATGGCTAGCAGGTAAGGGCTATTCTCCTGCGATGGTCTCCACTCTGCTCAGAGCTCCAAGGAGGTCTACCAAGCTAGCATATGTGCGGGTCTGATGCCTCTTTCAGTGAGGGTGTGGTGCTCGATAGTTGGCTCCTGAGGTGACCAAGGTGTCAACTGTTGGTTTTTGTTACAGAATGGCCTGGAGAAGGGCTTTCCCTTAGCTCCTTGAAAGTTCAGATGACAGCTTTGGCCTGTTTCTGAGGTCTAGTAGCTGGCAAGTCTTTAGCCTTGCACTCAGATGTCTCAAGCTTTCTCCAGGGGGATCGGCATATGCATCCTCCCCTCTGGTTTGTGGTCCCTTCCTGGGATTTGTGTCTGATGCTCAAGGCCCTGGTGTTGGTGCCCCTTGAGCTGTTGAAGCACACTACTTTGAAGGATTTGATGCTCAAGATGGTCTACTTAGTTGTGATTTGTTCCACAAGGTGGATTTCCAAACTGCAGACTTTGTCTTGCCAAGATCCTTATCTGTCTTTTTCGAAGGAGGCCATTTCCATTTGGCCTGTGCCTTCCTTCTTGTCTAAGGTGATTTCTCCCTTTCATGTGAACCAGGTGGTCTGCCTGACCTCCTTCCTTAAGGAGCAGTATCAGAGGAAAGATAAGGATCTTCACCTTGAGGATATTTGAAGGGTGCTTCTCCAGTACTTAGAGGTTATGAATTCTTTTCGTAAATCCGATCATCTTTTTGTGCTGCTTGCTGGCCTGCGCAAGGGTAACGTGGCAGCTAAGATGACTTTGGGGCGCTGGATTAAGGAGGCCATTGCCTCAACATATCTGTTGCGGAACTCACCGATTTGGGAGTGTTTGTGTATCCATTCTATCCAAGCACAAGCGTCCTCATGGGTGGAGCAGAGCTTGGTAGCCCCTGCAGACATTTGTCAGGTGGCAATGTGGGCATCACTTTCCACTTCTGTCAAGCATTACCACTTGGATGTCCATGCATGGGTGGACACAGCCTTTGGCTCAAGGGTTTTGCAAGCTGCTGTGTCTTCTTTCTGCCCAGTGGAGTCACAGATTTGATATGTCCCACTTGTCTGGACTGGTCTAGCAGGATGATATGGAAGGTGAAATTTTACTTACCAGTTAATGTCCTTCCTTTGAGTCCTGCTAGACCAGTCCAGCAACCGCCCCTGTAACTATATTTGCTCTTCTTCTGCTGTGGTACCCTTGCGTCTACTATGAGCTTTATACGTGGCTCTGTAGGTTCATCTTCTACTGATAGCCTTCTATTTATGCTTTCCTGTACATAGTTCTCTACTGTTGATTACTCATTGTTGCCCCCGATTGAGGTTGCCATGTTTCTCCCATATGCTTTGGGACGGATAGTTAAGAGACCTCTGGTGGCTGAGGCAAATAGAGGCAAAGGAATGATGCCATTGAAACCTGAGCTTTTCATTGGTTCTTTGTCTCCACCAGTCTGCTGCTTGTTGTTGTTAAGCGCCTTTGGAACTTAAGGGAAGGAGAGACGCTGCATCAATGTTTTGAGTCTACTTAGATTTCAGTATGGTGTTGGTCCCAGGGGAGCAATACATGAAGAGGGGTGAGGTATGTATGACCATCAGACAAGAGCAGAATCTGAATGTTGCCATTTATTCAGACCATGGACACTGTAACAACTGTGAGAAGGCAATGGGGTAGAGCCAGAGGAAGCAGGATGGAATATTTCAGTCTTTATCTGTTGTCATTTACTATGTTAGTATAGAGATTATTGTGTTTGGTCATTAAAGCTGAATTTCTTGAAGGATACAGAGATAGCAGAAACAATTCAGAGGATCATTATTAAAATGAAAGAATATTTGGGGTGAGATTAGGGCTTGATTTATTAATCTTTTATCCTGTAGATGGAGAATAGAGAGTAAAGCCTTTAGGATATAAATGTGTATATCCCAGGGAGATCATTAGAGAAAGACATCATTGCTTGGCAAGATAGAAGGTCAACGGAAAAGAGGAAGGCCAGCAATGAGATGAATCGATACAATAACAGCAGCTACGGGTACCAGTCTGTCAACAATGAGCCGCCTGACTGAAGACCAAACACAATTTAGGATAGCTATCCAGAGGGTCGCCATGAATCGACTCCGACTCGACGGCACTTAACAACAACATCCCAGGGAAGAAGAGAGATAAAGGAATATGATAATAGAAACGTTCTGTTTCCTCTAGGGTATAAGTAATGCATAGGGGGTTTAAAAGGGTTATAATATGAAGCTAGAACATGTTACATACAAGAATGATGCTAGAAAACACTGTGTGCAAAAGAAACATTTCTGTGGTTTACAGAACCTTGGTGAGGCAGCTAATTCACAGCATATACTGACACTGTATAAGCTCCAATGGCAAGACTTTGACTTTCATACTTTGGGCACAACATGCGAAGAGAGAGATAATTAGAGAACGATCATGCTTGGCAAGGTAGAAGGTCAATGCAAAAGAGGAAGGCCAGCAATGAGATGGATGCCACTCTATCAACAATGAATTGCCTGACTGAAGATCAAACAAAGTTTAGGGCAACTATCCAGAGGGTCGCCATGAGTTGACACTGACTCGACGGCACTTAAAAACAACATTTGTCTACTCTTGAGAATCATGAGACTTCGGCCTGGGAGGGAACAGCTGCAGGTCTGCAGTGGAGGCAGCACAGCAAGCCATCCATGACGTTCAGGTAGGTGTACTGTGCTGGATCTGCCGTGTAGACCAGTGGGAGGGGGTTGCAAGCTGCAAGGAGAGCACCTGGCTCTGGGTGCCCATGAGACTGGGAAAGCCACTGTGGATGAGTAAAAGGCTTTGATACTTGGTTCAGAAAATTTTGTATGACAGAAAGGGGAGAGAATTGTTGGAAGAGCCACTCAATGAATGCGGAAAGGATAAATATGGCTTCAAAATGCAAGAAGATATTGGAGAATCACAGAGGACACTTTGTAATCAGACAACTTAAGAACATAAAAACACAAGAAATGCCATACTGGCTCAGACTGATGTCCATCAAGCCCAGTATCCTTTCCAACAGTGGCCAATCCAGGTCAAAAGTACATGGCAGCTTACCAAAAAAGGTACACAGATTTCACAATACTTATTCCGGGGTAAGCAGTAGATTTCCATGGTCCTCTTTAATAATGGTTTATCAATCTTTTCTCCAGGAATGTGTCTAATCTTTTTTTTAAACCCAGCTACACTAACAGCTTTTACTACATCCTCCGGTAACAAATTCTAGAGTTTGATTACATGTTTAGTGAAAAAATATATTCTCTTATTACTCTTAAATGGGTTATATTGTAGCTTCATTGCGTGCCCCCTAGTCTTTCTACTTTTTGATGGAGTAAACAACCTATTTACGTTTACCCGTTCTACTCCATTCATTAATTTATAGACCTCTATCATATCTCCCCTCAGCCATCTCTTTTGCAAGTTGAAGAGCCCTAACCTTTTAAGCCTCTCCTCATAGGGGTATCCTTCCGTCCACTTTACCATTTTGGTGGCCTTTCTCTGTACCTTTTCTAATTCTGCTATATCATTTTTTAAGATATGGCAACCAGAATTGCACACAATATTCAAGGTGTGGTCACACCATGGAACAATGCAGAGGTATTATGATATCCTTGGTTTTATTCTCCATTCCTTTCCTTTTGATGCCTAGCATTCTATTTGCTTTCTTGACCACCACTACACACTGGACAGAGGGTTTCAGCGTATTATCCATGATGACGCCTAAATCTTTTTCCTGAATGGTGGTTCCTAATGTGGAATCTTGCATAATGTAATGTAATTTGGATAGTTCTTTCCTAGGTGCATAACTTGCACTTGTCCACATTAAATTTCATCTGCTATTTGGATGTCCAGTCTTCCACTTTATCAATGTCCTCATGCAATTTTGCACAATCTTCTTGTGTTTTAACAACTTTGAATAATTTTGTGTCACACTGGTCAACAAAGTTTTACAAAAGTCATGTTACTGAAATAAAAATAGTCATTTCTTATCAATTTTTATATGCGGAACACGAATATGACAGTGAAATTGCAAAGTTGGCTCTAGTTTTTTTGTAATCTACAAGAATTAATGTTTACATCACAAAATGCATGTCAATAGTAAATATAATAGGCCTTCGGTTAATACCTGTAAAAAAACAAGTCATAGGAGCATGTTTACTAAACTGCGGTAACGTTACATAACGTGCGTTATGTAACGTTAACGATCGTTACGTAACGTTAATGTGCACTCTGAGACGTTAACGATCGTTAACATCTCAGAACGCGCGTTAACGTCACGTAACGATCGTAAAGCTCCGCGGCGCGGTAAAACACCACAGAAGGTGGAGAGAGGGCAGAGAGAAGGGGTCAATGGGTGGAGAGTGGGCAGGGAGAGGCTCCAGGCACACTAACGCACTGAACTCAAGGGCTGAATCCTACCGCGAATGAAAACCTGCCGTTAGATGCACATTTGCAGGGGAGAGAAACCATTTCAGTGTCAGCAATGTACAGCATAGGCAGGGAAACCCCCAAAACGTGATAAGTGTGATACATCTGCACGGAACAAAAGGGCAAATAAGCAGTGAAAATGACCAGAAGAAATGAGGAAAAAAACATAACCAAGCTAGCCAATAGTGATATCAATGGGAAACAGCAATAAACACCACTGAGAAAGCCTCAGAAAAAGATATTAACTGTGGAAGGGTGTATGCTCTGTCACCATAGAAGGTGAATGATCCCACAGTGTAATAGCGCAGATCAGGGCTTCCCCTTGTTAGTGGACAGGTTCCCTATGGCGTGCACATGTTCCGCAACAGCAGGGTGGGCATGTCAGAATGGGCAACTGGGCAGATGCTGGAAAAGGGGATACAGAGGGCTGCAGGCGGCACATGCTGTGGTGCAGCTGGGCCACAGTGGGGACTAGGGTGATGCTCAGTTGGCCCATAGGAATGCGTAAACAGTAGAGCCAGACAGCAACTGATAAGGGCCCAACATGGGCACGAGTGTGTCTCCCGCAGTGTCACAGAGGACAGTACCCAGCAGCTACCCCTAAGGGCACAGAACAGTGGCAGGTGGTGCTGGGGGGAAGCGTGGACGTCCATCCAGGCACCCCTACCCCATTACCCACACCATAGGCAGCTGCCTACCTGCACACTGGATGGCCTGAGACTGCGCACCACCAGCACCACCAGCAGAAGGGCATGGCAGCATGGCGGCGGAGGGGTACTGGTGGTGGAGGGGGCAGTGACATCTGACCATAGCAGGCCATGGCCCAGACCCATGTAGGTGGGTGCCGTGCACTGCAACAGACAGGCTCCATATGACAAACAGTCATGGTACCTCCAGGGAATGATCTGTCCCTGTGGCATCAGTGTGGCGCAGTATGCACAGCCAGTGCGCTCAGGAGCAGAAGGTCACAGGTTCAAACCCTAGCTGTGGTCCCTGCCAACTCTGTCCCCATAGGTTTAACCAGTAATAGACTGTGGTAAGAAAGACGGAACCTTTTAGTGCTGATAGAATAAACATGCCTGGAACACCTACATTTTACCCTACAGAGCACAGACACCATAAACAGGCGCATTATCTAGAGCAGAGTCTTCCAAATGCAGTCCCGGAGGTCCAAACAACATTCAGGTTCCATGCTGTCTGCAATAAAGATGCCTGTGCTGTATGTCGATGCGCCGCCCCCATGGTATGCAGATGTATCTCATGCATATTCATCAGGGACAGCATGAAAACCCGAACATGGTGCGGCCCACCAGGACGGGAGTTGGGAACCCCTGTCCAAGAGCAGTGACCCACAGGGGCAGAAACACCCGCACCCACAGGCCCCATTAGCCACAGCCTCCTGGAGAGGCAGGATGTTGGGCCCTGTGTGCATCTCCCAATACTAGCACTTGCATACCCTAGCAATGCCACCCAAAACCCGGGAATACGGTACACAGATAGCAAAAGGTTGCTATGATAACTGGCACATAGCAATCCCTAAGGTTAGCACAAGCTGTCCAGTGGGCTGTAGCATACCAACCTCTGTGATGTCTGTGGAGTGTGTGTCAGGTCTGGTACCTGACAGTGTCCACCACCTTGGAGAGAGACCCCAACAGTACTGCATACCACAGCCATGCCTGCACTGTGCCCAGGACTGGTGCGGTGTCCTGGGCTGCCAAAAGCCTATATAGGTGCACAATGCTGGCATAGGTGTGAGGGTGTGCGTCAGTCTATCCAGTGTGTGGTGTTTGCCAACACCCTCTGCAGCCCACACTGCTAGCACTGTTGCCAGTATTGGCCTGCCAATGTGCATAATGAGGAGCAAAGTACTGTGGGTATAGCCAGACAGGGCAGCCTGGGCAGGATGCACCTGCACAGGGCCCAGGGCAATGGCTGGGACATTGTAGTGCCTGCCCACCACCTACACAGACAGGGTGGCCACAGCATGTCCTGCTGTGAGGTCACACTCACCCTGATGTGCAGTGACCACAGCATGGCTGGGTTCCCCCATAGTGCTACATAGTGTCCCTCTGAAGTGAGATATATGGGCTCTGTCCTCTGGAGCCCAATCACTGACCTATCTGCTTGGTGGGTGTGTGCACATCCCAGGTGTGGGTGCACACATCACCTCCAGGAACATGCACTATGGACTAGCAAGCAGATTGTCTGCAGTTAGTATGTGTGTGGTTGGAACACCTTGCTGGTGACTCACTTTGCTTGCTGCTGGAGGATATCAGATAGTGGTGTGGGGCAGCTGTACAGTACCAGGTCTACTGTCTGTTTGTCACTGCCCAATGTATGGAGGCATACAGATCTGCATAGACTGCCCTGTAGGGGGAGTTCATTCCCCGGCAGGACTGGGGTGAATGGTCCCCTCTACTGTCACCAGTGCAGGGGGGTAAAATGTCGATCTTTTGGTTGGAAATCCTGTTTCCCACCCTGAGCCACAGAGGGTGGGTTGGGTGTTGGTACGTAAACCGCCTATGGGCCCAACCCCCCCCCCCGACCTGAAATCATGTGACCATGGCACCCACACAGTGTATGCACTATTCCGGGTGCATCATAGTCCACATGGGCAAGACGTGATATACAGACGGACACAGGCAAATGCTAAGGGTATCTGCAGGGACCACCTATCACACAGTGGCACCGATGGGGACCTGTAGCATAGCCCATCGCAGCAAAGGCAGGTGCTGCGGAAATGGTGCTGGGCACCCCACCTCACCCTCAGGGTGAGCACAGGACCCGTCCATTGTGACGGTCTGTAGCCACTCTGTGGCAGTACCAGGCTGAGGTGCTGTGGGGTTGCACATGGTCAGGACCCTCCACCAGGCCGAGGTGCTGTGGGGGTGCATACCCCATCTTGTGTTCATCTATAGACTGCTGATCTGCATGTGCAGTGCGCCATGGGTATGGGTGCGTTAACCCAAATCCTGGCCACCACAGCAGACAGTTTGTGGGGTGACCTGACGTCCTTCAGCAGCCAGCCAGGGATTTCTTAGTAGCACTAGTGATGTGGCCCACTAGTTACTTCACTGCCTGTGGAGCCAGAGGTCATGGGTTTGATCCCACAGTGGGGTTATTTGGTAGGGCTGTCTGGGCATTTTCTTTTTTTAATTTAAATTGGGGCTGCCAGCAAAAAACCCTCACAGTGCTGTCTCCTTACAGTGCCTCATCAGGCGCCCTATACAGTGCCCTATGAGGCACCCTATCATGCGCCCTCTAGGGTGCCCCATAGGGGACATTCTAGGGTGCCTTGGCAGACAGTGCACTTTATCATGTGCCCTCTGGGGTGCCTTATAGGGTGCCTTATATGGCACCTTAGGTTACGGCCCTGTGAGGGTGTGTTTGCTGGCAGCACTAATTAAAATTAAAAAACAGAATGCTTCAGACAGCACTGATTTAAAGTAAAAGGTAATGTCTCAGCCAGCTTTACTCATTAGACCCACAGGGGGATTAAACTCACAACCCCTGCACCATTAATCAGTGTATTAACCATTGTGCTACAGCTCTAGACACCTCGCTAGACACCTTATCAAACGCCTTATGGGCGCCGTACAGGATGCTTTAATTTATCGTATGTCTCTTTCATATGGATGGCATGCGCTACTGGAATAGATGGAAGACGGTTTCCATTGTTCAAAAGCACAGCCTTCAGACTCAGTTTAGAAGAGTCTATAAATAGTCTCTAGTCTTGTGGGTCATGAGTGATTTTTAAGGCATTCATGAGGTTTTCAATATCGGAACAGAATACCAGATTACTTTCCTTTCCGTCTGCACTGCTGACGTCAGATGGCTTCAGCAGACGTTTCAAAGTGTATCTTATCCTAGAGTGTGTAATATATTTGATATTACACACTCTAGGATAAGATACCCTTTAATACGTGTTGTTCAGCAGACGTTTGGCAGTAGTATTGCATTGCATCAGAAAATGATGCAATCAACTCTGGATGATGTGTGCATGCTGGTATTATGCAATGTGATGCAATATTATTTGGGATGTTGTTGATGTCCTAATGGATAAATTTACACAGTGAAACGTCAAAAATGAACTACATGCAATATCTTCAAAACTAGAGCCAATAATTTTTTTTTAATGTTATATTCGTGTTCAGCTCACCAAGATACTACAGATTATGGCCTTTTAAAGTCAGTAACGATTTCAATGTTGACCAGTGTCATCTGCAAATTTGATCACCTCACTCCTTAAAATGCAGCAGGCCCAGCATAGATCCCTGGGATACTCCAGTATTCATCTTTCTCCATTGAGAAAATTGTCCATTTAGTCCTACTCTCTGCTTTCTATGTTTTAATCAGTTCCAGATCCATAATAGTATACTGCCTCCTATCCCATGACTTTTTAATTTGGCCAAGAGTCTCTCATGAGGGACCTTGTCAACGGCTTTCAGAAAATCCAGATACACTATATCGAACAGCTCACCTTTACCTACCTGTTTATTCACACCTTCAAAAAAATATTACAGATTAGTAAAACAAGACTTTCCTTGGCTAAATCCATGTTGGCTTTCTCCCATTAAAACTATGACTATCTACAGTACATGTTTAGTAATTTTATTCTTTATAATGGTTTCTACCATTTTTCTCAGTACTGATGCCAGGTTCACCGGTCTGTAGTTTCACGGATCACCCCTGGAACCCTTTTTAAAAATTGGTGTTACATTGGTCATTCTCCAATCCTTAGGCACTACAGATGATTTTACTAATAGTTCACAGATTACTAATAGTATTTCTGCAATCCCACATTTGCTACTCTTCAGTTTATCAAATGTTGTAATATATCTTCCCGGTTTATTGATATTTCTTTCAATTCTTCTGATACATCACTTTTAAATACCATTTCAAGCATGGGTAATTTCCCTATATCTTCTTCAGTAAAGACCAAAGCAAAGAATTCATTCAGTCTCTCCACTATGGTCTTGTCCTCCCTCAGCGCTTCTTTTACCCCTCTGTCATCTAATGGTTCAACTGACTCTTTCACATGCTTTGTGCTATGAATGTACTTGAAAAAGTTTATATTATGCATTTTTGCATCTACGGTGAGCTTTTTTTCAAATTGTCTCTTTGACTGCCTTATCAATGCATTGCATCTAACTTGCCAGAGCTTATGTTGTTTCCTGTTTTCATCATTTGGCTCATTTTTCCATTTCCTGAAAGATGCTTTTTTGGCTACAACAGCCTCTCTGACCTTGCCTTTAAACCATGCTGGCAGTTTTTTGGCCTTCTTTTCACTTTTTAAATAACGCCCATGCTTGATGTAAATCTTTAACCTTTGCAGTTGTTCCTTTTAGTTTTTTCTTAAATATTTTCCTCATTTTATCATAGTCTCCTTTTTGAACGTTAACAGGTAGTATTGTGGATTTCCTTGCCATCCTTCCTCCATTTATTAAATCAAATGCAATCATTATTGCCAAGTGGCCCCAACACCCTTATCTATTGCACCAGATCTTGTGTTCCACTAAGGACTAAGTCCAAAATGGCTTTCCATCTTCTTGGTTCATGAACCAGCTGCTCCAAGTAGCAGTCATTTATTTCATCTAGAAACTTTATCTCCCTAGCATGTCCTGCTGTGACACTTAGCCAGTTGATACCGGGGTAATTGAAATTGCCCATTATTACTGTGCTGTAACTTTTGTTAGCTTCCCTGATTTCTTTTAGCAATTCATCATCCATCTGTTCATTCTGGCCAGGTGGTTGGTAGTACATCGCCACTGCCATCACCTTCCACTTTTTACATGGAATTTCTGTCCATAGAGATTCTATAGTGGGCCCTATTCCATCCCGGACATAGATTCCTTCTGTGCATCTGGTCTGAACCAGATGCACAGAGGGGATCACGATTCTGATCCCACAGTGCATGTCTATCCCCGCAGGATCAGATTTGCAAACAGTCCTGCCAATGCAGACCGGGACTGCGATTCAGTCTGGCCTGCACATGCAGGATTGTCCCTGGCTAACTCAGTCAGGGCTTTTAAATGGAGCTGTGATGCCATGGCGTCATGTTGCCATGGCACCACGGCTCCATTTAACAGCTGCGATACCAGCCGCAAGCAAAAAGGCCAGGGTTGGGCTGGGTGGAGTAAACCCTGGCTCCCCCCCCCCCCCGCCTCATCCGTGTCCGGGCTGTCAGAAAACCCACCAGACCTGGACGAACAGGGCTGACATTAGAATTGGCCCTGTACATCCAAGTCCGGCAACCGCCCACTGCCCACCCAGACTCCGGCCCCAGACCGCCCCTGCCCCGCCCCCATCTAACTTCCCCGCCACACAACCGGCGGGGAAGTTAGTCGGAGGCAGGCAAGGGCACGAATAGCGGGGATGGACGTCCCGTCCCCAGTGTATTTTGTTTCCTGCAATACTTTAAATCTGTGTGACTCAATGCCCTCTCTAATGTAGAGCGCAACCCCTCCATCAGTTTGATCTACCCTATTATTACAACATAGTTTGTACCCAGGTAACAAAGTGCCACATTGGTGTCCTCCTTCTAGCAGGTCTCTGAGATGCCAGTTATATCTAACCTTTCATTTAGTGCTATATATTCTAACTCTCCCATCTTATTATTTAGACTTGTAGCTTTTGCATACAGGCATTTTAGAGGTTGTATTTTATTCATATCAATCTGGTTATCAGTTGATGGAGTAATGTGGAATCTTTCAGCACTGACTGCTCTGTACTTAAGGGCATCTGGGTTACTTTTATCTTTATTGTAACTTCTCTGTCGTGATGCCCTAACTTCCCTCTTTTGCTAGTATCCTTCAAGGATACATCCTTTTGAACCATGCGCTCTTGGGCAAATGTCGGCTTTCCCCTATTATCTAGTTTAAAAGCTGCTCTATCTCCTTTTTAAAGGTTAATACCAGCAGCCTGGTTCCATCCTGGATAAGGTGGAGCCCATCCTTTTGGAAAAGCCCCTCCCTTCCCCCGAATGTTGCCCAGTTCTTAACAAATCTAAAACCCTCTTCCTTGCACCATTGTCTCATCCACACATTGAGACTCCGGAGCTCTGCCTGCCTTTTGGGTTCTGTGCGTGGAACAGGGTAGTGCTCTATATGTGGCACTACCCTGGAGGTTCTGGATTTCAACTTCCTACCTAAAAACCTAAATTTGGCCTCTAGAACCTTCTTCCCACACTTTCCTATGTCATTGGTACCAACATATACCAAGACAGTAGGCTCCTCCCCAGCACTATTTAAAACCTTGTCTAGGTGGCACGTGAGGTCTGCTCCCTTTGCACCAGGCAGGCATGTTACTAGGCGATCCCCACATCCACCAGCTACCCAGTTATCTACATGCCTAATGAATGAATTCCCAACTATAATGGCCATCCTAACCCTTCTCTCATGGGCACATGTCCCTGGAGAACCTCCTCGATGCAAGAGTCTTACATCACCTGGAGGACAGATCCCAACTAGAGGATCACTTCCTGCCAGGGCCGTACCGATGGCGAAATGCGCCCTGTACGACTTGCACATCGGGCGCGACTTGCACATCGGGCACACCCCCCCCCCCCAAACCCCCATCTAGCCACTTTATGGGGATGGGAGAGAAGAGGCGCACACCCGATGTGCAAGCCGCCTGCCGCCCGGCATGCTAAGCAGGTCTGGTCCCTTCCAGAGAGACCAAACTTGCTTAGTGTGCCGGCGGAAAGATTTCAGGGGCGCATTTCGGCTTTCTGCCATTGCCTGCTGACAGCGGCGGCAGGCAATGGCAGAGAGCCGAAATGCGCCCCTAAAGTCTTTGCGCCCTGTACGGCCGCACCGCTTGCACAGGGCTCGGTATGGTCCTGCTTTCTGCCGCACAAATGTGATGCTTTCCTTTCACGTGGCCTCTGCCAGACTGGAGGTGGGACTTCAGTACTACATCCCTTTAGGTCTCGACTATATACCTCTCTGTCTTCCTTAGATCCTCCGCTACTCTAGCCTCCAGCGATCGGACACATTCCTTGAGAGCAAAGAGCTCCTTGCACCTTGAAGACAATGCAGTGCTGACAGTGCCTGAAGTAGCAAAATGAAAAAATACTGCAAATGAGAAAAGCAAATGAGCAAATGTACTCAAAAAGAAACAAATGTCATTTTTTGTTCATTCTGGTCTGATCAAAGGATGGGAGTTTTAGCTCCTGAGAGCTAGTCAAGAAATGTATTTACTGCAATAAAAATTTATCACCTTATATGTTTTTTTCATTTGTTAAATTTTGTTCTTATACGTTCAAGTAGACTAAAACGGTAACTTTCAATAGCAGGGAGGATGGGCAGACTAGAGGGACATGGTGTCTTTGGGGGTTAGTCTACAAGCATCACATGTATAAATAGCAACATGTACAAGTAGAGATTGGAATACATGTGTAAATGCAATTTTAGAAAGTCACTAAGAGGCGTGCTATGTAGAAAATCCAAGAGAGCGTGGTCAGGGCCTGCCCTGGGAGGGGCAAAAATATATACACGTATTCCTTATTTTACAAAGAGAATTCATGTATGTGTCTAGAAATTTCCACATGGGGGGAGGAGTGTGTAGGCAACGAAATTTCATATCGTTTTGTTTTCAGACAAAGACGTGCTAAACCTTTTGTCTTCTTTCATTTTGTTTCATCATTTCTGGGTTTTCGTCAGTAGTGCATACAATAATGCAATAGTGTGCGCTATTCGTGCATATGCAAATAATGTGCGTTATTGACGAAAACCCGGAAATGACGACATTTTGTCATTTCTTCTATTTCCTCTATTATTTTTGTTTAAAAATAATATGAAACAAACTGGGAACTATCGTTGGCATTTCCCATTTCGTTTCAAATGACTAATTAACCCTGAGCTTTACATCTGCTGAGGCGCAGCTATATCTTTACTAAGCTCTTGTTTCAGTCAGGGCCTTACACGAGGGATTAAGGGAGTTATTCTCCTTAATCTCCCATTGTTTATTTCCTCTTTCCAAAGTGAAGATATGCACGAATTGTGGGCTGAAGACTTTGGCAGCATTTATTTATTTATTTTATTATTTTATTTATTACAGTCTCTTTTATACCGCGCTATTCAACATCAGTGTGGTTTACATGGAACATAGAACATATACGACGCAGGATTCTGCGACGCACTTACAATAAACAGGAGCTTAAAACTTGGCTAACAACTGGGTGAAACTATTTACATATATTCATCAAATGTCACATATATCATCGTTAATTACGCGGTTTCCTAATGTGTGTTAGTGCGGGGCAAGGCGTTATTATGCTTATTGGTTTGCAAAACGTTATTTATGCTTATTGATTTGCAAAACGTTATTTATGCTTATTGGCTTGCAAAATGGCCGACTACACATGGAAACTGCCTTGTTAGCTACGCTCAATTTTCCCACATGTGGATTTGTAAAATAACTCCGCCCTCTGTATGTGGCGCTTCTACACATACAATATTTTACAAGAGCCCCTGATGTCTGGCAGAGCCTTCTGTAAAATACTGCCAGAACAGAGCATGTTAATCTCCACATCTTATCTCAATAGTTTATATAAAATTGGCCTATTAATCTGCTGTCATGTTCTCCACTTCCATGGATAAAATGGACGGAAATTCCAAACAACCATTTCATCATTCCCACTAGCATATAGATCCTTCTGATGAAACATTCTTGGGGAACCAAAGATTTCCTTCATCCACAAGCTATTCTGTTTTTATACACCCTTCGTCTCTCAAAATTATGCCTCGAAGGTTGGCAATTTTGATACTATTATTCACTCCCGAGAGGTCCATTTTCAGATGCATCACTTTGAATCTTCCTAACCTCAGGCTCCCTAATCCGCCAAAGGTCTGACACTCAGTGGAGGCAGCTATAACTTCAATTTAAATTACTTTTAGTTTTAAGTACCTGCCAGTGGGGTTTCTGAAAAAACTAAACCCCAATGCTGTAGTAATTTATTGAATGTAATAGGGGAAAAGCTGGCCTCTGTTCCTTGAAAACAGATCAAAGTGTTAGAAGGATGTCACTGCAAGAAGCCGAGGCCTATTAGAAATTATGTCTTCACCTAAAGTTATTAATATTTTCCACTGGGTGTTGCCAGATAATAGTTAACATCTACAGTGTGCCGTACACATCCCACCCTTTGAGTCAAAGTATTTGTAGAAGCATAACCAGTGTCAAATTGCCACGCAGAAGGCTCTACATCTGTCTTGGTGGGGGACGCAATGGCCATTTTGTGCCAGCTGCAAAACATGTACAATCACAGTCAGTGCTGTAAACGTTTGTTACAGCAGCCTTTTACTTTGATAATCGACAATAAAGAAAAGAAAAAGAAAAGTTAAGAGAAGCAGCAGCAGTTTGAAGAAACAGTGACCAATTTGAAATTAACTGAAGTCGGGGCCTAGTTCCATAGTAAGAAAAGAATGTGATAGGAAATACAGAGAGAAGCAGTGAAGGAAAAAGATACAGAGAGAACTATAGGGTGAATACCATCAGGCCCCGGAGAATTCCTGCTAATGAGTTTGTTATTTTGCTGTAATAAATCGTCCAGTTTCATAACGATTTGCTTCAATGCCTCTGAGCCATCACCTTCAAAGAGTGTCCAAGTCTAGCTACATCCTCAACTTACTTTTCAGTAAAGAGCAAAGCAAAGGATTAATTTAGTTTTTCTGCTATGGCCTTTTCCTCTCTAAGCACCCGTTTTACCTTGGGTTGTCTATTGATCCAACTAAGTTCCTCATAGGCTTCTTTCTTTCAATATTCTTTAAAAAGTTTTTATTTGTAGTTTTTGTCACTGTGGCAAGTTTCTTCTCAAATTTTCTCTTAGCTCGTCTTGTTAAGGCCTCATTTACAGTACTAAGCTGGGCTAAGGTAAAGCAGTTACTGTGCGGTATGCGACAAGATTAATGTGCAGTAACTGCAAACTCTCTGTCTCAAATGTTGAGGGTGTTCTTAGCATTTAGCTATTCAGTTAACACAGAGAAAAAAGTTGCTACTACTGAACATGCTACCCGCATGAGAGATAAAGTGCGATTCCGTAAGCTGCACTTCTTGAAATGGTGTTAACTGCTTTGAGTAGTTATCTGCCATGTTAGCCGCTAATGTATGGTAATTACCTCCATGTTAATTGTAAGGCACACACCCTCCCCACTCCACATCCATTCCACACCACCCCCTCTTCCATGTTAGCTGTTTAACACGGGAATTCCTACATGCTGTTAAGGAGCTGCGTTAACTGTTACTGCTCGGTAATTCTCATGTCAAATGGCTAATGCAGACGTAGATTGGCCCCTTAATGTTTTGCATGTAATCTATCAGTCCTTTCCTATTTTCCTCAGTTGGATTTGCTTTACATTTTTTTAAAATATGCATTTTTTACTTTAATAGCTAACAACAGCTACTTTTACAGTGGCAGTCACTTGGTCTTCCTTTGACTTTTTTAATTCTTTGGGATACACTTTGGGCCCCTTTTACTAAAATGTGTTAGCTGACTAACATGTGTCTTAATACTAGTCAGCAACACTAGTGTACGTGTGTGTCCACCATCACACTCTAAAACACATATTAATTGGCGATTGTGGGATGGGGCGAGGAATGGGCAAAGTGTAGGCATGGAGAGCACATTACCGGTAGTGCCAGGGCTCTTGCCACTATTAACACGAGTTCCCTAATGACTTCTCTATGGGAGTCATTAAGTGAAGCCGCCTTGGTGGAGTGCATGTTAGATTGGCCCATCACATGCTAGCTGCCGGGATCATGCTGGTCACATCCCTGATAGCTACTGCGGAGGCTTTGCAATTGACATGGAAGATTTCTTTGAGACTTAGATTGACGAGGTAGGAATTCCCTTGTGAGGTTTGGTTGGAAAACTAGGTACGTGGTAGGATAGTGATTTAACATTTAATGGCCATATTTTTAGAGTCATCCATGTTGCTTTCTACCATATTAGGGTGATCGCCAGATAAGGGTATGGTAGTACAAGTGCTGGTTCTATCAAGACTGGATAATGGAATGCCTTCTTGGTGCTCTTCCTAAGATAGCACCACGGGGTTTGCAACTGTTACAAAATATAGCAGCCCATTTGATTGGTGGTTGGGAAGTAAAGAGCATGTGACACTGATAATGAAGAGACTTCAGGAGCTAACCGGCAGAGTTTAGAGGTTGGTTCAAAATGTTGACTCTTGGATAATAAGTTGTCTTGAAATGTACAAAATAATCCCTGTATTGAAATGAGCATCATGAAGTTCACCATGAAAATGTGGCAAACTGCACTCCATCTGAGTTACGAGGATGGGCAATTTGTCATTCCTTTACCAATGAGATCCAGCAAGGAATATTCCCAGGAAATTTCCTATTGGGTGTCACTGTTCTTATTTTGCCTGGTAATAAATAAAAGAAGTACTCATATAACCTCTCTAGACTATAGATTTAGTCCTAACCCTAAAGATCTTAAGGACTCCCAAGTAACATTACACCTTGTGACACCCCTCCCTCGTCTACCCCAGTATGGTGGCAGTAAAGAGAGGGGGCACAGCATAAGTTACTCTGTTATCGCTGTTCCCTGGATGTGCTTGTGTAGTTGTAGCCCAGTGATCACAGCCAAAGTAGGTTGAGGGTAAACAATAGGTTTATTGTTCCCAACAGGTTTTCTTCCCCCCGAAACAGAGGTCAAAGGATATCATACACATAACAAATAAAGTCCTGTACAACAGCTTTCCTGATACTTCTCAGGGTATAGTAGATAACTCAAAGGTCAGCTTCTCTCAGTGTATCCCACTTTCCAAAACAACTATATTCTTCTTAACAGCGATACTCTTTCTCACATAAGACATTCAATAAAGAACTTCCAAAGCTGTGGTTTTTCTGGTCCACATTTACATGGGTAATTCTCTTCTAGCCTCCAAGTAAACTGAAGCTTCTTCCATGAGCTTAATGCTTCTTCTGTGTAAAACTTCTCCCAGAAGACATCTATGTTTCCTGAAGCTTTCTCTTAGAATTATGCACTTAAATAGGATTGGCAGTCAGACAAACTTCCTGTCTGCATTTAAACTCCAATCTCAAAAACACTTTTATAACAGCCTTAAAATATTGCATATGTTTAAGCTGTACCTTAAAAGTCTCTTTGGCAAATACCACATTCCATTTCAGAGCCACTACTATAAGATAATGGAATATCAGTTTGCATTGGTTCCTCTTCACTAACTGGAGCTTCTTGAATATAAGGCTTACTCGAGTCTAGTGCTCTTAGGTGTTTGAGGAGACTTTGTAACTGCTTCTCTCCCTTCTCTCTAACTGTCCTGTGCTCTTGCAGGGATATCTGTTTATTAACCTTCTTAAAGAGCTGAGCATAAGGATTTCTTTCTTCCTTGTCTTGCCCGGGTCTTATTCTCTGGTGAGGAGGTACGTATCTCTTCTGACTAGGCTTTTCAGGCACTCTTAATATCTCCTGTTCATCAGAATCTGTATCTAGGCTTGTGTCACGCTGCTGCCAATTAAGAGCATGCTGAGGTGCACCTGTGCTAGCCTCTAGCTTGCAGGTTCTGACACGTTCTCTGCTGTGAGGCAACGTTTGTCTTTCATACACTGGGATTTCCCTTCCACCCAGTTTCTCTCTTGTCTGTCTATTCCCAGGGAAACTATCAGCAGAAATGCTCCTGTCCCTTTCAGACAAAGACTCTATACTTTGTTTAAAAGACTTATAGGCTTTTCTGACCTGCTTTGGCTTTGCTTGAGGGCTATTCCTTCCTGGGAGGACTTTCAGCTGTTTTCCCCGAGACGTGGCTTCCTCTGTGCAAGGTGGCTGGCAACCGTCCAAGTAATTGGTTCCCACCTGGTCCCTCTTGCTACGAGCTCTGCCTCTTTGGGAAATCACGGCTCTCTCTGTCTCTCTGAGAAGAATGCCTGACTCCAAGGCTGTATCTGCTCCTTTGGAGTCCCTTTCTCCTGGCTGTGCCAAAGGTGAGTGTCTGCTTTGCTTTCTCCGTTCCTGCAGCTTCTGTTGCCTGTGTAGCTCCTCGTTCTCCTCCTCTCTTTCCTTTTGTTCCCCCTCCTCCTGTGCTTCCTTTGAAACTACCACTTCCTGGTTATGAGGACTGGTTTGTCCAATCAGGCGATAGTCCACCCCTTTCCCTGATAGGCTAGCTCTCCCTGTCAGCCTAGAGCTAGGGTGTGGCTCCCTTTCACGTCTCTCCTGCCCTGCAACTTTGTGTGCTGAGGTTTTAACCCTCTCTTGCCCTGTATCTATGGCAGGTTCAGAGTAAAAAGTGTGTTTAAAACCCTTTTTCTTGCGCTCTGACAGCTCTGCCTTGTCACAACCTGCTGTTTGTAGATGATTTGGAGCTCTAGTAATCATCACTTAGAGTGGTAAAATGTTTTCAGATGATACCAGGGAAAGTTAAGTAAAACTGAAACCATTATACTGACTGCAGGAACTTAAGCAAACATCTAGGAGTATAAGCAGAATGTGTTGTGTCGAGAGGTAGTCACAGCACGTTTTGTGGAGCATTGGCAGGAGAAGGGACATCAGTTGTCTGACTTGTGCTGTTTTGTGTTAGAACAGATTACGATAGCATGAGGTGGCCATTTGGCATTACGTTTAGTTCAACGGGAGCAATCTTTTATTTATCGTTGGCAAACAGTTGCTCCAGGAGGTCTTAATGCATCCATTAGTGACAACGGTTCTATTAATCATTCCACTGTTCCCTCCTTTTTGAGTACATCAATCAGTAGACATTCCTTAAGTTCCATCATGATTCAGTTTTGGGCCGTGTTGGTTGTCTTGTTTGTTTCAATGGTATGTGTGTGTATGCAAGTGTATTGACGTTTATGGTGATAGGTCATGTGACCTTTTTTCATGATATGTTGGATGGTGATTGGTTTAATTAGGTGAATTGTGATTGATTGATAGAGTGAGTGATGTGACTGGTTCCATTAGCAGAGTTGTGATTGGGTGATAGAGTGTTGTGATTGGTTCTTCTGTATTTTAAATGTTAAACAGGACTTATTTGTGTGTATTGATGTTTTGCACTTGGATAAGTAGAAGCATTTTGCTGACACGGTTAGAGTGTTTATTTAAATAAAACACTGTCAGTAAAGCAACATTAAATGGGTATGGAGGAACAGTATCTAATGATGTTTATGTTTGCTTTTAGAATTGTCTAGCGTGATATAGCGAATGATCAAACTCCTTTGATAAAGCTGTGATAATGGTGAAACCAGTGGCTGGGGTTAGATTTCCCGAGTTACCACAAAAAGAGTTTTGACATCTGTCTAATATGTGCAGTATGGTTTTAGGAGTTTATTTATGGGTATTTTTAGCATAAGTTGAGTATTGAGAATATTTTCTTATTTTTTTTATTTGTGCGAAGTGTTCCTCTAATTGAGTGTTGCTTCATGGAGGGATGATGACAGTAATGAGTGGTTAGGCGTGTCAAAATTATCACCAGTAATTCTGATGAATGAGCTCCTAACATTACTTATTTATGCTTATTTTATTATAAGAACATAAGATATACCATACCGGGTCAGACCAAGGTCCATCAAGCCCAGTATCCTGTTTCCAACAGTGGCCAATCTAGGTCACAAGTACCAAGCAGTTTCCCCAAAAGACACAGGTTCCACAATGCTTGTTTTGGGACAAGCAGTGGATTTCCGGGGTTCCCTTTAATAATGGTTTATGGACCTTTCCTCTAGGAACTTGTCCAAACCTTTTTTATACCCGGCTACACTAATAGCTTTAACTACATCCTCCGGTAACGAATTCCAGAGTTTGATTACACGCTGAATGAAAAAATATTTTCTCTTATTAGTCTTACACTGTAGCTTCATTGCATGCCCCCCAGTCTTTCTATATTTTGTTTGCGTAAACAATCGATCTATGTTTATCCGTTTCACTCCATTCATTAATTTATAGACCTCTATCATATCTCCCCTCAGCCATCTCTTTTGCAAGTTGAAGATCCCTAACCTTTTTTAGCCTCTCTTCTTAGGTGTATTCTTCCATCCCCTTTACCATTTTGGTGGCTCTTCTCTGTACCTTTTCTAATAATGCTATATCCTTTTTAAGATACGGCGACCAGAATTGAACACAATATTCAAGGTGCGGTTGCACCATGGAACAATACAGAGGCATTATAACATCCTTTGTTTTATTCTCCATCCCTTTCCTTATGATTTCTAGCATCCTATTTGCTTTCTTGGCCGCCGCTGCACACTGGGCGGACGATTTCAACACGTTGTCCACGATGACGCCTAAATCTTTTTCCTGGGTGATGGTTCCTAATGTTGAACTTTGCATCATGTAACCATAGTTTTGGTTGTTTTTTTCCTAGGTGCATAACTTTACACTTGTCCACGTTAAATTTCATCTGCCATTTGGATGCCCAGTCTTCCAATTTATCAAGGTCCTCTTGTAGTTTTTCACAATCCTCATGTTTTTAACAACTTTGAATAATTTTGGGTTATCTGCAAATTTGATTACCTCACTCATTATTCCCATTTCCAGATCATGGGGAGGAGTGGTGTAATGGTTAGGACAAGGTACTTCAGGCCAGAGGGTCAGGGGTTCAAGTCCCACCTGGGGACAGCAATCTCAGGCCGGAGGGACTGGGATTTCTAGTCCTATAGGCACTCCTTGTGGTCTTGGGCAAGCCACTTAACCCTCCATTGCCCATGTTCCCTGTATGTATTAGTGTGTGTGTCTCATATCCCCTCATGTTAAATGTATCCCCCAAGTGACCACTTTGACCCGGTGAAAAGCAGGATATAAATACAGCTAAATAAATAAATTTACAAATATGTTAAAAAGCAGCGGATCCAGCACAGATCCCTAGGGTACTCCACTATTTATTTTTCTCCATTGGGAAAATTGGCCATTTGGCCCTACCCTCTGCTTTCTATCTTTTAACCAGTTCCTGATCCACAATAGTGCACTGCCTCCTATCCCATGACTTTTTAATTTCACCAAGAGTTTCTCATGAGGGATCTTGTCCAAGGCTTTCTGAAAATCCAGATACACTTTGTCAACTGACTCACCTTTGTCTACCTGTTTATTCACACCTTCAAAAAACCACAACAGATTAGTAAGACAAGACCTTCCTTGGCTAAGGCCATATTGGCTGTCTCCTAATAAGCCATGACTACATGTTCAGTAGTTTTGTTCTTTATAATGGTTTCTACCATTTTTCCTGGTACTGACATCAGGCTTACTGGTCTAGTTTCCCGGATCACCCTTGGAACCGTTTTTAAAACTTGGTGTTACATTAGCCATCGTCCAATCTTCAGGTATTACAGATGATTTTAATGATAGTTCATAGATTACTAATAGTAGAGCTGCAATTTCATATTTCAGTTCTTTCAATACCCTTGGATGTATACCATCTGGTCCAGGTGATTTGCTACTCTTCAATTTATCAAATAGTTGTAATATATCTTCCCAATATATTGATATTTCTTTCAATTCTTCTGTGGCATCATCTTTAAATACCATTTCAGTCATGGGTAAAATCCCTACATCTTCCTCAATAAAGACCAAAGCAAAGAATTAATTCAGTCTCTCCGCTATGGCCTTGTCCCCTCTTAGTTCCCCCTTTACCCCTCTATCATCAACTGACTCTCTCACAGGTTTTTTGCTACGAATGCTGGGGATCACAGCTTTTAAATGGAGCCACAGTGCCATGGCATAAGAACATAGCAATAGAAAAATCTTTGGAATAAGCCTCTAGAGCAGGATCAATAGATTTAAAAGGCAAAAACACAGGAAGGGTTTTCTAAAGAGCTCAAGAACTATCAAGCTTTGGGCAATCAGGAAGCAAGAATGCAGATCACCAGAAATACAAGGCAGGGTTAAGAATAGGCTGGCTAGAGTTAGATCCCTTGAAGCATAATAGCTCTTCCTGCAAGATTCATGCCTTCTAACCTCAGTGGTTTGAGACCAGCCAGGGATGAAACTAAGATGAAAAACTGAATTTTGGTCTTTTTTCCATGTCATATTCAGATTGAAAACGATATGAAACAGCAAAGGAAATGTCATTGACATTTTCCATGTTTGTTCAGACTAATGCACATCCTTAGTTTCCAAAAGTTGCCAATTTGGGTTACAAGTATCTCACATATCCCAAAAGTAACCAAATCAACAATAACTTCCAATCAAAATTTAACCATACTCAAAAAGGGTTAATAAGTGTTAATAAAAGGGTTAATAAGTGATTAAAAAGCAGTAGGAAAAAGATCTCAGTATAAAAAGCCTACGGGATGTAACAACCAAACTGACTAACTTCTAACTTTTTATTAGCAAAGATTAAGGGGTATGTTTACTAAACTGCGTTAGTGCGATTCGCGTTAGGAGCCGCGGTAGAGACAGAAATCCCAAATAAGGACATGGGCGGTACATCGTTTCCGAGAACACGCCGAGAACGTGCGTTACAAGGCGCCATAAATGAACGAGCGCTACAGGGCACGTTACCGCGCATTAATCTTAAGAAGGCACGCAGGCATACAAGCACAGCAACAGAGCTGTAGCACAATGGTTACAACACTGACTGATGGTACAGGGGTCATGGGTTCGATTCCCCAGTGGGCCTAATGTATAAGGCTGGCTGAGGCAGCACCCTTTACATTTAAGTAGCGATTGGTGAGGCATTTGACGTGTATTTTAATTAGTGCTGCCAGCAAACACACCCTCACAGTGGCATAACCTAAGGTGCCACATAAGGCACCCCATAACGCACTCCATAGGGCACATTATAAAGTGTACTGTCCGCCAAGGCACCCTATAATGTCCCCTATAGGACACCTTATAAGGATGTGAACAAAGCCCTGGCTGGCTGCAGGACTGCACGTCACCACACAAACTGTCTGCTGTGGTTACCAGGATAGGGGTAACCCACCCGTACCCATGATGCACTGCACATGCAAATCAGCAGTCGAGAGATGGGCACAAGATCGCAGAACACTTCACAAACACAATATACCTCTCAAACCCACCTTAAATGCAGACGTTTACACCGTAAACACATCAGAAAAGTCTAAATGAAACCCTACTGATGATTAAATCCAACAAATGTCTACCAATGCTACCTACTCTACTACTCCTGTATATAGTTGTTTACAATTAATAACATAGTTACTCAGAAAAATTGTTGATTTAAAAGTTGTTTGTAAATAATTTAAAATCTGTTCCATGTAAAACCTGTTCTGGTTACACTTGTTATATGTAAACCGCCTTTGATCGCTGGAAGAGGCGGTATATAAGAAAGTTTTAAATAAAATAAATAAATAAAAATAAGATCGGGTATGCAACCCCACAGCACCTTGGCCTTGTAGGGGGAACAGACCGTGTGTGGCACTGCCACAGAGTAGCCACAGACAGTCACATTGTGCGGGTACAGTGCCCACCCTGAGGTTGAGGTGGGGCGCCCTGCACCAGGTCCACAGCATCTTTCATGGCTGAAACACGCCATGCTGCAGGTCCCCATCAGTGTGTGATAGGTAGTTCCGTTAGACACACCTAGGATACATCTGTGTCCTGCTGTATGTCTCAGTCATGTCTAGTCCCTATGGGCGATGCTGCACCCAGAATAGTGCATATCCTGTGTTGGTGCCATCGTTACCTGCTGTAGGTGAAGGGGGGGGGTGTATGGACCCATAGGCAGATTATGTACCACCACACAACCCACCCTCTGGGGCTCAAGGTGGGAAACAGGATCACCCACCAATAGATCCACAGTCTACCTCCCTGCAATGGCAGCAGTAGAGGGGACCAGCAACCCCAGTCCTGCTGGGGAACAGACAGAGCGGTACACATCCATAACGCAACAGCAGACAGACGGCAGGCCTGGAAATGCTCAGCTGCCCCCCACCATTATCTGACATTCTCCAGCAGCAAGCCTCCAGCCGCTGCACCCTGCAAGGTGTTCCAGCAAGACACATACTAGCTGCAGACAGTCCGCCAGCTAGTCCATAGTGCATGGTCCCGGAGGAGATGCATGTACCCAGAACGGGGATGTCAGCATACACACCAAGCAGATAAGTCAGTGATTGGGCCCCAAAAGGAAACCCATAAATATCACATGAGAGAAATGCTATATAGCACTATGGGGGAACCTAGCCATGCCATGGTCACTGCTCAGTCAGGGTGAGAGTGACCTCCCAGCAGGACATGCTATGGCCACCCTGTCCGTGCAGGTGGTGGCCAGGCACTACAATGTCCGAGCCATTGCCCTATGCCGTGTGCAGATGCATCCAGGCCAGGCCACCCTATCCAGGCTATTCCCACGGTACCTTGCTCCTCATTATGCACATTGGCAGGCCAATACTGGCAACAGTGCTAGCAGTGTGGGCTGTGGAGGGTGTTGGCAGCCACCACACACTGGATAGACAGACACACACTCCCCACACATATGCCAGCATTGTGCAACTATAGAGGTGTTGGGCAGTCCAGGCCACCACACCAGTCCTGGGCACAGTGCAGGCATGGCTATGGTATGCAATACTGTAGGAGTCACTCCCCCGGTTGGTAAACACTGTCAGACACAAGACCTGTAGCACACTCCACAGACATCAGAAAGGTTGCTATGATGCAGCTCACTCAGAAAAGTGTATTTAACCTAGGAATTGCTATCTGCCAGTACTCATAGCAACCTTTTGATAGATGTGTACCATGTTCCCCGGTTTAGGGTGGCATTACTAAGGTATGCAAGTGCTAGTATTGGGAGATGCACACAGAGCCCAAAGTCCTGCTTCTTCAGGAGGCTTTGGATAATGGGGCCTGTGGGTGCGGGTGTGTCTGCCCCTGTTGGCTGCTGCTTTACGGCAGAGGTTCCCAACTCCAGTCCTGCGGTGCCAAACACTGTTTGGGTTTTCATGCTGTCCCTCATGAATATGCATGAGATACATCTGCATACCATGGGGGTGGCGCATAGAAATGCAGCACAGGCATCTTTATCAGAGGCAGCATGGAACCGGAATGGTGTTTGGCTCTCCAGGACTGCATTTGGGAGGCTCTGCCCTAGGTAATGTGCATGTTTATGGTGTCTGTGCTCTGTAGGGTAAAATGTAGGTGTCTTGGGCATGTTTACGTCATCTGCAATACAGGTGCTGTCTGTATTAGCACGTTGTAGTAGTGGGTAAAATATGGGGACTGGGTTGGCAGGAACCACAGCTGGGACTTGAACCTGTGACCCTCTGCTTCTGAATACACTGGTTTTCTGCACTGCACCAACTTGTTGTCACAGAGTCAGTACATTCCTTGGTGATACCATGACTGTTCGTCAGACAGGGCCCGTCTGTTGCAGTACATGGCACCCACCTACACAGGGCTAGGCCACGGTCTGCTCTGGGCAGCTGCCACTGCCCCCTCCACCACCAGTATCCCTCAGCCACCATGCTGACATGCCCTTCTGCTGGTGGTGCTGGTGGTGCGCAGTCTCAGGCCATCCAGTGTGCAGGTAGGCGGCTGCCTATGGTGCGGGTTCTGGGGTAGGGGTGCCTGCATAGGTGTCCACGCTTCCCCCCAGCACCGCCTGCCAATGTTCCGTGCCCTTGGGGGTAGCTGCTGGGTACTATCCCCTGTGACACTGTGGGAAACACAGTCGTACCCATGTTGGGCCTTCAGCAGTTGCTGTCTGGCTGCTCTGCTGCTTCAGCATTCGTATGGGCCACCTAGGCATCGCCCTAGTCCACACTTTGGCCCAGCTGCACCACAGCATGTGCCGCCTGCGGCCCTCTGTATCCCCTTCTCCGGCATCTGTCCAGTTGCCGTTCCGACATGCCCGCCCTGATGTTGCGGGACATGTGCACGCCATAGGAACCATGTCCGATGGTGGGGAAAACCTTGAGCAGCGCTATTTCACTGTGGGCTCATTCACCTTGTATGGGGACGGAGTATAGACCCTTCCACGATTTATATCTGTTTTATGGAGCTTACTCGGGGGGGGGAGGGGTTGATGTTTCTCATTGATACCACTATTGGCCAGCTTGGTTATGGTTTTTTCCAGTTTGTTGGGGCCATTTTCAGTGTTTATGTGCCCTTTTTTTCTGTGCACATGTATCACACATCACTTTTTTTAGGTTTCCCTGCCTGGGCTGTACATTGCTGACACTGAAATGGTTTCTCTCCCCTGTAATGTGCATTTAACGGCAGGTTTTCATTCGCATTGGAATTGAGCTCTTCAGATCAGCGCGTTAGTGTGAAGGGAGCCTCTCCCCGCCCACTCTCCGCCCATTGACCCCTTCTCTCCGCCCTCTCTCCACCTTCTGCGGTGTTTTACCACGCTGCGGGAGTTTACGATCGTTAACTACGGTTAACGCGCGTTATGTAACGTTAACGATCATAAGCGCATCATAATGCGCGTTATGATGCGCTTACGATCGTTAACGTTACATAACGCGCGTTATGTACGATTACCGCAGTTTAGTAAACATACCCCTAAATTATACACCAGGCTGTATATTTGTCAATCATAGGTCTAAAAATCCTCCTGAAAATCAAAATCAAAATACTACATGTTAACAAAAAATATATTAAACTGACCCAACAAAATCACTTATCTTTCATATTATGGAGTGCACTGGATTCATGGAAATCTTCATTAGTCCTTTCAGGCATATCCACCAAAGACAAAATCAACTCTGGCCACCATTTTGCCAAGAGGCTGCTTCAGGATTGAATCCTCATGTTCAACACTAAAAAATGTTTTAACAATCTTTATGTCACCATAAGGACAAAAATGGCACTAAAAAAAAAAAAAAGAAAAATAACTGCTCAATGGAACATCTAGTCCATCTGATGACCAAAAATTCACAGAGCGTTCTCTGGTTGCATCTAGTTCTCTGTAAACCATTTTGACTCGTAGAAAAATGGTATTAAAAATGTGTTAAATAAAATAAATAATGACCAGTCTGCTTGAAAATATAAACCAAAATGGCAACTTTATATACAAGCTGTTGAGTCTGTACACGCAAAAACACGTGAAACAACCAAACACACTTTACTGATTCCATTGCGTAAATAAACATGCAGTAGATGCATTGCATCGCTATGGCATACAAACATAAAAGGAACGTGAAACGTAACGTCATATTATGCCAAAAGTTAACAAATGCACCAAAAACAATTCTCTTCTATTTCAGTGCTTACGGACTATAGAGATAATAGAAAATGTCCACAATGGCAAAGTGGAAAGCAACAATGTCACAGTCCTGGTGAGTCCACACAACCCATCAATATCACAATCAAATTTCCAGTACGTTCATCAAAAAGATATAAAATTTACACAAATCTTATGAAAAATAATGCCACTCAATCATATTATTCAAGCCTTTTGGCTCTATTGATTGGAGTTGAACGATCCAGTGCTGTTCCGGTTTCGGCAGATGTGAACATCCAGCATCCTGTTTCTTATATCTGTCATCCAACATGTCAATTGCAGAACAGGAAAGATCCTCATATTTACGCTCATGTTGTAAGAAATGACTAACTAAAGAGGCTTCTGATGTCTGTCTCTTCAAACAGCTTTTATGCTCAGTCATCCTTGTCCTAAAAGCTCGCTCTGTGTTACCTATATAAAGCTTAGGACTAAAAGCACCTAATGGCGTGGGCCACACAGGTAGAGGCACAGATTGTTTTTTTAAAGAATATATCTTCCCATTTACCAGGTTAACAACGCCTTTAATTCAATTGTAAGATTGCAAATATCAAAGGAACCGCACTTAAAAGTATGGGTGTAGTTTGATGGCTTCGTTTGGGGGGGAAGGGGGGAACATATTTACATATACATTTGCATATTTGCCTATTCATTATGGTTATTTTTAAAAAAATACTACTTGGATAAGAAGCTAATATAACAAACAAGCGAGGGATGAACTGGCGCCCCCAGGATACTCAAAGAGGGAGCAGAGGCTCTCATTCAGTGACTTTGCAAAAAAAAAAAGGCCATATAATTAAATGTAGCAAAAATTGTAGCTGTTTAGTTATTTAGCCTGACACCTGTAAATATATATTTTGCAAAAAACAAAGGAGATGTAAAGTGCTCACACACCAAGGGATAAGAAGAAAAAGAATCACAGCACAGTTTCTAACACTAAAATAAATTACGGGTCAACAAATTTTTACAAAAGTCATGTTACTGAAATAAAAATAGTCATTTCTTATCAATTTTTATATGCTGAACACGAATATAACAGTGAAATTGCAAAGTTGGCTCTAGTTTTTCTGTAATCTACAAGAATTAATGTTTACATCCAGGAGCGGCCCAAAGGGGGTGCGGGGCCATGTGCGGAGACTCGGTGTGGGGCCTCATTTGCATAAATGGCCTCATTTGCATAAATATTTGCATAATGCTACTATACACTGACTTTTAGTAAACATGTCTCTTAATGAATGTAGGAAAAAGAAAGACTAAAAGATTTCTACATTACTATAATCCAGTGCCAACTGCCAGGCACATTAGGAACTACTACAAACACTGCCCATTTAGATCCCATAGCAAACCCGCTGTATCGTAACAGCACTACCAGGACTCACAAAAGCACCATACTCTACCTATCAAAAGGCAACACTGCAAATATTAAACCAATACATTTCAGACAATAACAATACATGACCTACTGGGGAAAGAGAACAAGTGGCAATGTCAAATAGGAATTACATAAACAGAATACCTCAGCTCAGTTACACATGCAGAACATAGACCATCACCAAACAAGGAATCACAATTTAGAAACAGGAAGACAATAATTAAACTGGGAACCCCAAAAGCCAAACTTGGAATGTACAACAACACTGCAGAAATAAAACTATAAATTAATTTCCTCTTGTACTAAACAAAGCGCAGACATTAATGATGCACATTTCCTAGAGCTGACATATTCCAGTTAATAAATTCAAAATAAAGAGATATCTTTCTACCTTTTGAGCATTTTTTTTCAGTTGCAATTGCTCCAGCCACTTTCTTCTGGTTTCTTTGTGTCTTCTGCTAACTCTCCATTGTCTGCTGTCCATTTGTCCTTTCTTCTCTCTTCTAGTTTTTTTTCCATTCTCTCTCTCTACATCTGCTTTAACATACTAATCTTTCTCCTTTTGTTCTTTCCTCATTCCTATTTCATCCACTCAAATTTTACCCCTCCATCCTCAATCCCCACTTACTCTCCCAATACCCGGCCAATTGTAGATTTTTCATTCCTCCCACACAAAATATTTTTCCCCTCTCCATTTCACTCTCCCAGCCCCATCCCATTCTAATCCTCCCCCAACATCAGCTCCCTTCTTGTTCCAGCCTCACCCAGCATCCGCTCCCTTCTGGTCCCTGCATCAGCCCATTACCAGTCCTAGCCCCCCATCAGCCCATTTCCAGTCCTAGCTCCCCCATCCATTTCCAGTCCTATCCGAGTCCCTCCATCAGCTCATTTCCAATCCCAGACCCCATCAGCCCATTTCTAGTCATTTCCTAGCCTCACCATCAGCCCATGTCAAATCCTAGCTCCCCTCCACTCAGCCCAATTCCAATCCAAGCCCCCCATTAGCCTACTTCCAGTTCTAGCCCCTCCATGAGTCCATTTCAATCCAAGCCACCACCACAGACAATTTCCAATCTTAGCTCCCCCCAACAGCCCATTTCCAGTCCTATCCTAGCTGCTCCATCAGCCCATTTCCTGTCCTAGCTCTCCCCCCCACTCAGCCCATTCCAGTCCTAGCTCCCTCCCCTCACAGCCCATTTCCATTCCAAGCCCCCTCCCCATCAACTATTTGCAGTTCAAGCCCCCCCTTCCACTCAGCCCATTTCCATTCCAAGTCCTCGTCCAAATCAGTTATTTGCAGTTCAAGCTTCCCCTTCCACTCAGCCCATTACCAGTCCTAGCCCCCCATCAGCCCACTTCCAGTCCTAACCCCATCAGCCCATTTCCAGTCTTAGCCCCCCCATAGCCTATTACCAGTCCTAACCACCCCATCAGCTCACAGCCCATTACCAGTCCTAACCCCATCGGCCCACCTCAAGTCCTAACCCCTCCCCATCAGCCCATTTCCTGTCCTAGCCCTGCCATAGTCCATTACCAGTCCTAACTCCCCCATCAGCCCACAGCCCACCTCAAGTCCTAACCCCCCCATCAGCCCATTTCCAGTCCTAGCCCCCCATAGCCCATTACTAGTCCTAACCCCCATCACCCTATTTCCAGACTTAGACCCCCATAGCCCATTACCAGTCCTAACCCCCCATCAGCGCACAGCCCATTACCAGTCCTAACCCCATCAGCCCACCTCCAGTCCTAACTCCCCCATCAGCCCATTTCCAGTCCTAGCCCCCCCATAGCCCATTACCAGTCCTAACCCCCCATCAGCCTACAGCCCATTACCAGTCCTAACCCCAGCAGCCCCCCTCCAGTCCTAATGCCCCCATCAGTCCATTTCCAGTCCTAGCCCCCCCATAGCCCATTACCAGTCCTAACCCCCCATCAGCCCACAGCCCATTATCAGTCCTAACCCCCCCTCGGCCCAGGGAAAATTAAAAATTAAAAAATAGCTGGCTGCTGCCGCCGTGGCAGAATCGAGTGTCCCGCGGGGCCCTCCCTGCCTGGCAGAGCCCTCCCTGCCCGGCAGAGCCCTCCCTGCCCGGCTGAGCATCTCCGCGACGGCTTTCAGATCCGCGAAGGGAGAGCGTCTCCCTCGCGGCTCTGTTAAGCCTGCAGGGGCTGATGGGAAATTTCTGAAAGCCATCGCGGAGAGGCGCGGGACACTCGATTCTGCTGCTGCTGCTGCGGCAGCCGCAGCAGCCAGCTTTTCTTTTTAAATGTAATTTATTTTTAAAGCAGAACGTTCTTTGCGCGGGGCCCCCTGAAATGCAGGGCCCTGTGCAAAAAACATTCTCGTTCAATGGATGGGCCGGCCCTGTTTACATCACGAAATGCATGTCAATAGTAAATATAATAGGCCTTCGGTTAATACCTGTAAAAAACCAAGTCATAGACTACTTCTTAGATTTTTTTTGCCTGTCTCTTGTACAGCTGTTCGGGAGCTTCTCTGGGGAGTGTCCAGCAGTAGTCAGCCAGCATTGTAGTGGACCATTTTCCCTGCTATCTTTGCTCCATCGTTGCGATATCCTGGTGAAAACGTTCACCCTGTTCATCACTAACCATACCACAGTTGTCAGGAAAGAAATCGAGATGGGAATCAAGGAAATGGATCTTTAGAGACATATTGCAGCCAAGTTTCTGATACTGCATCAGCATGTCTTCTACTAGTTCCTTGTAGTTTTCTGCCCTAACATTCCTGAGAAAGTTTGTTGACACTAGGCGAAAAGCATTCCATGCTTGTTTCACATCACCCTGCAGCAAGTTGTTGAACCGGTCATCTTTGAAGAGCTCTCGAATCTGAGGACCCACAAAAACTCCCTCTTTAATCTTTGCTTTGCTGAGTTGAGGGAATTTTTCATGCAGGTATCGGAAAACTGGTGAAGTGCGGTCCATGGCTTTCACAAAGTTTTTCATCAAACCTAGTTTGATGTGAAGGGGTGGTAGCAGGATTTTGTGAGCCTCAACCAGAGCTGGGTGCTGCATATTCTTCTCTCCAACTGTTACATTTTGTCTGCGATTCCACTCCTTCCACAAATAGTGCCAATCCCTTGCTCGGCTATCCCACTCACATAAGAAACACATGTATTTTATATATCCTTGCTGCAGTCCCATTAAAAGGGCCACTGCCTTCAAGTCACCACAGAGGTGCCAGCTGTACTTGTTATAGTTAATGGAAGTCAGTAGATGCTTTAAGTTATCATATGTCTCTTTCATGTGGACGGCATGCGCTACTGGAATAGATGGAAGACGGTTTCCATTGTTCAAAAGCACAGCGTTCAGACTCAGTTTCGTAGAGTCTATAAATAGTCTCCAGTCTTGTGGGTTATGAGTGATTTTTAAGGCATTCATGAAGCTTTTAATATCGGAACAGAATACCAGATTAATTTCCTTTCTGAAGAAATGCTCCAACTGCTGGTGGCGCTTTAGATATGTAGTAATGTTGACATCTTCTTCTAGAAGATTCCATTGTTGGAGTCTTGATCCTAGCAATTCTGCCTTGTTCTTGGATAAGTCCAAATCACGAACCAGGTCATTTAGTTCTTCCTGTGTTATTCTGTGTGGAGTTGATAATGCATCCCAGTGAAAATCTGGGTCACTGCATGCTGACGGACCAGGAGAAGAACAGGTCGGCTCACCCTTGTCCTCATCAGATGAATCAAGAGAATATTCTGATGGAGGTTCTGGAATAGGAAGTCCCTCACTATGTGGAACTGGTCTCAATGCAGACGGAATGTTTGGGTAGACTATGCTCGACTTCTTTTGCTTCTTTATTCAGCTGGAAAGAGGAGGAACCAAGCAGAAGTAACAGTCATTTATGTGGTTGCTTGGCTCTCTCCACACCATGGGGACTGCAAACGGCATTGATGGTCTTTTGCAATTCAACCACTGTGAAAGCTGTGTTGTACATGTAGCGCAGCATATATGCGGGGCCCAAGGCTTGTCTTGATCACCAATCTTGTATCCGAAGTAAAGATGATATGCCTTCTTCAGTTGAGAAGTGATACTTTTCTTCTGGTTGGGCAAATGTCACTTCCCCACAAATGTAGCAGAAATTGTCAACGGTATTAATGCACTTTCGCGGCATTACTGTTCTGTATTGTACCTAAATGGGTAAAATTATATAATTAATAAAAGTTACATGTAACAGTAGCTTAAACCGTCTCGCACACAGTCTGAAATATTTTAAATGCTCAACCTTTCCGACTGCTTATAGTACACTGCTGACGTCAGATGGCTTCAGCAGCCATCTGGCAGTAGTATTGCATTGCATCAGAAAATTATGCAATCAACTCTGGATGATGTGTGCATGCTGGTATTATGCAATGTGATGCAATATTACATCATTCAAGACTTATTTGGGATGTTGTTGATGTCCTACTGGATAAATTTACACGGTGAAACGTCAAAAATGAACTACATGCAATATCTTCAAAACGAGAGCCAATAAAAATTTTTTTAATGTTATATTCGTGTTCAGCTCACCAAGATACTACAGATTAGGGCCTTTTAAAGTCAGTAACGATTTCAATGTTGACCAGTGTTAATTTTATTTTGGTGTTAGAAACTATGCTATGGTTCTCTCTTTTTCTTTTTGAGCATCTATTTTGCGTCCAACGAAACCCCTCCTCCAACAGTAGGTACAGAGGAGAACTAGGACATTTCACCATACAGCCCAACATATAAGGAAAAAAAATCGGATTCCGGTGTCATCTCATTAACAGCCTCTCCAGTACCAGGCAGATTGTAAACAGGGCTGGTGCTAGGGTTTCTAGCGCCCCCCTGCAACCTTTAAATCGGCGCCCCTCCCTCATTATTATTAATGTTGGTTGCACCCTACCCTTCTTTTTCCCAAAACCACTTTGTGAACTCTTTTCAAGCAATATTAGTATTTCTCCTTCAAATCCAGTGTTGTAAAAAAATTGCAGCAAAAGAGCAAATGCATAACCAAAATAAAAATACTTAGCAGTAAATACCTACCATCATACAAACAGGCTGTGATAGTCCAAAAAAAAATCTGATTCTGGTCATCTCACTAACAACAACAAACATTCTCCAGTGCCAGGTATATTGTGAACTAATATTGTTTATTTTTTATTGTTTATTTACAACTTGATATATTGCCCCCCATTACATCGGGGCGGTTTACAATATACAAAGTAGCATTAGGTAAGAAAGGAAAAAGAAATTACAATCACTGAAAAGAAAAGATAAGAAAGAAAGAGTTAGCAGAAGCAGTGCATCAGGGAGAGTGAGGTCATACAGATTCAGGGGGGACATTAAAAGCTAAGGAAAAGAAATGGGTTTTGAGAAGGGAACGGAATTAGGGATAGGAATCTTCAAGTCGGAGAGCAGTAGGAAGGGAATTCCAGAGGGCGGGACCAAGATAGAAAAATGCTGATTTTCGAGTGGATTGCAAGTGGGCTTGAGAAGGAGCTGGGAGGTGCAGACGATTAACATGAACAGATCGGAGGCTACGGGTGGGAGTATGAAAAGTTAACAGATTAGAGAGGTATTGAGGTGTGTGGAGATAGATGGCTCGGTGCACTAAAGTGAGAATCTTGAAGGGGATCCGGAATTTCAATGGTAACCAGTGAAGATGCAGCAGAAGTAAATACTCATGTAAATACTTGTAAATACTCATGTAAATAGTTACAGTAATGACGTCCCATGTTTTATCCAAGTTCTCTGTCCTTGTTCTCTGTAAAACCAAACAGTTTGTTGTTCTGGTCTGTTGTTATATTGTGAACCGCGCTGATGCTGAATATAAGAGCCTGTAATAAATAAAATAAATAAATAAATAAAATAAATAAGTGGGGTAACATGGTCTCGGGGGGAGGCATGTAAAATCATTCGAGCAGCTGCATTTTGTAGCAGTTGCAACCGATGTTGTTGATATTTGGGAATGCCAGCATAAATGGAATTACAGAAATCCAATCTGGTTATGACTAAGGAAAGGAGGAGGGTAGTGAGGGCTTGAGAGGACAGAAATGGTCTGATGGCATGAATTTGCCTAAGACAGAAGAAGGAGCGTCGAGAAGTCAGGGAAATGTGGTCGTGGAAAGTAAGACTGCTGTCAAGAATGACACCGAGATATCGGAGTTTGGAGACTAAGGAGATAGGGGTGCCCGAGAAAGAGGGAGTGAGTAATGGAGTGGAAGAACCATGGGTAAACCAAATAGCTGCAGTCTTAGAAACATTAAGAATCAAACAGTTGGAGGAGAGCCAGGAAGAGATCAAAGATAAGCAGGTCTCCAGGGGAGTAATATCAGGGTGGGAGGAGGATGTATCGTATAAAAGAAAGATGTCATCGGCATAATAATACCCTGAGATCCCTAATTGCTGGACCAATAAAGCTAGAGGAGCCAAAAAGACGTTGAATAGTAGGGGAGCCAAGATTGAGCCTTGTGGAACACCACAGGTGAGAGGAAAGCAATCAGAGGTGGAGGAGGCTGAGGTGACTGCAAATGACCGGGAGGATAAGAAAGAATAAAACCAGCGATACACGGTACCACGGATACCCGCATCCCGTAACCGAGAGAGAAGAAGAGCGTGATCTACCAAGTCAAAGGCGGCTGAAAGGTCAAGGGATACCATCACCGTAATATCACCATGGTCACGGGAAGTGTGGATCTCATTCATGACTGCTGTGATAGTAGTTTCAACACTGTGCCCAGGTCAGAAACTGGATTGCCGAGGGTGTAGGAAATGTGTGGAATCCAGATGATATGAAATTTGGGAAAAAACACTGCAAACGTCACTGAAAATCTACAAAGTCAAATCTACCATACCATACTAGCATACACTTCCAAAACTCATACAATAAGGGGCCTACCCAGAGAAAAGCAGCACTATAAATACTGCAGTGGGCCCCAATACATCCATACACCTATTTGAAAAGCTGTACAAGTCAAATTATTACAGTACAGATCCCTACGTACAAACTCCATGTTAACAGAACACATGGCCTTGGTCACACACTCAGAAAGCAGACCCTCACCAAGTACAGAATAAGTGACCACAACCTAAAGTAAAAATAAAAATATGTAGGCAAAAATTAAAATGAAACCCCAAGAAGCCAGACTCCGTATGTGGTGTCACACCAGATAAGAGAGGCAGTTCCCCATACTGTTTGAAATATAAAGATAGTGCAAAGTCCAATCACTACACTGAAAATTAAAATTATTTTTTCTACCTTTGTTATCTGATGATTTTTGATCATGCTGGTCCCGATCTGAGGTTTCTGTTTTTCTCTGTCTTCTCTTAACTCTTTTTCTATGGTCTCAAGTCCATCTGACATTTCTTGTCTCTTCTTTTGCTTTCTTCATTTTCTTCCATCAGCCTTTTTCCAGTCCCAGTAACCCTCCCCTCCCAGTACCTTCCAGTGTCAACCCCCTTGCATTCCCAGTATCACCATTGGTGTCTATTCCCTTTTTGTCCTCCTCCTTCTCCATCATCCAGTCCCTTCTAGTCCAAATACCATCTCGGGTATCAGCGAACTTCCACTCTCAGTGCCCCCTCCTGTGTCAGTTCCCTTCCAGTCACCTTCTCCGCTGTCCATTTAACTTCCAGTGCCATCCCCAGGTGTCAGCTCCCTTCAAGCCCCACCTTCCCTCCAGCCTCCTCCAGCCTCCTCCTTCCCCTCTTTTCCACTCCCTTCCAACCCCCCATGTAAGCTCCCTTCTAGCCCCCACCTTCCCCCCTGACAGTTCTCTTCCAAACCCCTCCTATTACCCAGCCACCTTCATGCCCCATCCCAAGTGTCTGCTCCCTTTCAGCCCCCCCGTGTCTGCTCCCTTCCAGCTCCCCCCATGTCTGCTCCCTTGTAGCCCCCCGTGTCTGCTCCCTTCCAGCTCCCCACCCTATGTCTGCTCCCTTTCAGCTTCCCCCTGTGTCTGCTCCCTTCCAGCTCCCCACCCTGTGATCGCTCCCTTCCAGCTCCCCAGTCTCTGCTCTCTTGTAGCCCCCATGTCTGCTCCCTTGTAATCCCCCCGTGTTTGCTCTCTTCCAGCTCCCCAGTATCTGCTTACTTTCAGTTTCCCCGTGTCTGCTCCTTTTCAGCCACCCCCCATGTCTGCTCCCTTCCAGCTCCCCCCCCATGTTTGCTCTCTTCCAGCTCCCCAGTATCTGTTCCCTTTCAGCTCCCCCTGTGTCTGCTCCCTTCCAGCTCCCCCTCCCCTGTGTTTGCTCCCTTCCAGCTCCCCAATATCTGTTCCCTTTCAGCTCCCCCGTGTCTACTCCCTTCCAGCTCCCCCGTGTCTGCTCCCTTTCAGCCACCCCCCCATGTTTGCTCCCTTCCAGCTCCCCCCCATGTTTGCTTCCTTCCAGCTCCCCAGTATCTGCTCCCTTTCAGTTCCCCCTGTGTCTGCTCCCTTCCAGCTCCCCCTCCCCTGTGTTTGCTCCCTTCCAGCTCCCAATATCTGTTCCCTTTCAGCTCCCCCCTGTGTCTGCTCCCTTCCAGCTCCCCCGTGTCTGCTCCCTTTCAGCCACCTCCCATGTTTGCTCCCTTCCAGCTCCCCCCCATGTTTGCTCCTTTCCAGCTCCTCAGTATCTGCTCCCTTTCAGCTCCCCCTCCCCTGTGTTTGCTCCCTTCCAGCTCCCCAATATATGTTCCCTTTCAGCTGCTCCCTGTGTCTGCTCCCTTCCAGCTCCCCCCGTGTCTGCTCCCTTTTAGCCCCCCCATTTCTTCTCTCTTCCAGCTCCCCCTGTGTCTGCTCCCTTTCAGCCCCCCCACCCCATGTCTGCTCCAATTCGTCCTTCAAAAAAGAAAGCAGCCGCAGGAATATTCTCTGTTCCCGCGGCTCTGCTAACTTTTAAACTGCTGGGTCGTGGAGTTTCTAAAGATAAGAATAAACATTTCCTGTTTCTTATGAGAAACAAGAAATGTTTATTCCCGTGGCTGCTTTCTTTTTCGAAGTGGTGGGTGGCAGGGCACCCTCCTGCCATGTTTACCCGACTTACTGGGTAGCACCTGCCCTGATTGTGAATTAACACAAAACCCTACAAACGTCACAAATCTACCATACCATAATGAAACCAGCTTCTAAAATTATACATAATAAGGAGCCTACCCAGAGAAGAGCAGCACCATAAATATTTCAGTAGGCCTTAAAACATCCTTTCCCTATTCGGAAAACTGAACCAGCCAGATTACTACAGATCCTACATAGAAACTCCATGCTAACAGAACACTTGGTCTTAATCACACAGGCAAAACACATTTAGACCCTCACTGGGTACAGAATAAATTATAATAAACTCGAAGCAGAAATATGTAGATAAAAATTAAATTGAAATCCCAAGCCAGGCTCTGCATGCAGTGTAATACAAGAAATAGAGGAGGCAGGTGACATTTTATCTCACCTTTGCCGAGCAGTAGCATGAGACACACAGGCCTCTCTGATCTGATGCAGGCGGCACAGACTCTCCCCATAGTCTTCCCCAGCCATTGATCTCAGTGCCAGTTGCTCAGAGGTGGCCATTTGCTGATTAAGTGCAGTGCTGGCTCTCTCCATAGCCCATCTCTGAACAAGAATCACCATGATCGAGGGAGAGGCAGCATTGCCTCATTGTGGAATCAGAGAAAACCGTGCCTCATGTTACTGCTCAGCAAACGTAAAAGCAGCAGGTAGCAGAGAGATGCGCATGGTTACAGGAATTTATTTGTGCAGCTGTGCAGCCTAGAGCTGGTACCAAAATTCCAAACATGCTGTGCCTCTATTGCAGAACTTGACAAATTTTGTGTGGATTTAGGAGCCAGGCCAAAATCTTAAAAACCAGTGCTAAAGTTTCATGAGATCAGCGTCAGAGTTCCTATACCACATGGCATCTTTAGACAGAAATACAGATAACAACAGCTATAGCTTCAGAAATTAAGATCCCTATTCTGGAAGGGGCATGACCAGGCTGTCTGGACAACCCCGTGATGATGGGCCCATTTGGGCCTGATTCTGAAACGTGGGAGAAAAATGTTCCCGTGGCTGTCAGGATCGGGCCCGAGGATGGCCTGGTATGCCCTTCCTGCAGCTGCAGGGATATCCTCCCCGCAGCTCCATATGCCTGCTGCCCCAGACCTCCAAGTCCCTGCCATCCAACCTCGATGGGGGTCAGGATCAGGTAGCAGGGACTCACCCTCCATGTCCTGGTGCTTCTGTGGGGGGGGGGGGGGGTTCTGGGTTCTGGGGGGATGCCTGTCATGTTTGGGGGGACGTCCCACTCTTATTCCACCTCAGAGGTGGAAAAAGCAGGGCATCCCCCTGGCAATCCCCAGACGTACAGGGCTGTCCTGGAATCAGCCCTGTATGTCCGTGGGCTGGCCCCACACATGTTCTGCCCACTCTTCATCCCATCAGGCCTCCATCCCCCACAGCAAGCACAGTAGCTCTGTGCGTGCAGTGGGAGACGGAGGCGGAATACCGGCAAGGCAGATAGCAGGGTAGCACATTCCAGCGGGATGTGTTGCCCACTATTTGCCTTATGGAATCAAGGCCTAAGTGTCTGTACATGTGTGTAGTACAACAGTGGTGTGCCTGTCTATGTGTGGGAGGAGATATGGTAGGTGCCTTTGTGTGGATGGGTTCAGGGCATCTGTGTGTGTGGTGCAGAGGTGGGGTGCCTGTATGTGAGTGTATGGTACGAAGGTGAGGTGCCTGTGTGTGTATGATGCGGAGGTGAGGTTCCCATGTGTGTGTGTGTCTGTCGTGTGGAGAGAGGGTGCCTGTGTGTGTGCGTGTCTGTCATGCAGATGAAGGGCGCCTATCTGTGCGCATCTGTCGTGCAGAGGTGGGATTGTTATGTGTGTTGTGTGAGGGTGGGGATGGGGTGCTTGTGTATGTTCTGGGGAAGGAGAATGCACTTTTTGAGAATATCTTGCACTCTTCCCTCCCCCTCCAACCTCTCTCCTGCTAGCTCCCCTCCTCTGTTACCCTTCTAGACTTTTCCTCCTTCACTACCCACCCCCCAGCACTCTAATTCCCTGTAATAAAATCCTCCCATCCTCGTTTCTTAAATAGGTCCCCTTTCCCTTTAAATTGTCCCTGCTTTCTCTACTTCACTTTTACTCCCCCCCCCCCCAACAACCTATTGTACTGCAGGCCACCAGGCCTCCCTCTTCTTTTCTGCCTGCGGGGGATTGGATCCCCACTGGCAGACTACTTGCCTCTGCTCTACCCCTTCTCTTCTGCCAGTGGGGGAATCCCATCTCCTGCTGGCAGATAGAAGAGGATTTTGCCGCACTTCCCTTCTTTTCTGCTGCAGGGCCCCCCCCCCCCCACCAAACGAGATGCCTCGATAATGGCTGCGAAGCTTATCTGCCTGCAGGGATCCCATCTCCCACGGGCAGAAGATAAGAGGATGGCTGCGATGGTGGCAAAGTCCTCTTCTATCTGCCCCTGGGAGAGCAGATCCCTGTGGGCAGACAAGCATAGCGGCCATCATCGGGGCAACTCATTTGGGGGGCAATGCCCTCCTCACCCTCCCTCAAACAACATCCATGCTTAAAAGACTGCTTTTGGAACTTGATGTTCCTCACTCTTGTTCACTACTTACGTATATTTTACCATACTCTAGTCCCCAGTTTTGTGATGTTTTTCATCTTGATTAGATTGTAAGCTCTGATGAGCAGGAACCTGAGCTCCCCTCCCAAAGCAACTGGACAAATAAAGATAGCCTTTGGACCACCTTCAACTCCATCATGAACAGCTTGACAGCATAATATCATCGCTACAGACAAAAATCTCTCCTCTTAACCTCTGCCTGATCTCCTGGATCAAGATGGCAAGGCTAATACTTATCCCATTCATTCTTACCATGATCAACTACTCACTAAATCAAGGATCCCTTCCCCCCCTCACTTAAGCAATCTTCTATATGTCTTATCCTAAAGAAGCCCAACTTGGACCCATCCTGTCCAACCTCATACAGACCAGTTTCCAACATCCCATTCATAGCTAAGATCATTGAAAAAACAAGTACAATCTCAACTGCAAGATCACCTGGACAAATATGCTTTGATCCACAACAACATGGATTCTGCCTACAGCATGGTGTGAGGAAACCCTCCTCACTTCCCTATTCAACACCTTAATCAAAGGCACTGAGATCATATCACAGGAATTTATACTTATTTTCCTAGACATTTCATCTGCATTTGACTTGGTCTCTCACCAACGTCTACTAAACAGATTCCACAATATTGGTATCCAAGGCACCACCTTGAAATGGTTCCAGTCCTACCTAGCAGAGTGCAAACAACAAATAAAAATAGAAACCCAAAAATCCCTTCCATTCTCCCTCAGCCAAGGCAATTGGCCCAAAACACCGTAGCAAGAGTTATACTAGGAAGATCTCATTAAATCCACATCACCCCACTCCTCAAACAGCTTCACTAGCTACCTATTATATGCAGAATCAAATATAAAGATATTCTCAGTACTCACAAGATTATAAATAATCTATCAGCAGCCTGTCTCATATCCTTAATAGTAAAACCTATCAACAGCATGCCCAGGAGATAAAATATACTCAGCCTGCTGGATATACCACCTGATAAACCCAAGAGTAGCCAAAGTGCAAAGAGCAGAGCATTCTCCCTATATGCCCCATCACTTTGGAATTCCCTGCTGCCCCAAATAAGATCAATCAAACATATGGGTGGCTTCTGCAAGAAGTTGAAAACCCTGCTGTTCCTGGACCTCTATGGTCCGGACTCTCAATAGGAGCTTCTCACCACACAATCAGCACTAGTTCCTATTTCAGTGTATTTATTTAAGTTTATGACCTCTTTCCATCTGTTGCTCTACTATTAAATGTAATGTGCACGTTTGGCTAAAACTTGTTTAATGTTCAAGCACCGAGTTATTTGTAAACCATCTTGACTTACAGAAAGACAGTATAAAAAGACATTAAATAAATAAATCTATATGTACAGGGTTGCGTATGACTTGAAGCGCTATACAAATGATTAGCAGTAGTAAGTGACCCCCCTATGTTCCCAGCAGTAATCTCCTTAATATTAAGATCTGATGGGCAAAGATACTCTTCAACTTTCTAGTTTAGGCAAACCTTAACCACACAGTATGCAAACCCAATATGGGCCAATGTCTCCTAACAATCTTTGAGATTTCCAAGGATACATTAGAATATCTTAAAACGCATGCCAATACATTCTCTAGCTGCCACTATGTGTTAAAAAAGTAAATCCCTATTACTGTATAAAGCTCTTTTATATGCATTTTTAACCGTGCTATAAGGATAATCTCGATCCAGCAATTTTCTAGAAAAATCATATGCCTGAATCTTAAACTCTTGAACAGTAGAACAGATTTTCCTAAATCTCAAGAACTGAGAAAGGTAAACTTTTTTTTCAAAGCTGGGGATAACTGCTTTCATAATGTAAAAAAAGTCTTCCTGTCAGTTATTACTGTGGTATCAAAACCTTCCAAACTACTATGTCTAAAAATCCTATTTGTGTATCTTCATTTACTAAGAGAATGGAATGTGATTATTACAAGCATTAAGCTAAGTATGGAGAGATCGTAACATATCAACATCCCCTTTCTATAAAACGAAAATGTCATTGATAGAACGGTTCCAGGCAATTAAATGGTCTTTATAGGGAGGAACGCTCAACCACTTTTACTCATAATCAGCTATAAATAAATTAGCTAAAGAAGGCACCAAAAATGTGTTCATAAAAGTCACATTCAAATCTAAAAAATGTCTTTGTCACGGCTATATTCATCAGTAGGAACCCTGGAGTGGGCCCTAAGGTCCAAGAACATCCTTGTGGCCCTTAATGCCTCATCCTGTTGAATACTGGTATACAAGGAAGTAGTATCCATAGTGGCCTGATAATATAATATCATAATTATAAATGATAATTAGCAGAAGCCAAAGAGGCATAACTTTCCAGAATCTTCAAGAAAGGTGAGCTACAAACTATGGGCTACAAATGATTGGAAAACAGTCAACAACTTGAGAAAATGGTTCTAAACCTGAAGCAGTAAGAGGCGTAATAGGTATCCCAGGGGTTCTGACAAAGGTCTTATGTATTTTGGGATGCATATAATGAACAGGTGTTCTACTATTACTACTACTACTAGTACTATTTGAACATTTGTATGTTCAACAAGATGTACGCAGCGCTGCACAGACACATTTAAAAGACGGTCCCTGCTCATCAGAGCTTATAATCTAGTCAAGACAGACAATACAGTAGCTGAGATATATGATACATCTAGGGGGAATGGTAGGAAACATGAGGGAGATCAGTTAGTCAAGATCCAAAAGCAGCAGCGAAGAGGTGAGTTTTTAGCCTGGATTTGAAAAGGGTCAAAGAAGGTACCTGATGAACAGACTCAGGTAGTTTGTTCCAGGTATAAGGAGCAGCAAGGTGAAAGGAGCGAAGTCTGGAATTAGCAATAGAAGAGAAGGGCACAGATAGAAGCGATTTTCCAGAAGAGAGGAGTTTCCGAAGAGGGGTGTAGGGAGAGATAAGAGAGGAAAGGTAGTGAGGAGCTGCAGAGTGAATGCACATATAGGTCAGCAGGAGAAGTTTGAACTGGATGCGGAAATGGATAGGGAGTCAATGAAGTGACTTGAGAAGAGGGGTAATATGAGCATTATGACACTGGTGGAAGATTAACCATGCAGCAGTGTGTTGAAAAGATTGAAGGGGAGAGAGGTGATTCAAAGGGAGACCAGCAAGGAGTAGGTTACAATAGTCTAGATGGGAGGTCTGAGGAGTGGATAAGTGTCTTAGTGGTGTGCTCAGAAAGAAATGGGCGAATTTTGTTTATGTTGTAGAGAAAGAAACAGCATGTTTTAGCTATCAGTTGGATGTGTGTGGAGAAGGAGAAAGAGGAGTCAAAGACGACCCCAAGGGTGCGAGCTGGGGAGACAGGGAGGAGTAAAGAGTAATTTACAGAGACTGAGAAAGGAGGAAGGGGAGAGGAGGGTTTAGGGGGAAAAATAAGAAGCTCAGTTTTGGCCATGTTGAATTTCAAGTGGCGGTGAGACATCCAAACAGCAATGTCAGAAAGGCAGGCAGAGATCCTGGCCTAGATGGCCGGAGAAATTTCAGGTGTAGAGAGGTAGATCTGGGAGTCATCAGCATAAAGATGGTACTGAAAGCCATGGGAAGAGATGAGCACACCAAGGGACTGGGTATAGGAAGAGAAAAGGAGTGGACCCAAGACAGATCCAATTGAGAGTGAGATAGCAGTAGAGGAGGATCCACCAGAGCAAACACTGAAAGAGCGATGGGAAAGAAAAGAAGAGAACCAGGATATCAGAGAGCCCTTAAAACCAAGCGATGACAAGGTATCAAGAAGAAGGTTGTGGTGAACAGTGTCAAAAGAAGCAGAAAGGTCAAGAAGGATGAGGATTGAGTAAAGGCCCTTGGACTTTGCCAGGAACAGGTCACTGGAGACTTTGACAAGAGCCATTTCAGTAGAATGTAAAGGATGAAAGCCGGATTGTAGAGGATCCAGAAGGGCTTGAGAGGAGAGGAAGTTGAGGCAGTGGTGGTGAAACGCAGATTCAAGTAGTTTAGAAATGAAGGGGAGGTGGGAGATGGGTTGATAGTGAGAAGGCAAGTAGGGTCTAGTGAGGTTTTCTTGAGGAGAGGAGTGACCACAGCATGCTTGAAGGGTTCTTGACTTTCAGAAACAAAAACTCTTTCTTCGTCAGTAAACCAGAATGAAATACTTCCAAAGTAAAGCACAGTTACTTACCTGTAACAGGTGATCTCTGGGAACAGCAGGAATAAGTCTTCACATATGGGTACGTCGGTACCGACGGAGCCTGCGCGGGAACGCTCCCCAGCGTCCAATCAAAAGCTTTTGGGAGCATCCCTCAGCGCCTGCGTGCTGCCTTCCCGCCTTTCCAACTGTCTCTCCTCAGTTGAGTTTTATAGCTGAGACAAAGAGAGAGAAAGAGGAAAGGAAGATAGATAGATACAACTCCTAGGGGAGGTGGGTGGGTTGTGAAGACTTATTCCTGCTGTTCCCAGAGATCACCTGTTACAGGTAAGTAACTGTGCTATCTCCAGGAACAAGCAGGAATGAGTCTTCACATATGGGGACTCCCAAGCTAAGATGCCTGGAGCCCTGCATGGTGGGGATTGGAACATGCTACACCTCATATGGCCAGGCATCCTGAGGATGGAGGGTAGGAGTTGAAAAGAGAGGAGCTGTAGGAAAAACAGCTAACCTAAAATAGGACTACAGGTAAGGAGTCCTTGTATGTATGATAATTATCATGAAAAATATTGAAATGAACAATCACAATATGGACCTCACCTACTGGATTGCAGGAAGTAGAGAGGCTGATGGAGTCTACTGGGGATCCAGTAGAGGAATCTTCAAGGTGACCTCACTGAAGTGAAGGTGAAGGTCCAAATCTGGAAGTGACAGGTGACCCAGGTGTCAACTGGGGTAGTACAAAAACAGTAGGTCTTTAGGAAAGCTTTATGGAAAAAGCTGGTAACTCTTTTGGCTACAGAGTTACTCACAGTTAGGAGCAAAAGAGGAAGACTGACCGATTTGGACAAACTAGCCCAGTCCTGGAGGGAAGAAGGATTATGGGAAAAAAGCCCGTATTCCCAAGGACAGATGTCTGAAGGGTTGAAACCTCAGATCTACTGAAGATCCACCCTGTCTTTCCTAACTGGTGAGAGAAAGGAAAGATATTGGAGCATGGAGCTTCAGGGATACCTAAACCTAGGGTTAAGGTAGGAGCTGTCAGTACCACAGCAGTGGTTGTGTGCATAATAGCCCAGACATACTGAGGGACAGTATGAACATATGCCAGCCCACTGTATGGAACCTATAGGAAGGTAAAACTTTTATAAGCATAGACAGTTAAAGAGATAAGTATGTAAATACATATCTACCTATAAAGAAGCATCTCGAGAGATACGCAGATATATATATATATATGTGTGTGTATATATATATATATATATGTATATATATATGTCTATAGTGAGATCTGGAGGGGCATAACATATGCACACGCAGCTTACAGACATATGTATCTATAGAGAAGTATATAGAGATATATACATACAGTCAAACCTCGGTTTTCATGATTAATCCGTTCGAAAAAGTCTGACTAAAACCGAAACGTATGAAAACTGAAGCAATATTTCCCATAAGAAATAATGTAAATCCAATTAATCCGTTCCAGACACCCAAAAATATTCACAAAAAATACATTTTATAGAGAATAACTATATTTTTACATACAGAAAACAATGAGAAATAAATATAAATGACTAATGAAATGGATAAATGAACATTTAACATCACTGAAAGCAAGCTAAGTACAGTACTGTACAGTACAGTATGTTAACATCTGGCCTTAGCCACCCCTGACAAGCTGCTGTGCCCAGCTCTCTTCGGAATCACATTGAATTCAGTCCATTAAAATACCTTTACATTATCTGCTCAATGCTTCAGAATGGCAGAAAATCTTAATGATATAGCTTCAGACGTACCCTGCAAGAGAAAGAACTGCCTCCCACATTCATGCAACATCTCCTGCTTACGTTGATAGCTTTTCTTCCCTGCTACCGGGACAAAATCTCAGTCAAAAGACGTTGAAAACCGAAGCAATGCATGAAAACCGGGACAAAATCTCAGTCAGAAAAGACGTTGAAAACCGAAGCGTATGAAAACCGGGGCAAATGAAAACCGAGGTTTGACTGTACATGAATATATATGTCTAAAGATAAATGTCTGCAATTAAGCAGATAGAGATATGCCCATAAGAACATTCACATGGGAGATGTGAAGAGGAAAGATTCATCTAACAACAAGAAGGTGGAACCTACTTGAGAAGATATAGAGAATCTGTTCCCCCGGTTAAGATGGAGCAGGAATACTATCCAGTGAAATAACCAGGATGGTTGCGTGGAAAAAACAGAGGATAATATCAGTCTGTAAACAGCAAGTCCTGAGTCCGGTAGAACTCTAACATGGTGAATGGACAGAAACTCAGAGGATGAGATACCAGGTTAACCCACTTGAGGGACAAGGGGGGCAGGGCCGGCCCGTCCATTGAGCAAGAATGTTTTTTGCACAGGGCCCCGCGTTTCAGGGGGCCCCGCGCAAAAAACATTCTTCAGCATCCCAAGTTTTAAAAAAAAAAACCAAACCGGCTGCTTCTGCCGCGGCAGCAGCAAGAGCTCTGCCGCGGCAGCATCAAGAGCTCTGCCGCGGGGCCCCCCCCTGCCCGGCAGAGCCTCCGTGCATCCTCAGCAGCTTTCTTCATGTCCAAAACGCAGGCTTCTTTCAGAGCCGCGAGAGTTTCTTTTCTCGCGGCTCTGTTAATCCCGCCGAGGGTGATGGGATTTCCCATCAGCCCCGCGGGATTAAGAGAGCCGCGAGAAAAGAAACTCTCGCGGCTCTGAAAGAAGCCTGCGTTTTGGACATGAAGAAAGCTGCTGAGGATGCACGGAGGCTCTGCCGGGCAGGGGGGGGCCCCGCGGCAGAGCTCTTGATGCTGCCGCGGCAGAGCTCTTGATGCTGCCGCGGCAGAAGCAGCCAGTTTGGTTTTTTTTTTATTTTAATTTGGAATGATAGGGGGGGGGTGGTTAGGACTGGTAATGGGCTATGGGTGGGGAGGCAAAAATGGAAGTGGGCTGATGGGGGGGGGGGTGGTGAGGACTGGTAATGGGCCGGGGGGGGGGCTGGGTAGGACTGGTAATGGGCCAAGGGGGGGGGGTGGTTAGGACTGGTAAAGGGCCAAGGGGGGGAGGCGAAGACTGGAAGTGGGCTGATGGGGGGGGGGTTAGGAAAGGTAATTGGCTATGGGGGGGGGGGCTAAGTGGGCTGATGGGGGGGGTTAGGACTGGTAATGGGCCATGGGGGGTGGAGGCTAGGCTAGGACTGGTAATGGGCCATGGGGGGGGGGCTAAGTGGGCTGGGGGGGGGGTTAGGACTGGTAATGGGCGATGGGGGGGGGAGGCTAGGACTGGTAATGGGCTGATGGGGGGGGGGGGTTAGGACTGGTAATGGGCTATGGGGGGGCTAAGTGGGCTGATGGGGGGGTTAGGACTGGTAATGGGCTATGGGGAGGGGGCTAAGGCTGGAAGTGGGGGGGTAGGACTGGAAATGGGCTGATGGGGGGGCTAAGACAGGAAATGGAAGGTAGCGGGGGTCGGAGTGGTAAATGAAAATGGGGAGGGGGCTAAGTCTGTAAGTGGGGAGGGTGGGACTTGAAATGGGCTGGTGGGGGGGGGTTAGGACTGGTAATGGGCTATGGGGGGGCTAAGACTGGAATTGGGCTGATGGGGGGGGGGGGTGGTTAGGACTGGTAATGGGCCATGGGGGGGGGGGTAGGACTGGAAATGGGCTGATGGGGGGGGTTAGGACTGGTAATGGGCTATGGGGGGGGTAAGAAAAGAATTGAGCTGTTGGGGGGGGGTGGTTAGGACTGGTAATTGGCCATGGGGGGGGATAGGACTGGAAATAGGCTGGGGGGGGGGGGGTTAGGACTGGTAATGGGCTGATGGGGGGGAGGGTTAAGACTGGTAATGGGCCATGGGGGGGGAGGCTAAGACTGGAAGTGGGCTGATGGGGGGGTAGGACTGGTAATTGGCTATGGGGGGGGCTAAGACTGGAAATAGGCTGATGGGGGGGCTAGGACTGGAAATAGGGTGATGGGGGGGTTAGGACTGGTAATGGGCTATGGGGGGCTAAGACTGGAAATGGGCTGATGGGGGGGTAGGACTGGTAATTGGCTATGGGAGGGGGGCTAAGACTGGAAATAGGCTGATGGGGGGCTAGGACTGGAAATAGAGTGATGGGGGGTTAGGACGTAATGGGCTGATGGGGTGTAAGGACTAGTCATGGGCTATGAGGAGGCTAGGACTGGCAATGGGCTGAGTGGAAGGAGGGCTTGAACTGCAAATAGCTGATGGGGACGGGGGCTTGGAATGGAAATGGGTTGTGAGGGGGAGGGAGCTAGGACTGGAAATGGGTGAGGGGGGGGCTAGGACAGGAAATGGGCTGATGGAGGGGCTAGAATAGGACTGGAAATTGGCTGTTGGGGGGTGCTAAGATTGGAAATGGGCTGTGGTGGGGGTTTGGATTGAAATGGACTCATGAAGGGGCTAGAACTGGAAGTAGGCTCATGGGGGGCTTGGATTGGAAATGGGCTGAGTGGAGGGGAGCTAGGATTTGACATGGGCTGATGGTGGGGCTAGGAAAGGACTAGAAATGGGCTCATGGGGGGCTGGGATTGGAAATGAGCTGATGGAGGGACTTGGATGGGACTGCAAATAGATGGGGGAGCTAGGACTGGAAATGGGCTTATGGGGGGCTAGGACTGGAAATGGGCTGATGCGGGGACTAGAAGGGAGCGGATGCTGGGTGGGACTGGAACTAGAATGGAGCTGATGTTGGGGGAGGATTAGAATGGGATGGAGCTGGGAGAGTGAAATGGAGAGGGAAAAAATATTTTGTGTGGGAGGGAAGACAAATCTACAATTGTCCGGATATTGGGAGAGTAAGTGGGGATTGAGGATGGAGGGGTAAAATTTGAGTGGATGAAATAGGAATGAGGAAAGAGGAAAGGAGAAAGATTAGTATGTTAAAGCAGATGTAGAGAGAGAATGGAAAAAAACTAGAAGAGAGAAGAAAAGACAAATGGACAGCAGACGATGAAGAATTAGCGGAAGACACGAAGAAACCAGAAGAAAGTGGCTGGAGCAATTGCAGCTGAAAAAAAATGCACAAAAGGTAGAAAAATATCTCTTTATTTTGAATTTATTAATTGGAATATGTCAGCTCTGGGAAATGTGCATCATTAACGTCTGCGCTTTGTTTAGTACAAGAGCAAATTAATGTATAGTTTTATTTCTACAGTGTTGTACATTCCAAGTTTGGCTTTTGGGATTCCCAGTTTAATTATTGTCTTCCTGTTTCTAAATTGTGATTCCTTGTTTGGTGATGGTTTATGTTCTGTTCATGTGTAACTGAGCTGAGGTATTCTGTTTATGTAATTCCTATTTGACATTGCCACTTGTTCTCTTTCCCAGTAGGTCATGTATTGTTGTTCTCTGAAATGTATTGGTTTAATATTTGCAGCGTTTCCTTTTGATAGTTAGGGTATGGTGCTTTATGAGTCCTGGTAGTGCTGTTAGGATACGGCGGGTTTGCTATGGGTTCTAAATGGGCAGTGTTTGTAGTAGTTCCTAATGTGTCTGGCGGTTGGCACTGGATTATAGTAATGTAGAAGTCTTTTAGTCTTTCTTTATTCATACACTCATTAAGAGGCATGTTTACTAAAAGTTCGTGTATGGTAACATTATGCAAATATTTATGCAAATGAGGACCCTTATGCAAATGAGGCCCCGCACCGAGTCTCCGCACATGGCCCCGCACCCCCCTTGGGCCGCCCCTGAAGGGGGGGAGGGGGTATCATGCGTTGTTTAATTAAATATGTGCTGTCCATGAAGGATTAGGATACCATGAGGACAAGCTGCAAGGAAAAAGAGCATATTTCCTGTAGAAACTGGGTAACTCTTTAGACTGTCAGATAGAGAAGGTTTATGTCCTTTATTAAAAGGAAATAGAAGGGTGTAAAGACCCTCTACAGTCATGAGGAATGACTGAGGAAGTCTTTTTCAACCATATAGGATAGTAATTAGAGAAAAAATCCCCATGCTCTCTAGCAAGGGCCCATAGTGGAAAGCTTCTCAGTAGGGTTGCAGAGAGCACTATGCAGGAGAATTGGGAAATAAAAGTGGCTGTTGGAGAAAACCAGCTGCCACTTCAGTTATGCTGCCAACTCCAGAGATTTGGAGATGACAGAAAAGAAGCGATAAGGATTATCCAAGATAGATGAGCACTATCTTGGAGCACTACTAAGGCCAGAGAAAAAGTAGTGGAAAACAAGACTGGAACTCGTAGAAAAGTACCAGTAGTCCAAACACTGGAACTCCTGCATGGGCAGCTGCTGAATAGAACAACAGAGAGAATCCTTCTGTTTGTAACAGAGAGAACAGACAGAACAAGAGGAAAAAATCCTGATCATGTCTGATGAGCTGCCCAATGAAAGCAGGGAGGTTACTCCAGAGAAAACTCTACACTAGAAAGGACAGGAAGACTAGAAAGGCTAAGAAAGCCTTCCAGTGGTATGGTAGCACTCTTACAGGGGAGGCCCTGAAAAAGAGGGTAAAGAAAAATAGGAGCTGAAGGGAGACTTGCCATATGGTAAGTCTGCAGAAGGAAAAAAGTCATGGTGGTACAGGAGAAAACTATCATGAGATAGTTGTCAAACCTCTGTTCATGGTAGAAAGAGGAGGAAAACCCTGTGACCCATAGACATGAATCTCCTGACAGCTCAGCCTACTTAAGAGCAAGTGGATGTCCTGGAAAACAGGAATCCATGTGTAGAGTTTTAAATGAAAAAACAGTGAAAAAACTTCTGCTGAGAAGAAGTGAACTGTAGGTTATAAAAAGATTAATTAGAACCCTATTGAGGGTTAATTTTCCTGGCTTGAGTTTGGATTCTTCAGATCAGAGTGAGGTTTCCCTTGTTTGGGAACATCTGTATGATGGGCAGGAGAAGAATAAAACCTTCTTTTTTTAGGGAAAGAAGGTTTGGTAGGGCATTTCCTACCTACTGGGGAAGGAGAAGGCTTAGGATAGCCCTCAGAAACAGGGAAGTCAGTGGAGCAATGAGCAACCTGATGTAAAGACTCCCTATTGAAGAGATTTTCTCCAGTACAAGGAGTATTACCCAGTCTTTGTTGTGCCCATCTGTTCAAGTCTGAAGCTTGGAGCCAGGCTCTACGTTGTGCTCCTATGGCTATAGCAGAGGTTCTGCTAACAGACTCAAAAGAGTCTAGGGAAGCACGAGAAAGAAACCAAGAGATATTTTGGCTATGACTAAGAAGTAAGGAATAGTCTGCAGCCTTTGGCTCTGATAGAAAAGGAGTCAAAAGAGATAATTTCCTTATGACCTCCTGAAGGGATAGACTCATATAAAAAATATAAGAGAGAATCCTTGTCGCCAGCATAGATGTTTGGAAGGTTTGACGTCCAAAGGCATCCAGTGTTCTAGATTCACGACCTGGCGGATAAGAAGAATGCTTCTTCTTGCTTTTTACCTTCCTCATTGCTGATTCCACTACAATGGAATGATGGGGAAGTTGAGTCTTTTGAAACCCTGGAGAGGGGGGCACCTGATACAGAAGATCAGTTGCTGTAGAAGGTGAGGAAACCCTTAAAGGTGTTTCCCATATTCTCAGAAGAAGATCCTGCAAAGAATGATGTAAAGGAAGCATTATATTTTCCTTTTCCCCTGAAGAGCCTTGTGTAGGATCATAGCCAGGGATAGGAATAGCAAGGAATGTTGCCATGTCAAGGAGAAATTTCTGAAAAGAAGGATCTCCAATGGGAACCATCCCTGGACAGGCTAAAGTTGAAGAACTAGCCTGGGCACCGGAGGATGTACTGGTCCGGTGCAGAAAAGGAGCCCTAATGGATGGATACTGGTACTGGCGGTTATGACTTGAGACAGTCAGTACTGCAACGTCCATGCCAGGTATCGACTCCAAACTAGGTATAGAAAGGAGCGATCCTGGTGAAAAAGGCATGGAAGTAGCTGGTCCCGATGTTACTGCAGGAACCGGCATCGATACCGATACCGGTAGCTGTGCCGGAATCGGAGGCGATACCGACATCGAAGCAGTCATCGGAGGCTGCTCAAGCGGTACCGAGGCAACCAAAAACCCCTGGTGAGAATCCTCGGTACCGTGCATCCAGAATCGGTAAGCATCGGTTCTGAGACGCATCGGTATCCAGTCTTCCAGACTAGATATCGATTCCAGACTCGGCATCGAAGGAAGCGAGTCTATCGATGCATGTCTAGAGGGTACCGACGTCGGTGGTCGTATCGGCGATGCTGCCGATACTGGAAAGTCAATCTGGGACGTATCGATCGGTCCCGAAGGTACCGAGAACGCCAGATGACGATCCCTGGCGAAGAGTGAATCACTCAACACCAGTGCCGATGCCGGGGTATCGGTACCGCTCGAAGCGGATGCCACCACCGAGCATGGCTCAGGTATGTTCTGTGAGGGGTGAGCCCCAGGAACAACCTGAAACCCCTGAAAGGCTGAGGAGACCGAAGACTCCCGCCGGGGTTTTGAAGCCAATAGGGTCTTGAGGGCAAGGCCGGAGCCGTCATCATGCTTGGCATGAGACCTACCACTCAAGGACTGGCTAGTCTTAACAGACTGTTTGTGGGTTACCTGATCCTGTAGAGAAAAAATGGTCGGTGCCCTGACACTGGAAGGGAACTCGGTATCGAGGGAAACTCGAAATGGAAAATCTCTTCTCATAAAATTGTAGCCTAATGGCTCCGGAGGAAAAGGGTCAGGACCCAAACAGGTTAGACACCAGTTATTGGAGTCTAAAAAGAAAACTGTATTTCCACAGTTAAGGCACTTCTTAGGAGAAGAAGGCTCCATGATGGAGAGGCCTTACAGGCCCAAAAATTTAAGACAGAAACTGAGGGAAAAAACTCCCTGAGTTTGAGAAAAAGAAAAGAAAAAACCCACCGGCGGTACCGGTGGAGGTGGGGAAACAGCCGCGACCACAAGAAAAAAAGAATTAAAGAAAACATTTTCTGCGGTGACAGGAGGACGTCCTGCCGGCTCCGCGGAAAAACGAAAACTGAGGAGAGACAGTTGGAAAGGCGGGAAGGCAGCACGCAGGCGCTGAGGGATGCTCCCAAAAGCTTTCTGATTGGACACTGGGGAGCGTTCCCGCGCAGGCTCCATCGGTACCGACGTACCCATATGTGAAGACTCATATGTGAAGAGGGAGGAGTAGCCTATTGGTTGGGGCAAGGTACTTCAGGCCGGAAGGTCGGGGGTTCAAATCCCACTAGAGGACAGCAACCTTGGGCCGGAAGGACTGGGGTTTCTAGTCCCACAGATGCTCCTTGTGGTCTTGGGCAAGCCACTTAACCCTCCATAGCCCATGTTCCCTGTAAGTATTAGTGTATGTGTCTCATATCCCCGCGTGTTAAATGTATCCCCCAATTGTGTTGTGACCGCTTTGATTGAAGGATAAGGCGGTATACAAAAACTGTCTAAATAAATAAAAAATAAATAAATAAAATTCCTGCTTGTTCCTGGAGATCTGTATTAGTCAGTGTTTGCATCTCACCAGTGGAATCCCCATCCAATTTCCTATAAGTAAGAGGATCCCTAATCTACTTTAAAAACCCCTCCCTGTAATCTGCCCTATTCTGTAGGGCAATGGTCCCTCCCTTGTCTGCCTTCCCGATTACAATGTGGTGTATTTAGATTTCAGTAAAGCCTTTGACACTGTTCCGCACAGGCGGCTTATACACAAACTGAGCACCCTAGGGATGGACCCTACAATTACTGCTTGGGTAAGAAATTGGTTGAGTGGGAGGTGACAAAGGATACAGGCAAATGGAACTCACTCTGAGGAGAAGGAGTTACCAGTGGTGTGCCCCAGGGATCTGTCCTTGGTTGATTCTTTTTAACATTTTTGTTAGTGATATTGCATTAGGACTGTCGGGTAAGGTTTGCCTCGTTGCAGATGATACCAAAATCTGCAATAGAGTAGACACCCAGGAAGGTGTAGATAGCATGAGGAGGGATCTAGCTAAGTTTGAAGAATGGTCTAGAATTTGGCAGCTGAGATTTAATGTTAAGAAATGCAAGGCCATGAATTTGGGCTGCAGCAATCCAAGGGAGCGATATAGGATAGTGAGTGAAGTACTTCTGTCCACAAAAGAAGAGTGGGACCTAGACGTGATTGTGTCTGATGATCTTAAAGTAGCTAACCAGGTAGAAAAGGTGATGGCAAAAGCTAGAAGTATGCTTGGGTGCATACGGAGAGGAATGGCTAGCAGAAGAAAGAAGGTGACAGCGCCTCTGTATAAGTCTTTGGTTCAACCTCATTTGGAATATTGTGTGCAATTCTGGAGGCCGCACATTCAAAGGATATAAACAGGTTGGAGTCAGTGCAGAGGGTGACTACTAAAATGGTTAGTGGTCTTTGCTATAAAGCATATGAAGACAGACTTAAGGATCTTAATATCTACACCTTAGAGGAAAGGCGGGATAGAGGTGATATGATTGAGACGTTTAAATACCTCCAATGGCATAAATGCACAGGAGGAGAGCCTATTTCTATTGAAAGCAAGCTCTGCTATGAGGGGACATAGGATGAGGGTGAAAGGGGATAGACTCAGGAGTAATATGTGGAAATATTTCTTTACGGAAAGAGTGGTAGATCCGTGGAATAGTCTCCCAGTGGAGGTAGTAGAGATGAGGACAGTATCTGAATTCAAAAAAGCATGCAACAAATACAGAGAATCTCTAAAGAAAAAAAGGGGACTTGTAGTGGTTGATATGGAAGGGCAGACTAGATAGGCCATGTGGTCTTTTTCTGCCGTCATGTTTCTATGTTCTAGGTTTCTATCAGCTGGATCCAGATACCCCTCACTCTCTTGCTCACCACTTATATGTATCTTACCATACTCCAGTCCCCAATTTTGTGATGCTGTTCAGCTTGATTAGACTGTAAGCTCTGATGAGTAGGGATGGTCTCTTGCATCTATATGTATAGTGCGACCTGTGCATTGTAGCGCTATACAAATGGTAAATAGTAGTAGAAGCAGTATTTGCCATCAAGCTTCTAACAGCAGCATTCTCCCCCATGATATAATTATAGAAAATCTTGTTGCCCATTAGGTGCTTTTTATTTTTTTTTAAGTGCCGTCAAGTCTATGCTGACTCCTGGGGATCCAGCAGCCCCTAACTGCGTGAAATCCTTCAATACCTAATTTTTAAATGTAAACAACACAGAGTCCATCCTGGTGGCATCCAATTGGACTTACTATGTAAAGTGGAAGAACCATCATTCCCCTTAGAAATATCTTTAAAATATAGCCTCAATTATTTTTTTTTAGTGCCATCAAGTCAGTGCTGACTCCTGGCAACCCAGCTGCCTCTGGGTTTTCTTGCCAATGTATCATCAGAAGTGGATTACCAGGCCTGTTCTTCCGAGGCAATGGAGGATCAAATGACTTGGCCTAAGTCACAGAGAGTGCCAGTGGGAACTTAACCCTTGATCTTCTGGATACTAGGCAATCGCTCTAATCACTAGGCTACTCCCCCACGCAACCTCAACTATAACTGCCCTAAAAATGTTCAAAATCATTTCTTAATTGGACATGGACATGACCTTCAGAAGGAACAAAACAACCCTTTTCAAAAAGAGGTCATTCGTCCTTAGTGAAGGTATGACTAGAGAAGCTGATAAGTACAGAATTTTGAGCTGAGATCTCATCACTGGACCCTATCTGGGGAAACCCTCCACATTGCCTCGCCATTTCTCCCAGTAAGTGTGTTTCCTCTAATCCTAATCTAAAATATAAATCTTAGGAGATAACCCCCCCCCCCCCACACACACACACACACACACACTCCCCACTGTTCCCAGAGGACCAATCTTCTGATTCCTCAAAAGCAATTCTCCTATCAGGATCAAAAGCAATTCTCCTATCAGGATTCATCCAAAGAGGCCATCTAAAATCATCTCTCTTATCCTGATTAAACGTACTTTATTTCGCTTAATGAATAACCTGCCTAAATAGCTCAATGTTCTTCTTTAACTCAATCTACTCTTTAGGCTTAGTAACTTTAACTTCTCAGTCTTTAAATCTTGTCCTAACTCATTAGTCTTTGTGACGATCAATATCATGAGATCAAGACAACATGTATTAAGAACTGAGTTCCACTTGTGTGCAAATTCTTTGTCTTCAGTGAACAGTTTAGCCTCTTTATAAATCCTCACGCCCCTGGGTATAATTTCTTCTTTGCAGTATCCCACCAAATCAGCACCATGCAAGTCAGTCTATATCAATCTTTTCTGAGTTGTTCAGTTTTAGAACCATTATCTCAATTTGTTAACTTTGTTTTGAGATCATTTGTACCCCATATTAAGGCTTACTTTTAGGATATCTCACATTTCTGGAAGATTTTGAAAAGTTATGCCTCTTTGGCTTCTGATATTATCATGGCCGATATTATTTCTTTATTTATTTAGAACATAAGAAATACCATACTGGGTCAGACTAAGGTCCATCAAGACCAGTAGCCTTTCCAACAGTGGCCAATCCAGGTCATAAGTACCTGGCAGGTTCCCAAAAAGGTGCACAGGTTCCACAATGCTTGTCCCGGGGTAAGCAGTAGATTTCCTGGGTCCTCTTTAATAATCGTTTATGAACTTTCTTCTAGGAACTCAGGCTGCACACTGGGCAGAGGGTTTCAATGTATTATTCATGATGACACCTAAATCTTTTTCCTCGGTGGTGGATCCTAATGTGGAACCTTGCATCATGTAAACATAGTTTGGGTTGTTTTTCCTAGGTGTACAACTTTGCACTTATCCACATTAAATTTGATCTGGCATTTGGAAGTGCAGTCTTCCAATTTATCAAGGTGTTCTTGCAACTTTTCACAAGCCTCTTGTGTTTTAATAACTTTGAATAATTTTGTGTCATCTGCAAATTTGACACTTCACTCGTTATTCTCATTTCCAGGTCATTTATAAATATGTTAAAAATCAATGAACCCAGCACAGATCCCTGGGATACTCCACTATTCACCTTCTCCATTGAAAAACTTGGCCATTTAGACCTACTCTCTGCTTTCTATCTTTTAACCAGTTCCTGATCCACAATAGTACACTGCCTCCTATCCCATGACTTTTTAATTTCGCCAAGCATCTCTTATGAGGGACTTTCTCAAAGACTTTCTGAAAATCCAGATACACTATATCAACCGGCTCACCTTTATCTACTTGTTTATTCACACCTTCAAAAAAATATAACAGATTAGTAAGACAAAACCTTCCTTGGCTAAAGCCATGTTGGCTTTCTCCCATTAAACCATGACTACCTACATGTTTAATCATTTTTTTCTTTATAATGGTTTCTACAGGCTCACTGGTTTGTAGTTTACTGGATCACCTCTGGAACGTTTTTTAAAAAGTGGCATTATTATTAGCCATTCTTTAATCTTCAGATGATTTTAATGATAGTTCACAGATTACTTATAATAGGTCTACAATCTCATATTTCAGTTCTTTCAATGCCCTCAAAAGTACTGTATTCCATTCAATCCATGTGATTTGCTACTCTTCAGTTTATCAAATAGTTGTAATACATCTTCCTGGTTTATCGATATTTCTTTCAGTTCTTCCGATACGTTACCTTTAAATACCAATTCAGGCATGGATAACTTCCCTACCTCTTCTTCAGTAAAGACCGAAGCAAAGAATTCATTCAGTCTCTCCGCTATGGCCTTGCCCCTTTTAGTGCCCCTTTTACCCCTCTATCATCCAATGGTCCAATTGACTCTCTTACAGGTTTTTTGCAATGAATGCACTTGAAAAAGTTTTTATTATGTGATTTTGCTTCAACTGCAAGCTTTTTTTCAAATTCTCTCTTGCCTGTCTTACCAGTGCCTTACATCTAACTTGCCAGTGCTTAAATTTCCCATTTTTGTCGTTTGGCTCTTTTTTCCATTTCCGGAAAGATGCTTTTTTGGCTACAACAGCCTCTCAGACCTCACCTTTAAAACATGCTAGCAGTTTTTTGGCCTTCCTTCCACTTTTCTTAAAGCGTGGAATACATATGGTCTGCGCGTCTAAGCTAATATTTTTTAACTGCCCGTGCTTAATGCAAATCTTTAACCTTTGCAGCTGCTCCTGTTAGGGAGGAGCTGGAACTGTCTGCACCGGGGGCTTTGTGACGAGGAGTGTGAGAGAAGCCTTGGACTCATTGCCTTGCCTGCAAAAATCCAGGAGATGCCGGTGGCTGACCCCTGTCGTCACTTCCAGTTTCGTGGCTATAATTTTAACACTGTAGCCACAGTACGTACCCCGCAGTCGCGTGACCGAAGGGGCATGACCAAAGGGGCATTCTAGGCTGCTTTGGAGCCCCTTTGGAGTCTACAGTAGTTTAACATCTATACTGCTTGCTAATATGGAGAAGAGGAAATCGAAGCTGAAGGACAGCAGCTCACAAGTCTCGACTCAGGAACTGATGAATTCTTTTGTCTTGCTTCACAGTAAGGCTTTGTTAGGTTCAGGGACATCATCTGTAGTGAGTCAAGTTAGTCCCGAGGTGTTTGCAACTCAGCGTTTGCATGGCTGGCCTGGTCCCTCCCTCCTCTGACACGACCTACATCAGAGAAGGGAAGGAGGGAGCCGACTTACCTACAAACGCGGGTCTGCTGCCGTCACTGCTGCTGCCGAGAAAACAAAAAGGTGGCGGCAGCGGTGGTGGCAGGGCAATGCGGGGGGGCGGGCGGGGGCAGGCAACCTGTGGAGTGGGGGGGGGGGCACATCAGAAAGGCACAATTATGGCTTGATACGGTCCTGACTCATAGTACCTATGGGGTTTATTTTAGAAGCATCCCTATATGTAAACAGCAGCTTATACATGCATTGATCTCTTGCACCTGCAAATAGCAATTTTAGAAAGCCGCAATGTACATGTGGTGATCTGCATAATGCAGAGAGCCTAAAATATCATAGCCTCCGTTCTACAAAGGGAATACACATGACTAAGAAAACAATCTATGTATCGGCATTTACACCTGCCCGAGTCAAGCATAAGTGTAAAGGCTGAGACCAACAACCCCCATCATCCCATTCCCTTTCCTTGACATCAAAGAATCCCCCCGACACCCCCTACCACAAAGACCCCCCTAATCGGCCCCTTCAAGATAATCACCCCCACCTCCCACCCATCCCCTGGCACATACCAGGGATCCTGTTGTCCAGTGTGGAGCAGAAACAATCCCCAGTCGCCCCTGTTCCTGATTCAAAATGGCACCAGTGACCCCTAGTGGATGTACTACAATTGGCCAAGTTGCCAAATTGGCCTTCATGCGTTTTTATAAAATAGATTAAAAACTGGCACCTTCTCTACCTCCAAATTTAAGCACCCTGTTATCAAATTACCCTATATGGTTCTTTGAGTTTGTAAGGCTGTCAGGCCTGCTTTTTGCTATACCTCAGAAGCTGCTGCCCTAGGCCACCACCTAATCTGCCTAATGTTTAACCCTGCCTTGCTTGTAGCATAGAGCACTCTATGTAGTTAGAGAAAGGGTTTGGGGTTTACTGGTGCTCAAAGTACGTAGCTTTCTTAATGCAATAATTTTCGGATCCTCTCAACTTACAGATTACTATGAGTGAACACTTGAATCTGCATGTACATTGGCAAAAAACGAGTTGACCACATGGCTACAGATTACAATAGCTAGAAACCACAGAATGCTTTTGGATGGGGGCTGCAATCAGGATTAGACAAGCAGATGCCTAGTAGTTTGGGACTCATATGTAGTAATTGGAACTACTGGAGGTGCCAATGAAAAACAGGTTAGAAATTATCTTGGTCCTGAGATCACATATCAGTTCTAGATATTACTGGAAAAACTACTGACTTATGAGGAGAATCGACACACAGATGTTCTGGGAAGTGTATGTTGAGGGGAAGAATGAGACCAACCAGGAGAATGACACATCTTTAAAGAGATAGTGTCTGAACAATAACCGGAATGTTGAAGAATCTGCATAACAAGTCTACAAAGGTAGCTTTGCCCAATCGCTTTGGGTAATTTTGTTACGCCATCATGGGCTCTGGCTACTGATATATTGGCAAGGACTGAAAGTGAGACAAGAAAGTCATCTGCAGACTGTAACAATGGGTTTCTTGCATAATGAATATGAATTCCCTTCTCTCTCTCTTTTTTTCTGAAGTGTGAAAGTGTTTTAAAAATATTTGTGGTTAAGAGTCATCCCTGGACTATAAATCACGAGCCTTTGATAGTCACCAATTGCGACTCTGTGGTAAACGCCCCTTCATAGTTGTCTATATGACCAACTGCATTTTTCCAGAACTGGATCCTGTTGAACATTTTCCAGAGCAGATTTGTAGCACATTTTGTTTCAAATTCAACCCTAAACAATTCTCCGGAGAGCTATAGCGTCCAAGACGGTGAGTTCAGTTCTCTTATACCTCAAACCATAATTCCTTGTTGGATGTAATTTTTGTAACATTTGCAATCTGTACTTTTTAATGTTAAAGTTAATTTGTTTTGATTTTATACAGCACAGCTTTCAAAATTGAAAGGTGCTAAGGTCAGAGAACTTAGAATAAAGAAAATGGAGTCTTATCCATTGTGAATGGTTCTTTCCAAGTTTTTTGTTCAAAGGAGGAGAGGAAAATGAGCCCTGAAAACGCCAAAGTATTTTCAAAGGTAATCCTGACAATATGCCATGTCTCTAGCTATTATTTTAGATTGTACCATGCTGTATGTTCAAGTAGCACAGTACACTGGAATTTAATGAGAGGAACTAATGAAAATATGTAATCAGAAACCACAGCCTGGAAGTGACTGTGCTTGTTGGTAGGTCATACATGGACATGGAAGAAGGTCTAGATGTAAAGTATATGAACAAGACCAACCAATTAAGTTTCGAGGCCCCAAGAAAACAGTATAACATTATTCTATAGACAAAAGAATATAATCAAATAAATCAAATGGACACAATAAAATACTGTACAAAGTACTGGTTTTTAGACGATACTTTTTTTTACCAAAGCACTCCCTAATGCCTTCTTGCGATAGTGACAAAGAAATGGAAATTACACTTACCGGTAATTGTAGTTCCTTTAGTGACTCCAGTTTAGTCCTCCACCTCTGGGTTGTGTACCTCCTCCTGCAGCTTGGAGACTGGGCATGTCAAAATCATGACATCACTGGATGTAGCCTGCTGGTCTCTCCCATCAGCCCCAGTGAACTATTGGCAAAGCACACTCAAAGGAGCAACCAATAAGTAGCTATCATATAAAACATTTTAACTCTATACTGAATTGAAACTTATAACTATCAACTGTGTAACATGAATTCTCCCCCTAGGGAAGAGGAAACTGCCTTGCACCTTACCCCGCTGCCCCATACAGAAGTAGGAAACCACCGAGTAAGAATAGACAGAAACAGATAGACAAGGTCAGAATTTGGAAAGAAAGCCAGTAAAAATGACACCTACCGGTAGACTTGCACTTCTCCCAACGGAACTATCACTGCTAGACAAATCCCGGGTGGGAATGAGGACTAAACTGGAGTCACTAAAGGAACTACAATTACCAGGTAAGTGTAATTTCCATTTCCTTAGCGTTCTTCCAGTTTAGTCCTCCACCTCTGGGATGTAACAGAGCAGTAATCATTGGGAGGGACCTTTCCAGCCGGCTCGCAACACCGCCGACCCGAACCAAGCATCATTCGCCACCAGAATATCCAGGCAGTAGTGCTTACTGAAAGTATGAAGTGACGACCAGGTGGCCGCTCTACAGATATCTCCTGGCGGAACTAAACTGTGTTCCGCCCAAGAAGTTGCTTGTGCTCTGGTAGAGTGAGCCCGACCTAGCAATAGATATGTTGATGCAATCGCCTCTCTAATCCATCTTGAAATGGACGCCTTCGCCGCTGCTTCTCCTTTGCGGGGACCTCTGAATAACATGAAAAGATGGTCCAATTTTTGAAAAGACGCCAAAACGTTTAAGTATTGCCGCAACACTCGTTTTATGTCCAACCAACGCAAATCACGATAAGCAGCGTTCCCTTCCAGAGACCCGAGCACTGGAAGAGAAACCGTTTGATTCAGGTGAAAGGCAGATACCACCTTTGGCAAAAAGGACGGAACTGGACGCAATACCACCTTCTCTCTCGAAAAGGATAAGAACGGTTCTCTACAGGACAATGCCTGTAGCTCCGAAACTCACCTCGCCGAACAGATGGCTACCAAAAACACGTTTTTTTAAGTCAAATCCTTCACCGAAGCTCGATGTAAAGGCTCAAAAGGTTCTTTAGCCAACGCACCTAAAACCAAATTGAGATCCCACGGAGGAACGACGACCCTCCTCGAGGGCCTTTAAGAAAGCATAGAACATCAGAGTGAGCCCCTAGCGCAATTCCCTGCACCTGTCCTCTATAACATGAAATAGCCGCCAACTGGACTTTCAAGGAACTGGCTGCTAGCCCCTTATCAAATCCATCTTGTAAAAAACCTAACACCAGGGGCACAGAAACCGTAGCCGCCCGCACCTGCCGTTGAGAACATCAGTCCTCAAAAATATGCCAGACCCGAACATATGCCAGAGATGTGGACTGCTTTCTTGCTTTCAGCAACGTGGCGATCACCGCCCCAGAATAACCTTTTTTCTTCAGTCTCGCCCTTTCAATGGCCAAACCATAAGCGAGAACCGATCCACCTGAGGCATTTGCAGCGGACCTTGTAGCAACAGATCCTCTACCACCAGCAATCTCCAGGGATGTCCGTCTAGCAGGTGGATGAGATCAGCGTACCACGGACGTCCTGGCCAGTTCGGCGCTACCAATAGCACTCTCCCCCGATGAGCTTTGATATGCTGAATTACTCGCCCTATGAGTGCCCATGGTGGGAAGACATATAGAAGACCGGCCGCCGGCCAACGCTGCATCAGAACGTCGATCCCCTCCGACATCCGTTCCCTTTGCTGGCTGGCCTTTGCCGACTGAAACGTCGCCATGAGGTCCATGAGAGGTGGTCCCCTTCTGTGAACTATTTGTGCAAACATATCCGGATGCAATTCCCACTCCTCAGCATCCACCCAGACTCTGCTGAGAAAATCCGCCATCACATTGTCCTTCCCTGCAATGTGTGCCGCCGATATCGCCAGAAGTCACTGCTCTACCCAAGCAAACAGCGCCTCCGCTTCTTCTTCCATGGCCACACTTCCTGTACCACCCTGACGATTGATAGAGGCCACCGCTGCCGCGTTGTCTGACAGAACTCGCACCGCTCGACCTGTCACCGTGGCTTCGAACCTTTGAAGCGCCCGCCAGACTGCTCTCAGTTCCAGATGATTGATCGACCACACGTTTTCTTGAACTGACCAGGTGCCTTGAGCGAACTGATCCTCGCAATGAGCTCCCCATCCTGCGAAACTTGCATCCGTCAATAAGGGGAGCCACTCCAGCTGCTCCAGAGGCATGCCTGCTTTCAATGATCCCGGGAGCAGCCACCACCGGAGAGACTGTCTGACTTTGAGTGGGCAGGGCAGCCACTTGTTCAACGAATCGGACTGATGTGACCACCGACGAATCAACGTTCACTGCAACGGGCGCATAGAAATCTGGCCCAAGGCACTGCTTCCAGGGTTTCCACCATCGTTCCCAGCACTCGGAGATAAGTCCACGCTGAGGGAGCCGGTGTGGATCTGAACTTGCGTACCAATTGCCGAAGGGCTTGAACTTGCCTGTCCGGCAGAAACACCACTTCCTTCCAAGTGTCAAATCGCACCCCTAGATACTCGAGATCCTGGGAAGGTACCAGACGGCTCTTCGACGGATTGACTACCCAACCTAGGCTCTGCAAAAACTTCACCACTTTGTCTGTCACCTGAGCACTCTCTCCCTGTGATTTTGCCTGAATCAACCAGTCGTCGAGATAGGGATGAACCAAAATTCCTTCCTTGCGTAACGCTGCCGCTACTACCACCATGATCTTGGTGAAGTTTGGGGTGCCGTCGCCAGACGGAAAGGCAGTGCTCGGAATTGATAATGCCCCCAAGGGAATGCGAACCGCAGGAACATTTGATGAACCGCTCTGATTGGGATGTGTAAGTACGCCTCGGTAAGGTCGAGGGAAGTCAAGTACTCCCCTTGCCTCACCGCCACAATGACCGACCTCAACGTTTCCATTCTGAAATGTGGCACGCGAAGACACCGATTCATGCCTTTTAGGTCTAATATAGGCCGAACTGCTCCGTCTTTCTTCGTCATCACAAAATAAATTGAGTAACGACCCTTGCCATACTCTGCCGCCAACGGAACCGGTACGACTGCTTCCATTTCTAAGGGCCGATTTAAAGTACCGTGGACTGCCAAGGTTCTCTGCTGACCTTTGCAGGGAGACATCACGAATGAATCCCGCACAGGCCTCGCCAATTCCAGAACATACCCCTCGCGAATTACCTCTAAGACCCACTGGTCAGACGTTATTTGGGCCCAGGTGGGAAGAAACTCCCGAAGTTGCCCGCCAATCGGATGACCTCCCACCAGGACCCGCCTCCTTTCATTGTGGTTTTCGGGTTGCCGCAGCAGAAGCGGCTGTGAAGCCTCTACCTGCTCCACGAAACCGCCGAAACCCTCGGGCTCGAGAGGCAAACCTTCCCCTTTGGAAACCCCCCAAACGAGAAGTACGAAATCTTCGGAAATCCCTAGAAGATCCCCGAAAGGCCGGGAAGGACTTGCCTTGCTTTGGCTTATCCTCCGGGAGTCTGCCCCCCTTGGACTCCCCGAGATCCTTCACCAACTTGTCCAGGTCCTCGCCAAACAACAACTTCCCTTTAAATGGAAGCTTGCTATGCCGAGACTTGGACGACCCATCGGCCGCCCAGTTCCGCAACCACAGAGATCTCCTGGCAGCCACTAAAGAAGCCATACTATAAGCGAGCGCCCGAATCAGGTCATAATGCACATCAGCTAAATATGCCGACCCCGACTCTAGACGATCTAGCTCTCTTACCTCCTCCAGTTCTAGGCGCGGTGACTGCCGCAAACGCTGAGACCAACAGAGGCATGCTCTTGCAACCCATGCTCCACAAATGGAAGTCTGCAAGGACAGAGTGTTATCCTCAAATGATTGTTTGAACAAACCGTCCACTTTTCTGTCCTGTGCATCTTTTAAGGCCGCACTACCTTCCACTGGTATCGTGGGTTTCTTTGTGACTGCGGACACCGCAGCATCCACGCGCGGCGATTGGAACTTCTCTATCCTTATCCGCCAAGGGATACAGCCTGTTCATAGTTCTAATCCCTTTTAGGCCTGCTTCCGGCTGATCCCACTCGTCTTGAATCATGCGGTCAACCACTCTGTGAATGGGGAACACTACCTGCGCCTGTCTCACCACTTGTATGACGGGATCTTCCACCTCTTCTTCTTCTGTCACTGTCGTAGCGAGGTTTAGTGACTGCAGGGATTCTGTGACAAGGGCCGTCAACTCGTCCCTTCAGAACACCCAAATTATCCTTGCCTGATCTTCTGGCTCTTGTATCTCTCCTTCTTCCAAGTCCTCCGTTGCTTCAAGCTCCCCCTTGGCCACCTCCAAATCTGCCCACTCGCAAGCAGTGGGTGACAAATCACGAAGACGGGAGCACTTTGGAGGCTTTGAGGAGACGCTGCCAGCGTCCGCCACCGTGACCTGCTGGACCTGACCAGACGGAGTCAAGGGCTCCGGCACCTTACCCTGACGGCGCAAACAAAACGCCTGATGCATAATTAACACGAAATCCGGGCAAAAATCCCCAAGATGTGACCCTGCTCCCAGGACCAGCGCCGCACCCAATGGACCCGGAGAAACCTCCAGTTCGGGCCCCTGTAACGCGGATCGTATGGCCTCTCCTGCTTCAGCCGAAAGATCCCGGAGCTCCTGAGCCAGCTTGACCTCCATGTCTTGTTCCACGGTGGTAGATACTGAAGCACAGCCCCGGAAAATGCCCGAGTCAGCCACCATACCTCTGCGGGTACCGCAGACTACACACTGAGGGTGCGCTGCCATAAGCCAACACCCCCACAAAATGCCTTCTGTGTTTCTGCTAAGTTTCTTTTTTTTTTTTTTGCAACCAAAGGAAATCAAATAAAAGGAAGCAGATAAATTGAAGAAATTAAATAGATAAATAAAGTAAATAAATTAATTAAATAAATGGGCTTAAAGAAGACTAACCCCCTTCAAGAAAGAAGAAACTCCTGCCGAGCAAAGAGACAGGCAGAGAAGTTTCCCCAATACCGTCGAAATGAGAAGAAGGCAGAATAAACGCACTGAACTCTCCCTGCAATGACTGAGCCTGAAAGCAAGCTTCTTGCACGCAACAGAAGCAACGCTTCCAGCCGCACTGCGAATCCCCGCCAAGCGGCGACCACGCGGTAACCAAAATGGCCGCCGGTGAAAGGGATCGTGAAATGGCACGAAATCCAGCAGCTCTGACACTGGATCGCTGTCCGCTGCTCCATTAGCCGGTCTGATCCATCTGAGAGCAATTAAAACACAATCTTACCCTCCTCAGAAGATCTGCTTACTTGCTTCCTCAGACGCGGAAACGGCAGCCCGTGCTGTTCTGCTCAGCCCGGGATCGAGTGGGGAGCCGCCGTCAAAAAGAAAAATCTCTCTCGCCCCCTGCACAGCCTCACCGTAGCGCTGCCTCCTCGGGGAACATTGAAGTGAGGGTGCCCATTACAGAGCTCTCCTCCGTACAGACAAGGAGGCGTGATCTGTCAGTGAACTCATATAAAACAGCTCACGATACAGAGAAAGGGGCAGATGGGACCGGTGCAAGCAACACTGTCTCTTTTTTTTTTTTTTTTCTTAAAGCACAGAGCCCAATTAAGAACTCTAGCAAGGAAAAGAAAACCGAAATTAAAGCCAGTCAACCTACAACTAAGACTAAGCTAGCCTAACAGCTCCTTATGTGTTCCTCAAGTGAGCCCAGACCTATGCTCATTAAGTCCTCCTGCTGCATGGAGACTGGACACACTGGGGCTGATGGGAGAGACCAGCAGGCTACATCCAGTGATGTCACGATTTTGACATGCCCAGTCTCCAAGCTGCAGGAGGAGGTGCACAACCCAGAGGTGGAGGACTAAACTGGAGGAACGCTAAGGAAAGTAATATTATAAAATTTCAGGTAAAGTGAACAGATTACAGAAACAAGCTCAGAAAGAATTTGAATAAGGGTAATGGAGGATTCCTAGCAAAAGAAAAAAAATATACTCTTGATTATGCTTAACCTGGACATTACAACATTTCTCAGGTACTGGAGTCACTTACAGTAGCTTTTGCTCTCATCACTCATGACTCAACCAAGATGTGTACAGAGGATGAAGCAAATAGGTGCGCAGGTGGTGTTTTCTTCAGTCTTCCCTGTTGAGGGTAAAGGCCGAGGCAGAGAAGCTCGCATCCTGGAGATAAATGCATAGCTGCGTGGATGGTGTCATCTAGAGCATTTTGGTTTCCTGGACCATGGGATGATGTTCCAAGGGCTGCAGAGCAGAGATGGCATCCATCTATCCAAGAAGGGTCAACATATTTTCAGTAGCAGACTGTCTAACCTATGGAAGAGGGCTTTAAACTAAATTCACTGGGGATAGGTGAAGAAAGCCCCCAGGTAAGTGAAACATTAACTACCTCTATAGAAATGTGTAAAAGTGGCAACATCTGGAAAGTGCTGTGTATAAATGCCAGTAGCATCGGAAATAAGATCCCAAATGTTGAGGCTTTAATGGAAGAGGCTGACTTGTATTTAGTGGTGGTTACGGAGACATGGTTCATGGAAACCATGACTGGGATTAAACCAGGCTATACTTTATTCAGGAAGGATAGGGTAGGAAGAAGGAGGAGTGTCACTATATGTAAAAATAATATTAAAGCTATCGAATTACAGGGCTTAAAATGGAGCGAGGAGGCATCATGGGTTAAATTAGAAAGAGGAAAAGAGAAATCCATTTGCATTGGTGTGATATACAGACCCTCCTCACAAGGAGAAGAAGTGGACAGAGATTTAATAAAAGACATACGCAGCATTGCCAGGAAAGGAGAAGTGCTACTGATAGGTGATTTCAGTATGCCAGATGTTGATTGGCACATCCCTGCTGTGGTGTCATCTAAAAGTAGGGAGATCCTGGATTCTCTACAGGGAGAACTATTCTGGCAACTGGTAACAGAACCCACACATGAAGGGGCCATACTGGACTTGGTGCTTACCAATGGTGAAAGTGTTTCTGATGCTATAGTGGGAGATCATCTCGCATCCAGTGACCTCCAGATGGTGTGGTTCAATATTAGGGCTAGGGCTGATAAAATCCATTCAAAAGCAAGGGTCTTAGACTTTAGGAAAACTAAGTTTGCCAAGATGGGCCAATATCTCAAACTAAAAGGGGATATTTAAAGGGCAACTAACCTTTTGGTAGAAAGGTAAATAAAAGGAAAAGGAGGCCACTATGGTTCTCAAAAAAAGTAGCTGAAAAGGTGAAGAGAAAGAGGGAGGCCTTCACGAAATTCAAGAAATCACAGAGAGAGGAAGACAGGCATCTATATTTGGAAAAATTTAGAGAAGCTAGCAAAGTAGTCAGGAAAGCAAAGATACAAAAAGAAGAAGAAACAGCCAATGCAATAAAATAGAGGGATATGTGAGTGAGAGGAGGAAGGGCAAAAGTGGTATTGTCAGAGTCAAGGGTGAAGGGGAGGAATATGTAGAAGCTGATGAGGATAAAGCAGAATTGCTTAACAAATATTTCTGTTCTGTGTTCACAGATGGACAGCCAGGAACAGGATCTCAGAAAACACCCAGAAATAGGAACAGAAGCAATGGGGATCTCAAACGAATTTCAGAAGACTGTGTTCATGAGGAACTAGCTAAAAGTAGACAAAGCAATGGGACCAGATGGGATACATCTGAGAATACTGAAGGAAGTTGGGGACATTCTAGCAGCTGCACTGACTGACCTTTTCCATGTCTCTGGATTCGGGAGTGATGCCAGAGGACTAGGTGAAGCACATGTGGTCTTTTTACACAAAAGTGGAAGAAAGAATGTGGTTGAAAACTACAGGACGGTTAATCTAACTTATGTGGTGAGTAAATTATTGGAAATGCTGCTGAAAGAGAAAATAGTGAGGTTTCTGGAGTCCAATGGATTACAGGATCCAAGGCAGCATAGATTCACCAAAGGCAGATCTTGTCAGACAAATCTGACTGATTTCTTTTACTGAGTGACCAGGGAGTTGGACCGAGGGAGAGCCCTAGATCTGGTGTATTTAGATTTCAGTAAAGCCTTTGACACTGTTTCGCACAGATGACTTATAAACAAACTGAGCACCCTAGGGATGAACCCTAAAGTTACTGATTGGATTAGAAATTGATTGAGTGGGAGGCAACAAAGGGTACAGGTAAATGGAGCTCACTCTGAGGAGAAGGATGTTACCAGTGGTGTGCCCCATGGATCTATCCTTGGTCCGATTCTTTTTAACATCTTTGTTAGTTATATAACGGAAGGGCTGTCGGGTAAGGTATGCCTCTTTGTGGATGATACCAAAATCTGCAATAGAGTAGACACCCAGGAAGGAGTAGATAACATGAGGAGGAATCTAGTTAAGCTTGAAGAATGGTCTAGAATTTGGCAGCTAAGATTGACACATCATGCGAAGAGAGAGATTATTAGAGAAAGACATCATGCTTGGCAAGATAGAAGGTCAACGCAAAAGAGGAAGGCCAGCAATGAGATGGATCGATACAATAACAGCAGCTACGGGTACCAGTCTGTCAACAATAAGATACCTGACTGAGCACCGAACACAATTTAGGATAGCTAGCCAGAGGGTTGCCATGAGTCGACTCCAACTTGATGGCACTTAATAACAACAACAACAACAAGATTTAATGCTAAAAAAATGCAGGGTTATGCATTTGGGCTGCAAAAATCCAAGGAAGCCAGACCTGGGTGTGATTGTGTCTGACAAATCTTAAAATAGCTAAATAGGTAGAAAAGCTGACAGCAAAAGCTAGAAGGATGCTTAGGTGCATAGGGAGAGGAATGGCCAGCAGAAGAAAGGAGGTGATAGTGCCTCTGTATAAGTCTTTGGTGCAATCTCATTTGGAGTATCATGTGCAATTCTGGAGACCACACCTTTAAAAGAATATAGACAGGTTGGAGTTGGTGCAGAGGGTGGCTACTAAAATGGTTTTTTATAAAGCATATGAGGACAGACTTAAGGATCTTAATATGTATACATACAGTAGTACAGTAACATAGTAAATGACGGCAGATAAATAGAGATGTTTAAATACCCCCATGGTATAAATGCACAGGAGGAGAGCCTCTTTTGACTGAAAGCAAAGCACAGTTACTTACCTGTAACAGGTGATCTCTGGGAACAGCAGGAATTAGTCCTCACTAATGGGTACGGCGGAACCGACGGAGTCTGCGCGGGAAAGCTCCCCAGCTTCCCAGAAAGGAAAGCTTTTGGGGCCTCCCACAGCGCATGCGCGCTGCCTTCCCGCCTTCCTGACCAACTCTCCTCAGTTCGAGTTTAAAGCTGAGACAATAGAGAGAGGAAAGGAAAGAGAGAGAGAGAGATACAACTCCTAGGGGAGATGGGTGGGTTGTGAGGACTAATTTCTGCTGTTCCCAGAGATCACCTGTTACAGGTAAGTAACTGTGCTATCTCCAGGAACAAGCAGGAATGAGTCCTCACATATGGGGACTCCCTAGCTAAGATGCCGGGGAGATCCCCCCCCCAAAGGTATGAGACCCAGAAGGGTTCCTCATCTTCCTATGGATCTCAGGCATCCATACAGGGAAGGTGGGCAGGAGTTGATTAAGAATGGAACAGGTGTCTGAGGACAGCCTGACCAAACAAGGCATCCCGGCGGGAGTCCTTGTCCAAACAGTAATGGGCTGTAAAGGTATGAACCGAGGCCCAGGTGGCTGCTCGACAGATCTGATCGATGGATACAGAGTGAAGATGAGCCATAGAGGTGGCCATGGCTCTCACATTGTGAGCTGTGACATGGCCCTCCAGAGAAAGGTTCTTACTCTGGTAAGCAAAAGTGATACACTGAGCAATCCAATTGGACAGTGTTCTTTTAGAGACTGGAAGTCCTAAATGAGAAGGATCAAAAGCAACAAAAAGCTGAGAAGACTTTTGATGTTGCTGTGTCCTGTGGAGGTAAAAGGCAAGAGCTCTTTTACAATCCAGAGTATGAAGGTTCCTCTCTGCACTGGATGCATGAGGAGCCGGAAAAAAGACAGGTAGATATACCTCTTGATTAAGATGAAAAGGGGAGACCACTTTAGGCATAAAGTGGGGATTAGTCCTAAGGACCACCTTATCATGATGAAACCTTGTATAAGGGGGATTAGCCACTAGGGCTTGCAGTTCACTGATACGGCGAGCTGAGGTGACTGCAATGAGGAAAATAACCTTCCAAGAAAGAAATTTCAAGGAGGTAGTGGTTAAGGGTTCAAAGGGTGGCTTCATAAGCTGACCAAGAACCAAGTTTAAGTCCCATGCTACCGGAGGAGGGCGAATGGGAGGCTTAGTTAAAGTTAGGCCTCTCATAAATCTTGCAATAAGAGGATGAGAGGAAACAGGTTGTCCATTGAGAGGTTTAAGGGATGCTGCAATAGCGCTCAAATGGACCCTTACTGAATTCGTTTTAAGGCCTGCATTGGAGAGATGCAGGAGATATTCCAGTAAAGAATTTAAAGGTAGTGCTAAAGGGTCAAGACCCTTTTGAGCACACCAAATGGAAAATCTTTTCCATTTAAAAGCGTAAGAACGCCTAGTGGAAGGTTTCCTAGAGGCATGGAGGATATCCTTCACTTGCTGAGAAAGATTGGAGTCTTGAAGGTCTAGGCCTTCAGTAACCAAGCTCTGAGGTGAAGGGACTTGGGGTTTGGGTGCCACAAAGTCCCCTCCTCCTGAGACAGAAGGTCTGGGGCAGCTCCCAAGTCCAGGGAGGGGGCTTGGGAGAGATGCAGAAGTAGAGAGTACCACACTTGGCGTGGCCAGCGTGGAGCTATGAGGATCATAGATCCTTGGTCCCTCTGAAGTTTGAACAGGGAATCAAAGGAATGGGTGGAAAGGCATAGAGGAATTCCTGACCCCAATGAAGGAGGAAGGCATCCTTGGCCTGAGCTCCCTGACACGGAATTCTGGAACAGAACCAGGGAAGTTTGGCATTCCACGGACTTGCAAATAGGTCTATGTCCGGGGTTCCCCATTCCTGGAAGATTCTGAGTACCTGATCCATGTGCAGGGACCATTCGTGTGGAAGCAGAACTCGACTGAGTCTGTCTGCCCAAGAGTTTTGGATTCCTGGGAGGTATACTGCCAGGAGATGGATTTGATGCTCTCTGGCGAAGGCCCATAATCTTAGAGCTTCGTTGCAAAGTGACAGAGAGCCAGTCCCTCCTTGTTTGTTTATGTAAAACATGGCTACTTGATTGTCGGTATGAACAAGGACTGTCATGTTGTTGAGGAGGGTATGAAAGACCTTGAGAGCAAGGAAAATTGCTCGCAGTTCCAAAAGGTTGATATGAAGGGTGGTCTCCTGTGGAGACCAAGTGCCCTGAGTGGAGAGGTCTTGGAGATGAGCTCCCCAACCCATTTGGGAGGCATCTGTTGTGAGGGTTGCTTGGGGTAACAAAGGTTGGAAGGGGGCCCCCAACAACAGATTTTGGGTGGACATCCACCATTGGAGAGACCAAAAGAGACATTTTGAGGTTGCTATTTGGTCTGAGAGAGCTCCTGATGCTTGAGTCCATTGGGTGGACAAAGTCCATTGAGCTGCTCTCATATGCAGGCGAGCATAAGGCACCACATGAACTGTGGATGCCATGTGGCCTAGCAGTTGTAGCATCTCCCTGGCAGTCAAGTGGTTTCTGGACTGGGTTTGAGAGGCCAAGTGCACTAGACGGTGGCAACGGGCTTGAGGAAGATAGGCCCTTGCAGTGGTGGTATCTAGCCAGGCCCCTATGAATTCTAGGGACTGAACAGGGGTGAATTCAGACTTTGGCAGATTGATGACAAGTCCCAGATACTGCAGTATGCATCTGGTGTGGTCCAGGGAAGTCTGAACCTCGGACTGAGATGGAGCTCGGATGAGCCAGACGTCCAGGTATGGGAAAACAAAAATTCCCAGGGTGCGTAGAAATGCAGCCACTATTGACATGCATTTGGTGAACACTCTTGGAGCAGAGGCTAGACCGAAGGGGAGTACTCTGTACTGGAAATGTTTTCCTTGGAACAGAAACCGTAGGAATTTTCTGTGGGATGGATGGATGAGTATATGCGTGTACGCATCCTTTAGATCTAGAGAACAAAGCCAATCCTGACCCTGCAGGTATGGAAGGAGAGTACCTAGAGAGAGCATCTTGAATTTCTCCTTGCATAGAAATTTGTTCAATTCTCTCAGATCCAGAATGGGTCTGTATCCCCCTGTTTTCTTGGGAATGAGAAAATAAGGGGAGTAAAACCCTGACCCCTGTTGAAGAAGAGGAACCTCTTCTATTGCCCTTTGGGCAAGAAGGGTGGTCACCTCCTGACCCAACAGGTGCAGGAGAGATGGGGGAGAATTGAAATGTCTCACCATGTTTCAGAAAACAACTGAAAACCATGCTGTTCATAGAGCACTATGGTCACATCACATAACCTAAGAGAATGGATAACAGCACTCCAATCCTCCCAAACAACTGAATATATATAAAATATGATTCTAGCACCACTGTAAATAGCCCACCCTGTATATAGCTCAAACAAATCAAGCACCCAACACATCCCTCACACAACTAAGTTTTATCCTCACTGCATGTACAACACACACACTTTACCTGATTGCTTGCTGTGATACCACCTTGATTATTAAGATAAGGCGGTTTAGAAATACTGTTAAATAAATAAATAAATAAATAAATAAATGGTACGGGGAGGAAGGCTGGAGAAATGTAATTTGTAGCCCTCTCTGATGATAGAGAGGGTCCACTGTTCTGATGTGATTTGCTCCCATCTGGGAGCAAAATGAGTTAACCTTCCTGGAATGGTGAGAGGCTCTGGCTGTTGTAGAGCCAGAAAAGTTAAGTTCTCTAGAAGTAAGTCAAAAACCCTGAGGAGGTTGGGACTGCTGAACTGTAGCAGTCCCTGCAGGATTTGCCCTGGCCTGTTTAGATTGCTGACGCTTAGGAGCAAAGCAAACTTGGGAAGATTGTTGGCCAGTATTTGTGGAAAATCTGGTCTTTTTGTAGAAAGGCTTCTTAAAAGATTTTTTCTTGGCAGGGGTAGAGGTAGACTTAGAAAGTCTATCTAAAGTCTATGGTTACACGATGCAAGGTTCCACATTAGGAACCACCACCCAGGAAAAAGATTTAGGCGTCATTGTGGATACCTTGTTAAAACCCTCGGCCCAGTGTGCAGCGGCGGCCAAGAGAGCAAATAGAATGCTAGGTATGATAAGGAAAGGAATGGAAAATAAAACAAAAGATATTATAATGCCTCTATATCGTCGTTCCATGGTGAGACCACACCTTGAATATTGTGTGCAATTCTGGTCGCCGTATCTTAAAAAGGATATAGCAATTTTAGAAAAGGTTCAGAGAAGAGCCACCAAAATGGTAAAGGGGATGGAAGGCTACTCCTATGAAGAAAGGCTAAAAAGGTTAGGGCTCTTTAGCCTGGAGAAGAGACGGCTGAGGGGAGATATGATAGAAGTCTATAAATTAATGAACGGAGTGGAACGGGTAAACGTAGATCGATTGTTTACCTTATCAGAATATGGAAAGACTAGGGGACATGCAATGAAGCTACAGGGTAAACTATTTAAGACTAATAAAAGAAAATATTTTTTCACTCAACGTGTAATCAAACTCTGGAATTTGTTACCAGCTGTTAGTGTAGCTGGGTTTAAAAAAGGTTTGGACAAGTTCCTGGAGGAAAGGTCCATAAACCATTATTAAGAAGGGACCCAGGATATCAATGCTTGAACCAGTACAAGCATTGTGGAACCTGTGTCCCTTGGGGAAACTGCTAGGTACGTATGACCTAGATTGGCCACTGTTGGAAACAGAATGCTGGGCTTGAGGGACCTTGGTCTGACCCAGTATGGCATATCTTATGTTCTTATGTCTTATGTAAAGCAGCATTCTCTGCATCCATTTGAGTGGCTTTGATTTGCCACTCCTTGCCAAACAGATTTTCACCTGTACAGGGCAGATTGCCCAACCCATCTTGGACCCAGGGTTCTAGGTCAGAGGCCTGGAGCCAAGCAATTCTGCGAGCAGCTATGGCAATGCCTGAGGCTCTGCTAGCACCCTCAAAGGAGTCAAAGGCAGCTCTGTTGGAGAACTTTGAAACATCTTGGGTATGCTTTAACAAAAGAAGGAATTCCTCCTTCCTATCCTCTGGGATAAAGGGGAGGAAATGGTGTATCTTCAGTGCAATCTCCTTCAGAAACATGCCCATATAGAGGCTGTATGAATTGATTCTGGCAATAAGCATACTGGCTTGGAAGATTTTCCTACCAAAAGCATCCAAAGTCCTACATTCTCTTCCTGGGGGAGTGGAAGAGTGTCTTTTGGTACTCTTTATCCTTTTCATAGCTGACTGTACCACAATAGAGTGGTGAGGAAGCTGAGGTTTTTGAAAACCAGGAGAAGGAGGGACACGATACATGGTGTCCAAACGACGAGAATGTGGAGATAAGGTGAGAGGAGTCTCCCATAAGTCCATCATGTGTTCTTGAAGAATTTCATGGATGGGCAAGGTGACTGCCTCTTTGGGAACCTTAGAGTATCCCAAAATATCTAATTTTTTTGCTCTAGGTTCTTTTTCAGAGGTTACTGAAACTGAGAGCCCCTTGGCTAGTTCAAGAATGAAGTCTTGAAAGGACAAATCCTTTCCAAATCCTCTGGAGGAGACATTCTCCTCTTTGGAGAAGAGGGCTCCTCAGGAAGAGTAAGAGATACTTCAGCAGAGTCTTCTGAGGTATCGGAATCATCAGAAGACTCGAAGTATCGTCTATTAGCTTCCAAAGATCGATACGCATATCGATCGGTATCCACATCGGGCGTACCCGGAACCGGATCGGTATCGGGATAAACCCCGGAACCGGGAACCGGAACCTGTATCCTGGTGGAAGTGGATGCTCTGGGTACCGGTATCGGTTGTGGTACCGGAACCGGAACCGGAACCGCTTGGTGCGGTACCGAGGGCGTTGCAGCTTTAATAAAAGCCATTATGGCTTGCTGCATGGATTGAACGGTATTATCCATAGACGCCACGACTGCCTGGATGTCGGTACCGGTATGGGCCGGTACCCCAGAGCAGTCTAACAGGTGATCGGTCGAGGCCGTGCCATCGATGTCAACCTGTAACCCCATAGGAGGAGCTTTGGAAGCCGGAGCTTCCCGCCGGGGTTGTTTGGCTGGGGCAGGGTCCTCAGGGTCAATCCCAAGGGCCTCTCGATAGAAATAAAGAAAAAAGACCGGCGGTACCGGTCCGGAATCGGGGAAGGCAGACACGCGGCCAAAGAAACAAATTAAAATAACAACTTCTTCAACGGTGACAGGAACACGACCTGCTGGCTCCGCGGAAAAAGAAGAACTGAGGAGAGTTGGTCAGGAAGGCGGGAAGGCAGCGCGCATGTGCTGTGGGAGGCCCCAAAAGCTTTCCTTTCTGGGAAGCTGGGGAGCTTTCCCACGCAGGCTCCGTCGGTTCCGACGTACCCATATGTGAGGACTCATTCCTGCTTGTTCCTGGAGATGCTCTGCTACGAGGGGACATAGAATGAGGGTGAAAGGCGATAGACTCAGGAGTAATATTTGGAAATATTTCTTTATGGAAAGAGTGGTAGATCCGTGGAATAGTCTCTCAGTGGAGATGGTAGAGATGAGGACAGTATCTGAATTCAAAGAAGCATGGGACAAACAGAGGATCTCTAAAGGAAAAAAGGAGACTGTTGTAGTGGTTGATATGGAAGGGCAGACTAGATAGGCCATGTGGTCTTTTTCTGCTGTCATGTTTCTATGTTTCTATTTGTTGTACCAATGGCAATCCTACAGCATTTATGCCCATGGTGCCACCCATGGCCAACTCTGCAGTGACTCAAGATGTATACATCTTGACACCCAACAAATTATTATTTTTTGTTCAGGGCCTTTTCAGCAGTTGCTGAAATTGAGTTCCATTCAGGCACCCAACAGAGATGCGTTGACCTATCTCCTTTCTTATAAATTAGTTCAACACGGTAAACCTCAATAGAAACCGGGAAGAAATCCTATGCAGCGATTGGTTAATGTAATTAATCTAGTTGATTTTAGGAGTGGAGGAGAAGCCTAATGGTTGGAACAGAAGGCTGAAAACCAAAGAAGCCAGGCTCAAATCCCACCGATGCTCCTTGCAGTGCAGGCCCCAGGATTAGTGCAATGTCTTGGGCACCCTAGGTAAACCTTCGGCCTTACACCAGCCTGCCCCAACCAAGATTCTGAAAATGAAAGTCACGAGTCAAGGTCATCTGAACACCCCCTTTCAACAACAATCATGTAAAAATGCATATTTGAGTGTGCTTGCTCTCCCTGCAGCTAGAAGAATGTGCCGATGGCTCTTTGAATTTATTGTCCTCCTTTGAATGTTGCTGCTCATTGCAGTCCTCCAGAAGCTGCTGCCCTAGGTGCTTGCCTAGTCTTGTTTGACGGGCCGGCACTGGCTCCTTGTGATCTTGGATAAGTCACTTAACCCTCCAGCGCATTAAGTACAAACTAAGAGGCATGTTTACTAAAGGTCAATGAAATTAATGTGCATTAGGTACCATTGTGCCCATAGAAATAAAAGGACTGCGGGCACTTAACTCATGTTAAAGCCTTTAGTAAACAATGCCCCTTAGACTGTAAACGCTCCAGGGACAGGGAGATAACTACTGTACACACGAATGTAACTTACCTTGAACTTCTGAGAAAGGCACCAGCTAAATCCAAACATCAGAATTTTAGGGGCTAGAAAATGTTTGTGACAGCGAGCTTAGCTAATGCAAAACCAGGATCCAAGGGGTGAAAATACAAAAGGAAACCCTCTTATAAAACAAGTAGTAGAAAAACGTTTTTTGTCAGACCCTCACAAAACTGTCCTCAGTAAACTGGGCCAGCAACCAATATCAGATCCATTTTACTAAATATTTACTATTACAAAAAATTAGAAGGCAAAAATTTAGAGATTCAGCAAATCCTTCCATTACATATTCATCATAGCAGTAAACATACAAACATCATAGCGCCATGTTTCGAACCATACAGCAATTAGCAAATATCAGGCTCTGCATGGGGGACACTGAGTACTTAGCTTCTCCGTCACATGTTTTGTAGCCAAACATTGATGCAGCGGTCCGAACTTTGCTTTCACTTCTCACTTCCTATTATTCTTTGAGAAAATAATGGATTCCTTGAAAGCAAATGAATTACCTTTCTGTGACACCCTGTAGGCCAATGGATTACAGTCAGTCCTAGATGGATTAAAGACCTGTAGATCTTCTATTCTACCATGCAAGTGTTTCCATTGAATGGGCTGGATCCACCATCAAATACCCAAATACTCTGCCTGCTGAAAAATTTCTCTTGCCTGCAAAAAAAAAAGAGAAATAATATAAATAAAACAAAATAAGTTTCCGCATAACTAGAAGTGTGGATTTTCCCTGTCAGCAAGCTATGAAGTCCCTTGAATCTCGTATTCCTGTCATTTTCTTTTCCTTTGGTTTCAAGATCTATTAGCCAGGGTTAATACCGTGTACAGTCTTCCCATTCTGCTTCGCCATCCATCTGCAGTCGGTGGGCAGGGGGAGCGGGGCGGAGCCTCGCACAATGGCGCTGTTCAGGTAGTTCCATGGCAATCTCATTCTATTCTTTGGGCTTTCTGTCCTGACACCTGATCAAAGTCAAACTATCAGTTCATTTCCTACAGGAAATTCAAAATGTTTCGTATCTGATCCTAGGAGAGGTGGAGAATGGATCCTATATGCAAGGCAGCAGGAAGTGCTTCAAATTATAACTGGATACTGTGTTGTGCTGGTGATGGCTGTACAGATAAATCCCTTCTAGCTAACACACATCTCACTTCAAATTTTGTCAGAGGACAGAAGACTCTTTATTTAGTGAGGGCATTCAGGAATGCTTTGGCTAGATAAGACGGACTGGTTAGGAATGTTTGGTTGGGGCTGTTGGAGGCAGCGCATAGCCTTCTTTCAGGTTGCAGATGTTTTAGCAATATTCCAAATGTCCATTAAATCACAATTTAATGTGAGTCTTGTCTGAAGTCAATAGAATTATTTTATAGGCCTTTCGTATTCTGTTTTGTCACTGCTTGGGGAAGATAATTTTCAAAATGATCTGCCTGGGTAAAAAATGTTTTACCTGTGCTAATCCATTGTCTGAAAATGGCCTCCCTCAACAGAGTTGCCAAGTTCCCCAGTTCTATGAGTGAGATTTTATTCCAGTTCTGGTTTTAAATTTGCATTGCAATGCATTGTGGTAATTGTAGACCCTGATTTTACTCATTGGAATCAGTCAGGAGTGGCCCAAGGGTGATGCGGGGTCATGTACAGAGACTCATTGCGGGGTCTCATTTGCATATCCACTGGACCTCATTTGCACAAATTTAATTTATTTTATTTTAAAATGTATATGTTGCCCATCTAAAATTTTAGGCGGCTCTCAAAGGAGCCCTTCACAAGCCTCTTTTTTCTCCTGGCAATGACTTAGAGGCACGTTTACTAAATATCAATGTGTGTTAAGTGCCACTGTGCCAATAGAAATAAATGGGTGTTCTTGCACTTAACGCACATTAACATTTGTGAATGCACATTAACTTCCAGTAAACATGCCTGTTAATGAGTGTCTGAATACCATTTGCCTGGGCAGTGAGGATAAAGAAAGACTACCAAATTTCTACATTACTATACTCCAGTGCCAACTGCCAGGCACATTAGGAACTACTACAAACACTGCCCATTTAGAACCCATAGCAAACCCGCCGTATCCTAACAGCACTACCAGGACCCACAAAGCATCAAACCCTACCTATCAAAAGGCAACACTACAAATATTAAACCTCTTGCATGAAACAAGAAATGCCCTTTAACCTCCCAGTAATCAGTGTGCCGGCAGACTGCAAGAGAACACAGCCGCTGGAGTGAAGGAAAACACTGCTCTTCAGTCTGGTGGCTGTGCAGAGGTGAGCCGGGGCTTCAGGCCTCTCCGGCTCCCACTGAAGCCGGTCAGGCAGGCATGGAACCATGTGTGACCGGCCCTGCAAATGGTCAGGAGTCGGGACGCACTCAATCAGACACCATGTGCAGCATGAAGTTGGTGCGGGGCCCTGTGTAAACAATATTCTCACACATGCGTCAGGCCGGTCCTGGAATCAGTGCTGCAGGTCCCATAATGCATCAGGATGAGATTGTCAAAAATCAAGGACTGGCTTAAAATCTCACTCCTGGAACTGGGTAACTTAGCAGCTCTGCCCCCAATGCGGCTGAAAGTCTACATGTTCTTTCACACAGGGTGTATCTTTTGTCCACAGGTCCCCAAAGTTTTCATGGGAAGGGCCACAATCAATAAAAAGGCTGGATAGGGGAAGGGTCCCCTTCGGAGGAGAGTTTGCTGAGTTGAATGGGGAAGTACCTGGTCCTTTTGGTGATTTCAAACGCTGGGAAAGGAAGAAATCAGGGCGTGGCTCCCAGGGGCGTGGCAAACAAACCTATCCCATCCTTTCCCTCTTTTCCTTGAATCTGTCCACTAGATGGACTACGCATCGACATTGGGTGGCATGAATTTGGGGGTGGCATCAGCAAAGCAAAACAGTGGCACTGTGAGGCATAGTCAGCAGAGGGTCTTTGAGCATATGTGTGTACTCCAGGCTTGCCATGTTCTGCCCCCTCCTAAACAGTAAGTTTGCATCGAAGAGAACAAAATACGACAGGGCCCTGAGAACTTGCGTGTGCTCAAAGGCCTCATGCTGTCTTTTAGGCCTGGGTGGATGTAGCATGGTGGCGGCAGTGATGAGGGGAGGGGGACAGGCCAGGGAAGAGGAAGCTAAGCTGGACATAGGGGGGGGGGAGAGAGAACATACTCCCAGTCCTATAGCTCTGGAGCAAGGAGACCAACACAGACCCCAGTCCTGCATTATCGGGTGGGTAACACTTCCTCTCCAGGGAATGATGGTACTCAGCCTTGGACTGGTGCAAGGTGGGACAGAGCTGTCACCATGGAGATCAGGGTTGGCTGCGTTGAGTCCCTTTGACAGGCTCTGCAGTTCTGGGCTCCAGAGGCAGTGGCCGTTCTCAACCATGTCGCTCTCTCGCCTTCTTCCTGGGGTCCTTGCCACTTTCCCAGCAGAGGAAAGGAAGAGGAGGATATGAGCAGAAGAAAAGCTTGGCAGGTTGGGATAAAAAGTGAAGAACCATTGAGACTGGAGGCTAGGTTGCTTACAGCCTGCTGGCTAAAATTCCTAAATTTCAGGAGGGAGGAAGAGAGACTGCATGAGCCAAAAAAAAGCATTAAAAAAACTTGCTCCACAGTCTAGTTTTGACCTACGGTCAAGAAAAGCACAGAGGGCCAGCATAACCTGCTCCACAGGCTGCATCCAATCCCTGGGCAATAGTTTGGGGACCCTAGTTTTAGTCGCATTGAAAGGAAGCATTCCTGACGGCGTGTTGTGGTCGGGTGGGGAAAACTATGTGTGCAGGCTGCATTTTCAACTCTATGCATGCACGTTGCCAGCAAACTCTACCCTCAGGTAGGAAAAGCAAGTACCATGGACCTGAAACAAATTTCAAAGCAAAAATACAAGCCTAGGTTTATTTTAAGAATGGGGGCATATCCCATGGCTCAAAAATATGTGTAGTCTTTGCAAAGCTAAACCAAGAGCAGCGTGAGTAGTGAGGTCGCACATGACGCAAGTACAGAAGGGACGCTGACATCGTCACGGGGCTTCCAGGAAGCCCAATAAGAGCAAGTTCCTGCATGTGGCTGGGGAGACAGGGGTGGGGGCATCGGGTTTACAAACTGTACAGGATGCAGTTCTAGCCTGGTACAGGGTCTTTGAAAGTGTCCCCCCATAATGTCACCTTCTCTGAGGATGCATTTTATCTCCTTTGCTGGACGAATATAATGTTGATTTTAACCTTTATTTCTAACCTAGTGCTGGGACTGAGTGTAAAACTGCGGTTGGTCTTGGAAGCTGAGGTATATTCCATTTAACTTTTTAAAAGCAAAAAAAAAAAGCAAGTTCAATTCAAGTCTACAAATTCTTAGGCTGACTGATTTATAACTGGAATGGTTCTCTAGAGTATGTGGAAATATGGGTAAGTGCATATTAGGTATTGGGTTCTCTGGATCTCTGCAGATGTGACATAGTCTCTGTAGGCTGTGCTGAACAGCTGTGAATACTCTGCGGAGTTCCTCGAAGAAAATATTTCAGGATAATTTATTTGGAACTTCAGATTATAAGACAGCCAGTGCATACATAGTCAAATCGTTTTAATGAGTCACTGCTTAATTACCTTCCTCCAACCCCTCCCGCCCCCCAACACACACACATATAAGGCTATTTGTGCAATTCCGTCTCATGGACATTTATCATGAAAATTTCACATTTCGTCTGAACCAATGAGTTGTGGAACCTGTGTCGGTCTGGAGAAAACAACAGATAAGGAAACCATCCATAAGGAGTCCAGAAAATTCAAAAGTCTCTCCGCAAAAAAACATAAATAACTAAAATAACAGACCGTGGAGCATAAATATCTTCCATCCATGGCATTCACAAAATATTTGCTCAGTTCAGTGCTTAAGTTAATGTAGCAGACCCTTTGGAGGGGAGGAGGGCTAAGGTTTGGCATAACTCTGATGGTTGCAGGTGTTATTTTTATAGGTTCCGAAGGATAAGGGGGACAGGTTACTCTCAAGGCCCTAGGTGTATGAGACAACGTTTTACTTCTAACGTCTTCAATCACCCTTCTCTTGGTCCACTTTGAAAAAAGACCAGCCAAGCTGGTGAAAGAATAAAAATAAAATTTACTGGGTGTTAAAAGTTAACTGTTCATCTGTTACTTCACAGACAATACACAAAAGACAAAACAGAACAATGAAAAAGAAGACACAGTTCAGAGATTGGGAGTTCATTGTTGGTCTTCCTCTCTATTCTCCTCTCCTCACCTCTTTCACCTGTGGGCTCCTCTTCTCCAGTCACCCTGCCATTTTTTATGTTTCTGCAGTAGGGGCAATGGTAGCAGCAGAGCAGACATCAAATTGACACCCGCCCCCCTCCCCCCCCCCCCGGCAGGTCTTTCCATGCTTGCTTGCATGTTTGGTCTCTCCCTCCTCTGACGTATGCCTCCGATGTCTGCTTTGCTTCCGCCATTGCCCCCCCGCTACCACCAAGGAAACATAAAAAACAGCAGCAGGCAAGGGCAGGCAGTGCAGAGAGCCAGCTGGACATGGGGTGTAGGGTAAGGTATGATGGGCAGATGCTGGGCAAACGGCAAACTTGTGATGATGAGGGGGGAAGCGTGCCAGATGTACAAGTCACACAGGGCACATTTATGGCTTGGTACAGCCCTGCCTGCCCGTCCTGAGCTGCGCCCAAATTTATACTGCTCCAGGCACGAACAAGCATCAGAAAAGTGCTCGTTTTGCCAGCCAAACATCTGGAGGGTGTGGCAAAAGAGGTACACTCATATCTCCTATATTTTCTATGTTGACAATAAACACTGATGGGGAATGAGGGCTCTCATTTTCATTTTGCCATGCAGATGGATGTCCCTGTAAGCAATCTAACATGCGACAGACGTCCCTGGCCCACATTTTGTGGTGGGAATGTCTATATGGATGCTGGCATGGGAGTCTATGTTAGGGACATCTATATTTCTAAATCAGGCTGAAACGTAGACGTCTCCGGCATTTTTCTGCTCATTTTGCTCTGAACAACTTCGATTGCACTTGGATGCCCATTCTAAAATATCTCTTAAAATAAACAGTTCATAAACATAAAAATGCTTCCTAGAAAAACCAGATTTTAGATATTTTCCAGAAAGGCAGAGCCAAGTCCTAAGTGAAGCCACATTCCAGAGTTCAGGGGCATAGCTAGAGAAGGCTCTCTTCCATGTATATGGACATCTCAAATCAGCCACTCCTAGCCTTCGTAAAAGAAAATCTTCTGAAGAAGGAAGCATACATCTAGACAACTTCATCCTTAATTCTGAGTGACCAGAAGTAACATTTTAAACACCATCGATAACACTTTAAATCTGATCAGGTACTCCATAGAAGCCCATGTAGCCTGTCCAGTGCTGACACCGGGTCACAAGGTTCAAGCCCCCGAAGAAACCCTAGTTGATGCATTCTGGGCCTGCTGCATTCTGGCTAACTGTTCCTTAGATAGCCTCTAAACAACGTGTTGCAATAGCTGAATATGTTCATTATTGCTTGCCATGTGCCAGGGGAAACTAATGAGATTGCTGATTCACTTTCTTGTTTTCATGCTGCCTCACTCTGTAGGCTTCCCCAGTGGTGAGCACCTTGCCGGCGGAACTGTGGAGAGTTGGATTTGAACTGCTGGCTGTTTGTGTCCTTGTCCAGCAACAGGTGGAAGGCTTACTGGAGAGCTTGGAAGAGGCCATGGAGCTTCACAGAGCAAAGAGGCTTCAGCCCTGTGCAGGGACTGATGCTAACACAGCAGTTAGATTTCATAACCCTGGGGTGGAGGAACATCAGTGAGGCATGCTAAGCTGATACTGGCCAAGGTGGCCTTTTTCCTAAAGATCGTTGGGTGGAGGGACACAACTAAGAAATTCCTAGTTAAAAAGGTAATGGACATCGAGTCTTCCAATTTTTCAAGATCCTCTTGCAATTTTTCACAATCCACTTGTGTTTTAACAACTTGGAATAATTTTGTGTCATCTGCAAATTTGATTACCTTATTCCTATTTCCAGATCATTTATGAATATGTTAACATGCAGCGGACCCAGCACAGACCCCTGGGGTATTCCACTATTCACCTTTCTCCATTAAGAAAATTGGCCATTTAGCTCTACCCTCTGCTTTTTATCTTTTAACCAATTCCTGATCCATAATATTACACTGCATCCAATCCCATGACTTTTTAATTTTGCCAAGAGTCTCTCATGAGGGATCTTGTCAAAGGTTTTCTGAAAATCCAGATATACTTTATCAACTGGCTCACATTTGTCTACCTGTTTATACACACCTTCAAAAAAATATAACAGATTAGAAAGACAAGACTTTCCTTGGCTAAACCCATGTTGACTTTCTCCCATTAAACTATAGCTATCTATATGTTCAGTAATTTTATTCTTTAAAATGGTTTCTACCATTTTGCTGGGTACTGACATCAGGCTCACTAGTCTGTAGTTTCCCAGATCATCCCTGGAACCCTTTTTAAAATATGGAGTTACACTGGCCACTCTCCAATCCTCAGGTACTACAGATGATTTTAATGATAGTTCACAAATTACTAATAGTAGGCCTGCAATCTCATATTTCAACACCCTTGGATGTATATCATCCAGTCCACGTAATTTGCTACTCTTCAGTTTATCAAACTGTTGTAATGCATCCTCCCAGTTTATCGATATTTCTTTCAATTCTTCCACTACATCACCTTTATATACCATTTCAGGCACGGGCAACTTCCCTACATCTTCTTCAGTGAAGACCGAAGCAAATAATTCATTGAGTCTCAGAATTCATTGGTGAAGAGGTGGTTCTATATGTTAAAGAGGGCATCGAATCAAACAGGATAAAGGTTTTGCAAGAAACAAAATTCACTATAGAATCTCTATGGATAGAAATTCCATGTAAAAAGGGGAAGGGAATGGCATTAGGGGTGTACTACCGTCCACCTGGACAGAATGCATAGACAGATGATGAAATGCTAACAAAAATTAGGGAAGCTAATGTGAGATTACAATTACCCTGGGAATGACTGGGTCAAAGTCACATCAGGACATGCTAAAGAGGTGAAGTTTCTAGATGAAGTAAATAACTGCTTCATGGAGCAGCTGGTGCAGGAACCGACACCCAGGGATGCTATATTAGAGCTAATCCTCAATGGAACATAGGATCTAGTGCGAGAGGTAACTATTTTGGGGCTGCTTGGCAATAGCGATCATAATATGATCACATTTGATTTAATTAATGGAGAGAGAATAGCAAAGAAATCCACTGCACTAGCATTCAACTTTGAAAAAAGAGACTATAATAAAATGAGGGAAATGGTTATGAAAAAACTAAAAGGAGCAACTGCAAAGGTTAAGAGTTTATATCAGGCCTGGGCATTATTTAAGAATACTATCTTGGAAGTTCAGATCAGATGTATTCCATGCTTTAGAAAAGGTGGAAGGAAGGCCAAATGACAGCCAGAATGGCTTAAAGGTGAGGTCAGAGAGGCTGTTATAGCTTTCAGAAAATGGAAAAAGGAGCCAAATGCCGAAAACAGGAAAGAGCATAAGTACCGGCAAGTTAAATGCAAGGCATTAATAAAGTAGGCAAAGAGAATATTTGAAAAGAAGCTTGCAGTGAAAGCTAAGGTGCATAATAAAAACTTTTCAAGTATATTTGTAGCAAAACAGCTATGAGGGAGTCAGTTGGACCATTAGATGATGGAGGGGTAAAAGGTGCACTGAGAGAGGACAAGGCCATAGTGGAGAGACTGAATGAATTTTCTGTTTCAGTCTTTAATGAAGAAGATGTAGGAAACATACCCATTCCAGAAATGATATTTAAAGGTGATGTATCAAAGGAATTGGAACAAAGCTTGATAAATTGAGAAGATGTAATACAGCTAATTGATAAACTTTTTTTAGTGCCATCAAGTCAGTGTTGACTCATTGTGACCCAGCTACCTCTGGGTTTTTTTGGCAATGTATCACTGGAAGTAGATTGCCAGCCTTTTCTTCCAAGGTGATGGAGGGTAAAGTGACTTGCCCAAAGTCACAAGGAGTGCCAGTGGGAAATGAACCCTTGATCTTCTGGGTACTAGGCAGTTGCTCTAACCACTAGGCTACTCCTCCACTCCAATTGATAAACTAAAGAGCGGCAAATCACCTAGACTGGATGGTATATATCCCAGGGTGGTGAAAGAACTTAAATATGAGATTGTAGAATTACTATTAGTAATCTGTGATTTATCATTAAAATCATCTGTAGTACATGAAGATTGGAGAGTGGCCAATGTAATGCCAATTGTTAAAAATGGTTTTAGGGGTGATCCAGAAAACTACAGACCAGTGAGCCTGACATCAGTACCAGGCAAAATGGTGCAAACCATTATAAAAGGCAAAATTACTGAACATGTAGATAGTCGTGCTTTAGTGGCAGAAAGCCAACATGGATTTAGTCAAGGAAAGTCTTGTCTCACCAGTGAGACAAGAAATGCCCGCATTATGACTCAGCGCCGGCGGGCTCAACTTTAATAGAGCTGCAGGAAAGAAGAGAAACGCTTTTCCTTCCCACGGCTCTGCAAAGATGAGCCAGAGCAGCGGGAAGGGGGGGGGGGCGTGCAGGACCGCTGATTCTGCTGCTGCCGCTGTCAAGAAGCAGCGGCAGCAGCTTGTCCTGCAGGATTTTTTTAAAATTTTGAAGGCCGACTGAGGCGGTCTTTTTGGTGGCATTTTTTTCCGCCTCCAAAAGGTTGCCGCCTAAGGCCACCGCCTCACTCGGCCTCATTATAGAGTCGCCCCCGGGTATACCCTGCAGCATTGTATGCACGTTTTTGGTTCAAAAACACACACATACAGCTAATGGCCAAACATATTCAGATTCAAGTCCAGTTGAACTATTGGTCAAGACGAGGTCAGCAGCTTCAGAGAGGCAGCAAAGGACAGAAGCAATCAAAGCAAAACAATAGATCCTGACAGTCGCACAAACTCAAAGAACCATCAATCTGGACTTTTAACTGTAGGGAGGATGGACAATTTGCAAATAGCCTATTTGCCTGAGTAAATGAATTTCAGAAATTGCCCTTATTATATGCAAAACAAAGTTTCATCATAAGTATGATGTCCGATTATGCATTTTTACAAGATCATTGTGGGAAATGTCAAGGGGGATAGTGGTAGCTAGAGATTTGAAAGTTATTTGAAGCACTAACCTTGTTCACACTGGAGAAACCTGGGATGAGTTCCAAGTCTCTAACTGGCAAGCAAATGGGACATCTGCCTAGCGGCCATCTAATCGATTCCAGAGAGGTTTTATGTGAGTTGAAAAGAGGTTTGCTAAGGATTTTCAGCTCATATATTATATTGTGTAGCAGAGATGAAACAAATCCACAGTATAGAGATTCTAAAATGCTTTTCCATATATATGTTTTAAATTTGCATTTTTATGAAAAGCAACACATAAAGCCATTGAAAGGAGGATAATTTCCAAAAAACGTTTAGCAGACTAAATACAATTTCTTTGAGTAAACTGACTGTCCCTCCACCCAAATGTACGCATGGCTTCCCTATTTCACATGCTTTTAGGTGGCTTAAAAAAGGTATTAATAAAAATAAAATAGAAAAGGGGCATGCCCATGGACGTGCTCAGGTCCGAGGACCAAACTGTAAGGACGTTCTTTCATTTGCAAATGAAATGGAAATATCAAGAATACGTCTCAGTTCATTTGTGTCATATTGCATTTGAAATGATATAAATTAGCGCATAACAAAATTTCATTATGTACTTGTACTGTTTCAGTTGTCCACCATTTTAAAAAATTATTTTGAGGGTCTGGGAGCCCTGTCTCTCAATCCCCTTGCTCTTTTCTTTAAAATATATCCATTAGGTTCTGTGCCCCCATCTTCCCAAAATAGTAAATATGGGCTCTAGGCACTACCCCCCCCCCCCACCCCCCATTCCCAAACCTCACCCAACTCTTCCAGGATCCCTTAGACCCATTTTTGGCTGCACACTTCAAGTAAACAGCACACGCATACAGTATTTGCTTTTCAAATTTAATGGACAAGGGAAGTGGAAAGGCAGTGGACTAAACTGAAAAAGGCCATAACAAGGGCAACAGATGAAAAGGAAACCAATACGGTTCTCCAAAGAAGCGGCTGCAAAAGATAAAAGCAAAAACGACAACATTCACAATTTTCAGAGAAACACAAAATGAGGCACAAAGAAAAGACTACCAGATAAAGCTGAAAGAGGCAAAGAGAGAAAGGACGGCAAAAGCGCACACAGAGGATAAAATGGGCTACAGATGTGAAGCGACGTCACAAGACCTTTTTCAAGTAAGTATATTGGGGAGAGGAGGAAGGCCAAGGTGAAGCTGCAAGACTCAAAGTTGCTGAGGAATGATACGTGGAAAGTGATAAGGAAAAATCAGAAGTGCTAAACAAATACTTCTAGTCCATGTTCATGAAAGAAAATTCTAGAGAAGGACCACATATGAGTGAAAAAGGAACTAATGGGAATGGAATAGATACCACGCCATTCACGGGAGACATTATTTATGAACAATTTGCAAAACTGAAAGTGGACAAGAGCATGGGACCGAATGAGATACATCTCAGGATACTGAGAGAGTTCAGAGAGGTTCTGGTAGGATCTTTAAAGAATGTAGTTAATAGATTCTTGGAAATGGGAGAGGTTCCATGGGACTGGAGAAACTATAGGCCAGTAGAAAAATACTGGAGATGCTCCTGAAAGAAAGGATAGTGGTTTTCCTAGAATCCAATGGGTTGCAAGAGCTGAGACAAAATGGCTTTATCGAAGGAAGATCGTTCCAAATGACTCTGACTGATTTCTTTGACTGAGTGACCAGAGAACTAGATCAAGGGCATGCGATGGATGTAGTCTACTTAGATTTCAGCAGTCTTTGATACTAAAGGTAACTGAGTAGTCTTTGAAGAGAGAAGGAGATAAAAGAGGTCATTTTTGAAGGCTTGTTTGGCATTTGTGGCTACAAATAGCTGTGTTTGCTCGTGTTAATGTCCTACGTGCATAAGCAGCTATTTTAGAAAATCTGCTAGTTATATGTTTATATCTGTAGTATTCACAGTTTTGAAGGGGACATGTTGTGGACGTACCTAAAAGTATGCCTATATTTCTGATTTTTCAACAGTAGTAAATGCATACTTTCAAAAAGTCTCAACATTGGGAAGCTCACCTGCTCTGAGGCATGTGTAAGTGTCAGTTAACTCTTTGTTTCTCTTAGAGTTTAAACCACCTCAGAAAAAAAACAAAAATTAGAGTTTTGTAGCTCGACTTTCTCATCGACTTCCCTTGAATGTCCCAGTTTTGTAAAATTCGGGATTTGAGCATGCAAGTAATGGCACTTTCACATACAGCTTGCAAGATCAATCACCGTTTACACATGTAAGGGCCGACATTTACACCTGCAGCGTCCCGTGTGGTGATGCTCTCTTTCTAAACACGCTTTTTTCTAAAACTGGAGTTCCCACTTACACATGACATCTAAAGCACAGAGACGCCTCACGAGCCATTTTAGAAGCCGGCTCTGTGGAGGTCCAAGTCTGAAAGGCAGCATAGAAGAGTTGTGGATGGCGCATTCCTAGGATCCAACTCAGAGTTACTTGAATATTACAGTGTTTGTGTTCCGTACACAGAATGCGAGATTGGAGTTTATTGTTACTAAGCTATTGTATAGGTGTGGGCCGTGTGTTTTTATAGGATGTGATGATTAGCATGGGCTTTAGAAGGTGCAGGTGAAGGGGAGTGGGGAAGCAGTGCAGGCCTGGAAAGTGAAATTATTCTGGTCATCTTAGGGAGAAGGTATTATTGACCATACAGGCTAGTAAAGAGGGGAAGAAGAGGGAGATGTGCAGGTTGTCCCACTGAATAGGGATGGTGGGAAGGTTTGGAAACTGTGCAATTATTGACCATTGTTTTGTTCAGTAAAGTGGGAGTTTCAATTACATCTCCATGTGTGCTTTGGGGTTATTCCAGAATATCGCCACCTTAGAAAAGATGCCCGTTTAGGAAACCAACTGCTCATACAACTAGTCTGCTGAGTGAGTAGCCACATAAGGGTCATGGTTTGCAGCTTGTTGTGCTGTGAGGACTTGTGTGCATCAGTGATGCTGAGAGCTAAGCTATCGGTAGTTTAACTACTGGCAGGGTCTCCCAAAGTGGACAGATCTCAGCTGAGGTGCCAGACCAAGACAAACCATCCATCAGGGCAGCAGAAGAATGGGATAGTGTCGGCGGTAGAGGATCACATTTCTGTGACAATGGAAACAACACTAAACTTAAACTGCACGGAGGAAAAGCCCGGCAATCTACTTCTGCATCTTGCCATGAAAACCCAGTGAATAGTCACAACAAAACAAATTGCACTATAGTGCTGGAAGATGAGACCTCCAGGTCAGAAGACACTCAACTAGCTACTGGGGAGGAGCTGAAGACTTTTCAGAGTAAAGCCAGCATTTATGATGTGGTTAGATCAAAGCTCTCGGGACATCTGTCTACTGATGTAAGAACATAACATAAGAACATAAGATATGCCATACTGGGTCAGACCAAGGTCCATCAAGCCCAGTATCCTGTTTCCAACAGTGGCCAATCTAGGTCATACGTACCTAGCAGTTTCCCCAAAAGACACAGGTTCCGCAATGCTTGTCCTGGGTCAAGCATTGATATCCTGGGTCCCTTCTTAATAATGGTTTATGGACCTTTCCTCCAGGAACTTGTCCAAACCTTTTTTAAACCCAGCTACACTAACAGCCTTTACTACATCCTCCGGTAACAAATTCCAGAGTTTGATTACACGTTGAGTGAAAAAATATTTTCTTTTATTAGTCTTAAATAGTTTACCCTGTAGCTTCATTGTATGTCCCCTAGTCTTTCTATATTCTGGTAACGTAAACAATCGATCTACATTTACCCGTTCCACTCCGTTCATTAATTTATAGACTTCTATCATATCTCCCCTCAGCCGTCTCTTTTCCAGGTTAAAGAACCCTAACCTTTTTAGCCTTTCTTCATAGGAGTATCCTTCCATCCCCTTTACCATTTTGGTGGCTCTTCTCTGAACCTTTTCTAATAACGCTATATCCTTTTTAAGATACGGCGACCAGAACTACACACAATATTCAAGGTGCGGTCTCACCATGGAACGGTATAGAGGCATTATAATATCTTTTGTTTTATTTTCCATTCCTGTCCTTATGATACCTAGCATTCTATTTGCTCTCTTGGCTGCCGCTGCACACTGGGCCGAGGGTTTTAACATGTTATCCACAATGACGCCTAAATCTTTTTCCTGGGTGGTGGTTCCTAATGTGGAACCTTGCATTGTGTAACCATAGTTTGGGTTGTTCTTCCCTAGGTGCATAACTTTGCACTTGTCCACATTAAATTTCATCTGCCATTTTGATGCCCAGTCTTCCAATTTATCAAGATCCTCTTGCAATTTTCCACAATCCTCTTGGGTTTTAACAACTTTAAATAGTTTTGTGTCATCTGCAAATTTTATAACCTCACTCGTTATTCCACTTTCCAGGTCATTTATGAATATGTCAAAAAGCAGCGGACCCAGCACAGATCCCTGGGGTACACCACTATTCACCTTTCTCCATTGGGAAAGTTGGCCATTTAGCCCAACGCTCTGCTTTCTCTCTTTTAACCAGTTCCTGATCCACAATAGTACACTGCCTCCTATCCCATGACTCTTTAGTTTTGCCAAAAGTCTCTGATGAGGGACCTTGTCAAAGGCTTTCTGAAAGTCTAGATACACTATATCAACTGACTCACCTTTGTCCACCTGTTTATTCACACTTTCAAAAAAACATAACAGATTAGTAAGACAAGATCTTCCTTGTCTAAAGCCATGTTGGCTGTCTCCCATTAGGCCATGACTATCTACATGCTGAGTAATTTTATTCTTTATGATGGTTTCTACCATTTTTCCCGGTACTGACGTAAGGCTCACCGGTCTGTAGTTTCCCGGATCACCCCTGGAACCCTTTTTAAAAATTGGTGTTAGATTGGCGATCCTCCAATCTTCAGGTATTAGAGATGATTTTAATGATAGTTCACAGATTACTAATAGCAGGTCTGCAATCTCATATTTCAGTTCTTTCAACACCCTTGGATGTATACCATCCGGCCCAGGTGATTTGCTACTCTTCAGTTTATCTAATAGTTGTAATACATCTTCCCGATGTATCGATATTTCCTTCAATTCTTCCGCATTTTTAAATACCACTTCAGTCATGGGTAACATCTCTACATCTTCCTCAGTAAAGACCGAAGCAAAGAATTCATTCAGTCTCTCCGCTATCGCCTTGTCACCTCTTAGTGCCCCTTTAGCTCCTCTATCATCTAATGGACCAACTGACTCTCTCACAGGTTTTTTGCTACGAATGTACTTGAAAAAATCTTTATTTCGCGTTTTTGCTTCCGCAGCAAGCTTCTTCTCAAATTCTCCCTTTGCCTGCTTTATCAATGCCTTGCATTTGACCTGCCAGTGCTTGTGCTGTTTCCAGGTTTCGTCGTTTGGCTCTTTTTTCCATTTCCTGAAAGATGCTTTTTTGGCAACAACAGCCTCTCTGACCTCACCTTTAAACCATGCTGGCAGTTTTTTGGACTTCCTTCCACTTTTCTTAAAGCGTGGAATACAGCTGGTCTGGGCTTCCAAGATAGTATTTTTCAACAACACCCAAGCTTGATGTAAGTCTTTAACCTTTGCAACTGCTCCTTTTAGTTTTTTCTTAACTATTTTCCTCATTTTATCATAGTCTCCCTTTCAAAAGTTAAAAGGTAGTACTGTGGATTTCCTTACTATCCCTCCTCCACTAATTAAATCAAAGGTGATCATGCTATGATCACTATTGCCAAGTGGTCCTAACACCCTTATCTCTTGCACTAGATCTGGTGTTCCACTAAGGACTAGGTCTAATATGGCTTCCCCTCTGGTCGGTTCATGAACCAGCTCCTCCAAGAAGCAGTCATTTATTTCATCTAGGAACTTTATCTCCCTAGCATGTCCTGCCGTGACACTGACCCAGTCGATACCGGGGTAATTGAAATCACCCATTATTATTACCGCGCTGTAACTTTTGTTAGCTTCCTTGATTTCTTTGAGCATTTCATCATCCATTTGTTCATTCTGGCCAGGCGGTCGATAATACACCCCCACTGCCATCGCCTTCACCTTTTTACATGGAATTTCAATCCATAGCGATTCTACAGCAAATTTTGTTTCCTGCAAAACTTTAATCCTTTGTGACTCAATGCCCTCTCTAACATAGAGTGCAACCCCTCCACCAATTTGATCAGCTCTATCATTACGATATAGTTTGTACCCAGGTATCAGTGTCCCACTGGTTGTCCTCCTTCCACCATGTCTCTGATATTCCAATCATATCTAACCTCTCATTTAGTGCTATATATTCTAACTCTCCCATCTTATTTTTTAGACTTCTAGCATTTGCATACAAGCATTTTAGAGACTGTATTTTATTCATATTAAGTTGGCTATTGGTAGACATGGGTAATTTGGGATCTTTAAGCTCTGTCTGCTCCATACTCGAGGGCATTTGGGCTACTTTACTCTTTTTTTGAACCTCTCTGCTTTTGGTAGTATCCTTCAAGGATACATTCTTCCGAACCATCCGCTCTTGGGCGACTGTCGGCTTTCCCCTATTATCTAGTTTAAAAGCTGCTCTATCTCCTTTTTAAAGGTTAATGCCAGCAGCCTGGTTCCATCCCGGTTAAGGTGAAGCCCATCCGTTCGGAAGAGCCCCTCCTTTCCCCAGAATGTTCCCCAGTTCCTAACAAATCCAAAACCCTCATCTCTGCACCACTGTCTCATCCACGCATTGAGACTCCGGAGCTCTGCCTGCCTTTTGGGCCCTGCACGTGGAATGGGAAGCATTTCGGAGAACGCTACCCTGGAAGTTCTGGATTTCAACTTCCTACCTAAAAGCCTACCTTTACCCTCCAGAACCTCCCTACCACATTTTCCTATGTCATTGGTACCGACATGTACCAAGACAGCAGACTCCTCCCCAGCACTATCTAAGACCTTATTTAGGTGGCTCGTGAGGTCCGCTACCTTCGCACCAGGCAGGCATGTTACCAGGCGATCCTAATGTCCACCAGCCATCCAGCTATCTACATGCCTAATGATCGAATCACCAACTATAACGGCTGTCCTAACTCTTCCCTCATGGGCACATGGCCCTGGAGAAACTTCCTCGGTGCGAGAGGGTTTTACATCACCTGGAGGACAGGTCCTAGTTACAGGATCACTTCCTGCCACACCAGGGTGATGCTCTCCTGTCACGTGACCTCTCTCCTCCATGGCAACAGGAATGCTGCCAGACTGGAGGTGGGACTTCAGAACTATATCCCTATAGGTCTCGTCTATGTACCTCTCTGTCTTTCTTATGTTTTCCAAGTCTGCTACTCTAGCCTCTAGAGAACGGACTTGTTCCCTGAGAGCAAAGAGCTCCTTGCACCTAGTGCACATGTAAGACCTCTCACCAACTGGGAGAAAATCATACATGTGACACTCAATGCAACAGACTGGAAAGCCCCCATCTCGCTGCTGGACTGCTGTCTGCATCTTAGTTTTTAGTTTTTGTTTAGATCTCTAAGTTCTTTACTTACTAAGGGTTGCTATGGATATTTATACCAATAAAACTGTACCTAATACGTTTAATATACTTTGTTCACCTGAAGCTTAATTGATCTCAGGTCCTTAGCGTATGACTGATTTGGGTAATGAGCTTCACCTGAGAGCACTTCCTGTCTTTTAAGATGTGTAAGTATCTATAAAGCTGCGATTATCCCAGGGGTGGGTGGGTGTGGGGAGGGAGGGAAATAACACTTATTAAAAAAGGGCTGCTACACAGTACCCTGTCCTGTGCTGCTGAGGTAAGCTATATTCTTATTTGATTTAAATTATAGCTCTTTGCTGCTGCTAGGCTCTAACTTATTATGAAATTTAAACTACAAGCTCTCTGCTGGGTTCTAAATTTAACCAGAAAGCTCTCTTCTGTGTTTTAAATTTAAACTAAAAGTCCTTTGTTGATGCTAGGCCCTGAGTGACTATTAAATGTAAACTACAGCTCTCTGCTGGGTTCCAAATTTAACCAGAAAGCTCTCTTCTGTGTTTTAAATTTAAACTAAAAGTACTTTGCTGATACTAGACCCTGAGTGACTATTAAATTAAAACTACAAGCTCTCTGCTGGGTATGAAATGTAACCAGAAAGTTCTCTTCTGTGTTTTAAATGTAAACTTAAACTACTGCTACTAGGCCCTGACTGATTTAACAAAAAATAGTGGGTTCACAGATTAAATAGCTTTAATAGAAAGAATTCCTTTCAGAAAATTCCCAGAAGTATATACTCACAATTGCAGATCTCTCCAGAAGTAACAGTTCCCTTTTCTAGTCTTTCATGTAGCTGTGCATGAAATGAGAGTCAGAAGCTATAAAGATGTCTTACATATTGGGACATGGAACGTACAAAGTATGAACCAAGGGAATTTAGAGGTGGTCAATAACACAGGTACACTACTAAAAAACTGCCTCCAGTTTTGCAACTGATTCCTATAGATTTTGGGGTGCTGAATCCAGGAAAAATAGCCAAAATGTTCCATCACGTCACGTTTTCTTGCAAAATTAGATTTCTTACCCATATAAGGAATGTTCACATAATTTCTTTTTAGCCGACTGCAGTTTATTTTCTTGGCCCAAAATAGAGGTTGCAATGGTTAACTAACTAGAAACACTCCCTCATGATATTTTAGAGTGTTTTGTATTCATTTTATACATTAACAGTGCAACATATCAACCACAAACAGGGCGTTCCGCTACTATGTACCTAAATGCTGGAATGCCCTACCCCCTGACATTAGGGCGATTGCCGACCTATCACAGTTCAGAAAGGCACTCAAATACCATTTATTCCTCCAATGCTACCCAAACTCCAATGACACCCCTCTGAAGAGATGACCCACTCTAAGAAACAACCCTCACGTTCATTATGTTATTTCACCCACTCATTGCCATGTAAATATCTCATGTATATAATCAACCCTGTTATCCAAGCTACTCTTTACTATGTAAAAATCTCATGTATATAGTTACCCCTGTTATCCAAGTTTGGACCCCTGTTCTATGTAAAACCAAACAGCATGTTGTTATGGTCGTTGTGTTATAATGTAAACCGCGCTGATGCCAAATAGCGCGGTATATAAGAATTTGTAATAAATAAATAAAAAAAATAAATAAATAACAGGACAATTGGGAGGCGGGGGGCTAAATCCAGTACTCGCGCTGGCGCATGTTCTTTCCTGTTCGCCTCGCCTCGTTCGCTCGCTCGCTCAAACACGGTGGTTGCGACATGAACGTTCCTGTCAAATTTCAGTTTCTTGCAAGTTCATTATTACCTTTTCTTTGCTCAGTCGTAATCCAGCTTTATTCCGAAGTGGTTCACTACAGTTGTAGTTTGCAGTGCTGTGTATTGTGATGGCTCACAGAGCCAGAGGTTGCGTCAACTCTCCGGACAGTTTTTGTTTTATTTGTGGGGAATATACCATGAAAAAGCGGCAGAGGAACATTTCTGCATTTATTAAAAAAGTATATTTCGCCTATTTCGGTTTGAAGTTAGGCGATCAAGACAAACCGTGGGCTCCTCACAAAGTGTGCAAGACATGTGAGGAAGATCTACGCTTATGGATGAAAGGTAAAAAACAAGCATTTCGTTTCGGAATACCTATGATGTGGCGTGAACAAAGAGACCACAGCAGTGACTGCTATTTTTGCTCTTGCATTGTGAAGGGATACAACTTAAAAAATAAGAACGTAATAAGTTACCCCAACCCTCCCTCAGCAATTAGGCCTATGCCTCATAGCAACGAAGTACCTGTGCCTGAACCACCAAAATCTTTGGATCATATTTGTGTGGACGGTTCTGATCATGATGAGACTCATCAGATGGCTTTTCCCGATGAGTCCAGTACTTCCGAGTTTGAAACTGAACCAGATCCGAAACCTGAACTTTTCTCTCAAGCTGAATTGAATGATTTAGTCCGGGATTTAGGACTCCCAAAAGATGCTGCCCAACTGCTAGGTTCTCGGCTTAAACAGAAAAATCTATTGTCACCAGGAACAACTTTTTCTTGGTACCGCAACCGCGAGACACAATTTTTGAAGTATTTCAGCAAAGAGGAAGATTTGGTATTTTGCAACGATATATACGGAGTGATGGAAAAGTTTAAACTCAAGTATGATCCTGCTGAATGGCAGCTGTTCATTGATTCGTCAAAAGACAGCATAAAAGGTGTTCTTCTTCATAATGGCAACACATTCGCTTCAGTTCCTATTGCTCACTCTGTTATTCTCCAAGAAAAATACGAGAATTTGGCCCTGATTCTTCAGAAGATTCGTTATGATGAGCATAAGTGGATGATTTGTGGAGACTTTAAAATTCTATCCATGCTATTAGTTTCACCAAATATCCCTGCTTCCTTTGCTTGTGGGATAGCCGGGCCCGTGACCTACACTGGGGGAAAAAAGACTGGCCAATTCGGGAGTATTTGAGACCCGGTGAGAAAAATGTTCTTCATGAGAGCTTGGTACCTCGTGATAAAATTCTATTACCACCTCTCCACATTAAGTTGGGTCTCATTAAGCAATTCATCAAGTCCCTTCCACAAGATGGTGAGTGCTTTCGGTACCTTTGCTCAAAGTTCCCCCGACTTTCTGAAGCAAAGCTAAAGGAAGGAGTGTTTGTTGGCCCTGATATAAGGAAACTCATTTCAGATGGAGCATTCGCTGAAACGATGTCTGAGAAGGAAAAAGAAGCCTGGGATTCCTTCAAGGATGTTGTTCTCAAATTCTTGGGGAACAGGCGGGATGAGAACTATAAGGATATTGTTGCCAGGATGCTCAATGCCTTCAAAGAACAAGGCTGTAACATGAGCCTGAAAGTCCATTTCTTGCACTCCCATGTGAACTACTTTCCCGAAAACTTGGGGGCGTACAGTGAAGAACAAGGTGAAAGGTTTCACCAGGACATCAAGGACGCAGAGAGAAGGTACCAAGGAAGATGGAACACCACTATGATGGCTGATTTCTGCTGGTTGCTGCTGCGGGAAACCCCAGATGAAAAATACGCCAAGCAGCGCACCAAGAGAAGCATTCGGGGGAAGAAGAAACGGGCCCACCAGGAGATTGATTGACCCAAGAATAACTTTAAAATCTAAACTGTGTTGACAAATATCGTGTTTTTACTAAACTTTGAAATAAAAATTTGCTAGTTATTACCACAGTGTCGGATCTCATTTATTAGAATTTTATTTTCACACCATCGGGTGTTTGTCTTCATGTATTGCAATGGTGCGGTTTGCGTTTTCTATTCTTACATACATACCTGTACAACATTTTTTGCACATTTCTTTGCTTTGCTTTGTGTCTAACCTCGCTCTTATATGCTCAATGTTTGTGCACATGTATGTGGCTGTTTTAAGTGCAGACAATTTTGCTACCATCACAGTGTGTTTTGTTGACATTACTCTATTCTTATGTGCTGCCTTGTTACAATTTTCTTTATTCTTATTTGAATAACTACTAAACAATTAGTATAAAGAATTCATCCAAGAAACTTTTATCTCGATCGCACTCAATCTGAAACGTTCACCTCAAACTGCTAACCCAATGTAGCAAAAAATCTGTACGTGATGGAGCAAATTGGTTACCAGATTTGGATTCAGCGCACCAAAAAACGTAAAAATCAATCGAAACATTAGAGGCAGTTTAAAAAAATTTTTTTTTAGTGTACCTGTGCAATGAAATGGAACATGTACAACTTGATCTGTTGGGTGTCAGCGAATTGAAATGGACTGGCATTGGGCACTTTGCATCAGATGATCACATGGTCTACTATGCTGGAAATGAAAGACAAAGAAGAAATGGTATTGCATTTATAATTAAGAAGAAACTTGCAAGAACTGTAATGAAATACAATGCAGTCAGTGAACGCTTAATCTCTATTCATCTACGAGGAATGCCTATCAACACAATTATAATTCAAGTATATGCCCCAACAACAGCTACAGAAGAGAATGAAATTGATAACTTCTATGAACAAGTACAAGCTGAAATTGACAGAACATGCAAACAAGATATCCTGATAGTTTTGGGTGACTGAAACGCAAAGGTTGGAAACAAAGAAGAAGGCAAAGTTGTTGGAAAATATGGACTTGGCAATAGAAATGAAGCTGGAGTAAGACTGATAGAATTCTGTAAGACCAACAATCTATTAATCTCAAACACCTTCTTCCATCAACACAAGTGGTGACTGTACACATGGACTTCACCCAATGCATTGTACAAAAATCAAATTGACTATATTTGTGGAAGTCAACAATGGAAAAGCTTTATAACATCAACAAAGACAAAATCTGGAGCTGACTGTGGTACAGATCACCAACTACTAGTATGTAAACTCAAGCTAAAGTTGAAAAAGAGCAAGCCACTCATGAATGTACACAATATGACCTTGAGAATATACCACTGGAATTTAAAGAGTGCCTGCAAAATCGATTTGCTGCTTTAGATACAAATGACAGAGCTCCAGAAGAGTTATGGAATGACATCAAGAAGGTTGTGTTGGAAGAAAGCGAGAAGTCTCTACAAAAGGTAAAAAAGCGAAAACAGCCAAAATGGATGATGGAAGAAACCCTGAAAATTGCCCAGAAACACAAAGAAGCTAAAGCCAGAGGAGAAAGAAAGACAATCGCAGAACTCAAGAGAGATTTTCAACATACAGCAAGACAGGACAAGGAAAAGTACTACAATGACACATGCAAGGAAATAGAAGCAGAAACTATTAGAAGAAGAACAAGATCAGCTTTCCTAAAGCTATGAAAATTCCAGCCTTGAATTGGAATGTTACAAGATGCTCAAGGTTCTATGTTGAATGATGCTGAGAAGATCAAGAAAAGGTGCAAAGAATATACAGAGTTTTATATGATAAAGATCAAGGGAACCAACAGCCGTTTCAACCTGTACCTTATGATCGGGAGCCATTGGTGATGAAAGAAGAATTCGAAGCAGCATTGAAAGCCTTATCAAAGAACAAAGCACCAGGCATTGATGGCATTCCCATAGAAGTATTACAGCATTCTGATGCAGCTGTTTCCATACTTACAAGGCTCTGCCAAGAAATATGGAAGACAACATCATGGCTAACGGACTGAAAAAGATCTGTGTTTATACCAATACTAAAGAAAGGTGATCCAAATGACTGTGGAAATTATTGCACAATCGCTCTGATCCCACATGCCAGCAAGATTCTACTGGCGATTATTCAACAGAGACTACAACCATACCTGAAACAAGAACTACCTGAAGTGCAAGCCGGGTTCAGGAAAGGGCGAGGAACGAGACATCATTGCGGATGTAAGATGGATCCTTGAAAAGAATAAAGAATATCAAAAGGATATCTATTTGTGCTTTATGGATTACAGCAAGGCTTTTGACAGTGTAAACCAAGAGAAACTCTGGACCACATTAAGAAGCATGAGTATAACAGAACACCAGATCGTTCTCTTGTACAATCTGTACTTTGATCAAGAAGCACCAGTTCGAACGGAACAAGGAGAAACAGAATGGTTTAAAATAAGCAAAGGTGTACGACAAGGCTACATACTTTCCCCCTACTTGTTTAATATATATGCAGATAATCATCAGAGAAGCAGGATTAAATGACAGAGGTGTGAAGATTGGTGGAAGACTCATCAACAACCTTCACTATGCTGATGATACCGCATTACTGGCTGAAAGTGAAGATGATCTGAAACATTTGCTTCTCACAATCAAGGAACATAGTCTTAAAATGGGCCTGCACCTTGGAGGAAATGACGTCACCTAACGGAGAGGCCGCTTGAACGCGGAGCTCCGGGGAAGCAGGGGAGAAATATTGCCCAAAGTACTCCCAAACAGCTCGTTGGCAGGAGAAAAATAAGCTGGAGCATCGGGGAACTGTCCCGCAACGAATGGCGCAGCGGAAAAGCGTAGCCGACCTGAAAGGATTTGCTTTCAAGACCGCCGCCGGGAGCACGAGCGGCAAAAGTAAGATGGCCGCGGTGAGCGCGGGGCCTGGTGCAGATGGAGACAAGGCCCGTGATGGGAAGCAGCAGCATGAGAGTGAAGTGGAGAACCTGAGAGGGGAGCTTAAGAGCTGGTTCGGCACCCTCCGGCACGACTTGGCCACTTTTAAATCTGACGTACACATCTGGATGGAGGATCTGAAGGCCGAGGTACGAGAGGGGGGCCAGCGAGTGGAAGAACTGGAGGGGAAGGTGGAGGTACAGGATGCGGCCATTATTAAGCTACAGGAGCGCATGGAGGCTATGGATGCGGAGACGGAGGATCTTTGGTCCCGAGTGGAGGACCTGGAGAATCGCTCGCGCAGAGCGAACATTAGGCTGCGGGGAGTGGTGGAGTCGGCGGATGCAGTGGACTGTGGCAGTTTGGTGGTGGCCATTTGCAAGCGCATCTTGGAGGAAGCTGGTCAGGATGGCTCTCAGTTGTGTTGGTCGATAGATCGGGCCCACCGCGCGTTGGGGCCCAGGCGGGATGGTTACCATCGAGACATTATTGCCAAATTCTATGAATATGCTACTAAAAGTGTGGTGGTGGAGGCGGCCCGCAAACTTTCCAATTTTAAATGGAACAACCAACGGGTGGAACTGTACACTGACTTGTCCGCTATCACTATGAAAAAGCGGCAGGAAATGTCGGGCATCACTAAGGTGTTGAGAGAGAAGGGCCTCAAATACCGTTGGCTCTTTCCCTTTGGCCTTCAGTTCTGCGTGGAGGGGCGGACGTCGGCTGTGCGTACGGTGTCAGAGGCTCTTGCGGCCCTGAGGGAGGCAGGATGGACTGAGCTGCCGGAGTTGTCCCAGCAAAAGGTGGTTCCTGAACACAGAGGACCGGTGCGGGGTCATGAGTGGAGGCGTGCCCCACAGGGCGATCGTAGATTGCGGCGGCAGCGGCTGAGTGAGGCGACTGGAGGATCTGGCCTCGGTTGAGGGTGTGGAAGAGCCTGGTCTGGACACATTTATGGACTGCGGTTCTGTTATGCTCTTGTTTTTCATGGTTATCTGCCATATAAGTATGTGGTTTAGTGGTGTGTGAGCTGTTTGAGGGGTACTGGGGGTGGGTATAGACGGGTGAGGGAGAGGGGGGAGAGGCCACTACGCGGTGGGGGAAGCGGGCATTTTGGTTACTTGGCCTCTTTGTGTGTGAGTAAATATGAGGTCTGGCCCACGGCTTACTATGGGGGGGACGGTAGCTTCCTGGTGGGGTGGGGACTCATGCCTCTACCAAGGAGTTGGAGTGGGGAGTTGGACAACCAGTGGGGAAGGGGGAGGGGGTGGGGGATGGGGGGTTGGGGGGGTGGGGGATGGGGGGGGAGGGGGGGTGGGGGGGCGGGTTGGATGGGCTCCAGAATGGCTGTCCCCAGGAGGTGAGCGAGAGGAAGGTTAAATGGAAAAAGTGAAGATTATATCCATGAATGTACGGGGTTTGAATTCTCCAGTCAAAAGTCAGAGATTGTTTAAAGAGATGCATAGATTGCGGGGGAATATCTGCTTCATACAGGAAACGCACCTGAAAAAATGCGATGAATGGAGGGTGGCGCACCGCATCTACTCTGAGAAATGGTTTGCCTCAAACAGAGTGGCATTGAAAAAGGGGGGAGTGGGGATTTTAATGCGGGGGGCAATAGAGTACTCGGACTGTGAAGTGCACCGGGACAAAGAGGGCAGATATCTCATTGTTAAACTACGGATTAAAGACCAGGTCTATACTTTGGTTAATGTCTATGGGCCTAGTGTGGGGCAGGGGGGTTTCTATGCTGGGCTCCACGGGGTGTTGGAAAGGGTGGCAGAGGGTCACATTATTATGGGAGGGGATTTCAATTTAATAATGCACCCGGGTCTGGATAATTCCTCTGGGAAAGGGGGGGGCAACCCCAAGGGTAGGAAACACATGAAAAAGCTGGGGACCAACTTAGGGGTAGTGGATGCGTGGCGGGCAATCCGTGGGAGGGAAAAAGTTTTTACTTTCTATTCTCCAGTTCACCAATCCTTCTCTAGGATTGACATGTTCTGGGTATCTAAGGAGTTGGTCCCGAAGGTGGCTGATTGCGAGATGGGGGACCGCACGTGGTCGGACCATGCTCCTATTTGGCTGGAGGTGTGTCTGGATGGGGAAAGGAAGAAGTGTAGGTTGTGGATGCTGAATGAATCTTTGCTGGAGAGGGAGGATATCAAACAACTCATGCGTGGGAAAATTACCCAATACTTGGATTTGAATGATTTGGAGGGGTGTAAGATAGGGACGTTGTGGGAGTGTTTGAAAGCGGTGCTGCGAGGAGAGTTAATTTCAGTGGGGGCCCATTTGAAAAAAGTGAAAGATAGGCGGAAAGAGGAGCTCCGGGCCGGCATTAGGGGCATTGAGGAGCGGATCCTGCAGGGGGGGAGGGGGGTGGGGTTAGGTCAGGAATTAGCGCAGCTTCAGAGAGAACTTAATGAAATTGAGCTAGGGGAGATTAAATATGCGCAGGATCTCCTGAAACAACAGTTTTTTTGAGTATGGTAATAAGCCCAGTAGATTGCTGGCCCAGCAGTTGAAACAGCACAGGAGTCGGAATATTATTACTAAGATCAGGGATGCCCAAGGGACAGAGGTGCGAGAAGTGGAAGCCATTCATAAGTGTTTTGTGGACTATTATAAACAATTGTATACTGAAGAGGTCCACAAGACCGAGCCGCAGTTAGAGCAGTATTTGCAGGTGAACTTGCCCTGTCTCACTGATGCAGAGTCGGCGTTTCTCTCTCGGCCTATAGAGGAGCGGGAGGTGCTCGAGGTGATTCGGGGTCTTCCGGCGCATAAAGCACCGGGGCTGGATGGCTTCACAAATAGTTTCTATAAGGCCTTTAGTGCAGAGCTTTGTTCACCCCTGACGCGGTTATTCAATGCGTTTAAGGAAGAGGAGCCTATCCCAGAACCAATGCGGACGGCAGGGATTACCGTGTTACCTAAGGCGGGGAAGGACGTCTCTTTGTGTGGGTCTTATCGGCCTATTTCGCTCCTTGGGACAGACTTTAAGATTTTTACTAAGATTTTAGCAAATAGGCTGCAACGGTTTTTGCCCTCATTAGTACAAGAGAATCAGTCCGGGTTTGTTCCAGGGCGTCAGACAGTGGACAACATGCGCAAGGTGCTCAATGCTTTATGGAAGGGCCTGTCGGGGGGGACACCGATGGTGCTCCTCACCGTCGATGCTGAAAAAGCCTTCAATCGCGTCTCTTGGCCCTTCCTGTTTAAAGTACTGGAGCGTATGGGGATCACTGGGGATTATTTGCGGTGGGTCAGGGCTATCTATGCGCACCCGATGGCTCGCATTCGTGTTAACGGGGAATATTCACAGTCCTTTGAGTTAGGGCGGGGACGCGGCAGGGGTGTCCTTTATCCCCATTGCTTTTTGTTTTATCTATGGAGCCGTTGGCTCAACGGGTGCGGGACTGTGCTGCTATTAAGGGGATGTCGTGGGGTACGTTGGAACTTAAGCTTTCCCTCTTCGCTGACGATTTGCTATTTATACTGACCGACCCTAGGGAGTCCTTGAAGGAGCTGACACGCGTCCTGCGGGAGTTTGGAGCCCACTCGGGTTTTAAGGTTAATGAGACTAAGTCTGAAATTTTGAATATCTCTGTGGATAGGGAGGAGCGAGGGCGGATGCAGGCCTCCTTTCCGTATCGTTGGGCAAAACATAGTATAAAATATTTAGGGATTTTTCTGCCGGAGCGGGAGCTTGATTTATTTAAGGACAACTATGGGCGGGCAGAGAAGGCCATGCGCGCCGAGCTGGAGGGTTGGAGGCTTAGGCGGCTGTCTTGGATGGGCAGGCTAGCGGCCTTGAAAATGGTGATTTTGCCGAGGTGGCTCTACCTTTTTGCGAATCTACCCATCGCGGTGTCCAGGAGTTATATAGCACGGATACAACGGATGTTCCTGGAATTTATGGGGGGGGGGGAAGCGCAACAGAGTTGCGGCACGGATTTTGATGGGTAGGAGGGAAAATGGGGGGCTAGCGGTGCCAAACCTCTGCAATTATTGGGAGGCGGCGCAAATGTGTGCGGTGGTGGAATGGATGGCAGATAGCCCCAAGGAGTGGGTGTGTATGGAAGCGGAGGAATTGAGTGAGGGAGCGCTGGCTGACTGGGTGTGGCTGCCCCGACGCTGTCATAAGCGGTTCCCGGGGAGGAATCCGTATGTGGTGAGGACGTTGCAAGTTTGGAATAAATGGAGGGTGCTATGGCTGGGAGCCCAAGGGGTGTCGCGTTTACTTCCTATTCGGGGGAACCCCGAGTTCCCGCCGGGTATGGGGCCCTCAGTGTTCGGGTCCTGGGCAATACGGGGATTAAGTAGGGTGGGTCAGCTGGTGGAGGGACGACGGGTGAGGGACTTCGCGGAGCTGGCCAGGGACTTCCACCTGGAAGGGTCGGATGTTTATGGGTATCTCCAGCTCCGTCATTATTTGCAGCAGCAGCTTATCCCCCACTTTAAGCAGGATCTAACTGCGGTGGAAAAGTTCATGTTGCTGGGGCAGCGGAAGCGGGCACTATCCACCATCTACCGGTTGATGGTCCAGGATAAGGGGAAGGAGAGATATCAAAAGGCTTGGGAGGATGAGTTGGGGGGGGGGGGCACTGGGAGGAGGATGTTTGGACCCGTATACATGAGAGCCGGTATAAGGGCCTCCTGGCGACGAACTTGATAGAAAATAACTATAAACTGCTTTATCGCTGGCATCTGACGCCAGTCAGGTTACATAGAATGCATGCCCAAATTTCTGAACTATGCTGGAGGAACTGTGGGGGACGAGGCACCTATCTACACATTTGGTGGGAGTGTGGGGGGGTGCTTAGTTTATGGCAAGTTGTCTGGGGGTTTCTGGGTGAGGTTTTGGGGAAAAAGCTAGACCCCCGACCGGAAACGGCATTGCTGGGGGTGCCTGTGCCACTTCTTAGCAGGGTGGAGGGCTCATTCTTGGATATGGGGTGTGTGGCTTTGCGGATATTGTTGGCTAGGACATGGAGAACGGCAGTGATACCTACCTTAAGGGAGTTCCAGGGGATGCTGTCCCAGATATATTTGATGTGTAAATTGACTGCCCTTAAGCGGGGGACCCAGAAGAATTTTGGAAGGGTGTGGGAAAGGTACATTCAATGGATTGACCAGGAGAGGAGTGTGGGGAACTAATAGGAGGGATGGGAGGGAGGAGGGTGAGCGATGGGGCCCTGGTGGGGGGGGGGTATGGGGAATGTTAGTTCTATTGGTTATGGGGGGGATATGTTGTTCTTATTGCCAAGCGGTGTACTGAATGTTTTTGGTTTGTTGGAACTGGATGTTGTACACGGTTGCAAATAAAATAATAAAGAGTAAAAAAAAAAAAAAATGGGCCTGCTCCTTAATGTAAAGAAGGCAAAGATCATGACAACTGGCAAAATCAATAAGTTCATCGTTGAAGGAGAAGAAATTGAAATCATAGACAACTTTAACCTACTTGGATCAACTATCAATAAAGAAACAACAAGCAGTCAAGAAATCAGACGATGCATTGCTCTTAACAGAATGGCTACAAAAGACCTAGGCAAGATTCTCCAGAGCAGAGAAGTCTCTCTTCATACAAAGATTCGACTCGTTCAAGCCATGGTATGGAAAGCCATTTTGGACCTAGTCCTTAGTGGAACACCAGATTTGGTGAAAGAGATAAGGGTGTTGGGGCCACTTGGCAACAGTGATCATAGCATGATCGCATTTGATTTAATTAATGGAGGAGGGACGGTAAGGAAATCCACAGTACTACCTTTTAACTTTCGAAAGGGAGACTATGATAAAATGAGGAAAATAGTTAAAAAAAAACTAAAAGGAGCAGTTGCAAAGGTTAAAGACTTACATCAAGCTTGGGTGTTGTTTAAAAATACTATCTTGGAAGCCCAGACCAGCTGTATTCAACGCTTTAAGAAAAGTGGAAGGAAGTCCAAAAAAATGCCAGCATGGTTTAAAGGTGAGGTCAGAGAGGCTGTTGTTGCCAAAAAAGCATCTTTCAGGAAATGGAAAAAAGAGCCAAATGACAAACTGGAAACAGCACAAGCACTGGCAAGTTAAATGCAAGGCAGGCAAAGAGAGAATTTGAGAAGAAGCTTGCTGTGGAAGCAAAAACACGTAAGAAAGACTTTTTCAAGTACATTCGTAGCAAAAAAACTGTGAGAGTCAGTTAGACCATTAGATGATAGAGGGGTAAAAGGGGCACTAAGAGGGGACAAGGCCATAGCGGAGAGACTGAATGAATTCTTTGCTTCGGTCTTAACTGAGGAAGCTTGCTGTGGAAGCAAAAACACGTAAGAAAGACTTTTTCAAGTACATTCGTAGCAAAAAAACTGTGAGAGTCAGTTAGACCATTAGATGATAGAGGGGTAAAAGGGGCACTAAGAGGGGACAAGGCCATAGCGGAGAGACTGAATGAATTCTTTGCTTCGGTCTTAACTGAGGAAGATGTAGGGATGTTACCCATGACTGAAGTGGTATTTAAAGGTGATACTGCGGAAGAATTGAAAGAAATAGCTACATATCGGGAAGATGTGAATAAACAGGTAGACAAAGGTGAGTCGGTTGATATAGTGTATCTGGACTTTCAGAAAGTCTTTGATAAGGTCCCTCATCAGAGACTTTTGGCAAAACTAAAAAGTCATGGGTTAGGAAGCAGTGTACTATTGTGGATCAGGAACTGTTTAAAAGATAGAAAGCAGAGGGTAGGGCTAAATTGCCAATTTTTCCAATGGAGAAAGGTGAATAGTGGAGTACCCCAGGGATCTGTGCTGGGTCTGCTGCTTTTTGACATATTCATAAATGACCTGGAAAAGGGAATAATGAGTGAGGTTATTGAATTTTCAGATGACACGAAACTATTTAAAGTTGTTAAACCCAAGAGGATTGTGGAAAATTGCAAGAGGATCTTGATAAATTGGAAGACTGGGGCATCCAAATGGCAGATGAAATTTAATGTGGACAACTGCAAAGTTATGCACCTAGGAAAAAAAACCCAAACTATGGTTACACGATGCAAGGTTTCACATTAGGAACCACCACCCAGGAAAAAGATTTAGGTGTCATCGTGGATAACATGTTAAAACCCTCCGCCAAGTGTGCAGTGGCAGCCAAGAGGCAAATAGAATGCTAGATATCATAAAGAAAGGAATAGAAAATAAAACAAAGGATATTATAATGCCTCTGTATTATTCAATGGTACGACCGCACCTTGAATATTGTATGCAGTTCTGGTCGCCGTATCTTAAAAAAGATATAGCGTTATTAGAAAAGGTACAGAGAAGAGCCACCAATGGTAAAGGGGATGGAAGGATACCCCTATGAAGAGAGGCTGAAAAGGTTAGGGCTCTTCAACCTTGAAAAGAGACGGCTGAGGGGAGATATGATAGAGGTCTATAAATTAATGAATGGAGTGGAACGGGTAAATGTAGATCAATTGTGTATGTCATCAGAATATAGAAAGACTAAGGGAAATGCAATGAAGCTACAGAGTAAACTATTTAAGACTAATAAGAGAAAATATGTTTTCACTCAACGTGTAATCAAGCTCTGGAATTTATTACCGGAGGATGTAGTAAAAGCTGTTAGTGTAGCTGGATTTCAAAAAGGTTTGGACATGTTCCTGGAGGAAAGGTCTATAAACCATTACTAAAATGGACCCAGGATATCACTGCTTGACCCAATACAAGCATTGTGGAACCTGTGTCTTTTGGGGAAACTGCTAGGTACTTATGACCTAGATTGGCCACTGTTGGAAACAGGATACTGGGCTTGATGGACCTTGGTCTGACCCAGTATGGCATATCTTATGTTCTCATTTTCAATAACATCATATGGACGCTAAAGTTGGACAATGAAAAAGATAGACAGGAAGAAAATGGATGCCTTTGAATTACGGTACTGGCGGCGAATATTGCGTATACCATGGACTGCCCATAGAACAAACCAGTCAGTACTAGAGGAGGTCAAACCTAAGCTTTCTTTAGAAGCTCAGATGATAAGACTTCGACTTTCATACTTTGGACAGATCATTCAAAGAGAGAGATCATTAGAGAAAGACATCATGCTTGGAAAGATAGAAGGTCAACACAAAAGAGGAAGGCCAGCAATGAGATGGATCGATACAATAACAGCAGCTACAGGTACCAGTCTGTCATCAATGAGCCGCCTGACTGAAGACCGAACACAATTTAGGACAACTATCCAGAGGGTCGCCATGGGTTGACACCGACTCGATGGCACTTAACAACATCCCTAATATGTAGAAAGCAAGAGGCGTGTGAGGGGTCTTGTTAGGGTGTGGCCTGGGTGAGTCAAAACTCTACACATGTATTCCCCGTTTCATATAAGGAACACACATGTATGATCAAAAATGTCCACATTGAGATTACAGCAGCTCCCTGGCATGTATAGGTTTTTAACAAGTGTTCATTCCAGCCAGCTCTTTATATCCTCCTTAATCTACTGTGGTTTATTTGCCCTCTCCAAACTGAAATTAAGTAAAGATTGTGGACTCTGTAGTTAATTGGCAGCATTTATATGTATAGGTTTGCAAAAGACCCACATATACATGTAAGTTCCACCGCTTCCACGTGGACTTGTGAAATGCCCATTTACACATGTGAGATACCAAGCTACCTCTGTTGATTTTTCCCACATGTAGATTTGTACAATGGCTGCTCAGGCTTTCTGTGATGGCAAATGCACACACACTTCTGCATGTCCTTATACGCACCGTGAGAATTTATTTATTTTATTTATTTAGACAGATTTGTATACCACCTTATCCTACAAAGTGGTTACATGACATCACAATTGGGGTTACATTTAACATGTGGGCGATTTACAACATTTAACATGAGGGTATTTAACAACATTTAGACAGCACAGTTGGAGGGTTACATTTAGCATGAGAATTGTGTACATCTCGACCTCGACATCTCAATACTGATCTCCACGTACTATCTAAATAAACCTTAGTGAGGGAATCCAAGACAGCATGATAGCACTCTATGGCAATGCACTTGTAATCGAGCTGTATTTGTGCTCTCAACATATTTGTTTTTGTGCTTTGGGTAGATTTTGATGGGGGAAGAGAAAAGGGAAGACAAAGACTTACCCCAAAGTCGGTCTTTCGTAAAAACAACAGCCTATTACTAAGTTTGTTTCTGACAGAGGAGAACAGGACTCTGCGGTGGGTAGTGCTGGAGTTGACTTGAAGGTGGTCCTTTCAGTCTCGGGCATAAGTTTAAGGCCTGAGCAGCATGTTCCACCAAAGGAGCCTCTCCCACCACTTGGTACACTGCTGCTCTGGCAGCCACCCTTTCCCACCAGGCTCGGAGAAGCGCTGCTGTTATCGGGGGAGTCGATAGGTTTGGGTTCGCTGTCAATGGCATCTGGAGGGGCTGAGGATCACCCTTGCTTACCACTGGTGTTAGCCTGGGAGGAATGGCGTCATTCATGGCATCAACTCCAGTGTTTAAATCTGCACCGCGATTAGTAGGGACCCCCAAAGCCCATCTGGTGACAGTGGTAACATTGGACTGCATTTGGTCAGCAATTGTCTTCTTGGAGAAATCTGTGTCTGGGCGATTGAACGAGGTGGAAGCAGCAACTCAGGACCTTCGGAATAAGTTTGAATCTTATGAACAAGCCCATCTGAGTCTCACCACTAAGGTGGAGTCTTTCTCAACTCATGGTCATTCATTACAGATGCAGAGCACCACTTTCATTAGGGATAGCTCTGCTATTCATGCTTAGTTGGAGAAACTGGAAAATTTTTCCAAAAAATTGAACTTGCGTTTTGTGAATTTTCCTATCCCCCAAATATCTCCCCGACTTGACTCTTAAAGAAATATGCTTGAAAATTTGGGGATGCTGTAATATTCATTACCCCCTACTTCTAAGATTTACTATTTGCTTATGAAAAAGTGCTTCAGTAGTCCTTTGCTGAATGAAGATCTGGGGGGGAGCCTCTCTTGACACCTTGAATTTGACTCAAATTTTGGAGGGTTCGGAGGTGGAAAATTTGTGGAGGCAACCCTGTTTATCACCTATGTGTTCAAGCAGGATCAGGCTTGGCTCTTAAACTGTATTTCAGAAATTCTGTGGAATTTGTTTTTTGGTCAGAAGTCTGGATTTTCCCAGACGTTTCTTATGTGACTCAGATTAAAGGCGTCAGTTTCTTTCCATGTGGACTGAGGCTCTCTCCATAGGTTTTTCATATATACTTAGCTTTCCATGTAAATGTTTAATTAAATCTTCCTCTGCTAGATATTTTTTTTATGATCCTAAACAATTACATTTGTTTCTAGACACTAAAATCTCCTGATTCAGTTGTTGTCACAGTGGGGTCGTTTTAAGATTGCCTCTTTCTGAATGCTAACATTTGTGTATTTGGGCCATGCTGTTTGCTTTTACCTATGGCCAAAGTTCCCTGTTACTGATGATTTATAGTATTATGTCCTTCCTTTCCAAATTTCCCCCAGTCATTTTGTGGGTTAATGGAGTTTAGTATAGAGCCCGATTCCATAAGGGGTACGTCTGGGCTGTCTGGACGATCCCAAACAGGACAGACCCGTTAGGACCCGATTCTGTGCTGCGGGAGCCAAACGTACCCACAGGTGCAGGATTTGGCCCTGAGATGGCCCAGCATGCCCCTGCATACTGCAGGAGACATCCACTCCGCCTGAGGGCCAGCAGGGGCGGCCCAAGGGGGTGTGGGGCAATGTGCGGAGACTCATTGTGGGGCCTCATTTTCATAATGGACCTCATTTGCATAAATATTTGTATAATGTTAACTTGCACTAACTTTTAGTAAACATGCCTCTTAATGAGTGAATGGATAAAGAAAGACTACCAGATTTCTATATTACTATAATCCAGTGCCAACCGCCAGGCACATTAGGAACTACTACAAATGCTACCCATTTAGAACCCATAGCAAACCCACCGTATCATAACAGCACTACCAGGACTCACAAAGCACCAAACCCTACCTATCAAAAGGCAACACTGCAAATATTGAACCAATACATCTCAGAGAATATCAGTACATCTCCTACTGGGGAAGGAGAACAAGTGGCACTGTCAAAACTTTTCTATTTATACAATTTTATGGTCCTACTTAGGATTTAGCATAAGCATGTACTTATACAATTTGTATTCCTGTTTTGTGTATTCTTCCTATACCCCCCAATATCTTTCTTTGCTTTTACCTATATACCTTGTCTTGTAACCACTTTGACTGAAGGATAAAGTATATAAAACTGGTTAAATAAATAAATAGAAACTACATAAACAGAATACTTCAGCTCAGTTACACATGCAAAACATAGACCATCACCAAACAAAGAACAAGGGATCACAATTTAGAAATAAGAAGACAATAATTAAACTGGGAACCCCAAAAGCCAAACTTGGAATGTACAACACCACCGTAAAAAACCCCCTATAAATTAATTTCCGCTTGTACTAAACAAAACGCAGACGTTAACAATACACATTTCCCAGAGCTGACATATTCCAGTTCATAAATTCAAAATAAAAAAGTATTTTTCTATCTTTTGTTGTTTGTGCATTCTATTTTTCAGCTGCAATTGCTCCAGTCACTTTCTTCTGGTTTCTTCGTGTCTTCTGCTAACTCTTCATTATCTGCTATCCATTTGTCCTTTCTTCTCTCATCTATTTTTTTTCCACTCTCTAATGTAGGCTGCTGGCATGCTGGAGGTCATAGGGAATTTCCTGTTTCCCGGCACTCAGCGCGCCAGCGGCCTACACTACAACACAGCTGCCGAAGTGAAGAAAAATGGCGCTGTTCACTTCGGAAGCTGTCAGAGGTGAGCCGGGGCCTCTCCAGCTCCCTCTAAAGCCTCCTTGCTGGTGCCGAATATGCGAGATGTTGCTGGCACGGGGCCCTGTGTGAACAACATTCTCGCACAATGGACAGGCCGGTCCTGAGGACCAGCTCACCACAGTGACGACCCCCAATTCCCCACCATCCGACTCTCGGCAGGGCCCAAATTCTTGGATATCACAGAAGAGGAAGCACCATGTTCTCAAAGCACCTGCTTTCATACAGCTATACTGCCAGGCAATTTTTATATCAAAAACCACAGAATCCCAAGTATAATACTGAATCATAAATATTAGTTCTGTTGGGTGGACTGTCAGAGGAGAAGGAGATGGATTTCTCTCCCCCCGCCACAGTAAACACTTTTTAATTAAAGTATAAATTGCAGAAATGCATAATCAGCAAAAATGGCTACATAGCTCAAACGAACACGCCAAGCAGTCTTCTTAAGCTGTGATGAACAAAATCCTGTATGTACACGACGTGACACGTTTCGGGTTGAAACACAAACCCTGCATCAGGCATTGCAGGATGATAGTCAAATTTCCAGTAATCATGGTGATGTCAAATAGATTTCGAAGCCTTGAAGTGAATGGCGTGTGATGTCACAAGTTGAAGTTAACTAATCAAATGCCCAATGTGGAGAACCTCCCAATAAAGAGGGAATCCCCTACATGATTGGATGTCCATAGAAAGAAATGGACAGATGCTATTCCAGGATGAGGAATCACCAAATGGATTGACGTTCAACATCACAAATGGAAACTGATCTGTTAAACATCAATTGCTGAAAACCACCCGGTAAGCTGGAAATCTCTGCTACGGTTGGGCAGCCTCAGAGTAAACTGAACCAATCCTTTTCAAGATTTAGACCTTTGGGGGGGAGCAAGCATTGTGGAACCTGTCTCTTTTGGGGAAAGTGCTAGTTACGACCTAGATTGGCCACTGTTGGAAACAGGATACTGGGCTTGATGGACCTTGGTCTGACCCAGTATGGCATATCTTATGTTCTTATGTTCAAATTGGGTGGTGGGGACTTACCTCCAGCTGATCTAAGCCTTGGGGAGGGATTCAGGGCCCGATTGCCGCCTTCCCTGCTGCTTATTCCACCTCCAAGGAACCCTCACCCGCAGGACATACAGGGCCATGACTGAATTGGCCCTGTATGTCCAGGTGCATGGCCTGCCCCCATGCTGGTCTCCTCGCAGTGAGCCTCTGTTGCATGCAGGGAGACTGCTTCTTGCAGTTTGGGCCAGATGACTAGCAGGGCTGCACGTCTCACCGGGATGTACAGCCCCGTTATTCGCCATGCAGAATTGGGCCCATAATGTTTTGTATTTTTTCCATTATGTGAATTTTGCCAAATTGTTCAATTTTGCTTGTAATCATTTGTGCTATTCTTTTTCTTTCAAGTATATATTCACTACTTGATATATTTTGTGTAAATTTAGAAATATAAAATTTTAAAAAAAGCTTTAAAATCTTCCCTTTATGTCCTCAGGATTCATAAAAATACAAAATACCAGAGTTGGTACATCAAACTCTATCCTCTGGTCCAATTCAAATCCAGGCTGAAAATTTGGTTCTTTTGGATCCTGACCCTCTTATTCTCCTGTCTACACCCATAAGCCTTTTAATAATTACCCTAGTCCCCTGTTTGTTCTGTTTGTCTGACTTGAACAGATGGACGCTCTGTGGGGCAGGGACTCTCTTATGTGCATGCTCCCCCTTCCATTCTATTTAGGAAAACTGCTCAAGTTGCTCTGTAAACTGCTTTGATGGAAGGATAAGGCAGTATGTAGTAGTAGTGTTTGACTGTGATCGGGATTGTAAAGAACAGGGGCGAGGCAGTTTGAAAGGAGCAGTTTCTTGTTTGCTGTGGTTCCCTGTATCAAAGGTTCTGTGCTGTAGAAGTTGGAACCATTTCTTCTGTGGAAATGCACTGTGTCATTTTTGGGGGGGCTTATTTCTCTGAAACCCCCAGTCCAATCTGGCCCATTTTCAAACGGGATTTATCTTTTTATTAGTTTTCCCTATGCCAAATTTGGTCCCGTTCTGTTAACTTTTCAGAGTGTTATTTTGTCCCCAGTGAGACAGACAGAAAAACAGACATTTTTGACCCCTTATGTATAATTCTTTCCAACACTTTCGGTTGGAAAAAATAAAAAGGGATGAGGTGACTTGTATGTATTTGAAGAAAGCTGCCAGTATATTTATTTATTTATTTACATTCTCTTATATACTGTGCTATTCTGCATCAGTGTGGTTTACATTGAACAAGCTGAAATTACATTGAACAGGGCATTATAACTTGGAGATAACTATTTTACAGGGAACATGGACTATGGAGGGTTAAGTGGCTTGCCCAAGACCACAAGGAGCACCTGTGGGACTAGAGACCTCAGTCCTTCTGGCCCAAGGTTGCTGTCCTCTAGTGGGATTTGAACCACCAACCTTGTGGCCTGAAGTACCTTGCCCCAACCACTAGACCACTCCTCCACTCCCCCCACTATTTGGGGCTCAGAATCTGGTTGGCTCCCAATGCCTAATCATGTGCTCTTTAAATCCTGCTCTTTGGAAGTGTGGATTTTTTGAAAACAAGATAGTATTGAAAAATCTCACCAGGTCTTGCCAAATAGTTTTCTACCATAGCCTCCTTTCTAACTTCAAAATGGGTAAATCACAGCATTGTTTTGAAAATCAATACAATAACGTAGCACTTCTAAATGAAAAAAGTAAAACAATGTGGGATATCTGTTACATCCACCCTCTTCGTTTTGGATGTTTCTGGACATAAGAGTGTTTCTGAAAGGAGATTAATGTGTGCACGGCTTGAAAAGCAGTTTATTCAAAATTCTTTCAGAGTTTCCGTTAAAAAAGCTCTTCTGGCCCTCCGCGGTAAAAGTACAGAAACAGGTTTTTTGCAATCTGGAGCAGCTTTCTCTTACTCCTGTGGAGATTTTCCTTATTTTTTTTCTGTTAGAGTCCAACTAAAACATATTTCCCTCAGAAAAAAGCCATATGTGTCAGAAAACCTTTCAGATTTGTTGATTTGGCTTTTCCAGTTCCCATTTGCTGGTCGCAGAGGTTTGATGCAGTACCTCTTAGAGGTGACCCAATAGCTCCTTGCCATGCCTGCTTTTGCCCCAGTGCATCTATGGAATTGTAGTTTATATTTCTCTGTGAACAGCAGGCAGGGAAGGCTCAAAGGCTTCTAGCACCCTAAGCCAACTGTTGCTTTTGTGCCCCCAACCCCCTGCCTTGTGCCACAGCATGAGCTGCCCAAATAGGCTAATTCTTCAGTTGGTGTGGTCACTGGCTTAAGTTGCAGTAAATGCCAGCATTGTCTATATATTCAGCAGCACTGGATATACACATAGTGCTGGTTTGGTCATTGTTGTACCTGTTTAGACCTGTTAACCTTGAAAAAGACAGGAAATTATTACTTTTGCCCTCTGAAAATGCCGCAGTACTATGGGAGCAAAGGAAAATGCTCCCGCGGCTGTATTAAACTGTAATGCAATGCGGCGGCAGGGACGAGGGGAGGAAGGGTTCCTGTGCCCTTACTCTTGTGTGTCCTGAGCCTGTGCCTCACTAGCTTACCTCTTATGCTGACTCTAACAACAGGCCTGTAAATGCAGAGATGCACTAGGGATAAAGCCAGGACTAGCTCATCCTGCCCCTTGTGACATCCTGTCCCTATGTCACCCAACTCCTTAACAATAACTTGGGCTAATGACTTTCACTAGTCCAGTGCAGTCTGCTAAGAGGCTATGGGAATCTGTGACAGACTGCTGCTGAAAACGACACATTCCTGGACCCATCATAGCTTCCTGCAGTCTCTTAGTGGCTGGGAACATATGTGTGTTTATGAATTCTTGGGTCACAGGGATGGATTGCAAAGTCATTTGTGATGAATCTTTTACAGGCTGGAAGCTCTGCCTGGCTATAGCCATACTATGATCCATGAAAAGGATGTGGGCTCTGAGTAAATATACAGTGTTACTTTGCCGGGCCCAATTTTTTCAGGGAAGTCACTCCTGCCTTTACCAGAGACTCCAAGAATGGACAGTCTCAAAGAGCGATAATTTGAAAGGCAAAGAGTGAGAATTTTCAGACAGTGCATCCAGGGTATAAATCTAAAAAGATTTAAGTGCAGTATTATTTGGAAATGAAACAAGCAGCATAAAATGATATTTGCTTTTCTTTGGCGCCTCTGAAATGATATGGATAAATTCTCTGGGCTGACAATTATTCAGTGGCTAAAAGTATGTGCATATGTTTCTGAGCACAGGTATGTCTAGGTGCAGGGAAAAAGGATGGAGCAGGTGGAGTCGGTACATAGGAAGGTGGCTCAGATTTCTTCCCACTGGTTTGCCACTTGGCTTTTCTTCTCATAGCCTGGCTTCCCAATGAAAGCAGTGATCTCGATCAGTGCACTGACTCTGAGGCTCTAATGCTTGGGAGAAGGGCCTCAAAGACTGTGACACACTCCTAATGAGTAACCTGGCATCTCTGTGCTACCCATTACATGCACGAATCAGCAGTACTAGGTTTCTTTAAGGAAAAAAACCCTAGAAACATAGAAATATGATGACAGAAAAAGACCACATAGCCTATCTAGTCTGTCCTTCCATATCAACAACTGCAACAGTCTCCTTTTTACCTTTAGAGATCCTCTGTATTTGTCCCATGCTTTTTTGAATTCAGGTACTGTCCTCATCTCTACCACCTCCACTGGGAGACTATTCCATGGATCCTCTACTCTTTCTGTAAAGAAATATTTCCACATATCACTGCTGAATCTATCTCCCTTCACCCTCATCCCATGTCCCCTCGTAGCAGAACTTGCTTTCAATTGAAAGAGGCTTTCTCCCTGAACATTTTTTTGCATTAAATCTCAGCTGCCTACATGTCAATACATTCCTTTTGGCAGAACTAGGGCGGACTTGGCCCAACCTGAAACAATGAAGTCAGTCTTTATCCTAATATACTGCAGCCAAAGGGCCACTGGAACAATCCACGACAAAATATTTCCAGATGTTTCTCCTGAGTCCATCTTTTGGAGCTTTGTAACATGACACCCAGTTATGCAACTTCCTTTCCATGAAAAAAGTGCACGTCTTGAGTGTGTGGTGGGCCATTTTAGAACAGGGCGCCAAGGGTAGGTGCTATTTTATAAAGAGAAGTAGGCACCTGCTTGTATTTATAAAATACTAGTGTATGTTGCAGAGAAAACACCTTGAATGGAGGCGCAATCACGTGTACTGCTCACCAGCGGGTGTAAATGACTGTATATACTTTACGCATGTATGCACATGGATTAAGGTATATCATAATCTATGCATGTACACGAAAACGCCACTTGTGCTCTTCCAGAGCATGCCCCTGGCTACACCTACTAGGAAAGCGCATGCCTTCATGCCAAAGCTTAAACCTGTCTGCAAGTCGGTATTCTATAAGAGGTCATTCGGTGCATACAGTATGTGGCCACAGAGGAGCAGGAATGACTTTATAAAATTGTTCTTTAAGGAGACACATGTTGCATTGAAAGCTGATGGACGGGCGCTGTCTGCTCTCCAGGATAGAACCCCCCTAAATCCCCTGGAATAAGGGTATTTTGTGCCCCCGGGGTCAGGGACGCCACCGTGAAGAACAGCGGATACCGGGCCTGTACTCTGAAGCCGTTAAAGCATAGTGCGGGAATTTAATCTGCTCGGAAGGAGCGGGAGCGGGCTCCACCAGTAGGAACCAAGATGGCGGAGGATCCTCCTTCGCTGGCAGCTTCGCACCCAACCGCGCTTGTGGAGGAAGTCACGACTGCTGTGGTGGGTGCATTAGCAGAGTGTTTCAATGCAGTTACCCAGAGACTGGATACAGTAACCTAGACCTTAGAAGGCATACAGGTGGTGGAGCAACAAATTGCAAAAGCGGAGGATGAGCTGCAGGCCGGCAATACCGAACTAGCGGCTCTTCAGAAGAAAGTAGAGCAACAGGCCAAAAAGCTGGACGACATAGAGAATCGCAGCCATAGGAACAACCTGCGCTTTGTCAGCATCCCGAAAATGGTGGCGGATTCAGAGCTCCGAGGGTTCTTAGAGACCTTGCTTACCCTCCAGCTTAACCTGGGCACAGACTGCAGACTATTCATTTTGGAGAGAATACATCGTCTCAGCCCCAAATGTGTGAGTGATCAACGGCAGACTATTCGCAGGCGCTGAGTCAGTGTCGCCGCACCTTTTCGGGACAGTGTGCTAGCTTGGCTGAGGCAAAAATTAAATTCTCTCTGCAATACCCAGCATGCCTCCAAATTCAACACAACGGCGTCACCCAAGTGTTTGAAGAAGCACAGACAACTACAACCTTTGTCTGAACCATCACAACATAGGGAGAACCCAGCTGAAGTAAGGCTCCAGCAATCAGAAGGAGGAAAGGAGCTTAATGGACACGTTCAGAATCTTTAATTTTCTTTCTTCCCCTCCTTATGTTATTATTTACAGGACTTTGAAGAGAACAGTTTATAGCACAGCATCGTTCTACTGCTATGGTAGGGAGCAGCACGCCAACCCTCCGTGGCCTAAGGGAGATAATGAGGCGCAACTGTTGAACCTAATACTGTCAATTGTCATGTTGTTGAGGCTTGTATACTTAATATTGGAGGAGCATAAAGGGAGGGATTGCATTAAGCAGCAACGGGGAGGTGGCAGTAGGGGGAGCTGTATACGCATCAGCACATAGTGAATAAGCCCTGGAATAAAGGCAGGATTGAGGGATGAAGGGAAATGAGTAGACCAAGGGAGCATGGGACATGGGCTGAGAAGGGTGGAGGGGTTGTTGAAACCAAGGAGGGAAAGCTAAGCCGAGTGGATGCAAGTCGAGGTGGAATAAGGGCGAGGGAATGGTGGTGATGAATGTGAGTGTGAGTGTGACCTAACAGAGGGTATCCAGTTATGAATTAAGAGTTGAGAATTGGCAGGGCTGTGCTTAAGAACTGGAAACCAGGAGGGGGGAGGGGGGAGGGGGAGGAGAGGAATCCTGGCATTAAGTGCCTATACTATGAGGGACGGGGAAGGAATAGACTGTTTGGTCTGGGGGGAGGTGGGAAGAGTTGGGGAAGGCTAAAGGGAGAGGGGTTAAATTTCAGAAGGCAAGGATTAAGAAGGTAAGAGTTCAGAGGATAAGGGTTAGGAGACAGATGGCACTTGGAGTATGAAGGAAAGGTGATGAGTGGAGCAGGTCACCTAGGCTGAGGGTGGTCTGCTGAAGAAATGTTGGTATCTTTTGAGGAAGGATGCTATGTTGAATATTGATCAGGGTGAGCCACAGATTTGCTGTGTAACTTGGAATGTTTGTGGATTGGAGTCTCCTTTTAAAAGGTACAAAGTGTTAAAACATCTGAGAGACCTGAAGGTAGATGTAGCAATGCTGCAAGAGACTCACATATCTCCACAGGAACACGCTAAATTAAGGCGTTGGTGGGTAGATTAGGCCTTTGAAGCCTCAACAGGTTCCTGGAGAACTGGGGTAGCAATTCTATTTCGGAAGAGCTTAAACTTTGAGCTAAATAGGCAGGAAGCAAACCCACAGGGCCGCTATATAATTGTGGAGGGAAAAAATCGGTGGTATACTTTATATGTTTTGTAATATTTATGGGCCCAATATCCCAGACCATACATTGTTTACTAAATTGGGCAAAGCTCTGGGGGCATATTCACAGCAGTCACTGCTTGGGGGGGGGGGGGGGTCTAAACTGTGTGCTGGATCCAGAGATAGACAGGGTGCCTGCGGGAGGACCAGGGCAGGCAGGCACTAAACGTGGAGTAGAACAGTTATATACAAGGTTAGATTTGGTAGATGCATGGCGGATGCTCCACCCGTAAGAGCATGACTTCACCCACCTATCATGGGCGCAAGGTACCCTATTGCGCTTGGACTACTGGCTAGTACCTTCTGCAGTTGTCCAGAGTGCGTGAGGTGGGTATTGCAACCATGGCAATCTCAGACCATGCGCCGGTCTGGCTGACCCTCGGGGGGGGGGGGAGGAGTTGGGGCATTTTTGGCAGTAGGTGGCATTTTCCCATATATTTATATCGAGATCCTGCATTTTTTACGATTCTTGCAAGAAAAATGGGACGCATTCGCAAATGCAATTCATTGGGCAGATCCGACGCTATATTGGGTAGTACTCCGCAGTGAGATTATCAGCTATGAATGCAGTAGGAGGAAATGCATAGATGCACAAATCATCCATCTTTCCAAAAAGATTCAAGAACTCCGACGAGCCTTTGGGCAGCAGCACACGGCGGAGCGGCAAGGGGAGTTGGTGGCTGCGCAGATAGAGCTCAATACGCTCATATATCAACAGGCCTACAAGTCCCAAATTTACTACCAATATCAAATGCACCGACATGGGAATTGGGCAAGTCGACTCATAGCATCTCTCGTGAAGCGCTGGCGGTGGCCAAGAGGGGTTATGACTCTAAGAGACGGAACTGGGGTAACAACAGATGAGAGTCGTATCTTGACGTTGTTATGAGAATTTTATCAGGCATTATATACGGAGGGGGAAAGGCCAGAGGCTCAGAGACACGGCGTATTTGGACAGGGTGGATCTTCCGACACTCACAGCTGAGCAGTTGAAGAGTCTGAACCAACCTATTACTGACGATGAAGTGATGAGCGCTATCAGGCAGGCTAAAATCTACAAGGCCCTGGGCCCGGATGGATTTGGGAATGTGTGGTATAAGCTGCTGCAGGAGCAGGTTCAGGGCCCTCTACGAGAATTATTTACCTATCTAATTCAAAGGCAGACTTTTCCTTCTGAAACTAATGTAGCCCATATCATAGTTCTGCCAAAACCAGGTCGGGACCCCCCTTTGACGGTATCCTACCATCCCATCTTCCTCCTGAACTGCGATAACAAGCAATTTGCAAAGATCCTGGCTAATAGGCTGGCTCCTATTATACCGTACTTGGTGCAGGAGGGGCAAGTCGGGTTATGAAGGACCGGCACCCTGTTCTCAATCTACGACGCGTAATAACCTCCATAACGGTAAACCATGCAAATGGACGAGATATTCTACTAATAAGTTTCGACACCGAGAAAGCTTTTGACTTAGTAAATTGGCGATTTTTGTTTGGGGTAATGGAGCGAATGGGATTCCAGGGGCTCTTTATGCAGTCCATCCGGCTCTTGTATCATGCACTGAGCGCAGCAGTAGTGGTTAACGGTCAAATATCAGAGAATTTTCAGTTGGGCCGGGGCACTCGGCAAGGCTACCCATTATCCCCTCTGTTATTCCTCCTCTTTTTGGAGCCAATACTGCGAGTCATCCAAGCAGATCTGCGGATTGAAGGGGTACAGGTTGGGCAGGATACCTTTAAGATAGTGGCCTACACAGACGATATTTTAGTACATATTCAAAATCTGCAGCAATCACTGCCAATATTGTTGGAGGCATTCCGTGACTTTGGAGCACATTCGGGATTAAAACTAAACATGGAGAAATCGGAAGCACTGCCACTGAACCAGCAGATGCGGAACAGTTGGTCAGGTTCTTTTCCCTTAAAGTGAAACGCCGACTCCTTTAAATACTTGGGAGCGCAAGTAACAGCCAACTTGCAGCAGTTATATAAGATAAATGTCCGACCCATGCTGAAAAATGAGAAGGTGCAACTGCTCCGGTAGGAGACCCTCCCACTGTCCCTAGTGGGAAGTATAGTGCTATATAAGATGACGCTTTTGCCCAGGTGACTGTATCTCCTTCAGGTGTTCCCATATAGCTTTGGAAAAAGAGATCTGAAAACCTGTCAGAAACAGCTGTGCCGCTCCTGTGGCGAGGCTGCTGGCCCATGATATCGAACATCTGCTAGGAGAACCGGACTTGGGAGGTATGGGGGTCCCGGACCTGAGGCAATATAACTTAAGTTGTCGGCTGTGGCATGCCCGGGATTGGATATACCAGACATATACATGTACACCTAAGCTAGAAAGGCAGCTTCTGAGGATTAACCATCCAGTGGATGTGCTCCATGCCCCTCGAGATCATATAGCAGATCATCTAAAAACAAGCCCAATAGTGCAGTCGGTATGAGAAGCTTGGGGGTGTTATGTCGGCAGTTGAATCAAGTCCCGCAGAGTTCAGGTCTCTTACCACTGAAGGGCAATGTGGAGTTTCCTGCGGGAGGCATGTCACGAACCTTTCAAGGGTGGGAACAGCAAGGTTTGGTTCGACTAGCACAGTTCCTAACCCAGGAGGGGCAATTTAAGTCTCAGGAAGGCTTAAGGAAGGGGTTCCAAGCAATCCCTAAGGACACACTTACACTCACGCAAGTTAGGCATTATACACTAGGCCAATCATTTATAGAACAGTTGGATGCCTTTTTTGAAATTGATGTAAGAGATCGGATGTCGCTCTCCCGGATGCGGAAGAAGTGAGTGGAGTTGGTGAAGTGCAAGCAACACCAGGAGTTGGCACAATGGTGGAACCTGGACTTGAACACGGACTGGACTGGGGACACTTTGACGCAAGCCCTCCGGCAGATACCGCAGACTACCATATCGGCAATGCTCCAGGAAGTCTGGTATAAAGTAGTCCCGCATGCTCCATTTCCTCCAATAAGGGCTCAGGCAGCAGGCTTGATCGAAACTGGGAGATGTCTAAAATGCTCGGAGACCAGGAGTACTTTGGGGCACCAGTTTTGGTTGTGTCCGGCGATACAGGGATTCTGGGCTAGGCTACAGGCATATTTCTCTGACATACTGCAACAAAGAGTACAGTTTAAAGTACAGGGCTTAATTCTAGGTGACCCAGCAAGACTATAGTGACAGGTAAAGGTGCCAGACTTCTGGCACGCAAGGTCTGCTTGTTGGGACTTCAGGGGGTGCTGAAATCATTGCTAGAGCTGGAACCCCCTGCATATTGGGCCTGGTGAAACAGTCTACATAAATTGATGCAAATGGAAAATATTGCTGCCCAGGAGTCATCTCAGAGACATACATCTTTTATGGCCATATGGGAACCATACATTCAATCGCTTTCACCCAGGGGTTATGGTATGGCCCTAAATTATGTTTTTATCTAAATTTGTGGGGCATGCTGACATCGGGCCTCTCATTCCCCTCTGTTAGAGGGATCAGTATCTGGTACCTACACAATGGCTCTCCTGGATAAAACACTGATGTAGAAGGCTGGCATGCTTGTGGGTTTAGCACAGGTGCGCCATGTTGGGAGTTTAGGCCAATCTGTCAGTATGCGCCATAAGTATAATGTAAAATGTTGCTTTCTGAACCTTCTGAAGTCGTGGGGGGGGGGGAGTAGGGAGGGGGGAGTTGGTTGGGTGAGGGGGGCGTTATAGGGTAAGAACTAACTAAAGAAATAAGATTGTAACAATGTTTGAGTGTCGGAGTCCCCCCTGACTACATTGGTGTTGTGAGGCAGACGGATGATCTCCGGTACAATTTTGTACTATCGGTCTGGTTAATAAAAATGAGTTAAACATAAAATTGTTCCTTAAGTGGGAACTTTTATAAAAGGCTGCTTAACTTGTATGTCAGGAATGTACAAAATCTAAGGGAAAAGTGTTACTCCTGCCAGAATTCTGCACACACATTTGAAAATTCTGCGTTAAAAGGTCTGAATTATGCAAAATTCTGCATGCCTTGTCAGAATAAGTGCAAATAGAAGGTTGACAAGCAAGTTGTGGGTGATACATTTTAATTGGACTAACTTAAACTGTTTGACAAGCTTTCAAGAGCATATTGTTTTTGAGTGATATTTTATTTCTGTATTGTATTTTAAATTCAGTATTACAAAAAAAGTGCAACTTTTGAATTACAGTAGTGTGTGCGGAACTCAAGCAGGAGTAAAGTGTTCACACACTTTCTCTTTGAAAACGATCTTGTGGAAAATATGCACGAACATTTACTCCTGCTGACATATGTGTGAATTATTTATAGAAAAAATGTCCAAATAGGGTTGGTAACTTTGAATAAGTGTAACTAGTCTGCAGGACTACTGAGAAAAGCTGCTCTTACTAGGAAGGATTCTGCAATTGTAAGTATTTACCTGTTGGTAATTTCTCAGATCCTTGGGTTAAAGGAAACTCTTTGGGCTTAAGCTGATAACATCTCTATCTATTTTAAAGTTCTGTGTATTTTAAAGTCAAACAGGGCACTGTTTTAGCAAGCCAGTTTCTTTCTACCGTGTTTCCCCGAAAATAAGACCGGGTCTTATATTTATTTTTGCTCCACAAGATGCACTAGGGCTTATTTTCAGGGTAGGGCTTATTTTTTTTGCCAATTTGTTTGCCTGTACAAGATCGTCTGATTCAAGCCAATCCACTGTAACCCAGGCCTGTCCTACCGGTACTTGTTAATAAATAAAACATACAATAAAAAAAGAATATAACGTGATGCCTTTTAATTAGACTAACATTTTGATTAGCTTTGGAAGGTTCAAATCTTCTTCCTCGGGTCAGGCGAGTATGATCAAAAAGTAAAATCCCAGGATATATAAGCATTTTCATTGATAGTATCAAGAGGAAACGGGGGTTGGGGGGGGGAAGCAAGAATTGGAGAGACGGATGGGCGTTAGTAGGTGATAAAACAGTCAAAATTTACAGTTTATAAACTGCCCTGTTTGTAACGCTGAGGCCTCCTCTGGAGGATGGTCCATTGTCCCAGCTCAGCCCGGCAGCAGGCAGCCTCTTCCCCGTCAGCCCACAACCATCGGCATCCAGGGCTGAGCCAGGTTGGGAAGCGGGTTCAAAGCCCGCTCTGGCGCCCCTCTCAGCCAGGATTTACAGCCTGCAGGTCATTCAAGGAAGGAAGGTTTGGACCTATCTAAGGCCTTTGGTGAGTACAGAATTCCACTAGCTTTTTATGATCTACTTCAGAATAGGGGTGAAGCAAAGCTGGCCAATCGTACTGCCTGTTCTCTGTGAGAACCTCCAGAGCAAGGTTATCGTGACGTTGAGCGGGAGATCTGGCTGCGCTGCTGCCGGTACAGGGTGGCGCTACAATATTGCACTTTTAGTGGCGTGGCGCAAGCAGCGTGGTTGCTCCTCGCGACTAAAAGCCATATCGCAGCACTGCGGAGGAAATTGTAGAGGGAAAGCAGGAGTCAGTGTTCTTTAGAGCCATACAAAAAATAAAGTGAACGTCATTTGCTGTTTTTTAGAGGAAGGATAATAATGTAATAACTAGAAAGTTAACTGAAAAGCCAAATCCAACAAAAGTGCTTCTCGGCACGTGTGTACCCGGTAACAATCTCCCGTGGACGTGATGGATTTGAAAGGCCCCCACGAAGCACCAGGGCTCTGCTCTTACCTTAGTAAACGTGACACGTGTCGGCGAGAAGTGGAGAGAAAGAGACGGTGTTCGCGCAGGGGGGTGGCAGGGTGCAGTGAATTTAGGCTGAAACTGATCTACGGTATCAGAAACACGCTTCCTACAGTAGAACCTGGACAAAGGGTTGAAATGAATGCATGGGGACCAAAAGGAACAATGCCTATTTATCTAAAAATGCATTCCCCTACCTCAAGAACACACACAGGCAGCCCTCCTCCATGATCTGCACTAGGGCTTATTTTCAGGGTAGGGCTTATATTAGGGTAATCACAGGAAAACGTGCTAGGGCTTATTTTCAGGATAGGTCTTACTTTCGGGGAAACACGGTATTAAGAGTTTCTTTTTCTCCCACCCACCCCAGGCATAATCTTAATTTATAGGCTCTTACAGCTCTTACAGGGACAGAAGTAGTCAAATTCACTTTCAGGTGTAGCTGGTTATCCCATCAGATATAGTTTAATTAATGGCCCCTGAAGTTAATCCTGACATGAATAAAGTCCCTTATACCTATTAGATGTACTTGTGTTGGTACAACTATCCCTAGCAACTTAAGTAAATAACTTAAATATCTTAACAAAACCTTAAAACTAAGATGTAGACAGCAATCCAGCAGAGTGATGGGGGATATCCAGTCTTTTGCATTGAGGGTCACATGTATGATTTTCTCACAGTTGGTGAGAGGTCTTACAGTAAAAGCGCACTAGGTTCAAGGAGCTCTTTGCTCTCAGGGAATGAATCCGATCTCTTGAGGCTAAAGCAGCAGACTTGGAGGAGCTAAGTAAGACAGAGAGGTATATAGAAGAAACCTATAGGGACACAGTACTGAAGTCCCACCTCCAGTCTGGCAGCTTCTGTGTTACCATGGAGGAGAGAGGTCACGTGAAAGAACAGCATCACCTTGGTGTGGCAGGAAGTGATCCTGTAGCTAGGACCTGTTCTCCAGGTGATGTAAAACCCTCTCAGGGACATGTACCTATGAGGGAAGGGTTAGGATGGCCATTATAGTAGGCAATTCAACCATTAGGCATGTAGATAGCTGGGTGGCTGGTAGACAGGAGGCCTCCCTGGTGCGAAGATAGTGGACCTCACGTGCCACCTAGACAAGGTTTTAGATAGTACCGGGGGGGGGGGGGGGGAAGCCTGCTGTCTTGGTAGATGTTAGTACCAATGACATAGGAAAGTGTGGGAGGAAGGTTCTGGAGGCCAAATTTAGGCTTTTAGGTAGAAAGTTGAAATCCAGAACTTCCAGGGTAGAATTCTCTGAAATGCTTCCCGTTCCACTCGCAAGACCCAAAAGGCAGGCAGAGATCCAGACTCTCAATGCGTGGATCTTGCAAGGAAGAGGGCTTTGGATTAGTTAAGAACTGGGAAATATTCTGGGAAAGAGAGGGGCTTTTCCAAAAGGATGGGCTCCATCTTAACTGGGATGGAACCAAGCTGCTGACATTAACCTTTAAAAAGGACATAGAGCTGCTTTTAAACTAGATAATAGGGGAAAGCCAGCAATCGCCCAAGAGCACATGGTTCAGAAGGATGTATCTTTGAAGGATATTAGCCAAAGAGGAAAGTTAGGCATCCCAATAGAGAGGTTCCAATAAAGATTAAAGTAACCCAGATGCCCTTAAATAATGAGCAGACAGAACTGAAAGATCTTAGAGAGGGCATTGAGTCACACAGGATTAAAGTATTTCAGGAAACAAAATACACTATATGAGGTGTACCAAAAAGGCACGAGACTGTCCCATAAATGTTTTATTACAAAATCTACAAAGAAATTACGCATTGTCCCCTTCAAAGTAATCACCCCCAGAGTTTATGCATTCTGCATTCGCTTCTGCCATGTACTGAAGCACTCAGTAAAGTCCTCCTCCTTGAGGTCCCTCAGCTCCCTCATCACAGTGGCCTTGATCTCTTCTACAGAGGCAAAATGAGTTCCTTTGAGCACAATCTTCAGCCTGGCGAAGAGCCAAAGGTTGCACGGTGCGAGATCTGGGGAATAAGGAGGGTGGTCAAAAGCTGTGATCTGTTTGTTGGCCAAGAACTGCCTCACACTGAGCACGGTATGTGTGGGCGTGTTGTCATGGTGGAGCAGCCATGACTTGTCTCTCCACAGAGCCCTCCTGCTGCGCCAAACCCGGTCATGGAGGCGATTGAGGATCTGCTGGTAGAAGTGCTGGTTGACTGTCTGACCCTCAGGCACAAACTCATGATGGACCACTCCCTTCTGGTCGAAGAATGCTAACAGCATGACCTTGATCCTTGATTTGGACATGTGTGCCTTCTTGGGTCTGGGTGACAGTTGAGTCTTCCACTGTAGGCTCTGTCTCTTGCTTTCAGGGTCGTACTGGAAGACTCAAGTCTCGTCTCCTGTGATGACTCGGCCAACGAACTCTGGATCTTCTCTAGCAAGTCTCGACAAACATTGACCTGGTGCTCCTTCTGGTCGTCCGATAAAAGTTTGGACACCATCTTGGTGCATACCTTCCGCATCCCCAGCTCCTGCACCAAGATGGACAACACTGTTTGGGCTGAGCTCCTCAGCTATCATCCGCACTGTCAATCTGCGATCACTCCACACCAGCTGCTTCACTCTGTCAATGTTCTCAGCCATCTTTGCTGTGGAAGGCCGTCCTGACTTGGGGTCATCCTCCACCTCCTTGCGGCCAATCTTGAAGCGTTTGTGCCACTCGAAGACTTGCAGCTTTGACATTGCATCTTCTCCATAAGCCTTTTGGAGAAGTTGGAGACACTCAGTTGGGCCCTTCTCCAACTTAACCAGAAATTTCAAGTTGATTCTTTGCTCCATATTTCTGCACGTCCGGTTGCGTGGCAAAGCGATGGAGCAGTGTGCTACAAAAAATACTGAAAAAGAAAAACAGCGTGAGAGAGATGAAAAATATAGCAGAATAGTGGCGAGATGTTGCACAACACAGTGAATAAGCGGTTAGCCAATTGGCATTGAGTCATGGGTGTAGCTGCCACAATCTCGTTTCTTTTTTGTCACACCTTGTATAATCTCTTTGGATAGAAATTCCATGTTAAAAAGGGAAGGTGATGGTGATGGGGGCCCCTTCTCTAGCCCTATACAATCCAGGCTAAAAACATACCTCTTTGAGGCTGCTTTTGGATCCTGATGCCCCTCACTCTCTCATTCACTACTTATGTGTATTTTACCATACTCTAATCCCCAGTTTCGCTATGGGCGGCACAAGAGACCCAAATAGCGGGGGTCAGACATCCAGGGTGAATGCCATGGCACTGGGCTCCAAGCAGGAGCCATGGCAGGATGGACGGGGAGGGAGCGGGGAATCCAAAGGGCCTGAATCAGGGTACATCCTGCCCGTCTAAGCCCTTTGCACCCGATTCTGATCCTGCAGGGCCGTCTAGCTCCTGTGGGATCAGAATTGGGTGCAAATCTGGCCTGTCCAGATTTCAGATGCCAGGATGGGCTGGATGTGCCCCTTTATGCATAGCTCTCTATGTGTTTTGTCTTGATTAAATTGCAAGCTCTGATTAGCAGGAACTGTGTTTCACATCTTTATGTATTGTACGAGCACTGTGAATGCCTTGTAGCACTATACAAAGAAGTAGCAGGAGGAGAAGGAGGAGCCTAATGGTTAGAGCACTGGCTTGGGAACCAAGAGACCAGGGCTCAATTCCCACTAGCACTCCTTGTATCCTTGGGCAAGTCACCTAACCCTCCATTGCCTCAGAAAAATCCAAGTTATGTTTAATGTACATTACCAAGTTTAAGTTGCAATGTAAACTGCTTTGACTGAAATGATAAAAACAGTATAAGAAACTTGTAAAATAAAATAGTAGGGGTGTATTACCAACGGCCTGGCCAGAATGAACAGGGATGATGAAATGCTGAAAGAAATCAGGGAAGCCAACAAAAGTTACAACACAATAATAATGGGTGATTTCAATTACCCCAGTATCAACTGGCTCAGTGTCACAGCAGGACATGCTAGGGAGATAAAGTTTCTATATGAAATAAACAGCTGGTTCATGAACCAACAAGAGGGGAAGCTATTTTGGACCTAGTCCTTAGTGGAATATAGGACCTAGTGCAAGAGATAAGGGTGTTGGGGACACTTGGCAATAGTGATCATAGATTGATCATATTTGATGTACGGCAAGGAAATCCACAGTACTACCTTTTCATTTTCAAAAGGGAGGCTATCATAAAATGAGGAAAATAGTAAAAACCTAAAGGAGCGACTGCAAAGGTTAAAAGTTTAATTCAAGCATGAGTGTTGTTTAAAAATACTATCTTGGAAGCCCAGACCAGATCGCCATGGCACCGGGACGCCATGCAGTAGCCGCACTCACCCCCGGACCCAGAATAGCTTGGTTTCACCGCCACCCTGAAAACTTTTCCACACTTTAAGAAAAGTGGATGGAAGGCCAAAAAACTGCCAGCATGGTTTAAAGGTGAGGTCAGAGAGGCTGTTTTAACAAAAAAAATCATCTTTCCGGAAATGAAAAAAAGAGCCAAATGACGAAAACAAGAAACAACATAAACACTGGCAAGTTAGATGCAAGGTATTGATAAGGTAACAAAGAGAGAATTTGAATAAAAGCTTGTCGTGAAAGCAAAAAGCATTAATAAAAACTTTTTCAAGTACATGTGTAGCAAAAAACCTGTGAGAGAGTCTGCTGGACAATTAGATGATAGAGGGGTAAAAGGCGTACTAAAGGAGAACAAGGCCATAGCAGAGAGACTGAATAAATTCTTTGCTTCGGTCTTTACTAAAGAAGATGTAGGGAAGTTACCAATGCCTGATATGTATTTAAAGGTGATGAAATGGAAAAATTGAAAGAAATATTGATAAACAGGGAAGATGCATTACAACTATTTGATAAACTGAAGAGCAGAAAATCACCTGGACTAGATGGTATACATCCAAAGGTGTTGAAAGAATTAAAATATGAAATTGCAGACCTTCTGTTAGTAATATGTGAATGATCACTAAAATCATCTGTAGTACCTGAAGACTGGAGAATGGCCAATGTAACACCAGTTTTTAAAAAGAGTTACAGGGCTGATCCAGGAAACTAGAGACCGGTGAGCCTGATGTGAGTACTGGGCAAAATGTTATTTATACATTGAAACCCTTTGCCTAGTGTGCAGCGGCAGCCAAGAAAGCAAACAGAATGCTAGGAATCATAAGGAAAGGAATGGAGAATAAAGCAAGGATATTATAATGCCTCTGAAATATTCCATGGTGCAACCGCATCTTGAATATTGTGTGCAATTCTGGTTGCCATATCTTAGAAAGAATATAACAGAATTAGAAAAGGAACAGAGAAGAGCCATCAAAATGGTAAAGGGGATGGAAGGATATCCCTATGAGGAAGGCTTGAAAGGTTGGGGCTCTTCAACTTGGTAAAGGGATGGCTGAGGGGAGATATGAAAAGGTCTATAAATTAATGAATGGAGTGGAATGGGTAAATGTAGATCTCCTTTAAAAAATTGAAATACTAGGGTATGCGCCATGAAGCTACAATATATCCCATTTAAGACAAATAAGAGAAATATTTTTTACTCATTGAATAATCACTCTGAAATTTGTTATCGGAGAATGTAGTAGAAGCTGTTAATGTAGCTGGGTTTAAAAAAAGATTTGGACAAATTCCTGGAGGAAAAGTCCATAAACCATTATAAAGAAGACCAGGGAAATCCACTGCTTACCTTTTTGGGATCCTGCCAGTTACTTACGACCTGGAATGGCCACTTTTGGAAACAGGATTTTGGTCTTGATGGACCTTGGTCTGACCCAGTATGGCATTTATGTTTTTATGTAGTGTTGCCACTATAGCTCCATCTGGGCCTGCCTTGCATTTCTCATGGCTATCCCCATGGCTGTAAAAAACTCAAAGTAGGATTCAAGCGCTGGTGCCTCCCTTTGTGACTGGCCTTGCAGCACTGTCTCTTGCACAGGTTTCCATAATAGACTCAATACACTTCAATTCTCAATGAATTGACCAAAGATCCAGCTCTTCAAATTACACCTCAAGGTTAAATAATTCTTTTGGGATTTTAATGTAAGTGGGATTTTGTTCCATAATCCTGGGATGGAACTAGTAAATGTCTGTCTTAATGAAGCGATCTGTCTTAAAGAATGGGGATCAGGAATTTTTAAGGAAAATTTGCCTGCTGAACGTAATTCTTGATTAGGAGCTGGGTACTGGGAGACTTTAACCTACCAGCCATGCAGGATAACCACTCCAAAGCCTTCCTTGAAGCACTCAACAACCTGGGCTACGAACAAATAATTGATGCCCCCACCCATCAATTCTCCAGATCCTGGTTGCGCCACCCAGAGAACCCAGCAAGAACCAACAACAAGCCCAAGCAAAAGTGACCGACGACAGTCGCACAGGAAATCTCGCCGGAATCACAGTACTGTATATCACCTCCAGCAAAACACATAATTTAGAAGGGACTGGTTACTAATTATTGGGACTGATTACTGACTCAAAAGCGCCTGATTGCTTGCATGTACCTCACTGCCGATCGTTCTGGATTTTCACTACTGAGTGTACTGTGAGTATCTCAATGCTGATTGCATGCAAGTATTTCACTGCTGAGTGTACTGTGACTATTTCAATGCTGACTGAATGCATGAATTTTACTGCTGACTATACTGTATTTCAAAGCTGATTGCATGCAAGTATTTTTCTGCTGATTACACGCAAGTATTTTCACCGCTGTCATTAGATAGTTGCCATAGAACAAACTAGCTATTACAGGACTAGACAGGATACACATCGCCTGTGTAGAACACATACACACCCCGCCAGTATACACCTCCTCAGCAAGGAAAGTCCTGCCACACACAGGACGCACCGAACCCCAACTCAAAATGGCCATATCCATTATAACCCTAACCAGTCTATACCTCCTCAGCAACGTCCTTAATGGTGCTCTCTCCTCTACCTCCAGCCACAACCCGATTCCGATCGTACATGGCCAAGGAAGGAGACACCACAATAACACACACCATACACCAACAGAACCCTCCCAGAACCCTCACCCATACTTAATCCACATACCACTTCAATACACCACAAAAACCAAAGGGGAGAAAAACCAGAACCCACGCAACCTGAAGTGTGCCCTCATAAACGCACGGTCAGTCCGGAAAAAGTGGCCAGTCATCACCGACCTCATATCACACCTTGAGCTAGACATCCTGCTAGTGACAGAATCCTGGCTCACTGGCTCAGATTCAGTCCACATCAACCAAATCATCTCCCCCCCCCCCCCCGACGTCTCAATCCACACCTGCCACAGAACAGACCGCAGAGGAGGTGGTGCATTCATTCTGGTAAAAACGGACCTTCAGTTTCAAACGATTAGCTCTAACAGCTCAACACACCTTGATGTGATCACCATAGCCAACAACCACAGTACCATCAACCTCGTATACAGATCACCAGCCTCATCCCCTGAAGACCTCGCGAATATAATTGACCTGGCTTCCAACCCCAAGAACACACGCAAGCTGAACTGGGTACTGGGAGACTTTAACCTACCAGTCCTGCAGGATAACCACTCCAAAGCCTTCCTTGAAGCACTCAACAACCTGGGCTACGAACAAATAGTTGATGCCCCCACCCATCGAAAAAGGTAACATACTAGACCTCGTCTTCATCCCTCGACCAGATGTGAGCTCGAACCACGATTTCAAACTAATCATCTTCCCTGTCCCATGGTCAGACCACAATCTAATCAGATTCCAAATACCTATGCACCAGGATAGTGAACGGACAAAGAAAATAACTGAGAAATCAGCAGCACTCACAGGACGTTTCAGACCCTTTGACAAAGATGCGATCATCAAAGACGTCCTTCCTAACATCACAACTGCATCACTGAACCTTGAAGATGTGATGAACTCATGGAACAACAGTCTGAGCTCCTTTGCTTGCTTACCTACCCCAGCCAAACCACACTCCTCAGACCAGCGACCAAGAAGCAGAAAACCTGCACGCTGGTACACGACCGAACTACGGTCCTCACTACTCCTGCTGAGGAAACTAGAAAGGAGATGGCGATGCACACGGTCCCCAGCAGACCAGATAGCCTACACCTCCCACCTGCAGACACAATGGAACTCAATATCAACAAAATGAAAGAACATCCCTCTCAACTCTAAAGCCGATCGCTGAACAAACCCCACAAGCTTTTCAATATAGTGAAGACCCTAACGAAGGAACCCTCATCCTCCCAACCAGCCATCTTCCACCCCCAGGACTACGCAGACTACTTGCTGGCTAAAACCAACAACGTCAGCAAAGCCATGTGTCCAGCCCCAGTAACAACCCAGCCCAACTTAAGCCACTTACCTCTCTCGTGGCACCATCGGCTGCAAGCATCGAAGACGTCATCGCTATCATGAACGCCACTACTGCTCCAAACGACTCTTGCCCAGCATTCTGGATAAGGTCGCTACGTAAAGAGATCAGCCCTATACTAGCCAAGATCATGGATTTGTCCTTCTCTACGGGGTTATTCCCATCATGCCTCAAGCAGACGTCAATCCGGCCTCTTCTGAAGAATAGCAAGCTAAATCCCCAGACGGTAGAATCATAATGACCAATATCGAGCATTCCACTGCTAGCAAAGATAATCGAGAAGGTTGTCCAACGTCAAATACAAGACCACATTGACTCCACAGCTCCTCTCGACCCATGCCAACATGGCTTTAGGGAATCACACGGCGTTGAAACCCTTCTTGCCACACTCATCAACACATTGATCATGGGCATTGACAACATCAAACAAGGACATGCTTTAATTTTCCTGGACATTGCTGCTGCATTTGACTCCGTAAACCATGAGCAACTCGTAATACGGCTTCAGGATAAGGGAATTAAAGGCTCCGCATGGAGTTGGTGCAAATCCTATCTAACGGACAGATGGCAGCTGGTACGGGAAGGTTCCACAACCTCTGAACCATTCCAACAAAACATGGTGTACCCCAGGGCTCTTCACTCTCTGCCCTCTTATTCAACATATACATGCAACCCATATGTGAAATAATCCGCTCATTTAACATATCATGCCTGATCTACACAGATGACGTACTACTCTTCACCCCATTCACGATTGACCATCCGGATTTCTCCCCACTAGTGAAATGCTTCGAGGCCGTAACCGACTGGCTCCACTCACAAAGTCTCAAGATAAACTTCAGCAAGACGGACGTACTGTTCATTACAAGAAATCAATCCTTTTCACCACCGCCGACCTTAAAGACAAGGGACGCCGAACTCCCAAGTAGACCCATCATCCGATACCTAGGCATTACGCTAGACCAGCAGTTCGAATTTAAAACGCACATCAGCAACACCATCAAACAAATTTACCACAAAATACGAACATTGCAACATCTCCAACCCCTGCTGCAACCAGATGACTTCAGAACAGTTTTTCAGGCACTGGTGACCCCCTACTTCGACTATGCCAACGTGATCCTGCATGGCCTACCCAAAAACATGCTAAACCCACTACAGCTGGCAATGAACACGGCTGCACGCTTCCTACACGGAGCCTCTAGAAGGGAGCACATCACCCCAATCCTAAAGGACCTGCACTGGTTACCAATTTACTGCCAGCTCACCTATAAAATAATCCTGATGACCTTCAAGGCTATTAACAAATTGTCCGCCACCTCCCTAACGGATCTTCTCTACCCCACTCCTGCAAACAGAGCAAGGAGGTCATTTGCCACCAATACCCTACAGACCCCTAATGAAATAACAAAATGCACCCAGGCAACAAGGAACAGAGCTTTTAAGTTCTATGCTCCCAGCTGCTGGAATGTGCTCCCAACCGCCATCCGGGCAATCACGGATCTCACCCAATTCAGAAAAGCACTAAAACACCACCTCTTTCTCCTACACTACTCACAAGCCAGTAACTCAACTCCACCCACCATACACCCTGCCAGGCAATAGCAAGTTACAGAAACTCACGTTATATTGGAAATAATTGTAGATAGCTGTAGATAGTTTTCCCCAGTTTGAAATCCAAGTTGTATCACCCGTTCAATGTAAGTGCTTAACAGCTCTCCTGTTCCGCACAAAACTGTTATTTGTAAACCGCACTGATTTCAAAGAGCGCGGTATATAAAAGCATTAAAATAAATAAATAAATAAATAAAAACATGTGTGTCTGAAGAAGTCTGGCACATTACCATTGAAACACCGAAAGACCAAGCAAAGCAGTTTGAATTGTATTCCAGATGTTATGGGGAGCCATGGCGACGAATACAGTGAAGGAGTTTCTCTGCCTCTAGCTCAGTGATGAGCAACTAGCTTTGCTGCTAAACTCTAAACTCACTGCAGTTGCTTTAAGTTTTTTTGAGGACTTAAATTAGAACTTATTTTAAAAACAAATGGCAATACCCTTCCCAGATGCAGAAGCATGTGTCCCTTGGTGGATGCAGAGTATATATTTAAAGTCCTTTACCAGCTCCCATATTGTGTTAATACTTCCATGAAACCCAATTTTATTTAGGTCATCTATGCTGGAAAAGGATGTCCAAGTCAGAACGTTGACACTTTGCATCATACTTTACGAAATGTTTGCTAAATGCAGAGCCTTTTGTAAAACATATTTAAGGCTGCAGGAAAAATGTGAACTTGGTGGCATGTACGGTGGGATTAGCCATTTTACAACACACATATTCAGAAAAGCATGGCATTGCAGAGGACTGTGTACATGTAAGTGCTGACATTTACTGGTTCTTGTATAACACTTGATTGCGCGTCTCATCAAATTAATAGCAAGCATGGTATGGTCATAAAAAATGATAATCACATACAAACTATTACTAAATATAAAACCAACCCGACCCTTGTCCTACCACCAAAAAAATGATGGCGACAGCCATCAGCACTTCCCCAATCATTCTAAAGATTTTCAGGAATTGCCACCCAACGCAAGCCAAAAAGTAAATACAAGATCAAACAAAGGCTGCAAACACAGTCATTAATTGGACCAACATCATAAGAGATCAACCCACAACAAGCATCCCTTAATCTTTACATGCTTAATCTTTACATATGTACGCGGCAGAGTTTTCTACCTGCAAGTAAAGACCAGAACTTACACAGGTAATTACTGGACTGTGCAAAAATGCATATCAAAGGGGAGACAATTAAGAAGACAAGGTCCAAAACTCAATTGTTGCGCTGGTTGAGGTGGTTTTGAAGCCAGAGAGGTAAAGATAATCCCACCTCCAAATCCCAGGTCCAAAAGAGTTGCTAGTTGCAGTGGCCTGGTTAGTTGAGCAGGTGTAAATACCAGTGGGGAATCTCTGAACGGTATGAATCTTTCCGTTACAAAATAGGGAATGCAGGACTTCCGGTGATGTCAGGAAGCGGGATGGCGGCTTTCTGAGCGAGCTCCGCGGCGTTCGGAGTGAAAGCTAGCAAAAGAGCGAACCTGCCCCGGTACAGCAGAGCGGGTAGTAGGGGCAGATGTCCAAAGAGACAGAGCGCAAGACGGTTAAGGAGCGCCTCGCTGAATACCGGTCCACCTACGAGATGCTGGGGGAGCCGGAGCGTGCAGGACATGCTGCCAAGATGGCGGAGGGTGGAGGAGAGCGCTCCGATTCGGAGGACAAGCAGCATCCGGATCCCGAGTCCCCTGGAGGACTGAAGGCCTGGCTCACTGATTTTAAGGAGGAGCTGAAGGCCGAAATGAGCAGGCACCAGCAGGAGCTGAAGGAGACTCTGGGCTCCTTGCGACAGGAGGTGCAGGAGCTGGGAGCTCGAGTAGAAGGAGCAGAGGAGACGCTGGAACACCATGCGGCCACGCTGGGGGACCTGCGCGCGGGATGGGCTGAGCTGGCCCAGGCGCAGGAGCTCCTGAAAGCAAAGGCAGAGGACTTGGAGGACAGATCGCGGCGGAACAATGTGCGAGTCAGAGGAGTACCCGAGGAGCAACGTTTCAAGGACTGTGAGGAGACCTTGCTACAGATTTTTAGAGCCTTAATGCAAGCGGTGGCGCCGGCGGGAGAGGGAGAGAGCCTCCAGTTCAGTATAGAGCGGGCTCACCGCAGCCTTGGTCCCGCTCGGGACAATAAGCCTAGAGACATTATTGCGTGTCTGGGGTCCTTCAAGCACAAGGAGAAGCTAATGGCGGCAGCGCGGAAGGCAGGGCCCTTTAAATGGGAGGGCGCCACGATTGAGCTGTATCAAGATCTGTCCTCCGGCACGCTGCAGCGGAGATGGGAGCTGAGAGGGATAACCGCCCTGCTTCGCAGAGAAGGCTGGAGCTACAAATGGCTATACCCCTTTGGGCTGTTGGTAACAGTTAAGGGCACCTCCCGTAAAATTCAGAAGGCAGAAGGGGCCTGGCAGATTCTGAAGGAGTTGGGAGTACAGAACATTCCCGAGAACCAGCTGAGAGGGCAGCCGCGGGAGCAGAGAGCCCAGAACAGGAGTGCGGGAACCAAGTGGCAACGAGTGGAGAGCAAGAGCAGGAGGCTCACCAGACTGTCCAGAGAAAAAGCCTCGACGGGAGCGGAGGACGAGGCTGTGGGGGACTGAGGAGAGCAGAGCACTGTGGAAGGCACTGGCAGTGCTTGCCTGAACCTATTCAGGGACTACGGGTCTCAGGGACTGGTTTGATTGAACAGTAGTTTGGTGTTGAAATCTATGTGTGGGAAGTTGTAGGCTGATTAATGGGGGGATAGGGGGATGGAGGACAGAGGGGGACTCTTTGGAGGGGGAGGATGTGGGGACTTGGTCTGGGGTTTTGGGGGGAAGGACTTGGGGAGGCTGGAGTGTGTTTGTTTGCTGGTGAAGGGGGGTGCAGGGAGAGGGGGAGAGTGGGAGAGCGGGGGAGTGCGAATTAGGGAAGGGGGGGAGCAGAGCGAACGCCATGGAGGGAGTCACCGGAAGCACTGGGGAAGGCTCCGGAGGGAGTGGTGATGAGGGGAGGGGAGGGGGGGGAGGTGGGGAGGGGGGGAGGGGGGGGTGGGGAGGGGGGGAGAGGGAAGGGGGAGAGGGGGGAGGGGGAGATCCGCACCATAGCAGACAGGGAAGGGGGGACCGGAAACTTCCATGGGGGGTAGGGGCATAGTAGGGTCAATCAATGCAAAGGGGTTGAATGAGCCCCGTAAAAGGCACCAGTGGTATCGGGAGGTAACGAGATTGGGCTGGGAGGTGATGCTGGTGCAGGAAACCCACTTGCGCAGGAAACACGAGGGGTTGCTGCGCCATGCACTGTATTCACAACAGTTCTTTGGGGGTATAAGGGGGACGGCGGAGAGCAAGAAAGGGGGGGTTGCCATATTGGTGCGCTGGGGTAGTTCCTTTAGGGTGAAGGTGGAAGCGAGGGACAAGGATGGAAGGGTGTTGCTGCTGGGGGGGGAATGGGAGGGGGAACTTGTCACTTTGGTTAATGTTTACGCCCCCCAGGTGGGGCAGGTCCAATTTTGGAAGGGGGTGGGGGACCTGTTGGCCCAGCATGCTCAAGGTAGAATTCTCCTTGGGGGGGATTTCAATTTAGCGCTGGATTCGAAGTGGGACAGACAGGCACAGGGGGGAGATGGGCGGAACCCAGCCCGCGGAGCACTGCGCCGCCTTATGCAGCGCTATCATTTGAACGACGTTTGGAGGCAGCACCACGAGGGGTGTCGGGAGTATACGTTCTATTCAGTCCCCCATGATAGCTTTAGTAGAATTGATTATCTTCTGATGGATGGGCGGTGGAGCTCCCTGGTCCAGGAGGCGGAGATTGGGAATATAACCTGGTCGGACCACGCGCCAACGTGGGTGACCATAGGACACGGTCGAGGAGAGGGGGGAGTGCGCTTCTGGCGGCTTAATGAAAGCCTTCTGAAGAAGGAGGAGGTGGTGAAGGATGTTAAGACTTGCCTCCAAGAATATTGGGCAATCAATGACAATGGTGAAGTGGGCTGTGTGGGGCTCTGGGGTGGAATGAAGGCGGTGGTGCGGGGGCGTTTGGTGATGTGGGCGGCTAGATACAAAAAGCAACGCCAGGCTCGCGAGGAGGATTTGCAGAGGGAGATTAAACAGGCTGTAGAGCGATACCAGTCCCGGGGCAGTCGTCAGGACTTCCGGCTGCTACAGCAGCTCCGGATGGAACTTCACAAGCTGCAGGTCGAAGAGATAGGGTTTAAGCTTGAGCGGGTAAAGCAGCGCTACTATGAGTGGGGGGACCGAGCCAGCCGTATGCTGGCCAATAAATTGCGGAAGCGGGAGATGCAGGCGACCATTACTGGGATCAGGGGCGACACGGGGGAGATCCTACGGACAGAAAAGGCCATAGGGGAGCAGTTCTGCAGTTTCTACCGGAAATTATACCAGAGGGAGGGAGGGGGGGTGGAGCGGGCTGAGGACTACTTGGATAGGATTGATCTGGCCCGGCTGGCGAGGAGGATATCCAGGCCTTGGAGGGAGACATTACTAGGGCCGAGGTGGAGCAGGCATTGAAGGAACTTCCGCAGGGGAAGGCTCCAGGGCTTGATGGCCTGACGGGCGCCTTCTATAAAACGTTCCGGGAAGAGGTTCTAGATGGGCTGGTGCAGGTGGCCAATGGGATACAGCAGGAGGGGGGCGCCTGTCTTCTGAACTGCTGACGGCCGGGATTACTGTTATTTTGAAGGGGGGGCGGGACCCGCTGCAGTGTGGATCTTATCGCCCAATTTCACTACTGAATGTAGATGTGAAGATCATAGCGAAGGTGCTGGCCCGGAGACTGGCGGGGCGGCTCCCGGGCCTGATTGGGCTGGATCAAACTGGATTTATTATGGGGCGGCAGGCCTCTGACAACATCAAAAGGGTGCTGGAGGCTATCTGGGGAGCGCGTGCGCAGCGGGACCCGGCCTTGCTGCTCGCCATCGACGTTGAGAAAGCGTTCGATAGGGTGGACTGGGGGTTCTTGTTTGGGGTAATGAGGAAAATGGGGGTGGGTCCAAGGTATTTGAAATGGGTTCAGGCCCTATACCAGGAACCTAGAGCGCGAGTGAGAATAAATGGGCGCTACTCGGCAGCCTTCGAGTTGGGGAGGGGGACTCGGCAGGGGTGCCCCCTCTTGCCGCTATTGTTTGCCATGGCTATTGAGCCCTTAGCCCAGGTCATTCGGAGCGATGGGGCGATATGGGGACTGCGGAGGGGGGAAACGCACCATAAGATTTCTCTATTTGCGGACGATGTCCTGCTGGTGGTGACAAAGCCGGAAGACTCCCTACCGGCGCTTATGGGGCAATTGGGGCGATACGGAGCAGTCTCGGGGTTTAAAATGAACTCTGACAAGACGGAAGCCTTGGCAATCAATTTACCCCAATTGGTGGCCCAGAGACTGCGTGCTCGCTATCCCTTTAAATGGGCAGCGAAATCTATTCGGTACCTGGGGGTTAATGTTACTGCCACGCCGCAGGGGCTGTACGAGGCCAACTATAGCGCTTTATGGCGGGAGGTACAGCAGGATTTGCAGCGTTGGGAGCGTATGGAGATATCATGGTTGGGCAGAATAGCGTCAATTAAAATGAATGTGCTCCCGCGGTTGCTGTATTACTTCCAGGCTCTGCCTGTGCCCATCCCGGGGGCGCAACTGCGAGGGATGCAGCGGAAGGTCAATCAGTATATTTGGCGGAGGAGACTGCCACGAGTAGCTCGGGCAGTGATGTATAGGCGTAGGGAGGAAGGGGGGCTGGGGGTACCGAATCTACAAGGGTACTATTGGGCGGCACAGGCTCAGCATGTGATGGATTGGAGGGAAGGGCAGGAAAGGAAGAACTATGTGGAAATGGAAAAGGGGAGCGGCCCAGGGCGGCGGCTGGCCTGCTTCCCTTGGATGGAGAAGGGGGAGCGGGGACTAACGGCGGGAGACAGTCCCTATGTACTGCATGTTTTACGGGAATGGGATAAACTTAGGGGCCGGGAGTGGAAGGGAGGGGGGTCCCGGTTCTCGCTGATGTGTGAGCTGTGCCACACAGCGGAGTTTCGCCCGGGGCGGGAAGGGGGGGGATATCGGCGGTGGGCCCGGGGGGGTTTGAGGTATTTTTATCAGTTTGTGGATGGGGGGAGTGGGTTCCTTTTGCGGATTTGAGGACGGCGTACGGCCTGCGCGAGGCAGATAGCTTTTATTATGGGCAGGTGGTGCACTTCCTTAGGAGGAAGTTGGGGCGGGAGGGGATGGAACGCGATTATACGCCGCTGGAGGTGGTGTGGTATGGGAAGAAGTTATCGGCGGGACTCACCTCGGCGTTATACCGGGCGATACAAGGGCCAGGGATGGGAAAGCATAGATACATGCATGAGTGGGAAAAGGATTTAGGGAGGGAGTTTGCGGAGGGAGAGTGGAAAAGCCTCCTGGACCAGGTGCGATACCTACCCTTGTCGGTAGCGATTAGGGAAAACTGGTACAAGGTGGTGATGCGGTGGTATTACACACCCACTCGGTTACATAAGATGTTCCCCAGAGTATCAAATAGCTGTTGGAGGGAATGTGGGGGGGAGGGGACCTTCTTTCACATATGGTGGGGGTGCCCGAAGATACAGCGCTTCTGGGGGGAGATTCAGAAATGGACCCAGGAGGTGGTGGGCGGTGGGGAGGTGACCCTTGACCCTGGGGGTTTTTTGATGGGGTGGTGGAGCGAGGGGGCCCGGAACGGGGGAAGAGGCAGGTGGTGGCTTGCCTTAGCGCTGCCCGGTGCGAAGTGGCCTATCGCTGGAAACAGAAGGAAGCCCCGCAGGTGGCCCACTGTGTGGCGAGGTTGAGGCAGGTATACTTAATGGAAAAGCTAACAGCAGCGAGGAGGCAAAAGATTGACCGGTTTGAGAAGCAATGGAGTAAGGTGCTGGAGTACCTTCGAGCCGATTCAGGGCAGTCATCTGGATAGGGGGGGAGGGGGGGGGAGGAGGTAGAGGGGGCTTCCAGAGAAGGTACGGGACAGGGGCAGGGGGGATGCAGGCTGGGGGGGGAGGGGGAGAGGGGCGAGTATGGGGGAAGGGGTGCAGGGGATACGGAGGGGGATCAAACATAAAAATGTTATTGTAGCATTGAGTAGTCTGCTCAGGATTGTTGGTGTGATGTTGATATGGTGGTTTAGATATTGTACACTGTTAGACAATGGGTGTTGTTATGTACATGCTTGTTCTATAAACTTTAAATAAAAAAATTAAAAAAAAAGCAAAAAAAAAAAAAAAGGGAATGCATATGGACTTGTAAGGCCCACCGAAACCATGCCCACAACATGCCTCTTTCAAATATGTATGTGCCAGGGTGTATAAGCAGCAATTTTTCTAAAAATGTGATTTCATTTAAAATAATGTATATACCATCTCCTTGGTATATTGCCAATAAAAGGTGGGTTACAATACATAAAAATTCATAACCTTGTAGATTACAATAACACAAGAGATAGAACCAGTGCAGTCAATCACAGCCAACCATAGCAACATCTGTAGAGATCAAACAGAGACTGGATATGCCCTAAGCCTATGTCACTGATCCTACATGAGCTTGCCCATTTACATCTCTAAATCAGCTTTTTACACATGTACTGGGGAATTATGTGATTATGCATGCACATAATTTTCTGCATAATTAATAAGCACTCACATAATCGTATCATTTTGCTTAAATTTGTAGTGAAAACTGGCAGTGGGTTTAAATGATGCTTTGGTTTGCAGGCAGCCTCTGGTCTGCAGTGTTGCTCCCTCTGATTCCTGGTGGCCCAGTGGGAGCAACCCCTCTCCAGCCCCGAGGCAGGGCTACAGTATTGTAAGGACTTCCTCTTCTTCCAAGCCCTGCCTAATATATACATCATTCTGAGGGGCTCCCCTGCATCCTGGTCCTCCCCCTCTCCTGCCCATCTACTCCAGGACCTCTGATTCACCCAAAGGGGTCCATCAGGGGCGATGGGGGCAGAAGCAACCCTCACTCACTCCTGCCCTGGCAGTAATCTCACGATGAGTTCCTTTGGTCCTTTTCTTTCACGTTAATAAAGGGCATGATCCTGCCTTTCATCATTTTCTGGCTCTGCTGAAAACTCACATGCACTTCCGCAGTAGTGTCAAGTCCTAAATAGCTTGCACTGTGCTGCAACAATTTTTTAATAGAATGACTTCAACAAAAGCCTTGTGCTTCTAACATCAGATTTCAGGCCTTTATAGGACTGTCATGTACTCAAATAACTCGGCGTCTGCTTGCATTGTGTTTACCTGGTTTCCATGAGAAACAGACCAGGGAGTGGATAGTGCTGCAGTATGTTCAGCCTTTCTTATGTATGCCCATCTCCTCTGCAAACGCTCTTAAAAGCAAGTCGTGTACAGGCTCAACGCGTGATTTGCTTTTAAGACTTGTTGGGACATTAGCAAGAACCCTAAAACTATGCCCAGGCATCTTGCAGAAGTTTGCAAACATTGCCCCTGAGAAGGTGACGGTGGCAACGATGATGATTCTGTGATGAACAGACCTGTAGGTTGGCTGTGCGCTGGACGGAGTTCCTAGGAAAAGCCACAGATTAGGAATGCTTTGCTGAGGTGGAGCCCAAATGTACATTCCAAAACTTACAGGTGAAAGGGGCCAGAAATTAATTTGCTTTGTACGTTTGGTTTGCTTTGGTTTGGTTTTCAGGGGCGGATCATGGTGCTACGTGATTTATTTTGCTTTGTTTAGTTGTGATTTCCCTGCACACAAGATCCATTACTTCATGATGGAACAGTTCTTTCATTATTTTTGTCATGGGACTACACTTAATTTCAGACTCATGTAACTACATGCAGGACCCAGAATAAACAGCACGTAGACAGCGCAGGACACTAAAGTACTAAGTGAATGAATGTAAACTATCAGCTCCTTTACATGGGCATCCTGGCAAATGAAAAGATTAAGCTTATTTCCAAACCATGGAGACGTGTTTCAATACTCAAGCGTTCACTTATTCAGGCATTGGCCTTTCATAACATCGTATGCAGGATCCAGGCTGGAAGCTGAGGACAGCACCTTCTTTGCTTTTATTGAGATTGGGAACGACGATCATGCATGATTATGTTGACTTGAAGGCACTTAAAAAAATGGCTAAAGGAGAAGAATTAAAGTTTCTTTTAAAAAAATGAATAAATGATTACTGACACAGTGCTCATTTTCCTTACCCATCCTTGTGTTTTTGCAGGTTATAATTGCACCATTGTAAGGATTGAATCACGTAAGATTTGCTATACTGGATCAGACCAAAGGTCCATCAAGCCCAGAATCCTGTTTCCAGCAGTGGCCAATCCAGGTCACTAATATCCGTCAGGTTCCCGAAAGATAGACAGATTCCATGCTGCTTGCCCCAGGGATAAGCAGTGGATTTCCCCAGTCCACTTTAATAATGGTTTATGGACTTTTCCTTCAGGAACTTGTCTAAATCTTTTTTAAACCCATCTCCATTAATAGCTTTTAAAACATCCTCTGCCAACGAATTCAAAAGCATAATTCAATGTTGAGTGAAAAAATATTTTCTCCTTTTAGTCTTAAATATACTATTTTAGGGAACATTTCATGAAGCAACTGACTTTGTACTTTCTGAAGGAGTAAACAACCAATTCACATTTACTTGTTCTACTCCACTCATAATTTTATAGACCTCTATCATATCTCCTCTCAGTCATCTCTTCTCCAGGATGAAGAGAGCCCTAATCTTTTAAGTCTTTCTTCATAGGGGTATCCTCCCATCTCCTTTATCATTTTGGTGGCCCTTCTCTGTATCTTTTCCAATTTCTCTGTATCTTTTTTTAGATGCAGGGAGCAGACTGCATGCAATATTCAAGGTGCGGGCGCACCATGGAACGATACAGAGGCATTATGATGTCATCCTTGGTTTTGTTCTCCGTTCCTTTCCTTATGATTCCTAGCATTCCATTAGTTTGCTTGGCTGCTTGACAGAAGATTTCAACGTATCATCCATGACATCTAAATCCTTTTCCTGGGTGGTCGTTCCTAATGTGAAATCTTGCATCATATATAGCACATATAGTTTGGGTTGTTCTTTCCTAAGTACATAATTTTGCACTTCTCTACATTAAATTTCATCTGCCATTTGGATGCCCAGGGCTCCCAATTTCTCAAGGCCCTCTTGCAATTTTTCACAATCCTCTTGTGATTTAACAACTTTGAATAATTTTGAGTCATCTGCAAATTTGATCATCTCAGTACACCTCCACGGCCATTCCCTTCCCCTGTGTACATGGGATTTTTATCCATGGAGATTCTACAGTATATTTTTCTCCCTGTTTGACTCCATATCCTATTTAAGATATAGCACCCCCTCCCCCATTTTGATCTCCCCTGTCATTGCGATCTAATTTGTACCCACATATCACAGTGTCCCATTGGTTATCCTCCTTCTACCAGGTCTCTGAGATGCCAATTATATCTAATCTTTCATTCAATGCTACATATTCTAACTCTCCCATCTTATTTTTTAGACTTCTATCATTTGCATACAGGCATTTCCCCATTTTCTAGTTTAAAAGCTGCTCTGTCTTCTATTTAAAGGTTAATGCCAGTAGCCTGGTTCTACCCTGGTTAAGATGAAGCCCATCCTTTCGGAAAAGCCCCCCTCCTCCCTTCCTCATAATGTTACCCAGTTCCTGATAAAGGTAACTGCAGAAAGTTAGGACAGGTCAATGGCTGCCTAACTTAATGTGGTTTTGCTATGTGATTAGCAGTTAAATATCCCGCAAAACCATATTAAGTTAGGATAACCATTGACCTGTCCAAACTTTATGCAGTAATCTTTATCAGGAACTGGGCAGCATTATGAGGAAGGGGGGAGGGGGGCTTTTCCGAAAGGATGGGCTTCATCTTAACCAGGGTATAACCAGGCTACTGGCATTAACCTTTAAAAGGAAGATAGAGAAGCTTTTAAACTAGAAAATGGGGGAAATGCCTGTATGCAGACGCTGGATGTCTAAAAACCTATCAGCGACAAATCTGATATTCAACGCCAGACAGGCTCTGGTGTTGAATATTCTGCTTCACTTCTACCTGTGGAGGTCAGGTGCTTTAGAGATGCTGATCGCTGCGAGCTCAATATCAGGTCCACGGACTTTAATGAACTGGTAGATAAAAATGGAACTATAGTGCATGCAAATCTATCTCATGCATATTCATTGTGGTAATCCTGAAAGCCCAACTGACTGGGTGTGCCTCAAGGAGAGGATTGAGAAGCACTTCCCTAGGCAAAAACATTAGCTAGAGTATCGTAGTGTGGGTGTCTCTGGCAGCATCCTCCGCATCACTTTACTATAGAGTTTTTCCTTACAAAGGATTCTTGTCTAATAAATCAAAGTGCCCAAAGCAGACTTAGGCTGGCGTTTGGAACTGTGAAGTTTCATCGTTTCCGCTGGCAGGTCTTGCTTTCTACATAGTTTCTTAAAGGGTACTAAGAAAACAGCAATGCCCCGGGCACGTCACATCCACTTACTCAAATTATTGTTAATATTGGCCGTCCAAAACACTTAAGCAGAAATACAGCCTATAACAATTTGTTTAGATTCCAGATACGTGGATTTTATTTTATTTTTAAGTTGCCTTAATTCATTGCACAAAAGCCAATGAAGACTTTTATTTTTAAATTGTTAAGTTCTTTAGTATTTTGACTGCTTTCTTCGGTCACATGCACTTTTTATACTTTGAGCAATATGAGATTTGTTTGTAAAAATCAATTGTCGTATTTCAGAAAACAAATCAAATGGGAGTTGTTTTAAAAAAAATGAATGATTTACGTTGCTGCTCCAATAAAGAATCTAAGGTTAACCTCTGGTCTTCAGGTCTATCTGACAGGGTAACCAAAACAAACCGCTCACCAAATTCCTAGTTGAAATGTAGGCATGTATAAGAGGCCTTAAGAAAATCAGATTCCATCCCCAATGAGCTTACAAAGAACTGAGTAGTAAACTTACCAAGTTCTGGAGTTTTCTTTCCCTGTTCGGAGTAAAACTAGAAACAGAAGCAGTGCTTTTGCAGCAGGACTAGAATAAAGCCTGCAGGTAATTATTTGCAAAACTGAACTGGGTTTACTTAGATCTACTGCTACTACTACTATTGAGCATTTATATATCGCTACTAGTCGTACGCAGCTCTGTACAGACATGTAAGTAGGGTTGCCAACTGGCTCCAGATGCGCCCGACAGACTTGATCCAGTCCTGGGTTTACCCCATTGCATGCAGTGACTTGTAGTTTTCCATTTCTTATGGAGTGCAATGGAGAAAGCAGAACTACATATCCCTGCATGCAATGGGGTAAACCCAGGACTGGACTTACTCTGTCGGGCGCATCTGGAGCCAGTTGGCAACCCTACATGTAAGAGACACATTTAAAAGGCGGTCCCTGCTTGTCAGAGCTTACAATCTAGTCATGACAAAACACAGAAGTCAGGATCTGAATGCAACAGTGAAGAGGTGGGTTTTCAACCTGTATTTGAAGAGGGCTAGAGAGGGTGCCTGGCGTACAGACACAGGTAGCTTGTTCCAGGCGTAAGGTGCAGCAAGGTGAAAGGAGCAAAGTCTGGAGTTAGCAGTACGAGTGGAGGGCGTAGATAGAAGTAGTTTGTTAGAAGATCGACGTTCCCGAGAGGGGTTGTAAGGAGAGATAAGCGATGAAAAGTATTGAGGAGTCGCAGAGTGAATGCATTTATAGGTCAGGAGGAGAAGTTTGAACCGGATGCGGAAATGGATAGGGAGCCAGTGAAGTGACTTCAGAAGAGGGGTAATGTGGGTATGGCGAGGCTGGTGGAAAATTAGTCGTGCAGCAGAATGTTGAATAGATTGAAGGGGAAAGAGATGATTCAGAGGGAGACCAGCAAGGAGTAGGTTGCAGTAGTCAAGATGAGAGGTGATTAAAGAGTGGATAAGCGTTTTAATAGTGTGTTAAGAAAGGAAGGGGCAGATTTTGCTAATGTTGTAGAGAAAGAAACGGCAGGAGAGGAGTCAAAGATAACCCCCAGATTGCGGGCAGAGGAAAAAAAGGGAGGATAACAGCGTTATCCACAGAAACTGAGAGGGGAGGAAGAGGGGAGGTTTTGGGGGAGGTTATGGGTGGAAAGATAAGGAGTTCAGTTTGGACATGTTCAATTTCAGGCAGCGGTGAGACATCCAGGCAGTGATGTCAGAAAGGCAGGCGGAGATCCTGGTCTGGATTGCTGGAGAGATTACAGGCGTAGAGAGGTAGATTTGGGAGTCATCGGCATAGAGGTGGAACTGAAAGCCATGGGAAGAGATAAGCGCACCAAGGGACTGGGTATAGAGGGAGAAAAGGAGCGGATCCAGGACGGAACCCTGGGGTACACCAACTGGGATCGGGATAACAGAGGAGGAGGAGCCACCAGAACACACACTGAAAGAGTGATGGGAGAGGTAGGAGGAGAACCAGGATAGTACAGAGCCGCTAAAACCAAGTGAGGACAAGGTATCGAGGAGAAGGTTGTGGTCAACAGTGTCAAAAGCAGCAGAGAGGTCAAGAAGGATGAGGACAGAGTAGAGGCCCTTGGATTTTGCCAGGAATAAGTCACTGGAGATCTCACCAGTAGAACTCACAGGAAGTTGTTTGACTCACTCTACACTAGCCAGCAGTGACAAGGTTAACCTATCTATGCTGCTGGAACTATGGGATGCCTCTGATGCAATCAGAGGCATGGGTATGGCAGCTGGCATCTCAGCAGCCATCATGGAAGGAATCCCTGATTTCCTAGGACCAAGGCAAGCAAGAGTTTCCAGAAGAAAATGAAGTTAGCCTGCCATAGAGTTTCAGCAATAAAAGGTATTTGCCTGCATAGCAAACAGAAAGCTCCTAAGAGGGCATATCCAGTTATTGCAGAGATGAGCTACAGTCTGTCTGAGAACCAGGACAAATACAGGAGACACCACTTCATGAGTGGGAAACCAGGGCAGTTCCGGGGAACAGCTAGCCCAAGAAGGAACTGAAACTGTGAAAAGGTTACCCATAAACTGTGTGCACATTCTGCAGAGAATTTTTTGTTCTCAACCATTTCAGCCATCTTGGCTGCCAGTTGGTCTGATATTTTTAAGAATCATTTTTGCAATAATTTGGTCTTGGACTCAGAGCTGGGTTTATTCACTCAGCACCCATAGGCAATTGGAAGGGGGAAAGGTGCTCCACTCCCCCTCTCTACTAAGCATGCCATCTGCCCTTTGCCAATGGAGGGGGGGGGGGGAGGTTAGACAGAAAGGTGCTCCATTTCCGCCTCACCTGCATTCGTTCCTGGAGGAACTGTGGCAGTAAATATATTTTAAAGATTCATCGCGGCCATGGCATGCAAGCTGCTGCACTCAGGGGAGACTCTAGGGCTCTTTGTTCCTTCTTTGTGCACATGTGGGATAAGGGACGAGGCGCCGTAGGGCTTGTGCAAGCCCCAGTCCGCATTGCATCTTTAAAATCTAGTTGCTGCTGCTGCTGCTGCTCTGGTGCTGACCCGGACTGAAGCACGGTAACAAAGGCAATGCACCAGCACCTATCTGAAGCTGCTTCCGGAGGCCGTTGCGTATGTTGCCTGGGTCTAAATCTGGTTCTGCTTGAACTACAGGTGCAGTTCTGTTCTATCGTTTCCCAGCCAGGGTTTTCTTTTGTTTGAACTACATTAAATGCTTTATGTTAATATCTGCCTATCTTGTTGTAGTCCATCTAGCTCATTTTCAGATAGTACGGACTACAAATAAATGAAAGATCCCATTTTTAAAATGATGATCGTGATTAGCAGAGCTGCTAAAGGTGTTGTTCGTATTGAATGGGATATTCAGGGCATTAACACCCCAATGCCAACTGGCTAGCATCAGGGAGTTCTGGGTGCCGAGCGAGGTGGCAGCCAGGGATCACTGGTCAGTGGCAATACTCAGCCCCTACCCGGTGATCCCACGGTGGTGAAAGGTACAGTAAAAGCTGTCCTAATTTTCACCGCCAAAACTAATCAAGCAATGGCTGAATATCGTCACTGCCCGATTAGCTTCCTGGCTATCTGGCTGATCCGGATCTTCAGTGCCGTCACTGTATATCGGACCCAACATGTTTAACCTTATATTTTATCTTTCTGTAAATACTACGATATGTTACCTCATACAGTACAGTTAGCAAGCAGAAGTTAGTTAAGCTGTTTGTTGTTGAATACGGTCTGTTTTCTGGTGAATTCTGTGGGTGCAAGAAGGCATCTCACTGGACTAGACAGCAACTGTCTTCTTTGCTAGAGGTCGCCCTCAGTAGCTGATGCAAGTTTCAGAACCCTGATTCCAGATCCTGGAGGGTTTTATATAAGCAAGATCCAGGAGGTTGAAGGCGTAAGGAGCTTGTTATCCTGCAGTACACAAGCCGCTGCAGGACCAGCAGGGCGGCGCCAGTTACACACATATAGCTTATGAATATTAATTGTGGGTAGTCTGAACCTTTGTTGGGGATGGAGTCCCCAAGAAGCAGATTTCAGGAGGGACCTCAGTCAATATCTACAGAGAAACTTGTTAATGTTCCCATATTTGGCTTTTATATATATATATATATACCCTGCTCCCAGAAGGCTGGTTCCCCTGCTAACAAAGCCGCAAAGGGTAGAAGACCTCTCCAGCTGAAGTCACCACATTAGTGACCATCACTGTCTCGCCCTTTCACCCCTCTCCCTTTATTGAGTGCAGTATGTTATTGACACGCCTGAGCTTTGATAATCCCAACACAAGTCTTCTGCACTGGACTGCAGAGTGCTATAACTACCCTTTAGTTGTGATCCAAAGACGTGCCCTCTTTACTGTGGATTTTGTCTAGCTTTATTTCAAGTGTGACACCATTTCAATTCTTAATTTTCAAAATCAATGGACCTTACCCACTCTTATTTTCATATGAGCTTATACAGAGTAGAACCTGGATTTCTGAGATAGTAATAGGACCAAACATTTTTCTAGTATACAAATGGTAACAGATGACCCATACAAATGATTTTGTAAAGACCAGCAATTATACCAAAAGTTTCATTTAATGTTCCCTCAAATGCATTTTGATTTAATGCTGCAGGGGTGTGTATAAAATGACTGTACTCGATTGGTTTTACCATTCGGCACAGGCTTGGAGGTGCCTGTGCTGTGCAGGGCATCATGGGTAATTCTGGGGGGCCCCATGCATCAATATCATACCAATGCCAGTCTCACCTCTCCCCTCTCCTGTTACATGCCCCGTTCCCTTCCAATCAACCAGCAGGGGGAGCAGCAAAAGATGGATGCATTAGGAGATATAAATGCAGCCCTGGCTATACTGTGGGTCTATGGTTTATGGTTTAGGTACTTCTTAATAATATGCTTTGCAAACTGGGAATGACACATATGAGGCCCTTCAAATCTCTCTAGGCAGTTGGATAACATAAAGCATTAATACAAAGAGAGATAAAACACAGTTACTTACCTGTAACAGGTGATCTCTGGGAACAGCAGGAATTAGTCCTCACATATGGGTACGTCGGTACCGACGGAGCCCACGCGGGAAAGCTCCCCAGCTTCCCAGAAGGAAAGCTTTTGGGGCCTCACACTGCGCATGCGTGCTGCCTTCCCGCCTTCCTGACCAACTCTCCTCAGTTCGAGTTTAAAGCTGAGATGATAGAGAGAGGAAAGGAAAGAGAGAGAGAGATACAACTCCTAGGGGAGGTGGGAGGGTTGTGAGGACTAATTCCTGCTGTTCCCAGAGATCACCTGTTACAGGTAAGTAACTGTGCTATCTCCAGGAACAAGCAGGAATAAGTCCTCACATATGGGGACTCCCTAGCTAAGATGCCCGGGAGAGCCCCTCAAGGGTATGAGACCCTGAGAGGTTCCTCATCTTCCTATGGATCTCAGGCATCCATTCAGGGAAGGTGGGCTGGAGTTGTTCAAGAATGGAACAGGTGTCTGAGGACAGCCTGACAAAACAAGGCATCCCGGCAGGAGTCCTTGTCCAAACAGTAATGGGCTGTAAAGGTATGAACCGAGGCCCAGGTGGCTGCTTGACAGATCTGGTCAATGGAGACAGAGTTTAGATGAGCCATAGAGGTGGCCATGGCCCTCACATTGTGAGCGGTGACATGGCCCTCCAGAGAAAGGTTCTTACTCTGGTAAGCAAAAGAGATACACTGAGCAATCCAATTGGAGAGTGTTCTTTTAGAGACTGGAAGTCCTAAATGAGAAGGATCAAAAGCAACAAAAAGCTGAGAAGACTTTCGATGTTGCTGTGTCCTGTGGAGGTAAAAGGCAAGAGTTCTTTTACAATCTAGAGTATGAAGGGTCCTCTCTGCACTGGATGCATGAGGAGCTGGAAAAAAGACAGGTAAATATACCTCTTGATTAAGATGAAAAGGGGAGACCACTTTAGGCATAAAGTGGGGATTGGTCCTAAGGACCACCTTATCATGATGGAACCTTGTATAAGGTGGATTAGCCGCTAGAGCTTGCAGTTCACTGATACGGCGAGCTGAGGTGACTGCAATAAGAAAAATAACCTTCCAAGAAAGAAATTTCAAGGAGGTAGTGGCTAAGGGTTCAAAGGGTGGCTTCATAAGCTGACCAAGAACCAAGTTTAAGTCCCATGCCACCGGAGGAGGTCGAATGGGAGGTTTAGTTAAGGTTAGGCCTCTCATGAATCTTGCAATAAGAGGATGAGAGGAAACAGGTTGTCCATTGATGGGCTTAAGGGATGCTGCAATAGCACTCAAATGGACTCTTACTGAATTTGTTTTGATTCCTGCATTGGAGAGATGCAGGAGATATTCCAAAAGAGAATTCAAAGGAAGTGCTAGAGGGTTAAGACCCTTTTGAGCACACCAAATGGAAAATCTTTTCCATTTAAAAGCGTAAGAACGCCTAGTGGAAGGTTTCCTAGAGGCATGGAGGATATCCTTCACTTGCTGCGAAAGATTGAGTGTTGAAGGTCTAGGCCTTCAGTAACCAAGCTCTGAGGTGAAGGGGTTTGGGTGCCACAAAGTCCCCTCCTCCTGAGACAGAAGGTCTGGAGCTGCTCCCAAGTCCAGGGAGGGGGCTTGGGAGAGATGCAGAAGTAGAGGGTACCACACTTGGCGTGGCCAGCGTGGAGCTATGAGGATCATGGACCCTTGATCCCTTTGAAGTTTGAACAGAGTCTTGGGAATCAAAGGAATGGGTGGAAAGGCATATAGGAAGCCCTGACCCCAATGAAAGAGGAAGGCATCCTTGGCCTGAACTCCCTGACACGGAATCCTGGAACAGAACCGGGGAAGTTTGGCATTCCACGGACTTGCAAAGAGGTCTATGTCCGGGGTCCCCCATTTCTGGAAGATTCTGAGTACCTGATCCATGTGTAGGGACCATTCGTGTGGAAGCAGAACTCGACTGAGTCTGTCTGCCCAAGAGTTTTGGATTCCTGGAAGATATACTGCCAGGAGATGGATTTGATGCTCTCTGGCGAAGGCCCATAATCTTAGAGCTTCGTTGCAAAGCGACAGAGAGCCAGACCCTCCTTGTTTGTTTATGTAAAACATGGCTACTTGATTGTCCGTATGAATAAGGACCATCATGTTGCTGAGGAGGGTATGAAAAACTCTGAGAGCTAGAAAGATTGCTCGAAGTTCCAAGTGGTTGATATGAAGGGTGGTCTCCTGTGGAGACCAAGTGCCCTGAGTGGAGAGATCTTGAAGATGAGCTCCCCAACCTGTTTGGGAGGCATCTGTTGTGAGGGTTGCTTGGGGCAACAATGGTTGAAAGGGGGCCCCCAACAACAGATTTTGAGTGGACATCCACCATTGGAGAGACCAAAAGAGACGTTTGGAGTTTGCTATTTGGTCTGAGAGAGCTCCTGATGCTTGAGTCCACTGGGTGGACAAAGTCCATTGAGCTGCTCTCATATGTAGGCGAGCATAGGGCACCACATGTACTGTGGAGGCCATGTGGCCTAATAGTTGTAGCATCTCCCTGGCAGTCAAGTGGCTTCTGGACTGAGTCTGGGAGGCTAAGTGCACTAGACGTTGGCAACGGGCCTGAGGAAGATAGGCCCTTGCAGTGGTGGTATCCAACCAGGCCCCTATGAATTCCAGGGACTGAGTAGGGGTGAGTTGAGACTTTGGCAGATTGATCACAAGTCCCAGATACTGCAGAATGCGTCTGGTGCGATCCAGGGAAGTCTGAGCCTCGGACTGAGATGGAGCTCGGATGAGCCAGTCGTCCAGGTATGGGAAGACAAAAATTCCCAGGGCTCGTAGAAATGCAGTTACTATTGCCATGCATTTGGTAAATACCCTTGGAGCAGAGGCTAGACCGAAGGGAAGTATTCTGTATTGGAAATGTTTTCCCTGGAACAGAAAACGTAGGAATTTTCTGTGGGATGGATGAATGAGTATATGTGTGTACGCATCCTTGAGATCTAGAGAACAAAGCCAATCCTGACTCTGTAGGTATGGAAGGAGAGTACCTAGAGAAAGCATCTTGAATTTCTCCTTGCATAGGAATTTGTTCAATTCTCTGAGATCTAGAATAGGTCTGTACCCCCTGTTTTCTTGGGAATGAGAAAATAAGGGAAGTAAAACCCTGACCCCTGTTGAAGAAGAGGAACCTCTTCTATTGCCCTTTGGGCGAGAAGGGTGGTCACCTCCTGACCTAACAGGTTCAGGAGAGATGGGGGAGAATTGAAACATCTCACCATGGTATGTGGAGGAAGGCTGGAGAAATGTAGTTTGTAGCCCTCTCTGATGATAGAGAGGGTCCATTGTTCTGATGTGATCTGCTCCCATCTGGGAGCAAAATGAGTTAACCTTCCTGGAATGGTGAGAGGCTCTGGATGTTTTAGAGCCAGAAAGGTTAAGTTCTCTAGAGTTAAGTCAAAAACCCTGAGGGGGTTGGGACTGCTGGGCTGTAGCAGCCCCTGCAGGTTTTGCCCTGGCCTGTTTAGGCTGCTGACGCTTAGGAGCAAAGCGAGCTGCAGAAGATTGTTGGCCAGTATTTGTAGCAAATCTGGCCTTCTTATAGAAAGGCTTCTTGAAAGATTTTTTCTTGACAGGGGCAGAGGTAGACTTAGAAAGTCTATCTAAAGCAGCATTTTCTGCATCCATTTGGGTGGCTTTGATTTGCCACTCCTTACCAAACAGATTCTCACCTGTACAGGGCAGATTTCCCAACCCATCCTGGACCCAGGGTTCTAGGTCAGAGGCCTGGAGCCAAGCAATTCTGCGAGCCTCTATGGCAATACCTGAGGCTCTGCTAGCACCCTCAAAGGAGTCAAAGGCTGCTCTGTTGGAGAACTTTGAAATATCTTGGGTATGCTTTAGCAAAAGAAGGAACTCCTCCTTTCTATCCTCTGGGATAAAGGGGAGAAAATGGCGTATTTTCAATGCAATCTCCTTCAGAAACATGCCAATATAGAGGCTGTATGAATTGATTCTGGAAATAAGCATACTTGCTTGGAAGATTTTTCTACCAAAAGCATCCAAAGTCCTACATTCTCTCCCTGGAGGAATAGAAGAGTGTCTTTTGGTACTCTTTATCCTTTTCATAGCTGACTGCACCACAATAGAGTAGTGAGGGAGCTGAGTTTTTTGAAAACCAGGAGAAGGAGGGACACGATACATGGTGTCCAAACGACGAGAATGTGGAGATAGGGTGAGAGGAGTCTCCCATAAGTCCATCATGTGTTCTTGAAGAATTTCATGAATGGGCAAGGTGACTGCCTCTTTGGGAACCTTAGAGTATCCTAAAATATCTAATTTTTTTGCTCTAGGTTCTTTTTCAGAGGTTACTGAAATAGAGAGACCTTTAGCTACTTCAATGATGAAGTCTTGAAAGGACAAATCCTCTGGAGGAGACATTCTCCTCTTTGGACAAGAGGGCTCTTCAGGTAGAGTTAGGGATACTTCAGCAGAGTCTTATGATGAATCAGAATCATCAGAAGACTCGAAGTATCGTCTATTTGCTTCCAGGGATCGATAAGCGTATCGACCGGTATCGACATCGGGGGTACCCGGAACCGGATCGGTATCGGGGAAAACCCCGGAACCGGGAACCGGAATCGGTATCCTGGTCAATGTGGATGCCCTGGGTACCGGTATCGGTTGTGGTACCGGAACCGGAGTCGGTACCGCTGGCTGCGGTACCGAGGGCGTCGCAGCTCTAATAAAAGCCATAATGGCCTGCTGCATGGATTGAACTCCATAGACGCCACGACTGTCTGGATGTCGGTACCGGAAGATTGAGCCGGTACCCCAGAGCAGTCTAACAGGTGATCGGTCGAGGCCGTGCCATCGATGTCAACCTGTAACCCCATAGGAGGAGCTTTGGAAGCCGGAGCTTCCCGCCGGGGTTGTTTGGCTGGGGCAGGGTCCTCAGGGTCAAGCCCGGGGGCATCTCGATACTTGGAGGGAGATTTGCCCTTTGAGGACCTGCCAGAGGAATGTTTGGTTACCTGAGATCCATCAGGAGAGGAAGACCTGGAAGATGTCGATGCTGGAGTATCTGTAGAAAACAGCATGTGAAACTTGGCTGCCCGGTTTTGTAAGCCACGTTTAGACATCAAAGAACAGGATGGGCAATCCGGAATGGAGTGGTCAGGCCCCAAACATTTAAGACACCATTCATGGGTGTCTGTGACTGATATAGTACCGCTACACTTGGTGCATTTTTTAAAACCAGAGGCTTGTTTCTCCATGAGGGAGAATTCTGTGAAGGCCTAGAGGCCTCACAGAACAAACACACCAAGTGGGGAAAAATAAGAATTTTTTTTTTTTTTTTTAATTTAAAGAAAAAAGACCGGCGGTACCGGTCCGCAATCGGGGAAGGCAGACACGCGGCCAAAGAAACAAATTAAAATAACAACTTCTTCAGCGGTGACAGGAACACGACCTGCTGGCTCCGCGGAAAAAGAAGAACTGAGGAGAGTTGGTCAGGAAGGCGGGAAGGCAGCGCGCATGCGCAGTGGGAGGCCCCAAAAGCTTTCCTTCTGGGAAACTGGGGAGCTTTCCCGCGCGGGCTCCGTCGGTACCGACGTACCCATATGTGAGGACTTATTCCTGCTTGTTCCTGGAGATAGGGATAAAACAACAAAATCAGACAAATAAATTAAAGCCAAACTATAACCTTCTGCTATTGGTCAAGATTTCATGTTCTCTTAAGATTACCAAATGTCCCCAGTTTTCGGGAATTGTCCCTGATTTTAGAACTGTGTCCCTGGCTCCCGCCTGTTTGGCAGCCTCCTGTCCCCAATTCCAGCTATAGGGACAGAGGGGGTATAAACATTTTTTATTTTCAATTTAGTGATTTGAATATGCCAGTTTTGAGAATTTACATACATTGTCTTTATATTTTGCACAGTATGGGGGAAATGCATTACTGCTTTCTTTCTCTGTTGACTTGTCAGCTTGGAGGGGATATTGTTACTATCATGGGATGGATATTGGGGGGGGGGAAGAAATGACACGTCTTCCATACTTCATGTCTTGTTGCTCATACCTGGAACTAACGTGTCCCTTTCTCACCTTTCCCACTGCACTTCAGATAAGCGTCCCAGATTTACCTGCAACAAATCTGCTGCCTTACGTTCTCCACCATTTCTGCAAGCCGATTCCAGTGAGATTAGTGCGATTCAGGTCAATATCACTTATTTCTATTTTGGATCTCACAGGTCTTAGACTGCTGTGTGGCACCTGAGGAGCTATATAGAGACATTCAGTTATAAATCCAATGACGGAGAAACAAGTAGCTGCTTCAGATAAGACGGACAAGATGTGGAGACCTGAGGCACATAAGGCGTGGACAGGTTACTTCCAAAGAAGGCGGCTCTCATGCAGAGACTGGAAAGAGAAGCGGGATGAAAGAAAAATGAGCACGGAGAGGGAGAGGTTGATCTTCTACATCACCTCATAGGTACATGCGGATTCTGCCACAAGACATGCATAAAGTTCACAAGGACAGCAGGAGGACGTAGGAAGCAACTATGAGAGCAGATATACGTACACCCGTGGGCTATACCTGTGCTAATGTCACCGGTTAATAGATATTTATACTCAGAATCCGTATACCTGGGCCAAATGCCAATATTAAACTGTGCCCTGTATCACGGGCAAGATGGACTCTGGGATAACACAACATTGACAGTCACGGGTTCCCAATGAGCAAAGTGGTAGCACAGTTTTAGGTATCTAGAATGCATCCATCTTAAAGCGTGGGCGCAGGGGCGGCTCAAGGCAATCTGCTGTCTGAGGCGAAGTATGAAATGGCGCCCCCCCCCCCACCTTAGAGGGGGAGGGGCTTTTCAGAAATCCAGTCAGAGACTGAACCAAACGAAAAAGCCGATTAGATTATATGGAGGAAATGCAAGGTGTTTGCACACAGGGCCGTATCGAGCTACAATCACACCCTGTGCGACTTGCAGCTCGGGCGCATGCCCCCCCCATACCTCTGGTCCAGCGCTGCCTGCTCTTTCCCTGCTGCTGCCGCCCTCTGTTTTTTTCATGGCGGCGCCAGCAGCAGGGAAAGAACAGGCAGCGCTGGACAGAGGTATAGGGAGGAGGGCGGTATGCGCCCGATCTGAAAGGCACCGGCACTTTAAGCAGATCTGTCCCTCCCTACTCTGACATCGCGTCGGAGGAGGGAGGGACCAGACCTGCTTAAAGTGCTGTGAAAAGGCTTGGGGAACTCAATTCGGCTGCCTGCTATTGTCCTGCCAGTGATGGCAGGGCAACAGCAGACAGCCGAAATGTGCCCCCCAAGCCTTTGTGCCCTGTGCGGCTGCACTGCTTGCACAGGGCTAGGTACGGTCCTGTTTGCACACCAAGGAACTAAAAGACAGCAGGAAACAACAGCACGGTTTATAAAACTAAATTATAACCCATTTTTATTTTGTTGTTATAAACTGTGTTATGGTTCTTGCTTTTTCTTTTTCAACATATATTTTGCATCCACAGTAAGTGCAAAGCAGAACCAGGACATTTACCCACAGAACTCAATATTTTAAAAAATAATCTGATTCTGATCATCTCACTAACAACAACAACAACCACCACTATTCTCCAGTACCAGGCATATTGTGAACTAATACAAAACCCTACAACAAAGAGCAAACCTACCATACCATACCATACCATACCATATCAGCACAAACTTCCAAAACTCACATAAGCAGACCATCCAAAAAAAGCGTCACTGTAAATACTACAGTGGGCCCTGGAACATCCATACACCTATCTGAAAAGCTGAACAAGTCAAATTACTACAGTATAGTATAGATCTTTATGTACAAAGGCCATGTTAACAGAACACCTGACCTCAGTCACACACTTACAACATCGACCCTCACCAAGTACAGAAGAAGTAACCACAATCTAAAGTAAAAATAAAGATATGTAGACAAAATTTAAATTGAAACCCCAAGAAGCCAGAGTCCACATGCAGTGCAACATCAGATAAATAAGAGATGCAGTTCCCCAATACTGTGTAAAATATAAAAATAGCATAAAGTCCAATCACTAAAGTTAAATAAAATTATTTTATCTACCTTTGTTATCTGACCATTTTATTCTCTGATCATGCTGGTCCCAATCTGAGGCTTCTGCTTTCCTGGCTTCTCTTAGCTCTCTTTCTGTGGTCTATGGTCCATGGTCCATCTGCCATTTCTTATCTCTTCTTTTGTTTTCTTCACTTCCTTCCATCAGCCCATTTCCAGTTCCAGTAACCCTCCCCAGTATCAGCCCTCTTTCCAGTCCTCCCCTCCCAGTACCTTCCAATGTCAACCGCCTTGCAGTCCCACGACTGCCACTGGTGTCCATTCCCTTCCAGTCCCCCTCCTTCCCCACTGTCCAGCCCCTTCTAGTCCAAATACCATCCCAGATATCAGCTTACGTCCACTCTCAGTGCCACCTCCCCAGTCAGCTCCCTTCCAGTCATCCTACCCTCTGTCCATCCCCCTTCCAGTGGCATTTGCATGTCAGCTCCCTTCCAGCCTCCTTCCCATTACCCAACCACCTACCATTCTCATCCCCAAGTGTCAGCTCCCTTCCAGCCCCCTTCAGTACATCCCAGGTGTCAGCTCCATTCCAGCCCCCTACTTCCCCCATATCAGCTCCCTTCTTGCCCCCTCCTTCCCCTGGCAGACCCTCATTATCCGCTCCCTTCCAGTCCTATTCTACCATCCTCCCGCATCAGCCCATTTGTAGCCCTAGCCCCTAGTTTTCTTCCAGGGCCAGCAGCAGTCTTTTCCCCTCCCCCATTAGCCCATTTCCAGTCCCAGCCCATTTCCAGTCCTATCCCCCTTATCAGCACACTCTAGTCCTAGCCCCCCAATCAGTCCATTACCAGTCCTAGCTCATTTCCGGTGCTAGCCCCCCTTCTGACCATTACCAGTCCTAAACCCCACCCCCATAAGTCCATTTCCAGTCCTAGCCCCCCAATCAGCCCATTACCCTGGGATCAAAACCTCTAAACTAGAAATTGCCCAATTCATTACACATATTGTGAACCAATCTCTACAACAAGGAATCATGCCAACACCCCTTAAAAAATCACTCATAAGACCAATACTGAAAAACAAAGCATTCAAAAAGGATGATCCAACCTCCTACTGCCCAATTTCAAGTATTCCGTTCCTAGCCAAAACTATCGAAAAAACAGTTCAACTACAATTACAGGACCATATAGATTCAAGAGAAGAACTAGACCACCAACAGTATGGTTTCCAGCAACACCACGGTGTTGAAACTCTACTGCTAGTACTTTTAGATAATCTACTCAAAGGACTAGAAGACAGGAAGAAAATGTATATATTACTATTTATAGATTTATCAGCTGCCTTTGATACAGTCCATCACAAAACACTCATTGACAGATTGGCCTCTATGGGAATAACAGGAACTACATTGAAGTGGTTCACTTCCTACTTAACAAACAGGATGCAGCAAGTTCAATTCAACGGCGAAAAGGCAAAAACATTTCCCCAAACCCAAGGAATTCCGCAAGGATCAGCGTTATCTTCTCTACTCTTCAACCTCTACATAAAACCGGTCTGCACAATATTTTGGAAGCACAAGATACAATACCATTTGTATGCCGATGATATAATGCTATACACTCAATTGGACACAGAAAACCCAAACTACAATCATCTCGAAATCTGTCTAAAAGATATGCAAACCTGGCTGCTGCAAAACAATATGTCCATTAACCATAAAAAGACAGAAATAATGTACATCTCCCAAAATCAAGACTTCAAACCACCCCCAACAATAACAATGAACAATAACACTTACTCGGTAAAGGAAGAGATAAAATACCTAGGAGTAACCCTTGACACAAATTTAAAAATGGAAAAACACCTCCGATTAACCAACAGAGCAATTTTCCACAAAATAAAGGTTATTCAACCCCTACGCAACATCCTCGACCACTCAGACTTCAGAACTGTAGCACAAACTCTGCTCATCCCGCACTTCGACTACTGTAACTCCATCCTTCAAGGCCTGCCTAAAAAAACCCTAAAGATCCTTCAAATGGCTCAAAATGTTTCAGCCAGAGTGATCATGAAGAAGAAAATCGCTGAACACATCACACCAATATTAGCTGAGCTACACTGGCTGCCCATAACCGCCCGTATAAAATACAAACTACTAGTAACAACATTCAAACTCATACACAACATAGCACCATCATACCTCAACAACCTCATAAACACTCAACCCCCTTCCAGAAATAGAAGAATTTGCAACGCAAACACCCTATGCATACCAACCAGTATCAGATCAGCCAAAGCCTGCACGAGTAAGCGAGCCTTCACGTACACAGCACCTACCATATGGAACCAACTGCCAACAGACCTGAGGTCAGTTAACGACCTGAAAGACTTTAGAAAAAAGTTAAAAACGCACCTCTTTAACGAAGTATACGATCCAACTTAAATATACCTAAGAGCCAAAAATAAACACTCCTAAATTGGTAGTATATATCACTTGTCTATTGAACCACCACATGCATAGCCATAAGGTTCTTCTCATGTAAAAACTTGTATAATATTCTCATATATTGTATATATGTTATTCCTATATTGTATATATGTTACTCCTATACTGTAATTACATGGTAATTTCTAATGATTCTCACCCGAAAATCAAATGTAAATTTTTGACTCATTACAGATGTAACCCATAGTTATGTTTGACGTGCAAGTTATCCGCTTCTGATCGCTGGAAGTAGCGGTATACAAATGAAAATAAATAAATAAATAAATAAATTACCTGTCCTAGCCCCCCTAATCAGCCCATTTCTAGGCCTAACCCCACCAATCAGCCCATTACCAGTCCTAGCCCCCCCTACCGATCAGCCCATTTCAGGTTCTACCCCCCCCCATCAGCCCATTTCCAGTCCTAGCCACCCCCAATTGCACATTACCAGCCCTAGCCCCTTCCCAATCAGCCCATTTCTAGTTCTAACGCCCCATAGCCCATATGTTTATGTTTATGTTTATTGTTTCTTGATAAAATCGCCCTTCTCCAAAATCAGAGCGATGTACAATTTAAAAAAATCAATATTAAAATGGCCAAAGCCATGAAAGGGAAAGAGAAAATGAAGTTACAAATTCTTTATAAAACCATAGTATAAGCAGGAAAGATAGAAGAAAGGATAGAAAGAAGACAGTTATAAGTTCTTTATAAAATCATAAATATAAACAGGAGAAACAGCGAGGGGTAGGAAAGGAAACAAAAGGAGGGTAGGAACAGGGGAATGGAAATCACACAAAAGGGGAGGGCACATCATTAGCAAGGGAAAAAAGGTGGGTTTTCAGATGTTTTTTGAAGGTGAGGTGGTGAGGTTCTAAACGGAGGGAGGAGGGTAAGGAATTCCAAAGGGCAGGGCCAATAAAAAAGAAGGCAGAGGAACGTGTGGATTGAAGATGGGCACGGGAAGGGGAAGGAAGAGTGAGACGGTTGAGGTGAAAAGAACGAGGGGTGTACTGAGGGGAGCGAAAGGAAAGAAGGTCGGCAAGATATTGAGGAGTACCGGTGTGAAAAACTTTGTGAACCAAAGTGAGTAGCTTGAACTGAGAACGGTAAGGGAAAGGCAACCAGTGGAGATGAAAAAGCAAAGGTGTGACGTGATCCCGAAGAGAGGCATGACAGGCAAGACGAGCGGCAGTGTTCTGTATCCATACCAGTCCTAACCCCCCCCATCAGCCCATTTACAGTTCTAACCCCCTCCCGATCAGCCTATTTCCATTCTTAACCCACCCATCAGCCCATTTCCAGGTCTAACCCCCCCATCAGCCCATTTCCAATCCTAGCCACCCCTGATAGCCCATCACCAGCCCTAGCCCCCGTTCCCGATCAGCCCATTTCCAGTCCTAGCCCTCCCCCCATAGCCCTTTACCAGTCCTAACCCCCCTATCAGCCCATTTCCAGTCCTAGCCCCCCCATAGCCCATTACCAGTCCTAATCCCCCCATAAACCCACTTCCAGTCCTAGCCCCCCATCAGCCCACTTCCAGTCCTAACCCCCCCATCAGCCCATTTCCAGTCCTAGCCCCCCCATAGCCCATTACCAGTCCTAACCCCCCCATCAGCTCATTTCCAGTCCTAGCCCCCACCATAGCCCATTACCAGTCCTAACCCCCCCTCATCAGCCTACTTGAAGGAACTGGCTGGCTGCTGAAGCCGCTGCTGCTGCCACAGCAGCAGCGGCAAAAGAAAGTGCCCTGCGGCCGCTCCAGCAGAGCCCTCCTCTCTCCCTCAGCACCACCACCAGCTTTACAGGCATTTCCTGTTTCCCATCAGTGCCAGCGGGCTTAGCAGAGCCATGAGAAAGGGAAACTCTCCCTTTGCGGCTCTGTAAAGCCGGCGCTGAGGGAGAGAAGAGGACTCTGCTGGGGCGGCCGCGGAGCACTTCCGTCTGCTGCTGCTGCTCTTCCAATCGGGTGTTTTTTGGGGGTTTTTTGAAGGCCGAATGAGGCGGGCTTTTTGGGAGCAATTTTTTCCACCCCCAAAAAATTGCCGCCTGAGGCCGCCGCCTCACTCGGCCTCATTATAGAGCAGCCCCTGCGTGGGCGCCTACTTTTCTTTATAAAATAGGAGCATAAGCGGCCAAAAATGTGGTTTATATCTAGTGCTGATCAATTATACCAGCCCACGTAAATTACAGTAATCAATTCATGCACATAAATTTTCAATCTGCCCATGTTCCACCCATGTTCCTCCCATGTATATGCCCGCAGTGAAAATCTTACTGTGTGTGCAATGCTTATAGAATAGCAACCAACTAAAGTACATGACTAAAGACCCTTTAACATTTATCTGCATTTAGAACCCACCCAAATCATCAAATACGTGATTTATGTGCACGAATGGCACATAAATTTATGAGTTCTAGAAAGTTATCTCAAAATGTTGACTATGCTGCCAAAGTCTAAGCACAAAGGGTCTGTCTCATTTTCCAAGGGAGTGAGACCAACTCCATCCACAGATGTAAAGTTGCTCCCTCCACCCACGATGGATAAATTTAGCTACTCAAAAAGTGCCCCAGAGGCTGTCCCAGGGTCTGAAAAAGATTCAGCTGACTAAAGCTGATTTTCGGCATTTCAAATAGAATGCTAGGAATTATAAGGAAAGGAATGGAGAATAAAACCAAGGATATTATAATGCCTCTGTATCGTTCCATGGTGCGACCGCACCTTGAATATTGTGTGCAATTCTGGTCGCCGTATCTTAAAAAGGATATAGTGGAATTAGAAAAAGTACAGAGAAGAGCCACCAAAATGGTAAAGGGGATGGAACAATACCCCTAAGAGGAGAGGCTTAAAAGGTTAGGGCTCTTCAACTTGAAAAAGAGACAACTGAGGGGATATATGATAGAGGTCTATAAATTAAAGAATGGAGAAGAGTGGGTAAAACATAGGAAGACTAGGGGACACATAATGAAGTTACAATGTAATCTATTTAAGATTAATAAGAGAAAATATTTTTTCACTCAATGCATAATGAAACTCCAGAACTTATTACCGAGGATATAGTAAAAGCTTTTAGTGTAGCTGGGTTTAAAAAAGATTTGGACAAGTTGCTGGAGGAAAGGTCCATAACCATTATTAGAGAGGACGAGGGAAATCCACTGCTTACTCCAGGACAAGCACTGTGGAACCTATATACCTTTTGGGGAACCTGAAAGGTACTTGTGTCCTGGATTGGCCACTGTTGGAAACGGGATACGGGGCTTGATGGACCTTGCTCTGACCCAGTATGGCAGTTCTTATGTTTGGCACTAGCTAGCTACATTTGGGCACAAATTCCTGGGTCCAAAAGAACTGTCTATGTACTCTGAGCCTGTGGCTTCTGGTCTGAAGCCTTACCACCCAATTGGTCCTGCGGTCTTTCAGCTAATGCCCCATTCATCTCCCTCACAACCTGCACCCTTGTACTAAATTCAAACTCTTACATGCGGGCAGCAAAGGAGATGATCAAGCATCCAGAGGAAATCTGTTTCCATATCAGGGATGCCAGGCAGGGAGGTGGCGAGATCACAGGGTCACGTATGGATGTGTCTATGATGTCTGTGCCTCACTTAGAGGGGTTTCCAGCAAGAAAAATAATAAATATGATTAGATAAATACATAAAAATAGCTAGCTACAGTATAATTGGCTAAGATAAATTGGGAATACAAGCAAGAGTGTGCACCAAATATTAATAAGAGAATTCAAAATTCAAAAATAAAAATGTAAAATGTTCAAACTCTGAAATATATAAAATTGTTTTCACCCTTCCCTAGTCATTTTCACTAAAATAATCCATTTTTAAATAATAACCTGAGTGATTTCTTTTGTTTCTAATGTGGTTCAGACTTGCTGAGCTACTACTGAGCATGTGGGTCTGTGTTCCGTGCTTTTCCTTCCAATGTAATAACATGTAAATCAACATCGGAAAATTGTAAAGAAAAGGAGAAAATAGATTTACAAATGAAAATGATTTCCTAGGAAAAAGATCTCTGTGATTTGTACTTCTCATTCTTTATTTCTCCACTTTATAATTCCTCCCCATTACTTTGTGCCCAGGAGATGCAGAATCACTTGCTGCTTAGGGAGTGGATGGGAATCCCTTAGAGTTGATGTTGCATCAGCAGAGATCAAGGCACTAGAAGCTTCCACCTTTACTGAAGTGTATCAACACTACTGGTCTCGTTGGACAGGAGGCTCAAACCCGACTCAACGATGACACAGGTCATAACACTTGAATCAAGTGCTTCTTATTTATAATTCACATACTTCATTTTACATAGTAAGTTCAGCTAATGGTTCAATAATAACCTAATAAATCTAAGGGCAACACAAGCTTCAATGTACACATATCACTTACACAGGGAGCAGGACCTTAGCCAGATGCCTCTTACAAGTGTAAACACAAGCTCTTTTTTTAAAAGTCAGGCAAAGACCTAAATTATGTTGCTAATTAATTTTTTATTTTCTGTGGCTACACAGGCACTGCATGAACTGTCGAGCATTCCCAAAACTCTGTTTTTGTTTGCCAAAAATTAAGGTATGCCACGTCCAGAACCTGCCAAAAACTGAGGTCAGACTTTCTTTACAAAAAATAAACAGGGTGGGGAGGTAGAGTGACGAATGTCAAATTCAAAGCAGGAATGTATTTGCAAAAGAAGCAAAAGGAAGAAAGAAAACCGATTGGCATGGCAACCAAACAAAAACATGCAAGGAGAATAAAATATTTTGCCAGAGATAAGGAACAATAGGTGAGTAAAATAGATACAAGGTCTGGGAGCAATGAAAGAACAGTAACTGCCAAGCTGAGCCTAAGAAAGTGATATAACATTTAGGGGCATGTTTACTAAAGCGCAGCGAGTAGCATGGAGCAAATGTGAGGTGAACATGTGTTTTTACCACGGTGGAGCCTAGTGGCCATGGTAGATGCAAGGGGCATGGCCGTGGTAGGCCACTACTGCCGTGCGAGTCACATTAATTGCGTGGTAGTAGGGTACATGCAGCCATAGTGCATGCGTACTATGAGGATGCGCTCTAAGCATGCCTTGCAATTGTAAGCCACAAATATGTTATTAGGTGGCAGTGTGCTACAGAACCACTGCAAACAGTAAGAAATGTGCCCCAACCACACCTACAGGCAGGGGCGGCCCAAGAGGGGTGCAGGGCCATGTGCGGAGACTCGGTGTGGGGCCTCATTTGCATAATGTTACCATACACTAACTTTTAGTAAACATGCCTTTTAATAAGTGTATGAATAAAAAAAAAAGACTAAAAGATTTCTACATTTCTATAATCCAATGCCAACCGCCAGGCATATTAGGAACTACTACAAACACTGCCCATTTAGATCCCATAGCAAACCTGCTGTATCCTAACAGCACTACCAGGACTCACAAAGCACCATACCCTACCTATCAAAAGGCAACACTGCAAATATTAAACCAATACATTTCAGAGAATAACAATACATGACCTACTGGGGAAAGAGAACAAGTGACACTGTCAAATAGGAATTACATAAACAGAATACCTCAGCTCAGTTACACATGCAGAACATAGACCATCACCAAACAAGGAATCACAATTTAGAAACAGGAAGACAATAATTAAACTGGGAACCCCAAAAGCCAAACTTGGAAATGTACAACACTATAGAAATAAAACTATAAATTAATTTACTCTTGTACTAAACAAAGCACAGACGTTAATGATGCACATTTCCCAGAGCTGACATATTCCAGTTAATAAATTCAAAATAAAGAGATATCTTTCTAACTTTTGTGCATTTTTTTTCAGTTGCAATTGCTCCAGCCACTTTCTTCTGGTTTCTTCGTGTCTTCTGCTAACTCTCCATCATCTGCAGTCCCATTTGTCCTTTCTTCTCTCTTCTAGTTTTTTTTCATTTTCTCTCTACATCTGCTTTAACATACTGATCTTTCTCCTTTTCTCTTTCCTCATTCCTAATTCATCCACTCAAATTTTACCCCTCCATCCACAATCCCCACTTACTCTCCCAGTACCCGGCCAATTGTAGATTTTTCTTCCCTCCCACACAAAAGCACAGTTACTTACCTGTAACAGGTGATCTCTGGGAACAGCAGGAATTAGTCCTCACATATGGGTACATCGGTACCGATGGAGCCTGCGTGGGAAATCTCCCCAGCTTCCCAGAAAGAAAGCTTTTGGGAGCCTCCCACAGCACATGCGCGCTGCCTTCCCGCCTTTCCTAACCAACTCTCCTCAGTTCGAGTTTAAAGCTGAGACAATAGAGAGAGAGAGGAAAGGAAAGATAGAGAGAGATACAACTCCTAGGGGAGGTGGGAGGGTTGTGAGGACTAATTCCTGCTGTTCCCAGAGATCACCTGTTACAGGTAAGTAACTGTGCTATCTCCAGGAACAAGCAGGAATGAGTCCTCACATATGGGGACTCCCTAGCTAAGATGCCTGGGAGATCCCCAAGGGTATGAGACCCTGAAAGGTTCCTCGTCTTCCTATGGATCTCAGGCATCCATTAAGGGACGGAGGGCAGGAGTTGTTTAAGAATGGAACAGGTGTCTGAGGACAGCCTGACCAAACAAGGCATCCCGGCGGGAGTCCTTGTCCAAACAATAATGGGCTGTGAAGGTATGAACCGAGGCCCAGGTGGCTGCTCGACAGATCTGGTCGATGGACACAGAATGAAGATGAGCTATAGAGGCGGCCATGGCCCTTACATTGTGAGCTGTGACATGGCCCTCCAGAGAAAGGTTCTTACTCTGGTAAGCAAAAGAAATACACTGAGCAATGCAATTGGACAGTGTTCTCTTAGAGACTGGAAGTCCTAAATGAGAAGGATCAAAAGCAACAAAAAGCTGGGAAGACCTTCTATGTTGCTGTGTCCTGTGCAAGTAAAAAGCAAGAGCTCTTTTACAATCTAGAGTATGAAGGTTCCTCTCTGCACTGGATGCATGAGGAGCTGGCAAAAAGACAGGTAAATATACCTCTTGATTAAGATGAAAAGGTGAGACCACTTTAGGCATAAAGTGAGGATTTGTCTTAAGGACTACCTTATCATGATGGAACCTTGTATAAGGTGGATTAGCCACTAAGGCCTGCAGTTCACTGATGCGGCGAGCAGAAGTGACTGCAATAAGGAAAATAACCTTCCATGAAAGAAATTTCAAGGAGGTAGTGGCTAAGGGTTCAAAAGGTGGCTTCATAAGCTGACCAAGAACCAAGTTTAAGTCCCATCCCACCGGAGGAGGCCTAATGGGAGGTTTAGTTAAAGTTAGGCCTCTCATGAATCTTGCAATAAGAGGATGAGAGGAAATAGGTTGTCCATTGAGAGGCTTAAGGGATGCTGCAATAGCACTCAAATGGACCCTTACTGAATTTGTTTTAAGGCCTGCATTAGAGAGATGCAGGAGATATTCCAATAGAGAATTCACAGGAAGTGCCAGAGGGTCAAGACCCTTTTGAGCACACCAAATGGAAAATCTTTTCCATTTAAAAGCATAGGAACGCCTAGTGGAAGGTTTCCTGGAAGCATGGAGGATATCCTTCACTTGCTGAGAGAGATTGAAGTCTTGAAGGTCTAGGCCTTCAGTAACCAAGCTCTGAGGTGAAGGGACTTGGGATTTGGATGCCACAAAGTCCCTTCCTCCTGGGACAGAAGGTCTGGTGCAGCTCCCAAGTCCAGGGAGGGGGCTTGGAAGAGATGCAGAAGTAGAGGGTACCACACTTGGCGTGGCCAGCATGGAGCTATGAGGATTATAGATCCTTGATCCCTCTGGAGTTTGAACAGAGTCTTGGGAATCAAAGGAATGGGTGGAAAGGCATACAGGAAACCCTGACCCCAATGAAGGAGGAAGGCATCCTTGGCCTGAACTCCCTGACACGGAATTCTGGAACAGAACCGGGGAAGTTTGGCATTCCACAGACTTGCAAAGAGGTCTATGTCCGGGGTTCCCCATTCCTGGAAGATTCTGAGTACCTGATCCATGTGCAGGGACCATTCGTGTGGAAGCAGAACTCGACTGAGTCTGTCTGCCCAAGAGTTTTGGATTCCTGGGAGGTATACTGCCAGGAGATGGATTTGATGCTCTCTGGCGAAGGCCCATAATCTTAGAGCTTCGTTGCAAAGCGACAGAGAGCCAGTTCCTCCTTGTTTGTTTATGTAAAACATGGCTACTTGATTGTCCGTATGAATGAGGACTGTCTTGTAGCTGAGGAGGGTATGAAAGACCTTGAGAGCTAGGAATACTGTTCGAAGTTCCAAGTGGTTGATATGAAGAGAGGTCTCCTGAGGGGACCAAATGCCTTGGGTGGAGAGGTCTTGTAGATGAGCTCCCCAATCTGTTTGGGAGGCATCTGTTGTGAGGGTTGCCTGGGGCAACAAAGGTTGGAAGGGGGACCCCAGCAACAGATTTTGAGTGGACATCCACCATTGGAGAGACCAAAAGAGACGTTTGGAGGTTGCTATTTGGTCTGAGAGAGCTCCTGAAGCTTGAGTCCACTGGGTGGACAAAGTCCATTGAGCTGCTCTCATGTGTAGGCGAGCATAGGGTACCACATGTACTGTGGAAGCCATATGGCCTAGCAGCTGTAGCATCTCCCTGGCAGTTAAATGGCTCTTTGACTGAATCTGGGAGGCTAGCTGCACTAGACGTTGACAACGGGCCTGAGGAAGGTAGGCCCTTGCAGAAGTGGTGTCCAACCAGGCCCCTATGAATTCCAGGGACTGAGTAGGGGTGAGCTGGGACTTTGGGAGGTTCACCACAAGTCCCAGGTATTGCAGAATGCGCCTGGTGCGGTTCAGGGAGATCTGAGCCTCCGACTGGGTTGGAGCTCGGATGAGCCAGTCGTCCAGATATGGGAAGACAAATATTCCCAGAGTGCGTAGACATGCAGCAACTATTGCCATGCATTTGGTGAACACTCTTGGAGCAGAGGCTAGACCGAAAGGAAGTACTCTGTATTGGTAATGTTTTCCCTGGAACAGAAAACGTAGGAATTTTCTGTGAGATGGATGGATGAGGACATGAGTGTACGCATCCTTGAGATCTAGAGAACAAAGCCAATCCTGACTCTGCAGGTATGGAAGGAGAGTGCCTAGAGAAAGCATCTTGAACTTCTCCTTGCATAGGAATTTGTTCAATTCTCTGAGATCTAGAATGGGTCTGTATCCCCCTGTTTTCTTTGGAATGAGAAAATAGGGGGAGTAAAACCCTGACCCCTGTTGAAGGAGAGGAACTTCTTCTATGGCCCCCTGGGCCAGAAGGGTAGTCACCTCCCGATCCAGAAGGTCGAGGAGAGATGTGGGAGAATTGAGGTGTCTCACCATGGTGTAGGGAGGAAGGTCTGAAAAATGAAGTTTGTAGCCCTCTCTTATGATAGAGAGGGTCCACTGCTCTGATGTGATTTGCTCCCATCTGGGAGCAAAATGAGCTAACCTTCCTGGAATGGTGAGAGGTTCTGGCTGTTGTAGAGCCAGAAAGGTTAGGTTCTCTAGTATCAAGTCAAAAACCCTGAGGGGATTGGGACTGCTGAGTTGTAGCAGCCCCTGCAGGTTTAGGCCTGGCCTGTTTAGGTTGCTGACGCTTAGTAGCAAAGCGACCTGTAGAAGATTGTTGGCCAGAAGTGGAAGGAAATCTGCTCCTTTTGTAAAAAGTCTTTTTGAAAGACTTTTTCTTGGCTGGAATGGAAGTTGACTTAGAAAGTCTATCCAGAGCAGAATTCTCTGCATCCATTTGAGTGGCTTTTATTTGCCACTCTTTGCCAAAGAGATTTTCACCTGTACAGGGCAGATTTCCTAAGCCATCCTGAACCTAGGGTTCTAGATCAGAAGCCTGGAGCCAAGCAATTCTGCGAGCAGCTATGGCAATGCCTGAGGCTCTGCTGGCACCCTCAAAGGAATCAAAGGCTGCCCTGTTGGAAAACTTTGAAATATCTTGAGTATGCTTAAGCCAAAGGAGGAATTCATCCCTTCTATCCTCTGGAATAAAAGGGAGAAAGTTGTGCAGCTTTTGAGCAACTTCCTTTAGAAACATACCCATATAAAGGCCAGAATCAACTCATATAGCAATAAGCATACTGGCTTGGAAGATTTTCCTACCAAAAGCATCCAAGGTCCTGCATTCTCTTCCTGGAGGAGCAGAAGAGTGTCTTTTGGTACTCTTTATCCTCTTCATAGCTGACTGCACCACAATGGAGTGGTGAGGAAGCTGAGTTTTCTGAAACCCAGGACAAGGAGGGACACGGTACATAGTGTCCAATCTGCGAGAATGAGGAGAAAGGGTGAGAGGAGTCTCCCATAAGTCAATCATATGTTCATGAAGAATTTCATGAATTGGCAAGGTGACTGCCTCTCTGGGAGCCTTAGAGTATCCTAAAATATCAAATTTTTTTTGCTCTAGGCTCTGCTTCAGAGGTTACTGAAATAGAGAGTCCTTTAGCCTCTTCCATTATGAAGTCTTGAAAGGACAAATCCTCTGGAGGAGACATTCTCCTTTTTGGAGAAGCAGGCTCCTCAGGAAGGGTAATGGATACTTCGGGAGACTCATCTGATGAATCAGAATCATCAGAGGAATCGAAGTATCGTCTGTCCCCTTCCAATGATCGATACGCGTATCGATCGGCACCGACATCGGGCGTCCCCGGTACCGGATCGGTACCGAGAGATAGCCCTGGACAAGGAACCTGAGTCGGTATCCTGTCCGATGTCGATGCAGTCGGTACCGGTATCGGTATTGGTACCGGTACCGGCGCCGGTAACAACAACGGGATTCATTGCGGTACCGACGGCGTCGCAGCTTGAATAAAAGCCATTATAGCCTGCTGCATGGATTGCACAGTGTGATCCATGGACGCCACGACTGCCTGGATGTCGGTACCGGGAGATTGTGCCGGTACCCCAGAGCAGTCTAACAGGTGATCGGTCGAGGCCGTGCCATCGATGTCAACCTGTAACCCCATAGGAGGAGCTTTGGAAGCCGGAGCTTCCCGCCGGGGTTGTTTGGCTGGGGCAGGATCCTCGAGGGCAAGCCCGGAGGCATCTCGATGCTGAGAGGGAGATTTGCCCTTCAAGGACCTGCTAGGTTTATGTTTGGTTACCTGAGACCCATCAGGAGAGGAAGACCTGGAAGATGTCGATTGCACCGCCGGTGCATCCGTGGGAAACAGCACATGGAGCTTGGCTGCTCGGTTCTGTAACCCTCGTTTAGACATTAGAAAGCAGGACTGGCAATCCGGAATGGAGTGTTCAGGACCCAAACATTTAAGACACCATTCATGGGGATCTGTAACAGAAATTGTACCGCTACACTTAGTGCATTTTTTGAACCCGGAGGCTGGTTTTTCCATGAGGGAAAATTTTCTTGTGGGCCTGTAGGCCTAAGAAGAAAAATACACCAAGTGAGGAAAAAGTATAATTTTTTTTTTTTTTTTAAAGAAAAGAAAAGAAAAGACCAGCGGTACCGGTCCGGCGTCGGGGAAGGCAGACACGCGACCAAAGAAATAAATTAAAATAAAGAACTTCTTCAGCGGTGACAGGAACACGAACTGCTGGATCCGCGGAAAAAGAAGAACTGAGAAGAGTTGGTTAGGAAAGGCGGGAAGGCAGCGTGCATGCGCTGTGGGAGGCTCCCAAAAGCTTTCTTTCTGGGAAGCTGGGGAGCTTTCCCGCGCAGGCTCCGTCGGTACCGACGTACCCATATGTGAGGACTCATTCCTGCTTGTTCCTGGAGATATATTTTTCCCCCCTCCATTTCACTCTCCCAGCTCCATCCCATTCTAATCCTCCCCCCAACATCAGCTCCCTTCTAGTTCCATCCCCACCCAGCATCCGCTCCCTTCTAGTCCCCGCATCATCTCATTTCCAGTCCTAGCCCCCCCATCAGCCCATTTCCAATCCTTTCCTAGCCACACCATCAGCCCATTTCCAGTCCTAGCCCCCCATCCATTTCCAGTCCTATCCGAGTCCCTCCATCAGCTCATTTCCAATCCCAGCCCCCCATCAGCCCATTTCTAGTCCTTTCCTAGCCCCACCATCAGCCCATGTCAAATCCTAGCTCCCCTCCACTCAGCCTATTTCCATTCCAAGCCCCCGTCCCCTTCAGCTATTTGCAGTTCAAGCCTCCCCGTCCACTCAGCCCTTTTCCAGTCCTTGCAACCCCCCAACCCACTACCAGTCCTAAGACCCCCATCAGCCCACTTCCAGTCCTAACCCATCACCCCATTTCCAGTCTTAGCCCCCCCAAAGCCCATTACCAGTCCTAACCCCATCAGCCCACCTCAAGTCCTAACTCCCCCATCAGCCCATTTCCAGTCCTAGCTCCCCCATAGCCCATTACCAGTCTTAACCCCCCCATTCACTCCATTTTCAGCTTTAGCCCCCCCCCATAGACCATTACCAGTCCTAACCCCTCCATCACTCCATTTTCATTTTTAGGCCCCCCATACCCCATTACCAGTCCTAACCCCCCCCCCCCCATCACTCCATTTTCAGTTTTAGCCCCCCCAATAGCCCATTACCAGTCCTAACCCCCCCATCAGCCCATTTCCAGTCCTAGCCTCCCCATAGCCCATTGCCAATCCGAACCACCCCCTCAGCCCACTTCCAGTCCTAACCCCCCCATCAGCCCATTATCAGTGTTCGCCCCCCCCCCATAGCCCATTACCAGTCCTAACCCCCCATTCACTCCATTTTCAGTTTTAGCCCCCCATAGCCCATTACCAGTCCTATCCCCATCACTCCATTTTCAGTTTTAGCCTCCCCACAGCCCATTACCAGTCCTAACCCACCCATCAGCCCATAGCCAGTCCTAACCCCCCTCCCCCGCATTAGCAAAATTAAACAAACAAAAAAAAAAGCTGGCTGCTGCCGCTGCCACCGTGGCAGCGGCAGGATCGAGTGTCTGCGGGGCCCCCCCTGCCCGTCAGCGTCCTCCCACCCTGCATCCGTTCCCTCTCGCGCTGGCTTTCAGATCCGCAAAGGGAGAGTTTCTCCCTTGCGGCTCTGTTAAGCCTGCTGGGGCTGATGGGAAACGGACATTTCCTATTTCCCATCAGCCCCAGGCCCTGGCAGGCTTAACAGAACTGCGAAAGGGAAACTCTCCCTTCGTGGATCTGAAATCCAGCACGAGAGGGAGCTGATGCAGGGTGGGAGGGCTCTGCCGGGCAGGGGGGGCCCCGCGGACACTCGATCCTGCCGCTGCCACGGTGGCAGCGGCAGCAGCCAACTTTTTTTTTTATTTACCTATGCAGAATGTTCTTTGTGCGGGGCCCCCTGAAATGCGGGGCCCTGTGCAAAAAACATTCTCGCTCAATGGACGGGCCGGCCCTGCCTACAGGAAAGAAGCATCTGGCCAAGTCAGAATAGAGAGGGATGACCGGGAATAGGCACAACTGGCTGCACAGCTCAGAGCACTAGGACTGTGGTAGATAGGGTACAAATGTGGTATCTGATGATGCAGGGGGCCTTGTATGGGATCAGGCAGGGTGTGCTCAGTGTCCATCATAGGAGAAAGGTATATGAGCTCCCCTCACCCTAAGGCACCCAGGGTGCCTGTTTACCTAGGCTGCAGGAAACAACACATAAGGCCTTTGCAGAGACAGCAGATGCAAGATCTCTGGGTACTTTGTTCCCACAAACCTTGTAGCCAATTTTCAAAAGAAAACTACCTAGGTATATAAGGGGGGCTGATAAAACCTAAGGAACTAAAGTGTGATTGTAGTTTTCTGTTTCATTACAAGGCCAGAGACTTAGCCCCCCTCATAAAAGTATCTGTGGGCCTTGTACCTACGTTGTTTACTGAATTTGCTACCTATATTATTCCCTCCATGCTTACTTTCTTCCTAATTTGTCTTGTTTTCTCTGCACATTTTCCAAACTCTCAACTTTTGATCTTAAATTTTAATTATCATGAATTAATGCAGGCTTTTTCACCTTGTCAGCCAAATCCATGTCTTTACCTTTCACAGAAACTTCAGCAAGAAGATTACACAAAGAAGCATTCTGAGATTTTTCTAAAGTGGCAATGGCTTCCCAAGTACTTTCTAAGGAAATTATCTTATTTATTTAGACAGTTTTGTATACCGCCTTATCCTTCAATCAAAGCGGTCACAACACAATTGGGGGATACATTTAACACACGGGGATATGAGACACATACACTAAAAAAAATCCGCAACAACTACGCCATATGTCACCCAGTGAGGGTCCCCAGGGCTGGAGCCTGGGTAATTCACCGGGGCTACTTCAATACTAGCAAAAGTGGATGATTACAATGCCCTCTGGGAGTTGTAGTCCCAATTGCTGAATAAAGAAGGTGAGTCGTGGATGAATAGTAAGGCTTTCAAACAGGACTTTTAATTCCCCTTCCAGGTGGATTTTTAAAGCAATGGGAACAAAAGGCAAAACACCATGCTTCTGGTACAAAAATCAAAAGGAACAAACTGGAACCAAAATATGCTTATCTTCAGCTGAACTCAAAAGTAACACAAACAGTCCGTTCAAAACAGGTAAGTTTTCCTCATTGCAGTTTGCTTATACTTTAACAGCTTCTTCAACAGAAAGAAGTAATGTCATCTGACATAATTAAAGTACAGTCCATGTATGTATCTGCTATTGCTTCTTCATAATCATTACATTGCATTTCCTCTGGTTCCTCCTCTGAATAACATTCTTCAGGGTTATAGAAAACATTATCTTTAGGCAAACTCTGTTCTCGGTAATTACACTTCCCTTCTTCCTCCCAACTGCCTTTTCTCTGAGCTCCTGCATGTGAGTGAGTTATCAGAGCACTGCTGAGACGGAGACGTTTCTCTGCCTTTCTGTCTTGGCTTTTCCTTCAGCATAAAACTTTCCCCAGGACAGACTTTCCCTCTTGTGCTGTACCTGGTTTTAGGAAGATAAAACTCCTCAGCTTTCCTGAGCCTGGCTTCTGTACCGTAGCTTCTCCTAGCTTTCTGGTAAGTTTCACCGGGCACGTCCTTAGCTGGGCACTGCTCTCTGCAACAGGCTGCTGTGTTTCTTCCCGTATACCTTTCAGTTCTGCTGGCTTCTGAACTCTCTCTCACTCCTGTGTCTCTGCTTCTAGAACTGGAACTTGTTCTGCTCCTCGCCCTGCCTCTTCTTCTCCTCTCCTCACTAACCTCAGGTGAGCATGTTTTAACTACGCGTGTCCCTGTGCTTGGTTGGGCTCCACCCCTTCTCAGCTGCCCTTCATTTCCTAATGAATCAGGAACCTGCTTGCTGCTCGGGCGTGTTCTCCCACCATGTGATAGTGTTTGTTTTGGTTGCCTATAGCAACTCTGCTCCATGTGCTGATCTGAGCTGTCATTTTCAGATCTGTTTTCATCTGTTCTACCTATTTCCATAGGCTCTGATGACTCTACCTCATGACAATATTAAAGACTTAATGATGCTACTGCTTTGATATATAACACAACATACAGGGGGCACGCAGCCCTTTTATTTCTATGGACACAATAGCATTTAATGAACGTTAGCTTTATCAACCCATGTTAATCTTTAGTAAAAGGGCCCCAGAGTTTCATCTCATATTCTATGCAAGGCTGGTGCAAGGTCCTGGGCGTTCTAAGCAAACCTTAACCTTATGTGCTCCCCCTTCCTTCCGGAGCTTTTGAGGATTAAACTCCACAATCATGATCATCTGAATACCACCCTTCCAGGAAGAATCCTGAACATCATGGGATCATTTTGGAAACCTTTTTTATACTTTGGATGTCTGAAAATGGGCGTGGAGATGTCCACAGCCCAGTGATATCTCCAGAGCCATTTTAGAAGCCAGCTCTGAGAACTTCCCCAGTGTGAGGATGTCCATGTCTGAATGAGAGTGTGGTAGAGGTGTGGCAGGGGTGTTCCCAAGAACCTGGACGTCCCCGCCTGAACTCAGAAACATCATGGATGTCCAGCACAACGTCTAAGTATAGACATGCTCCAAACACCTGAAAAGTGCTTGTTTTGGCTGCAAAACATCCAGAGGGTGTAGAGAAGAATGCACCCCATCATCCCCAGTACTCAGCACAATGTCAACAAAAGTAGCAGTGGGATGCAAACCCTAGCTTCTCTGTTCCCAGCCCACTACTCTAACCATTAGGCTATCCTAGACATCCAGGTTCTAGGGATGTCTATGTAGATGCCCCCACAGCCGTCCATATCAGGCACATCCACGTTAGTTAAATTGTGTCTGCACTTGAACGTGCCTGCTTTTTTTCCAGACCTTCTGGCTTAGACATCCCAGATTGCACTTGGACGCCACTTCTAAAATTCCCCTCCACTCGTTTAAATATTAAACACTGCTTTATACTTATGTGTGTGCCTGCTCTCCCAGCAGTTAGAAGAATGTGCTGATGGCTCTTTGATTTTGTCCGACTCTCAGGATCAATCGTTTTGTTTTGACTTCTGCTGCTCTTTGCTGTCCCATAGAAGCTACTGCCCTAAGTGACCACCTAGTTTTGCCTAATGGCTGGACTGGCCCAGATTCTAGATAGACAGTATGTTAAATATTTTAAATAAATATGTAAAAATAATCTCTACTACTACTGGACATTTGTATAGCACTACAAGATAGATACAGTGCTGCACAGACACATGTTAAAGATGATCCTTGCTCATCAGAGCTTACAGTCTAGTCAAGACAGATAACACAGTAGCTGAAGACATGGGATACAGCTAGGGGGGATTGTAAAGAAACACAAAGTAGAAGGCGAGTCAAGATCTGAAAGCAGCAGCGAACAGGTGAGTTTTCAGCCTGGATTTGAAAAGGGTCAGGGAGGGTGCCTGACGTATAGACTCAGGTAGTTTGTTCAAGGCATAAGGAGCAGCAAGGTGAAAGGACTGAAGTCTGGAGTTAGCAATAGAAGAGAAGGGCACAGATAGAAACAATTTGCCAGAAGAGCAGAGTTCCCGAGGTGTGGTGTAGGGAAAGATAAGAGAGAAACGGTAATGAGGAGTTGCAGAGTGAATACATTTATAGGTCAGCAGGAGAAGTTTGAACTGGATGCGGAAACCAATAGGGAGCCAATGAAGTGACTTGAGAAGAGGGGTAATATGAGCATGACAAGGCTGGTGGAAGATTAGCCGTGCAACAGAGTGTTGAACAGATTGAAGGGAGGAGAGATGATTCAGAGGGAGACCAGCAAGGAGTAGGTTACAATAGTCTAGACGGGAGGTGCCTAAGGAGTGGATAAGTGTCTTAGTAGTGTGTTCAGAAAGGAATGAGCAAATTTTGTCAATGTTGTAGAGAAAGAAATGGCATGTTTTAGCTATTAGCTGGATGTGTGTGGAGAAGGAGAGAAAGGAGTCAAAGACAACCCCAAGGTTGAGAGCTGAGGAGACAGAGGGGAGTACAGAGTAATGTATAGAGACTGAGAAAGAAGGAAGGGGAGAAGAGGGTTTAGGGAGGAAAATAAGAAGCTCAGTTTTGAGCATGTTCAACTTCAAATGGCGGTGAGACATTCAAGCAGCAATATCAGAAAGAGAGGCAGAGATCCTGGCCTGGATTGGTGGAGAGATTTCAGGTGTAGAGAGATAGATCTGTGAGTCATCAGTGTAAAGATGGTACTGAAAGCCATGGGAAGAGATGAGTGCACCAAGGGACTGGGTATATAGAGAGAAAAGGAATGGACCCAAGACAGATCCTTGGGGTACACCAACGGAGAGTGGGATAGCAGTAGAGGAGGATCCACCAGAACAAACATTGAAAGAGCGAGGGGAGAGATAAGAAGAGAATCAGGATAGCACAGAGCCCTTAAAACCAAGCGAGGACAAGGTATCAAGGAGAAGGCTGTGATCAACAGTGTCAAAAGCAGCAGAAAGGTTAAGAAGGATGAGGATCAAGTAAAGGCCCTTGTATTTTGCCAGGAAGAGGTCACTGGAGACTTTGGCAAAAGCCATCTCGGTAGAATGTAAAGGATGAAAGCCTGATTGTAAAGTATCTAGAAGGGATTGAAAGGAGAGAAAGTCATGGCAAAGGTGGTGAACCGCACATTCAAGTAGTTTAGAGATGAAGGGGAGGAGGGAGATGGATCGATAGTTAGAAGGACAAGTAGGATCGTTAGGGTTTCTTAAGGAGAGGTGCAACCACAGCATGCTTAAAGGCTGCAGGAACAGTTGCAGTGGAGAGCAAAAGGTTGAGAATATTTGAGATGCAAGCGATTACAGTGGAAGAGATGAAGCTTAGGAGACAGGTGGGAATAGGATCAGAGGAGCAGGTAGTAAGTTTGAAGGAGGAAAGAAGGTGTGTGGTTTCCTCCTTGGAGATCATAGAAAAGGAAGAAAGGGTAGCAGAGGTTGAGGGGAAAAGTTGGGAGTGAAGGGGGGAAGAGGTGATAGAGTTGACCTTGTGGAGAAATGGAGTGTGATCTTGTGGACTTTGTCATGGAAATAATCAGTCAAGGTTTGGGCAGAAAGGGAAGGAGGGGTCAGAGGCAGAAGCGCCTTGAGGAAAGAGTTGAAAGTTGTAAAGAGACGGCGAGGGTCAGAGGCGAGAGAATTAGTCAGATGGACATAGTAGTCTTGTTTGGCAAGTGCTATGGCTGATTGTAAGGAGGCAAATGTGAATATGATGTGTAGAAAGTCAACATGGATGCACATATGTTGGATGCCTTTAGGGTTACTTTGAAGTTCTCTGTCTCTAGAAAGAAGCTAACTCATTGCTGGTTTTGCCCTTAGATAAGGCACTACGTATATAGTAAGCCTGGAGTCAATGCAGCCAAAGGGAGATTTGGACTAGCACTGATGGCAGGGGATGAGTATGCTATAACATAATTTTTACTTCATTCCTTCTAAGCCCACAGATCCTCTATTAATTTATCCACACACCTCCTGAATTTGTCAGAGTCAAGCTCAGTGCACTTGAAAAGCATAGGTATGAACGAAAAAAGATGGCATAGAGTATTTCATGGATGGATATAACTTTTCTATGGAGGGAGAAACATGACATGAAACACTGCAGTTAATGTGACCTGTGCATGACACCAGCTATCAACACTCAAGGGCTTCACCACTCTCTCCGTGAATGGATAGTATTGTTGGTTCTTTACTGGGTCTCTCCTAGTAGTTAACATGACGGGAAGTGCCCTTCTAATGTATGATAAAGTCACCCAGACAAACCACAGGGTGGTTTTTTTCATATAGGCTGGTTAATTGTATTTATTTAGCAACTTTTTTATACCTTGTACAAGTCAACAGCAGTGTACAGGTAACAGGTAACATTGGTTAACAGATTATATATAACTTGATAAGAAGATGAACAAATGGTGTAACTTGTAACAACATGTGGACAGTAACTAATGATGGTGTGACTGTAACCTCATGAGAACACAGGTTGAGATGTAATTGTAGATTAAGGAAGGAAAGAAACAGGTTTAAGAGCCAAAAGTGGGGGGTGAAGCAGAGGGAAAGGTTAACATATGACTGGATTATAGAATACAAAGAGCATAGAGTTTATTTGTGCTATGATCATGGATTATGGCTATGTTTCTGAGCCAAAATGTGAGTTTTCAGCCTGAGACGGAATATGTATATGGTAGTTGATGTTCTTATGTCCAAAAGAAGGGAGTTCCACAGGGCAGGCGCGTACAGCGAAAAGGCTCTGTTTGAAGTGATGTGGGTGCATTGAGCTACCAGAGGTGGGAGAGTTAACATACTGTATATTGGTTAAATTTCCTCCTGGTTCTGTTTGGTTGGTGCCTAGATAAACGGTTGAAGGCTGTCCGGGAAGAGGTTGTGGAGGACTTTGAAAATATTTAGGGAGGATATGTATCTGATCCTTATGTGGATGGGCAGCCACTGGAGCTGCTTTAAGATTGAAGTGATGTGGGATTATTGATGAGCACCTGAGATAATCCTAGCAGCAGTGTTTTGTGCGAGTTGTAATGGGAATAATGTGATCTTTGGAAGGCCTTGGTAAATAATGTTTCCATAGACAAAGACAGGGATGATAAGTGCCTAGCATACATCCCTAAATTCACTGGGTTCAAGTAGGGGGCAGAGGATTTGGACTGCTTTCATTTTGAAGTAGGCTGATTTTGTGACTTAAGATCATCTCGATCAAGTTTGCTTTCCATTTCAACTCCTCCCAATTCACACTTGAGATGACCAGTATGGCAGCTTTCAGTTTTGTGACTCGTACCCTGTAAAATTCTCTTCCTCTTGATCTCCATTCAAATCGGCCCGAGAATTGGCTCCTTTGGAGAGCATTTGCAGATGAGTAATTCTTTGAAAGTCTCAGCCGTGCCCGCTGGTGTCCCATTCCTTTTATCTCATTGCTTTTATATTGCGAATCTCTTTTGGAATGATGTTGTTGGGGTATGCACCCCCAACCTATTGTCTTAGTATCCCCTTCTATGACACAAGATAAAAGGAGGAAGGGGACAACCCCTACTAATAAAGGTCTACGATAAAAGGAAAAAAGGGGGAGGGGTAAAATGAAATTGCCACAGAGGGAATTAATTGCCACAGAACAGATTTATTCTGCTGGACACAACTGTGTTTCGGCACGATATGCACTACCTCTAGCAATGATGCAGTGCCCCCTTCTGATCCCCTCATCCATGCAACTAGACAGCTGATAAAGCACCTCAGTGCTTCATCATGAGCTACCACAGGGCCAAATTCTCACAATAAGAGCCTTGATTTCACAGCTCATACCGCGAGACTTCGACCCCATAGCAGTCCAACATGAAGAGCTTAAGTGCTTTACTCGTTACCCCGCTGTATGAGGGGTGGGGGCACAATGAAGACTGGGATCAGGGGTAGTGTGTTAAACATGCTGTACACTCCTCTTCCTCCCCCGTGGTGCAGATCATCTATATGACCTACCCACCTCTGCAAGGCTGCCGTTGAACCCTAAGCCATCCCTATTCTCCTGTCTAACATCCAATAATTTCCGATAAAGAATTACCCTGGTCTCCTATTGGTTCTGTTTCTCTGTCTTGGATAGACTGTAACCTCTAAATGTATGTGTACAGTGCCGCATCTGCCTAGTCGTGGCAGCAGTAGTAGCTGAAGGGTAGGTGACTGTAGTAGGATGTTAGAAGCTTAGCCACATTACGCATCACCCTCGCTGCAGACCCATCTTGGACACCTCCCCTCCCCTCTCCAGCATCCCTGACGCCCTCCCTGCAGATCCACTTCAGACACTGCTCCTTCCCCCTCATGCCACCATCTCAGACTAAGTCCACCCCATGCCCTTACCCTGCACACAGTGCTCCTCTCCTTGGTTCGTTACACACACATACACCCCCCTGCCTGACACTGCCCCCCACCACCATACCTATTGGGAAAGTGCCCCCCACTACACCACTGCCCCAGATATCCCACATTGACATGCCTTACTTACACACACACCCCTACATCACACTACCACTGCATGGCAGAGAGGGCCATCGCAAACTAGGCAGTCACTTAGGGCGACAACTTCTGGAGGGCAAAAAAGAGTAGGGCATTCAAAGCTATACTATACATTTTGACATCCAGAAGGGTATAAAGCTTAAGATCTGCCTAGGGCACCAACATTTTGAACCGACTCTGTGGCTGGCTCTGGTGCCAGACATATTTAGACCCCTAGTACCCCCCTTCAGACATCTCGCTCACAGCAGACACACCCACACACTCCTAATGTCTTAGGTACCCCCCACACACTACACCTGTACCTGCCTACCCAACACACCAGAACCCCAGGCCCACACACACTTTTACCCCGATCCCCTAATATTCATTTATACACACCCTGCCCCAGATACCCTTAAAACTTCTATACATTCCATCCCCTGCTCCCTGACTGGAGTTCTGAATGGGATTCCTTCCCCAAGAATCCCCTTGAAAGAATAGGTATTATAGTGGCTCGCCTTCATTTTTCTGCCCGGGGCCCACTTGGTCTTATCTACATCACTAAGCAGAACCAGAAAGAGTGCAGAGAAGGGCACAAAAACAAAAATGTTGGCATATCGCCTCTTTTACGAATTATGGCTAAGGGGGTCATTTTAGGATACCCAGCATAAATTTACAGGCTATCGAAACACCTAAGTTACAGCAGTTTTCACAGCAAATGGAGATATGTAAATTCACCATGAAAATTACCCGTCAGACTTCCTGTATGTGCTTGTTAAAATGTATGGTAGTTATCTCAGAGAACTTTGCATGCACATTTTTAAAATTCAAAATGTATGCTAACAAATGAAAACCCCATCCCACCCCTAGGAACAGCCCTGAAGGGGGCAGGTAAAAGTATGGGCATACCTTGATACTTTATTTATATATTGGAAGACCAATTTTTTAAGATATTTCTACCCTAAACAACTCTTTTACCTAAGGAAATGCCTTTTAAAATTGCCTTCTAAACAGGTTAGGGACTTTCATCTTGAAGACGAGACAACTGAGAAGGAATATGACAGAGGTTCATAAAATTCTCTGTAGCATGGAACAAGCTAACAGGGAACAGTTATTTACTCTATGAAGTAGCACTAGGGCTAGGGGACACACCAGGAAAGAGGCAGCAGATTTAAAACAAGTTGAAAACGTATTCTTTTCACCCAAGGAACAATTACGCTGTGTGATTTGTTTCCAGAGAGCATGGTTAAGGCTAGTATTATAGTTGAGTTAAAAAAAAAGTTTTGGAAAAGGGTTTTTTTTGGAGAACAGGCCCAAAAGTAAGTATTGCCAGATAGATTTGGGCATGTTCAGCATTTACTTCTGGGCGTAATATGGAAAGGACTTTGCTGGAATTTGCCAGATACGTCCATGTGACCTGGAGACAGGATCCTGGGCTTCATAAACTATTTGTCCGACCCAGCGTGCAATTTTCTATGGTCTTACTTGTACATTTCTGCTGAATATAAAGTGGGAATATTTTTTGTTTATTTTAGTACTGCATTGTTTTCTATCATATTGTTCTTTCTTGCTATTTTTTTGGACATTTTGTATTACTGTATATTGTATTTTATTTATTTATTTTATTTAACATGCTCTTATATACCGCCCCTTCCGGAGATCAAGGCGGTTTACATTGAACTTAAAAGGCAAACTTTACAATGAACTTGCAAACTTGTAATTGTTGTTAGTTGCTTGACCAGTACTGTATATCAGGAAAAGCAAGATATGAATATACAATGAAATAAAGCATTGTGGCCAGGGTCATGCTGAGAGCTCATAGCAGGGGGGAGTCAAACATGCTTCCCACTTATTTCTTCTCTTGCATAATTCAGCTCTCTAATCAGTAGACCACATCTCCTCTCTTACTGTTTAATAATTCTTCCTTATAATTATTATGACAAGAGTGGCCAATGACATTACATTCTTCGTCATGCTCTGATGATACTCCCAGCTGTGCTTGAAGACGATAGGTTGCACTGTACCATTTCAAATAGATTTTTTCTTCTTAATCTTTGAGCAGCCCTTAATTGGACCAGTCAGCACAAAAGAAACAGCAGTTTGGATGTTGGCCATGGAAAATGTGTGGTAACTCTTCGAATAGGGAGTAAAAAAAAAGAAAAATCACACATGTTTTATGGGAAAGAAGACCCAACTGGACTCATGTGAAGTCTGTCTGGTCCAAAACAAGAGTTGTGCTAAATACTTCATCACACAGGCAATGGGTCATATAAGGTTTGGATTTGAAATTGAGCAATATGTTAAATGCAATGATCGCAGAACAAGCATTGTAAGATAGCAACTGTGGCTACTTATGATTAGCTGTTTTCCAGAATAACCGGTTGGTCTTGAGAGCTTAACCATTTTTTGTAGGAATAAAAATAAACTCAATATAGTTTTCAGTTAAGCCTCTCGCTAATAAAGCTTGATGGAACGCATTCCATATGAATTTCAGGATACACTTGTTCAAATGCATTTGTAGGAATATTACACTGGGTTCCTGAAATCTGCAGACTATGGAGAAGGTACAAAACATTCAGTGTATGTTTTGTAACATAGTGCAGATTTGCTTTTAAGTTTTGAACCATATAGTTGAGTAGATTTCTTGTATGATCTCTCTAAGAGCTTTAGCACGGTCATATATGAGAGGACCATACACACTTCTATCTTTTTGCCACAAAGATGATATGAAGAGGTAAACAGAAGAGATCCATAGCCTATCTTGAGTTCAGCCCACCTTAACAAAGACATAGCCAGGGAGCACAGAGGCAAGGGCGGGGCTGGCAAAGGAACTTAAATGCCCAGGCCCAGAAGGAAAGAAGGAGGTCAAGCCTGGAAGAAGGGGGGCCTCAGGAACGTAGGAGAAGTAGTGTACCAAGGGAAGGACGGTGGGTATGGCCCATCCTGGGTGCGGGCCGGGAGGGGGGTGCACCCCCACCAGGCCCACAGGTTGCAATCCTGTTTTGAGCCTGAAAGCTAAGTCAGGCATGTCTTCTGCTGATGTACATATTTTCCCCTTTTGTTCTAAACCTGGGCTCTCTTGGCCTTATTTGTGTCCACACGTCTCACAACGAGCCCAGAAACCCGTGCACACATGCTACTAAAGAGGATAATTGTGAAAGACATTTCTGCAGGGAAAGTGGGACTTTAGGGGTATAATGTTATAGACGTTTTTATGCATATATGCTAGTATACTGTATGTCCATAAAACTCTGCTTATAAAATTCCCCCACGTGTACAAGTCATTTGCAAAGACATGAACATGTGTACGTCTACTACTAATAATCATTTGTATAGTGCTACAAGCAGGGCCGTACCGAGGGAAGATCATGCCCTGTGCGACTTGCACATCGGGGCTGCAGGGAGGGAAAGATCTGCTTAGCATGCCAGCGGAAGGCTTAAGGGGCGCATTTTAGCTTTCTTCCGTTGCCTGCCGTCGCTGAGAAAAGAAAAAGTGGCGGCGGCAGGCAATGGAAGAAAGCTAAAACGCGCCCCTTAAGCCCTTGCATCCTGTGCGGCCGCACCGCTCACACAGGGCTAGGTACGGGCCTAGCTACAAGGTATATGCAGTACTGTACATATAGAGGTATGGCACAAGAAAAAGCAAGGTAAATCAAACGGTGTATCAGACAGCTTTATTATGACAAACCAACACGTTTCAGCATTTACCTTCTTCAGGGGGTAAAAGCCTCAAACAAAACAAAATAATTAAAATCATAAAATTGAAATACATATATAATAAAAGACATTCTATACAAGTATATAAAACATGTTTATCTGTGTCATGGTACACTTCATTATCTGTTTACCTTTTATACGCCTTAGCCTTACAATTTTTTATTCTTTATTCATTATTGGTCATTATTACACTTTCTATTTGAATAGAATATCTTTTATTATATTATATATGTATTACAAGAATGGCAATTTGTAAATAGACCATTAACCTTTTTAAGTGGCTGTTGGAAATCTCCCTTATTATGGGCTATGTTTACAAAAGTGCGTTAGCTGTTGGGGCATTAATCCAGATATTGAAGACAATTTCCCGCGGTATCTGATTTTCCTGCTGTGCAGCTCCCTAGGGGTGGGATAGGGGCGAGATTGGGTTGGGGGTTTGCTGCTGTGCACTTTCCTGCTCTAGATTGTTTTCCAGGTCTGTGCTGCAACATGTAAACAGCATGAAGCTGGTAAGAAACTTGTCAGTTAAGATCAATTTTAAAAAGGAGGTAATTATTTTTCCTACAGCACTTTGATTTTTAGCCTTGTATTAACTACAAAATGAGTCTCAGAAGAGCGGAAACAAAATGGATGCAACAATTACAGCAGGATAAGCTAAATTTAGGATTTCTTGTTCTGAGCCACGAATAGCAGCGTTGGACGTGCAGGCTGGATGTCCAATCCGCGCTTACCTCCCCTGCCATATTCTGCCAGCAGCACTGTATGTGCCGGGAGCGCTGTGCGTGGGTGGGAGGGGACGGAGCATGGGCGGAGTGAGGGCATGGCCATGTGCTGGGACGTACAGAGGCTATTCAGAACAGGCCTCTGTACGCACCCCGGCACCAACATGCACGTCCAGCTAATTCCACCCCGGCAGTGGAATAAGTGCCGGGCACGACACAGTATGCTGTCTGCAGCCCCTCGCCTGCACTGGCGATGACCTCCGGGCAAACCGCCGCCACAGTCCTGCCCACATGGGCCATCTGAACCGAATGGTGAGTGGGCAGCAGTGGCCCATAGCATTCTGAGCTGCTGGATAGACGGCCTTTCGTCATGGTGCTCGGATGCCACTGCTCACTCGTCCCTGCAATGACAATCAAGAGGGGGGACGGGCAGGCTCCTGTGCACTGTTCCCCATGGAATCCCGGGAGCACCAGGACATATATGTCCCCGATTCTGCCTTCACGAGTATGTCTAGACCTCGCAGTGGCAGAATCGAGTCTATGTCGGACCTGGTGGGCGGCAATGCGGCCAGGCGTGTAGGGGACAGGATCGGCCTCCATGTGTAGATCTGCAACTCTTCTATTACAGGTAAGAAAAAATGAAATCATTTGATTACAGACTTTTACAAACAAGTTTCCGGTTAATTAACACAGGGCCCGATATCAAGTTGGGCAGACTATGTGCCGCCGCAGCGCATAGCCTGCCCACCGACTCCCCTAACCCGGACATTCACTTCCGCACCAGCAGAAGTGAATATCCGGGTTAGCCCGGATGCCCTGGCAGCCACAGAGGCTACACAGGTAGCAGCGATTTTCGTTTCTACCCACATAGCCTCTGCGTCTTAAAGATAGGTGAGGTTTTTCCTTGCCTATCTTTAAGGCACAGAGGGCTATGCGGGTAGCAACGAAAATCACTGCTACCCATGTAGCCCCTTCCTCCATCCCCGCTGTGCCCCATGATGCCCCTAACATGCCCCGATGCAATGCGGAGAGCATCTGGGCACATTATGGACTTAGCCGAGATTTTCGAAGGACACTACCCATGTAGGTGCCCTTCAAAAATCCCGGTTAAGGCCTTTACATAGGTAACTAAGGAAATTACCCATGTAAAGGCCTTCGAATATCGGACCCATAGAATATAGAAACCCAGAAAATGACAGCAGAGAAAGACCATACAACCTATCCAACCTGCCCAGCCATAAGAACTATTAAGCTTGACAAACCTTTCCTCTTCCTCAGAGGTCCTCTATATTTGTCTGAGGCGTTCTCATCTCCACCACCTCCACTGGGAGGCTGCTGCACGTATCCCCCACCCTTACTGTAAAGAAATATTTCCTCGGATTATTCCTGAGTCTATCCTCTTTATCATGCATCCTTTCGACTGGATGCATCCTTTCTGTGCATTTACACCATGGAGATATTTAAATGTCTTTATCATATCTCCCCTCTCCTGCCTTTCCTCTTACATATCAAGATCGTTAAGTTTATTTCCATATGCCTAATGATGAAGACCACTGACGATTTTATTGGGCGCCCTCTGGACCAACTCCATCCTGTTTATATCCTTTTGAAGGTGGGGCCTCCAGAAATATATATAGTATGCCAAATAAGATCTCACTAGAGACTTATTTCCTCCTTTTTCCTTCTGGCCATTCCTCTCTCCCTTTGCACCCAAGCATCCTTCTGGCATTTGCTCTTGGCCACATCAAGATCATCTGATATGATCCCCCAGGTCCTCCTCTTCTTTCATGCTTTGACATACTTCATCCCCTATACTGTACCATTTCTTTGGAATTTTGCAGCCCAAATGCATGATCCTGTCCTTTACAGCATTAAATCTTAGCTGCCAAATTTTCACCAAAGCTTCACTAGGTCCTTCCTCATATTATCTACACTTTGCAGAGTGTCTACCCTCTTACAGAGTTTGGTATCATCCGCAAAGAGACATCTCTTCAAGTGAGATGTTGAGGTCACATGAGCAGCGGGACAGGGGGCTGCAGTTACTTCGTCTGAAACTGGTACTTTTTCCTTTCCTTTCTCTTTATTGTCATTAAGCAATGGAATTATTTTCTGCTTCCTTGTTTTTAGTGCAGTTTAAACCATTTTGTTTTTTATTGAAATGCAATATAACAATACTAATTAAATCATAAACCTTTTCTGACAGTCCTTCTGCAATATTGCTAATAAACATTTTTAAAAGAACAGGAGAGGAGGAGAAGGCCAATTGTGTTGGAGTATTGGGTGGAGACTGCAGGCACCAGCTGACGACATCATCGAGAGCCACCGGGGCTCTTCAAAACATCGGGAGCCCTGTGAGCTGGTGAAGAGAAGGCCGGTTGTGTTAGTGTATTAGGCCAAGACTGCAGAACTTGTTGAGCCACCCAGGGCCCTGCTAACAGTGGCAGCGCTAACCAACAATGTCACTGAGAGCTACCAGGGCTCTTTAAAACATCGGGAGCCCCGTGGCACATGGCCAAGGAGTGCCAAAGAGTGGAATATTTAACCTGCTCTTCATTGAGTATCTACTTGAATGTCTAGAGGGAAACGTAAAGGTAAAGGGAAGCAATTGACATCTTCTACTTCAAAAGCTTCAGGATCTGATGGATACGCATCCGATTACAGCTTCAGTGCACGGTATTGCAGTGCTTGTCTCCAGAAAGTGCTTTTATGAGCTCTCCCAAGCAATATCCCCCACTGCTGTTAGAGTGGATTTGCTGTCTCACTCCTCCAAGGATTCTTCCTATCATCATTCATTCAAGGAAAAGGATTTAAGCGTCACCATGGATAATACGTTGAAACTCTGGGGGTTATTCTGTGCTACGAATAGCGGGGATGGACAGCTCAATGGGACGTCCATCCCTGCTATTCGTGCCAGCTCCTGCCCCCCAACTAACTTCCCCACCGGTTATGTGGGTAAGTTAGACGGGGCGGGGAATGGGCAGGCAGTGGGCGGTCGCTGGCCCTGGATGCACAGGGCTGATTCTAATGTCGGCCCTGTACGTCCAGGGCCAGCGACATGTGCGGAGAAGTTATTCTACCTCTGAGATTGAATAACCTCCCTGGACATATCTTAATTTCAATGCTGGGGTGCGGATGGGACAGGGAGGGCCAGATCAGGGGTCGGGCTGTGAGGAATAAACCCCTTTTTCAGGCAGCCGGCATCACGGCTCTTCAGTGGAGCCACGGTGCCATGACAACATGACTCCATGGCACCACGGCTCCATTGAGGAGCCTTGACTAGTTAGCCGGAGGCAGTCCTGCACTTGCAGGCCAGACTGAATCGCAGTCCCGGCCTGCATGTGCAGGACTGTTCGCGATTCTGATCCTGCGGGGCTAGACGTGCCCCGCGGGATCAAAATCGCGATCCCCTTTGTTCAACCAGTGCAGACTGGACACAGATGGGATCTACATGCGGGACGGAATCGGGCCCTCAATGTTCAATGTGCACTGGCGACCAAGAAGGCAAATAAAATGCTGGGAATCATAAAATAAGGACTAGAAAATAATGTGAAGCATATTATAATGCCTCGCTATCGCTCCATGGTGTGACCATACCTTGAATATTGTGTGTAATTCTGGTCACCATATCTTAAAAAGCATATGGCAGAATTAAAAAAGGTACAGAGAAGAGCGACAAAAATGGTAAAGAGGATAGATGGATATCCTTACGAGGAAAGGCTTAAAAGATTAGGGCTCTTCAGCTTGGAAAAAAGACAGCTGAGGGGAGATAAGATAGAGGTCTAGAAAATAATGCATGGAGTAGAACGGGTAAAAGTAGAAACACTAGGGGACACACAATGAAGCTACAATGTAGCACATTTAAGACTAATTGGAGAAAATATTTTTCACAATGGGTAATCGTTCTCTGGAACTCGTTACCAGAGGATGTAGTAAAAAGCTGTTAGTGTACCTGGATTTAAAAGAGGTTTGGACAAATTCCTGGAGGAAAAGTCCATAAACCACTATTAAAGAAGACTGGGGAAATCCACTGCTTACCCATTGGACAAGCAGCATGGAATGTAGATACATTTCGGGAACCTGCCAGGTACTTGTGACCTGGATTGGCTACTGTTGGACCCTTGGTCTGACCCAGTATGGCATATCGTATGTTCTTATGTTTCCCTGCCTGTCCCTGTGAAGTCTTCCAAGGCTGTGTCTTTTCCTGATGGTACTGGAATGTGGTTGCAAGGATTAAGAATATGTTTATGTTTATTTTCTTTAAATACTGTACATAAGTTTCAACAGTTTGATGAGGAAGCTTCTAATATTTCAAGGCAGGTTTCTAAACTTGAACCTTTCGTTTATTCTCTTCAGTCTGCTGTTGCTTCTTCGGTCATGGATAGTTTGTCGATATATAATAAGATTGAAGCTTTAGAGAATGGTTATAAGAATAAATGTTTGTAATTTCTTAATATCCCGTATCTAGCTTACTTGCCCTAAAATTTTAATTGAAAGGAAATTTTAAGGAAGTACTTGCCTCTCAAAATCTTATAAGATCATGATCTCTGATCTATATTATGTCCCTCAGAAGTCTTGGAAGACTAATGAGGTAGAAGGGGATTTGGATGAGCTAGTTTCTGTTTTCTCTGTTAATTTAACTCAGTTTTTTGAGGATTCCAAGGACGAGATCTCCTGACTGCATGGACACAGGCATCTTAAGAGTGGCTCGTGAGGAGATGTTTAATCATGCTGAGATATACTTAAAAAAATACTTCAGGGAACCAGTTAGATGACTAGCACCCAGCTTCAGAGCTTTGGCAGCCTCCGCTTGCTCAAAATAGTTAAGAAACTAGACATGGGAAAACAGACTTAGACATCTGGATGAACAATCTACTATTCCTTTTAGGATATCTGTTCTTGTCCCCAGTGGACTTCTCCTTTAAGTTTCCAATTACTAATACCTAGGTGAGAACTTCTGCTTTGTAGGACTCTGTTCTTATCCTCCATCTTGTTGGCTAGCTAGAGATGATATGTGTGGTCAGGGATAAATTTTGTGTTTTTAATATGTGAAGGGTCCCTGTGGTACCATTTTGGTGTATTTTGTGGTCAGCGTGACTTGCCATGTTACCTGTATAAATACTTGTGCCTCACATGTCTTATTTTCAAAGAACTCACAGTGCTGACGGACACACTGTTTCTCCCATTTGTGACATCTCTCTTGTCTGGCAATATATTATTAGTGCAATAAAAGCTCTTACCGTTTGATTAACAATCTTAGCTCATTTTGCAGCCTAAAATCATCACCCTTAATAGTGACTTCAGAGTTTCCAAGAGAGTGGTGATGTCAGTGTAGAAGCAGAGGAGGTGATGGTTCCACCCAAGGGGAGGTGTTGGGGAGGAGAATGTCTAATCAAACTCAAATGCCGAGTGTGCTTCTTGTACCTTCTTTTCCGCCCTTCCTGAGGTATGATGTGGCTTAGGGGGAATACCCAGGCACAGGGGAGTGGGGCCCCATGGTTCAGGAGACCCAGGGCCAGTAAGGATCTAATAGGAGGCACTTATTGTTTGGAATTGTTTGGAGTATGAAGAAAAAAGACAGAAGAGTTCGTTATGAGGAACTGGGTCATCCTACGAAAGAATCTGGCCTTGGCCCAGAAAAAAAGCAAGTTGGATAGCTCATGATCAGGTACCTATGGTTCCCTGCCAGGAAAGTGGATTGGAATCTTCTAAAGAAGAGAAACTCTGAGAATCAGTGAGTTTACCCGCTATCAGAAGTCTCCAGGGTGGAACCGTATCCAGGTTAATTTGGAATGATTTGTGTTTCTTGCTCTCGGATTTTGTTTCCCAATAATTCTTTATTAACACCATTTTTGTTTTAAACTTAACCTGTGTCTGCCTGGATTTTTTCTGTTGTCTGATGATATTATGAGATCCACCGAGTCAGGGCCCTGGAAGAGAATTCTCCTTGCTCTCACTGACCAGCAACTTTTCTCTGTTATTTTAAGGGAGGTTTTGGATTTTGTAAGAGGTCCAATGGCAGTAGCACTAAAGGCAGTCGGTGTAGGTACTCGGAAAGATGTTATAGTGGTGTTTTGCAGGGAAAGAGGATAATTGAGGGGTCTGAGGTACTTAGGCTGAGACCCATGAAAAAAAGAGGAAGAAAGGAGAGGAGGTCATCCACCCAGGACCTCAGAAGAGAGATATGTATAGCAGACCGGAGAAGGGACACATTAGTTGCCAGGGTGGGAAAATATATCTGCTAGTATGGAACATTTTTGTTTTGTGTGAAGTTTTTATTCTAAGAAAACTCAGGCAGTCTGAACCTTGGGGTTCTACCCTCCTTTAAACCATCAGAACCATGTATTTGAGTTTTCACAAATTCCCTGTTTACCCTTTGGGACTGGCACCGCACCGCAAGACAGGCTACAATGAAAACCAATAAAATACAGAATTATCACAGGAAAACCAATATTTTACCACTAAAAACATTAATTTTCCCTAAACATGTGGAACCAGTTGTAAACATTTAATGGTCTTAGTGAAACATTCCTGTTTGGCTATCCAGCTCCATTATATTTCCTTACTTTGTTGTGGATATATCAGTGCACAGGCCTGGGTTTTATAGGAGAAGGATATCTATAATACAAGGATTTATTGCTTATCAATAGAAATAATGAAATTGATTCACCAAATACACTTGTTAAATTCCCTGGGCAAAAGTCTACAGTTTTCAATGGTCCATTCTGCATTTTGCCAAGATGGCTACCAGGCATAACTGGGAAATAAATTCTATCGGCTCCAAATACTCTTGCAACTGTTAAATACCATTTAGCATTAACATCTGGCTCAGTGCAAATCTAAACTCTATCCAAGTCTAAACTTGATTTAGGGTTTAATCACATTAATTCTAATCTCGTCAGGGGCAATAAGTAAGTAAACACCACCACATGTCAAGTGAGAAGAGAGAGAGAGGAGGGGTGCCAATAACTGTAAGTTAAAAAATTACTGAGAATGAATAAATCACATATTTTTATCTCTTGGGGGAATGCTTCTATTGCAAAGCAATTCCAGTAAGAGCCTTCCATGCCAAATCAAACACTTGTAATAGCAGGGGGAAAACAACTCCTGCCAGTTCAAATGTCCAAAGAGTCTGAAAACGTTTGGAAAACTGAACCTGCTTTGCCCCCTTTCCATGAAATCAAAGGGTGTCAGGCACCAGGAAACAAGATGTTCCCACTGATTTCCAACAACAAAAATGAATAATGTGTATCTGAAGCCTTAGAACATTGCTTGATGCGGTCCATGCCTTCGGAGCACTGCAGTCCACAGTAAGAGATCGCCATGCCAACAACATCTCGCAAGAATTTACAAGAATTTGCAAACAGGATAAACTGGCCATTTGCCCTTCCTTCATGGAGCTGCCTTAGATCAAAAGCTGTTTGAAATCAATCTATGTGTAGGTGTGTGTGTGTGTACGTGGATGCATGCTCTCACACTACATCCCAGAAGCAGTTCGCACAGTTAAATATATTCCCACTTTGCAGAGTGAAAGTCAATTGTCTTAGTGGAGGAAGGTGAATAGTGGAGTACCCCAGGGATCTGTATTGGGACTGGTGCTTTTTAACATATTTATAAAAGATCTTGAATTGGGAGGACAAGCGAGGTCATTAAATTTGCAGATGACAATGAATTATTCAGAGTTATTAAATCACATATGGATTGTGAGAAACTGCAGGAGGACCCTGGGAGACTGGGCATCCAAATGGCAGATGAAATTCACTGTGACTAAGTGCAAAGTGATGCATGTAGGGAAAAATAACCCAAACTAGGTGCACAATTAGGGTTGCCAACTGGCTCCAGATGCGCCCGACACGCTTGAGCCAGTCCTGGATTTACCCCATTGCATGCAGGGATATGTAGCTCTGATTTCTCCATTGCACTCTATAAGAAAAACAAGACTACATGTCCCTGCATGCAATAGGGTAAACCCAGAACTGGATCAAGCCTGTCGGGCGCATCTGGAGCCAGTTGGCAACCCTATGCACAATGCTGGGTTCCACATTAGGTGTCGTCACTCGAGAAAAGGATCTGGCTGTGATCGTAGACAATACATAGAAATCTTCTGTTCAGTGAGCAGCGGCGTCGGCCAAAAAAGCAAACAAAATGCTAGGAATCATTTGGAAAGGAAGAGAAAATAAAACAAAAGATATCATAATGCCTTTGTATTGTTCCATGGTGCGACTGCGCTTTGTGTAGTGTGCAATTCTGGTCTCTGCATCTCAAAAAAGATACAGGGGCATAAGAAAAAGCACAGAGAAGGGCGTCCGAAATGATAAAGGCAATGAAATGAATCCTATGAGGAAAAGCTAAAGAGGTTAGATCTCTTTAGTTTGAAGAAGAGACGGCTGAGGGGAGATATGAAAGAGGGCTGTAAAATCCTGAGTGGAATGGGATGGGGAGATGCAAATCGATTGCTTCCTCTTTCAAAAAATACACGGACTAGGGGAAACACCATAAGGCAACGAAGTAGTATATTTAAAACAGATAGGAAAAAATATTCTTTTTTTCCCCATATTTACGTAATTAGTCTTTGGAACTCATTGCCAGTGGACATGGTAAAAGAAGGTAGTGTAGATGGGTTTAAAAAAGGTTTGGACAAATTCCTGGAGGAAAGGTCCATAAACAGTTACTTAGGTGTGTTCCAAGAGAAAACCCACAGCTTATCGCTGGATTGGCCACTGGGCAGTTCTTATGTTCTTAATTGATCATTTCAGTGGACACAAGTTGTAGGATTGTAGAAGTCCTAAAACAGAAAGACATACTCAGTATTAACAGGAACAGCTTAAGGGTATCTGGTGCCCTAGGTGAACCTCTAGCTATGCCATACCTCACACCAGGGGTGGCTCAAGGCAATCTATTCCCCCTCCCCCCAAAAGGGGGGGTCCTCTCATTCAGAACACTTGCCAGGTAGCGCCCCAAGGTTCCACATTAGGAACCACCACCCAGGAAAAAGATTTAGGCGTCATTGTGGATACCATGTTAAAACCCTTGGCCCAGTGTGCAGCAGCGGCCAAGAGAGCAAATAGAATGCTAGGTATGATAAGGAAAGGAATGGAAAATAAAACAAAAGATATTATAATGCCTCTATATCGTTCCATGGTGAGACCGCACCTTGAATATTGTGTGCAATTCTGGTCGCCGTATCTTAAAAAGGATATAGCGATTTTAGAAAAGGTTCAGAGAAGAGCCACCAAAATGGTAAAGGGGATGGAAGGATACTCCTATGAAGAAAGGCTAAAAAGGTTAGGGCTCTTTAACCTGGAAAAGAGACGGCTGAGGGGAGATATGATAGAAGTCTATAAATTAATGAACAGAGTGGAACGGGTAAACGTAGATCGATTGTTTACGTTATCAGAATATAGAAAGACTAGGGGACATGCAATGAAGCTACAGGGTAAACTATTTAAGACTAATAAAAGAAAATATTTTTTCACTCAACGTGTAATCAAACTCTGGAATTTGTTACCGGAGGATGTAGTAAAGGCTGTTAGTGTAGCTGGGTTTAAAAAAGGTTTGGACAAGTTCCTGGAGGAAAGGTCCATAAACCATTATTAAGAAGTGACCGAAGATATCAATGCTTGACCCAGTACAAGCATTGTGGAACTTGTGTCTCTTGGGGAAACTGCTAGGTACATATGACCTAGATTGGCCACTGTTGGAAACAGAATACTGGGCTTGATGGACCTTGGTCTGATCCAGTATGGCATATCTTATGTTCTAAGAAAAAAGAACGCAGCTTCTATTCCCAGGCTATATATAAAGAAAAGAAAGCTTTGCAATTGCTGGTTATACTCAGCAAATATTATAACAGTTAAGTTATGTAGCTTAGGACTAACCCCTGACCCTGTAATCTAGACCATCATGGTGTTAACTGTCAGCATATATTCTGCCTCCGTAGAAATCCCCTTCACTCAACAATGAGTGCAGAGCAGAATTAAGATATTTTCCCATAGAACTTACTATACAAGCAAAAAATGCCGGAGTCTGTTTTCATCTCAGTAAGAGCAATATAAACTCACTCCATTACCTGGCATATTATGAAATAATACAAAGTAACTCAAGACCAGAACTCATATAACAAGGAACCTACCCAAAAAAAGTCAACACCATCATTATTGTAGTGGGCTACACCTAGTGAGAAACTGAACAAGATGAATTACTATAGATCCTTGCATAGAAACTCTATGATACAAGAATACCTGGCCTCGATCGCACATGCTGAACCCAAACAGATCCTCACCAAGTACATCATAAATGACCACAAACAGAACCTTTTTTTTATGTTCCTTTAAGTCATTGCTGAGTTCTGGCAACTCAGTAGCCCCTGGGTTTTCTTAGCAAGGTATGACTGGAAGTAGATTGCCAGGCCTTTTCTTCTGAGGCAATGGAGAGTAAAGTGATTTGTGCAAGTTCACAAGGACTTCTAGGGGGAATCAAATCCAGATCTCTTGGGTAGTAGGGTGTTGCTCCAACCACTAAGCTACTCCACCACTCCTATGGAAGTGGAAATTAAATTGAACCAAGAATGTACATTCCGCATGCAATGCCACACCTAAGAAATAGAAAGAGTGATGCATTCTCCCCCTGTATTGGACAAAACATAAAGACAGCGGATGCATATTCCAAAAACTGACATATTTCAATCATTAAATTGAGAATAAAATTATTTTCCACCTTTGTTGTTTGACCAGTTTATTTTTCTAATCATCTCGCTCCCAGTCTCTGGTATCTGCTTTTCTTTCTCTGTTTTCTCTTCATTCTATTCTCAGGGTCTCCTGTCTTTTTGTCTTTTTTTTTCTTTTCTTGACTTCTTCACTTCCTCCCCTAAATCCATCTCTGACATTAATCTTTCATTTTCATCTTTCTTACATTTATTTTTCTGCTTCTGTATCCACTCATATTTCACCCCTCCTTCTTATCTTTCAGTCTTCGGTCTCCCTCTTTTTTCTTACATCTATCTATAGCTTTCCATCTCCCTCGTCCCAGGTCTCCCATTCCCCATCTCCCTCTCTCCTTTCCCAGACTCTCTCCATGCCCCCCCCCCCCATACCTAGTGTCCAGCATCTCCTCCTGCTCCTTGTCTAGTATTTCTCCTTCTTTTCCAAACCTCTCCCAGTAATCCAGCCTATTCCCTTCTTGTTCTTTCCCAACTCATGTCCAGCATCTCTTCTTCCCTTCCCTTCCTTTCACTCTCCCTACCCCCCAGATGTACAGTATCTCCCCTGCTCTATGTTCACCATTTCTCTTTCTCTTGCTCTACTCCTCATGTCCAGCATCTCTCCCCTTCCTTTCCTTTTGCTCCATTTTCAGCATTTGCCTTGCCTTCCCTCCCCTCCCCCAAATGTCCAGCATCTCCTCTTCCTTTACCTATTCCCCTCTCCTTCTCTTCCCTATCCCAGGTGCCCAGCATCTCACCTTTCCTATACCCCCTGCAGGGTCCAGCATCTCTCCTTCCTGTTACCTTCTCCCCACCATGTGTCCATCATCTTCTGCCTCTTCTCTTCCCCTTGCCAGGCCTGTTTTCTCCCCACATACTGCTGCTGCCACCATCTTACTTGTCATATAACTGTTGAGGGAATTTCAACTTATAGTTCAGTTTGCATCCTATGGAACAGACAGTCCCTTCTCCTAAGAGATTTTATTTGGCATGTAGCTTTCTATCTTGGCTTTTAACATGCACATCAGGGCATCTGAGCTAGATAGGGCCCTATTTTACATACTTTTCTGGAATTTATTCTGATAGATCCTGCAGTGGGGAATCATGCAAAGTTTTTTTTTCCTGAATTTCCCCAGGATTGTTACTGTATAAAGCCCAGCTGGGGAACTGACTGGGGTCCATCCATTTCATGCAAGCAACTGGTGCTTCTCTCCATTTGCTCTCTGGAACAACTCTGTTCCTGTACACTTCAGGACAGGCCCACATTATTGTTGTTCAATGATGTTGAGTCGATGTTAACTCATGGCAACTCTCTGGATAGCTGTCCTAAAATGTGTTTGGTCTAGAGTTAGGTGGCTAATTGTTCCATCACATTGACTGTCTTCCCCTTTTGTGCTGACTTTCAATCTTGCCAAGCATGATGTCTTTCTCTAATGATCTTTTCTCTTCATGTGATGTGTCCAAAGTATAAGTGCCATAGTTTTGCTATTTGAGTTTCTAAAGAAAGCTTAGATTCGATCTCCTCTAATACTGATAGATTTGTTCTCTGGGCAGTCCATGGTAGACACAGTATTCTTCACCAGCACCATAATTCAAAGGTATTGATTTTCTTCCTGTCTTTCTTCTTCACTTTCCAACTTTCGCATCCATATGACATTATTAAAAATACATGGTTTGGACAAGTCAAGACAAGCGAAGATTGTTGATGAGTCTTCCACCAATCTTCACACCTCGAATGTCTTCATACAGTCCCGCTTCTCTGATGATTTGTTCTGATCTAGAAATAGGAAGTGTTGGTTTTGGGAGAAGATAAGAGTATGCAGCTTCAGTTAGGACCAGTCGGGGTTGGGGCTGGAGGATAGGAAGCACCTTCCATGAGAGTCTAGGAGGATAGTGAGAGAGCTGAGGGAGGGTGTGTCACAGTGCAGTCAAATGATGGTGAGTGGCCCTGAGCCAGCAGTGGGCGTGTGCAAGAAAGACAAGTCTGGGAGACTCTATCTAGACCAGGCAGATCTCTTCTGCCTGCAAAGGCCACCTTCCCATAAGAACATAAGATATGCCATACTGGGTCAGACCAAGGTCCATCAAGCCCAGTATCCTGTTTCCAACAGTGGCCAATCTAGGTCATACATACCTAGCAATTTCCCCAAAAGACACAGGTTCCGCAATGCTTGTACTGGGTCAAGCATTGATATCGTGGGTCCCTTCTTAATAATGGTTTATGGACCTTTCCTCCAGGAACTTGTCCAAACCTTTTTTAAACCCAGCTACACTAACAGCCTTTACTACATCCTCTGGTAACAAATTCCAGAGTTTCATTACACGTTGAGTGAAAAAATATTTTCTTTTATTAGTCTTAAATAGTTTACCCTGTAGCTTCATTGTATGTCCCCTAGTCTTTCTATATTCTGATAACGTAAACAATCGATCTACGTTTACCCGTTCCACTCCGTTCATTAATTTATAGACTTCTATCATATCTCCCCTCAGCCGTCTCTTTTCCAGGTTAAAGAGCCCTAACCTTTTTAGCCTTTCTTCATAGGAGTATCCTTCCATCCCCTTTACCATTTTGGTGGCTCTTCTCTGAACCTTTTCTAATAACGCTATATCCTTTTTAAGATACGGCGACCAGAATTGCACACAATATTCAAGGTGCGGTCTCACCATGGAACGGTATAGAGGCATTATAATATCTTTTGTTTTATTTTCCATTCCTTTCCTTATGATACCTAGCATTCTATTTGCTCTCTTGGCTGCCGCTGCACACTGGGCCGAGGGTTTTAACATGTTATCCACAATGACGCCTAAATCTTTTTCCTGGGTGGTGGTTCCTAATGTGGAACCTTGCATCGTGTAACCATAGTTTGGGTTGTTCTTCCCTAGGTGCATAACTTTGCACTTGTCCACATTAAATTTCATCTGCCATTTTGATGCCCAGTCTTCCAATTTATCAAGATCCTCTTGCAATTTTCCACAATCCTCTTGGGTTTTAACAACTTTAAATAGTTTTGTGTCATCTGCAAATTTGATAACCTCACTCGTTATTCCTCTTTCCAGGTCATTTATGAATATGTCAAAAAGCAGCGGACCCAGCACAGATCCCTGGGGTACACCACTATTCACCTTTCTCCATTGGGAAAATTGGCCATTTAGCCCAACCCTCTGCTTTCTATCTTTTAACCAGTTCCTGATCCACAGTAGTACACTGCCTCCTATCCCATGACTCTTTAGTTTTGCCAAAAGTCTCTGATGAGGGACCTTGTCAAAGGCTTTCTGAAAGTCTAGATACACTATATCAACCGACTCACCTTTGTCCACCTGTTTATTCACACTTTCAAAAAACATAACAGATTAGTAAGACAAGATCTTCCTTGTCTAAAGCCATGTTGGCTGTCTCCCATTAGGCCATGACTATCTACATGCTGAGTAATTTTATTCTTTATGATGGTTTCTACCATTTTTCCCGGTTCTGATGTGAGGCTCACCGGTTTGTAGTTTCCCGGATCACCCCGGAACCCTTTTTAAAAATTGGTGTTACATTGGCGATCCTCCAATCTTCAGGTATTAGAGATGATTTTAATGATAGTTCACAGATTAGTTCCCCTTGAGTTGAGCCCAATAATTCTATCAGCTAGCAGGACTTAGGGAGGGAAGCCAAGGAGATCTAAGCAGAAGAATCAGTTAAGAAATTTCTCCTTTCAAACTGCCTCTCCTTTGTTCTCTACTCTAGCCCGCCCCCAACTAACGCCATCCCCCAAAATTACCCCCCCCCCCAATTATCTCTATCAACACTATCCCCACAACCTTCCTCTATCCCCTAAAACTGCCCCACTCCAAAACTACCCTTACAACTACCCCGACCCTCAAACATACTCCCTGCAGCTAACCCCACCCTTCAACTACCCACATCCCTGAAAACTATCCCCTGAAATCAATAGCCCACATCTATGGCTCGGCCTCCTAACTAAGCAAACCACATAGAGGAACAGCTCCACTGATCCAAAAAGGAATAGATCACTGGGTAGAGAATAAACCAGACCGAGGCATTCAACAGAAAACAGATCAACCGACTACTGGTGTTTAGCAGTCCCATGTTGCTTATCTTGCTATTGATTAATGCCTCAAGAGGCTACAGGTAAAATATGTATAACTGGGCCACACATATCTATGACCCCTGACCCAGGATTCAGAGGGATGAGGGGCCATATGCAGTGACTGATTGCAGGGCCTCATTTGCATACGTCAATAGGGACTTAAATGTGGGGCTAAAAAGCAGGGCCATGTGCAAAAGACACCATCGCTCAATGGTAGGGTCAGCCCTAGAACCAGATCCAGTATCCAGAAACCACACATCAACTCTGTTCTGGCTGCAATCCTCTGGCATGCATGTGATGCACCTCAAATAGGGTCAGGTAGGAGAATGCTACTTCCAGTAAGGATATGAATTACCATCTTTACTCAGCTTTCACATGAGCGACTCTGAACTGACTGAAAAATGCTCAATAGTGCCTTGACACTTCTTACTTCTTGAGTGACTAACAACAAAGGCAAAGAGAGGTGTCTAAGCACAGTTTACTCTCTCCATCTTTCATTTCCATGTGCAGACCTTTGGGAGCTGAAATGAGCTATCAGTTTTCTGTATGCACGGTCAGACGTCAGCAGAAGAGGAACTGGAATGGGAGATGAGACGTGTGCTCCAGAAGGCTCATACACCAACCTTTGTAACTCCCCTTTGGATTGGACTGCCGTAAGGTAATTCCATGGCCAGAAAACCTTAGACAAATTTTCCTGAGCCCCTTCTACTTTTTCACTTGCTTCCCATGTGTGTATATTCCGTCCAGAGCCTACTAATGAGAAAGACGCCATGTTTTCTAGGAAGCAGAAAGTTCTAGCTGCTTTGCATGTTGCAAAAGTTTCCATGAAGGTCTGTTGATCCTGGACCCAAGCTGAAAGATATATTGATTCAGGACAAAAATAGGCCCTTGGCCGAGCCCCATGGTTTTCCATGGATATCTACTCAAATCACTTGCCAAAGCAAATTGTACTAATATTGAAAGAAATGCCATTTTCAGACTAGACAATACTGAACTTGCAAATGGCTCTGTGTGCATGGGTCTGTCATTTGAGACTGTTATTCATCCAGCAGGGAAATAACATTTTGGTTAAGAATCTGTTTCAAACATCCTGGAACCCAAATGCTTCCTATGACTGTGCAGGTTTATAGCAGTGCATGAATAACTGTGATTTCTAAGTTCTCTCAAATGTAACTTGGGATAGTCTGCTGCAATATTCCCCTTCCAAGGTATTCACCAATAGTCTGTGGAGCTTTATCAGGGAACCCACATTCCTGCAGCTACTATTACTGAGTGGGAGGTCAGCATGTGCAGGGTAATTTTATACCAGATTGCCTAGGTCAGAAGGCCAATTAAGCAACTATTGTAAGCCTATTTTACATAGGTGTCTTTGTCTTTATAAACTACCAGCATAAAAGCAGCCAAAATCTGGGCTAACATGCAGCTGTTTACATTATCTCCAGCTCGGAAGCCTGTGTAAAAGTACTTGATGGAAGTGCGCACTTGGTGTGTATTTTATAAGCTACGCATGCCGTTCGTGATTCTGCACCCAAGCTCCTCCCCAAACACACCTATACCTGGCCCGTGTCCTGTACAGTACATGGGATAATTTTGTAAAAGTCATTTTGCATATGCATGAAAAATCCTTTAGAAAATTATCCCCATTAAAGACCACCTCCACCCCCAAAATTTACAGATACATTTTACATTTAAGAAATTATTTTGCCCTAGTGTCACTTTCTTTCAGGTTTCAAGCAGGATTTATTTTAACAGAAACAGGTACAAAGGCTTCCTTCACCACAACCATTCGAAATTCAAATACAAACTCACGCAGGGCATAGAGCAAGGACAGCTCACCGTATCTTAGGAACAAGTTAGAGTATGTCAAAGAACTCACAAAAGTCAAGGATTTCCATCCCAAGTAGACATAAGCAGATTCAGTTTTCAGTACTCACAAATGGTTCAGTCCACGGTCAGACAACCTGGGACTTACAAACAACTTGAAGTATTGTCATGGGGCTGGAGCCATGGAAGCTGCAGCAGTAGAGAAAAACCCTGTTTTGCATAGAGCTGAGAATGTGCAGAGAGTGCAGTTGCATCGCAGTACAGCCAGAGGGGGCAAGAGTAATCCCACAGAGGCTGAAGCAACGTGCTCAGACACTGATTGTATTAGTGGCAATCAGTTGCACCTGAGGCCAAGCCCGGGACGTTCAAACCAAAACTCCCTTTATAAGGAGAAACAGAGAGCAGCAAGAGGGAAGGTGAGAAAGAAGGTGGAGAACCTGCAGGACAAAAAGAATGTGGAGAACGTGGAGCAGGAGAGATTCCACATAGAGCCAACCCAGAGGGACAGAATCCAGAGGGAGTTTACTCAGACGGATAGAGTCCAGAGGGGCAGAGCACAGAGAGACGGAGTCCAGAGAAAAGCTGTCAGAAGAAACAGTTTGTCTGTTAGGAGTGACTCTCCCAGCCCAAGTAACCACGTTGGATCAGGGCTACAAGGAACAAGGAAGAGAGGTTCCTATTATAAAGATACCTTTTCAGAAAACCACAGAGAGTGGGAATCTTTACCAGGTTTTCCTGAATTCCATGAAAGCAAAGCACTGCACAGAAAAGCCTATCTCCTGAGAGAAGTACGTCAGAAGGAGAGCTCTAGGTGTGGCAATTCCAGGAAGCCAAGGTATGCTGAATCTTTAATTCTAAAGGAAAGCCTTGCTAATAGAAACCCTGATAGAGCAGCTATTCCCTGTAAGGGGAGGGGAAGCAAAGCAGAGCTTTTTAAAGCAATACCGCACAGTTTAACAGGAAAGTTTTACTGGAAGCAAGATAGACCCAGTAAGTTTGTAACAGGGAGTGAAAACTACTATTCAAAGGAAGAAGTCAGTGATGCAGAGTCTATGGAAATTGAATGTGAGAATATTATTCCCATGCCTCAGGAGGAATCCATGGACTGTAATTTCTATTCTGCAACTAGTATTGAATCCTTGCTAGAATTGTAGATAGAAAAGAACTGTGCAACAGATGGTGAACCTTATAACCGTTTGTTTGCTGAATTGTTTAAATTGCTTTGAACTAAAAGAAGCCTCAGCTAGGACTTGCATTCAACTGTGAAGCCTATAACAGTTATCTGCTTGAATATTGGTGGAACCCCTTTTGATAAAGAAAGGACTGTCTTTATTTTCTACTTGTCTTAGTGAATCATTGCGTTAAAGGGGAAATAAAGCCTTGTTACCCTACACTCTTGGCTTGGATAATTTGTGCTCACAAGGAGCTAGAACTGCAAGGACCAAAATGCACTAGGCCCTTAAAGTCACATCGCTCCTTAAAAATAATAAATGCGCAGGATGCCCTTATAGCCACTGGCCACTGGGGGGCACCTGGCGACAGTATCAAGCAAACATATTAATTCCAAGCATCCTGGTTCACAATGCCCAGATTCTGCAGCAAAGTGCAGCAGCCCTCAAGTCAAGGACAGAGGAACGTCTTTTTGGCTGGAGGAGCCAAACAAATCAATCTCCATCCCCTCCCCCAAGCTCTCTATTTCCTGATGCTGTGTTGGGCAAATTATTGGTGGGGCCAGGGGCAAGGTCCCTGACCGCCAGCAGGCTTAGTATATTCCTCAGTGCCCTCCAATGGTTTAGAGGCCAAAGCAGCCTTCCAGTCAACCAGGCTCTCAGCTCAAGCAGCCATCTTCCAATCCCAGCCCCAGGAAAGGCGTAGTTCCTCTCGCCTTCAGCTCAATTCCAAACATGTTCAGTTTTGCAATACTCTATATCCAGTATATATTTATAAGGGATACTAAATAAATAGCCACATGTACATTATTTATTTCTGTTAACCGTAGGAGTCGTATTATTGGATGTGGCAATATGTTATCAAGACTAATCTGCTTAAAAAATCACAAGTGTGTCTCTGATAAGCAATAAGGACTTTGTTTTAGGAGACTTGCAATAGCTGTGGTGCAATTTAGTTTAGTTTAATTTATTCTAAAATGTGCTACACTGCTGACTTCTCTTAGTTGTATTTACATCAGAACGATATACCTTCAATGCATAACATAAAAACAAGCAGTCAGAATTAAATAATATCCATGACCATACACACCAAGCAAGAGGGAAAAAGAATATAATTAAAGGGAGGGAGGAGTAGCCTAGTGGTTGGGGCAAGGTACTTCAGGCCGGAAGGTCGGGGGTTCAAATCCAACTAGAGGACAGCAACCTTGGGCCGGAAGGACTGGGGTTTCTAGTCCCACAGGTGCTCCTTGTGGTCTTGGGCAAGCCACTTAACCCTCCATAGCCCATGTTCCCTGTAAGTATTAGTGTATGTGTCTCATATCCCCGCATGTTAAAATGTATCCCCCAATTGTGTCGTGACCGTTTTGATTGAAGGATAAGGCGGTATACAAAAACTGTCTAAATAAATAAAATAAAACCCTATAATATAAGGGAATTTACAATTGCATAAACTTAGCTGATGGTAAAATACAATAAAGAATTCTGCATTCTGTTACAAGGAAACAAAAATGTACTGCTGCAAAATGAAAACAAAATGGTTGAAATAAGAAAACAATCCAAAATAAAGCTCCTGAGGCTTCCTTTGACTTTTGTTGCCTTCTGGTTGCTCCTATAGACTATACCTTTAAGAACTGCCACACTTGGCCAGACCAAAGGTCCACCAAGCCCAGTATCTTGTTTCTAACAGTGGCCAATCCAGGTCACAAGTATCTGGCAGGACCCCAGAAACTAGACAGCCCCCATGCTTTCCCCAAATCTACCTAGTTAATAATGGTTTATGGACTTTTCCTCCAGGAACTTGTCCAACCTATTTTAAATGCAATTACATAAAATCCAGAGCTTAGCATTTACAGCTTGATTGGCCCTGACGCACGTGCGCTAGGCAGTCGCTATTCTGTAAGTCCTATCACACGAACTTTCAGTGTGGGTGTGCACAGGGCAGAGCTTGCGCAGAGCACAGACAGGTACAAATTTATGCACGCAAGTCATAAAACACTATAACTTAGGTGCTTTTTTGTAAAATCAAGGCACAGGCATTTCCACCTGCCCTAGAGCAGTGTAAGTGCCGTGACTAGATTGAGAGGTATCTTCACTTTATAAAATAGGCCCCAAATATGTGAAAGTTTATGAAATTACCCTCCACGGGTCTACTCATGTATTTTATAAAATACATGACTAAATTGCAACAAGGCCCCTGCTCCCCCCAAACCAGTCCCCCAGGAACTTTCATGTGCAGGTTGGGTAAACATAGGCTCACTCTTTCCACGTACCTACATTCTGCATGTGTACACCTGCATGCGATTTTATAAGAGTCCTTTTCTGCGCGTAAAGCATAGCTTACATGCGGGAAATGCTTTATTCCCAAACTGCACAGAAAAAGCACCTACTTTGTGGTTTTACACGGAAAAATCCTGAATAAACTGCTTCTGTGTAGCCAAACATTTCCCAGTCACGTATGTAATGTTTTGAATTCCTTCGATGGAAAGACTCCTTGCAGGTTTCACCGTTCGTCAGTGAAGCTGGTAGACAGGGTCTCTCCTGAGTATCTGTGCTGGCTGTACTGCTGGGAAGCCTCACCTGCCACCATAACTGTGAACAGTAGATGGCGCCAGGACCCTCAGGTCCCCACGCACATGCTAATGCTCTTCTCTAAGGAGCATCTGGGGCAACTCGGATGCAAATGATAACGAGTGTCCCTCTTCCTATCTCTGTATCCTTACTGCTATTCTTATAGTTTATAATTTCTTTATGCCTTTTCTTTTTAACTTTAGTCACCTAGTAGGTAATTTTATAAACCTTTTAGTGCGTAAAACTGTGTTTGGCGTGCAGAAATGGAGGCTAAAATCGCCCAGGGCGACAAAAGTATGTATTACACACAGCACATACTTTCACAGGGAAGAGGCATCCCCAGATGCAGAGACCGGGCAAAGACGGACCATAGCTTCCAGATGTTATAAAATATATGCGCACTCACACAAACGTAGATGGGCCATTGGCTCCTGCGTCAGAGTAATTGTAAAGATGCACACCTGCCTCCCAGCAAGGTCATTTTATAAATGCATATAGATGCATATGTGGCCTTTGCAGGGCTTTTAAAGAGGTGGTACTTGGCGGTATGGAATACTGGCATATTTTTCATTGCCTGCTAAAATTAACCCATCGTCTGACTTCCGGTGTTACCATGAGCTAGAGCAGACATGTCTTGCTTGGCTCCGGGGCTCCCTGACCTTCTTCCTCCAGATATATCAGACCTTGCCTTATCATTTTGGTGGAGAGCACTCCCGTGGGTCCCACATATCACTCCCGATAGTCTGCACCTCCAGTTACGCGGCGCATGGCGACGAAAACGCGGAAAAAAGAAAAAACCCACAAAGCCCGCAGAGCAGAGAGTAAAGTGGTGGAAGTTGCAGCTACGACCAACAGGGAAACGGGGACCTCAGTGGTGGTAGCGGAGGTCGCGGCCACTGTTGAGGGCCCTAAACGACTGATTTCAGGGTCTGGCGACACAAATTGAGCAGCTGGCAACTGAGTTTACTAGCAGAATACAGTCAATTGAGCAGCGGATCTCAGATGCAGGCTGGGAGCTTGGCAAATGGTTGCAAAGCTTGGAGGACCAGCTCCATCGTCAAGAACTCAAAATAGACAATCTTGAAAACAGAGGTCGTAGAAAGAACATTCGGCTGATCAGAATCTCTGAATCAATGTCCGACGGTGAGCTACAAAGGTTTTTTGAGACCTGGCTACCACAGCGTTTGCATCTGGCTGGCTTGCAGGGGAAAATTCAAATTGAGTGAGTGCATAGGGTTTGCCCACACCGCGAGGGTGAGACATATCCCCAAGCAGTTTTGGTGTTCTTCCTCAGCTACCTACAGAAAGTGCAAATACTCCGCGCCACGAGAAACCAAAGAGATGTTGAGCACGAGGACCGCAGAATCCTGCATTTCCAGGACTACTCAGTTATCGAGGAGAAGGTGTGATCAACAGTGTCAAAAGCAGCAGAAAAGTCATGAGGACTGAGTAAAGGCCCTTGGATTTTGCCAGGAACAGGTCACTGGAGACTTTGGCAAGAGTTGTTTCAGTAGAATGTAAAGGATGAAAGCCAGCTTGCAAAGGATCCAGAAGGGCTTGAGAGGAACAGTGCAGTGGAGAGTGATGGGTTGAGAATATGAGAGATACATAGAAGGGATGACAGTGGAGGAGATTGAGTTTAGGAGTGGGAATAGGATCAGAGGTGCACGTAGTGAGTTTGGAGGAGGAAAGATATGTGGTTTGCTCCTCAGAGATCTTAGAAAAGGAAGAAAGGGTAGCAGAGACTGATGGGAAGAGATGTGAGTGAAGAGGGAGAAAGGGGGATGGAGCTGACCTCGCGGGGAACTGGAGTGTATATAAAATATGTCACATGGGTCAGACCAAAGATCCATCAAGCCCAGTGTCCTGTTTCCAACAGCAGCCAATCCAGGTCACAAATACCTGTCAAGTTCCCAAAAGGTAGACAGATTCCATGCTGCTTGTCCCAGGGGCAGGGCCGGATTTACCTTGAGTGAGGCCCTACGCCAACAAAAATTGTGGGCCCCCAGAAAAAATAAAAACAAGATCAACTTACCAAAACAGAAATGGCAATAGATGTATAGAATTGCCTGACATAAAGAGGCAATAGGGACAAAATCAGCATCGGAATTCAAGAAATACATTAAAAAAGACATATTCCAGTTAATAAATTCAAAATAAAAAGCATTTTTCTACCTTCTGTTTGGGCATTTTTTCAGTTGCAATTGTTCCAGTCACTTTCTTCTGGTTTCTTCGTGTCTTCTGCGAGCTATCCATTTGTCCTTTCTTCTCTTTTAGATGTTTTCCATTCTCTCTCTATTTCTGCTTTAACATACTGATTGTTTCCCTTTTGCTCTTTCCCCCAATTCTTTCCTTATTCCTTTATCATCCATTTAAATTTCACCCTTCCATTCTCAAGCCCCTCTTACTCTCCCAATACCCGGCCCATCATAGACTTTTCTTCCACACAAAATATTTTTCCCCTCTCCATTCTCATTCCCCATCCATTCTAGTCCTCCCCCAAAATCAGTTCCCTTATAGTTCTAGACCCACCCAGCATCCACTCCCTTCTAGTCCCATTCTCCCATGCCCCACATCAGCCCATTTCCAGTCCTATTCTAGCTCTTCATCAGCCCATTTCCAGTGCTAGCCTTCACATCACAGGCCATTTCCAGTCCTAGCCCCCCCCCATCACAGCCTATTTCCAGTCCTAGCCCCCACCATCACATCCCATTTGCAGTCCGAGTCCCCCTGCACCATCACAGTCCATTTGCAGTCCTAGTTCCCCCCCCCCACCATCACAGCCCATTTGCAGTCCAAGTTACCCCCCCCCCCCATAGCCCTTTTCCGGTCCAGCTCCCCCCCCCATCCCAACCCATTTCCAGTCCAAGTCCCCCCCCCCCCATAGCCCTTTTCTGGTCCTGGTCCCCCTCCCATCACAACCCATTTCCAGTCCAAGTCCCCCCCCCCATAGCCCTTTTACAGTTCAGGTCCCCCCCCCATCACATCCCATTTCTTTCAATTCTAAGTCCCCCCCCCTCATAGCCCTTTTCCGGTCCAGGTCCCCCCCCCTTCACAACCCATTTCCAGTCCAAGCCCCCCCCAATTGCCCTTTTACATTTCAGTTCCCCCCCCATCACAGCCCATTTCTTTCCAGTCCAAGTCCCCCCCCCATAGCCCTTTTCCGGTCCAGGTCCCCCCCCCCATCACAACCCATTTCCAGTCCAAGTCCCCCCCCCCCCATAGCCCTTTTACAGTTCAGGTTCCCCCCCCCCCCATATCACAGCCCATTTCTTTCCATTCCTAGTCCCCCCCCCCCCCTAGCCCTTTTCCGGTCCAGGTCCCCCCCCCCCACTCACCGCCCATGCAGTCCTTGGCCCCCCTGACCAGCACCGCGGCTGTCTGAGAGGCTTCAGAGGGAGCCGGGGAAGCTCGCGCGAGGCCCCGGCTCCCTCTGTACAACCGCCAGCGTGAAGAGCCTTTTCCTTCACGCTGGCGGCTGTATCTGTGAAGCCGCGAATACTGGGAAAGGTTAAAGGGCATTGCCTTTAACCTTTCCCAGCAATCGCGGCTTTACAGATACAGCCGCCAGAGTGAAGGAAAAGGCTCTTCACGCTGGCGGCTGTACAGAGGGAGCCGGGGCCTCGCGCGGGCTTCCCCGGCTCCCTCTGAAGCCCTGCGGTGTGTGGGCCGGCCCCGGGTGGGCCCTTTCCAGCTGTGGGCCCTACGCCATGGCGTACATGGCGTATAGGTAAATCCGGCCCTGCCCAGGGGTAAGCCGGGGATTTCTCCATTCCACTTTAATAATGGTTTTGGACTATTCCTCCAAGAACTTGCACAAACCTGCTTTACATCCAGCTACACTAAGAGCTTTTACTACCTATGTACCTTCACAGCCTAGGTGCCCTGTTATAAATTTATCCTCCCTATGTAACATAAAACTTTGGCAAATGTGTAAAACTGTCATGTCAATAAAGTTATCTGAATCTTGTTTTAGCTTGAATCTGTAAGCAGATTCCACCAGTAGCATCCGTTTGCTACTCTGGTGCTTCTATAGTGTATTATTACTGCAGTGTTGCTATGTAATATTTACTTCCACACATAAAAGCAGGGCTCAAATCCTTTGTCTAAAAACTCTTATCCCATTGGTGAACATTAATCGAGATGTTATAGCCAGAACTTGTGCCAATTATAATACAGTTTTATTGACACCTGTAATTAGAATCACAACATGTTTTACAACTAAGCACTTCAGAGAAGGGCCACCGCTACCAATAAATGAATCAGGCAGTTGGCTAGGGCACCAAGGGTCTGAGGGTGTCCCATTGCTACCGCTACTACCGCTCTCCAGGACTTGCAGCAGTTGCAATGACTTTAAATAGTGAGACCGAATTATGTTATGTTATTAAAAGCACTCACATTCAGTTATCCGGCTAAACTTCTGAGGCAGCCTTGAGGCGAAACGGGGCCTCATCGGGTGTATACCCAAGTGCATAACCAGCTGCCAGTATTGCTGAGCGTTCTAACTTCTTTAAGAGGATCATTTTCATCTTTAATTAAGATAAGCTTTTCTCAAGTTTTTGATGAATTGAGTTTTTACTAAGTAAAACAATTTAAAAAAAGGAAAAACAAGAAACACAGAAACATGATGGCAGAAAAAGACCACATGGCCTATCTAGTCTGTCCTTCCATATCAACCACTACAACAACTACAACAGTCCCCTTTTTTCCTTTAGAGATCCTCTGTGTTTGTCCCGTGCCTTTTTAAATTCAGACATTTTCCTCATCTCTACCATCTCCATTGGGATACTATTCTTCGGATCTATCACTCTTTCCGTAAAAAATATTTCCGCATATTACTCCTGAGTCTATCCCCTTTCACTCTCATCCTATGTCCCTTCGTAGCAGAGCCTGCTTTCAATCGAAAGAGGCTCTCCACCTGTGCATTTATGCCACGGAGGTATTTAAACATCTCAATCATATCACCTCTAGTATACATATTAAGATCCTTAAGTCTGTCCTCATATGCTTTATAATGAAGACCACTAACCATTTTAGTAGCCACCCTCTGTACTGACTCCATCCTGTTTATTTCCTTTTGAAGGTGCGGTCTCCAGAAATGCACACTATACTCCAAATGAGGTCACACCAAAGACCTATAAAGAGGCACTATCTCCTCCTTTCTTCTGCTGGCCGTTCCTCTCCCTATACACCCAAGCATCCTTCTAGCTTTCACCGTCACCTTTTCTACCTGTTTAGCTACTTTAAGATCATCAGATACAATCACGCCTAGGTCTCGCTCTTCTTTTGTGGACAGAAGTAACTTTACCCCCTATACCAGAGGTTCCCAACTCCAGTCCCGAAGGGCCAAACGCCATTCAGGTTTTCAGGCTGTCCCTAATGAAATATGCATGAGATACATTTGAATACAATGGGGGCAGTGCATGCAAATGCATCTCATGCATATTTATTAGGGACAGCCTGAAAACTTGAATGGTGTTTGGCCCTCCAGAACTGGAGTTGGGAACCTCTGCACTACATCGCTCCCTTGGATTGCTGCAGCCCAAATGCATGACCCTGGATATTTTAATATTAAATCTCAGTTGCCAAATTCTAGACCATTCTTCATGCTTAGCTAGATCCCTCCTTGTGTTATCTAGACCTTCCTGGGTGTCTACTCTATTGCAGATTTTGGTATCATCTGCAAAGAGGCACACCTTACCCGACAACCCTTCCGCAATATCACTAACAAAAATGTTAAAAAGAATCGGACCAAGGACAGATCCCTATGGCACACCACTGGTAACCTCCTTCTCCTCAGAGTGAGCTCCACTTACTTGTACCCCTTGTCACTTCTCACTCAACCAATTTCTAACCCAAGCAGTAACTTTAGGGTCCATCCCTAGGGTGCTCAGTTTGTTTATAAGTCACCTGTGTGGAACGGTGTCAAAGGCTTTACTGGAATCTAAATGCACCACATCTAGGGCTCTCCCTCGGTCCAACTCCCTAGTCACCCAGTCAAAGAAATCAATCAGATTTGTCTGTCAAGACCTGCCTCTGGTGAATCCATGCTGCCTCGGATCCTGTAATCCGCTGGACTCCAGAAACCTCACTATTTTCTCTTTCAGCAGCGCTTCCAATAATTTACTCACCATCGAGGTTAAACTAGCCGGCCTGTAGTTTTCAACCACATCCTTACTTCCGCTTTTGTGTAAAGGGACTACATGTGCCTCTCTCCAGTCCTCTGGCACCACTCCTGACTCCAACGAGGCATGGAAAACTGTCAAATAGTAGAGCTGCTAGAATGTCCCCAAGTTCCCGCAGTATTCTCAGGTGTATCCCATCTGGTCCCATCGCTTTGTCTGCTTTACGTTTAGCTAGTTCTATTTTGAGTTTAGTTAGTTATAAATTTTCACAAGAATAAATAAAATATATTGAGAAGGGGTTTTTCTGACCAATGAGGATTTGTGCCCACATTCTGCAAAGCAGGATTCAGTTGTGGATTTAGGGACAAACTGAGGTCTTTCCCCTTCATATTTATTTATTAGAAATGGTCTAAGCATATTTTGAAATCTTGCAATAGCAAGTCATCATTACAAGGAAATCTGGTTTTTGAAATAATAAATAGTATTGAGAGATTTTTCACAGGTTATTGATATTTTTGTGATGTTACATTTGCACATACCATTACAATCATAAACCTCACTTCTAAGCCGGGGTATGTAGAGTTTGATCTCAGTCTCCCAAATTTACTGCTAATTTTTGGCGTAGTATTTGCATCATGCAAAAGAGAACCTCCTTCTGGAGTTCTAAGATGTAACATCTTGGGTAGTTTGTCAAGATGTGCTTGGAAATTGTTCTTTATCAAGCCTGTGGCTCCCAATACAATGGGAAATATTTCTGTATCTTTCTGCCACATTTTCTTGGTCTCTGACTGCATTTCTTGATACTTCAGGATCTTCTGCCTCTTCAAGCGATTCACAGAATATCAATGCTGTTTTGGTGTTTTTCTCCTTTACCATTATGTCGGGTTTCCTCGCTTCCAGTTTCTTATCTATTGGAATGGAATGTCCCAGGTGATCATAACCTCTTCATTCTCTGTAATTCTCTTAGGGTCATGATCCCAGTGCTTTGTAGGCACAGTGATGTTTCCAACGGACGAGGTGTGCTACTTTGTTGTGCCCTTCTGTATAGAAATTCTCTGCCATCAGAACTTCACAGCCAACTATGAGGTGAGGCACTTTTTCCAGATCTTTCTTACAGAATAGACATATGTCTGTTTTGTCAGTTTTTTTGATGCTTGCTGTAAACCATCTCATCTGAAATCCGCTGTCCTGGGCTACAACTATCAGTCTCTCATCCTTCAATTTCAGTTCACCTCTCCTTAGCAATTCATGTGTCTGTTCTTGATCGACAAAGGGTTTCTGGGGTAACACTTTGTATTTCCCACTATATTTGTGTATTTGCCAGTTGTTTTTCCTTGTTGCTGATCTAATTCTTTGAAGAGTTTTTTCTCTTGTTTTGCAAATTCTGTTGCTTCTTTTCCTGAGTGTGCTTGTGGATTCACACTCATTCCTTCTAGTCATCGGAACGCTTGTCCAAGTTTGATGATGGAGACAGATTCTGCATGTTTACTGTCATATTTCAGCACTTTTTGCATGTTTGGATGCGATGATGCTGTTAGGTAGGTCTGGAGGCCTAGGATAGTAGCTCTGTATGTGTAATCAATCTCAATGAGGTCTAGCCCTCCTTCAGTTCTAGGAATGTGTAATCTTGGCATACACCGATTCTTGTAAATTACTGTGTTGTTGTTTAAAGTCATTGATGATGCTGCAGGACCCAGAGAGGGGTGGCAGTGGTGGCAATGGGGGCATCATGGGGGCAGGAGACAGAATGAATGAGGTTCGCCTAGGGCCCCTCATATCCTTATACCGACTCTGCTTCAGAAACAGTGCAGCCACCCCTGGTGTAGGACATCGAGCCGAGCATTCCTGGTGCGTGACCTGAATGACAGCTTCCAGAGTGGTGGGAGGAGCCTTCTTGTCATTTGCTAAGCACATGCCCCTTGCACAGTATAGCAGCATTACAGGTAGGGGAAATGGGTGTCTTTACAGATAACTCCATGCTTACTCTTTCCCTTCTCAGATGTCCTACAATAAAGCCATGTGATAGGGGGCACCTCTTGTCGATAAGATGGTCATTGGAATGGTGTGTGCACAGACAAATTTGCAGCGACTGATAGTTTCAGACTTCTGTTCAGTTTCTGGATTTTACTTGTGACTTTTCTTCTTTATCTGACAGTGTCACCAGCATCAATATTGGATCAGCGCACCCAATCAGGATCTCTGAAGTCAATTAGACATTTTGGGAGAGGGTGGCTACGAAAATGGTTAGTGGTCTTCATTATAAAGCATATAAGGACAGACTTAAGGATCTTAATATGTACACCTTAGAGGAGAGGCGGGATAGAGGTGATATGATTGAGATGTTTAAATACCTGCGTGGCATAAATGTTCAGGGAGAGAGCCTCTTTCAATTGAAAGCAAGTTCTCCTATGAGGGGACATGGGATGAGGGTGAAGGGAGATAGATTCAGGAGTGATATGCGGAAATATTTCTTTACGGAAAGAGTAGTGGATCCATGGAATAGTCTCCCAGTGGAGGTGGTAGAGATGAGGACAGTACCTGAATTCAAAAAAGCATGGAACAAACACAGAGGATCTCTAAAGGAAAAAAGGGGACTGTTGTAGTTGTTGATATGGAAGGACAGACTAGAGAGAAAAATGACGACAGAAAAAGACCACATGGCCTATGTTTCTATCTTTCCCCATCCCCTCAGCTGTGACATAGAGATCAGGGTGGCTACAGTCCTGAGGCAAGGATCTTCCAGAAAATTTCTGCAAGAGGAGTACTCAAACCTTTTCACCATCCACTGGCTGTAGTTCATGAGGAACAGGTGAGTCACTCCTGTTTTTAGTTTAAGATCTTCAAACTGTGTTTTGTTTCAATAAAGTAAGGGAAAGTGAAAGTTTCCACAGAAAAGGAGATTCAAAGACAAGGAGTCCTGTTGAAGGTGAAAGAGGAAGATGTGAAGAAATACTTCTTTACTGAGAAGGTGGTAGATACCTGTAATTGCCTACAGGGAGAGTAAATGATAACAAAGACTCTGACCGCCAGGGACACACAGGGCCGTAAGCATAGTAAAAGGGTAAAACGGGTGGGGGTGCCAGACAGAAGAAAGGAAGAAGGGGGCTTGAGTGTTTGCTATATCATATGAAACTCTAGAGGTGTGAAGAAGTTACAATACAAGTCAGTGGGCAGAAAGCAGCAGTATGACTTCTAATGTGATGCACTGTGTGTATTTTATTGGAACCCAATGAAGCCATAGGGTTTGCAAGTTTTAAATGTATGTTAAATGTTAAACAGTGTTGGTTAATAGTATTTACCATTTTCATAGTTCTATTGGATTTAGACAAGATTCTCAAGAGCAGAGATGTCTCTCTCCATACAAGGATTCAATTTGTTCAAGCCATGGCATTTTCAATAACATCATATGGATGTGAAAGCTGGACAGTGAAAAAGATAGACAGGAAGAAAATTGATGCCTTTGAATTATGGTGCTGAAGAACAAACCAGTCAGTACTAGAGGAGATCAAACCTAAGCTTTCTTTAGAAGCTCAGATGACAAGACTTTGACTTTCATACTTTGGACACATCATGCGAAGAGAGAGATCATTAGAGAAAGACATCATGCTTGGCAAGGTAGAAGGTCAACGTAAAAGAGGAAGGCCAGCAATGAGATGGATCGATACAATAACAGCAGCTACGAGTGCCAGTCTGTCAACAATGAGCCGCCTGACTGAAGACCGAACACAATTTAGGAAACTATCCAGAGGGTCGCCATGAGTCTAGACTGACTTGACAGCACTTAACAACATTGGATTTATATAGTGCTGTCTAATGAGCATAAGCATTCAGATACAATTTGTCCCTTCCCCAGAGAACTTACAGTCTAGGTGGGTACCTGAACCAATAGGAGATAAAGTGGCCAAGGTCATAAGGGGCATCAGTGGCAGGAGTTGAACCCTGGCTTTCAGCCCATCACTCTAAACACTAGTCCCCTCCATCTCATAACAGCAGTACTATGGCCACTTTAGGCCACCATGGCTACTGCCCTAACTACACTGGGGCAGTCTGAACAGAGCAGTTACAAGCCTAACAGTAGTGACATGGCTGTATCAGACTTCCAAGAATCGTAGGGTAATCTGCATGAAGTGACAATGGTTAAAGCACTTACAAGCAGATAAAGCTTATTTCCTTCTCTCGGTCTGTTACTTACTCTGTAGAGTTGAATTACTTTTTTCCTGTTAGGCTGGAAATATAAATCCAAGTCTTTCCACTCTCACACTTGTACTAGCATTTGTGGTTTCTCTGAGTGGTTTCCTTTTCCCTAAAGTAATAATTTTCTCAGTGTACCTGGAGCTGATGGTGATGCAGGCACAGTTTCCCCGAGACTGTGCTGGGTCTCACACAAGGCTCTGGTATTACTGACACTGGGAATTGATAAGCTGGATTCTTCTTGTCTCCAGAACTAGTAGTGTCTGTCGATGCAGGTTCCTGATACTGATCTGAAGGTCATCTGTGCTTTGAGGTTGACGCTCAGTTACACGCAAACGTAATTATTGGCATCGCGAGAGATTGGTGTGTACGATCAGGAGAAAGACCTTGGAGTGGTTATTTCTGAAGATCTCAAGGTGGAAAAACAGTGCGACAAGGCGGTGGCAAAAGCCAGGAGGATGTTGGGTTGCATACAAAGAGGAATTACCAGCAGAAAGGAAGAGGTACTTATGCCACTGTACAAGTCACTGGTGAGGCCTCACTTGGAATACTGTATTCAGTTTTGGAGACCGTATCTTGCAAAGGATGTAAAAAGACTGGAAACTGTTCAAAGGAAGGCGACCAAAATGATTTGGAGCCTGCGTCAGAAGCCTTATGAGAAGAGACTTGAAGACCTAAACATGTACACTCTGGAGGAGAGGAGGGACAGGGGAGATATGATTCAGACTTTTAAATTTAAAAGAGATGCAAACCTGGTTGCTGCAAAACAATATGTCCGTAAATCATAAAAAAACAGAAGTCATGTACATCTCCCGAAATCAAGGATTCAAACCACCCCCAACAATAACAATGAACAACAACACTTACTCGGTAAAAGAAGAGATAAAATACCTTGGAGTAACCCTTGACTCCAATTTAAAAATGGAAAAACACTTACGATTAACAAACAAAGCAATTTTCCACAAAATAAAAGTTATTCAACCTTTACGCAACATCCTCGACCACTCAGACTTCAGAACTGTAGCACAAACTCTGCTCATCCCGCACTTATATTACTGCAACTCAATCCTTCAAGGCCTGCCTAAAAAAACTCTAAAGATCCTTCAAATGGCTCAAAACGTTTCAGCCAGAGTAATCATGAAAAAGAAAATTGCTGAACACATAACACCAATATTAATTGAACTGCACTGGCTTCCCATAGCTGCCCGTATAAAATACAAACTATTAGTAACAACATTCAAACTCATACACAACATAGCACCATCATACCTCAACAACCTCATAAACGCCCAACCCCCATCCAGAAATAGAAGAATTTGCAACGCAAACACCCTATGCATACCAACCAGTATCAGATCAGCCAAAGCATGCACAAGTAAGTGAGCATTCACGTACACAGCACCCACCATATGGAACCAACTGCCAGCAGACTTGCGATCAATTATCGACCTGAAAGACTTTAGAAAAAAGTTAAACGCACCTCTTTAACGAGGTTTATGATCCGACTTAAACAATACCTAAAACCAAAACAAACATACCTAAATTGTTTAGTATAACTATCCTATTTATGGAACCAACATAAGCATAGTCACATGGCTCTTCTCATGTAAATTTGTATATATGTTACTCATATATTCTACACATGTTACTTCTAATGTATATTTGTTACTAAGTAATTTATCATATGTTAACCCTAATGTTCTTCACCTGAAAATCAAATGTAAATTTGTAACTCATACAGTTGTAACCCATAGTTATGTTTGACGTGCAAGTTATCCGCTTCTGATCACTGGAAGTAGCGGTATACAAATGAAAATAAATAAATAAATAAAATACTTAAAGAGAAATAATGAACAAACAAACCTCTTCCAAAGACGGAGAAGCTGCAAAACTAGAGGGCATAACATGAAGCTACAAGGTGGTAAATTGAAAGGCAATGTCAGGAAATACTTTTTCACTGAAAGGGTGGTGATGCTTGGAATGCCCTCCCGATGGAAGTGGTGGGGGCAAATACGGTGACGGAGTTCAAAAGGGCATGGGACAGACACAGTGGATCCCTTTACAGCAACAAGAAAATATCAAAATAATCTGAACCATCTAATTCCTTAACAAACAGGGGTGTACTACAAGGAGTGGTGGGATCACCCCTAAACAAAGACATGGGGAAGGGGGACCTGCACAAAGCGGCAGGGGTACCTACTCTTGACATTGTACTGGGCAGACTAGATGGACCATACTGGTCTTTATCTGCCGTCATTTACTATGTTACTATGTTACTATGTCTCTCTTTCACCTCTGGAGTAAATGGCTTCCCTATTTTTGGCCAAGCAGACCTTCTTTCCTTCTGAGCCAGTGGGGTTGCAGGCAGGATTTGCACAGTAAAAATCCTCTCTGCTCTCTCCTTTGCTACTTTTGGCCTTCAGCTCCCTCAAGGTGCTATGTGGGCTAGAGAAATAGCCACATCTCAACTGCCCCGAGGGCAGACTTCTATCATATCTGCATGGTACAGTGAAACTAATCTGAAAAACCTCCTCATGCAGAACAGACAACTAAACAGTCAAAAAAATAACAAAACCTCGCTCTTCTTCAATATAGATATAAATATAGAGAGTCAGCTGATGTCATGAGAGATAAGAGGAACAAGACCTCAGTGGCTAACTAGAGCCCAAAAAAACAATATGGCTGCATCATGACTCACAAGCCACTTTCATGTCACCACTAGCACATAAAAAACCTCTTATGGCTTATTAAAAGGCTTGATAAACCACCTTCCATTACATCAAAGTGGTGTACAATGAAAACAATCAAAAATGAAAGGAAGTAGAAAGGAACGCCATAACACAGACAGGACAGGATAGTGAGGCAAGAATATCACGGGTAACATTCATATATTATGAGTTAAAGACAGAAGGAGAGCACGTAGCTTGGCTTAGTAGATCACATAAATTCATTCCTACTCCAACACCTGGCGTTAACACGATCTTAGTCAGCTTAACTCCAATGGTATAAAGAATGCATATCGGTAGTTATTCTCAACAATTAAAGAAACTCTTTCATACGAATAACAGAAGCTATGTCAAAGCAAACAATCTAAAGTGTATAGCAGAGAAAGGCATATTTATAAACTACCATAGATTGCCAAAGAAAACGCTAGCATGGTACAATGGCAATACACCAAAGACAGAGTTCTGGATTTGGGAGTGGTTTATATATGACTTGGATTTTCCCTACAATGAAAATGCTAATGAGTATTTCCCTCCCAGAGGAGTCTCCACACAGCATGATGTGACTGGCAGCAAGAACTTCCTCTGTTCTAGAAAATGTTGTTTTTTTTCCAACTTACATTGGTAGGGACACTGGATAGTACTGCTGCTCAAACAGTAGCATCCAAGCAGTCTCTACAATATATGTAAGGAAAATGTGGGTCAACTGTCATGTTATCTGCACATAGGCAGTCCCAGGATTATAATTTGGGCAAAGCAGAGATACAAGGCTGGTCCAACCATCAGGTAAACTAGACCATCGCCTAGGGCAGCAACCTCTGGGGGAGGGGTAAAGCAGGGCATTCAAAGTTAAACAATAGAGTTTGACAGCCAGGAGGTGTAAAGGTTAAGGTTTGCCTAGGACTTCAACACCTTGAACCAAATTTGGGGCCGGCCCTGGAGGGCTGGAATCGCGATGTACACATGTATTTTATAAAATGCATATGTACACACGTAGAGAGTAATTTTATAAAGTTGCACCTCTTTAACATGCATTTTCATGCACCTATTTTACACCTATTTTATAAAGACAAATATTTGTGCAAGCGTAAGAGAACTTGCATAGATATAGATGCTAGCTCCTATCATTTTTCCCCTCCCTAAGTCCTCCTATTTCCACCCATATTCTATGTTCCTAAATTTAGGAGTTAAGTGAAATTTGGAGCATAAATGTAGGCACTCACCCCTACTAAATTTCCAAATAGGCAAATTTAAGACCCTAACTCTCAAAGTTAGAAACATAAAATCTTGGAATAGCAGCTCAAAAGGAATTATTAGGACAGAAAAAAAAAACAAGAGAAAAACAGAATCAAGGACTAGGACAGTTGATATTTTGGAGAGAGGTACTGTAATACTGACATTTTAACTTAGGGGGTCTCCAAATATTAAAAAAAGAGCTATAAAGGCTGGGCTGGTGGCAGGACACGCTTGGAGTCTGGTGAACCTCCCTTTGGGTTTTCCGAGTTTGTCATTTTCATCTGGTAGAGTCTGAAAATTTCACTGACCTTGGTGCATTTGCCTCTATTGTGCATGAAGAAAACAACTTCCTAAATGGCTACAGTCAGCTAAAGGCAGGAAAAATATAGTGGGCCAAAAAAAATGTGCTTGGTGGGTTGGGCTATAGTCTGGGAACCTCAGCTTTAACATGATATCTATACATATTCTTTAAAAACAACAATAACTTTGCAATCGAGACCTACAGGGATATAGTCCAGAAGTCCCACTTCCAGTCTGGCAGCATCCCTGTTGCCATGGAGGAGAGAGGTCGCGTGACAGGAGAGCATCACTCTGGTGTGGCAGGAAGTGATCCTATAGTTAGGACCTGTCCTCCAGGTGATGTAAAACCCTCTCACACCGAGGAAGTTTCTCCAGGGCCATGTGCCCATGAGGGAAGGGTTAGGACAGCCATTATAGTTGGTGATTCGATCATTAGGCATGTAGATAGCTGGGTGGCTGGTGGACGTGAGGATTGCTTGGTAACATGCCTTGCCTGGTGCGAAGGTAGCGGACCTCACGGGCCACCTAGACAAGGTCTTAGATAGTGCTGGGGAGGAGTCTGCTGTCTTGGTACAAATGACATAGAAAAATGTGGTAGGGAGGTTCTGGAGGCTAAATGTAGGCTTTTAAGTAGGAAGTTGAAATCCAGAACTTACAGGGTAGTGTTATCTGAAATGCTTCCCATTCCACGTGCAGGACCCAAAAGGCAGGCAGAGCTCCAGAGTCTCAATGCGTGGATGAGGCAATGGTGCAAGGATGAGGGTTTTGGATTTGTTAGGAACTGGGGAACATTCTGGGGAAAGGAGGGGCTCTTCAGAAGGGATGGGTTTCACCTTAACTGGGATGGAACCAGGCTTCTGGCATTAACCTTTAAAAAGGAGATAGAGCAGCTTTAAAACTAGATAATAGGGGAAAGCCGACCGTCGCCCAAGAACGCATGGTTTGGAACAATGTATCCTTGAAGGATACTACAAAAAAAATGGAAGTTAGGGAATATCAGCAGAGAGGTTCCAGTAAAGACAAAGGTAGCCCAAATGCCCTTGAGTACAGAGCAGACAGAGCTTAAAGATTCCAAATTACCCCTGCCTACGGATAACCAGATTAATATGAATAAAATACAGTCTCTAAAATGTTTGTATGCAAACGCTAGAAGTCTAAAAAATAAGATGGGAGAGTTAGAATATATAGCACTAAAAGAGAAGTTAGATATGATGGGTATCTCAGAGACATGGTGGAAGAAGGACAACCAGTGGGACACTGTGATACCTGGGTACAAACTATATCGTAATGATAGAGCTGATCAAATTGGTGGAGGAGTTGCGCTCTATGTTAGAGAGGGCATTGAGTCACAAAGGATTAAAGTTCTACAAGAAACAAAATTTGCGGTAGAATCTCTATGGATTGAAATTCCATAGAAAAAGGGGAAGGTGATGGCAGTGGGGGTAAACTATCGACCGCCTGGCCAGAATGAAGAAATGGATGATGAAATGCTCAAAGAAATCAGGGAAGCTAACAAAAGTTACAGAACGGTAATAATGTGTGATTTCAATTACCCTGGTATTGACATGCTAGGGAGATAAAGTTTCTAGATGAAATAAATGACTGCTTCTTGGAGCAGCTGGTCCATGAACCGACCAGAGGGGAAGCCATTTTGGACTTAGTCCTTAGTGGAACACCAGATCTGGTGCAAGAGATAAGGGTGTTGGGGTCACTTGTCAATAGTGATCATAGCATGATCGCGTTTGATTTAATTAATGGAGGAGGAATGGTAAGGAAATCCAAATTACTACCTTTTAACTTTCGAAAGGGAGACTATGATAAAATGAGGAAAATAGTTAAGAAAAAACTAAAAGGAGCAGTTGCAAAGGTTAAAGACTTACATCAAGCTTTGGTGTTGTTTAAAAATACTAACCAGAAAGCCCAGACCAGCTGTATTCCACGCTTTAAGAAAAGTGGAAGGAAGTCCAAAAAACTGCCAGCATGGTTTAAAGGGGAGGTCAGAGAGGCTGTTATTGCCAAAAAAGCATCTTTCAGGAAATGGGAAAAAGTGCCAAATGACGAAAACTGGAAACAGCACAATCATTCGCAAGTTAAATGCAAGGCATTGATAAAGCAGGCAAAGAGAGAGTTTGAGAAGAAACTTGCTGTAGAAGCAAAAATGCATAATAAAGACTTTTTCAAGTACATTCATAGCAAAAAACCTGTGAGAGAGTCAGTTGGACCATTAGATGATAGAGGGGTAAAAGGGGCAGTAAGAGGGGACAAGGCTATAGCGGAGAGACTGAATGAATTCTTTGCTTCGGTCTTTACTGAGGAAGATGTAGGGATGTTACTCATGACTGAAGTGGTATTTAAAGGTGATGCTCCAGAAGAATTGAAAGAAATATCGCTACACCGGGAAGATGTATTACAACTATTTAATAAACTGAAGAGTAGCAAATCACCTGGACCAGATGGTATACATCCAAGGGTGTTGAAAGAACTGAATTATGAGATTGCAGACCTGCTATTAGTAATCTGTGAGCTATTATTAAAATCATCTGTAATACCTGAAGATTGAAGGATCGCCAATGTAACACCAATTTTTAAAAACGGTTCCAAGGGTGATCCGGGAAACTACAGACCGGTGAGCCTGACATCAGTACGGGAAAAAATGGTAGAAACCATCATAAAGAACAAAATAGTCATGGCTTAATGGGAGACAGCCAACATGGCTTTAGACAAGGAATATTTAGTCTTACTAATCTGTTATGGTTTTTGAAGGTGTGAATAAACAGGTAGACAAAGGTGAGTCAGTTGATATAGTGTATCTGGACTTTCAGAAAGCTTTTGACAAGGTCCCTCAGAGACTTTTGGCAAAACTAAAAGGTCATGGGATAGGAGGTGATATACTATTGTGGATCAGGAACTGGTTACAAGATAGAAAGGCTGGGCTAAATGGCCAATTTTCCCAATGGAAAAAGGTGAATAGTGGAGTACCCCAAGAATCTGTGCTGGGTCTGCTGCTTTTTAATATATTCATAAATGACCTGGAAATGGGAATAACGAGTGAGGTTATCAAATTTGCAGATGGCACAAAACTATTTAAAGTTGTTAAAACCCAAGAGGATTGTGGAAAATTGCAAGAGGATCTTGATAAATTGGAAGATTGGGCATCCAAATGTTAGATGAAATTTAATGTGGACAAGTGCAAAGTTATGCACCTAGGAAAGAACAACCCAAACTATGGTTACACGATGCAAGGTTCCACATTAGGAGCCACCACCCAGGAAAAAGATTTAGGCGTCATTGTGGATGACATGTTAAAACCCTCTGCCCAGTGTGCAGCAGCAGCCAAGAGAGCAAATAGAATGCTAAGTATCATAAGGAAAGGGATGGAAAATAAAACAAAAGATATTATAATGCCTCTGTATCATTCCATGGTGCGACCGCACCTTGAATATTGTGTGCAATTCTGGTTGCCGTATCTTAAAAAGGATATAGCGTTATTAGAAAAGGTTCAGAGAAGAGCCACCAAAAATGGTAAAGGGGATGGAAGGATACCCCCTATGAAGAAAGGCTAAAAAGGTTAGGGATCTTCAACCTGGAAAAGAGACGACTGAGAGGAGATATGATAGAGGTCTATAAATTAATGAACGGAGTGGAACGGGTAAACGTAGATCGATTGTTTACGTCATCAGATTATAAAAAAAACTAGGGGACATGCAATGAAGCTACAGGGTAACTTATTTAAGACTAATAATAGAAAATATTTTTTCACTCAACGTGTAATCAAACTCTGGAATTTGTTACTGGAGGATGTAGTAAAAGCTGTTAGTGTAGCTGGATTTAAAAAAGGTTTGGACAATACCTGGAGGAAAGGTCCATAAACCATTATTAAAAGAGACATGGGATATCACTGCTTGACCCAGTACAAGCATTGAGGAACCTGTGTCTTTTGGGGAAACTGCTAGGTACTTATGACCTAGATTGGCCACTGTTGGAAACAGGATACTGGGCTTGATGGACCTTGGTCTGACTCAGTATGGCATATCTTATGTTCTTAATTAGATGCACAAGCTCGTTGGTGTACGATAGTCATATGTTTATGTAATTGAATGAAAGGCAAGGTACTCATTGGCAGCACCCACTGATTAGTGCTCTCCTTCCTTCAAATTATTGAAACAGACAAATTTACAAATCTGCTACAACTTCGAGGTGAATAATTTAACCATGTTAAAGATAATGGGGGAAGGGAGGCCATATTTAAAGGCAGCAGCTAGGCTAGTGAAATATCCATTTGGTGACACTGAATAAGAAGGCGTGCCGAATCGCAGCATCACTCTCCGGTTATCAGCAATATTCAGCTACTATCTGGATAGTGAAAGCCGATTAAAGATAGGACAGCCATTCAGATGAGCTAACTTTAACTTCTTTAGATATCCAGTTAAACGGGTGCATTTTGCCATTAAGTGAATAGTAGCCCCTGATTTGCCCACAGACCGCCCCGGTTTTAACTTTGCTTTTTTTCTGCGGTCTGTGGGGATATTCAGTGGCACCAACTGGTTAGTGCTGCTGTGTACTGGACTGAACACATTTTAACTGGTTAGCACTTCTGCTAACTGGCTAAAATGCTTTGAATATCAGTCCCAACATATGGGGAAGTGCACGCTGACAATGTGACACAACGGCGTTTTCTCTTCTTCCATTTGCAGAAAGGCTTGCCTTCTGAGGATCTTAGATGGGAAGAGGCATAGTAAAGTAAGTCTCAAGAGCATGATAGCAGCTGGGAGGGGAGGGGGTGCCATGGGGAGACTGTAGGGTGAGTGTGGTGACTGCTGGAGTGTGCAAGTGTTATGGAGTGTATATTTGTGTCTGTAGAGAGCATAAATGAGTATGTTTGGAAATATTTGTATATGTAGGGGTGTGTGGGTTTCAGTCCATGTATTTGCCAATGTGTGTTTCTGGCTCTAGGTGTACTCTCCTCTACCCTTCCCCCACACTCACTTCCTCAACCTCTCACCCACCTTAGCACTGTATCCCTTTCCTCTTCAACTCTCTTCCTTTACACTCCCTTTATCTGTGCACCAATACTTTGATCACTCTCTTCTGTGCTCACCGTTCGATCTTCCCCTTCCATTCACTTTTCAATCCCTCCCTCCCTGCCCCTCCATCTTGCTCCTTCCATCCTTCTCCTCTCTTCATCCTTGTACTCTCCCCTTCTACCATTCAACCTTCCATCCGTCTTCCCCCTTGCACTCACCCACAATTCCATCCCTCCCCTCTCTTCATCCTTGTACTCTCCCCCTTCTACCATTCAACCTTCCATCCCTGTCTTCCCCCTTGCACTCACCCACTCTTCCATCCCTCCCCCTCTCTTCATCCTTGTACTCTCCCCCTCTACCATTCAACCTTCCATCCCTGTCTTCCCCCTTGCACTCAACCACTCTTCCATCCCTCCCCTCTCTTCATCTTTGTACTCTCCCCCTCTACCATTCAACCTTCCATCCGTCTTCCCCCTTGCACTCACCCACTCTTCCATCCCTCCCCTCTCTTCATCTTTGTACTCTCCCCTTCTACCATTCAACCTTCCATCCGTCTTCCCCCTTGCACTCACCCACAATTCCATCCCTCCCCTCTCTTCATCCTTGTACTCTCCCCTTCTACCATTCAACCTTCCATCCGTCTTCCCCCTTGCACTCACCCACTCTTCCATCCCTCCCCTCTCTTCATCCTTGTACTATCCCCATCTACCATTCAACCTTCCATACCTGTCTTCCCCTTGCACTCACCCACAATTCCATCCCTCCCCTCTCTTCATCCTTGTACTCTCCCCTTCTACCATTCAACCTTCCATCCCTGTCTTCCCCCTTGCACTCACCCACAATTCCATCCCTCCCCTCTCTTCATCCTTGTACTCTCCCCCTCTACCATTCAACCTTCCATCCGTCTTCCCCCTTGCACTCACCCACTCTTCCATCCCTCCCCTCTCTTCATCCTTGTACTCTCCCCTTCTACCATTCAACCTTCCATCCCTGTCTTCCCCCTTGCACTCATCCACTCTTCCATCGCTCCCCTCTCTTCATCCTTGTACTCTCCCCCTTCTACCAGTCAACCTTCCATCCGTCTTCCCCCTTGCACTCACCCACTCTTCCATCCCTCCCCTCTCTTCATCCTTCTCCTCTCCCCCTCTACCATTCAACCTTCCATCCGTCTTCCCCCTTGCACTCACCCACTCTTCCATCCCTCCCCTCTCTTCATCCTTGTACTCTCCCCCTTCTACCATTCAACCTTCCATCCCTGTCTTCCCCCTTGTACTCACCCACTCTTCCATCCCTCCCCTCTCTTCATCCTTGTACTCTCCCCCTCTACCATTCAACCTTCCATCCGTCTTCCCCCTTGCACTCACCCACTCTTCCATCCCTCCCCTCTCTTTGTCCTTGTACTCTCCCTCTTCTACTGTTCAACCTTCCATCCCTGTCTTCCCCCTTGCACTCACCCACTCTTCCTTCTCTCCCCCTCTTCATCCTTGTACTCTCCCCCTTCTACCATTCAACCTTACATCCCTGTCTTCCCCCTTGCATTCTCTGACTTTGCACTCATCCTTCGATTTTCCCCTGCCTCCTTGCACTTTCTGCCATCCCTCCTTCCATGCATCCCTCGTACTCTCTCCCTCCTTGCATCACTCTTCTATCTCCCCTATCCCCTTCCTCCTCATTGCATACTCCTTATTAAATCTTACTTTCTCCTCATTGCATGCTCTTCCTTCTCATCCTCCCTTGAACCTCTCCCCCCTTTCCCCCTCAAATTCTCGCTGCTTTATTCAGCTGCGTCCACTCTTCCTCTGCCAGTTGAGGTTGGGTCCCCAGCAGCAGCCCAGGACTTTCTTCACCATGCTATGGCTAGACGTTTTTCTGTCCCATGTGGGTGGGGTCTCTAGTGGCAGCCTGGGTCTTTCTTTATTTTGGCTGTCTTATGCCATGACTGTGACTCCACTTTCTCCTCAGCCACTGGGAGTTGGATCGGTAATGGCGCCACTGCAGGGCTTTACCAGTTTTTTTCTGTCGCCAGATTTGGGGTCCCCATGGCACCAACGTCCTTTGTTTCTTGCCCATCTTTGAGTAGTGGAGCCCGACTTCTGCAGTACCCTGCTCAATTCTAATTTACAGATGGACAGACAGATGAACGGGCCCTCCCCAACAGACGCTATCATATAAGTGAAATGCACCTTTAAATGGCATTTCACTTTGGTTGAGGCATTAGTGATGGATCTGGAATGAACTCTGTTTTCACCTGTTTCCTTTTGACTTACGCACAGTTCTGCATGGAACAAGCGAAGATGGGGGCACCTTGCCCATGCAGACTCTCACTTGGTAGCGACACTTGATTTGAGTCTGTCCCTTGGACTCTAGGGGTGTGCAGGCCAAAATATTTTTGTTTTGTTTAGTTTCCCATGTCATTTGTGAGATGTTTCATTTTGTTTTGCTTTTTAAATTTCATTTTGGGGAGATTTCATTAATAGTACACACTTAATAGTGTGCTCTATCACTCACTAGTGTATACTGCAGGCAAATAGTATGCACTACTGAGCAACAGTGCTTACTGTTTGTGCATTTTACATCCCTATTGGACTCCACTGTGTTGCACTCTCTCTTTTGTGCTAAAAGGTCAGATTTTACCCATAGGAATGGCCTGAGTTTAAAAAAAACAAACTGGTTCTCAGCCCCACGGGAGCATTTGAGAGTTGGTGATGGGAGTTAGCTAGAAACCAGTGAGGTTGTTTTCAGTAAGTCTTTTCTGGGCTGAGGTGACTTTGAGCAACTGCCCAGAAAGTGTCCTGAAAGGATTTCCCTGCCATGGAACCACAAACTATTTTAAACATCTGTTTCAAAGATTCTTTCCTAGGTCAGTTGCATGCATGGACACTTGTTCAGATGCGAAGATTCATTGAGAACTACTGAAGGAAATCATACACAGAAATGAATTTCCATGAAGGTTTTCAGCATAATTCTATACGCTTAGGTTCTGTTCAGTTCTGGAGAATGGATCTTCCAATTCTGTGGAACCTATGCATCAATTCTCATGAACTATCCTATGCAAATGCATGGCCAAACATGGAGTAAACACATATAGGGCCTCTGTGTTCATGTAGTTTCCGTTGGGCTTAGATACTTTGGCTGATAGATGCAATACCTCCCAGGATTGACCAGAAACTGACATCCTTCATTGCATACATCTGCTATGTGCTAAACAAGTGGATGATTATTAATAAAAAGAAGAATCTGAGCTATGTTAAAGAAACTATGACTTTCCTTTAGCGCCCTCCTCTCCTCTGCAAGGTATCCATTCTCTTACAGGTGCTGGAGGAAACTAACCCGACAGGCCCAGTGTTTCATATGCACCATAGATATAACAGACTACAGTACTGAGGACAAAAGCTTGGCCAATGAGCATTTCATCATGCTTAAAAATGAATCTCTAAGTGTGCACACTCATATATGCACATACATGTGTGCCTGTTAGAGCAGTGCTCTGAAAGAGGTAAAGAGTTTTAAGAAGGAGGAGACATTTTATGCTGGTAGTTACATAAATTTGTTCTACCATTAACCTTCTGCTGTACAGTAAATTGTAAACTAACATAAAAACTCCCCAAACCAGAAGTAATTCTGAAGCCAGAGAACACCAAAAACCCCTTTCTTAGTCATTTCAAGGGACCATCAGCTGGATCTAGCAAACATTTAAAAACTTCTAGGCCAATGTTCTAAAGCACTTGTGCAGTTAGCTGGACCCGACAACCAGCTAGGAGCCATCCAGAGCGATATCAGTTGTGCTCTATGGATAGTGCTACTGAATATTTACACGGACTGCTTTGGCACTAATTGACGGTGCAGGAGCGGTCTATGGGTGGGGTGAGGGGGTCCAAGAGCTTATCTGGTTAGTGGCAATTTTCAGTCTGCTAACCAGATAAGAAACCACATAAAGTTTGGCTAAAGAAAGTAGGCCTAATTTTATGCAATTTTGCTATTCAAATACTGTCGTGGCTGAATATCTCTGCTATCCAGATAGCTTGTGGAGGTCACCTCTGAAATGGTATACTCAGCAGAAACCACTAGCTGGACACTTTTGCTGAATATCCACTTTCACTTTGCCTTTGGCCAACTATGGCGCCTGAATATTGGCCCATTTAGTGCTTTCTTCAACTCACCAATCACCAGTCCTTACATAAAATGTCCGATTCTTTATATATTTTTTGATTTGTCTATGTTCTTTAAAACAATTGTCGTTGGTGATCCCCAAGTTGCGATACTGTATTTCACACTACAGCTCGATGCTAGCTCTAATCAATAAAATATGGCAGAGTTTTTTCTTAGCAGACTGATGCAGGTCTTTGTGAAGGCCTCTAATCTCTTAGTACCTCTCTCGGTCTCTCATGCACCATTGGAAGCCATGCGTCATTCGGCGTTTTATTTCTTAGCCCCTCATCTCTGGAATTCTCTGCCAGATTATTGACATCATGAGCCCAACTTTAAGAAATTCAAAAAGCCCTTTAGACATACTATTTTCAAAAGGCTTTTCTGGAATATCAGGAGCAGGGGCAGCACCGGCCACCACATGCCTACAGTTTTATACCTTGCCTCTAATCTGTTAATTTGATATTATTTTTTAATTCTTTTCTTCTATCTTCTTTAGTTTTCTCGGTCCTATTTGATTTATGGAGTTCTTTTCTTTCTTTCTAGTTTTATGTAAACCGCTTTTCTGCTAACTACGCACAAAGCGGTTTATCAAGTCATTAATAAACAAACAGAAATTGGATGCTTATCATGTGCTGACTCAGCCCATTGTTCAACCCAGCAGTGACTATTTTTTGCACTCAGCGCCTAGTTTTGAAACCTTCTGCATCTGCATAGATGCTCTGTTTAAGAGGCTTGGAGAGGCTACGCCTTCCCAGCCCCAATCGTGACCCTCCACAACTGGAAAAAGTGACAGCACTGTTATTTGCCGCAGCAGAACCTCCTGCGCAACTTGCTCCTGCCAGCTTTTCACGCTAATCTCCCTCAGTCTCCCTCCTCTCGTTGTGTGTGTGCTGTGCGGTATCTGCGGCAGTTGGATGAGGGAGACTTCCTGAGGAATGCATCACTGTGAGCCGGTGGGCTATGCCGATGATCCCGGTGGCTGTCAGGATCACGGTGCATGAGGTTGCCTGGGCTTGCTGAGATGGCATCATCAAGCCTGGGATGATCGCTTGCTTGATGATGTCATCAATGACTGCTGTGCTGGTCCTAGTTGGGTCCTGGCATGGCACTAATGGCTAAGGGTGTCCTCTGCACAGCTGCAAGGATGAAGCGCTTACTGTACAGCCTGCACATGCAGTGACATAGGATGGTGGGACTTGGGAATAATGGTGTCCAGCATGCAGAACTCCGGTGCTGTGTATGTCAGATTCTCGCTGCCTCTGCTCTGCACATTGGAGATGGAGACCGAGTCTTCATATCTTGCTGGGTGAGTGAATGAATGAGATATAGGTACCAACTTTTGAAAATGATTGGGGGTGATAAACACAGTACAAATTACCCCTCCCTGGACATAATGAAGGAGATTTGCTCAAAATTGGTGGTGCTTAGCACCCATGGAGCTCGCACCTATGGAGTGGAAGAGAAGCAAACTGACTGGGGGGGGGGGAAGTGGCAGGAGAAGGTAAGTGAGAGACAATCGAGCTGATGGTGGGGGAGGGAATGAGGGAGGTAAACAAGAAGTGCAAACTGGCTGAGGGCAGAGAGAAATGAGTGATAGAGAGGCAGACTGGCTGAGGGTTGGGGGAGGGGCAGAGATGAGTGAGAAAGGCAGACTGGCTGAGGAAAGACAGGGGTGAGAAGAGTGAGGGAGAGGCAGACTGGCTGAGGATGGATTGGTGGAGTGAGATAAGTGAGATAGAGGCAGACGGCTGAAGGTAGGGAGGCGGGTTGAGGACTGAGGGAGAGGCAGACTGGCTGAAGGTAGGGAGGTGGGTTGAGATGAGTGACGGAGAGGCAGGCTGGCTGAAGGTAGGGAGGAGGGTTGAGATGAGTGAGGGAGAGGCAGGCTGGCTGAAGGTAGGAAGGCAGGTTGAGATGAGTGAGGGAGAGGCAGGCTGGCTGAAGGTAGGGAGGAGGGTTGAGATGAGTGAGGGAGAGGCAGGCTGGCTGAAGGTAGGGAGGAGGGTTGAGATGAGTGAGGGAGAGGCAGGCTGGCTGAAGGTAGGGAGGAGGGTTGAAATGAGTGAGGGAGAGGCAGACTGGCTGAATGTAGGGAGGAGGGTTGAGATGAGTGAGGGAGAGGCAGACTGGCTGAAGGTAGGGAGGAGGGTTGAGATGAGGGAGGGAGAGGCAGACTGGCTGAAGGTAGGGAGGATGGTTGAGATGAGTGAGGGAGAGGCAGACTGGCTGAAGGTAGGGAGGAGGGTTGAGATGAGTGATGGAGAGGCAGACTTGCTGAAGGTAGGGAGGATGGTTGAGATGAGTGAGGGAGAGGCAGACTTGCTGAAGGTAGGGAGGAGGGTTGAGATGAGTGAGGGAGAGGCAGACTGGCTGAAGGTAGGGAGGATGGTTGAGATGAGTGAGGGAGAGGCAGACTTGCTGAAGGTAGGGAGGATGGTTGAGATGAGTGAGGGAGAGGCAGACTTGCTGAAGGTAGGGAGGAGGGTTGAGATGAGTGAGGGAGAGGCAGGCTGGCTGAAGGTAGGGAGGAGGGTTGAGAAGAGTGAGGGAGAGGCAGACTGGCTGAAGGTAGGGAGGAGGGTTGAGATGAGTGAGGGAGAGGCAGACTGGCTGAAGGTAGGGAGGAGGGTTGAGATGAGTGAGGGAGAGGCAGGCTGGCTGAATGTAGGGAGGAGGGTTGAGACGAGTGTGATACAGGCAGACTGGCTGAAGGTAGGGAGGATGGTTGAGACGAGTGAGGGAGAGGCAGACTGGCTGAAGGTCAGGAAGAGGGTTGAGTGAGATAGAGGCAGACTGGCTGAAGGTAGGGAGGAGGGTTGAGATGAGTGAGAGAGATGCAGACTGGCTGAAGGTAGGGAGGAGGGTTGAGATGAGTGGGGAGAGGCAGACTGGCTGAAGGTAGGGAGGAGGGTTGAGACGAGTGAGATAGAGGCAGACTTGCTGAAGGTAGGGAGGAGGGTTGAGATGAGTGAGGGGAGAGGCAGACTGGCTGAAGGTAGGGAGGAGGGTTGAGATGAGTGAGGGGAGAGGCAGACTGGCTGAAGGTAGGGAGGAGGGTTGAGATGAGTGAGGGAGAGGCAGACTGGCTGAAGGTAGGGAGGAGGGTTGAGATGAGTGAGGGAGAGGCAGACTGGCTGAAGGTAGGGAGGAGGGTTGAGATGAGTGAGGGAGAGGCAGACTGGCTGAAGGTAGGGAGGAGGGTTGAGATGAGTGAGAGAGATGCAGACTGGCTGAAGGTAGGGAGGAGGGTTGAGATGAGTGGGGAGAGGCAGACTGGCTGAAGGTAGGGAGGAGGGTTGAGACGAGTGAGATAGAGGCAGACTTGCTGAAGGTAGGGAGGAGGGTTGAGATGAGTGAGGGGAGGGGCAGACTGGCTGAAGGTAGGGAGGATGGTTGAGATGAGTGAGGGGAGAGGCAGACTGGCTGAAGGTAGGGAGGAGGGTTGAGATGAGTGAGGGAGAGGCAGACTGGCTGAAGGTAGGGAGGATGGTTGAGATGAGTGAGGGAGAGGCAGACTTGCTGAAGGTAGGGAGGAGGGTTGAGATGAGTGATGGAGAGGCAGACTTGCTGAAGGTAGGGAGGAGGGTTGAGATGAGTGAGGGAGAGGCAGGCTGGCTGAAGGTAGGGAGGAGGGTTGAGATGAGGGAGGGAGAGGCAGACTGGCTGAAGGTAGGGAGGAGGGTTGAGATGAGTGAGGGAGAGGCAGACTGGCTGAAGGTAGGGAGGAGGGTTGAGATGAGTGAGGGAGAGGCAGGCTGGCTGAATGTAGGGAGGAGGGTTGAGACGAGTGTGATACAGGCAGACTGGCTGAAGGTAGGGAGGATGGTTGAGACGAGTGAGGGAGAGGCAGACTGGCTGAAGGTCAGGAAGAGGGTTGAGTGAGATAGAGGCAGACTGGCTGAAGGTAGGGAGGAGGGTTGAGATGAGTGAGGGAGAGGCAGGCTGGCTGAAGATAGGGAGGAGGGTTGAGATGAGTGAGGGAGAGGCAGACTGGCTGAAGGTAGGGAGGAGGGTTGAGATGAGTGGGGAGAGGCAGACTGGCTGAAGGTAGGGAGGAGGGTTGAGACGAGTGAGGGAGAGGCAGACTGGCTGAAGGTAGGGAGGAGGGTTGAGATGAGTGAGGGAGAGGCAGACTGGCTGAAGGTAGGGAGGAGGGTTGAGATGAGTGAGGGAGAGGCAGACTGGCTGAAGGTAGGGAGGAGGGTTGAGATGAGTGAGGGAGAGGCAGACTGGCTGAAGGTAGGGAGGAGGGTTGAGATGAGTGAGGGAGAGGCAGACTGGCTGAAGGTAGGGAGGAGGGTTGAGATGAGTGAGGGAGAGGCAGGCTGGCTGAATGTAGGGAGGAGGGTTGAGACGAGTGTGATACAGGCAGACTGGCTGAAGGTAGGGAGGATGGTTGAGACGAGTGAGGGAGAGGCAGACTGGCTGAAGGTCAGGAAGAGGGTTGAGTGAGATAGAGGCAGACTGGCTGAAGGTAGGGAGGAGGGTTGAGATGAGTGAGAGAGATGCAGACTGGCTGAAGGTAGGGAGGAGGGTTGAGATGAGTGGGGAGAGGCAGACTGGCTGAAGGTAGGGAGGAGGGTTGAGACGAGTGTGATACAGGCAGACTGGCTGAAGGTAGGGAGGAGGGTTGAGATGAGTGAGGGAGAGGCAGACTGGCTGAAGGTGGGGGGACAAGTATGAGAAAGAGAGATGGCTTTGTTGCTGAGCTTCCTTTCTGCATGATGTCAGACAATTATGGAGTTAGGTCAAGAAACAAATCTCCGCCACCCCGAGGATTTTAATTCACCCCACCACCTCAAGGGTAAGGAGGAATTTTTTTGTTTGTAAATCTAGTTTTTCAAGATATTTCAGAGGCCAGTCTACAGTTCCAAAGCGATATGAGAGCACAGGGACTGCAAGCTGCTTGATGGTTTATATTTTATTCTTTGATGTCAGTGCACTTTTCAGTATTCGTTTCAATCCCAGTTTACTGTATTTAGCACGTAGTGACTTAGTTATTGATTCCTTTTGAAAACGACTTGCAGGCACCCCAGACTCCCACTGCCCCTGGCCTGTGACACATTTCAGATCTGAGCCTTAATGTGAGTCAGAAGGACGACGACAGCTCTGGTAAGAACTAGCATGAAGATGGAAAAACAAAGTGCAGACCTGTTGCCTGGGAAGGTGATCGTGACAGCCCGGCAAAGTTTCTGATTAGCATGAAAACTGATGCTTAAGGTTCTAATCCCACGCTGCACATGGCAGGAGGTCGCAGATGGAAGGGTACAGAGCTAGAGACATCAGTCAGGCCTTTTTGTCAGCAGTAGAACTCAGACCATACGATAAATATTACAGCAAAGCTTGGTAGACTCCATACCTTAAAGAAATGAAAGTGGGTAAGACTTTCAGGCCCCATGATGCTTTAAAAGCAGTACAAATTATTACCACCAAATGAAATATTAACAAGCAGGGAAAGCATGTGGAACATAGCTCATGGAATTCTTTCTAACCCTTCTGTGTGAGAGTGTGTGTGTATGTGTGCTCGTGCACACAAAGGCATGCCTGTATACATCTGTGTTGTCTCTTCGTGCGTCTTTGACCTGTAGGAGAGGGGGGATGGGCGATTTGAATAGACCAATACCCAACTGTTCAGTTGGCTGGAAAGAATAATAAAATGAAATCAAGTGTGATAGCATGTCTAATAATCAGATGTCACTGCCAACATTTGAAAGGATGGACTTTACAGTTTAACCACCGACTACCAGTGCTCTTCAACAATAGGCTTCAGTTGGCAGTACACATAGCAATCGTTAAGAAAGCTGTACAACTGAATAAGTAGATTTCTCAGTAGAAATGTATAACAAAGAAAATGAAGTACGTAACTAAGAGGCAGCCCTTTCAGAGACTTGGCACATGGGGAAGGGAAAGAATTGTACATGTACAGTGCTGCGTCCGCCTTGTAACACTATACAAATGATAATAGTAGCAGTAGTGTTTGCAGCTTGGTTTGCAGCTTGTCACTTGGTTTGCAGCTTGTCGTGCTGTGAGGGCTTGTGTGCATCAGTGATGCTGAGAGCTAAACTATCGGTAGTTTAACTACTGGCAGGGTCTCCCAAGATGGATAGGTCTCAGCTGAGGTGCCAGAACAAGACAAACCACCCATCTGGGCAGCAGCAGAATGGGATAGTGTTGACGGCGGAGGATCACATTTCTGTGACAACGGCAACACCACCAAACTTAAACTGCGCAGAAGAAAGGCCCGGCAATCTACTTCTGTATCTTGCCATGAAAACCCAATGGATAGTTACAACAAAACAAATTGAGCTATGGTGCTGGAAGATGAGACCCCCAGGTAACCAAAGTTTGGGTTGTTCTTCCCTAGGTGCATAACTTTGCACTTGTCCACGTTAAATTTCATCTGCCATTTTGATGCCCAGTCTTCCAATTTATCAAGATACTCTTGCAATTTTCCACAATCCTCTTGGGTTTTAACAACTTTAAATAGTTTTGTGTCATCTGCAAATTTGATAACCTCACTCTTATTCCACTTTCCAGGTCATTTATGAATATGTCAAAAAGCAGAGGACCCAGCACAGATCCCTGGGGTACACCACTATTCACTTTCTCCATAGGGAAAATTGGCCATTTAACCCAACCCTCTGTTTTCTATCTTTTAACCAGTTCCTGATCCACAGTAGTACACTGCCTCCTATCACATGACTCTTTAGTTTTGCCAAAAGTCTCTGATGAGGGACCTTGTCAAAGGCTTTCTGAAAGTCCAGATACACTATATCAACCGACTCACCTTTGTCCACCTGTTTATTCACTCTTTCAAAAAAAACATAATAGATTAGTAAGACAAGATCTTCCTTGTCTAAAGCCATGTTGGCTGTCTCCCATTAGGCCATGACTATCTACATGCTTTGTAATTTTATTCTTTATGATGGTTTCTACCATTTTTCCCGGTACTGACGTGAGGCTCACCGGTCTGTAGTTTCACGGATCACCCCTGGAACTCTTTAAAAATTGGTGTTACATTGGCGATCCTCCAATCTTCAGGTATTAGAGATGATTTTAATGATAGTTCACAGATTACTAATAGCAGGTCTGCAATCTCATATTTCAGTTCTTTTATCACCCTTGGATGTATACCATCCAGCCCAGGTGATTTGCTACTATTCAGTTTATCTAATAGTTGTAATACATCTTCCCAATGTATCGATATTTCCTTCAATTCTTCCACACCTTTAAATACCACTTCAGTCATGGGTAACATCACTACATCTTCCTCAGTAAAGACCAAAGCAAAGAATTCATTCAGTCTCTCCGCTATCGCCTTGTCAACTCTTAGTGCCCCCCCCTTTAACTCCTCTATCATCTAATGGTCCAACCGACTCTCTCACAGGTTTTTTGCTACGAATGTACTTGAAAAAATCTTTATTTCGCGTTTTTGCTTCCGCAGCAAGCTTCTTCTCAAATTCTCCCTTTGCCTTCTTTATCAATGCCTTGCATTTGACCTGCCAGTGCTTGTGCTGTTTCCATTTTTCGTCGTTTGGCTCTTTTTTCCATTTCCTGAAAGATGCTTTTTTGGCAACAACAGCCTCTCTGACCTCACCTTTAAACCATGCTGGCAGTTTTTTGGACTTCCTTCCACTTTTCTTAAAGCGTGGAATACAGCTGGTCTGGGCTTCCAAGATAGTATTTTTCAACAACACCCAAGCTTGATGTAAGTCTTTAACCTTTGCAACTGCTCCTTTTAGTTTTTTCTTAACTATTTTTCTCATTTTATCATAGTCTCCCTTTCGAAAGTTAAAAGGTAGTACTGTGGATTTCCTTACTATCCCTCCTCCACTAATTAAATCAAAGGCGATCATGCTATGATCACTATTGCCAAGTGGCCCCAACACCCTTATCTCTTGCACTAGATCTGGTGTTCCACTAAGGACTAGGTCTAATATGGCTTCCCCTCTGGTCGGTTCATGAACCAGCTGCTCCAAGAAGCAGTCATTTATGTCATCTAGGAACTTTATCTCCCTAGCATGTCCTGCCGTGACACTGACCCAGTCGATACCGGGGTAATTGAAATCACCCATTATTATTACCGAGCTGTAACTTTTGTTAGCTTCCTCGATTTCTTTGAGCATTTCATCGTTCATTTGTTCATTCTGGCCAGGCGGTCGATAGTACACCCCCATTGCCATCGCCTTCCCCTTTTTACATGAAATTTCAATCCATAGAGATTCTACATCAAATTTTGTTTCCTGCAAAACTTTAATCCTTTCTGACTCAATGCCCTCTCTAACATAGAGCGCAACCCCTCCACCAATTTGATCAGCTATATCATTATGATATAGTTTGTACCCAGGTATCACAGTGTCCCACTGGTTGTCCTCCTTCCACCATGTCTCTGATATTCCAATCATATCTAACCTCTCATTTAGTGCTATATATTCTAACTCTCCACTAAATGAGAGGTTAGATATGAACAAGTGGACCAACAGCCGTTTCAACCTGTACCTTATGATCAGGAACCATTGGTGATGAAAGAAGAAGTTGAAGCAGCATTGAAAGCTTTATCAAAGAACAACGTACCAGGCATTGATAGCATTCCTATAGAAGTATTGCAGCAATCTGATGCAGCTGTTACCATACCAAATATGGAAGACAACATCATGGCCAACTGACTGGAAAAGATCTGTGTTTATACCAATACTAAAGAAAGGTGATCCAACTGACTGTGGAAATTATCGAACAATCGCTCTGATCCCACATGCCAGCAAGATTCTACTGAAGATTATTCAAAAGAGACTACAACCATACCTGGAACTAGAACTACCTGAAGTGCAAGCAGGGTTCAGGAAAGGGCGAGGAACGAGAGACATCATTGCAGATGTGAGATGGATCCTTGAAAAGACTAAAGAATACCAAAAGGATATCTATTTGTGCTTTATCGACTATAGCAAGGCTTTTGACTGTGTAAACCATGAGAAACTCTGGGCCACATTAAGAAGCATGGGTATACCAGAACACCTGATCGTTCTCTTGTGCAATCTGTACATTGATAAAGAAGCAACAGTTCGAACGGAACAAGGAGAAACAGAATGGTGTAAAATAAGCAAAGTTGTAAGACAAGGCTGCATACCTTCCCCCTACCTGTTTAATTTATATGCAGAACAAATCATCAGAGAAGCAGGATTGTATGAAGACAACAGAGGTATGAAGATTGGTGGAAGACATCAACAACCTTCGCTATGCTGATGATACTACATTACTGGCTGAAAGTGAAGATGATCTGAAACATTTGCTTCTCACAATCAAAGAACATAGTCTCAAAATGGGCCTGCACCTTAATGTAAAGAAGACAAAGATCATGACAACTGGCATAATCAACAGGTTCATCGTTGAAGGAGAAGAAATTGAAATTGTGAACAACTTTAACCTACTTGAATCAACTATCAATAAAGAAGCAACAAGCAGTCAAGAAATCAAACGACGCATTGCTCTTGTCAGAATGGCTATGAAAGACCTAGATAAGATTCTCAAGAGCAGAGATGTCTCTCTCCATACAAAGATTCGACATGTTCAAGCCATGGTATTTTCAATAACATCATATGGATGTGAAAGCTGGACAGTGAAAAAGACAGACAGGAAGAAAATTGATGCCTTTGAATTATGGTGCTGGCGGCGAATACTGTGTATACCATGGACTGCCCGAAGAACAAACCAGTCGGTACTAGAGGAGATCAAACCTAAGCTTTCTTTAGAAGCTCAGATGACAAGACTTCGACTTTCATACTTTGGACACATCATGCGAAGAGAGAGATCATTAGAGAAAGACATCATGCTTGGCAAGATAGAAGGTCAACGCAAAAGAGGAAGGCCAGCAATGAGATGGATTGATACAATAACAGCAGCTACGGGTACCAGTCTGTGAACAATGAGCCGCCTGACTGAAGACCGAACACAATTTAGGATAGCTATCCAGAGGGTCACCATGAGTCGACTCTGACTCGACGGCACTTAACAACAACAGTGTGGGGAAAGCATGGGATTATTTCCAAGCCCTGTGTGTGTGTCTGTATATATCTTTGTGTATGTGTTTTCTGTGTGTGTGTGTGAATCTGTGTCTTTGTAATTTGTTTTATTGTGTGCGTCTGTATCTGTATGTCACTGTTTTGTATTTCTGTCTGTTTGCATTTGTTGTGTGTGTTTGTATATCTGTGTATGTGTAGCAGCGAAGTGCACGCAATGATTAAAAACAGGAGTCAATTGGAGGTTCCAAACCAATTTATTGTGCACAAGGCTCAGACAGGAGAGTGTCCAAAAATGACTGAGCAATGGAGTGCAGGAGCAAATTCCTTATATACAATTTTTACAGTTTGATACAGGCAAACGTTCTATTGGTTCCAACGCCCCTTGCACCTCTCCAATCGGGGACCCTCTCTGGGCCTAGCTCCCTGTTCCCCCTTCTCAGGCTATTCTAAGAAAGGCATAGTCTTAGATATTGATACATTTCTACTTCAAGGACATTTCTAGCTCAGAAAATGCAAGACCAGTTCTATCATCAGCATAAAGGAATTATACAAACTTTTCAAAAGCAGTTTAAAGCAGATTCTCAAACTCTGGTTCTGCTCAGCACTACTCTCAGGTGGGGGTTAGGATCTAGGCCTAGTTTACAGGCCATAGCCTACCACATTCCCCCCTTTGATTATTCTCAGCCCGAATAAAAGAGGGTGAGAAAATAATCACATATGGATCGCTTTTCAAACTGAGGCTTCTTCTCAGGGTACAGCCTGATACTTCCACATGGCAAGTATCCGGGTTGCTGTCTTACGTTCAACTGTACTATCAATAATTGAGGTAAACATACGTAAGCAAAGAGACAGAAAACATGGAAGAAGTAAACACATAGCTGCCATGATTAATACTGCAGACATGATAGTCTTCAAGCCTCCTAGCCCTGAAAATAGAGTTCCAGACCATCCATGGAGGTCTAGTCCATTCCAAGTCTTAACTGGTACATGTGCTAGTCTACGCATATGGTCAGCTATTTCTTCAACAAGACAGACCAGTTGTCCCACCTGTATGGTGAACTGTGGTCCCGTTCGGACAAAACAAAGACGGCCGACAATAGTGTTGGCCAAGACCCATTCACTAGTGGTTTTATTCAAAGCAGTCTGGTTATATGGGATAGAGTAGTTCAATTCTCTTGCCTCCCAGGGCCATTGATCTCCCATCTTAGTCCCCCCACCGAAGAAACAATTAGAAATGTGGAGACTAGAAGCTACAGCTACAGTTAGTTCAATGAATAAATTCTGCGTGGTCTGGGGAAGCTCTATCTCCGTCTGCATAGCTTCATTGAAGGTATGGTGTATTTGATAAGGTGAGGAAATGCGGGTCTTGGTGTTAAGCTGTATGTATACATAGGTTCCAGGGTCTATTCCCCTACCAGCTATTCGTAAGCCAAATCTATATCCTTGCCTCCACTGGCTAGGGTCAAACACAAGGAGTCTTAAGGGGTTACAAGTACCTTTAAGACACTTAAGGGGTTCCAGCAGTGGTAGTCTCTCTAAGTTAGCTCTGCGATGATCTCCATCTTGCCCCTGAGGCCCGTCAGATCAGGTGGCATAATATACACACTCCCACTTGGGGCAGAAGTAGGCGTCTTCAGATGCTTTGACATAACTAGAAGAGGTATATGTCCCGGTGCATTTTCCCCACTTGTATGCTCCTTCGGGGCACATGTATTTATCATCCTGGTAATAACTCCGCTCTTGGACAACAGTCCCACAGCTATAGTAGCCATTTCTGTTGATGGCATCACAAGCATCAAAGTAAAGAGGAGCTGGTTTTGTGGGATCTGCGAGCTGTCGTGTGGCATTTAGGAGGGCTCCATCCTCATTGTTCCATCGCAACTCTAGAACATGATAAGAGGGGTTCTGTCGGGGGTTAAAACAAGTCCTAACCTTCCCTTTAGTACAGATACTTAATTCCGTACCATTATAAACACATCAACTAATTACATCAGTACAGGTGTAGTAGGAGTGATAAAGTAAAGTTTGGGTGATCTTTGTCCCGATTCGGGTAGTGGTTATATAGGCCGCACAGGGAGGTACGGCAAATGTCATTGCAAGGGGCCCCAGGGCTACCGCAAGTACAACATAAACACATAGATGTAACATGATTACAATATTTCAATGAGTTTGTTTAGTATTTGCAAAGTCTTTACTGAAGTTCTCTTCTTCCACAGCTTCCACCGTACGTAGACCTGTCAGCTTCCGGTTGGTGACAGGAGTAGGGTTGCTGATTCCTCAAGCTTCTCCCGTACGTAGACCTGCCAGCGTACGGTAGGTGGCAGGAGTAGGGCCGTAGACTCTCACAGCAGTGGTCGTCGTCGCAGCGTGAGTCGCAATGGGGATGCTGGATTGGTGGTTGAAGTCCAGGGACGAAGTTCGGTAGGCGCCGCTGGCTTTACCCGACTGTGATGGATCCAAGGTTCTAATTCTGCAACTTTAACTGCTGTAGGGGTCGACAATATGACGACATAGGGTCCTTTCCAGTGAGGTGCTAACGGTGTCTTCCTCCACTCCTTGATCCACACCGAAGCTCCAGGCTTGTACGGATGCAGTGGTTCGGTCAGGTTGATGGGCAGCTGATCTTGTACCCAAGCATGGAGACTCTGCAAGACAGAACCTAAAGCCAATAGTTCTTGTCTAGTGATTTCAGACTCAATCTGACTCATATCCCCTTTTATCCCCTGGAGAATGGGCGGAGGTCGCCCATACAAAACTTCAAAAGGGGAAACTCCCAATGACTTGGTGGGGGCTGAACGTATCCTAAGGAGGGCTATAGGAAGAGCCTGGGGTCACTTCAGGTGAGCTTCCTGAAAGAGTTTGGACAGCTGGGACTTTAGGGTCCAATTCATACGCTCTACTTTTCCTGAACTTTGGGGTCTGTAAGCTGTGTGTAACTTCCACTGCACCTGTAGGGGCCTGGGCCAACTGCTGAGTTACTTGAGATACAAACGAAGGCCCATTATCTGATCCTATAACTAATGGTATTCCAAACCGGGGGATGATCTCGTGGAGCAGAATTTTGGTAACTTCCCTGGCTTTCTCAGTTCTGGTGGGGAAAGCCTCCACCCACCCAGAGAATGTATAAACCAGGACTAACAGGTAATGATATCCATTAGCACGTGGCATTTCTGCAAAGTCCACCTCGATATTTCCCATGGGGGTGACTCCTACTGACTGAACTCTTGGGGGCAGGTTAGGACCCTGCCGGGCATTGTTCTTTGCACAGGTTAAACATCTGCGGGCTACTGAGGCTATCAGGGGTCCTAATAACGAGATACAAAAATGAGGCTTGAGAACTTTCTCCATCGCAGTTTTCCCATAATGTGTGGCTTGGTGGAAAGCTTGGATGAAGGCTGGACCTAATGTTTCAGGGATCACAGTTGGACCTGGAGGAAGACCACCCGCTGGCGGCGGTAGCACTATCCATCCGGTCTCTGATAACACTCCCCCTTCCTCTTGGCAATAATAGTCTAACTCTTTGGAAGTGTATCGGGGAGTCCATGCACTGAGGGGTACTGGAAATATAGCTGCCTGGACTGTAGTACTAGTGGCAGGAACTTGTCCAATTGTGGCCGCTTCTCGAGCCGAAGCGTCAGCAAATCTATTTCCTCGTGAAACTTCTCCTTCCCCTACCTGATGACCTCGGCAGTGCATTACTGCAACTTGTTTGGGGGCCCATACAGCATCTAGCAATGTCAATATCTCAGGGCCGTACTTGATGGACTTGCCTCCCAAGGTTATTAACCCACGTTCCTTGTACAGGGCTCCATGTGCGTGCAATGTTGTGAAGGCATACTTAGAATCTGTGTACACATTTAGGCGGAGCCCTGTCCCTATTACAGTGCCCTAGTGAGGGCTATCAATTCAGCTTTCTGTGCTGAAGTCCCCGGGGCCAAAGCTGAGGATTCTATTACCATGTCCAGGGTCACCACTGCATAACCAGCACATCGTCATCCGTTGATGACAAGGCTACTTCCATCCACGAAGAAAGTTCGTTCAGGGTCATCTAATGGGACATCAGTTAGATCAGGGCGACTTGAGAATACAGTGTCCATAACTTCCAAGCAATCATGATCGGGTGGGCCTGGACCAATTGGCAACAGCGTAGCAGGGTTCAAAGCTTGACTGATGATCAACTGCAATCGGGGGTTTTCACATAACATGCTCTGGTACTTTAGCATTCGTGAATTCGTGAACCAGTAATTTCCTTTGTGTTCCATGAGGGTTAGAACAGAATGCGGTACCGTAATTTGGAGATTCTGACCCAGAGTAAGCTTGTTGGCCTCACCTGCCAGGAGGGCTGTAGCTGCAACGGCTCTCAGGCAAGGTGGCCATCCTTTTGCGACAGTATCCAGTTGTTTTGATAGATAAGCCACAGGTCGCTGCCAAGATCCGAGGGATTGAGTCAGTACTCCCAAAGCGTTTCCACTTGACTCATGAACATAGAGACGAAATGGTTTCTGTACATCTGGCAGGCCCAAGGCTGGTGATGACATCAACGATCGGAATGCCGTATCCTGTTCTGGGCCCCATTCCAGGGGAGATTGCTCCATTCCTTTGGTGGCCTGATACAATGGCTTTGCCAACAGTGCAAAATTGGGTATCCATATCCGACAATAGCCTGCAGCTCCCAGGAAGGCCCTCACCTGCTTTCTGGTGGTGGAGGTAGGGATGTGACACACCGCTTCCTTTCGCTTTAGTCCCAATCTCCAGATCCCTTTGGACAGATGGAATCCCAGATATTTAACCTCAGTTTGGCACAACTGCGCCTTGGCTCTTGAGACCTTGTATCCGGCTTCATTCAGGAGGTGCAAGAGATCACCGGTGGCATGCACACATTTGTTCTTGGAGTTGGTGGCTACTAACAGGTCATCCACATACTGAAGAAGAACTCTCTTCCCTGGAGTCACAGGATAACTTGAAAGATCCTGATTGAGGGCAACACTGAAGAGAGTAGGCGAGTTCTTGAATCCTTGGGGTAATCGAGTCCAGGTGAGTTGGCCTCGCCTCCCTGCGCCAGGCTCTGCCCGAGGTGGTGACGGAGCTGAGGGGACTGGCCTATAGAGGAACTGGGGCGAATGGGTCAGAATATCTGGAGACTCCGGGGCAGAATATATGGGCAGCTTCTCTTCTCCAGACTTCGGGGCCCCCCTTGTGGTATCCTACACTGTTCCTCGTGGCAACGCTTCATCCAGGAGGGCTCCTTTTCACAAATATTTAACCAGGAATCTATATAGGGGAACTGGTCAGGGTGTTCTCTACATACAATCTGATGTACTCGGGATATGATTCTAACATCAAAAGTACCACCAGGGAGCCACGCGGTGACCAGCACCGGCCACTCCCTGCCACAAAGTATTTCTAATTGGGACGGAGACATTTTTACTCCATAGTCGCCGTCAAATCCCTTCTTGAAATTCTTGATCATACACTTCAGCGGAGTTTGCGTGGACTCCGACCCTCCCATAATGACGTACACAACAACAGACAGCAGGGGCGGGTGGTCAGGCTGCAGGGAAGGGGTCCGTACAGCCCCAGGAACAAATAGGTAGACAAACACCGAACGCTTCCTCCTTTTCACGACCTGGGCGCGGTCGCCCGGCCAGGAACTGCGCTACTCAGGAGTCCGCACTCACTTGGTCTGTGTTTCAAGATCTCTCATTCACACACACAACCAAACATGCTAGCAACGTTTTCCCAAATTCCCAGGCCTACCTTACTAACCAACAGCAGTGGTTTCGGTCTCGGGCATACTCATGCAAGACATACTCGGACTGCTGATTAACCAAGGGCAGTAGTTTCGGCCTCGCGCATTCTCATGCAAGGCTTACTTGGATGTGTCCTGAGAGGTGATCAGGCTCTCGGTACCGTATTCCCATACCAATTTAGTCTCGCGTATACTCATACAAGACGTACTGTGATAAGGAAGCTTATCATAGCTCAGGTAGGAGCTATAGAAAAGATGATGTGACTCTGAACAAGCAACCTGTCAGTTCTGGTAGAAGCAAGAAAACAGAGTTTTCACATAAAAGACTACCAGTCCCAGAATGCACCAGGTTTCCAGCAGCCATGAGAGGGGCTGAAGTGAGAGAATGTGTGTGCAATCAAGAGAGCTATGAGGTAATCCCTAAGCACTCATCTCAAAGGGCAGGGCCTGATTCAACACAGCTGCGCTGTGTTAGGGAGCAGCACACATTAGAACAGGATAAGAATAGAGCTTATTCTTCAGATAACAGCTACAGAGGGAGGAAGAGATACAGTTTCAGCAAAAGCTTCAAGGAGAGTTTGAAGAACAGCTTCAGCAAAAGCCAAGCAGATAGAGAGAGAAGGAAACTCTCTGGAAGGAAGAGAAGAAAGGCCATTGGAAGGTCTGGGAGATTCCAAGGCAGTACTCATACTGGGAGGTATTCCAAAAGCCATCAGAGTCCATTGGACTGGATTCAGCCAGAGGAATGGAGTGGCAGAGATAGGAATCACCAGTGGCTACCTGGAAGAGAGAAGACTGCATGTGGAAGGGACTTTCAGACCAAGGCCAGAAGGTATGTGAGAGAAGATCCAGTGTCCAGGGATCAAGATTGGAAGGCTGGACATCAGAATTGGATTACATATTGGCCAGGCTATACAGAGAGGAATAATGATAGCAGGAGAGGCTCAGGTATGAACACTGATCCAGACCCTATCTATAATAGAGAATGGCAGCAAGGGAATAAGCATTCTCATGATAGTGCCTTAATGAAAGACTCATCTGTGCCAATGTATGATATTGACCCTATGATTGTTGATGCAGGGGGAAATACAGCAGATGAAACTATTTACATGGACTGTTCTTTATCTAAATGCTATTGCTAGTTTTCTATGAGCAAACACATCAGCCATCACAAAGAAACCTAACTTTGTTCTTTATTTCCACTGCAAACAGCTCTTAAAGCAGGATTTGGGCTCACACAGAAGCAGCCAGCCAGCTAAAGGCTTTCAGCTGGTCCATTGATAGTAATTAGGGCTGCACCTGATTGTGTGCGTTAGCAAGTGAGAATCACTGCTGAGATCTGCGTGGAAAATAAGCAGAAGTTAACCTAACCAGCAAAGTTTATTCTTTACTTTGTGCCTTTGTATTTGGTAATTATTTGCTAAGAAAACATTAGCTAATTGCCTGACAAACTGAAGGTTATTTTCTGGTTTACTTTGTGACTTTTTGTTATCCATTTAAACACTGCAAGCAAGTAACCTCATTTATATGGCTATCAAGCATACATGTGCTGGGTGAATTAAACCCCATCAATAAAAGAAGTATTTTATTGATCTTACCACTTGGTTTCACAACTCAAATTATTGTCATCAGCTGTGTTTGGGAGTGAATGAACTACAATACCCACAATACCTTGCAAGAATCATATGAATATATGCATCGTCAAGATTGTGTAAGTTCTCACCCTAGGCAGCCGTCTGACAAATGGCGTAGTCGGCAGGATTGCTCTTGCACCAAGAGGATTTACTTGTTGTGGATTACAAATAAAAGTCAAGTTTAAAGCTGTAAGAAGATTTTTTTTTCCCACATCTGCACTTTGGAGGAAAAGTGGTTGTTCCAAGAAGCTGTCCCAGAGGAAAAGACCCTGTGCAAAGCTGGATTCATCACTGAGACAAGGTAATATGTACCTGGGCATGTCTAGTGGTGGATGTGTGTAAGCACAGGGGGTAATTGAAAAAAAAAAAAAAAAAAAAGTTGAAAAAAAAACCACACCTGGTTGGAAGGTGCTGCTCTTTGGTTTTTTTTTTTTCTCTTTTCTTGCAGGGTCAAGATGGATCCGACGGAGATGGCTCAGTGGATGGCAGCCCAATTCAGCAAGCAGCAGGAGCTATCACAGCAGGCCCAGGACACTGCTATGAAGGCCTTAATGGAACAGCAGAAACCAGTGCTTGATCTGGTGCAAGCTCTAGTACAGCTGCAGAGCCAAAGTGGAACAGATGCAAGACCAGCAGTTAGTACTGGTGCACCACATGTGAACACTGTGGGACTCAATCAAGGGATTGGGGCATTTAATTTTGGGAAATTAACTCCAGAAGATAATGTTGATGATTTTCTAGAGTCTTTTGAAAGAGTGGCACAGGCTTTAGCATGGCCAGAGACCCAGTGGGCAGTAAGGCTGGCAGCCTCATTAACTGGTGAGGCACTAGCAGCTTACAGAGCAATGCCAGCAGCCCAGGCTTTGATTTATAAGGATGTAAAGGCAGCTATTAGAGATCGCCTAGGGTTGTCTATTTCAGAGTATAGGCGAATGTTTAGAGCTGTTACATTGAAAGTGGGTGAGACACCCAGGGCTCTGAGTCAGAGAATCAGAAGTTTAGCTGTAAAATGGTTGGAGCCTGAGCAAAAGACAGTAGAAATGTTATTAGATATTATAATGCTGGAACAATTTATGCTTGGGGTACCTAAAGATTTGAATGTTTTTCTTATACAGCAAAATTGCCAAAATCTTGGAGAGGCAACCGTGCTAGCAGAGAGATTCTTGGAAGCCACGCAGGCTTGCCATAGAATGGGTGGCCCTCTAAAGATGGATGCTGAGGCTAGATGTGCTGTATCAGAAAAAGGAATAATTAAGAATGTTTCTGAAAATGAATGTACTGTATCAAACCAGATGACACAGTGGAATAGAAGGAAATGTTTCAAGTGTGGAAAAGTGGGACACTTAGAGAAGAGATGCCAGACACACACTAGTTTAATGGGTCTGGATTTAAAACAGCCCAAGGAAGGATTTCTTTTGATGGTTGATGTGCAAGGAATTACCACAAATGCATTATTAGACTCTGGGGCAGACCAGAGTATGATGTCAAAAAGGCTTTGGAAGAGGATAGAGGCCCAAGAAAGATTTGTGCCTAGAACCCCTGAAAGCCAAGTTCACATCAGATGCATTCATGGTGCTGCATCATCATATCCCACCTATAGGCTAAAGGTTAAGTGCCTAGGGAAACAAGAGGAAGTCCTATTAGCAGTGGTGCCTAGGCTACCCTTTGATTTGGTTCTAGGAAGAGACTGGCCAAGATTTAAGCAGGGTCTAGTGGAAGGACTAGGAAAAAAGGAGGGAGAAGGTTTAATGGTAGTAGCTCCCGGGCCTTTATTTGGAAGTCCTCAGACCCCAGCTAAAAAGATGGTTAAGCATCCAGAAGACCAAGCTACCCCAAAGCAGATATTCGTCCTAAAGTACCATAAGGTCTCTGAGAAGGCCCAAGCTCCTAGGCGGGCAACCCCTCAGTCTGCTGGGTTTGACCTGTGCAGCATAGAAAATGTGATTGTACCTAGCCAAGGGAGAGCCCTGGTTGACACTGGTCTCCAAGTGGAAATACCAATTGGATGTTATGGGAGAGTAGCCCCAAGGTCCGGATTAGCCCTTAAATATTTCATCGATGTGGGTGCGGGAGTAATTGATCCCGATTACAGGGGCAATATTAAAGTTCTGTTGTTTAACTTTGGACAGAATGAGTATCATGTGAAGACAGGAGACAAAATTGCCCAATTGATCTGTGAGAGGCTGGGTTTTCCACCTGTGGAGGAGGTCACATCCCTAGAGAATTCTGAACGTGGAGCCAAAGGTTTTGGTTCTACTGATGTCAAAGGGGTTAAAAGCTTAGCTGCCACCTGTGCCCGAGAGAGGGAGGTGAGTGAAGAGGAAGATTTGGGACCCCAGGTATCTGATTGTAAAGAAAAATCAGAGCCCCAAATAGGTGAGGACCTGACAATGGTACAACAGGAAGAAATTAGGAAGTTGCTTAAGGAATTCCCAGATGTGTTGACACCCATACCTGGGGAGACCCATTTGGTGGCCCATGAAATAATAACTCCACCTGGGAAATTGGTTCGTCAAAGGCCATACCGCTTGCCTGAAGCCAAAAGACAGGAGGTAGTGGCACAAGTCCAGGAGATGTTGGACATGGGGGTAATAGAGGAGTCAAAGAGTCCCTGGAATAGCCCCATAGTCCTGGTGCCGAAGCCTGATGGATCCTTAAGATTTTGTATTGACTTCCGGCAGGTAAACGCCATATCAGTTTTTGATGCATATCCAATGCCAAGAATTGAGGAGCTGCTAGACCAGCTGGGACAGGCTCAATACTTAACCACCCTTGATATGACAAAAGGATATTGGCAAATCCCGCTCACCAGAGAGTCGAAGCCGAAAACTGCGTTCAGCACCCCCGTTGGCCTTTTCCAGTTCAAGAGGATGCCTTTCGGACTGCATGGAGCAGCGGCTACCTGCCAAAGGTTAGTGGATCAGGTACTTCGACCCCACCAAAGTTATGCTTTTGCATACATGGATGATGTCATAATCCATAGTAACACCTGGGCGGAGCATTTGAAGAGGATCAGGGCAGTCTTGTGCTCTATGAAGCAAGCGGGAATCACTTTAAACCCGAAGAAGTGTGCCTTTGCAAATAGGGAGGTAAAATACCTAGGCCACCTAGTGGGAAGAGGAAAAATTAAACCTCTATTAAGCAAAATAGATAGCATCAGGAATTTTCCTCCTCCAACAACCAAGAAACAACTAAGAAGTTTCTTAGGACTTATTGGATACTACCGCCGGTTTATACCGCAATTCGCAGAGAAAAGTGCCATTTTCACGGATATGCTGCGAAAGAATTGTCCAAACCAGATAAAGGGGACACCAGAAGCTGAAAAAGCGTTTTCAGTATTAAAAGAAAAATTGTGTACAGGACCAGTACTGAAAGGAGTAGACTTCAAGAAACCCTTTCTGGTTCAAACCGATGCATCGGATGTAGGGCTAGGAGCAGTCCTATCCCAGTGCCATGATGGAGAGGAGCATCCTGTGATATACCTGAGCAGGAAGTTGTCACTGGCTGAACAAAAGTATTCCACGATAGAAAAAGAGTGTTTGGCTATCAAGTGGTCAGTGGAGGCGTTAAGGTTTTACCTTACAGGGAGAAAGTTCCAGTTGGTCACGGACCATGCCCCACTTAAGTGGTTGCAGCAAATGAAGAACCACAATGCCAGGTTGACACGCTGGTACATGGCCTTACAGGCATTTGATTTTCAGGTTGAACATCGTGCCGGGAAGTTACACAAGAATGCGGATGCACTTTCCCGTATTACGGACTGTAGAGAAGAAGTTTCACCAGTAAAACCAGTCCGTAATAACTTAAGCAGGGGGGTATGTGATAAGGAAGCTTATCATAGCTCAGGTAGGAGCTATAGAAAAGATGATGTGACTCTGAACAAGCAACCTGTCAGTTCTGGTAGAAGCAAGAAAACAGAGTTTTCACATAAAAGACTACCAGTCCCAGAATGCACCAGGTTTCCAGCAGCCATGAGAGGGGCTGAAGTGAGAGAATGTGTGTGCAATCAAGAGAGCTATGAGGTAATCCCTAAGCACTCATCTCAAAGGGCAGGGCCTGATTCAACACAGCTGCGCTGTGTTAGGGAGCAGCACACATTAGAACAGGATAAGAATAGAGCTTATTCTTCAGATAACAGCTACAGAGGGAGGAAGAGATACAGTTTCAGCAAAAGCTTCAAGGAGAGTTTGAAGAACAGCTTCAGCAAAAGCCAAGCAGATAGAGAGAGAAGGAAACTCTCTGGAAGGAAGAGAAGAAAGGCCATTGGAAGGTCTGGGAGATTCCAAGGCAGTACTCATACTGGGAGGTATTCCAAAAGCCATCAGAGTCCATTGGACTGGATTCAGCCAGAGGAATGGAGTGGCAGAGATAGGAATCACCAGTGGCTACCTGGAAGAGAGAAGACTGCATGTGGAAGGGACTTTCAGACCAAGGCCAGAAGGTATGTGAGAGAAGATCCAGTGTCCAGGGATCAAGATTGGAAGGCTGGACATCAGAATTGGATTACATATTGGCCAGGCTATACAGAGAGGAATAATGATAGCAGGAGAGGCTCAGGTATGAACACTGATCCAGACCCTATCTATAATAGAGAATGGCAGCAAGGGAATAAGCATTCTCATGATAGTGCCTTAATGAAAGACTCATCTGTGCCAATGTATGATATTGACCCTATGATTGTTGATGCAGGGGGAAATACAGCAGATGAAACTATTTACATGGACTGTTCTTTATCTAAATGCTATTGCTAGTTTTCTATGAGCAAACACATCAGCCATCACAAAGAAACCTAACTTTGTTCTTTATTTCCACTGCAAACAGCTCTTAAAGCAGGATTTGGGCTCACACAGAAGCAGCCAGCCAGCTAAAGGCTTTCAGCTGGTCCATTGATAGTAATTAGGGCTGCACTTGATTGTGTGTGTGAGCAAGGGAGAATCACTGCTGAGATCTGCGTGGAAAATAAGCAGAAGTTAACCTAACCAGCAAAGTTTATTCTTTACTTTGTGCCTTTGTATTTGGTAATTATTTGCTAAGAAAACATTAGCTAATTGCCTGACAAACTGAAGGTTATTTTCTGGTTTACTTTGTGACTTTTTGTTATCCATTTAAACACTGCAAGCAAGTAACCTCATTTATATGGCTATCAAGCATACATGTGCTGGGTGAATTAAACCCCATCAATAAAAGAAGTATTTTATTGATCTTACCACTTGGTTTCACAACTCAAATTATTGTCATCAGCTGTGTTTGGGAGTGAATGAACTACAATACCCACAATACCTTGCAAGAATCATATGAATATATGCATCATCAAGATTGTGTAAGTTCTCACCCTAGGCAGCCGTCTGACAGTACCCAAAACTGACTGACTGAGGAGCAAAGACATTTCTACTCACCGGATCCGGTACCCGCTACAAAACCAGTTCTTGGGTTGAATCCTGGACTCCCCTCGGGTTCGGAGGTGTTGGCCGGCCGGACCCAGTAGCCCGCCGAAGCAAGGCGGAACCCTCTCCGATACAAGAGGACCGGTGGTGCCTGAGGTTTCCCCTGCAGTCGGACGGACACGGTTCCAACCGGACCAAACCTTGAGGCGGTAAAACGTAGTATATTCACTTGAATACCATCCACTACTCGCACAATCCCGGCCAACGCACCAAGAATATGTAGCAGTGAAGTACACGCAATGAATAAAACCAGGAGTCAATAGCAGGTTCCAAGCCAATTTATTGTGCACAGGTTCAGACAGGAGAGCATCCAAAAGTGACTGAGCAATGGATTACAGGAGCAAATTCCTTATATACAATTTTTACAGTTTGATACAGGCAAACGTTCTATTGGTTCCAACGCCCCTTGCACCTCTCCAATCGGGGACCCTCTCTGGGCCTAGCTCCCTGTTCCCCCTTCTCAGGCTATTCTAACAAAGGCATAGTCTTTGATATTGATACATTTCTACTTCAAGGACATTTCTAGCTCAGAGAATGCAAGACCAGTACTATCATCAGCATAAAGGAATTATACAAACTCTTCAAAAGCAGTTTAAAGCAGTTTAAAGCAGATTCTCAAACTCTGGTTCTGTTCAGCACTAGTCTCAGGTGGGGGTTGGGATCTATTTCCAAGCCCTGTGTGTGTGTCTGTATATATCTTTGTGTATGTTTTTTCTGTGTGTGTGTGTGTGTGAATCTGTGTCTTTGTAATTTGTTTTATTGTGTGTGTCACTGTTTTGTATTTCTGTCTGTTTGTATTTGTTGTGTGTGTTTGTATATGTGTATGTATTTGTGTGTGTGTGTGTGTCTGTGTTTTGTGTATGTGTATGGTGTGTATGTGTGTGTGTTGACTCTGTGTATGTGCGTCTATGTGCGTCTGTGTGTGTGCGCGTCTGTGTGGGTGTGTTTTGGACTCTGATATATATATATATAGATATATATATCAGTGAGTGTGTGTCTATCTGTATATCACTGTTTTGTCTTTCTATCTGTGTGTCTCTGTGTTTGTGTGCATGTATATTTACAGGGCTTTTTTGTGCCAGTACGCAACATTACAGCATACCAGCACCTTTTTCTTGGGAGGGGGGGGGACAGCACCTTAAAAAAAAACTCAGCAATTCGCCGTGGGTCTCCATGACTCCGCCTTTGGAAGGCTTGCAAATACCCATCCCATCTGATGTGACGCAATGCGGCTTTTTTTTCGTTGTTTAAAGTCTGATACCCACTGCACTACAGACACAAGTAGGGGGCGGGGTTAATGGCTGGAAGGGAGCTAATGGTTACAAGGGGGGTGTTGATGACTGGAAGGCAGATGCTAACTGAGAGGGGGCTAATGGCTGGAAGGAAGATGCTGGATACGAAGGGGGGTTAATGGCTGCTCACAGGGGGTGTGGCTACTCTCAGGGTGTGGCTGTATAGGGGCAGAGCCATAGACAATTACCCGACTCCTAAATTTGGCCAAATATGTGAGTACTGCCACCTTTTTTTTTTTTAACAAAAAGCAGCGTATATTTGTGTATGCGTAGAGACCGCTAAGGTGTTACTGTGAGCATCAGCACCATCCAGTATTTCTACTAGATTACTACAATGAAAGTTAGAGAAAAGCCTAACATTTTCCAGAACAGAAGAGGTTTTTGCTGCCAATCACTTCATACTGGGAAGAGACTCCACTGGGATGGAAAATCCAAGTCATATATAAACCACTCCCAAAGAGAAAACTCTGTCTTTGGCACCCTGCACTGCACCAGAAAGGAACAAAGGTGTGTGCCCTTTGGGCAGATGTCCTTGGCACTTAGCCACTGCACAATCCAGAGTGAGTAACAGACATCAGAGCAGCAGCATAGGAGAAGAGGGCAGAGGGTCGATACTGTGCCAACCTGCCAACACTCCACTGTCTAGAGAGGTACCAAGAACGGTACCGAGAACTCAGCCTTCCAGTCCGACGGAGAACGGAGCCCTGTAGAGCAGTATTGGGAACCTGCATCTACAGAAGCCCCCAGCCCTCAGGAAGAGAGGAACCCAAGCACTCATCATATATCAGTAACACAAGATCCAGGACCGAGTCCAGCACATATCGAGAACCTGGGTCTGCATCACCACTAGCGTAGGTACACTGGGAAAAAGAACTGGAAACAAGAGAGAGGTTCCCATTGAGGGAAACCAGATGAAGTCGTAAAGATGCAGGAGTCAGAGGTGACTCAAGACAATCTGCTGCCTGAGGCGAGAGGTGAGCTGGTGAGCTGGTGCCCCCCCCCCCCCAGCAGCCAAAATGGAGGGACAAGAACTACGGCTAGTTTTATTTTGATGTTATAAACTGCGCTGTGATTTTTGCTTTTTATTTTTGAACATCCAAAGAAACTCTTCTCCCAATAATGTGTGCCAAGGACATTTCCCCATAGAATTTAACCAGCGTTCCCCCAGAAATTTTGGCACGAACGACTAGCTGAGTGGACCACATTATAAGTTGACTGACAACGGACAACGTAATTAATCTTTCCTTTTTACATTCCTGCTCATTATTTTGCCATATCGATTCATCAGATTAGCCAGATGGTCAGTAAAATCAGTCAGGTGGCGCACCCATTCAATAGGTCCTTTGGAGAATGCTGTCAACACACACCAAATAATTTCTGATTCTGATGTCATCTCAGTATCAGCAATATAAACTCTCACCAGTCATGGGCATATTGTGAGGTAATATAAAACCTTACAAAAATTATTCAAGACCCATAGAGAAAATCTACAATACCAGAACAATATCAACTTCCAAAACTCACACAAGGAGCCTATCCGGAAAAGAGCAGCACCCTAAGGGGGTCTGTTTACTAAAGCACGTTAAGCTTTTGCAGCTAACGCAGCAAAAAAGTGCAGATAGCATGGCCATAGCTGCAAAAGCTGTGCGTTATCTATTGGGAGAGTGCACAGCAGTTCCCTATTAGATAATTCACCAGAATTGCAGAGGCGTGACCTGACAGCATCAAGGATACATGTAACGCCACCTATTGAGGTGGGGTTATGAGCACCCATGCTGTCTGCAGCTTTGATGGTTACAATATGCTGTTGATGCCCATGGTAACCATGCGTTGCACACCCCCCACTCTACCCATATCCTGCCCACCCTTGCAGATAATACGGTTTCTGCAAATAGTGCCGAATATTGCTGCATTATCTACAATTTCCAAGCATTATCTGTTAATGCACCCAGATAGCATGCGCTATCTGGTGCATTAATAGCCCAGCTTAGTAAACGTCCTCCTAAATATTTTTATTGCAGTGAGACCTAGAATATCCATACATCTAGTCAGAAAACCAAACAAGATGGATTACTATCGATCCTTACATAAAAACTCCATGCTAACAGAATACCTGAGAATATAGATAGATAGATCCTCAGCAAGTATAAAATAAATGAACACAAATTAAAAATAAAATTATGCAAACAAAATTTAAATTGAAATCCCAAAAATTAAGACTCTGCATGCAATACAACACCAGAGAAATGGAAAGAGCTGCAGACGCCCTTGTACTGTGCAGCTTATAGAGATAAAATATATACATACAGCCCAATATTCAAAGGGTTTATCTGGTTAGCAGGACCAGCTAACTGGATTAATCCCGCTGAGAGGGATATTCAGTCGCACTAACCGGCCAGTGCCGCGGAATATCCCCTCTAAACACTATGGCACTGTCTGGAGAGATCCAGGGCGATCCATGGGTGGGGTGAAGGGAGCCCCAGCACTTAGCTGGTTAGCAGCCATTCTCAGTCTGCTAAACAGCTAAATGCCTGTATAAAGTCAGGTCATCTCAATAACTGTCCTAACTTTAGTGGTTTCAGCTATCCAGATATTGCTGTTATCTGAATAGCTGAGTTATCAGGGCTGAAATTGGATATTCAGCACCTTCTTCCAGCAACACAAGTGGCGACTGTACACATGGACTTCATCCAATGGATTGTACAAAAATAAAATTGACTACATCTGTGGAAGTCAACAATGGAAATGCTCTATAACAGGCATGTCCAAGAGGTAGATAGTGATCTACCTGTAGATCGCGGAGGGGTCAGAAGTAGATCGCCAGCCCCACTTGGCTCCATCTCTCCAGCAGCTCACCCCGTTGCTAGGAGAGAGCTCGTGCCGGCAGGTCGTCTGCCAAGGGCTTGCCGCTGCTGCTGATCCTTTGCCTGTCTTTTTTCCCTGCCTGCGGGTGTGTTTTCGTGCCGTTTGTGGGTACCCCAGGGGGCTGCCACCCACGCCCCGCTACGAGATGCCACAGGCCCGCCGTCATACCTGGTCTCCTGCCTCTCAGAATCACCCATTCCTGCCCCCGCCCCAACAACCCTTAGAAGTGTGTTATATACCGGGCGATATCCATTCGCCCGGGCTTTACCTGAATACGCTTACCGTATTAGTTGTGTCGTGTGCTGGTCATTGGTCGCTTTATAGTTTGCTTTCATTAAACGTTTTTGGGCAGACACAATAAAGTGTCAAGAATTTGGTGATTTTGGTGGGTGTAAGATTTGGTCAGGTTACTTTCCTGTAGGTCCTGGGTTCATTTCACTTCACAGAGGCAGTGGGGCTTGTAATAAAACAATCAAACAGGTGTGGCTTGGAGAAAGGTTTTTATGTAGAAATAGGCTTAATACATAGGTATTGAACAGAGGTATATAGTGATTGTTACAGAGCTGTTTCAGTGTGCATCAATGAATCTGTGTGTGCATGTGCATGTGTGAAGTGTGAGAGAGAGAGAGGCCAGAACATGTGTTTAGAGCCTCATGGCAAGGGAGAGAGAGAGAGAGAGCGGGGGAGGGGTGAAGGGAATTGATTATCAGAGCCTCCTGTCCTTCATGTCCGATGAATGGTGGAAGGAAGAGAGAGAGAGGAAGTGTTTCTGTCTTTTATAGTGAATTGAATCCTCTCCAGCACTTCCCCTTGAGGTCTGCTAGCCACTCCCTTTAAGGTCTGCCATTCTTGATTTAGCAAGGAGGGGCTTCAGACAGGCCTTGGAGACTGAAATCACCAGGGGGTCAGAGTTAATCTCATCTTGTAAACTGTCCTATTACCTTTGGAGACTGAAGTCACCAGAGTCCAAAGCTGCATGAGATGTATGCTGACATCTCCCACACCTTTTTTATTTTTATTTATTATTTGTGCCTGGAAATGGTGGAAGCAAGCCTGTGGTACCTGTCCCAGCTGCCATTACCTGATAGTAGGTAGCTTGTCTAATACCTCCTGTATTAAATACCTTGCTATGTCCAGCAAGTCCCCTGTCCTGCACAGTACTGTCTCTAGTGTTCTAGAGATAAACAAGTCTCCTTATGAGTCCAAACCTCGTGTCTTAGGTAGAGCAGCCACTACTGGGGGGGGAACCCAATATGCTACCTCCGTGCCCGTCTTAGAGAGAGTGAACAGTGCATAAGGTCTACAGCAGGGGTTCTCAACCCTGTCCTCGGGACCCACCTAGCCAGTCGGGTTTTCAGGATAACCACAATGAATATGTATGAGAGAGATTTGCATTCACTGCCTCCATTATATGCAAATCTCTCTCATACATATTCATTGTGGCTATCCTGAAAACCCGACTGGCTAGGTGGGTCCTGAGGACAGGGTTGAGAACCCCTGGTCTACAGGAATTTTTGAGGAGGCTAAAGCAAAGAGGTACCAGGATGCTATGAGTGAGGATAGGAAGCAATACTAGACTGCAGCTGACTCTGGTATTCAGTGTAATAGGAAATGCCAAATTAGCAGGCCAAATTAGCCTGGATGTAGGGGTGGATGCTGGAGAAGTTCAGTGTAACTACCTTAAAATGTTTTGTTTCTGTATGACATGTGCTGCAAGGATATGTACATTTGTTTCATTTTACAACACAGGAAAATTATGATAATGCATAGAAATATTTGTACAGCAGTTAAAATAATAATAGGGTGAATAAAAACATTAAAGACATGATCAGCAGTAGGTGAGTAACCAAATAACAATTCCCACACAGACACATGAGCATCTTGTAGCAAATGTCCAACAATTTGTTGAATGTGTCCATTCTCATAAGCGATGGTGTGATTCACTTCAGTGGATGTTGTTTTAAGGTGATCAATATAGGCATGGAGTTCTGTAAAGTTGAGCAGTTTATGTAGTGTCTCTTCTCCCATGCCAAGTGGTAATGGATGCACAGCATATGAGATAAAGTCTGGAATGTCCATAGAGTCATTGGTAACCAGCGGTGTGGAATAAGTTGTCCCATTAATTGTGAGGGAGACCAGTGGTGTATGACTGCACCAGGTATTGTTTGGTAAATAGTTTGAACTGTACAACAAAGTGTTCTTGGGAAGGCGAATGTCCTGCATTCTGGGAGCAATCGAAAAAGAAACATTCTGGGGAAAGAACAGATGAAAACAAAAGTGTCCAGCTCCAAGGTAATACAAACTGTGTGAGGTAGTCAGGGAATATGAGAGCTTAACAGTCAGGGAGCAAGAGGAGGAATTGTTCCAGCAGGAGGTGTCAGCCTCTTTAAACTGGTGAGGTTGACACTTGAACTGAAATGTAGTCTGCTCACACAAACTGGGGTCCATCGGCTTGAATGAAGTCCAGGTGTCGTCCAGTGGCTGCACCCATGTGAGATGGTCCACAGGATACATAAGCATATTATCAAACTGCACCCCAATATTAACAATAGGATAAATAACTGTGTGTTGTCCTGACCATGGGATCAAAGTGCAGATAGAGCAGCCTTGTGGTGAACAAATGGGAACACTAACTGTCCACCAATCAAGGTGAGCTATAGCAAATTCAGGTATTTTGGTACTAGCCATATGGATGAGAGATGGTGGCCAGTGTCCTAACTTATCAGTGATCAGAATTTCCTTTAGTATAGTAATAAGCTCGATCTGTACTTGATCACAGGCAAGAGACCAGGAAATATTCTTTCCCAATCTATATTCTGCATGTGCTAAGGTAACAATTTTCTGTTCTATAATGGGAGATATAAGAGCAAAGGTATCTACAACTACATTGGACAGTTTAGAGGAAGCTTCATTAATAATATGTTGTGAGGTAAAACCATCAGCAGCATGCTGAGCAGTGGATCCCATTTTATTACGGAGCACCTCTATATCAATTATATTAAGGGCACCCAGTGCAGTCCCTGTACCACCTAAAATTGTATCAATTAATTCACGCTTGTGACGAAATTGCTTAGCTCTGGGTGTTACTGACTGCAAACCAAGTATTGAGCATTTGTATGTGGTTGGCAACAAACTGAGAGCAATTTGGATATTTGTGAGTAACTAGAAACAATTTGGGAAATAGATGCCAAGTAAGAAAATGGTATTCCACATCATATAAAACATTGTGTGGTGCATCATATTTAATCTGAAAGGGATGTCCTTCCTGAAATGGGTGGATATCAGAAAGGTAGAGTACAGGAGGAACAGAAGTGGTGGGAGAGGTAGGATGAGGGGTGGTAGGTAAACAAGATACATCCAAAAGGAATGAAGTCTCAGTGATGTGCTGTTGATCACTCACAACCCATGTATAAGTTATTTTCCAGGTACCTCTGTCCTGACAGGAAATATTGTACAAAATCAAAGCAGGAGGACCTAGAAAGTAATGTTCTGGGCGTGCCCTCAATTCTTGTGTCCTTTCTAGAGAAGTGGGAACTGGTGGCTCCCACTGTACTTGAGTGATGTTTAATGAATAGAACACTGGCTTGTCCTGTACCGAACAGAAACTCAGGATGACCAGATCCTTTCCTTCCGGGAAAGGTGGGGGTATTTCTTGGTAGCGATACACTCCACCTGTGGAATTAGCCCAGCCAATCGTGCATATTCGGATGATAGTTCCTGTAATGAGACTTGAGTAGAAGAGAGCAGATACAAGAACAACAGGAAACCGAGACATAATAAAAGCTAACTAGTTTCATTCTACTAGGGAGTAAACTAATGCTCCCCACTTATACTATGTAACAACAAAACAAAAAAAAAATAATAATAATTTCTACTACTTATTTACATAACTATTAAACACATGTACAGCAGGAGTAACTAGTTACTGTCCTCAAGCGACTTTTGTTCAGAAAGCAGCTGTCCGTGCTGTCTTCAGAAAGCAGCTGTCCGTGCTGTCTTCAAGTAGTGTCTGAAAACAAAGACTGATAAAGCACGTTTTACCCATATGGTTTTAACTGGGTGATGTGTTTCCAGTACTGCTGGTTGTCAGGCATTAGGATCTGGTATAGGCTTGGGCCTAAGGTATCAGTAACTAAGTATGGTCCTTCCCACTTTGCAGTTCCAAAGGGGAGGTTTGGTCTAGGTCTCAGAATCATCACTTTACTCCCAACCTTGAGGGGTCTTAAATCAGAACCTTTTGCATGTACCTCCTGCAAATAATCTCTAGCTTTTTCTGTGTTAGCTAGCACAGAGGTCTGAATTTCTTTTAGATGTTCTTGCAGGGATTTCATCCACTCATTGGTGAGAATTACGGTCTGGTCCTCTGGAAGAAAAGGACTCAGCATATTTTCCCACCGTTGCATTGGCCTTCCCATTAAGGTTTCATAGGGTGCAAAACCTGTGGATTTACAGACATTAGCTCTGATACGCATAAGGACTAAAGGGAGCACCAGATCCCAATTTTTCCCGGTCAGATTAAGCATAGGGCTGAGGTGGGCCTTAATTGTTTGATTCATTCTTTCTACCTGCCCTGCTGCCTGTGGATGATACGGAATGTGGAGTTGTTGTTCTATGCCTAGAAAATCAAACAATTCCTTGATGAGCTGAGAAACAAATGCAGGATCATTATCAGAATCAATAGTCTTGGGAATGCCCCAGCGTGTAAAAAATTGCATAGTTAGGATTTCTGCAGTGGTTCGAGCAGTTTGATCTGTGACAGGGAATGCTTCTACCCAATGAGAAAAGGAATCAACAACAGTCAGTAAAAATCTATTTTTCCTAGCAGTCAATGGGAGAGGGCCCACATGATCTATTTGCAATCTCTCAAATGGGCCACGAGGAGGTGCTCTCATTAACTGTCCCCTTCTCTTTTTAGGTTGCCTCCCAAATGAAGCACAGATTACACAGGAGGAAACATGATCCTGTATATCATGTTTCATTTCTGGCCACCATACCAACCTATTGAGGATAGTCTGCATTTCTTCTGCCTTAGGGTGTCCCATAGGACCTGCACCATGAACCCAATGCATCCATTCTTTACCTCGAGCTCTAGGGATAGCTATAACCAAGCCTTCCTCTCTTTTTGCACATAGAATGTCTTTCTCTATAGCGAGTGTGAGAAAGGGTGTGTGCTGATATAGGTTATCTGGGGCGTCCTGCACAAGCTTCCTTAAATTGGAAAGCTCAGGGTCCTTTGTCTGCAGTGCTACAAAGTAATCTGGTGGTATTATCTGATCGTAATCTGTGGAACGTGTAGCAATAGCAACCATGCGTGTCTGCTCATACCAGGGCCATATGAGGCCTACATAGCATGCTTCCTTGGCTAGTGAGTCTGCTAATGTGTTTCCTTTCACTAAAGGGCCTTTCTTCCTATGTGCCTTTACTTTAACTAAATGTACTCTCTGAAACTTCTCACTCAGTTCTTGTGCCATAGTCCACAGTGATGAATTTTTCACTGTGGACCCATCTGTAGATTTAAATTTATTTGCCAGCCACCAGGGTAACAGGGCGATGGCACTTTTAAAGACATAATCAGAATCTAAAATGATTTGTATCTCTGGGTGTGAATCCTGATATTGTTGCATACAAGCTACAAAAGCAGCCAGCTCACAGTACTGTGCTGACGCTGACCCACAGGAATACTGTCTTTGCAGTACCACTTGGTTATTTGGGTCCAATTGTACAATTGCAAAACCTGCTAGTCGCCTGCCTCCTTCACATTGGCTACTACCATCAATATATACTGTAGGAAGAAAAGATGACATTTTGTCTAGTCCTAGTTCCCTAAAGATCATGTGATTAGGGGCACTGGGTGAGGACTGACAGTCATGAGGTTGCCCCTCCAGCAAGATTCCAGCCACTTGCACGTTAGGTTCTTTCAACAATTCAAACTTTACATTATGTGCTTGCAACATGAGAGTCCACTGAACTATTCTCTCAGTCCTAATCTTGCTACATGCTAACTTTCCTTCTACAATGAATTTGAGGGGGGTGTGATGGCTGCATATGTATGTGGTTTGAGCACCAATGATGTATGTAAATTTCTGCATAGCAGCATAGGAAGCCAGTACATGTTTTTCACAGTTTCCCATTTTGAGTTCAGGAGAAGTGAGAACTCTGGAACAGAAAGCGATTAGGGCGATCTACTCCTCCTAAGCGTTGTGTTAGAGCTGCACCTATACTGTTCTCTCCAACTACAGGGTACAGGAAAAAATGTTGTGTGTGATCTGGGTGTGCAAGAACAGGAGCAGAAGTCAGAATGTGTTTTAATTTAGTTATAGCGTCTGTATGTCCTTCCTCCCAAGCATAACTTTTACTTTTTAGCAGGGAGTAAAGTGGAGCTGCCACTTCAGCATAATTGTGCATGAAGTCACGACAGAAACCAGTGAGCCCTAGAAATGACTGGAGTGATTTCTGATCTGTAGGAAGTGGAAGTTTCTGTATCAGCTCTATCCTCTGAGAATCTACAGATTTACCGTCCTGGCCAATAGTAACCCCTAAAAAGGAAACCTGTGATTTGCACAGTTGAGCCTTGGCAGGATTAACTTTAAGACCAGCTTGTAAGAGGGCTTTTAAAACTTCTCTTACATGATTCCAGTGTACAGCTTCATTCTCAGACTGAATCAGAATGTCATCTACATACTGAATTATATTATCTCTGCAAGACAATAGTGATAGGGCTTCCTGCATGTATTTATGAAATATTGATGGGGAATCCTTATATCCCTGTGGGAGCACAGTCCATACATATTGTTTATTCAGCCACTGAAAGGCTGTTTTTTACTGGCACTCAAGGGCCAGGGGCAGACTCTAAATCCCACTGGATATGTCTAAAACAGAGAAAAATTTACATTTGGGATTCAGTTTAGAGATCATTTCAGGGTATGAGGCTACCACGGGCACTACAGATTTTGAAACTTGATTCAGGGCACGGAAGTCCATAGTGAGCCTGAAGGAACCCCCCAGTTTAACTATCGGCCAGGCTGGTGAATTACATGTGGAAGAAATAGGTCTAATCAGACCCCTCTCCTCCAGTATCTTCACAATTTTAGTCACTGGTTCTATAGCCTGATGAGGTACTGGGTATTGCTTCTGTGGTGGAGGATCCTCACCTTCCAACAGTATTTCTGTGTGCATTTTCCCACAATATGTCTTGAGCCCAGACTGGAATATCAGCCACTTCTGAGGGAATTACACACAGATCATACTGCTGAGCTGCCTTAGTGCAATGAGTTGCTAACTGCATGGGAATGACCTCATGCACTAAAGTTTTAGAAGCACTTGAAGTTCCTGAATACTGCCACAATTTAAGATTAGCCATATCCACCACCAAATTTAACTGGTTGAGAACATCAATTCCAATTATTTCTTTTGGTGTGTTCACTATAGTGGAGGCAGTGGTTTCCAACATTTCCTTATTTTGTTCACTGTGCACAGGGATACCCCATTTAACTGGGATAGCCACACATTTGGAAGCTGTGTCATTAATTCCTTGAATTTCATAAATTTCCTTATTTTTCTGATCTGCAGTGGGAGAAGCTCTGTTAGTAAAACTAATTCCAGCCCCTGTGTCAATCAAAGCTAATTTATCCTGACCCCCTATTCTGCTGATAACATTGGGGCGTGCACAAGAGTCCAGTATCAAGGGTGTTACAAGCCTTAAATTGTGTCCTGGGCCTGTATCCATTTCATCATCCAGAGGCTCTGGAATTGAGTCCTCTGCTGAGATAAAGGAAGCAGGCTGGGCTATGAAGGCTTGAGACATTTTGATATCTGAACTCAAGAGGTCAGGACACCCCTATGCACTAGCCTTGTGTTTGTCCTGAGCTGCTTGTAAATCCTGTTTTAATTTATCTATTTCTATCTGCAGTATATGTTTGTCTTGTTCCCATTTAGTTTTCTCATTTTCTAACCCATCTCTCTGTGCTTTGAGCTCCTGAAAAGGAATGTAACCTGAGGAGTTTCTAAAAGTACCTCTGCCATGTGCTCTCCAAGGTGTGTGTCCTCTGTCTGTGTTTCTTGTGTACTGAGAGGATCCCTCGGCTTGCCACTTAGGTGTGTGTCCTCTGTCTGTGTTTCTTGTGTACTGAGAGGATTCCTTGGCTTGCCACTTCCGTGCTTCTGATACTGTAATGACCTGTGAGGGCTGGGTCTTCCAAACAGACCCAATTCTGAGCATTAAAGTATCAAAAGGGGTTGTTTCAGTCTTCAGAAAATAACAGAAGGTGTTTTGTAATCTCAGGGGATAGCAATTCTAATAAAAATTCCTTATGTATGCTCTCCCCATAATCTTCTGCCTTGGGCCAGGACTCCTGCTCATTAAGAACTGCTTTTAAAATCCAGGCTCTATATGCAAACTGTTCCAGTGTATCATTTGGTAAAGGTGAAATAATTTTAAATACTTGCATTGGGGAACAGTGAAATAGTTTCTCAGTACCCCTTTTAACCAACTGGTATGTGTGAGTGAGAGAGCCAACTCTATAATAGTGTGGCCCCAGAGCCAAATGCATAAGTCTATCAAAGTCTGATTGTTTTCTTCTGTATTTCCCTAGACCCCAGTGAATCAGAATATCAATCGCCCATTTAACCCACTGATTTACATTAAGAGGCATAGTGCCAATTTTCTCAACTATTTTTTCTATATCTCTATCTTTTAAATTGTCCTGCAGCATTACTTTAACTGGTGCTCTGAGTAAGTCATCTGAATTATCCTCCTGACAGAGATCCTGATTATTGCTGGGTTCTGGCTGAGAGAAACTATCAGAATTTTGTTCCTCTGATTCAGCTGTATTCTTCCCATTTCTAAGTCCAACTATGCATACTTTAGTATTCTTTTGTTTGTCAGTAGCTTGTATGCATTGCTCATAAGGTGTGTCATAGGCATAGGGGGCTGAGGGAGTGGGTGTTGGCTTTTGTCTTACAGATGCCAATTGATCCTTAACGTGCCTCAATTCAAGTTTAAGTACTTCTAATTGCTCACTAACAGTTATAAAAGAATTTGTGGCTTGTATCACTTGAGTTCTTTGTATAGAGATGCAAATTTGTGCCTCCTCAAGGTCTTTGTTTAATTGTGTGCACTGAGAAGTCAGTTCAGAGTTTTCTTGTCTCATGCTAATGAGTCCCCTGCACATGCCTTGGATAAAAAGGCATTTTCTTTTATTTGTTTTCTTTTTGAATTCTTGATCATGGTTTAACATTTGTCTTTGAATATTATACCATGATGACTCAGGGAATTCACCTTCAAAGGGACCCCCTTTCCTCTTACAGTATGAAATTAAAATTTCTTTAAGTTCTTTAAAATCAAAGGCTCCCATATTTGATCCTGCAGAAAGGCTGTAGTTGGATTATCTCAAATGTGTAACCTTAGAAGGAGGAATGCTCACTTTTCTGAAGAAGTGAGACTTAGAATTATAGTTGGAATGGTATAAATTTTATGGGTGTTCAGTAAAGAGTACTGGCATAAAGACCACACCTTAAACTTATATCTGAATAAAAAGTGCTTCTCACCTTTTTAACAGGGTGGAAGTTTAGGGTGAAGTTATAGTAAGAAGGGTATTAGGAGATTAACAGAATTGTTGTATCAAGTGCAGCCAGCTTTAAGCCTGCTCTCACTAAGATAGTTACTGACAGGAGACAGAGAAATAAAAGTTAAAAGGGACAGGAGGTAATAGCTTTATCAGGAAAGATGTTTATTGTATTCAATAAGAGACTGTTTATCTGTGTACCACTTCCAAACTAAATCTGGACTATCTCTCTGTCTTTTCTTAGCAGCTCAAATACTATAGAAAAATCTTTAGCAAGCCTATACATCAAAATAAGAAAATTGCAAGCCACTCTGTGTGATGTCCTTAAAATTCTAGATTCTTACAGCGCCTTTTGACAATAAAAATCTCACCTTGTCTAACCCACAAAACAAAATTGTAAATGGTCACACGGACTTTCGATTCTGTCTCACTCTGTCTGAAATCTACTTAATGTATTATACAAAATTATTACTTACCCAACTGGAGGTCTGCTGTGAAATCCGAGAGACAAGTCCCCATAAAGATGTAAGATTTGGTCAGGTTACTTTCCTGTAGGTCCTGGGTTCATTTCACTTCACAGAGGCAGTGGGGCTTGTAATAAAACAACCAAACAGGTGTGGCTTGGAGAAAGGTTTTTATGTAGAAATAGGCTTAATACATAGGTATTGAACAGAGGTATATAGTGATTGTTACAGAGCTGTTTCAGTGTGCATCAATGAATCTGTGTGTACATGTGCATGTGTGACGTGTGAGAGAGAGATAGGCCAGAACATGTGTTTAGAGCCTCATGGCAAGGGGGAGAGAGAGAGAGCGGGGGAGGGGTGAAGGGAATTGATTATCAGAGCCTCCTGTCCTTCATGTCCGATGAATGGTGGAAGGAAAAGAGAGAGAGGAAGTGTTTCTGTCTTTTATAGTGAATTGAATCCTCTCCAGCACTTCCCCTTGAGGTCTGCTAGCCACTCCCTTTAAGGTCTGCCATTCTTGATTTAGCAAGGAGGGGCTTCAGACAGGCCTTGGAGACTGAAATCACCAGGGGGTCAGAGTTAATCTCATCTTGTAAACTGTCCTATTACCTTTGGAGACTGAAGTCACCAGAGTCCAAAGCTGCATGAAATGTATGCTGACAGTGGGCTTTTCCAATTTTGTTCTAACTTGCCTATGCCGTGCCTTCAAATTGGTTCAAACCACTGTGACCTTTGCTTGCCTCTGCAATTTTATTTTGCCTAGCCTTTGCGTTGATTCTACACTGTGTGCAGAATTTATTAAATTGCATGTGGTGGTATTTGAACTTGTTTGGCGGTATTTGATTTTATCTGGTTTGCTGGACAGGTGTTTGAGTTTTTTTGATGATTGTTTGGTGGTATTTGATTATTGGTGCCAGTATGATGAATTCTTATTTTTACTTTTAGAACTGCATGTGTGGTTTTGGCATCTCCAATCCTTGTATTGCACATCATGCAGAGGTCTTCAGTTCCTGTTGATCTTTAATACTTTGGGACAGTGACAGCCACCCCAGTATAACGAAGTTGAGTGTTCCAAAGAGCAAAACCTACCACTTTCATGATGAATGGGAAATGGACTCCTTCTTCATCATGGTGAAAGACAAGTGTTGTCTAATTTGTAACGTCCCAGTAACCTTGCCCATTATAAGGCTCTGCATGGCAATAAGTTTGATGCTAATTTTCCACCCAAAAGTGAAATTTGTAAACTGAAGCTCAAAGAACTCAAATCGAAATTGACTACTCAGCAACAGTTGATGGCGAAGCCAAAGTCACATTCGGTCAATGCAACCATAGCATCCTTCAAGGTCAGCAACCTGATCACAAAGAAATGCAAACCTTTCACTGAAGGGGAATTTGTGAAAGATTGTTTTTTTGAAGCAGCTGACAATCTTTTTGAAGGATTTAAAAATAAGAAAGAGATCATAGTTGCTATTCAAGATGTACAATTGTCAAGAAACACCGTCGTGCGGCAAATAGAAAAGATGTGTGGAAACACAACTGAACAATTGTTGGAGGATATTTCAAATTGTGTTGCTTTCTCACTCCAACTGGATGAATCTACAGACATAAGAGACATAGCCCAGTTACTAGTCTTTATCCGGATGTTTTTTGAAGACTTCAGTGTTAAAGAAGAACTACTTGGAATGATTTCTTTAAAAGGGAGAACTACTGGTCAGGAAATATTCAGTTCTTTCCATTCTTTTGTGACAAAGTATAATCTTCCATTGCATAGACATGTTTCCATTACTACTGATGGAGCAAGAGCAATGACAGGTGAGGTTAACGGTTTCATAGACCTCTGTAGACAGCATGACAACTTCCCAGATTTCCTTTCTTACCACTGCATCATTCACCAGCAAGTTTTGGCAAGCAAGAGACTCGATACAAAGATTGTCATGGACATCACTTTTAAAATTGTAAATTCAGTTCGTGGAAGATACTTCAAAGACGGCTATTCAATCTTACTCTTGATGAAGGGGCAGCGGAAATCATTTTGCACACAGATGTAAGGTGGCTAATTAGGCACAAATTTCTGCAAAGATTTCATGATTTGCTGAATGAAATAAGAAGTTTTTTGAAGGACAAGCAGAGTTGGAAGATGAGGAGTGGTTATGTGATCTGGCATTTCTCACTGACTTTACAGGTGAACTAAGTGATATGAACCTTGAACTACAAGGTAAAAACAAATGCATTGGCGAGATGAGTATAGTTTCATCCTAATGATGACTGACCTTGCAAACAACACTTTTGATCATTTTCCTAAAACGTGGGACCATCTGAGACAATATCCAAAGTTTGTTTTTCAGACCGAGAAGTATGTGACAGAAATCTGTTCTGTTATCCAGGAATTCGAAAATAGATTCTGTGACTTCCAAAAAATTGGAACAGTTGTGGAGTACTTGTCATACCCATTCAAAGTAGATGTGGACATTAAAGAAACTGCAGCTGCTATCAGTAAAAATTACTCATTGAACAAGCCATCTCTTGAAAACGAAATATTAACCCTTAAAATGACATTTTTCTCATGACCCGTGCTGAGCAAGAATCATTTTGGAAGCTAGTGCCTAGAGACAAATTTCCCAACTTGGGAAGATGCAGTGAAGCTGTACACTCCTGTTTCGGTTCAACTTATTGTGTGAATCTGCATTTTCCCATCTGAAAATGACAAAGAGTACACAACCTTCCAACATGACAGATGAACATCTCCAGGATTCCCTGAGACTGGCCCTCATGCAGTATTCACCCAACTTCAAATAGCTGGTGGATGAAATGCAGGCTCAGATGTCTCACTAATGAGCAAGAGCGAAATATTAAAGTTTGTGCAAGATCAGCCTGGATCAATACTCAACCTAAATTTAACACAAATTGCTCAATAAAAGTTAAAGAAAATAATTAAGACAGGTAAAGTTATTACTCAATAAAATTTGAAGAAAAAATGTACTTTCCATTTCCCCCTCACAGTTCTTACTGGATCTTTGTCTCTCTGTTTTGTTTTTGCTTAATTTGCTTAACAGCTGATCACATCCAAGTAAATGACAGAAGGTTCATTAAAAATGGGGGGGGGGGGGAAATCCTCCAACTTTATTGGGTTAAATTTTAATTTGAAACTTAATTTTCATGGTGGTAGATCACCGGCACTTTTGGCCGGAAAAGTAGATCATGACCTGTTCAAAGTTGGACATGCCTGCTCTATAACATCAATAAAGACAAAACCTGGAGCTGACTGTGGTACAGATCACCAACTACTAGTATGCAAACTCAAACTAAAGTTGAAAAAGTGCAAGCCACTCATGAATGTAGCAAAATATGACCTTGAGAAAAAATATCGGAATTTAAAGACTGCCTGCAAAATCGATTTGCTGCTTTAGATACAAATGACAGAGTTCCAGAAGAGTTATGGGATGACATCAAGAAGATTGTGTTGGAAGAAAGTGAGACATTTCTACAAAAGGTGAAAAAGCAAAAATGGCTAAATTGGATGACCGAAGAAACTCTGAAAATTGCCCAGAAACACAGAGAAGTTAAAGCTAGAGGAGAAAGACAGGCAATCACAGAACTCAGAGATTTTCAACGTGCAGCAAGATAAGACAAGGAAAAGTACTACAATGACGCATGCAAGGAAATAGAAGCAGAAACAATTAGAGGAAGAACAAGATTGGCTTCCCTAAAACTATGAGAGTTAAAGAAAAAATTCCAGCTTCGAATTAGAATTTTACAAGATGCTCAAGGATCCATGTTGAATGATGCTGAGAAGATCAAGAAAAAGTGGAAAGAATATACAGAATCATTATACCATAAAGATCAAGTGGACCAATGGGTATTTCAACATGTACCTTATGATCAGGAACCATTGGTGATGAAAGAAGAAGTCGAAACAGCATTGAAAGCCTTATCAAAGAACAAAGCACCAGGCATAGATGGCATTCCCAATGAAGTATTACAGCAATCAGATGAAGCTGTTACCATACTTATAAGACTCTGCCAGGAAATTGGGAAGACAACATCATGGCCAACTGACTGGAAAAGATCTGTGGAAATTATCGCACAATCGTCTGATCCCACATGCCAGCAAGATTCTACTCAAGATTATTCAGCAGAGACTACAACCATACCTGTAATGAGAACTGCCTGAAGTGCAAGCAGGGTTCAGGAAAGGGCGAGAAACGAGAGACATCATTGCGGATGTGAGATGGATCCTTGAAAAGCCTAAAGAATACCAAAAGGATATCTTTATGTGTTTTATTGACTACAACGAGGCTTTTGACTTAAACCATGAGAAACTCTGGCCCACATTAAGAATCATGTGCATACTAGAACACCTGATATTCTCCTGCACAGCCTTTACACTGATCAAGAAGCAACAGTTCAAATGGAACAAGGAGAAACAGAATGGTTTAAAATCAGCAAAGGTGTATGACAAGGCTGCATACTTTCCTCCTACCTCTTTAATTTATATGCAGAACAAATCATCAGAGAAGCAGGACTGTATGAAGACAACCGAGATGTGAAGATTGGTGAAAGACTCATCAACAACCTTCGCTATGCTAATGATACCTCATTATTGACTGAAAGTGAAGAGGATCTGAAACATTTGCATCTCAAGATCAAGGAACATAGTCTCAAAAAGAGCCTGCACCTTAATGTAAAGAAGACAAAGATCCTAACAACTGGCAAAATCAATAAGTTCATTGCTGTTGGAGAAGAAATTAAAATAGTTGAAAACTTTAACCAACTTGGATCAACTATCAATAAGGAAATGACAAGCAGTCAAGAAATCTGACGATGCCTTGTTCTTGGCAGAGTGGCCATTCAGGACGCAGATAAGATTCTCAAGAGCAGAGATGTCTCACTCCATTCAAAGATTCAACTTTTTCAAGCCATGGTTATTTTCATATGGATACGAAAGTTGGATAGTGAAGCAGATAGACAGGAAGAAAATTGATGCCTTTGAATTATGGTGCTGGTGATAAATACTGTGTATTCCATGGACTGCCCAAAGAACAAACCAGTCAGTACTAGAGGAGATCAAACTTAAACTTCCTTTAGAAGCTCAGATGACTTCAGCTTTCATACTTTGGACACATCATGCGAAGAGAGAAATCATTATAGAAAGACATCATGCTTGACAAGGTAGAAGGTCAATGCAAAAGAGGAAAGCCAACAATGAGATGGATCGATACAATAACAGCAGCTATGGGTGCCATTCTGTCAACAATGAGCCATCTGACTGAAGACCAAATACAGTTTAGGACAACTATCCAGAGGGTCGCCATGAGTCAACACCAACTCGACAGCACTTAATAACAACAATAAACTGTAAATAAAATTACATTTTGTACCTTTTTATTCTCTAATTGTGTTGATCCAAGTCTCTGGTTTCTGCTCTCCTTGCTTTCTCTTAACTCACTCTCTAGGGTCTGTGGTCCATCTACAACTTTTCCCCTTCTGTCTTCTTGACTTCCTTCCATCTCTGACATTGATCTTTTCCTTTTGGCTTTCTTCTAGTTTTTCTTCAAAAACTCAGATTTTATTTCTTCTTATCATCCAGTTGTCAGTCTTTAAATTGTGTCTTCCTATCACTTTTCAACCTTTAGAGCAGCCCTCTCACTCCCCATATCTCTATCCTTCACCAGCCAATTATTCCCAGTTAACTCGCTCCTTTCTTTTTCTCTCTTCCAGCTCAATGTGTCCAACATCTCTCCCCGTCTCTCCTGCCATCTTGTGCCTCCCCCTCTCTCACCTCTCCTCTTTTCTCATCCTATCCCCTCCATGTCCAGCATACTCCTCCCCACCTCTCATGTACATCTGCTCTCCACCCCCTATGCCACCAGCCCATGTCCAGAATCTTCTCTCTACTCCTCCACTTCTCCACCCTATATCAACTATTTGCCCTCCTTATGCACTCACCCATGTCCAGCCTCTGCTCTGAACTCCATGTCCAACATCTTCCCTCCATCCCTCTAAACCACCTTGTATCCACTAGATACCCTCTATCCTATTATGTACCCCACCCTGTGTCTACTGTCTACACCTCCACTATATGGCCAGTATCTGCCATCTGCCCCCTATCAGTGTCCTGCTTTCCCCTTCCAACCATTCCCCCCAATCCCATTCATGTCCTGCATCTTCCTTCCAGCTTCTTCCACCATCCCCCTTCGTGTCATGCATCTCCCTTCCAGCCTCTCTCCCCATCCTCCTTCATGTCCTGCATCTCTCTTCCAGCTTCTTCCCATCCCCCTTCATGTCCCAAACCTTCCTTCCAGCCTCTCCCCATCCCCCTTCATGTCCTGCATCTCCCTTCCAGCCTCTCGTACCATCCCACTATGTGTCCTGCGTCTCCCTTCCAGCCTCTCTCCCCATCCCCCTTCATGTCCTTCGTCTCCCTTCCAGCCTCTCTCCCCATCCCCCTTCATGTCCTGCGTCTCCCTTCCAGCCTCTCTCCCCATCCCCCTTCGTGTCCTGCGTCTCCCTTCCAGCCTCTCTCCCCATCCCCCTTCGTGTCCTGTGTCTCCCTTCCAGCCTCTTTCCCCATCCCCCTTCGTGTCCTGTGTCTCCCTTCCAGCCTCTCTCCCCATCCCCCTTCATGTCCCGCATCTCCCTTCCAGCCTCTCTCCCCATCCCCCTTCATGTCCCGCATCTCCCTTCCAGCCTCTTTCCCCATCCCCCTTCGTGTCCTGCATCTTCCTTCCAGCCTCCCCATCCGCTTTCATGTCCCACATCTCTCTTCCAGCTTCTCCCCATCCCCCTTCGTGTCCCACATCTTTCTTCCAGCCTCTCTCCCCATCCCCCTTCATGTCCTGCGTCTCCCTTCCAGCCTCTCTCCCCATCCCCCTTCATGTCCTGCGTCTCCCTTCCAGCCTCTCTCCCCATCCCCTTTCGTGTCCTGCGTCTCCCTTCCAGCCTCTTTCCCCATCCCCCTTCGTGTCCTGCGTCTCCCTTCCAGCCTCTTTCCCCATCCCCCTTCGTGTCCTGCGTCTCCCTTCCAGCCTCTCTCCCCATCCCCCTTTGTGTCCTGCGTCTCCCTTCCAGCCTCTTTCCCCATCCCCCTTCGTGTCCTGCGTCTCCCTTCCAGCCTCTTTCCCCATCCCCCTTCATGTCCTGCGTCTCCCTTCCAGCCTCTTCTTTCCCTGCCTCCGCCTCTTGCTTCTGGCACCACTTATCCTACGATTGCAGCAGCAAAGGACCTTAGACTTGAAACATGAAAAAAAAAAAGCGCAGGTCATTGCAATTCAGCGCTTGGAAGGCCTACAAATGCTCCGCCCCTCTGATGCAAACGCTGCATCATAAGAGGTGGGAATTGGTATTCCTTCCAAGCATGAAGTTGAAAAGTTCAAGCGCCCACTGCCGCCGCTGCTGTAAACATAGGAAAAGCAGCAGGAGGCTGCCGCTGTGATTATCATTTGCTATTTTTTTAAGGCAGCGTGAGGCGGCTGCCACTGGCCTGTTTTGGGAGGGACTTTTTTGCCGCTCCCAAAATTTGCTGCCTGAAGCAGCAGCCTCACCCTGCCTAATGATAGAACCGCCCCTGGCAGGAGTGGGGAATAGTGGATTATCTGTTCAGCTTATGCTAAAGAGAAACTGAAGACAGGGCCAGTGCAGGGATATGAGGTGTCCTAGATGAGTCCTCAATCCTGCTGCCCCTCCTCCTGCTTCCACCCCTACCCCCATTGCTCTCACCACCATCCCTCTCCAGGACCTGCAATGGTGGCGGTACTCTTTAAACTGCAACGCAGCCCTTACCCGCTCTCTCCTGCACTGCATTGCAATTCCTGGTCTCTATGAACTGCTGCTTCCGTCCCCTCTGACGCAGACTTCCTGTTTGCATGGGGCAACACTGTTTGGGGAGCTTATTTCTCTGAAACCCCCAGGTGGATCTGGCCCATTTTGAAGATGACATTTTTTTACTGCTTTTTTCCCCCACGCCAAATTCTGTGAAATTTTTGGAGACTTATTGTGCCTCCAGACAGACCTCTTAAGTATAATTTCTTTCCAGCATCCATTGGGTTGGAAAAAATAAAAAGGACAGCCCTTGTTTAGCTAAGCTTGAGAGGGGCACTAAGTGCTGTGGACCCTGTCTGCCTCAGAAAATCATTCCCCGTTGTAAAATAATAGACCGGTGCACATTCCCACAGAATGACATCACCCAACTCAACTAGCCAAAAAAAATCTCAGCTTTAACATTTCTGCAACAGCAGACAGCTCCCTTTCAACACTTTGCTGTCCCACCAACTCCTTTTCTTTATTTTTTCAAAATAAATTAAAAGCCAGTCAATCGTTCAGATACAGGGCAGCCTTTTAAGCGTTACCAGGCGCATAGATGAGTCACCCTTCGCAGAAGAATGTGACTGTAGCTTTGGAACATGTGGATGCAGGGTCTGTAGCCTTCCTCTTAGTTGTTTTTAAACCTAACTTACGTTAGCGATCATGCTCAACTGGAATAATATTAGCTGATATAGTTACAGTACTAAAACTGAGTCTTCCGCCTCATTTGATCTATCACTGGCTCGACGAAAGAACGCGGTGGTGATTGTAATCTGCCAATGGAGAAAGGAATAAAATATGAGAATTAAGTAAGGATGGTCAGGGCGCTTGTTAACTTGCTATTTCTTGCTGTTTTGCATATCTGCACATATGCACATGGGTGTCTGAGGCATTCTTTATAGTGAAGCTACTCAAATGCCCTTTGTATAACAGCTGGGCCGGCTTAACCATTAGGCAGACAAGGCAGATACCTAGAGCAGCAGCTTCTGGGGGGCAGCAGATAGCTGCTGCAGTCAAACCTAAATAGAGGAAGGGGGAAATACCTCATTGTATTACACATGAAGTCCAATTTTAGAAAGAATGTGGCGAGGGGTATTAAAACTACCGAGGCAGCTGTAAATGATGCTTATTTAACAGGTTTTATATACTGCCTTCTGCACACTTTAAGCATATGCAGCTTGGGGAACAAATCTTGGGGCACAACATAACTGATGCACAATAGCAGGAGTTTTATAGAGCAACAGCCAGTGTATCAATGGCGGCCAATCTGATAGAGAACACGTACAAGATATTGTGTCAAGGGTATCTCATGCCTAGCCAATTGAGTGAGAGTTATGGATTGCTCTCTGCTGAATCTTGGTGAGGTTGTGGGGTGGAGAATATCTTTTTCATGTATGGTGGACGGCTCACCTTCTGTTTTGCTGTACCATGGCTGTATGTTGTGAAGTGGTAAGGCTTCGTAGAAGTGCCATCGATGAGTATATTGCATTGAAGACTAGGTACAGTCTATTTCATGAGTAAACTATCAGTTTTGCACCTTGGCTATCTTGAGATGTTTGGCCTGGTTTGGGCACCATTTGAGTGTTGGCCCCAACTAAAGCTTCGAAAAGGACTCTGAGTGCGTCCCACATAATCTAGGACTGCAGGTAGGAAAGGATGGGGGGGGGGGAGGATGCAGCAGTAAACAATGGTTTGTATTGTTGCTATCATGTGCAGATGCTGATTGGAAAATTGTTATAAAAATAAAGTACAAAAGAAGCAATTTTAGGAGCAGGTTTGCAGAGGAGCCAGACTGGGAGTCACCCAGGAAAGGAGAAGGGAGAAGATTCAGCTTTGGGTCTAAGGACTAGGAGCAAATTAACTTCTTTTGATTTTGAAGGACAGCAAAACAGAAGATGAGCCGCCCCAGAGCCAAACGCATAAGAAAAAGAGAGCCAGGACCCTTGATCACCTCTATGCTCATCATTTGAAAGCAAAAAGTTCACAAATTCTTGCCAAAATCCCTATATACGCACACACTCCCACCATACATGAAAAAGCTATCCTCCACCCCACAACCTCACCAGCATTCAGCGGAGGGCAATCCATAACTCTCACTCAATTGATTAGGCACGAAATAGACCATTTACTCATAAAATAGACCATTTTCACGTTTCCACTTTTGACTTATAAATAATTATGTTTGAGGATCACAAATAAATGTGTTTCAACATAATAGAGCCTTTGGTGTCTCCCCTGTTTTGGGCGGAGCTTATGCCTTATTTACCTCCAGTGAGCAGCATGAGCTTTGCTTCGCCCTGCTCACTAGGACGCTTTTAGGTTGTGCACTGGAGTGGCTTTTTGGAATTGTTTTCTGTGGTTTCGAGAATGAATTCCTATTTACAAATATTTACATAGAGCCTCCAAGGCTTCCTTCAACCCCATCCAGGGAGTCACTGCTACACATCTATAGAGAAATAGATATAGATATAGACATCTATCTCTATCTATATATTTTAGTCACATGCTGCTTCCTTTAGGTTAGCTTTCTGGGACAGAAACTCAGAGTCTCTTCCTTCTTCCCTAAAATGAGGCAGGATACTAGCCTGCTATTTACATGCTTTATTTACAGTAACATACAGCCCCTTGTACAACTTAATCCAAAGCACTATTTCAAACAAGCAATGCAAATTGCCTTAATCATAGCTATTCTGACCCTCCATGGTACAACTACAACCTATGGAATTTAATATGCCACCTGACCTCTGCAACCAACTTAGCTCATTCCTCAACCCAGATACATTTTCCAAACAAGCAGTAGTTTCCCTCTTTCAGCTTTTTTGACTCTGCATCATACAAACTACAGCCTAAGAGCTTTAATATGCCAGCTAACTTCACCTGTTAACTTCCTCAGTTGCAGCACTAGGCTGGTCTGCCTATGCACATCCAGACCTTGGTCTCTCAACATTAATTTATCAGGAGTGTTTTTCCTGGTCAGTAACTTTTATAGCAACCATACAGTTCTTTGGCAGAACTTTAAACCTGACTCCTTTCCCAGGTATTTCAAACTACTAGATAAATGTTTCCCGATGGCTTCTAATCAGAACACTTCCCAGCAAATACCTGTATATCTTGTCAGCTTCCTAAAACACTGACAGCTCCTTCCTTCCTTGTACACACAAAATCAATGTAATTGCTACTACTACCACTCATCATTTCTATAGGACCACAAGGCACATGCAGAGCTATACACAGATGTGTAAGAGATAGTCCCCTGCTAAATAGAGCTTACAATTTATTCGAGAACAAGCACAACAAACAGGGAACTAGAGAAAAATGAAGGGGAAATGGTTGTAACACATATGGGTGGTAAAGAGGAGAATAGAGGGGTCAGGATCCCAATCAATTGTGCATTAACCTATAAATTAGCGAGTGTCCAATCCATCTGGGTGTGTTAAAATTTTTGAGTACTAAAAAAAAAGTTATTACAATGAATGTATGATTAGAATGTAAAAAAACATCCCAAAATCAGAAAAAAAACCAAATGAACCAAAAACAAACCAAAACTGTTTGGCCTGTGCACATCCCTATCTGAAAAATAATCTCAATATAGTCTACCTCCTGATTCTTTTTGTTGTCTCGCCTCCTCTCTCAAACAGTGCTGACCTTTTGCTTCATTCACCAGGAGATCACAGGCAGCCATGGCCCCACCAACATTTTGCTCAACACAGCATCAGCAATTAGAAAGCTTGAGGCAGGGTTGGAGATTGGTTTGTTTGGCCCCTCCTGCCAAAAAGATGTTCCACTGCCCCTGCAGCAGATTGTAAATGTAACAAATGCTCAATAACCTTCATCTGTGTTCAGAGCCCCTGTTGCTTCCTTACTGCATCTCTCCGACTGCCTGCCTCCAATATGAACTCACTTCCTGTCAGTTCAAGGCTCTAAAGGACTACATCTCCCAGAACTACTATGAGCTCACTTCCTTTCAGAGCCCTCATATGCATTTTAACGCCAAACTACATCACCCAGTGCATGCAGCTTGATATTCAAAAGTATTTATGGGCCTGGAGGCAACACTGACCATATAATTTTTTTTTTAATTTGGGTCACCTGAACAGATGATTGGGGGCCATATTCAAAACAATTAACACAGTGAGCAGACCTGCTAACCGCGGTAATCATGATGAGCGGGTTACTCATTGGCACAGAGCCGCTGAATATCCTCTTCTAATGCCACTAGATGGCCCAACGCTAACCACATAGCATAGGGGAATTCTGGGGGTGTTCCGGGGATGACACTGAAGATGACCAATCAGCAGTGATATCCAGCCGCTGGACGGTTATCTTAAAGTAGCTAAATTTAGGGGAAAAAAGGATTTCCTAAGTTTAACTGCTTTAGCTAACCATGTAACGACTGAATATCGCTACTTCCTGGTTAGCTGAAGCACTATCCAGCCTACCCGGATATTCAGTACCAGTGGCCGGATATGATCCCAGCATTGACTATCCAGATCTTTTACAGTGCTGGCCAACGCCACTAAATATCAGCTCTATAAATCATCATTTGGCCAAAATTATTCACCAAAAGAGAGGGCAGGATTTGGGGTATTCCATGGGAAGCACCCCTTAAACGAATAGGAGGCAATTTTATAAAGTCATTCCCGTATGTATGTAGCCACATATGTACATTAATGACCTCTTATAAAATCACAACCAGCGTAAAAGTATGCGCTTTCAGCATGAAGGTGTACACTTTGTCAACAAGCATAGCCAAGGGTGTGGCTTGGGCAGATCACAGGTGGACTTTGCACATATGTGCACAGATTATAAACTACACGATCTACCCCATTCTTCCTAGGAAAAGAGGTGCTGGAACTCATATACAGGGCTCTTTCTCTGCCAAATACGCTAGTCTAGATGTCTTTATAAAATAGACTAAACATAAGCACATTCCTGTCTTATAAAATGACCTCTAGCATCTAAATTAAACATCTAGGAAGGCTACACAAATAACAGGTAAAATTCAAAAAGTCTAATTTGGTCATTCCGACTAATATGTGTATTATTCAGCAGCACTCACATAAATGGCTAGCGCAGCTGAATATATGCATGTTTGACCTTTCATATTATATGTTGACTGCACAGCTGAACATTGAACTCATGGATGGTAATTTCCTAACAGGGTCCTAGTTAAGCGGCTGTTAAGGTGCTGCTTTAAGCTTATTTTATAAAAACAACTAAGCACATACTTGTCTTTATACAATTGTACCTTAAGCAGCAACAATCATATCATAAGTTAGAGAAAAGCACAGACATTAATGGTAGTGCATGTACAGTAAATTGTGCGTAGATTGAGAAATACTACATACTCGTGTACTACTTCCCCACTCCACCCACGGTCTGCCCAAACCCCGCACATGTGCATATCACTGACAACGGAAACACCATCAAGAAATATGCGGACCTTTACACTGGTTAGTACTCTATAAAAGGCCTTTTGCACACACAAATGACTAAAATAACCCCCAGTTACTGTAGATGCCTACCTGGCTCCTAAAAGAATGCATTTCCTTAGAAAATTACCCCATGATGGCCAGTTTTACATTTTTATAGCATCGTCTAGGAGGTGTGGTGTTGGGTGATCATGATTTTTTAGTGTAATTGTCAAAATGTCATGGGGGGGGGGTTGGGACCTGACATTCTGAAATTTAATTGTGAGAAATGTGTGGCTGAACTTTTGCTTAGGACTCCAAATACCTTTGCACCTGTATAACAGCAGTTAGCAGTAGGGTTGCCAACCGGCCGGTTTTCAGCCGGCCTGGCCGGTTTTTCCATGGCCAGGACGGCTGCTGGCACAGATGTAAAACCGGCCATTGAAAAGCCGGTTTTTTGCTCTGGCCGCAAGATCGGGAGCGGCCAGAGCAAAAAACCAGCTTTTGTCCCGAAGTCCGCGGCGCGAACGCGATTCCCCATAGCAGTGCAGCCGCTGCTTTTGCTTTGTACAGAGCAGCGGCTGCAATACACTTACATTGAAAACTAAAGATAAACTGTGTGAGGAGCCCTCCGGTCATCGCAGAGCCCGAGGAAGTGATGTCATGGGGGTGGGCTCCTCACAGGTTGTCTTTCCTTTTCAAATTAACTTTAGCTGCAATAAAGTTAATTTGAAAAGGAAAGACAACCTGTGAGGAGCCCGCCCCCATGACATCACTTCCTCGGGCTCTGCGATGACCGGAGGGCTCCTCACACAGTTTGTCTTTACTTTTCAAAGTAAGTGTATTGCAGCCGCTGCTCTGTACAAAGCAGAAGCAGCGGCTTGGGCAGGGGGGGGTGGTGGTGGTGTGAGTGAACCAGCAGGGGAGGGGGGTGATGGTGTGAGTGAACCAGCAAGGGGGGGGGGGTGGTGTGAGTGAACCAGCAGTGGAGGGGGGTGTGTGAGTGAACCAGCAGGAGGGGGGTTGGTGTGAACCAGCAGGGGCGGGGGTGAGTGAGTGACCCAGCAGGAGGGGGGAGTAAGTGACAGGGGGGTGGGTGAGTGAACCAGCAGTGGAGGGGGGGGGGTGGTGTGAGTGAACCAGCAGTGGAGGGGGAGGGTGTGAGTGAACCAGCAGGGGAGGGGGGTTGGTGTGAACCAGCCGGGGAGGGGGGTTGGTGTGAGGGAAACAGCCGGGGAGTGGGTGAGTGAGTGACAGGGGGGTGAGTGAGTGAACCAGTAGGGAGGGGAGGGGAGGGGAGGGGTGGTGTGAGTGAACCAGCAGGGGAGGGGGGGTGAGTGAGTCAGCAGGGGGGGTGAGTGAGTGAACCAGCACTGAGGGGGGGTGTGAGTGAATCCTCTGTAATTTTTGTGGGTGGCGCTGGGGGCGGAGAATGGGTGGAGCATGGCGAGCCACAGGTGTCAGGTTTTTCTCGGTGAAAAAGTTGGCAACCCTAGTTAGCAGACCCATACTTTACTGGTTCCGGTACTTCCGTGTCTGGCGCTTATTGAAGCAGAAAGGGCAAAGTATGATTTAGTGGTGAGAGCCAGGGGATTGGGAATTAGGATTCAAAGTAAGTGTCCATGAGTTCTACAGTCAGGCCTAGCTGACTGCAGAGACTTTGGCCTATCTCAGTCTAGCTCAACTAGAATTGGGTAAGTACTGGTAAGAAGTACTGAGACTGCACATTCTTGGACTGGCTCTATGTTTTCATGCTCCTTTTTTCTACTGGGCAAATGAGAAATATAATAATTCATTTCATGAAATTCACGTGACTGGTAGACTGGCGCTGCTTGCTCTAGACTGGTCTTGATGGCTGAGATGAAGCCAGGAAAATCGGGAAGCCCACTCTTAAGAAAGCAGCATTGCGAGCATGAAGCTCGGACTAGAGTGATTTAAAACCTGCTTCCCTTTTAAGCTTTAACAGCAGCTAACCAAGATGAATGATTATCCAGTCCCTGGGCTGACCTGGTGCACTAAGAAGAACAAAGCCAATGAGCAGAAATTGTTTCGAGAAACCGAGAGGAAAGAATACAGAAATAGAGACTAGGACAGCGCATCAGGATTGCAAGTCCCAGCTAGTCTCTGCTCAATTTGCTTCCTAGTACAATGCATGTATCTTTTTTTGTTGTTGTTATGATTGCAAAAGCCTTTTATCTATTCCCTCAGGGCCAATTCTGATGCAGGCGGTGCCCCCCAAACTGGTCCCCATGGGAATGAGAATAGCGGCACCCCTCTCCCCACTGGACCCCACCCCAGGAGAAAGGAGCTTTCTTGAAACCTTGTTTGCCGCTTTTTTAAAAATTTTGTGAAGGCAGTCGTGGTAGCCTGGAAGGGTTAGGAGCAATACTGGCAAGCCAGGAAAAGTGTGGGCTGTTTTGAGGCAAGTACTTGCCTCACATCAATGGCAGGGAGACTACCACGGAGAAGGGTCAGTTTCTTCTATATTTACCTCCTCATAAGAACATAAGATATGCCATACTGGGTCAGACCAAGGTCCATCAAGCCCAGTATTCTGTTTCCAACAGTGGCCAATCTAGGTCATATGTACCTAGCAGTTTCCCCAAGGGACACAGGTTCCACAATGCTTGTATTGGTTCAAGCATTGATATCCTGGGTCCCTTCTTAATAATGGTTTATGGACCTTTTCCTCCAGGAACTTGTCCAAACCTTTTTTAAACCCAGCTACACTAACAGCCTTTACTACATCCTCCGGTAACAAATTCCAGAGTTTGATTACACGTTGAGTGAAAAAATATTTTCTTTTATTAGTCTTAAATAGTTTACCCTGTAGCTTCATTGCATGTCCCCTAGTCTTTCTATATTCTGATAAGGTAAACAATCGATCTACCTGGCTTACAATTCCACGTGTAGCACAGTACCTAGATTGCCTGACCCTAAATCCAGCCCTGTATGCCCTTCTTTCAAAGACACTCTCAAAACAAGGAGCCTTGGTTTCAATTAATTATGAATAACAATCCTCATAGTATCTAATTACATAAGCCCTTTAGCCTACCCAGCACCACCTAAGGTAAATCCCCTGAGGACAGTGTTCCTGCCCAAAAGGCTTTCGGTCTAGGAGGCTACGATTTCTACTACTATTGATCATTTTTGTAGCGCTACAAGGCATATGAAGCATTGTAAGCGACATGTAAAAGACGGTCCCTGCTCATCAGAGCTTACAATCTAGTCAACACAGACAACACAGCAGCTGGGGACAGGGATAGAACTTTTCCATCGTTGACTTCCACAGATGTATAGAAAACACGATGGCAGAAAAAGACCACATGGCCTATCTAGTCTGCCCTTCCATATCAACTAGAATAGTCCTCTTTTTTCCTTTAGAGATCTTCTGTGTCTGTCCCATGCTTTCTTGAATTCAGAACACTGACCTCGTCTCTACTACCTCCATTGGGAGACTATTTCAAGCATCTATCACTCTTTCCATAAAGAAATATATCCGCATATTACTCCTGAGTCTATCCCCTTTCACCCTCATCCTATGCCCCCTCGTAGCAAAGCTTGCTTTCAATCAAAAGAGACTCTCTTTATGCCATGGAGGTATTTAAATGTCTCTATCATATCTCCTCTATCCCACCTTTCCTCTAACATATACATATTAAGATCTTTAAGTTTGTCCTCATATGCTTTATATCAAAGACCACTAACTTTTTTAATAGCCACCCTCTGCACTGACTCCATCCTGTTTACATCCTTTTGAAGGTGCGGTCTCCAGAACTGCACACAATACGCCAAATGAGGTCACACCAGAGATTTATACAGAGGCACTATCACCTCCTTTTTTCTGCTGGCCATTACTCTCCCTATGCACCCAAGCATCCTTCTGGCTTTTGCCGTCATCTTTTCTACCAGCTTAGCCACTTTAAGATCATCACAAATAATCATGACCAGGTCTCGTCCTTTTTTTGTAGAAAGAAGTACTTCGCCCCTTACACTGTACTGCTCCCTTGGATTTTTGCAGCCCACATGCATGACTCTGCATTTTTTAGCATTAAATCTCAGCTGCCAAATTCTCAACCATTCTTCAAGTCTAGCTAGATCCCTCCTGGATGTTTACTCAATTACAGATTTTGGTATCATCCGCAATGAGGCAAACCTTACCCGACAGCCCTTCCACAATATCACTAACAAAGATGTTAAAATGAATCGGACCAAGGACAGATCCCTGGGGCACACCACTGGTAACCTCTTTCTCCTCAGAGTGAGCTCTGTTTACCTCTCCATGGTGCAACTGCACCTTGAGCATTGTGTATAATTATGACCTCCTCATCTCAAGAAATATATAGTGGCATTAGGGAAAGTATAGAGAAGGGTAACCGAAGTGATAAAGGGGATGGAACGACTATTCTATGTGGAAAGGCTAGGGTCTTCAGCCTGGAGAAGAGATGGCTGAGGAGACATATGATAGAGGTCTATAAAATCCTGAGTGGAGTGGAACAGGTAGACATGAATAGAGTATTTGTTTTCTCATGAAGCTACAAAATAATATATTTAAAATTGATAGGAGACTCAAAACATTATGACAATTCTACAATAACGATTATATACATCTGCGAATATGCTGGAACTTAGCTGGAGATTGGGGTAGTTTGTAGACCACAAGAAATTCATATTGGGTGCCTAAGACGCCCATTATGAATAGATACAATGTACCCATTGTAACTTTTAAACAATGTATGGAAGGAATGTTGAATTAGATAAAGGTGCTGATAAATTCTTCCCTAGAGAAGGAGAAGGTGCCCCACCTGACTAAAAGGAGCAGCGGTTTCACCAATTCTGAAGGTGTTGATAGAAATAATTGTAAAAACATTCACTTATGTTGCCTAACTTGATAGAGAAAGGTGTCTGTCATCAAATTAGTGAGCTTTTGGAAGATTACAAAGATATGCCAGATGAAGGTCAAAAAGGTTTTTGAATAAGGAGTGGTACAGAAACACACTTGACTGCTGTACCGGATCAGATATATTTTTATCTAGACAAGGGGGCACCTGTTCTGTTGATATCTTTAGATATGTCAGCAGCATCTGACCTTGTAAAGGTAGAAATACTGATTGACCACTGTCGGCAGGTTAGAATTAGAGGTATTCTATAAACATGGATAGTCCTTCTCGTTCACGGAAGAGTGAAGTTTGAAAGTTAGATATAGAAACTAGTGGTCTGGGAAACACAATCGATCGGGGGGGGGGGGGGGTCCATAAGGCTCCTTTCTCTCTCTTCTTCTGTTCAATATATATATTCAACCTGTAGGAAAAGTCATTCAGAAGTATGGTGTAATGATTACGCCTCTGAAGATGACAAACCATTGCTTGCTCCATTAGAAGAGGACAAAACACAGGCTTTGCAGAATATTAATGAATGCGTAAATGAGATCACGATATTGCTAGATCATAGTAGATTAGTAGAAATATTGAATGTAACTAAGTCTGTTTTTTAGGAATGGGAGGAACCGATAAGAATATATTAAGTAGACTTCCGGTTTGGCAATGAGCTGATCGGACGGCTCACGATCAGCTCCGGGCAACTTGCCCCACAAAACGGCTAAAAAAACCCTTGCAAACCTTTTCGGGCCACCTGCATGGATTCTCCCCTCACGAGGTTTTCAGCATCAACGTTGAAGAGACTTGCGACTGTCCTTGCCTAATCAAGACCGGCAACTAACGGTAGCTGAAAACGTGCTGGGGCCGATCGGACACTACCCCCACCGCTACCATCAGCTTTTCCCTCACGGGGTACTGTGCCTCCAGCGGCGAAGGGACCCGCGGCCATTCCGGCCCACTCGGAAACGACCATTGCAAATATTAAAAGTGTGCCGGGGCACGATCGGACACTTCTTGCACCGCCAGCATCAGGCTTACCTTCACCAGGTACTGTCCCTCTGGCGGGAAGAGGCTTGTGGCCTTCCCTGCCCAATCGGGGCAGGCAACTCTATTTCACAGGCGGCGCGACGGGGTATTCTCCCCACCACTACCATCCGCTCTGCCCCCATGGGGTGCTGGCCCCCAGCAGCGTAGAGACTTGCGGCTGCCTTGTCCGGCCGGGGCAGACAATCGCACGTGAGAGAAGGAGCATCGGGCCGCGATCGAGCACCTCCCCCACTACTCTTCCTAATTCTTTCTATAAGAGGTGTGGTACCTCCAGCGGAGAGGGGGCCTGTGATCATTCCTGCCCGGTCGGGGTAGACAGCTGCAGACAAACAACGGCGTGATCGAGCACTCCTCTCAACGCCATCATCAGCTCTCTTCTCCCTTGGGGAAGTGCCTCTAGCGGCGAGGGGACCGGCGACCATCCCTGCCCAACTGAAGTGGGCAACTACATCTAAAAGTAAGCGCGCTAAGGCGCGATCAGACATCTCTTTTACTGGCCTATTTAACTTTTCCCTCCGGGGGTATTGAGCCTCTAGCAGTGAGGAGGCCTGCGGCTGTCTCTGCCTGGTCGGGGCGGGGGGTGTTTACCTGGTGCTGGAGGCCGTCCCCCCCCCCCCCCGCTACGAAGTTGGATGGCGACGAAAGGGCCACGACGAGAGAAGCCGCGTGCCATGGAGGGAAAAATGGCGGAGGGCGCGCCTGTTAGCCCGAAACCTGGTGGCACTTCGGATCTGGTCACGGAGGTTAGTGCCGTGGTGGTCCAGGCGCTAGCTTCTCGATTTCAAGACCTGGCAGACCAGATACAGACTGTTAGCCAACGGTTTGCTGACTTTACCGGGAGGATAGACCAAGTGGAGACCCGTGTCTCAGCTGTAGAGGACACCCAGCAGTCCTTAGTAGCTAAAGTGGAGGCCTTGGAGACTCTGGTAAAGCAGCAGGGTGACAAGCTGGACGAGCTTGAAAACCGGGGGAGGCGCAAGAACCTGCGTTTCATCGGGATACCGGAGAGTGTGGCGGATGGCGCCCTTTTCGGCTACTTGCAGACCTGGATTGAAAACCTGTTGCATAATCAGGACGGGGATCCCGTAAAGTTGGAGCGCGTGCATCGACTTGGACAGCGGAGGGAGCAGGCGAGGCGGCCGCGAGCAGTTATTGCACGCTTTTTGGACTACCGACAAAAGGAAGCGGTGTTAAAAGCCGCCCGGAGTCGAAGACTGCGACCACAGGACTCGGAACCGATACTTGTGTTTCAGGACTACTCGGCCCTAGTTAGTCAGCAGCGCCGGGCCTTCTCGGGGATCTGCACACAATTGCTGAATAAAGGAGTGCGATTCTCACTGCTGTATCCTGCCCGGCTTAGAGTGGAGGTCCAGGGACAGAACCGCTACCTGACGACACCGGCAGCGGCCTCTGCTCTCTTGGAAACTCTCAATGCCCACGCTGTTCCGCCCTCGTGAAGCCTGGATCGCCAAAGGGAATGACATTTGGATATCCCGCTGAAGGGGAGGGGCCCAAAGACCGGATGTAGCTCTGGACTAGAGCAGCTAGTTTTTGTTTTCTTTCCTCTCTGCTCCCGGTGTTGCACTGTTACTTTCTTGGTTTGTTTGGGATGTGCCTTGCTACATCGGGCCATATTGTGTCAACTGTTCCTTTGTCTAAGATCCTTAGCTGGCAACACTGTTAAACTGTTATTATGTTTCAATTGTTTCGTGGAGCAACTGTATGTGCAGCTCATTACTGTTTAAGTTGGGTGAATGGCATACTTGTATGGGTGGTTAGGTGCAGATCTGAGTGGGGGGGGAGGGGGGTGTTATGTGTGTAAAAGGGGACTGAGTGGATGAGTGAGTGGGTTGTGTATGTTATACCTATGACATTTCCTAGATGTTTCGTTTAATTTCCGTGGTGGCCTTTAGCGGCTGAATGGGGCCCCTCTATGTCATTTTGTGAGCAATCAGATGGCAGCCCTACCGACTCGAGGGGTGGGGGGGTGGTAGGGGTAGATTCATATGGTGGCCTTCGATTATGCCTCAGAGGTGAAACATGGTTACCTTACCTATCAGGGGGGGGGGGGATGTGGAGGGGAGGTGTAGGGCCCTAGAATTAGGGATGGGGGTGATAGGAGACTTGGGGGACAAAGGCCCGTGGGGGTAGTGGAAGGGGGGGCCTGGGGGTACTTAGTTCCAATACTTAATGGAGTAGATCAAGGAGTGCTGGGGCCCTAGGGATGAGTGGAGAGGGGCAGTGGTGGGGAGTACTGCAACGTCCATCTCGGGGTGGTTTAAAGGAGAATGGAATTCTATTAGCTAGTTAGGTTTAATGTTGGAGCCGGGGAAGTATGGGGCGGACCCGACTGCCATAGGGAAGTTGTCCAGCCGGATGGGTGGACTTGATCGTTTAAGGGTGTGGAAGTGGAGGGGGGGTGGGGGGGTGGGAGGGGGAGGGGGACGAAGGGATAGGATAGTGCACACAGGGCCAGAGTGGAACCGTTTAACACAGGGGAGACTACCATTTCGGAAGTCATGGACTTTTGGAGGCTGGCTGCGGGCTGGGACAGCCACCCTCCTCTCAATTGGCAGATGTGCATGGGAAGACATCGGTAATAGTTTTGCGTTCTGAAGATCGTATCTTGGAATGTGTGTGGTATTGGTAACCCTATCAAGAGATATAAAGTCTTGCAGGCCTTGGCTCGTTTCCACTGTGACGTGGCTATGCTACAAGAAACTCACCAAACTGTGGTTGAACATAACAAATTGCAACGGGACTGGGTGGGGCAGGTCTGGGGGGCCCCGGCCAGTGGGAAGAAGGGCGGGGTGGTCATTTTAGTTCACAAGCGCCTTCGATTTGAGGCAGTGCGGGAGTATGCGGACCCGGAAGGCCGGTATTTTTTGCTGTATGGTACCCTATCTGGAAAGCCTCTTATTCTTGGGACTATATATAGCCCAAATGTTCTGGATAGGACGCTATATGCTCGTCTGGCCTCTAGGATTGAGCAGTGGCCGGAGGCCCCTCTGGTGCTGGTGGGCGATCTGAATGGGGTCCTTGATATCGCTCTGGACACGGAGACGGGAGCGGGGGAGAGATCTCGGGCACCGGCCACCAAGGCTCTGCAGGCCTTACGTACTCGGTTGGGGCTGGTAGACCCTTGGCGCTTATTACATCCTATGGAACGCGACTTCACACACCAGTCCCGGGCCCATGGTTCGCATGCCAGGATAGATTACACTCTTATTTCTGAAAGGCTTTTTGCGCAGGTGGAGGAAGCACAGATTGGCCCCATGGAAATATCTGATCACACTCTTATTTGGGTGAGTCTCACTTAGGAAACTCGAGCCCCGCAATCACGGATTTGGCGCTTTCCCATGGATTTATATTGTGATCAGGCTTTCCAGGGTTATCTCACACAATGTTGGCTGGATTTCCGGAAAAATCATGAGAATCATGAGGTTGACCCGGAGTTGCTATGGGAGACAGCGAAGGTGGTGTTGCGGGGAGATATAATAGCATATGCAGCTAGGAAACGCAAAGTGCTGGCAGCACGGATCCTTTACTTGGAAAAACAGACCGTGAAAGAGCGCAGACGGTGTGCAAGTAATCCCACCCCGGTTAATAGAAAAAGATTATGGGAGGCCCAGGTGGCTCTCAATGAGCTCATACATCAACGGGCAAAAAAGTCCCACATGTATTTTCGCTACTAACTATATCGCTTTGGAGATAAGCCAGGGAAGCTCCTAGCGAGGTGTCTTCGGGGAAGTAGAGGGACTCGTTCGATAGTTGCCTTGCGGGATGATCAGGGGCAATTACGGAAGGACAGTCGGGAGATAGCACAGGTGTTTCGTACTTATTTTCAGAAGTTCTATGCTAGAAGGCAGGGGTCCCCGTTGGATATGATGGAGTATTTTCGGGAGCTACAGCTCCCCAAGATTACGGATGCTCAGTGGGCACATCTTGATTCGCCTGTGACCGTGGAAGAGGTGATCAAAGGGATACGTGGTGCTAATTGCTACCGTGCTCCGGGCCCTGATGGGTTTGGGGCAGAATTTTATAAGCTGCTCAGTGAGAAGATATCTCCGATTCTAGTGGACATGTATCGAAACCGGATCGACCGAGGCACGTTTACGTGGGGAAACAACCATGCCCACATCATTCTGATACCTAAACCAGGGAAGGATCCTACTCAAGCTGCCTCATACCGGCCTATCTCCCTACTAAACTTTGACTTGAAAGTGTTAGCTAAAATTCTGGCTGATCGATTGGCGGATGTCCTGGGCGAGCTGGTACACGAGTCACAGGTGGGGTTTGTAAAAGGATGCTACGCTGTCCGTAATTTGCGTAAAATATTGGCATCATTAGAATGGGTCCGAGAGCAAAATTTGTCATCCTTGTTAATCAGTTTTGACGCCGAGAAGGCCTTTGATCAGGTTCACTGGGACTACCTGCAGTTTCTCCTGCCTAAATATGGTATCGGGGAGATGTTTTGTAAAATGGTGGACTTACTTTACACGGATCCGACAGCAGGTATTTCTTGTAATGGGGTGCTTTCTGACTCCTTTCCATTGGAGCGGGGTACGCGACAGGGCTGTCCCCTCTCCCCATTGCTCTTTGTGTTATCTTTAGATCCGTTGGTGTGTAGCATTGAGTCCTCTCCAAGTATACGAGGGGTAAGGGTTGGGGCTCAAGAATTCAAACTGGCGGCATTTGCTGATGATTTATTAGTACATGTGCTCTCGCCCCAGCGATCGCTCACCAACCTACTAGAGGAGTTTGTCCTTTTCGGAGCATTTGCAGGATTGCGGATAAATATGGACAAATCTGAAGCGCTGGATGTTGTGGGTTCACTAAGGGGAACTTGGCGGGGAGTTTTCCCTCTTCGTTGGGCGGAGGAGGCTTTCTTGTATCTGGGTATTCTGCTGCCTCGGGATCCCAAGGCGCTTTATAAACTTAACTTCGACCGATTCTTTTCGAAGATACAGACTCAGCTGCAGGCCTGGACCCCTCTTCCCTTGTCATTGTCTGGCCGATTGGCGGCTATAGGGATGGTTATATTTCCTCGGCTGCTGTATTGGCTGCAAACACTACCGGTGTGGTTGCTACATAAGGATCTTCAAAAGATAGAAAGGGAAGTCCGGAAATTTCTTTGGGGGGCAGCTAGAGCTCGGATACCCTTGTCTAGATTGAGGGGTGGTTGGAAAAGGGGCGGAATGGGACTTCCCGACTTGTCTCAGTATGCTTTGGCATGTCAGGCCAGACATTTGGGGGATTGGCTGGGTGCCACTGATTATTATACGCCTAGGTCCCTAGAGGCGGCCTTGCTAACCCCCCACGCGCTGGAGGCCGTGGTGCACCTGGATGGTGCGCTGTTGCCGCCTAGGGTGAGGAATAGTGTTCTGGTGGCCCCGCTTCGGCGTACCTGGCAGAGGCTGAATACTATTTGGGGCAGTTCTCCCCGGGTGTCTAGTTGGCTTCCCCTGCAGGGAAATGTTACTTTTGTTCCGGGTACGGATTCCGCTGTATTTAGGCAGTGGAGGGGGAAGGGGATAAAGTGTCTCGGGCATGTGGTCACGTTAGAGGGCTGTTGTAAACCCTTGGATATGCTCTGTAAAGAATGCGACTTGAATCAGGGTACCTCCCGCTTTGCGTATATCCAGCTTCGGCATTATGTGGAATCTCTACCACAGACGGGTTTGCATGAGGCTCATTCTGCGAGAATTATCGACTTTTTGGCCCTGGGGACGGATTGTCCACCTCGGGTAGCGGTGTTAAAACGTAAGCTGGATCAATGTGGCACCCCCCGCGACTTTTCCAAAGAGGAGGCGGCTTGGGCGCAAGAACTAGGGTGTGAGGTCCCTCCAGGCGCGGTTGGAGCGGCCTTACGGCGGATTGCTCGACTAGTTGAGGGTACCAGATGGCGGGAGACGCAATTCAAGTGTATAATACGGGCTTACTTCTCCCCGAGGCGAGCGCTGCGAACGAGGCTAACTGACTGTGGTGGTTGTCCTAGGTGCGCCCTACCTTTGGCAGACTTGGGCCACATGTGGTGGGGTTGTGGGCGCATTAAAGCATATTGGGCGCGTATTGAGGCTTATTTAAGCGTCTTATTACGTCAACCCGTCCCGTGGTCGGGTTTGTTGGTTGCTTTGGACTGTTTGGGGCCCCTACAGGTTAAAGGGAAATGGGGGCGCATCTTAGCGCGTAAAGCTTGTTTGGTGGGGAAAGGCCCCATTCTTCGTAAGTGGAGAGAGAAGTCAGCCCCTACCTTCTGGGAGTGGCGTATTAGCTTTCATCATCTCATGCTACAGGAGAGTAGAGCGGCCAGGGGGAATCCTCAGTGTTGGGCCTCCTTCTTGCTGATATGGACGCCCTACATCCAGAGTTTAGGTCCCAAAGCTAGGAGCGAGGTTTTAGCTATGGGGTAATTCTGCAATTCAGGGTTGTCGGGTGCGGGGAGGGAGTTGGTGGCTGACTGGGATAGGAGATGTATGGGTTCCCAGTGGGTAGCGGTTTGGCTCTGGCTTGGGGGAGGGGGGTAAGGGGAGTTGGGGGGTGGGGGTGGGGGGGAGGGTTCCTTTAGTATACCACAAGGGAAAGAGTCCTTAGCGGGCTTCTATGAGTATCGGGGCTTTTCTGCTCTCTCTTTCTTCTCTCTTCTCTCTGGGACGCGAGGGCTCTTGGATGGGGATAAGACACAACCCTGTCCAGGAAATTGTTTAGGAAGGATGCCTTTCTTGCTATAACCTTCGGAGGGATGGGGGAGGGACAAGGGGGGGGGGAAGAACTCACGAAAATAAGTATCTATGTTCTTAAAATGGTTGTATTGTTGAACTGGTGTTTAATAAACAAATTTTGGAAAAAAAAAAAAAAAAGAATATATTAAGTATACCACTGATAATGATGGTGCTCCATTCTCCTGGGTTACAGAATTTCAATCCTAGGGTTGAGGATAGAAAGTGAAGGGGTGGTTCCAAGCATATCGCCAGTGTAACTACCTCTGTTTTTTTATAAAATGAAATTGGTTCGTCAACTGAAACTATATTTAGGTGAGAAGGAACTAGGATCGATAGCACAGTCATTATTAGCAAGTGTTCTTAGTTACTGCAACATGTTATATGTGAGATTAAATGGAAAATGGCTAAAAAAAATTATAGATCACACAAAATACAATAGCTAGGTTGGGAGGAAATTGCTTGATCATTGTTGAGGAAGTTACATTGACTTCCTGCAAGGGAAAGGTGTAGTTTTAAATGATTAATATTAACATTCAAGGCCATGAGAAATGGAAAACTCCTGTATTTAAAAAATAGACTATGGCGTTATATTACAGTATGAAAAGACAACCACGCTCCTCCCAAGACAATCTCTTAGAAATCCTTGACATGATGTTTCTGCATGAGGTAACATACTTTCAGTCTGGTTGGTCCTGAGCGATGGAATTCCTTACCAGTATATTTAAGAGAGAAAACCAGAGCTTTTTCAAGGGAGTACACGGTGGTACAGAGTTCCGGACCCTTCTCACTGCCTGCTAAAACTGATCCATGGTCCTCATGTGTTAATGAAAGAGCCCTGCATAGGAGTACCGGCACCTTTTCTTCTAGGAAAAACGTACTGGAGAGAACCAATTTATTGAGCTTTAGGAAGGGTAAAAACTTTATAATTCCCTGCAGAAGAGTAAGACTGAGAGATCAATTCTTTGTAACTGACTTCAAAGAATGGAGCTGATATCTTCTGTACCTCAATCAATTCTTTAATTTCTTATACTCCAAACGTTATTTTTTATATGTTATTATAAAAATAATGAAATAATGCAGTGGATGTGTCTCTCCATAGCGACACCATTCCCTTTTAATAACCAATTGGGCATTAAAATTTAGAAAAACATCAGTGAGCTTAATAATATGCCTGAAGACGTATGCTTTGTCGGTAAGCACAGTGGGGGTGTGGTTCGGGGAGCCTGGACAGAGTTCACCAATATATGCATTGATTACGAAATACCTTCATCTGCGCGCGTACTTGTGAACTTTGCGCTAGAGAGCAGCAGTAAATATCTGTGCCAAATTTAAGGGGTGATCCCTGCCCTTAGACTAGTATTTAAAAAGACAAGTAAGCGCCTACCTATCTTTATAAAATAGGCTTAAAACAGAAACATTTTGGATGCCTTAACATAAAATTACCCTCTGTAGGACAGTGGTTTCTCAACCAATTTCTTGAACACCTTCAGCCAGTCAGCTTTTCTGAATATGCATGAAACAGCTTTACATAGAAGGGAGGCAGTGCATCGCTGCCTCTGTCCAGATAGCAGATGACATTTTGCTACTCCATCTTCCTTCCGCCTCTTCGTTAGATGGTGTCAGACTGATAAGAGGGATTTCCAGCACTATCCATGAGATGGCTGAAAATACGCAGATAGCGGGGTTATATGTTCACCTAACTGACTGGTTGTGTCCCAAGGACTGTGTTGAGAATCCTTGCTAAAGAGCTTTCAGTCACCATGCGAGTCCTGGATGAAATATCTTTGCTTCACCATCTTATTCCAACTGACTCAGGAGGCATGCATTAATCGTGTAGGTCGCAGAAGCTTTATAAATGTTTTAAATAGGCTATTAAACTGATAAAATATTGCCTTTCATAAATTTACTAGAGTAAGACAAAGGTGGAGTTAAAGAACATCGTAGACTGCAGAGAAAAAATGTAGAAATTATCTTTGGTGATGATATTAGATGCTGTTAAGTGCCATTGAGTCGATGTCTACCCTACAGCGACCCTATGGATAGTTGTCCTAAAATGTGTTTGGTCTTCAGTCAGGCAGCTAATTGTTGATAGAGTAGCACCCATAGCCACTCTATCCATCACACTGATGGTCTTCCTCTGTTGTGTTGATCTTTAACCTTGCCAAGCATGACCTCTAACGATCTTACTCTTTACTTGATGTGTCCGAAGTATGAAAATTGATGTCTTGTCATTTCAGCTTCTAACAAAAGATAACATTATCAGGGCCGGCCCGTCCATTGAGCAAGAATGTTGTTTGCACAGGCCCCCGCGTTTCAGGGGGCCCCGCGCAAACAACATTCTTAATTAAAAGCCCAATTTTTAAAAAAAACAAAAAAACCCTGGCTACTGCTGCTGCCGCTGCTGCCGGAATCAACGTCCCATGGCCCCACCTCCTGCCCAGCAAAGCCCTCGTTACATCAAGTCTCTAGGCGCCGGCTTTCAGAGCCGCGAAGAGAGAGTTTCTCTCGTGGCTCTGTTAAGCCCACCAGAGAAACTCTCTTCGCGGCTCTGAAAGCCAGCGCGGAAGGGAGTGATGCAACAAGGGCTCTGCCGGGCAGGCGGGGGGGGGGGGGCGCGGGACATTTGATTCTGCTGCTGCCACGGTGGCAGCGGCAGCAGCAAAAGCCGGTTTTGTTTCTTTTTTAAATTTACCCTGGGTTGAGGGGGGGGGAGGGATGGGCTGGTAATGGTCTTTGGGGGGGGGGCTAAGATTGAAAATGAGGTGATGGGGGGGTTAGGACTGGAAGTGGAGGAGTGGCCTAGTGGTTGGGGCAAGGTACTTCAGGCCAGAAGGTCGGGGGTTCAAATCCCACTAGAGGACAGCAACCTTGGGACAGAAGGACTGGGGTTTCTAGTCCCACAGGTGCTCCTTGTGGTCTTGGGCAAGCCACTTAACCCTCCATAGCCCATGTTCCCTGTAAAATAGTTATCTCCAAGTTATAATGCCCTGTTCAATGTAATTTCAGTTTGTTCAATGTAAACTGCACTGATGCAGAATAGCGTGGTATATAAGAGAATGTAAATAAATAAATAAAAGTGGGCTGATGGGGGGTTAGGACTGGTAATGGGCTATGGGGGGGGGGCTAAGATTGAAAATGGGGCGATGGGGGGGATATGACTGGAAGTGGGCTGATGGGGGGTTAGGACTGCTAATTGGCTATGGGGGGCTAAGATAGAAAATGGGGGGGTTAGGACTGGAAGTGGGCTGATGGGGGGGGTTAGGACTGGTAATGGGATATGGGGGGGCTAACATAGAAAATGGGGTGATGGGGGGGTTAGGACTGGAAGTGGGCTGATGGGGGGTTAGGACTGGTAATGGGATATGGGGGGCTAGGACTGGAAATGGGTTGATTGGGAGGGTTAGAACTGGAGGTGGACTGATGGGGGGGTTAGGACTGGTAATGGGCAATGGGGGGCTAGGACTAAAAATGGGCAGATGGGGAGGGTTAGGACTGGAAATGGGCTGAGTGGAAGGGGGGCTTGAACTGCAAATAGCTGATGGGGAGGGGGGCTTGGAATGGAAATGGGCTGTGAGGGGAGAAGCTAGGACTGGAAATGGAATGAGTGGGGGGGAGCTAGAACAGGAAATGGTGTGATGGAGGGGCTAGGATAGGACTGGAAATGGGCTGTTGGGGGTGCTAAGATTGGAAATGGGCCGTGGTGGGGGCTTGGATTGAAATGGACTCATGGAGGGGCTAGAACTGGAAGTAGGCTCATGGGGGGCTTGGATTGGAAGTGGGCTGAGTGGAGGGGAGCTAGGATTTGACATGGGCTGATGGTGGGGCTAGGAAATGACTAGAAATGGGCTGATGGGGGGCTGGGATTGGAAATGAGCTGATGGAGGGACTCAGATAGGACTGGAAACATAGAAACATGATGACAGAAAAAGACCACATGGCCTATCTATTCTGTCCTTCCATAACAACAACTACAACAGTCCACTTTTTACCTTTAGAGATCCTCTGTGTTGGTCCCATGCTTTTTTGAATTCAGTTACTGTCCTCATCTCTACCACCTCACTGGGAGACTATTCCACGGATCCACTACTCTTTCTGTAAAGAAATATTTCCGCATATCACTCCTGAATCTGTCTCCCTTCACCCTCATCCCATGTCCCCTCATAGCAGAACTTGCTTTCAATTGAAAGAGGCTCTCTCCCTGAACATTTATGCCACGGAGGTATTTAAACATCTCAATCATATCACCTCTATCCCGCCTTTCCTCTAAGGTGTACATATTAAGATCCTTAAGTCTGTCCTCTTATGCTTTATAATGAAGCCCACTAACCATTTTAGTAGCCACCCTCTGCACCGACTCCATCCTGTTCACATCCTTTTGAAGGTGCGGTCTCCAGAATTGCATACCATACTCCAAATGAGGTCGCACCAAAGACTTATACAGAGGCATTATCACCTCCTTTTTTCTGCTAGCCATTCCTCTCCGTATGCACCCAAGCATCCTTCTAGCTTTTGCCGTCACCTTTTCTACCTCTTTAGCTACTTTAAGATCATCAGACACAACCACGCCTAGGTCCCGCTCTTCTTTAGTGGACAAAAGTACTTCACCTCCTATACTGTATTGCTCCCTTGGATTGCTGCAGCCCAAATGCATGACCTTACATTTTTAACATTAAATCCCAGCTGCCAAATTCTAGACCATTCTTCAAGCTTAGCTAGATCCCTCCTCATGTTATTTACACCTTCCTGGGTGTCTACTCTATTGCAGATTTTGGTATCATCTGCAAAGAGGCAAACCTTACCCGACAGCCCTTCCGCTATATCACTAACAAAGATGTTAAAAAGAATCGGACCAAGGACAGATCCCTGGGGCACACCACTGGTAACATCCTTCTCCTCAGAGTGAGCTCCATTTACTTATACTCTTTGTCGCCTCCCACCCAACCAATCTCTAACCCAAGCAGTAACTTTAGGGTCCATCCCTAGGGTGCTCAGTTTGTTTATAAGTCACCTGTGAGGAACAGTGTCAAAGGCTTTACTGAAATCTAAATACACCACATCTAGAGCTCTCCCTCGGTCCAACTCCCTGGTCATCCAGTCAAAGAAATCAATCAGATTTGTCTGACAAGACCTGCCTCTGGTGAATCCATGCTGCCTCGGATCCTGTAATCCGCTGGACTCCAGAAACCTCACTATTTTCTCTTTTAGCAGCGTTTTCAATAATTTACTCACCACCGAAGTTAAACTAACCGGCCTGTACTTTTCAACCACATCCTTACTTCCGCTTTTGTGTAAAGGCACCACATGAGCCTCTCTCCAGTCCTTTGGCACCACTCCCGACTCCAAAGAGGCATTGAAAAGGTCAGTCAGTGGAGTTGCTAGAACGTCCCCAAGTTCCCTCAGTATTCTAGAGTGTATCCCATCCGGTCCCATCGCTTTGTCTACTTTAAGTTGAGCTAGTTTCTCACGAACACAGTCTTCTGAAAATTGTTCAAGATGTCCCTCACTTCTGTTCTTATTTGTGGGTGTTTTCTGAGGTCCTGCTCCTGGTTCTTCATCTGTGAACACAGAACAAAAATATTTGTTAAGCAATTCCGCTTTATCCTTATCAGCTTCTACATATTCCCCCCCTGCACCCTTGAGTCTGACAATACCACTTTTGCCCTTCCTCTTCTCACTAATATATCTGAAAAATGTCTTATCCCCCCATTTTATTGCATTGGCTATTTCCTCCTCCTTTTGAATCTTTGCCTTCTTGACTACTTTGCTAGCTTCTCTAAGTTTTTCCAAATACAGATGCCTGTCTTCCTCTCTCTGTGATCTCTTGTATTTCATGAAGGCCTCCCTCTTTTTCTTCACTTTTTCAGCTGCTTCCTTCGAAAACCATAGCGGTCTCCTTTTCCTTTTGCCTTTATTTACCATTTTAACAAAAAGGTTGGTTGCCCTTAAAATACCCCCTTTCAGTTTTGCCCACTGTTTTTCTACATCCCCCAGCTGTTCCCATCCCACTAACGACTCCCGGAGATATTGGCCCATCTTTGCAAAGTTAGTCTTCCTAAAGTCTAAGATCCTCACCTTGGAATGGATTCTAACAGCCCTAGTCCTAATACTGAACCACACCATCTGGTGATCACTGGATGCAAAATGATCTCCCACTACATGGGGGAGCTAGGACTGTATGGGGGAGCTAGGACTGGAAATGGGCTGATGGTGGAGCTAGGATAGGACTGGAAATGGGCTGATGCAGGAACTAGAAGGGAGCGGATGTTGGGTGGGGCTGGAACTAGAAGGGAGCTGATCTTGGGGGAGGATTAGAATGGGATGGGGCTGGGAGAGTGAAATGGAGAGGGGAAAATATTTTGTGTGGGAGGGAAGAAAAATTTACAATTGGCCGGGTATTGGGAGAGTAAGTGGGGATTGAAGATGGAGGGGTAAAATTTGAGTGGATGATATAGGAATGAGGAAAGAGCAAAAGGAGAAAGATTAGTATGTTAAAGCAGATGTAGAGAGAGAATGGAAAAAAAACTAGAAGAGAGAAGAAAGGACAAATGGATAGCAGACGATGGAGAGTTAACAGAAGACACGAAGAAACCAGAAGAAAGTGGCTGGAGCAATTGCAACTGAAAAAAAATTCACAAAAGGTAGAAAAATATCTCTTTATTTTGGATTTATTAACTGGAATATGTCAGCTCTGGGAAATGTGCATCATTAATGTCTGTGCTTTGTTTAGTACAAGAGGAAATTAATTTATAGCTTTATTTCTACAGTGTTGTTGTACATTCCAAGTTTGGCTTTTGTGGTTCCCAGTTTAATTATTGTCTTCCTGTTTCTAAATTGTGATTTCTTGTTTGGTGATGGTCTATGTTCTGCATGTGTAACTGAGCTGAGGTATTCTGTTTATGTAATTCATATTTGACATTGCCACTTGTTCCCTTTCCCCAGTAGGTCATGTATTGTTATTCTCTGAAATGTATTGGTTTAATAATTGCAGTGTTTCCTTTTGATAGGTAGGGTCTGGTGCTTTGTGAGTCCTGGTAGTGCTATTAGGATACGGCAGGTTTGCTATGGGTTCTAAATGGGCAGTGTTTGTAGTAGTTCCTAATGTGCCTGGCGGTTGGCACTGGATTATAGTAATATAGAAATCTTTTAGTCTTTCTTTATCCATACACTCATTAAGAGGCATGTTTACTAAAAGTTAGTGTATGGTAACATTATGCAAATATTTATGCAAATGAGGCCCCGCACCGAGTCTCCGCACCCCCCTTGGACTGCCCCTGAACATTATATATTGTACTTTAAGCCACGACTTTTCCAAACCTGTCCTACTTGGGTTTTCAGGATATTTGTGATGAATATGCATGAAATACATTAGATTATAATGAGTTTTCAATGCATTCAAATTTATCGAATGCATGATCTTGTAGATATGCTGAAAACCCAAGTGGCTATAAGTCACCAGGACGGGTTTGGGAATCCCTTTTTTAACTATGGCCAAAAATGTCTTCTTTTTACTGCTAACCCTACATGGATCTTGATACTCATGACAGCCCATCAAAAGAAGGGATTACTAATTTGCCCAATCTCAGGGTCTATGAGAGCTGGTGTACTGTGCTTTTTGTTAACATTTGCTGATGTGTTTAACTGGTATGTTTTCCTTTTCAGATCCAACAGTAAGAAACGCTCTATAGAAGAGGTTGTTTCTGATTTTCATAAGGGTACAAAAGAGGGTGTTTTGTCTGCTTTATAATTAATGCACCTACCAATAACATTCACAAAAGATCACAAGCATGCTTTAAAGCCACTTGAACATTCTGTCTTTGGCTGAGAAATGTCTAGGATTTCTCTGCTTTAGTAAAACTGCAAAGCTTTGCAGTCCGCTCAGACTTTTCAGGTTTGAATTTCGCAAATGAAATCAAAGCCTTCAGTTCACTGTTACTTTCAGAGACACTCCTTTGAAAGGGCTCTCGGTGGTTTTGTAGTATGCCTTTTGGTTTGGCAAACAAAATATAGCCACTGGCTGATTCCATTTTTTGGAGGGGTCGTTCCATAGATGCTACGTGTCCTTTACCTGCTTGCTGTTCTCGTAACAAGTTTATTTGGAGGGTAATTTTCTAACAAGCAGCTAGGTGGCAGGCCAAAAAAGTGTCTGTTTCAAGCCTAATTTATAAAGACACAAAGGCACCTATGTATTTTTATACAATACTAGCACAAATCCTGCAGAAATCATGCCTAAAAAGAAGCCAAGGACAATTATTCCTGCGTGGAAGCAGGTATAAAGGTTCACGGGCTGTATAAAAGTACATGCGTACTGGTCATCGCACGTAGTTGTCTGCCTGGGGTAGTTTTATGAGGCCTTTTGTGCATGTCTACTGACAACTGCGCGCGAAAAAGGCTTTATATAATTACACTCTACAAATGCAGTTTTAAACTGCCCACATACATGCAAAGTCGGTGGGTACATTTTTATCGACGAACTTAGTGCGCCAATTTTCAGCATAAACATATGCACATGCTTTCACTTTGAAAATTGCCTGACAATATACCCACACACATCTGCACCTGTATATTTTGAAACCAGGGCTGGTGTTACCATTAGGTAAACTAAGCAGTCGCCTACAGCATCAGCCTTTTGAGGGTGGCCGTTTCTGCCATGGGCATTGCTATCGCCCCTCTCCTGGACCTTCAGCAGTGCTAATGACGATAAAACAGTGATGCAGCACTTAACTAGAGCCTCCACCCATCGTATGCTGCTGGTGCAATTTGACCAGCTGGTTCCACCACCATGCAAGCAGGAAGACTGCATTGGAGGGGGCGGGACTGGCTGGTCCAAGCGCAGCACTAAGGGCACGTGGCGGTGGAGGCTCTGACTAAGCAATGCGTCACTCCTTTCTTGCCATTGCCACCGCTGGAGGTCCCAGAGAGGGGCAGCAGTGCCAGAAGCAGGGAAGGTGGCAGAAATGAGGGATCCATTAGGGTGCCCCATATCCTTGCACTGGCCCTGTTTGAAACCCCACCTCAGTCCTTCTCCAGGAAGACCTCCCCTCTATGGCAGATAAAATTACACGCAGAGTGGCACTATGGATGTCATTTTACTAGCACATAGTGTGAGCAGTTTTCAAAAAGTCTATTTCTGTGGCAAAGCGCTGCTTTGTCTGAGAAGGTGTCTTTGAGAAGTCCCCTCTTAAAAGCAGAGCTTGAACTGAGCTAGCAAGTGCAGCCATGCATGACAGAAACATACCCGGCAAACAGGCACCTGTGTTGCCTTTGTAAAATACTCCAAAAATCCTTCAAGGAAAAGGCAAATAAAGAGGAAGTGAGAATCAACCAAGTTAAGCTGCTGCTCTTCAGGGTAATCATCAGTCCAAATGTCACTCTTGACGAATCTTAAGGTTTCTTTTTTAAAGTAGCTCTAATTGCAAATAAAAAATGACACGTATCAGTGCACCGGAATCTAACTCAGGCTTCATTTCTCAAAACCTGCTTCAGAGAATCGTTAACATGCAGTGCTGCCCCCATTCCGCCCCCTGGAAGACCCCAACACGCCTACAAACAGCGTAAACGCCTTTAAATATCCTCCCTTAGATTCCAGGCCATCTGGGAATAGGAAAATATCTAGTGTACCAGAGCTACCAGTGAAAAAGCTCATAAGCAAAACCCCAAATCGCTTCCCTTCCCCAGTTTAAAGAACCTACTCCCTACTTTTCTTTATAAAATACTAGCATAAGTAGCCAATTTAAGGTGTAATCATTTACACCAGCGCTTACATTTTGCAAGTATGCATGTAAAGTACAGTATTCTACACTCATTGCATGCAGGTGCCTGTTCCATCTAACCCCGCACCCACGCCCTCCACGAAATTAACGTGCACTTCCATGCTGGGCAGGATAAGAGCTCATTTATGTGCAGAAATGGCAAAAATACCTTTTTAGGTAAAAACAGGTATCTCCCTCTAAGGAATTGCATAAAGTTACATGTCCTCAGTATTTTAGTGATTTACACATGCGCTTTAGCCGGTCCGTAGCCTATAAGTAGGCACGTGAGCCTAATGGCCCTACTTTGACTGTGGGCGTGCCTACAGGCGGAGTATCGGCAAAGCAGGGACAAGTATGTATGCTAATTACAAAATACCCTAGGGCTGGAGTAAGTGAGGGCATCTGGATTATATGGTTGGGACAGGTTACTTCAGGTTGGAGGGACTGGCGTCTCTAGTCCCATGGCAACTCCTTGTGGCATTGGGCAAGCCACTTAACCCTCCATTGCCTCAGGTACGCTGAGATTGTGAGCCCTTTGGGGACGAGGGAATAAAAAAAGTGCCTGTTAGAATATACACACAGTAAAGGGCGGTATGTCAAGTGCCTAAACCATAAACCATTTTCGACCACTTACTGTACATCCCTATTTTATAAATTATGTGCGTACTTTCCTTTATAAAATAGGCATGAAATACGTGACGAAAAAAATTGAGTTAAAAACGTGCGACTTTATAAAATTATTTTATTTATTTAGCAAGTTTTTTTATACCTCCTTATTCCAGTATAACTCAAAACAGAACAATTACAGAGAACTCATGTAGTAAACATAGGTTGGAGGTAACATGCAGGAGATGCTCGGGAGCGTAACTTATTTACAAATGATGTATATAGGTGCCATTTTGTATAGGCATGTGTCATGAGGCGGCGTACTGAGTGTCCTCCCTGAAGTGTTCAGAGAACAGGAACGTTTTTAGTTGGTTCCTGAAGTCCTTAATGTCCTTGGTTGTCCTTATGTTCTCTGGCAGTGAGTTCCAGATAGTGTCTCTGAGAATTCACAGGTAGAGAACTTATACCATTAGAGACTATTAACTGTGTAAGGGCTGCTGAATACCAGCCTCAGAATCTTTTCTGGGTGGTTAATATCAGAATAAATAACCTGTTATCTCCATGAGCAAAAGATAAAAATAGGTAGACACTTGGAAAAGTCTTTTCTTTTAGAAACACAGAGAAATGATGGCAGATAAAGACCACATGCCTATCCAGTCTGCCCTTCCATTCCAGCTGCTAAACTCTACAGTCCCTTTTCTCCCTTGGAGATCTTCTGTGTTTGTCCCATGCTTTCTTGAATTCAGATACAGTCTTCATCTCTACTACCTCCACTGGGAGACTATTCCCTGCATCTACCACTCTTGCCATAAAGAAATATTTCCGCAAATTACTTCTGAGTCCGTTCCCTTTCATCTTCATCCTGAGACTCTCCTTGTTCTAGAGAGCTTCCTTTCAACTAGAAGAGGGCCACCTCCTGTGCATTTATACCATGGAGGTATTTAAATGTCTATCATATCACCCCTCTCCTGCCTTTCTACCATAGTATACATATTGAGGTCTATATACCTAACTCCATATGCCTTATTATGAAGGCCACTGACCATTTTAGTAGCCACCATCTGGATCAACTCCATCCTGTTCATATCCTTTTGAAGGTGTGGGCTTCAGAATTGTACATGAGACTTCTACAGAGGCACTATCACCTCCTTCCTGCTGGCCATTCCTCTCCCTATGCACCAAAACATCCTTCTGGCTTTGCTGTCACCTTTCCTACCTGTCTGATGACCTTAAAATCGAAATAAAGCCGCTAAAATATATTTTATTTATACTGCTAATATACTAACAATTTTAAAATTCTCATTTACCTCTATAGTATGTAACATAATAACCATTTAATTTTATAATTAACTTAATTGCAATAGACAGTGATTTTGATTGACACTTTTTGGGAAGGTAAAAATAGATTACTATTTAGAAATACAAGAAAGATTTGTAACTGGCTCAGCAAACAGATGTTCAATGAATGGGTTCCATGGATTTTAATACCGGGGATATGTATGGCAAGGACCGGCATCCCCATTTAAGACTCATGCGCTCGTGGACAGACGCCCAGTCATAACATTCAGTCTCGGTCACTGCCTTTGTATTGACAGGGTTTGGGTGACTGTGACTGGTGTTTAATTGGATTGGGTAGCCCTGGCCAGTGAGACTTTATAGGGCTCATGTGTTTGCCCTACGATAAGGGCAGCACTCCTGAGCCATTGGATTCAGGAATTTTAGTGAAATTTTGCCCAGTTTTGGGATTTTATTGAAATTATGTCATTATAGAAAATGGGTAACCCACAAAGTAAATTCTCAGGAACCCTTCCTTCTGGTATACCCGCTACTTACACGTAAAAAAATTATGGTCCAGAAAATCTGTATCAACTCCCAGGTTCTACTTTTCTTCACCCCCTATATTGTACGTCTCCCTCAGGTTTTTGCAGCCTGAATGCATGACGTTACATTTTTTAGCATCAAATCTTAATTGCCAAATTCTCAACTATTCTTCGAGCTTCACTAGATCCCTACCAAAATGGTCAGTGGGCTTCATCATAAGAAATATGGAGATAGACCTAAAGGTCTCAATATGTATACTTTTGAGGAAAGGCGGGAGAGAGGAGATACGACAGAGATGTTTAACTACCTCTGTGGCATAAATGCACAAGAGGAGATCCTCTTTCAATTAAAAGAAAGCTCTGCAACGAGTGGGCATAGGATGAAGGTGAAAGGGGGTAGACTCGGGAGTAATATGCGGAAATATTTCTTTATGGAAAAAGTGGTAGATGCATAGAATAGTCTCCCAGTGGAGGAAATAGAGACCAGGACAGTACCGGAATTCAAGAAAGCATGGGACAAACACAAAAGATCTCTAAAGGAAAAAAATGACTACAGTAGTTGGTATGGAAGGGCAGAATTGATAGGCCATATGGTCTTTTTCTGCTATCAAGTTTCTAAATTTCTACTCATTTTATCCACACCCCCGAGGGTGTCTTCCTATTGCAGATTTTGGTATCATCTGCAAAGAGGCAAACCTTTCCCGACAGACCTTCCACAATATCACTTAGAAAAATGTTTAAAAGTATCTACTTAAGACTTGGTTTGTGTCCATGCTACGGGGTGGGGGGGAAGGGGGGGAGGGGGGAGGATATTTCGCAGATTCTTCATAGTTTGGTTGTATCTTACTGTATGGGAAGACATCTGTACCTGTGTCTGTATTAGTATCTTGTGGACCTGTTTATACTGTTGTTGTTGTTGTTTGGTTACCTGTACTATTGATTAAAATTAATAAAAATGACTTGAAATAAAAAAGAACAGTGCCAAAGGCCAAGAACCAATCCCTGTGGCACACAACTCATAATCTACAGAGTGAACTCCATTTATTACCACATTCTGGTGCCTCCCATTCAATCAGTTTCTTACCCAGGATGCTCAGTTTATTTATAAAACAATCAAAAAAATCCCTTGTATGGTAATAAATAATATTCAAACCAAAAAGAATCACCAAACCAACCCTCAAAAACCAATTTTTTACATTTTTGTCAGAATGCAACGAGGGAGGCAAGAACTGAAATCCAACTACACCAGACATTGCAATCCCTTTTAATCAAAGATTTTTTCTGTGAATAGTAAATCAAAGAAGAATCAAACCACTTATCTTTCACTTATCTTTTAACATCCAAACTGGATTAAACAATTCCTATTGCAGCATTTAAAGTAGAGCATGACGTGCATGTTTCAGGATTCACATCCCTGTTTCAAGTGCTGTTCTCTTCCAATACTGCAAACCGCCATACGACGCCAAGATGTAACCATCAGCTGTTTTCAAAGGGTATATCATTTGCAATTGGCTAAACAGCCCGTCCTACATACCGGAACCACCAATCAGACGACTGGGAAAACCCCACCACATCAGGGGAATTCCTCTACGTCAGAGATGACCTCACAGCAACGTATGCCATTCAACTTCTTTATTCAGCTCCATAGGGTGAACTGTATTCAATCGAAAGATCCACTTTTGTTCCTGTTTTTGTAGTTGAGCTATATGATCCCCTCCCCTAGGATCCAGTGGCACATGATCAAGCATTGACCATTTTAAATCGCTGAACTCATGATTACACATCAAACAATGGTCTACTATTGGAGCAGAAATCACTCATTGACGAATGCGAGACGCATGTTCATTCAGTTGAATCTTCATCACTCTAGATTTCTGCCGATATAGACTAGTGAACATGGACATTGTAAAATATATACCACAAAGGTGGAACAACAATTAGTCCTCCACTTACGCTGAATGACACAACCTGATTTAGTATGTACCCAGGCTGTACCAGTCAGTGTTGTTGCACAATGCACACATGAGTTACAAGAAAAATGACCCCAACCATCCGAAAAAGGGGGTGGTGGTCTATCTGTTGGAGCTGCAGAATGAACCAAAAGATCTTGTAAATTCGATCCTCGGAAAAGGCTACCATAAGGGATTTCTGAAACAAGGGTGCAATCCCAGAATGTGCCAATGTTTTTTAAGTATGTTAACCACATCGGTACTAAACTTCATAAAGGGAAGAACACCTTCATAAAGGGAAGAACACCTACAAAAGCTTCAGCATTCTTATTCGGTTTCTCTTCTGTCAAAGTATTTTCAAGCAACCATTCTCGATGTGCATAAGTGGCTCGACGATAGGCTGAGTCTATTATTTTCGCCGGATACCCTCTATGAAGCAACCGAGTCTCCAAATCCAACGCATGATATTTAAAGTCCGAAAGTGAAGAACAAAGTCGACAAAGTCTAAGGAATTGTCCAAACAGGAGACCTCTCCGCAACGGACCAGGATGGAAACTCTGGTATTTAAGTAAGCTATTTTGTTCTACACTTTTCTGATATAATGAAGTTTTAAAAGATACCCATCTTTAAATATCAACATATCAAGGAATTCAATTTGGTGTTGATCAATATGTGCAGTAAAGGTAATATTAGATTTCAAATTATTCAACCAGGAAATAAAGTTCTGTAGCTCAGAAAGAGTAGCATTCCATATAAAGAAAATATTGTCTAAAAATCTTTTCCAAAAGGATATATGAATAAAATGAGAGGATCCATACAGAAGCTTTTCTTCGAAATCGACCATGTACAAAGTGGCAATGGAGGGGGCTGCAGATGCCCCCATCGCTATGCCAAAAATTTGTAGATAGTATTTTCCTTCGGACAAAAAGTAATTTCGAGTCAGAACTAGCTCAATTAAATCCAGCAAAAATGTTTGAGGAAGTCGAGGAGGAGGATACATGAAAGAGGTTGATAATAATGTCATCGCCTCTATTTGATCTATATTAGTATACAGTGCGGTAACATCTAATGCAACCAAATAGAAATCCCATGACGAAAATGAAAGAGTTGATAACTGCTGAATAAAATTTATAAGGCACTGATGCAGAATGGTGTCAAAGGCCTTGCTGAAATGTAAGAATATCATATCTAGTGCTCTCTCCTGATCCAAGACCTACCTCAAGCAAAATTATCGTATAGATTCCAGAAACTGCATCAGCCTCTTCTTTAGCAGCATCTCCATTAATTTGCTTGTAGTTACCAACCTCTTCCTTACTTCTGCTTTTGTGAACAACAACCACATTCACCCATCTCCAGTCCTCTGGGATCACTCCCGACTCTAAAGAAGCATTGAAAAGGTCAGCCACTGGAACCCCCAGTACTTCCCTAAGTTCTTTCAATACCTTTGGATGAATCCAGTCGAGCACCATCACTTTGTCTACTTTTAGTTTTGTCTGAAAATAGTCTGAATTCAACCTCTTTTTCCTATTTGTGTTTGTTTTCTGAGATCTCATTCCTGGCCCTTCATCTGTGAACACAGAACAGAAATATTTGTCAAGTAATTCTGCTTTGTTCTTATCAACCTCTACATATTCTTCCCCTTCATCCTTGAGTCTGACAATACCACTTTTGCCTTCCTCCTCTCACTAACATATCTGAAAAATGTCTTATACCCCCATTTTATTGCATTGACTATTTCCTCCTCTTTTTGTATCTTTGCTTTCTTGACTACTTTACCAGCCTCTCTAAGTTTTTCCAAATATTGATGTCTGTCTTCCCCTCTCTGTGATCTCTTATATTTCACGAAGGCTTCCTTCTTTTCCTTCACCTTTTGAGCTACCTTTTTTGAGAACCTTAGCATTAGCATTTAGCATTCATCATCCATCTATTCATTCTGGCCAAGCGGACGGTAGTACATCCCACTGCAATTGCCTTCTCCTTTAAACATTAAATTTCTATCCATAGAGATTCTACAGTATATTTTGTTTCCTTCAAAACTTTAATCCTGTGTGACAATGCCCTCTCACCATAGAGCACAATCCCTCTACCAATTTGATCTACCCTCTCATTTTGATATAGTTTATACCCAGGTATCATTTATTTATTTAACAAGTCTTGCATCCCGCTTTTTCCTTCAATCAAAGCGGTCACAAAACAATACAAAGTTATACAAAGGTAAGGATACACGAAAGTGGGAAAACATCACACAGGGAAAACATGACAACATGAACTACAGTACATAAATTACATTACATTTAAACTACAATAAATATAGCGGTAAGCGGAACCAACCATGAGGCAGTTCATCTCCGGCTGATTGGTCAGCTCCACTCTTGTGGAGGGACACCAAATCAGGACTTTTGGTGGCTGCCGCCATTCACCCCTCTCCTGCGATTGCAGTCATCTGCGAGGGATGAAAAGCGACCCCGCCATTCGTGCCCCGCCTAAGGGCCACGCCAAAGGGCCCGCCAGGCGCGGACCTGCCTGCCGGGTCCAGCATTTGAATGAAGTCTGTGGCACCCCGATTGGGCCTTGGTGGGGGGAGCGGGAGGGGCGATCAGCTCCCGCTTCCACCCCAACGTCCAATCAGCAGCATGGTGGAGGTGGAAGAGAAGGCAGTTACCTGCCGGGTCCAGCATTTAAATGAAGTCTGTGGCGCCCCGATTGGGCCTTGGTGGGGGGAGCAGGAGGGGCAAGCAGCTCCCACTTCCACCCCGACGTCCTATCGGCAGCATGGTGGAGGTGTCCCATTGGTTTTCCTCCTTCCAGCAGGACTCTGAGATGCCAATTATATGTAAGCTTTCATTTAGTGCTATATATTCTAACTCTCCCATCTTAATTTTTAGACTTCTAACATTTGCATATAGGCATTTTATATAGGTTGCATTTTATTCATATTAACAATATGGAATCAATTGACAGAGGTAATTTGGAATCTTTCAGCTCTGTCTGCTCTATACTTAAAGGCATCTGGATTACTTTAATTTTTATTGGAACCTCTCTAACAGGATGCCCTAACTTCCTTCTTGCTATTTATTCTTCAACAATACATCCTTCCAAACCATGCGCTCTTGAGCGACTCTTCCCTATTATCTAGTTTAAAGGTTGCTTTGTCTCCTTTTTAAAGGTTAATGTCAGCAGCCTGGTTCCACCCCGATTAAGGTGGAGTTCATCCTTTTGGAACCCCCCCCCCTTCCCCCTTCCCCATAATGCTGCACAGTTCCTAACAAATCCAAAACCCTCTTCCTTGCCCCATCCTCTCATCCACGCATTGAGACTCCGGAGCTCTGCCTGCCTTTTGGGTCCTGCGCATGGAACAGGAAGCATTTCAGAGAATGCTACCCTGGAAGTTCTGGATTTCAACTTCCTACCTTTTAGTTTTATAATATTTCTTTAACCCTGCAATAGCATCTGATGAAGTGGACTTTTGTCCTCGAAAGCTCATGCATAGGCAGCAGAAAGGGATGGGCCATGGGACCATGGTCCCAATGATATTTTGCACAATACAGCATCAGCAATAGAGAGCTTGGGATCAGAGCTGGAGATTAGTTTATTTAGTCCCTTCAATTAAAGGGACTCATGCCTCAATAAACTGGTTAGTCTAAAAGTGCCACCTTTTTCTTTATATAACCTGTTTGTCAGGTTTTTGGTAGAAAACTCAACCAAATACAGTATATTACCTTCGACATTGTCCCAGCTATTCTCGTTTTCCTGGATAAAACAAAATATGTGTATGTTTATTGAATTTGATTACCACTGATCAGAATATTAATGATTCAGCAGTTTACAATAAAAGTAAAAGTAAAAAAGGGACAGAAGAAAAAAGAGGATTTGGACAGGAAGAGGGTAGGAAGAAAGGGAAGGGTTTACAATCATCATTCAAGGATAAAGGGAACAAAGCTAAGGAGAGGGGTGTTGCTCATGGTCTGATCTGCAAGACAATGGTGACCCCGGAGTAAGGGTAGGAACAGAGGATGATACCATTATGAGTGGTAGGCTTGGGAAAAAAAAAAGAAAGTCTTTAAAGCTTTCTTAAACTTGTTAAGGGAAGGCTTCAGATGAATATATAGAGACAAGGAGTTCCAAAGAGTAGAAGCTGGTACTAGGCGCTTTGTGGCAGATTATTCTGTATGAGAGAATGATGAGGAGACTTCTTTGCATGGAACATAGGGAACGAGAGGGTAGATATGGAAGACGAAGGCTATCTAAAAACAATGGAAGGCCCGAGTGAAGAATTCTATGGGTGAGGACCAGGATTTTATAAGAAATCGAGTTTAAATATGGTACATAATTAAAGCATATAAATAGTATATTGTTTATTGTACATAGTTATCCCTTTTATTCCATGTTTTATATTCCCTTGTTCTCTGTAAACTCGATGTTACCTGTACACATTGCAGTATATTTTGTTCGATGTACACCGCGCTGATTTTAATAGCGCGGTATATAAGAGATGTTAAATAAATAAATAAATAAATAAACTTATGGATAACCCTTCAGACCCTTCAGAATAAATTTCACAGCAGGGTTCTGGATAAGTTGGAGCCATTTTAGTTCAGAATTTTAATACCATAAATTAAAGCATTACAATAGTCAATGTGGGATAAAATCAGTGCATGAATTATGGAATGCAAAGCTTCAGTGGTAAGAAAAGCACAAACTGAGCAGATCATCCTGAGAGCATAACAAGTTTTCTTAATAGTATTGGAAATATGATCACAGAAGGATAATGGGGGGCCAAGAGTTACCCCTAGAATTTTAATTGAATCGTTAATGACAATGGGTGCGTCATTTCTTTCTGGAGGAGGACATTTTACTATAGTGTCAAATGAGAAGAAAATACCCTCAGTTTTAGATAGATTGAGTTTATGGTGCAACTACTACTACTAATAATAATAATAATAATCATTTCTATAGTGCTACAAGCATCCACATCACTGTACAGACACATGTAAAAGGCAGTCCCTTCTCATCGGAGCTTACAATCTAGTCAAGCTAGCACAACAGCTGAGGACAAGGATACATCTAGGGGAATGGTAAGGAAACACATTGACTAAGTGAATCAGGATCCAAAAGTGGCCTTGAAGAGGTGAGTTTTCAGCCTGGATTTGAAAAGGGCCAGAGAGAGCGCCTGACACAAAGATTCGGGTAGTTTTTTCCAGGTATAAGGAGCAGCAAGGCGGAAGGATCGAAGTCTGGAATTAGCAGGAGAAGAGAAGGGCACAGAAAGAAGCGATCTGACAGAAGAGCGGAGTTCCCGAGGAGGGGTGTAGGGAGAGATAAGAGCAGAAAGGTAGTGAGGAGCTGCAGAGTGAAAGCACTTATAGGTCAGCAGGAGAAGTTTGAACTGGATGCGGAAAGGGATAGGGAGCCAGTGAAGTGACTTGAGAAGTGGGGTAATATGAGCATATTGAAGCTGGCAGAAGATTACCCATGCAGCTGAGTTTTGAACAAATTGAAGGGGGGAAAGAGATGATTCAGAGGGAGACCAGCAAGGAAGAGGTTGCAATCGTCTAGGCGGGAGGTGACTAAAGAGTGAATGTCTTAGTAGGAAGGAAGGGGCGAATTTTGTTGATGTTATAGAGAAAGAAATGGCAGGTTTTAGCTATCAGATGGATGTGTGTGGAGAAGGAGAAAGAAGAGTCAAAGACAACCCCAAGGTTGCAAGCTGAGGAAACAGAAAGGAGTAGGGCATTATCCACAGAGATTGAGAAAGGAGGAAAGGGAGTGGTGGGTTTAGGGGGAAAAATAAAAAGCTCCGTTTTGGCCATGCTCAATTTCAAACAGCGGTGAGACATCCAAATAGTAATGTCAGATAGGCAGGCAGAAATCCAGGGCTGGATGGTCAGAGAGATTTCAGGTGTAGAGAGGTAGATCTGAGAGTCATCAGCATAAAGATGGTACTGAAAGCTATGGGAAGAGATTAGCATACCAAGGGATTGGGTATAGAGAGAGAAAAGGAGTAGGCCCAAAACAGACCCTTGGAGGTATCAAGAAGAAGGTTGTGGTCAACAGTGTCAAAAGCAGCAGAAAGGTCAAGAAGAAAGAAGATCGAGTAAAGGCCCTTAGATTTTGCCAGGAACAAGTCACTGGAGACTTTGGGGTCTATTCTGAAAAGCGAATAGTGGGTCTGGACGTCCAATCCAGACATCCAGACCCGCTAAATGCCTGGACTCTATCCAGGAAACAGAACTCCCCACACATAGAGCTGAGCTGTGCGGGGAGCTCTGTTTGTGTGCGGGAGGGGGCGAAACTTAGGTGGAGCGAGGGTGGGCTGTGAGCGGCGCCATGACCCCAGATGTACAGGGCTGATTCCACTATTGGCCCTGTATTGCTGGGGTTGGCAGTCTAGATGGGGGACTCATTTCACCTCAGAAGTGGAATAAGTCCCCCCTAGACGGCGGGACATGAATGCTCCAGAGCTGTAAAGTGAGGTAAGGGGGTGGAGGGGGTACCCCGCAGCTCGATCCTGGCCATGGCAAGCCTGATCGGAGGACGGGCAGTGGAGAAGGGACATTTGTGGGGTGTGCCTGGGTTCATGGCTCCTGCATGGAGCCATGGTGGCATGGCAACAGGACACCTTGCCACTGCTGCTCCATGCAGGAGCCAGGCTTGGCTAGCCGGGGAGTTGCTTGGACATCCAGGCAGCCAGAATCATGGCACAGGCTGCATGCCCAGGCCAGTAGATCCAATTCTAATCCAATGGGTACGCCTAGCCCCCGTGGGATCAGAATCAGGTACACCGGAGCACGTCCTGATTCTGACCAGTCAGACAGGTGGGAGACGCACACAACAGAATTGGCCTCTTTGGCAAGAGCTGTTTCAATAGAATGGAAGGGATGAAAGCCAGACTGCAAGGGATCCAGAAGGGCTTGAGAGGAGAGAGTCAAGGCAATGAGAGTGAATCGCATGTTCAAGTAATTTAGAGATGAAAAGGAGGAGGGAGATGGGTCGATAGTTAGAAGAACAGGTAGGGTTTTTTAAGGAGAGGTATGACCACAACATGCTTAAAGGCTGCAGTAGCAGTTACAGTGGAGAGCAATAGATTGAGACTATGAGAGATGGAAGGGATAAACATGGAGGAGATGGAGCTTAGGAGACGGGTGGGGATAGGATCAGAGGAGCAGGTAGGGAGTTTGTAGGAGGAAACTGAGCTCTCTTAAGTTTTGTTGAGTATAGGGGTAACTGAAGTATCTGCAGGATTGAAGGATGAGAAGTTGAATACCATCTGTGTACATAAGTGAGGGGATTTCAAGAATTTGTATAAGTTCGTCTAGAGGAGCCATAAAAATGTTGAAAAGAGAGGGGGAAGTATAGAGCCCCAGGGAACCTCGGAAATAAAAGGATAACAGGAGACTTAGAATGGTTCCAAAGAACACAAAAAGATCTCTGAGACAAATATGAGCTGAACCACTTAAGCACTGTACAGAGAGGCAAATTTGATGAAGTCTGCTTATAAGAAGGGAGTGATCTGAAAGATCAAAAGATGCAGATAAATCAAAGGATAAGCAGAATGGATTTATAAGCATCTAGGTTTACACATATGAAGTGCTAAACCCAAGAAGGAAACCTCTGTACTATATGCATCCTGAAAGCCTGTTTGCCTAGCACACAGTACATTTGTTTTAAGTAGAAAAGAATTAAGTTGCTGAGAAACCATTTTTCTATGAGTCTGCCCACAAGGAAGTTTAGCAATGAGTCTATAATTTGCCACAGAGGTAGAACTAATCTTCTGACTTTTCAGGACAGGATGGATGGAAGCTTCCTTTAAGGAACCAGGCACAATTCCTGTGTTAGAATTAGTAGAAACTACAGATATAAGATAGGGCAAAAAGATCTCAGAATGATATTTGACCCATGAGGAAGGAATGAGATCAATGGATGCCATAGTGGGCTTCATAGAGGAGGCTAAATGGAATATCAAGTCTGCAATGTTCTGCAAAAAGTAATGCCTCAGGTTATTAGCCATTGGGCTTGTGTAATCCACACAATGGAATGAAATGTCAGGGCTGGATACGTTTCTTAAGATTTGAAATACTTTCTTTGGATTGTGACCCATGAGAAGGCAATTTGAATATTATTTCTTTTTTTGCCAATTCAATTGCCGCATGATAGGTTAATCTGGCCAGATCTTTGCGTTTTGCTAAGGTGGAGGAAGATCTCCTTTTCCTGCAGATGTGCCTTTACTGTAGTCTAAGACCATAGTTACTATAAGCACAAAATATTGCTCCACTATCTAACTAACTCCAAAAGTACTGGAATAATTTGGGAACGGGTCTCAGACTCACCCCCTAAACCCCTATGTTGCATCAAGGACCCGATGTATTTCCCATCTCAAGTTTATAATGCTGCTTTCCAACAAGCTATCCAAACATAGGTGCGTTCTTAAATCATTGGTATATATATTCATAAGAATGAAGACCTGGAAACATAGCAAAATGCTTATCTGTGAGCTTTTTTCAGAATGCAATCCCAACGCAAATCCTCAGCGCCTGTGCGTTTCACCGCGCAAGCGGTTTCTTCGGGGGATTTCGAATCTGTTTGACCGCTTGATTTTAACATGCAAATGTTTGTCCCAGTGAGCTCTAGATGATAATCAAAAGGCACAATCAGTACTTTTTACCGCATATGGATTGTTGAAGACTATACTGATTTCACATAGACATATTCCAGAAGCAAAGAATCTCATACCTTTGAAAACTCCCCACTGAACCCGTTGACATTTTGTTGTTTAAGACCATAGTTACACAGGGATGGTCACATTTTAGGGGACCAGTATATTTCTTTTTTGGAGCAATCTTATGAACTGCATCAGTGAAATTCTGATTCTAGGAGCAGATTTGTTGATCTAGGGAAAGGGAGAAAAAGATCAGATGGAAATAGGTCATCCTGTGGGAGGAGGGATACAAGTTGTAATTTATATAAACCACAAGACACATAGGTTTGAAAAGAAGTTAAAGGCAAAAGTGTGGGAGTCTGTAGAAAAAATGAAATAAGATGGTTATGGTTATGGTTATTTATTTTATGTACCGCCCTAGATGGGCCATACTGATCTTTATGTGCTGACATATACTATGTTACTATGAAAAGGACATTTAGAATTGTTTGTTTACTGAAATTTGCTTAACCACTTTTCAAGATACAGCAAAGTGGTAAGTGCCGCAGAGAGCTGTGGTCAAAGGGTAGAATGCGGTGAGTTAAGAGGAGACGTAAGCTAATATTGAAGAAGAATTGAGGGTGGCTTACCTTGACAGATGAGTGAAGACACTGTTCAAGAAGAACCAGAAGAACAGATGAGAGACTCATTACACGTGAACCAGGAGTAGTAAACAGTGAGAAGACATTGCAATAGTATAGCACAAAGATCGATAACCATGTGACCTGTTGGGAGCCAGCAGAACAATGTATCTGAAAGAGGCATATGATGGAGCGTGCACCGAGCACCGCTAGAAACAAAGTCAATAATCAGAGTGAGCAGGACCTAATTGGGTCAGCAGAACCATGGCAAAATTTAGGGCATCAGTTGTGCAAGCAGCGTCAGAGCAGAGCAGAACAAGTCTTACACTCCCTGGTGCCATCCCGTCCTTTTGTCCTCATCACTGACCCTGGAGAAACTGGAAAAAGCTTGGATTTGAATACAAGGTTTGGTATCTATATGGAGGCAGCTGCATAATAGGAAGCTTTTTAGCTGAGTTCTGCAGGTAAATGTCAGACCGAATCCCAAGGATGAAGGAGCCGGCTAAGGACTGCTTTAACTGCTTCACAAAATATCAAAAGTTACACATTCAGGGGGTTCTTTTAGAAACCCTATTCGTGCTTTGGACGTCCGAAAACGGGCAGGAGATGTCCAAACCATGAAGACGTCCCCAGAGCCATTTTAGAAGCTGGCCCTGTTTACATCCCCTGGGTGAGGATTTCCAAGTCTGAATGGGGGGGGGGGGGAGCATGGAGTAGGCGTATCCTGGACGTTCTCAGAACTTGGAAGTCCTCGTTCAATTTCAGAAATGCCCTAGACGTCCTCAGCCATGTCCAGGTTATACCTGTATCAGAAAAGTGCTTGTTTTGTCATATAGACCTCTGGAGGGTGTGGAGAAGGAGGTCCGCTCATGTCCCCTATAGTTTCCATGCCGATAATGAACACAGATGAGGAATGAAGGCTCATGTTTTCATTTTGCTATGCCTCTGAATGTCCCCTTATGCTAGCTTGCCTGAGATGGACCTCCCTGCCCCATGCTTTCCTGGGGGAGACTTCTATGTGGCTACCGGCACAGACATCCACATCGAGGCTGTCTATGATACTAACATCGAACAGAAACATAGGGGCATGTTTACTAAAGGTTAACGTGTGTTAAGTGCTGCAATGGCCCATAGAAATGAAAGGACAGTGGCACCACTTTATGTGCATTAACTTTACTTAACGCACGTTAACCTTTAGTAAAAATGCACCATAGACGTCCCTGGCACATTCTACCCTGGACATCCCCGCTTCGACTTGGATATCCTTTCTAAAACGCCACGTCATGTTATGCATTTCCTTAAAAACATTTACTATATCGCTCTTAGTTTAAAAAAAAGCAGAGCAGTTTACAGTCTCAATCGGGGAAAATGAAACACAAATAAAACCGTGACATATCTGAAGAAGCTAAAAATTATCATAAGACCATAACACATACAAAACATTTTGAAAGAAAGACCTGCGTAATTGGATGTTTTCCCCTGGCCACATAAAAGAGCGCGGGAGGGATTCTAATGGTAACTGCCTTAAAAATTCTTAAGAATTTCAGGGAATGAGTGATGGTCTTTGAAAGCACTTTTAGTATCCTTTCAAAATTCCAGGTGTCAGCCATCTCTGATCCATTAGAGACTGGGAGAAAGTTGGCAAGTCAATTTATAAACAGCAGATAAGGAATACAATTAGATTCTTCACAAAGACCATAAAAGAGGAGAAAAAATCCTTTATTCTCTTATATTATTCATATTCCTGACAGTATATAAACCAGATGTCAGTGATGAAAAAATAGATTTGCTCAAACAAACCACGTCTCCATGAACTAGAGAAAATTTAGAGAGGTCGATATTCAGCCACATAGAGAACATGCTGTATATAATTTCGGCGATTTCAAAGCATATGTATATTCAGTTGAGCTATCTCTGAATATCCATGCAAAGCCACTTACATAGACATTTCAATTATGCCCTACTATTTGTGTGGCCAACCTAGAACTAGATGTGATGCTGTTTTTATAGTAACATAGCAAAAGCCGGCAGATAAAGATCAGCATGGTCCATCAAGTCTGCTCAGTGAGGTGGCAAGATTGTATCCGCCTCACCGTGCAGGTTGCCCCACTCTGTGCCCTTGTTTACCATTCTGTGCACATTACCACCCTCTATTTTTTGAAGTGTAAAAGTTATTTAAATTTGCTTTGATTCCATCCTCTTGCTATAAAGAGGATATCCCAGGCCTTTTCGAATTCCATCACTGTTTCTTGCCCCCACCACTTCCATTGAGAGGGCATTCCAGGCATCCGCCACCCTTTCCATGAAAAAGTATTTCCCGATGGTGCTTCAGGTTTGCTGCCTTGCAACTTCATTTCATGTCCTCTAGTTTTATAGCTTCCCCATCTTTGAAAAAGGTTTGTTTGTTCATTAATACCTTTAAGGATTTAAATGTCTGTATCATATCTCCTCGTCCCTCCTTTTCTCCAGGACATACATATTTAGATCTTCGAGTCTCTTCTCATACGTCTTCTGATGCAGGCCACCATCATTTTGGTCGCTGAACCATTTCAAGGCTTTTTATATCCTTTGTGAGGTACAATCAATGACTTATACAGTGGCATTAAATACCTCCTTCCTTCTGTCGTTCATGCCTCTGTGTACAGCCTAGAATCTTTCTGTCTTTGGCCACGGCCTTGTCACATTGTTTCTTCACCTTGAGATCCTCGACACTATCACCCAGAGGACTCTCTCCTGCTCCGTGCACACCAGCTTCCCACCCCCTATTGCATTTCTGCACCCCAAGTGCGTCACTCTGCACATCTTCACATTAAATCTTCACTGCCAAGCATTACACCATTCTTTTAATATTTGTAACTCTTTTCTCATTTTGTCTTCTCCTTCCAAGGTGTCCACTCTATTGAAATTCTTCGTATCATCCACTAAAAGGCAAATGTTTCCTTGCTGAAATCTAAGTAGATCACATCCATGCCCTTGATCCAGTTCTCTGGTCACCCAGTCAAAGAAATCAGTTAGAATCGTTTGGCGGGACCTTCCTTTGGTAAAACTATCTTGCCTCGGTTCTTGAAACTCACTGGATTCTTGAAAGTTCACTATCCTTTCTTTCAGCAGCATCTCCATTACTTTTCCAACTACTGAGGTAAGGCTTACCTGCCTATAGTTAGCCATTTCATCTCTGTTGCCACTTTTGTGAAGAGAAACCACATCAGCCCTTCTCCAGTACTGCAGAACCTCCCCCATCTCCAAGGATCTTTTAAACACATCATTTAAAGGTGCCACTAGAACTTCTCTGAGCTCTCTCAGTATCTCGGGATGTATCTCATTCAGTTCCATAGCCTGGTTCACTCTCAGTTTTATAAGCTGTTCAAAACACCTTCTTCTGTGAGTGGTGTAGTATCTGCTCCAGGATTTTCTTTTGTGAACACGGAAAAGGTAGTTATTCATCTATAGCAGGTGTTCTCCGTGGACAGCAGGAATTAGTCCTTACGTATGGGTGACATCCCTGATGGAGCCCCACACGGGAACACGCCCCAGCTTCTACTGGAAGCTTTTGGGAGGCTCTACTGCACCTGCATCCTTCCTTCCCACCTGCTGCTGCAGCACCATCTTGATTCAGTCTGATAGCATAGCTGTAGCAGAAGACAGCTCCTCAGAGAGGTGGGAGGGTTGTGAGGACTAATTCCTGTTATCAATGGAGAACACCTGTTACAGGTGAGTAACTCTCTTTTTTCCGTAGACAAGCAGCAATGAGTCCTCACATATGGGACTCTCAAGCTACAGGCTACCGAAAACAGAGGAGGCTACTGAAAAGCCCAATAGGGGCAAAACTCAACAGTGGCATGGAAGCAGGCCTGATGGCCAACTATGTACAATAGCAGGGATTCTTTCCTCCCTTTTTTTTTTGGTAGCCTGGACAGAACAGAATGGGCCTAAGAGCGATGGAGTTGAATTCTAATCCCCAAACAGATTCCTAAGTACAGATTGGTTGAAACTGCTGTTGCGTCGGGAATCTCCGTCCACACAGTAGTGAGATATGAATGCGTGAACAGAAGACAACTTTGCAGCCCTGCAAATCTCTTCCATGGATACCGAGCGTAAGTTGGCCACCGACACAGCCATAGCTCTGATATTATGAGCAGTGAGATGACCAACAAGGCTCAGGCCTGCCTGAGCATAAGCAAAAGAGATGCAGTTTGCTAACCAAATTGAAAGAGAGCATTTGGAAATGGCAGTCCCTAGATTGCTGGGGTCAAATGAAACAGAAAGTTGGATGAGTATGAAGGACCACTCTATTATGGTTGAATTTGGAATAAGGTGGATGAACCGCTAGAGCCTAAAGCCCGCTTAACTCTGTGTGCTGAAGTGACCATCACCAGAAACAATACCTTCCAGGTCAAGAACAGAGGACAGGAATTGAACAGCTCAAAGGGAGCTTTCATGAGCTGCGCAAGAACCACATTGAGGCCCCAAGACACTGCAGGAGGCTTATAGGTAGGCTTTAAGAGAAGTAAGCCCCGCATAAAGCGAACTGTTAAAGGCTGTACTGAGATGGACCTGCCTTCTATACCTCGATGGTAAAATCCAATTGCACTGAGGTAGACTCTGACGGAGCTGGACTTACATCAGGGCCGGCCCATCTACTAGGTGATCTAGGTAGCCAGCTCAGATAGGCAGCAGCAGCAGCAGCACATATGACCAGCCATGCCGCCCCCACCAAGCTGCCACCAATTTTGTTTGTGGAGGAAAGCAAACAGTGGCAGCAGTAGTATTTCCAAAAGCAGTTGCTTTTTGCCGCCGCTTTTTGCCCATGGCAGGCCATGTCCTTCAGCACACATGGCCTGCTGCTTCTGACCCCCTTCCGACAGTAAGTTACATCAGAAGGGGATCAGAAGTGGTTGGCCATGTGTGCTGAAGAACATGGCCTGCCATGGGCAAGAAAGCGGCAGCAAAAAGCAACAGCTGGGGGGGAGGGTGGCAGCGGCAGCAGCAGCTGGGGCAGTGGCGGCAGCTGTGGGGGCAGTGGCAACAGCTGGGGCAGGCGGCGAGGCCTGGGTTTCTGCCTAGGGTGCCCTGACTTAAGTCCAGACTCACAGGCATCTCCTGGAATGGCTGCATAGCGGCCAAAGTCGATGCAGCCGATGTTGAGACTCCAGCATGCTACTTCACTAGCAGCACCGTGATGTGTTCCTCGAGTGCTTACAGATGGCACTTCTTCTTGGCTGCCGATTCTGAAGGCTGCAGGGCCTCAGCAACTTTGACTGATGTACCTGATATGCGTACAGGGATATCGGCAGCTGGGTCTTAGCTGTCGGTAGACTGTCAATATCCCTCTAATGTCCTGGAGGGTAAGCTCTCCTCCCTTTGGGACACCATCAAGGAGTGGTCAAATGGACCCCCATCGCTTTTGATGTCATGCATCAATGGGCTCTGACACCAATGCCCCAGTGTCTTCAGTCAATGTTCAGGTGGTCACCGCTTGATGTCGAAGAAGATACGGCTGACTCTTCCTTCGTCTTTGGGTGGAGATTGATCAATGGTCAATGCTCCGAGGAACTAAGGGGGCTCAGCTCTGACTGAGCTCGAGAGTTCCTCAGTGTCGACACACCGCCAGCATCTGATGCAGCCTTGGAAGCCATAGAGACCAATGCCGTCAAGGCTGATGTCGATGAATCAGACTTCTGAGTGCCAAAGAGTGATTTGTGCTGCTTCTCACAACCCCTGAGTCCTCTTTTTTGTCATCCATGAACACAGAGTACAAGAAGAGGGCTGATGATCAAATCACAGGCAATGTAGGCACCATCATGAGTATCTGTAATGGATATGGTCCTAGAGCACTTGGAACACTTCTTAAACCCGCTGGCGGTTTTATGGGACATGTCACCTGGAAAAATAGCCACAGCAAAGTCGAATGGCTCAATGACGAAGACTGAGGCTCGCCAGAGCACCGGCACCGGAGGAGCCAAGGCCCCACGGCAAGAATAAAAACATCCGATCGGATGTAAGAAAAAAATAAAGGGAGGAGAGAACCACAACGGCAGGTAACTAGGTTGAAAAGCCCAAGGCAAAAAAAAATCCATTAGGGGAAAATAGAATTTTACTAAACAGAAGATGTCTAGAATATGTCCATAAGGCTCCACAAAAAACAAGACTGAATCAAGATGGTGCCGCAGAGGCAGGTGGGATGGAGGTACGCAGGCATGGTGGAGTCTCCCAAATGCTTCCAATAGAAGCTGGGGAACGTTCCCACACGGGGCTTCCTCAGGAACGCCACCCATACATGAGGACTGATTCCTGCTTGTCCACAGAGAACAGAAGCATTTGTTTAGTATGTGCACTTTTTCCTTGTCACTTTCCATAAGAGTTTCTCAGCACCTCTGAGTCTTGCAATTTTACCTCTAGTCTTCCTCCTCTCCCTGTTATACCTGAAAAAGTCTTGTCACCTCACTTCACATCTTAGCCATTTTTTCTTGCAAGTGTGATTTTTACCATTCCGATTTCGCTCTTTGCCTCTTTCGGCTTTATCCAATATTCTTTTCTGTGTTCCTCTTTTTATGTCCTGAATTCTATGAATTTAGCCTTTCTTGCCTTTATTTTTGCAATCACTTATTTGGAGAACCATATCAGTTTCCTTTTCCTCTTGTTTTGTTTTAATTTTTCTTACATATAAATCTGTTGGTAAATGGTAAAGGGGATGGAAGGCTACTCCTATGAAAAAAGGCTAAAAAGGTTAGAGCTCTTTAACCTGGAAAAGAGACGGCTGAGGGGAGATATGATAGAAGTCTATAAATTAATGAACGGAGTGGAACGGGTAAACGTAGATCAATTGTTTACCTTATCAGAATATAGAAAGACGAGGGGACATGCAATGAAGCTACAGGGTAAACTAAGACTAATAAAAGAAAATATTTTTTCACTCAACATGTAATCAAACTCTGGAATTTGTTACCGGAGGATGTAGCAAAGGCTGTTAGTGTAGCTGGGTTTAAAAAAAGGTTTGGACAAGTTCCTGGAGGAAGGTCAATAAACCATTATTAAGAAGGGACCCAGGATATCAATGCTTGACCCACTACATGCATTGTGGAACCTGTGTCTTTTGGGGAAACTGCTAGGTACGTATGACCTAGATTGGCCATTGTTGGAAACAGGACACTGGGCTTGATGGACCTTGGTCTGACCCAGAATGGCATATCCAATGTTCTTATGTTCTGTTATCTTTTTTATAGCCTCCTTCAGTTTAGTCCATTGCCTTTCCACTTCCCTTAATCCCTCCCACACTGACCATGTGACCACCAGATCTGCCATGTTTTTATAGAAAAGTACTTTCAGCAAGAATGGGCATGTTCCCCTGATGCAGATAAGTGATACTGTTTTTGCTTATTGAAACACGATATTGTGTCGGGTTTTACATTATTGTATTTAGATTTAGGTATTTTTTGCACTTATGTACACAATTTTAGCTTTACATTTTTCTTGGGAAAAGATAAAAAAAGAAAGAAAAATGTAAAATTATGGACCTATGATGAATACTGAGTATACTAGAGGGTTGGTTATGATCTGTTATAGCTCAACCAAGATTTGAGGTCCTTTTATTTGCCAAAGTAAATAATAATACTTAAAAGTGTTTTCGGGTTTGGTTTGTATCCACATGGATAAAGACATATAGTTGTTGTTTGGAGGATATTTAGTAATTTTGTGGATAGTTTCTGTGGCATTGGAGGCTGTGCGGCGACCCCGGATATGACCCCGGCATTGAATATCCAGGTTTAATGTTCAACACCGGCGGCTAGTCACTACAATCAGGCCCTGTGTGTCTAAGATCTACCACTGACCTTTCCCTGGTGGGTTCCATCTGCAGTTGCATGAGCAAAAGCCTCTTGTAATGCATCTATGATCTTTCTACTGCTGCCATATTTGTAGACAGGATCCATACCCGGTAGATTAAAGTCATCCGGTATCACTGCTGCTTTCATTACCACCTTTGCAGTATCATTGAGCAAGTCTCTGTCCATTTTTCTGTTTGACTTGGAGGTCTGTAGATCACACCACTGTGACTAATAGTGCCATCTCCTTTTTCCAAAATGATCCACAGCGCGTCGTCTTTTCCCCAGGTCCCCTGCATATTGTTTTTGACAGAGAGCTGGTGTAAATACCTGAATGTGCATGTATATGTTCCAAGCTAAATGCATACTTTTGTTCTCTGTCCAAACTTTGCACCCGGGTATGGCACCAGTAAAAGTGTATTCCGTCGAATCCATGCACGTGCTTATAAAATCACACCCAGCATAAAAGAATCCATTTATGCATGCGAGTGGAGGCGTAGCCTAGTACCCAAAAGAGCAGGGTTCGATTCCCACTGGCACTCCTTTTGACCTTGGGCAAGTCACTTTACCCTCCGTTACCTTGGAAGTAAAGTCCCAGCAATCTACTTCCAGTCATACCATGAGAGAAAACCCAGGGGGCTACTGGGTCACTAGGACTCAGCCTTGACTTGACGGCACTTAAAAAAAACAGCATGTGATTGGCCATTAATGCATGTAAAAAATACCAAGATTTAGGTGTGTTTTTATAAACTTACCCCCATTGTGGCTGAATTTCACTGCTGAGTCATGTAAAGTTACACAGCTAAGTAGCTTTGCCCCTGGAATGCCCCAAGCCCCACCCTCTTTCGGGACAGATAACTTTGGGGATTTAACAAATTATGCATCCAATATTATCCCTTCAGCTATCTTAAAATTCACTTATGTAGTCAACACTGCCACCAACCACAAAAGCGCTTCTGAATATCAACCTTATAAAGTTGAATTACAAAAATATATCTAAATTCCATTTATTACGAAAGAGCCCTCCACATTTATCCTTGCACAAGCAGAGATGGTGATGACTCAGCCTTCCCAGAGAGGTGGTGGAGGCCAAATCAGAAATATAGATGTGTGTAAACGTTTAGCAATTCCTGGTCAAACTGCATATTTCAATTATGAACAGAAGCTGAGAAAACCTTTACATGGTACAAAGTTCAACACAATGGGCCCGATATTCGAAAGGCTTTTATACAGGTTACAGTCCTGTAAACCGTGTAAATGCCTCTAACCAGGATATTCAACAATTTCCCCAATCTTTTCCCTGCCATGACCCGATGCTTACTGCTTAGCTTTGGGATGTGTCATGGACGTTCCAGGGAGGAGCGGAGACAGCGACAGTCAATAAGCAAGCAGTAGTGATATTACATGCTGCCCGGTTGCCTACTACTTCTGGGAGGCTGGGCGGCAAATCTGGATATTCAATGCCGGGGCCACATACGACCCCAGAAATGAATATCCAGGGTTAAGGGTCGGCGCACACAGCTATGCGCCATAGTAGCGCTTAGCCAGCAGAATTCCATTTCGGGCCCAATATCTGTACAATTTTCATGCAAAATGACTATTTAGTGCGGCTTTGCGTAGGCGGAGAATAACAGCAAGTTGAAAAGTGAATGTGTCAGCCTTGCACAAAGGCATGTTTTACTGATGGGGCGCCTGGCTGCCCTATGTGAGTGAGTGCAGCGTGCTTCTTAGCTATACACATTCGGGCCTCTTACCCCCATGCACTCATCGCCTCTCCCTGCACTCTCCCTTTCCCTCTCCCTTCAGCACCTCTCTTGCTGCCCTTCCCCTTTGTACTCTGCGCCCCACCCCTCCCAGACTCTCTCCCTTTTTCCCTCATCCCTTGAACTCCCCCTTCCAGGTTCTCCACCTCTAGTTTTCCTCTCCCATTCCCAGTGTGCCTTTAACTGTCTCCTGACTTTTTTTCATCTCCTTGTCCCTCCCCCCCCAGTGTCTAATCTGTTTTCCTGACCTGGGGGGAGGCCCTGCGCTACTGAGAGTTCTATTTCTTGCTCGGCTGACACACAGCACCGATCTTCGCTGCAATCGTGGTCTTCTCCCCCTCAGCCTTCAGACTGGTGCTTGCTCAGATCTGCAAGCCAAGCCTGCTATTTGCCACATGCCTCACTTCTGGTCTCTTTGTTGGCAGGTAGGGTCCGAGCTGCCTGCCTGCCTGCGCTATTTCTGGTCTCCTCTCTTTTTCTGTAGTTTGGGGCCCTGCCTCCCCGCCTTCTGCACTGCCTCCAGTCTCCTCACTTACAGGCTGATGCCGATGCAGAAAGCCGGCTCTGAAGTTGCTTGCTGTCGACTCTGTACGCCTCTATGCAGCACACTGATAGCATGCAACTTCAGCGCTAGTATGCAGAAAGGGGCGCATATGCAAATATGCACATGCGCCTCAAGAGTATTTTCATGGCATCGAGAGCTTTCCCGGATGCCTGCATCATCTGAGGGGAAGTGTCCAGGTATCGAGTAAAGCCCCTGATGCCATCAAAATACTGTCGGGGGGATGGTGCCCCCAACAGAAACCAAATCCCTGTTGGTCCAGTAGCCCCAATCCCCCCACCCACCCAATTAAAACTAATCCTGATGACCCAGCGACCCTGAACACCCCAACCCCTCCCCCCTCCTGATACCCTTACAAAGGGGTGGGATCATTGCCTATGTGCTCCTGCTCCTGTGCAGCCATCTTTAAAAGTGATGGCGTCCGGTCCCGTGCAGTGCACTGCATGGAGCCAGGCACAGCCATTTTTCAAGATGGCGGTGCAGGAGCGGGAGCACAGAGGCAAGGATCCCACTCCTTAGTTAAGGTACTGGGAAAGGGGAGGAGGTGAAGTGTTCAGGGCCGCTGGACCACCAGGGTTAGTTTTAATTGGGTGAGTGGGGGGATCGGGGCCGCTAGGCCACCAGAGTTAGTTTTAATTGTGTGGGTGGGGGAAATCGGGACCCCTGGGCCACCAGGAATTTGGTTTCTGTCGGGGGCACTGGCCGCCTGACAGTATTTTGATGGCATTGGGGGCTTTCCCTGATGCCTGGATCACCTGAGGGGAAGTTTGACACTTCACCTCAGATGATCCAGGCATCAGGGAAAGCCCCCGATGCCATCAAAATACTGTCGGGGGCACGCACAGGACATTTAAGCCACCTCAGACCCAGGCGTAAAGATTTTGGTGCTTTGGCTGGTTACAAAATCCTCTACGGTCTACGCATTTCTCTGCATCGGGTACAGACAATATTAGCATGCCATTTTAATATGCACAGCTCATTTGCCTATAATTTAAATACTCTAGGTGTTACTGTGTGTGATTGCTTTTCCTTTGCTGTTTACGCGCGCGTCAGTCTCTTTTCTGCGTTCGGCCCGTCGGAACTTGTGCTTATAAGTCGCATTATCTTTGCACAATGAGCACACTGGTCTCTCTGCATCAGCTAATTAGACAGATGGACCTCAACAATAGATGATTTTGCCTAATACAAAACACACCTAAAGAAGAGTGAACATAGCACATGCAAAATTTTGGACATTCTTCAGATTGATTCATTGCTACGTTTTTGAAAATATTATTATTGAGGCCCCAAAAGTTTGCTTTCTTTATAGATGATGACTTCGATTAACTTAGGCCTCTTCAGTAGTTAAAGTGAATTAAATTCAGGTAGAGAAGATATTTCCCTGTCCCTTGACTACTAACACATATACGTATATTATTTATTTATTTATTTAACAGGGTTTTTTTTATACCGCTTTATCATTTCAATCTAAGCGGTTTACATTGTAACTTCAACTTGATAATGTACATTAAACAGGGACATTGATAACTTGGTAGGATGTGGCATGTGGTGGCCAGGAACTCTTAAAATACCAGGAACAATCATTCAGGGACAAACAAAAACCCACTTGTATCGTGCTTCTGTAGCAGCAATCGCTGTGAAAAGCTCTTATTCTATCACTCACCCGCAGAAGGAAGACTCTCAGACAGGCTGGAATGCAAACAGGTTCTTTTAATGTGCACAGGATCAGACAGAGATACCAGCAACCTCCACAAGGGTCTGAACCCCGAGGGACGGCCTACAATGCCTTATATACAGTACAGTTTTAAACTCATTCTACAATCCCATTTGCCACAGGTATTTCCTGCCCACCAATCAGCAGCCCCTGGGGAGGTACCTGGGTGACCTGTCCAAACCGGTATGCTCTGGTCTGTTGGTTTCAGGGCTAGGGAAATACTGTGCTCAGACCTGGAGTGGGGGAAGGGTGCCTACTGGAATCTCAATGTCTCTCTTAGTAGGCTGATTACCTCATGGCTTGCGGGGGAAGGGTCAGGCTGATCAGAGCCTCATGGCTTGCAGCATGGCTTGGGGGAAGGGCTATCTACAGTTCGCAGCATGGCTTGGGGGAAGGGCTACCTATAGCTACCTCATGGCTGCCTCATTCCCCCCTTTTTAAGTAAGACCTCAACCGCTAGAGGCGGTTGAGGGCTTTATTACTGGAGGCAAGCCGCAGAGGAGTATATTGGGTCAGGGCCATGACCGTGGCAGCTGCCTTGCGTTCTACCAGGGTGCCAAGGGTGGAAACAACCTGTAAGGAAAAAGGCACCTGGTTAAAATGTACGGTACAGCAATGGGACAAGTTAAGGTAGAGAGTTACGTATACAAAGGTCTGCATGTTCAGAGCAGTTTGGGCAAGTAATACTGCTGTGTTAGTAGTCTCTGCACTTGTTTGAAAGCAAGTCTATATCAGCTAAGGCACCTTTTCTCAGTCTGATCCCGGTTCCAGGAAAGGTGTCTGTAAATCAGTCTCTCCGGTGGTCCAGAGTTCGTCGGCAGTCTGTTAGAACCCCGTACTGGGCAGAAGTGTCAAAGCGTAGGGGCTGGTTTGGAACTGTGACAGAAGTCCAGGCTGGAACAATTTCTGGTGCAGCGGCCTTGACACGAGAGTGATGGATCCTCGGAGCAACTTCAGCCACCTTGACAGCCGTGGGGGTGGTCCGCAGAACAGTATACGGGTCTCGCCACTGGGGAGTCAGCAGATCCTGCTTCCACTCCTGGATCCATTATCACTGGAGGTTCCTTTGCTGGTAGGAAATATTCCATTATGCCCTTGACTGATCTCCACATGTTTACAGATCAGACAAGTGCACGCGCGTGTTCTGTAATTCTGACAAGTTTTAGAATCACACCAATTTTTTTTTTTTTTTTTTTTTTTTTTTTGCCTGTGAGAATTTGTCATCAATTTATCCCCCTTTGCCTCTGCATGCCTGGCCAGGACACACAGAGGAAAAGTAAGGCAAAAAAACATCTGGAAGTACCACATGGTCAGTGCGGGGTTTTTCCAAAGCTCATCAGGATGCAAGGTGCACCCAGCCTGTCTCCAGGTGCCTACTTACAATCTTTGAGTATTGTGGTGGGGCCTAGATGACTTCCTAAATTGAAGATACTGGAGATGGCATAGTTGAATAAAATGCTCATCATTTTTTATATTCATTAGCCAGATACATCACTTCACATCATTAAATTGCCTTCACCAGTTTACTGTCCATCAGAGTCCTTCCACATCATTAATTACCTTCATCAGTTTACTGTCCATCAGAGTCCTTCTTCTTAATATATCACTTTACCCCTCACAACACTTTCCACCAACTACATACATAGGTCCTTCAATTTTTTCTTTTTTCTATACCATACTAATGTATCCTTATCTGGCAAGGCTGCTAAAACAATTGTTAGAGACATAGTATTGTTGTAAACAGTGTCCATTTCCCACTAACTTAATTGGTGCAGTTCTAGATTGGCATGGGTGCTCATTCTAAATAGCGACTGTCTAAACAATCTTCAATATAAAACGATACATCAATTCCAATAGAAAGAAATATGGCTCCTAACATGACAGCCACATATCTCTCATGTATGACTAGAGTCTATTGTACACCTGGTTCCCAGTGAGAGTACTGTAGGAAACTTAAAAAATACTTGGACTGATCTTGAAAATGCAGTGGTCCACAAGGATTTATGTAAGCTATCCATTAATTATGGTGTCAAAAGAGATCCTCTTGAGGTGAGAGACTAAGAGGGTACAAGGCATTGGTGGTTGGGCCTCATGGCGATACTCCTTCTGGTTCTTCTTGGTCTGCAAGGCATTTGTGAATAGGCCTCATGGCAATACTTCCTCGGGTTCTTCTTGGCCTATTCCCCCCTGCCTATTCATGTCTCTTCAGAGGCATAAATGTACAAGGTTCGTGTTTTCTCAGGCCTTGTGGGTCCTCGAGGAGTCTTAGAGCAGTCAGAATTCCAGTGGCCCAGATCATCACACTTGGAGTAGCACGTTTTATTGCCTTTTTCCTAGGCTGTCGTCTCACCTTCTGCCCCTCTCTCTCATTCATTTTCTCAAAGTTCTCCTGGATCATTGCTGACAAGTAAGATTTAGTTTTATCCAATCAACTCGAGTTAATGTTATCATTATATTTGTAAATAATATTTTTACAAATATTTCCATATTTCTGGGAATCACAGTTCCATCTTTCCACTAAATTTGCTTTATATACTTGGGAACCAAGCGATTTCAGATCAGCCCCTTTCCAAAATTTAATATTTACTCATCTTATTGCTGTGTATACTGGACCTCTACATAATGTACTCCTACCAGTATATTTGGTAACAAAGTACAAATGTATAAACTAAAAAGATTTGTATCTCACAGTGCTATAATATATTGTGCTCCTGAACTCTGGACACCAACATGTAAAATTCAAATACAGCAGGACAGGTGAATTTATTCTAAATAGCACCTATGATGTTACTGTCCTGTTCATCATTCATCAGCACAGAGCTTAACAAGGCAAAGTGATTACCTTGTATCTTATAGTTCAAAACAGGCATGAAACTGATACTTTATAAGAAGGTTGGTGGATATCTGGAATGCAATATCATTGTAGTATCAGAAAAATGAATACAGTTGATCAAGGCAGTTTAATGTATCAAGCAGGAAAGAACGCAATCATCAGCACAGCATTTACTGTCTGCAGAATAAACTGCCAAAGATGGCATATCATGCAGAAGTATTACTTGCTTAAGTTTGTATGTGCAGTCAAAACCAAATATATGTACCAGAGAAAATCCAGGCTTTAAAGGACAAGTAAAAAAAATCTTCATTTCTTCATGATCTTATAAGGATTTTTTTTTTCTCCAGCCTTTGTTTGCTTCCAGCAGACATTTGAGGATGCTCAAAGGAGGCACCTCATGGTTCTAGAAGCTCAAACTCTACAATTAAAATTGATGACAAGAGGATTGTTTGCAGGCTAGGTGTGGCTAGGTGAATTGGGGTTCTTTGTCCTCTAGGAGAGACTCCTAGATGATTTTTTTTTTCTTTTGTCCTCTCTAATGGGCCTCCATTCATCTGCTAGAAGAAGGAGCTCCTCCCAGTATCTTTCTATAGCTATGCAAACTATTTCAGCAGTTCCAACTATCCCCCAGTCACCGCTGAGAGGTGTGACCAAAACACCTGGTTCCCTGACCACTGATCATGCATGAAACATAGCAATGAAATTGGATATGCATCAAACAATGCAATTGTCTTTCTTTACTGATATACCAGTACCACAGTCCACACACAGCAAACCCCACCCCCCCCTTTTCCAAACTGTCCCCTTCCCTGCAATCAGTAGACCTGGTGTTTTTCACTGTTTGGGGACACAGGGGCGACTCGTCAATAACTTCACCTTTTACTGATAGAGTATCAAAATCAATCCTGAAATATAAAGACCTAATGTCTGGACAAAAACTTTCTTTCCCTAATGTCACAACTAAACACAGAGCCACTAACAAACACAGAGCCACTAGCAATTTTTACATAACAGTACATTAACTATATGGGCCAGCCATGAATCTATATAGGGAAGCTGGTCCGGATACTCCTTCACTATAATTTAGCCTCCGGACCCCATGCTCTAATCACAATTCACAAATCACAATGTTCAGTGTAAATTTTCTAATCTCACTTCTGGGAATACAATATACAATATAATCCTGGTAACAGGCAGAGTTTGGTTGCACAAAACACACAGGACCACAAAGGGAAAAAGAAAGAGGGAAAACAGAAAACAGAGACGTCTCAGCAGCGAATACTCACACACTCTCCTTCCCCAGCAGCAGCTTGTTACAAATACATCACAGACACTCTCTTTAGCTGTATCATAGGATCTAACTTTCACCATGAGGATATTAGAAATACAGTATGAGAAATATAGCTAGCTATTTTCTAATGTCCACTAGATGGAGCTCCAGGATCACTTTAACCATAAGGATAAAAATACAGCTAGTTTTTAAATGACCACTAGATGGAGCTCCAGGATCACTCCAGGGCAGCCCAATACCTCTGCAGAGAAACGCACGTGGTGTCCACAAGATGGCTGCTACCTCCTCGTGCTTCTCCACACCGGCTCTCCACAGATGGGGAAAAAAAAGGGGAAATGGTGGACTTCCAAGCATCACCTCTCTTTCAATCAACCAAAAAAAAAAACAAAAGGTTAGCATTTTATTTATTTATTTTTGGTTTTAAAGGCAGGAAACCCAGCGGGGGCCCAGGGAAGGCAGAGAAATTTGGCGGGGGCCCAGGGAAGGCAGAGAAATTCAGCGGGGGTCAGCTGTGCACCGGGACAGCACCGAGAGGCACAAAACCTCAGCGGAGGCCCAAGAGAAGGTAGTAATTCACATGGGAGCACATGGGGAGCATGGATTCAACATCGGACAGCATGGGAAAGGCAGAAAATTCAGCGGGTCAGCAGGGGGGCTCAGCGGTGCATCGGGACAGCAGGGAAAGGCAGAAAATTCAGCGGGTCAGCAGGGGGGCTCAGCGGTGCATCGGGACAGCAGGAAAAGGCAGAAAATTCACATCGGGGCACAACGGAGAGAGAAGTTCACATCGGAGCAGAAATTAACACAGCGGCAGCATGGGAGGGGGGACAGAAATTTACGTTGGAGCACAGAAACTACATCGGGGGTTCAGGGAAAGGCAGTAGATCCACACCGGAGCACATGGAGGGCAGAATTCAACATCGGAGCAGAAATTAACACAAACTAGAAACGGAACACAACGGAAGCATATCAGAGCCCTCTCCTTGCAGTCACGCTTCAGAAAACTCTCCACAAGCAGAAAGGAAAGAAGAGAAGCAGCGATCTATTCTTTATCTCAGGTATGTTTAACTTATCAAGTGCTATATTTAGTTACATTTTTTCTTTCGGCAGCGCTTTTAAAGGATCTCAGATTACTGCAGTTTCAGATATACAGATTTTACCGGTATTCAGATTCAGATACAGGACGAGCAATGGCTTCAGGGCCACTAAGGCCCGTACTAGGACTGCTCGTGCAGTTGATCAGGCTGCTACAGGTTCCCAGAAATTACCAGGACTCACAGATAGAGTACAGAACTAGCCCCAAACAGTAAGGTAGCAGTACTCACCAGAACTCTGATCAGACAGGAAGTTTGGATGCCAGTCTATCCAGCTGGTTTTTCAATCGGGGATTCAACCGCAGGGACCAGCTGTCCAGACAAATCAAGGTGTCCTTCCGAGCACAAAGTGGCCCGGGGGCGCCAAGGACCGTTAATCACCTGGAGGGGCCGGTCCCTGACTGGTGGAGGCCCAGATGCTGCAAAAGCAGAAGTCTTCCCACCGTGGGTGTGATGAGAGAGGCTTTTCTTTTAATATTTCCCGGCCAACGCACCAATTTGTAGCAGCAATCGCTGTGAAAAGCTCTTATTCTATCACTCACCCGCAGAAGGAAGACTCTCAGACAGGCTGGAATGCAAACAGGTTCTTTTAATGTGCACAGGATCAGACAGAGATACCAGCAACCTCCACAAGGGTCTGAACCCCGAGGGACGGCCTACAATGCCTTATATACAGTACAGTTTTAAACTCATTCTACAATCCCATTTGCCACAGGTATTTCCTGCCCACCAATCAGCAGCCCCTGGGGAGGTACCTGGGTGACCTGTCCAAACCGGTATGCTCTGGTCTGTTGGTTTCAGGGCTAGGGAAATACTGTGCTCAGACCTGGAGTGGGGGAAGGGTGCCTACTGGAATCTCAATGTCTCTCTTAGTAGGCTGATTACCTCATGGCTTGCGGGGGAAGGGTCAGGCTGATCAGAGCCTCATGGCTTGCAGCATGGCTTGGGGGAAGGGCTATCTACAGTTCGCAGCATGGCTTGGGGGAAGGGCTACCTATAGCTACCTCATGGCTGCCTCACTTCAGCTAGTCAGTATTCCATCCCCAGCTTGTTGCTTTCACAAGCTGGTTCACGGTGCCCTCCCCCCGACCGACAATTTAAAGTTTAGAAAAATTAAGTCCAGTCATTCACATCTTGAATTTCCTACCTCAGAGCAAGATTCCTTCCCCAGTCTGGCTTGTAAGGAGCTTTCTGTCTCCATGGGCCTCTCAATCCCCCCTGTGAGCCACGCCCTCCAAGCCCTGAACTCTGGGCTGCAGACTCTTTTAAAGGGGATAATCCCTTGGAAGGGAGATGAGTAGTGTTCTATATACTCCATCATAAAGAGGAAAGAAATGGTTCAGCAGGAGACCAGTGAAGACCAGGTTGCAGTAGTCTAAGCAGGGGGTGATGAGAGGGCTTACAATCCAGTTTTGTACCTGAATCCTTGTTTTCCTGCTTCCCAGCCCACTGCTCTAACCTCTCGGCTACTCCTCCATTCCTTCAAATAATGGAAGATAATTCCATGGTGGAGCGAATACTCTGACTTATTGTTCTGACTGCTTTCAATAACCCTGGGCTTCTCCAAACAGCTGCCTAAGCATTTAAAAATGAAGATAATTCACTCTTACAAGGCAGCGGAAGACTACTAAAAAAAATCTCTGAATGCTTCCAAGTATAAATTTCAACTGTCAGAAACATTAAGAAATAGAAGGAACCATTGAAGTCAAGGCAAGATGTGAACGACCAAAAAAAAATCTCTGATAGAACTACCCTAAAACTGATCAGGTTTGCAAAACAGAGTCCACATATCACTAGAAACAGCATAGTACCGTGTTGCGTATACAACCATGAGGGGCACCTATGAGACCTCTTTAAACACATCATTACACCCCATCGCTGATCTTTGCTTGGGGGTCATCATATTTTTAACACTGATTGCCATGGCTAGATAAAATCCGAGGGGGATATTCAAATGCGAGATATTCAGCAGTACCACTACATGCCCTAATGCTAACCGGTTAACATCGGGGCCTGCCGGGGCATTCCAGCATGGTACCCATCATTAACCAGGCAGCGGCGATATTGAACCACTGCCCGATTAGCAACATGCAGCAAACGTTAGGCACAGGAAACCCCCATACAAAAGTTGGCATTGGTGGGCGTGGAAGCAAACAGACCCATGGCGCCGAAGTCTAAGGTAAGCACCACGGGGCTGTTTCAGGCCATTGCTGCTTCTGTAGGTCCCGGAGAGGGGTGGCATCGGTGGCAATAGGGACCAGTCAGGGAGGGGGGCAAGAGATGAGGTTCACCTAGGGTCTGCACTGACCCTGTAGGGAAGTATTCTATATTTCAGTGAATATAGAAACTGAAAGAGAAAATGAGTGGAAATAAAGACCATATAACCTATCCAGTCTGTCCATTCATACAAACTACTAAGTTCTACGATCCCTTCCTCTTCCTCGAGATCCTCTGTATATGTCCCATGTTTTCCTGAATTCTGCCACCTCCACTGGGAGGTTGTTACATGCATCCACCACCCTTTCCATAAAGAAATATTTCCTCAAATCACTCCTGAGTCTATCCCCTTTTGCCTTCGTCCTATGACCCCCTCATTCCAGAGATGCCTTTCAATTGCAAAAGGCCTACCTCTTGTGCATTTATATCACAAAGATACTTAAATGTCTTAATCATACCTCCCTTCTCTTGCCTTTCCTCCAATTATATGTGTTGAGATCTTTAAGTCCATCTCCATATGCCTAATAACGAAGACCACTGACCATTTTATTAGCCACCTTCTGCACTAGCTCCATCCACCCTGCTTATATCTTTTTGAAGGTTGGTCTTCAAAATTGTACATAGTACTCCAAATGAGGTCTCACTAGAGACTTATACAGAGGTACTGCTTTCTATGAGAGCAAAGTTTAAAATTATGTCGGCTTTGTAATTCTGGACTTAGTGTCAGCACATTTTTGGGACTACTTTTTGCAATTTCTAATGTGCCAAATGAACCCATTTCAAGACACCACCCTGTAGGAGAAACCTTTTATATGTCTTGAGCATCAACAAAGCTTCACTTAGATATCAGCTCACCACAAAGGAGAGCCAACACTGAAAACCAACATTGCTAGGTGTGTGATGTGCCTGTATACAGAAAGGCACTATAAGGCGGCATGACTCAACCAGGGCAACTGTGCAAACACTATAACGTGGCTATGAAAGCTTCTGTGGTATTTTTCTCCCCTCCCCCCCCCCTCACCCCATCCCTTTGTGTCTGTGTCATGTATGTTTTAGCTCTGTTTAATTCTGCCACTGATTTGATTGCAGTAACCTCTACTGGTAGTCTGTCCATGGGTGCATCATCTTTCCGGTGAAAAATATTTTCTCGCATTCCTTTTGAGTCTCCCTCCCTTGTTTTTCATCTTTGAGTGTCTCATTCTATGGTGAATGCTTTCTTCTGGTACTTTATCGAATCCTGCTAGATATTTGAGTATGAAAAGCAGTGACCACGGGCTTGGAGTTATGGCATCTTCTAACCATTAGGGTTAGGGCTTGTGTTGAAATCTCCTTCCCCAGTAGCTGCCACTTTGACTATTGCAACCTTTTTTTAAAATTCCAAATGTGACAATAAATTAGGAATTGCAGTACCAAAATAGGTTTTCCTCTTTAGTACCAATTCAAGCTCCCATTTTCTCAGTCTCTTTGCTTACTCCCATGTGACTTGAAAAGCAAGTTATGCAAGAAGGCACATGTTGGCCTAGAGCAGTGATGGCTAACCTTTTTGAGCCCGAGTGCCCAAACTGCCGCACAAAACCAAAGAATTTCCTCAAAGTGCCAGCACGTCAATTTGCATAAATATTTGCATAATGCTAACATACACTAACTTTTAGTAAACATGCCTCTTAATGAGTGTATGGATAAAGACAGACTAAAAGATTTCTACATTACTATAATCCAGTGCCAACCGCCAGGCACATTAGGAACTACTACAAACACTGCCCATTTAGAACCAATAGCAAACCCGCCGTATCCTAACAGCACTACCAGGACTCACAAAGCACCACACCATACCTATCAAAAGGCAACACTGCAAATATTAAACCAATACATTTCAGACAATAACAATACATGACCTACTGGGGAAAGAGAACAAGTGGCAATGTCAAAAAGGAATTACATAAACAGAATACCTCAGCTCAGTTACACAGTTGCAATTGCTCCAGCCACTTTCTTCTGGTTTCTTCATGTTTTCTGCTAACTCTCCATCATCTGCTGTCCATTTGTCCTTTCTTCTCTCTTCTAGTTTTTTTTTCCATTCTCTCTCTCTACATCCGCTTTAACATACTAATCTTTCTCCTTTTGCTCTTTCCTCATTCCTATTTCATCCACTCAAATTTTAACCCTCCATCCTCAATCCCCACTTACTCTCCCAATACCCGGCCAATTGTAGATTTTTTATCCCTCCCACACAAAATATTTTTCCCCTCTCCATTTTACTCTCCCAGCCCCATCCCATTCTAATCCTCCCCCAACATCAGCTCCCTTCTAGTTCCAGCCTCACCCAGCATCCATTCCCTTCTAGCCCCTGCATCAGCCCATTTCCAGTCCTAGCCCCCCATCAGCCCATTTCCAGTGCTAGCAACCCCCCAACCCAATACCAGTCCTAGCCCCCCCCATCAACCCACTTCCAGTCCTAAACCCCCATCACCCCATTTTCAGTTTAAGCCCCCCCTATAACCCATTACCAGTCCTAACCCCCATCACCCCATTTCCAGACAGCCCCCATCAGCCCACAGCCCATTAGCAGTCCTACCCCCCCAGCCCATTAGCAGTCCTACCCCCCCCGCCCGCCCCGCCCATTAGCTGTCCTAACCCCCCCCCAGCCCATTAGCAGTCCTAACCCCCCCCTCCCTCCCTGCCCATTAGCAGTCCTAACCACCCCCCTCCATCCCTCCCTGCCCTCCCATTAGCAGTCCTAACCCCCCCTCCCTCCCTGCCCATTAGCAGTCCTAACCCCCCCTCCCTCCCTCCCTGCCCATTAGCAGTCCTAACCCCCCCTCCCCTCCCTCCCTCCCTCCCTGCCCATTAGCAGTCCTAACCCCCCCTCCCTCCCTCCCTCCCTCCCTCCCTGCCCATTAGCAGTCCTAACCCCCCCTCCCTCCCTCCCTCCCTGCCCATTAGCAGTCCTAAACCCCCCTCCCTCCCTCCTCCCTGCCCATTAGCAGTCCTAACCCCCCCTCCCTCCCTCCCTCCCTGCCATTAGCAGTCCTAACCCCCCCTCCCTCCCTCCCTCCCTGCCCATTAGCAGTCCTAACCCCCCCTCCCTCCCTCCCTGCCCATTAGCAGTCCTAACCCCCCCTCCCTCCCTCCCTCCCTGCCCATTAGCAGTCCTAACCCCCCCTCCCTCCCTCCCTCCCTGCCCTGCCTAACCCCCCCCCCCCTCCCTCCCTCCCTCCCTCCCTGCCCTGCCGATTAGCAGTCCTAACCCCCCCCCCCCCTGCCCATTAGCAGTCCTAACCCCCCCTCCTCCTCCCTGCCCATTAGCAGTCCTAACCCCCCCTCCTCCCTCCCTCCCCATTAGCAGTCCTAACCCCCCCTCCTCCTCCCTGCCCATTAGCAGTCCTAAACCCCCCCCTCCTCCTCCCTGCCCATTAGCAGTCCTAACCCCCCCCTCCTCCTCCCTGCCCATTAGCAGTCCTAACCCCCCCCCTCCTCCCTGCCCATTAGCAGTCCTAACCCCCCCTGGCAAATTCTTTTAAAAAAAAGCAGGCTCTGGCTGCTGCCGCGGCAGATTGCAATGGCCCGCGGGGCCCCCTCCGCCCGCTAAGCCCCTCTGCAAGGGCGTTCAGATTCGCGAGGGAGAGCATCTCCCTCGCGTCTCTGTTAAGCCCGCAGGGGCTAATGGGAAATTTCCCATCAGTCCCTCGCGTCTAAAGGGGCTGATGGGAAATTTCCCATTAGCCCCTGCGGGCTTAACAGAGACGCGAGGGAGACGCTCTCCCTCGCGAATCTGAAAGCTCTTGCAGAGGGGCTTAGCGGGCGGAGGGGGCCCCGCGGGACGCTGCATTCTGCCCTTGCCGCGTCCGCGGCAGCAGTCAGAGCCAGCTTTTTCTTTTTTTGCGGACCTTCCCGCGTGCCAGCTGCAAGGCCTTCGCGTGCCACAGCTGGCACGCGTGCCATAGGTTCGCCATCGCTGGCCTAGAGCCACTCCTGAAGTGGTCAAAGGGCTGAGTCCTTCCAGTTAATGCATATTTATATGAGTTGGAAATCACAGGTCAGGGCATAACGAGGCTGCCGAAACCTGCTGAATAATGTCTGATCAAAAGTTAAACAGATCCCAGGAGAAGAGAGGAAGGACTGTCTGTTGTACATTCTGACCTTGCATTAGTCACTGTTTCACACTTAGCTTATCTTTTCTTGCACGCAGGACCTGAGTTGGAAGGAGGAGCTTTAAATGACTTTAAATCTTATCCCATTTCTCCAAGAAGGAAATCACTTGGCTGTGAGCTTCAGAATGTACAACAGACTTCAGTATGGCTTCCATTCAGTCATGAATTACAATCCTCTTTGGTCAGACAACAGAAAACATTAGAAACTTAAGATTTATAATTACTAATTAGGTTATTTTTGTGGCTGTTTTTCACAGTCTGTTATTGTTATGTATGAAACCGAATATCAAAATTTTAGCTCCAGTTGATAGAGAGCAGCTGAGAATTCTCTTGCAAGGAGCTTTCTGTATCTGTCAAAGGTAAACTGTCTCTGTCCATTTTGGGAAGCAACATGCAATCGTCAGCTTCTGACTCAAACAGAGCTGTGGTACTTTCTGCCGTTCCTCACTCGCGCTGAGCAATGGCACTCCAACTGGACGACGAGCATGGAATCTCTACCTCCAGCCCTCGTACGAAGGAAGAAGAAACGGAATTATCTCATGGAAAAAATTCAACCAGGTGAACGTTGCATGAAACAAGTGGGCAACGCCTCAACCTCACCAAAATGCACCCTGTGGAAGTGCAATTCTCACAATCACTCACTAAAAAATTTTATCTTTTTGCACTTTGCATTGTGATTTTATTGTCCTTTCTTTTTTTTTCCTTGCAAACTCTTTATTTGGAAAAATGCCATGATAATAGTGAGTCATACAACTTAGAAGTAAATTTGCAGTACTACGATTTTTTGAGATGGTACTGAAGAAACTGAACCATCCAACCCAGCATTGCAAGACATGTACACTGAAGGAGCAATTATATAAGTCACATGTTTATGTGCGTAAATCGAGTTATTTTAGTCATATGCGTGCATAAATGGATACTGTATTTCTGCACATGTTTAACACAGTCCGTATTCTGTAAGCATGCACGTTGGGCTGCTCGCATGTACTTTCACTACAGGCGTGTGCAGGGGCATAATTTGGGCAGAGCCAGGTCCAGGTGGGCAGCGGCAGTGGCACACATGATCGGTCGTGCTGCCCCCCCTAGCTGTCACTGATTTCATTGGGGGAGAGGCAGACAGTGACAGCAGCAGTATGGAGTGGAGGAGTGGCCTAGTGGTTGGGGCAAGGTACTTTACTTCAGGCCAGAAGGTCGGGGGTTCAAATCCCACTAGAGGACAGCAACCTTGGGCCAGAAGGACTGGGGTTTCTAGTCCTACAGGTGCTCCTTGTGGTCTTGGGCAAGCCACTTAACCCTCCATAGCCCATGTTCCCTGCAAAATAGTTATCTCCAAGTTATAATGCCCTGTTCAATGTAAACCACACTGATGCAGAATAGCACAGTATATAAGAGAATATAAATAAATATTTCCAAAAGCAGCTGCTTTTTGCTGTCGCTTTCTTGTTTGCGGCAGGTCATGTCCTTCAGCACACATGACCTGCTGTTTGTAACCCCCCTCCAACAGTAAGTTGTATCAGAAGGGGATCAGAAGGACATGGCCTACCACCAGCAAGAAAGCGGCAGCAAAAGCAGCTGCTTTTGGAAATACTGCTGCCGCTGCTACCACTGCCTGCCTACTTCCCCCTCCCAAGACGGAATCAGCAGCAGCAGCTGGAGGGACAGTGGGGGGCGGCAGCAGCTGGGGGGACAGTGAGGTTGGGGGGCTAGCGAGGCCGGGGTTTCTGCCTAGGGTGGCCGAAACCCTTGGGCCTGCCCTGGGCAGAGCATGGGTAGAGTCCAAATTTATGCGTGTGAATTATAGAATGCTGTAATTTACATTCATGAAAAACATTGGCATGGGTATCTACACTAGCCATAGGGCCAGCATATATCCTCGTGGCTTAAATGAACATGCATGCCTTTGAACTTAATTCTCTATTTTATAAATCACGTACATGTACGTTTGCTTGGTTTGCCTAATTGTTGGGCCAGCCCTGGTCAAAAGCTACCCCAGTGAACTTGTCACCATGGTATGGCACATCAGCAAGTTTTACTGAAAGGAGGTCTGAGGCCCACAGCAATGGTGCTCTTCATGCTCCAGTGGCCTCAATCTTCTGAAAACTGATTTATATGTAGTGGCTCATGGTAAGAAGGTATGTGGAAAGAGTATAGCATTCCAAAAGGTTTTTCTCCCAGGAGACTCCAAAATGAGAATCTCTTCCCTGAGGATGCTAAAGAGTGGGGCTTAGAATTTTTGGCACTCTTGAGAGCAGATTCCGCTATCACAGAATGGTGTGGAAGTTTCTGTTTCTCAGATCTGGGAGCCTTCTGGACTTTATACATAGAGTCCGCCTTCTTTTTAACAGGGTGTACATAGAGAGAGGTATCCCACATTCACATCTGTACATCTTTAAGGATCTTGTGATGGGCCTGGTCGTGCCTTCCTTGGGGAATTGGCTCAAGGAATTAGAGGATATCCAACATTTCTGCCCCTGGTTTTCTTTTCCATCTCTAACTTAAAAGAAATGCCATCAGCCATTGCCTGATAAAACTGGTAAAGAAAAGGTCCTCTGGGGGGAGACTTCTTCCTTTCATGTGGAAGAGAAGGATCTAAAGGCAAGCCAGAGGAGCCTTCCTCGTAATACACTTCTGCAGGCTTATATATGGAATCTCAGGTGCACTCTGATTCAGGCTCAGAAAAATACATCAATGGAGAGATGTACTCAACGCTGGGCTGGATGTTAGTGCCTTAATGGGGGCATTCTTTGACCGTTGACCTCTATTGGTCATCTGGAAACACAAATGGCTCTCAGATGATTCATGGGTGGAACAAAGGCATTTTAAGCAAAATTTGTGGGTATCCATACTGGATATGATCTTGCCGCACTGCCCGCATTTATTAAAACTCATGGGGGCTTTTTTCTGGGACATGTTAATATAGCTGCATTGAAATCAGCCAGCTCAGATTTGGGATCAGGCCTGCCTGGATCACCCAGCATTCAAGTGAATGCAAAAAACTCCAAAAACTTAAAAGATGATTGGAAACCCAACCAGAGAAGCTAAGAGGAGAGAGCGAGATTACACCAAACAAGGAGAGAGGCGAGGAGGCATGTCTTACCATTTCCACTGAAAAATGATGATTGAGGAGGTCCTGTGTGACGATAAGAGGCAGGAAATCAAGCATATGTGTGATGATGCCTCTCAAAACCTTCTAGATGTTTTACTACGCTGCAGAGGTTTATCCATTCATGCTTCACCAGGTGACATCATTTAAGGGTGAGGACTTGATATCCTCAAATATCTTTGAGAGGTCCAGTCAAAGCCCTGAACTGAATACAATAGAAAATCTAAACAAGACTTAAAGACTGCAGTCCACAGACAATCTCCAACCAACCTGACTGAGCTTGTGGTATTCTGCTGAGAAGAATGGTTGAAAACTGCACCATCCTGCTGTGCAGTTTGTAGACACTTCTAAACAACTCATTGCCTTTGTCCTACAAAAGTGGCTTCTACCAAGTATCCAGTTAAGAGGTGTGAAAACCTATGCAATCAAAGCTTTTTGGTTTCTTATTCATTACTTTTTGAATATTTCTATAATTATTTTTTCATGTTGAAGGTGTAAAATATATTGTAAAACAAACTGCTGCTTTAATGGTTTTTGAATTGCATTTTTCAAACAGTAGACTGTAAAACATACACAAGGATGTGAAGATTTTTGCAAAGCACCGTATTTAATATCCTGCCCAGCCTAAACAAAGGGTACTTGCACCACCCAGAAGTGGTGTTTATTGAAGGGATACATTCATCTGAAACCCATCACAGGCATCTGGTAACTGGACTCCGAAAAGATCTCTTTGTGTCAACTAATTACATTTCCACACTCTTTTCCCAGTGCTTATGTAATCTACTTCAAAGCACAGTAACAAAGTCTTTATTTTTAGTTTTGTCAATTAGTGGAATCAAGAGACTGCATCTGTTTCAGTACCTGGTGAGTAATGAACCTGTCAACCCAATAACCAGTAACTCTGATATATCTCGTGCATATGCTTTCCTTATCTGAATTTTAATAAAGCTCTACATCGCCCCCGTCTTCCTCATCTGCAGAATTAGTTTGTGAGCCACACGGACCTACAAATATTGAAACTTAAATAGATGGTTGGATGTTAAGTAAAAATCGAAGTAGCAGGGTCAGCCATGTTGGAAATTTGAGTTTGATTTCACAGCCCATCTTCTGCCCCTCACATTGACATAGGTTGGTGATGCCCCAGAGATAGGAAAGGGAGAAGGAAGCTACAGCTATCTCATGACAATTTAGCTTAGTCTTAGTTTGTGTCACATGCTTCTCGAGGAAAGCCTGAACTCATTCAATGCATTACAAAGTGCAGCAAAAACCATCAAATCATGATATGCATTCAAAGCATAATATATCAGTAAACCATCAAATTCATATTAATAAATCAAACATAAATTAGCCCAACACAAAAGAAACATTCCAACAAAGATTAAATGCATCAATATACAATACTATATTAATCAACACCTCCCATCCCGAACTCATAATAATCCACCCTACCTCAAGCCACTTCTCTTCAAAAAAGAGACCCCTACTGGCCAAATTCAGGGTGTACATGTGGCAAGTTCTTCAGGGAGCTGTGACCCTTAGCTAAGGAAAGTCTGTGCAGCTCTTGACCTACTGTAGATTCAGGGGCAGCACAAGGAGGGTGCGGGGCCATGTGCGGAGACTCATTATGGGGCCTCATTTGTACAAGGAGTCTTATTTGCATAAATATTTGCATAATGTTAACATGCACTAACCTTTAGCAAACATGCCTCTTAATGAGTGTCTGGATAAAGAAAGACTACCAGATTTTTACCTTACTATAATCCAGTGCCAACCGCCAGGCACATTAGGAAGTACTACAAACACTGCCCATTTAGAATCCATAGCAAACCCACCATATCATAACAGCACTCACAAAGCACCAAACCCTACCTATCAAAAGGCAACACTGCAAATATTAAACCAATACATCTCAGAGAATACCAATGCATCTCCTACTGGGGAAAGAGAACAAGTGGCACTGTCAAACAGAAACTACATGAACAGAATACCTCAGCTCAGTTACACATGCAGAACATAGACCATCACCAAACAAAGAACAAGGGGTCACAATTTAGAAATATGAAGAAAATAATTAAACTGGGAACCCCAAAAGCCAAACATGGAATGTACAACACCACTGGGGAAATAAAACTATAAATTAATTTCCTCTTGTACTAAACAAAACGCAGACGTTAATGATACACATTTCCCAGAGCTGACATATTCCAGTTAATAAATTCAAAATAAAAAAGTATTTTTATACCTTTTGTTGTTTGTGCATTTTATTTTTCAGTTGCAATTGCTCCAGTCACTTTCTTCTGGTTTCTTCGTGTCTTCTGCTAACTCTCCATTGTCTACTGTTCGTTTGTCCTTTCTTCTCTCTTCTAGTTTTTTTTTTCTATTCTCTCTCTACATCTGCTTTAACATACTGATCTTTCTCCTTTTGCTCTTTCCTCCATTTCTTTCTTTATTCCTTTTTCATCAACTCAAATTTCACCGCTCCATCCTCAATGCCCACAGGGCCAGATTCCATCCCGCACGTCTGGGCCCTCTGTGAGTTTGGACAGAACCGGACACACAGAGGGAGTCGAGATCCTGATCCCATGGGACACATCTAGCCCCATGGGATCCCGATTCGTCTGGCCTGCATGTACAGGCCTTCCCTTGGTAACTCAGTCAGGGCAGTTCAATGGAGCTGCGGAGCCATGGTGTACAGTTGCCATGGTACCGCGTCTCCATTGAACAGCCGTGATCCCCAGCTACCGGCTCTGTAAGTGCATTCCCCACAGCCTGACCCCCGATCTGGCCTCCTAAGGCCAGGGTCTGGCTGCCGGGACTGTCCTTGGCTCCCCCTGCCCCTTCCGCACCCCAGGCCTCTCATCCCCCGCCGACTAAGGGAACCTATTCCACCTCGGAGGTGGAATAAGTTCCCCGTGCAAGCCGCCAGCCCTGGATGTACAGGGCCAACATTGGAATCAGCCCTGTACGTCCAGGTCAATGACTGCCCACTGCCCGCCCTAATGCCATCCCCGATCTGCCCCTTTCCCGCCCCCATCTACCTTCCCCATACAAGACGCAGGGAAGGTAGAAGAGACCGGGAAAAGGCACAAATAACGGGATGGATCCCTTTACTCTCCCAATACCCTCCCCCACAAAATATCTTTTCTCTTCTCCATCCTCACTCCCCCAGCCCCATCCCATTCTAGTCCTCCCCCACCATCAGCTCCTTTCTAGTTCCAGCCCCACCCAGCATCTGCTCCCTTCTAGTCCCATTCTCCCATCCCACCACATCAGCCCATTTCCAGTTCTAGGCCCCCCATCAGCCATTTCTAGTCCTATCCTAGCCCCCCATCAACCTATTTCCAATTCTAGCCCTCCCGTCAGCCATTTCCAATCCTAGCCTCCCCATCAACCCATTTCTAATCCTAGCCCCCCATCAGCCCCTTCCAGTCCTATCCTAGCCACCCATCAGCCTATTTCCAATCCAAACTCCCCCCATCAGCCCATTTCCAGTCCTAGCTCCCCCATCCATTTCCAATTCTATCCCAGCCCCTCCATCATCCAATTTCCAATCCTAGCTCCCCCCACTCAGTCCATTTCCAGTCCAAGCCCTCCTCCCCATCAGCTATTTCCAGTCTTAGCACCCCCCCCCCCCACAAGAGCTCAGTGGTTGCCCAACAGGCTTTAAAGGGAGCCAGAGAGGCCCTGGCTCACCCCTGACAGCTGCCAAAGTGAAGAATGCCTTTTTTCTTCACTTCAGCATCTGTACGTATTGTAGTATAGGCCACTGGTGCACCGAAGGTCAAAGGGAACTTTCTGTTTCCCGGCACTTAGTGTGCCAGCAGCCTATACTAGAATACAGCTGCCAAAGTGAAGAAAAAAAGGCGCTCTTCACTTCCGCAGCTGTCAGAGGTGAGCCAGGGCCTCTCTGGCTTCCTCTAAAGCCGCTTTTCCAGTGCCGAATAAGCGAGATGTTGTTGGCGCGGGGCCCCCTGAAGCATGGGGCCCTGTGCGAACAACATTCTCACACAATGAACGGGCCAACCCTGACTAGATTGGAGGAGATTAAAAATGGGGGCAGTGGGGAACCGTGGGTAGTTATGAATGAAGGTTCATGGTGCTGTAGCAACAGTAGAGGCTGTTTCTAATAAGCTGGAAGCCAGAAAGGAGAAAGAGGAAATTCCGAGGCTTAATAGACACAGTAGCAAGGATTTAGTAGCTTCAGGGTTAGTTATAAATGCCATCAGAATAATTTATCTCTCAAAAGTTTATTTTCTCCTGTGTTAGCTATTCTCACAAAAGGTACAGCGCCTTGCGAAAGTATTCATCCCCTTGGTTTTTGTCCTGTTTTGTCGCATTACGTACGACCTGGAATGAAAATGGAGGTTCATTTGGATGTTAGGTAATGGACCTAACAATACAGTCCAAATTGGTGAAGTGAAATGACAATAAAATACCTTGTATATATAAAAAAAAACAAGTAAAAACTGAAAAGTTGTGAGTGCATAAGCATTTATCCCTTTTGTTATGAAACCCTTAAATAAGATCTGGTCTAACCAAATAACCTCAGAAGTCACATAATTAGTTGATTAGGGTCCACCTGTGTGCAGTCAGTGTCACATGATCTGTCATATGATGCCTGTATGAATATTCCTGTTCTGAAAGGCCCCTGACTGTAGCACCACTAAACAAGCAACATGAAGACCAAGTAGCACTCCAAACAGGTCAGAGTAGTATAGATCAGGGTTGCATTATAAAAAAATATCCCAAATTCTGAATATTCCACGGAGCACCATTAAATCCATTATAATAAAATAGAAAGAATATAGCACCACTACAAACCTGACAAGAGAAGGCCGCCCACCAAAACTCACAGACTGGGCAAGGAGGGCATTAATCAGAGATGCCAAAAAGACACCAAGGATAACACTGAAGGAGCTGCAAAGATCCACAGCAGAGATGGGAGAATCTGTCCATAGGATCACTTTAAGCCATACACTCCACAGAGTGGAGCTTTATGGAAGAGTGACCAGAAAAAAAGCCATTGCTTAAAGAAAGAACGTACCTGCAATTATCCAAAGAAATCCCTAGACTCCAAAAAGTAGATATACCGCAAATCCTCAAAACTGAGAACTTCTCCCCTCTGATAACTCTGTGATATTCCCAACAGCCCCCTAGCCTCCCATCTGTCCAATAATTGTGAAGTGCCTCCCTCCCCCCCCCCCCCAAGGAAAGCAGGCTGTAATTGTGCTCAATGCAGAAAACCCCTTACTAAAAAGCAATTTCCCCCTATTCCTAGACCAAATGTCCAGCATGTGCCACACTGTGGGCTACAACTGCCCTCCTTTAATCCTCCTCCTACTCCCCTCCCCTCATAAACTATCTTGAAACCACCTCACCTTCAACATACTATGCTCCATAACTACCCAGGGCTTTTCCTCCTCCTGAAACAAGCATAGACTGCTCATAGTTGCTTTGCTAAGTAGTATGTCCTCAGGTCCAGCAGCGACAGACCGTTCTTCCCTTTTGGACCTCTGCAACCATAGCTACTCACAGTGCCGCCGATTCCAAACGATCCTCTTAACTTTTTTTCCCATATATTCTGGAACAAACTCTCTAGCACCACCACAGGGAGAGCCTGAAACAGGTAGAGAAACTTGGGGACAATAGCCATTTTGATAGAAGCAATCCTCCCCATCCAAGATAGAGGCAAATGCCTCTACTGTCCCGGCAATACATCCAGCTCTTGCAAGAGTCTCCCACAGCAGCTAAATGCACCCCCAGGTATCTAACCTCTTGCTTCACCCATTTAAGCGAGAAACTCTTCTGCAAACTGGCTATCATCAGCTCGGCCACTATCAGATTTAAGATCTGTGACTTCCCCATATTCAGACTAAAACCAGATAAGCATATGCATTCCCTTAACTCCCATACTATAAGAGGCAAAGAAAACACCAGCCTAGAGACCACAAAAATAATATCATCCATGAATAGGAAAACACAGTATTCCCCTCTGTGCCCCTGATGTCTATACTCTGCCCTATCCATTCTGCCAGAGGCTCTACAGATAAAGCGAACAGCAGAGGTGACAGGGGGCACCCCTGCCACGTTCCCCTATCCAGCCCAAAAAAGCCTGAATACCCCCCATGATTTTGACACAAACCTTAGGTTCAGTGTACATAGCCCGTACCCATCCTATAAATCTCTCCCCCAGGCCCATCTGCTCCAAAACCTTGAACATAAATGCACACATTCCCTCCCTTGTTATAGCAACCCAAGTTATTTATTTATTTATTTATTTATTTATTTATTTCAATTTTTATATACCGCGCTATTTACAATCAGCGCGGTTTACAGAGAACCAAAGACCAGAACAACAGGCTGCTCGGTATTACATAAAACCGGAAAATAAACTTGGATAAGATAAACATGGATAATATGGGGTAAAACTATATACATAGAATATTGATCTGTTAATCCGAGTTAAGTTAATCCAAGTTAAGTTTAAGATCTTCTTTATATTGTCTATTGCCTGTTGACCCAACATAAATCCCACCTGGTTAGAGTGGATCAGCTGCAAGATCACCCTATTCAACCTTGTGGCCAAAACCTTAGCCAATATTTTCACATAAAGATTTAGTAGGGAGATTGAGCGACAGTATGCGCAGGAAGGCAGATCTTTCCCTTCTTTGGGAATCAATATTATCTTGGCCAACCCCATTGTTTCTTCCAATTGGCCCCCACCATGCACCAAATTATACAGAGCCAACAGAGGGCTACACACCAACTCACCAAACTTCTTATGAAAAGTGGATGTGAAGCCGTCCAGGCCAGAGGCCTTAGCAAGCTTATGGGATCTAATAGTCCCCCATTACTTCAGCTTCACTAATTGCACAGTCCAACTATGCTCAGTCTCCCTCACCAAGCAACTTCAATGAGATAGAATCCAAGCAACTATCTATATACCCTTCTGGGGCTCCAGGGCACCCTCCTATACAAAAAAGGCCACAAAGGCACTCCCCATATCTTTATCCCCCTTAACAGCTTCCCCCCATGCTCCCTTAAGGGCTACCACCTGTGCCCGTGCTCTGTGTCTTCAGAGCTGTGAAACCAGCAGCTCGCCTGCCTTATTACCAAATTCAAAATGCTCCTGGCGGTTCATCAGCATCAGTCTATTCATCTCTCCCATTTCAGTCCCTTTCAACTTAATCCTTACAGCTATCGACTGCTGTCGAAACTGCCCCTCCCATCCTCCATGTCCACCTTCTCCAATCTATGGAGTTGATTCCTCAACTGTTGTTGCTCCGCCTCCCTTTCTCTCTTCAGCCCAGCACCCCAGTTGATCAATGCCCCCTGGCAGTCACCTCGAAACCATCCCAGATGCTCCTCCATGGCTCCTCCTCATGTACGTCGGTCTCAGAGTAATCCTTTATCGCTACTACTGCTACTGCTACTGTTAATCATTTATATAGTGCTACAAGAATTACGCAGAGCTGTACAAATACACGCTTTATGGTTTATTTAAAAACTTGATGTACCACCCTTCTACAGTGTGTCAGAGCGGCTTACAATAAAAACAGCAAGAATAAGGAAAGGAATGATGATTAAATGAGTAAAGGAGTTAGATACATATAGGGGAAAACAATAGGCTGGGGAAGGGGCAGAAATTTCAATGTGATCCTGGTAAGACGTTTGTGAGATATCAGGGTTGGTGTGATCTAGGCAACCTCAGGAGCAAGATTAAATGCCTGTTCAAAAAGATGAGTTTTGAATGCTGCTTTAAATTTTAAAAAAGATGATTCAAGCCATAGAGTTGAGGGGAGCGAGTTCCATAACGATGGTCTCAAAAAATAGAAAGCTTAGGCATGATCTCCTCTAGTACTGACTCTTCAGGCAGTCCATGGTTTACGCAGTATTCGCCGCCAGCACCATAATTCAAAGGCATCAATTTTCTTCCTGTCTATATTTTTCACTGTCCAGCTTTCACAGCCATATGATGTTATTGAAAATGCCATGGCTTGAACGAGTCAAATCTTTGTATGGAGAGAGACGTCTTTGCTCTTGAGAATCTTGTCTACAGTAGGTCTTTCATAGCCATTCTGTCAAGAGCAATGCATCGTCGGATTTCTTGACTGCTTGTTGCTTCTTTATTGATAGTTGATCCAAGTAGGTTAAAGTTGTCAACTATTTCAATTTCTTCTCCTTCAACGATGAACTTATTGATTTTGTCAGTTGTCATGATCTTTGTCTTCTTTACATTAAGGTGCGGGCCCATTTTAAGACTATGTTCCTTGATTGTGAGAAGTAAATGTTTCAGATCATCTTCACTTTCAACCAGTGATGTGGTATCATCAGCATAGCGAAGGCTGTTGATGAGTCTTCCACCAATCTTCACACCTCTGTTGTCTTCATATAATCCTGCTTCTCTGATGATTTGTTCTACATATAAATTAAACAGGTAGGGGGAAAGTATGCAACCTTGTCGCACACATTTTCTTATTTTAAACCATTCTGTTTCTCCTTGTTCCGTTCGAACTGTTGCTTCTTGATCAATATCTGTAGCTTCGTTCATTTAAGCCCCATCAGTGTATTGATCGGCTTCAGGCATTGAAATACCACTCCCAGTCCTCCAGGGTTGTCAACAGATCAGGTCTGCAGGATGCATGAGAACGATTTGTAAGGTTATTACCTCCGTTATATGCAAATCTCTGTCATGCATATTCATTAGGGATATTCTGAAAACCTGCCCAGCTCAAGGACTGGGAGTGAAGACGAAGGCTTAGAGAGGAGCATATCTCCTGTTTGGAGACATGCTACAATGATTCATTTATTCTCCTCTCTAAGTGTTTAGGTGTAAAATAGTTAGCTAAAAGTATATTAATTAATGCTGTGACTGGAAGGAGAGAGATGCATCTGGAAGACAGGCCCAATTCAGAAAGGCCCTCAAACATTACCTATTCCTTATATACTTCCCAGTGAGTGCAGAATCACGACCCATCACTGTTAGTTATAGAAACTCTGAATCACCCATTGACCCTGAATTCCCCACTTAGTAAGTTCAACGCTCAACTGACCATTACGTCTCAACGGTGCCCTAACTTATTGATGTAAATAGTTTACACTACAATCAAAGTTTATTTACCTGAGTTGTAAAATTACCCTGTTGTCCAAGTTGTTAACCCTGTTTAATGTAACTCAGACATTTTTGTGTACTGAAATGTTTTGTTTGATGTAAACCGCGCTGATGTCAAATAGTGCGGTATATAAGAAATGTAAATAAAATAATAAATAAATAAAATGTATAAGAATGCAACTGGATAGCAGGTCCGTCTGTCCTCCTCTTGTCCTTGTTCCCCAACAGATAGTGCTTCTTCCCTGGTACCACTGGCCCCTGTAAATGGTTTCTCTCCTCACAAACCTCCTTTGACCTGCGATCTCCTTTTCCCTCTGTTTCAGCACTATACTGGGTCCAGCCTAACTGGCTTGGGGGTGACTGCTGTCATTTTGAAGCGACTGAGAGGTTACATCAGATGCAGAACCTGGCAGTGCTGGGCCCCAGCTGTGGGCTCTGCCAGCTTCCTACAACCCTAGACTCCTTGCGGAAGGAACTTGGAAGAAATCTGCTCATGTATATAAGACTCTTTTATAGTTCCCTCCAGTTCCCACCCTATGTCTTACAGGACCAGTCCAGCCTCCATGACATTAGATTACATGCTGGATTCAACTTAGAAGCAGAGACTCTGGAATGTTCCTCTTAGTGGACATAGAGGAGACACTTCAGAGGCTCCTACTACCCCCAAAGAAAAAAGCTAAAGCCAAATAAAACACCCTACCAACAAAATGAAACAAAACAGAGGAAAAACTCAATGCACCTCCCTACAAAAATTTCCTACAAGTCCAAGGAATGAAATCTTGGAGAACTGATAGTCTAACCACTGATGTAATGGGGGACAAACTCTTTTGCCATGGTTATAGAGGGCAGAACAAAAAGAACCTGAAGGGAGGTCTCATGGTCCCTAGCCTATTTCATTAACCTCTAGGCTACTCTGTCTCCTCTAAGTAAGATAGTTCTCTTCTCAATAAATGGCCATAATTTGGATTACTCTATTCAATAACTTAGTTTCCCATTTCCAAAATAAATACTAATTCTTTTGAATGTCATCTGTGCAGTTCAATTTTCCAGTCTCCACACACCTCCCAGCACAGCATGAGACTCAGAATTTGGCTAGGAACTTTTAAGAAATACTGATTGCTAGCATTAGAAAAGGGAGGAGCAGAGTATCTCTTTTATTTCTGACTTTTTGCTCTCCCAAATTCTTCGTTGATGGAGATTTTGAGTTATAGAGCATACACAGTCACAAATCGACTTCTAGTCCAGACGCAGGTTGTGCATGGTCTGAAGTTGCTCCAAGTCAAGCGTTAGGATACAGTCTCAGCTTTACATTCTCTAATTGTAAACCTGCGACCCTTACAGATGTTTGGGAGTAGGAACCAGCAGTTCCATTTTTGATATGCAGAGTAATAAAAGAAACCCCTGGTTACATGCAGCGTATATGAAATAGTGCATGTTCTTGTTCCAGTTAGCTGAAGCAATGCAGTTAATAGTGAAATCTGGGTCTGATTACTTGCTTTCTGCCATCAATTCCGAGAAATCTTTGATTTTTAAATTTCTCTAGGAATGTTAGAAAACGTTCTTCGAAAGGTTATCCGAGAAGTGCAGTGATGCTGATGTAGCAGGAAAGTTCTTGCTACCAAAAAATACTGTTACTATTGCAAAATATATTTGGGTCAATTTTCAAAACGATTTATATGGATATCGGCTACTGCTATCTGTACAAAGCCCTTATCCATCGATTTTCAAAATGTATATGGATAGTATGGGGCTGGATATGTGACCGACTGGCTGCTTACTATAGGGCATGTTTACTAAAGTGTGTTTGGTTTTTGCAGCTAATGCTGTGTGTTAATGCAAATAGCGCCAGCTTAACTGCAAAAGCCATGCATTATCTATAGGGGGCCTGCACACATGTCCCCAGCGGATAACCCCACAAAAATGCAGAGATCATGGCGCGGCAGCATCGATGGTGAAGCTAATGCCAGGAACTAAGGTGATGTTAGCTGCACCTGTGATGTCTGCAAAACGTGCGGTTACCATGTTCTGCCGATGCTCATGGTAACCGCTCATTGTAGGCATGACCACTGTCCGCCCACACCCCACCCCACCCATGCACACTATGAACATGTGATAGGAAGATAGCTAGGAAAATTCCCCGCGCTATCTACATTTGAACCTGTTAGCTGTTACTTTGGCATGCTTTTCCTACGTTGGTTGTTGTTATGTGCCGTCGAGTCGGTGTCAACTCATGGCGACCCTCTGGATAGTTGTTTCTAAACTGTGTTCAGAATTCAGTCAGGCAGCTCACTGTTGACAGACTGGCACCCATAGCTGCTGTTATTGTGTTAATCCATCTCATTGCTGACCTTTCTCTTTTGCGTTGACCTTCTACCTTGCCAAGCATGATGTCTTTCTCTAGAAATGATCTCTCTCTTCGCATGATGTGTCCAAAATATGAAAGTCGAAGTCTTGTCATCTGAGCTTCAAAAGAAAGTTTACGTTTGATCTCCTCTAGTAATGGCTGGTTTGTTCTTCGGGCAATCTATGGAATACACAGTATTCGTCACCAGCACCATCATTCGAGGCATCAATTTTCTTCCTATCTTTTTCACAGCATTGCGAAGGTTGTTGATGTATTCCACCAATTTTCACACTTCGCTTGTCTTCATACAGTCCTGCTTCTTTGATGATTTGTTCTGCATTTAAATAAAACAGGTTGGGCGAAAGCATGCAGCTTTGTCATATACCTTTGCTGATTTTAAACCATTCTGTTTCTCCTTGTTCCGGTCAAACTGTTGCTTCTTGATCAATGTAAAAGTTGTGCAAGAGAATTATCAGGTGTTCTAGTATACACACGATTCTTAATGTGGCACAGAGTTTCTTATGGTTTACAGTCAAAAGCCTTGCTGTAGTCAATAAAACACATATAGATATTCTTTTGGTATTCTTTAGGCTTTTCAATGATTCACCTCACATCTGCAATGATGTCTCTTGTTCTTGTCCTTTCCTGAACCCTGTTTGCACTTCAGGCAGTTCTCATTCCAGGTATGGTTGTAGTGTCTGCTGAATAATCTTCAGTAGATTTTTGCTGGCATGTGGGATCAGAGCAATTGTGCGATAATTTCCACAGCCAGTTGGATCACCTTTCTTTAGTATTGGTATAAACACAGATCTTTTCCAGTCAGTTGGCCATGATGTTGTTTTCCAAATTTCCTGGGAGAGCCTTGTAAGTATGATAACAGCTGTATCAGATTGCTGTAATACATCTATGGGAATGCCATCAATGCCTGGTGCTTTGTTCTTTGATAAGGCTTTCAATGCTGCTTCAACTTCTTTCATCACCAATGGTTCCGGACCATAAGATACAGGTTGAAACGGCTGCTGGTCCACTTGATCTTTATCATATAAAAACTCTGTATATTCTTTCCACCTTTTCTTGATCTTCTCAGCATCATTCAGCATAGATCCTTGAGCATCTTGTAACATTCCAATTTGAGACTGGCATTTTTTCTTTAACTCTCATAGCTTTAGGAAAGTCAATCCTGTCCTTCCTCTAATAGTTTCTGCTTCTATTTCCTTGCATGTGTCACTGTAATACTGTCTTGTCTTGCTGTACATTGGAAAACTCTGTTGAGTTCTGTGATTCCATCTCTTTCTCCTCTGGCTTTAGCTTTTCTGTGTTTCTGGGCAATCTTCAGAGTTTCCTCAGTCATCCATTTTGGCCGTTTTTGCTTTTTCACCTTTTGTAGAGATTTCTCACTTTCTTCCAACACAACCTTTTTGATGTCATCCCAAACTTTCTGGAGCTCTGTCATTTGTATCTAAAGCAGGCAGTCTTTAAATTCCGGTGGTATATTCTCAAGATCATATTCATGAGTGGTTTGCTCTTTTTCAACTTCAGCTTGAGTTTGCATACTAGTAGTTGGTGATCTGTACTTCAGTCAGCTCCAGGTTTTCGTTTTGGTTTTCCATTGTTTACATTCACAGATGTAGTCAATATTATTTTTGTACAATCCATTGGGTGAAGTCCATGTGTACAGTCGCTGCTGGTGTTGCTGGAAGAAGGTGTTTGAGATGAATAGATCATTGGTCTTGCAGAATTCGATCAGTCTTTCTCCAGCTTCATTTTGCCTTTTTCTTGTTGCCAACATTTGCATTCCGGTCACCCATGACTATCAGGATATCCTGTTTGCATGTTCTGTCAATTTCAGCTTGTACTTGTTCATAGAACTCATGAACTTCATTCTCTTCCGCAGCAGTTGTTGGGGCATATTCTTGAATTACAGTTATGTTGATGGGCATTCCCCTTGGAGGAACAGAAATTAAGCATTCACTATTTGCATGTATTTCATTACAGTTCTTGCAAGTTTCTTCTTAATTATAAGTGAAACATTATTTCTTCTTTGTCTTTCATTTCCAGCATAGTAGACTATGCCTCTCATTCTAGAAAGTGGACCGGGATGTGCAGCTCCGCAATCCGCCTGAACGCTATTCCGCCCCTCCCCAAAGCAAGGGGAAGGCGAGGGGTGGGAGTGGGGGGCGGGACGCTTGCCAACATGAACAGGGCCGATTCAGGTACGTGCTGCTGGGTCTGCTGGGCCGTACTGCTTATACCACCTCAGAGGTGGTATAAGCAGTTTTTTGAGGGAGCCACCCAAGGGGCCGAGGCTGGGCGCGGGAGTGTTCTTGATGCCCATCCAGGCCGTGGAAGGCCAGCTGTGGGTCGGGTGGTTGAGATATTGGGGTCCAGAGTTGCAGCGGTCTGGGGTGAGGATGTCCCCGCAGGCAGGAGGGACACGCAAAGACATCCTCGGGCAGATTCTGGCTCCTGGGGGAACCTTTTCTTCCCTCGGACCAGAATCCGGTCCTAATGACCTCGTCTTCAGTGATGACATCTGGATGGCCCAGACATCCCCCTCCTGGAATGGGGCTCCATGTGATCATCATATGCAAAGTGCCTGATGAAGACTCATCAACAACCTTTGCTATGCTGATGATACCACATTACTTACTGAAAGTGAAGATGATCTGAAACATTTGCTTCTCAAGATCAAGGAACATAGTCTTAAAATGAGCCTGCACCTTAATGTAAAGAAGACGAAGATCATGACAACTGGCAAAATAAATAAGTTCATTGTCGATGAAGAAGAAATTTCTTTAGAATCTTAGATGACAAGACTTCAACTTTCATAATTTGGACACATCATGTGAAGAGAGAGATCATTAGAGAAAAACATCATGCTTGGCAAAGTAGAAGGTCAACCCAAAAGAGGAAGGCCAGCATTGAGATGGATCTATACAATAACAGCTGCTACGGGTGCCAGTCTGTCAACAATGAGCCGCCTGACTGAAGACCAAACACAATTTAGGACAACTATCCAGAGGGTCGCCATGAGTCAACACTGACTCCATGGCACTTAACAACAACAACCTTGCATCGCGTTATTAAATTTGGGTTGTTCTTTCCTAGGTGCATATCTTTGCACTTGTCCACATTAAATTTCATCTGCCATTTGGACGTCCAGTCTTCCAAACTTTCAAGGTTCTCTTGAATATCACACTTTCAAATATTAAACCTTGTTTCCTCTCTCTTTCTCTCTCTCTCTCTCTCTCTCTCTCTCTCTCTCTCTCTATATATATATATATATATATATATATATATATATATATATATATATATATATATATATATATATATATATATATATATATATATATATGAGGGCAATTTCCAAAAGCCATTTAGCTGGCTAAATGGACTGTTTGAAAATTGCCCATCTTTCTTGTGGGTGAAAGTAAAGGCTGATGGTTTTTTTGAGTGTGTGTGACTGCCTGAGCTTTGCTTTGCTTTGATGGTGACAGCCTTTTGCTGCCCCCCTCCCTTGAACTGTCACTCTAAACAACTGTCTGGTCTTGTCTTAAATTTAAGCCAGCCCTCATTGGTCCTAGAGAAAATTGGAGTCTTTTCAGGTTTTATATTAATATGATATTCTGTTTTTCTAGGGACGGTACAAGATGCATTACCTAAATGATATGAACTACTTCTCTGACTGGTCTAAGATAATAATTATCTGGAGATACTGTGTATCAACTCCTGAGACCTCACAGGTATTAGATCTGACAGTAAGACTTGTGTGGTCTCAAAGCTCATTTACAACATCATCTTTGGTTATGTAGTTTCAGAAGGGAAAACCAGACCCTCTTATCTTACACTTCCTCTCTTGGATATGAGTGTACTTGAGGGAAAATCCTTCAAACAGCATAATGAGTATTCCATGAAAGGTCAACCCTTCGGTCTTTAACGCACTCCTGCTCTCTAGTCTCCACCTGGACTTTAGAGAGACCCTCACTATCGTCCACCTGCCACAGGGAAGCCAGACGCTCATTCATAGGGAAAGGTTGGGACTCCCAAAGCAAGGTGGCAGGCCTAAGAAAAGTAATAATTTCTCTTGCTGGTCAAGCTATGACCAACAAAGTAACGTTACCAAAAGAAAAAGAAGAGGAATGCCCACAGACTAAAATGTACGGACTCTATCCTCTTAATGAAGGCAAATCAAACGGAAAACATAAATCTTATCTTAAAGTACCTGGTATTTTTATCACAAAATGTAAATATGGGTAGGGATTCCTTAAATACTTTTAGTTATCTTATTCAAGGTTAATATCTAGCCTCAAGGAAAGCCGATCTGACTTAAAAGCAAAAAGAAGGCTTTGTGAACGTAAGGCTAGTCTAAATAATATGATAGCTATAATCACTTTGGCCTGAACTTTCCACAGCAATTAGCTAATGTATCTCAATTTATCTTTTCCTGACAGTTTATGATTTTAAGGAAATTCGAGATGGTTGCTTTTTAAAAAAAATGTTTCAGCACATCTGCTGGCATTCAAAAGAGCCCTTGAAATAAAATACCGTTTACCTGCCGTGTTTCACTTTCACTCCTTGGCCTCCCCCTGGTTCTAATTAGCGAAGGTTAATTGGTCTCTTTCCTACTACAGGCTTTAGAGTTGGTTTAACTCCTTTGAGTAAGATTCAGGGTGCAAGGGAGTTGAACTCTCTTGAATATATTTGTTTATGCTTTCTTATCTCCTCTCCAAAGAACAGGGCTAAATACAGTCGCTGTACACCACAGACATTTCAGTAGTAATCATTTGGCCATCTCCCATTCGATGAGTTAAGGAAATTGCACTAAAATAAAACCTGCAGATGTCTGAGAAATCCTTCTGCTCCCTACGCCATGACACCAGCAGCATTGACAATTCTTGTTCAGGAAAATGAATCAGCCATCGCTCAGTGGCGGCATCTATTGGACAGACTCAGGGTGCATGCATATCGGGCTCGTGAGAGGGCTGTGGATTGTGGCCCATGCTAAGGGCTGTTGCTGAAATGATCGGGTGTATTGGTATGAAACTGGTAAAACTACCTGGTTGAATGTGAATGGAGAATCACTGTGCCAGGCCTGAAAGAAATCAGCTCTTTATGTTGCTTGATATACTGCCTTTCAAACATCAAGGCAGTGTACATTTTCTAAACAAGGAAACTAAGGCAGAGGCCTAAGAAAGAAGAAAGGCACTACAAATATAAGACAGAAAAGAATAGGCTCAATCATTCAGGACACAGAGATAGAGATCAGACAACAGGAACATTGATAAGGTTAGGAGGTAGAGGCTGGGAGATCAAAAGCAGAAGAGAAAAGGTGAGTTTTCAGAAGGGACTTGAATTTTGAATAAGTCTGTTCTAACCGGAGGGCGGTGGCCGGTGGGGAGTGAATTCTACAGGGATGGACTGAGAAAGAAAAAGACTGAGTGGCACGGGGATTGAATATCTGCACAAGAAGGAGATGGAAGTGCAGGTGATTAATATGTAAGGAGCAAAGGCTACAGGAGGGAATGTAAAATTGGAGGAGGTCTGCTAAGTATTGTGGGGTATGAGTATAGATGACTTGGGGGTATGTTTACTAAACTGCGGTAATGTCATTCGCGTTAGGTTCTGCGGTAAAGGTACAGATGCCCATATAAAGGCGTGGGCGGTGCATCGTTACAGCAAGCCGTATCAGCTAATGCATGTTACAAACTAACGCGCGCTACAAAGCGCCTCATAAGACACCTTATAAGGCACATTACAGGTGCCTTGTAAGGTGCCGTATAAGTAAGGTGCCTTGTAAGGCGCCTTGTAGGGTGCCTTTTTAGGTGCCTTGTAAGGTGCCGTGTAAGTAAGGTGCCTTGTAAGGCGCTTTATAGGGCGCCTTGTTAGGTGCCTTGTAAGGTGCCGTATAAGTAAGGTGCCTTGTAAGGCGCCTTGTTAGATGCCTTGTAATGTGCCGTATAAGGTGCCTTGTAAGGTGCCTCATAAGGCGCTTTGTAAGGTGCCCTATACAGTAGGGCACCTTAGGCTATGCACCGTATTAGGCACCCCTGGACAGGGCACCTTAGAGGGCACCCTGGGTTACGGAACCATAGGTTACGGTGGCCTAACAAGGTTATGGTGCCCTAGGTTAGTGTGGCCTAAGGGCTGCAAGGTGCTGCAGGATGACATGCATGACCTGTGAGGAACAGAGACAGATGAGCACTCAGGAAAGGCAATGAACGGGTGAGTGAAGGAGGGAGAGCTGGGAGCCACTGGACCTGCCATATCTGTGGGCATCCCATATGGCTGCCAGTACTGATGACAAACATGGTGGGGGCAACTGTACCACAGCACAGGGTGTTGGCAATGTAAAGTACTGGAAAGACAGTTGGTGGCAGACGATGGGAATACGTGTCCCCCAGTGGAGGCGGAGGCAGCAGGATAGTTACAATGATGGGTGGACAGAGGAGTGGTGGTGCCATGTAGATCAGGCACAGGCGAGGCAAGCATGAAGAGGCACAATGCAGGAAAGGGTAGCAGTGCAGGACATGGGGTGACAGCCTGCACAGGTAGACAGGACTCTACACAGCTGTCAGACGCAGATAGATGGACCGAGGGAATGCTGGCAATTGTTGCGAGGGTATTATGGACTGGCAGCACAAATCTGCAAAAATATGACTGTTACAGGCATGCACACTATTGGAGTAGGACAGGCATGAAAGGAGGGAACAATGAGGAATTGAACCCATGAACACTGCCAAGAATGGCATTGTATTAACCAGTAGGCTATACCTCCGTGGTGTAAGTCACAGCAATGTCTGGGTACAGAAGGACTGCAGGTCACCGCACAAACTGTCTGCTCTGAGTGCCAGGATAGGGTAACCCCACCAGAACCCATGATGCACTGCACATGCTGAATAGCTGTCTACAGCTGATCAGCAAATGGGGTCTGCACCTCTCTGGTACCTCAGCTTGGAAAGACGAACTGACAGTGCGTGATACTGGCACAGAGTAGCTACAGACCATGCCATTGTGCAGGTTCTGTGTTCTCCCTGAGGGATAGGATGGGTGCCCAGCACTAGGTCCGCAGTACATGTGGTGCTAGAGATAGGCCCTGCTGTACATCCCCATCACTGCCAGTGTGTGATAGGTGTTCCTTGCAGTGCAACTGAAGGTAATTCGGTGTCCATCTGTATCCTGTAATCACATGTGGCCCTCTGCGACCAGACACCACCCAGATTAGTATGTACCCTGTGTTAGGGTCTGGCTGACATGGGCACCTGTTATCAGGGCAGAGGGGTTTCCAGACTTGCATGAGGTTTGTGTAGTAGTGCCTTGATAGTTCAAAGTGGTATACACTACATACCTCAAAGGGCTCACATTACCCTTTTTGTAGGTAAGGGACAGGTGCCCCAAACCCTGTGAAGCAACTTCCATCCTGCTGGTATGGTCCTCCAGGTTTGGTGGGCTAGAGCCATACCTGTGGCTGGGGCAGTGGCAGACCAGCAGCAATGATGGGGTTAGCTCTGGAAAACCCCAACTGCCTCACACCACTGTCTGCCAGTCACCAGCAGACAGCACAGTCAGACTGCACCGTATAGGTATTCCGACCATGCACAGTCTAACTGCAGACAGTCCACTAGCCAGTTCATAGTGCATGCTCACAGAGGAACTATGTGCACCAAGCAGGCATCTCAGTGATTAGGGCCCCAGCACTGGGGACACAACAGGATCACTGGAGGCAGATAATATAGAATGCTATGTGGGAAAATTATCGCACAATCTCTCTGATCCCACATGCCAGCAAGAGTCTACTGAAGATTATTCAAAAAAGATTACAACCATACCTTGAACAAGAACTACCTGAAGTGCAAGCAGGGCTCAGGAAAGGGCGAGGAACGAGAGACATCATTGCGGATGTGAGATGGATCCTTGAAAAGACTAAAGAATACCAAAAGGATATCTATTTGTGCTTTATCAACTATAGCAAGGCTTTTGACTGTGTAAACCATGAGAAACTCTGGGCCACATTAAGAAGCATGGGTATACCAGAACACCTGAACGTACTCTTGCACAATCTGTACATTGATCAAGAAGCAACAGTTCAAACGGAACAAGGAGAAACAGAATGGTTTAAAATAAGCAAAGGTGTAACACAAGGCTGCATACTTTCCCCCTACCTGTTTAATTTATATGCAGAACAAATCATCAGAGAAGCAGGATTGTATGAAGACAACAGAAGTGTGAAGATTGGTGGAAGACTCATCAACAACCTTCGCTATGCTGATGATACCACATTACTGGCTTAAAATGAAGATGATCTGAAACATTTGCTTCTCACAATCAAAGAACATAGTCTCAAAATGGGCCTGCACCTTAATGTAAAGAAGACAAAGATCATGACAACTGGCATAATCAACAGGTTCATCGTTGAAGGAGAAGAAATTGAAATTGTTAACAACTTTAACCTACTTGGATCAACTATCAATAAAGAAGCAACAAGCAGTCAAGAAATCAGATGACGCCTTGCTCTTGGCAGAATGGCTATGAAAGACCTAGATAAGATTCTCAAGAGCAGAGATGTCTCTCTCCATACAAAGATTCGACTTGTTCAAGCCATGGTATTTTCAATAACATCATATGGATGTGAAAACTGGACAGTGAAAAAGATAGACAGGAAGAAAATTGATGCCTTTTAATTATGGTGCTGGCGGCGAATACTGTGTATATCATGGACTGCCCGAAGAACAAACCAGTCAGTACTAGAGGAGATCAAACCTAAGCTTTCTTTAGAAGCTCAGATGACAAGACTTCGACTTTCACACTTTGGACACATCATGCAAAGAGAGAGATCATTAGAGAAAGACATCATGCTTGGGAAGATAGAAGGTCAACGCAAAAGAGGAAGGCCAGCAATGAGATGGATCGATACAATAATAGCAGCTACGGGTACCAGTCTTTCAACAATGAGCCGCCTGACTCAAGACTGAGCACAATTTAGGATAGCTATCCAGAGGGTCGCCATGAGTCGACTCTGACTCGATGGCACTTAACAACAACAACATGTGGGAACCTAGACATGCCATGGTCACTGCTCGGTCAGAGTGAGTGCCCTCCCAGCATGCCATGCTGTGGCCACCCTGTCCATGCAGGCGGTGGTCGGGCACTACAGTGTCCCAGCCATTGCTCCACACCCTGTGAAGATGCATCCTGGCCAATCCACCCTGTCCGGGCCATACCCACAACACTTTGCTCCTCATTATGCACATATTCAGGCTAACGCTGGTAACAGTGGGACATTGTGGGCCCGGTGAGGTGTGGGCAGCCACAAAACAATGGATAGACATACACACACACACTCCTATTGCAGCATTGTGCACAGATAGGGGTGGTTGGCAACCCTGCCCGCCACACTGGTCCTCATCACAGTGCCGACATTGCTAAACTGTGCAGGAGGTAGTAGTAGTGCCCTGGTGATAACTGCAGCTCGATGCTGGGGCCAACAGCCTGACTGTCCATGCATCTTTGGATTATGGAGCCTGTGTGAGTGTGTGTTTGTACCCCTGTTCGCCGCTGCTTTGGGCTTTGCACATGTTGCTGTTGTATCTGCATTGTAGGGTAAAACATAGGGACATGCTATGCAGGAGCAACAGCTAGGACTTGAACCTGTGACCCTCTGCTTCTGGACACACTCACTGGGTGTACTGCACCACACTGTTGCCACAGATGTATGGTGGTCCCTGGGACTACCTGTACCTTTCCTCAGCCAGACCCTTTTTTTTAACGTTTTAAATCCTTCTATTAAGGAAACACAGAAGAAATACAAGTAATATTCATGAAAAGAAAAGCATACATTCAATATAAATTAACCCAGCCCACATAATGGAGTGCATCACACAAAAGCAAATAATGCCTAAATACCGAGTGGAAACAGTTTCAAACAAACCCCTAATACTAAGCAAGGGCCAAGAGAATTTAAACAATACCAATTATATTCATCCCGATTTCTGTAAAAAAACCTCCAACTGAGAAGAATCAAAAAAAAATATACGACTTGCCCTGAAGTAAAATAACACGTTTACAAGGATATTTAAGTAGAAAGGAAGCCCCAAGTGCTACGACACGTGGACGCAGCGCAAGGAAGGCCTTCCTCTTCAATTGAGTACTACGACAGACGTCAGGAAACATCTGAATCACTTGACCAAAAAATTTTCATGACGATATTTAAAATAGGATCGAAAAATCATATCCTTATCTCTTTCTAATGAAAAGGAAACTAACTATGTAGCACGAGTAGGAATCTCCTCCATAGAAGTCTCCAAAAAAACAGATAAGTCTAAGCTCTGAATAGATAAACGATCCATTTCCCTCGTAACACCACCACCTGCCTCCGAATCTAAAACCGGACTTTCTCTGACTCCAGTGGGTAAGTAATATATTTTAGATAAAACTATGGAGTCTAGATCAGAGATTTTCAAATTATCCTTCAGATATTTAGCAAATAACATGTTCAGAGAAAGGAAGTGGGCACGGGGGAAATTTAATAGATGACGATTTTTCATACGCAAAGCAGTTTCAAACATCTCATTATGACGATGTAACAATAAAGAGTCCTGAACAGAAGATGCCAGAACCCCTTGTATGGACGAAATTTGACCTGCCATCTTTGATTCCTGAGTCTCAAGAGTTACTAGTCTGTCTTGATGTTCAGTAAGCATATCCACAGTCTCTTTAGTAAACTTAGAGAGCTTCAATAGGGAAGATTTCAGCGATAATTCAGTTCTAGAAACAATTAGCCAAATGTCCAAAAGTGACACATCTTTGGGAGGAATAAGATCTTCAGGAGTAAAAGAAAACTCAAAAGGATGAGGTAATACAACATCAATCTCAAAAAGGTATCAGGAAGCTTAACAGAAACAGGGGAGTCTCCATCCACAATAGCATGGAGGGAGTCCTAACCCTCAGCATAAGGCCCTTTTTTTAATTTTTATTCAAGCGCTTGCTGGGTGGGGAAACAACCCTATGCGGAAGAGGAGACAAACCAGAAGGTCCAGGGCTCAGAGAAACAGAAGAATCAGACATCTCAATGGCGGGGGAAGGTGCCATGGACTTAAAATGGCTGTCCATGGGACCAACCACCTTAACCATTTTCCCGTAGACAAAGAAGGCACAAGAGATTTCTTCTTACGTTTCCCCATCTATGATAATAAATCAACCCAGACCACAGTGCTCCTCTGTGCTCCTAAGGGGCTCCAAAGGGGCAGACCTTCCCCTTTGGACACGCCCCTTAGGAGCATGCACACTCGGTGGGGGCTGGATCTTATAGCCCGCTCTGGTCACATGGTCCCCAGTGTTCACCGGCACGGATCAGGAAACTCCACTCACGGCTCAGGTAGAAACAGCAGAAGGAAAGCACACACTCAGAGACCCGCGGTGGGGGCTAGATCTTATAGCCTGCTCTGGTCACGTGGTCCCCAGTGCTCACCGGCATGAATCAGGAAACTCCACTCACAGCTCAGGTAGAAACAGCAGAAGGAAAGCACACACTCAGAGACCCGCGGTGGTGGCTGGATCTTATAGCCCGCTCTGGTCACGTGGTCCCCAGTGCTCACCGGCACGGATCAGGAAACTCCACTCACGGCTCAGGTAGAAACAGCAGAAGGAAAACACACACTCAGAGACCCGCGGTGGGGGCTAGATCTTATAGCCCGCTCTGGTCACGTGGTCCCCAGTGCTCACCGGCATGGATCAGGAAACTCCACTCACAGCTCAGGTAGAAACAGCAGAAGGAAAGCACACACTCAGAGACCCGCGGTGGGGGCTGGATCTTATAGCCCGCTCTGGTCACGTGGTCCCCAGTGCTCACCGGCACGGATCAGGAAACTCCACTCATAGCTCAGGTAGAAACAGCAGAAGGAAAGCACACACTCAGAGACCCGCGGTGGGGGCTGGATCTTATAGCCCACTCTGGTCACGTGGTCCCCAGTGCTCACCGGCACGGATCAGGAAACTCCACTCACGGCTCAGGTAGAAACAGCAGAAGGAAAGCACACACTCAGAGACCCGCGGTGGAGGTTGGATCTTATAGCCCCCTCTGGTCACGTGGTCCCCAGTGCTCACCGGCACAGATCAGGAAACTCCACTCACGGCTCAGATAGAAACAGCAGAAGGAAAGCACACATTCCAGCCAGACCTTTTATGTTGCACTGCACATCACGTACTGGTACAGGACATGGTCTAGGTCCACTGCAGGCAGGTGCCACTGCCCCCTCCAGCACGGGTACACACCCCCCTGCCATGCTGACATGGCCATATGCTGTCGGTGCTGGTAGTGCGCAGTCCCAGGCTATCCGCTGTGTGGGTAGGTGGTCGCCTAGGGAGTGGGGTCTGGGGCATAGGGCACACATGAGCATTCTGTGGCTGGGGGGATGTCAGGTCAGTGCCCTGGCAACTGTTAGCTTGGGTGGACCAGGTAGATGTAGGTGGATTGTGTTTGGACTTTGTCAGCTGCTGTCATGATAATTTCCGGTTTCTATATTCCTATGTGCCACCTAGGCGCCCGCCTAGTCCACTCTGTGCCCCTGTTGCCCCTGCTACATGTCCCGCCTGCAGCCTCCTATGCCCCACTTGCACCATCGCCATAGTGACCTTTCATACTTGGGCACTATGCTGGTGCTGGACATGGAGCACTACTATCACGTTCTTGGGCTCCCTGTCTATGCTATACATTGCTGACACTGAAATGGTTTCTCTCTCCTGCAAATGTGCATCTAACGGCAGATTTTCATTCGCGGTAGGATTCAGCCCTTCAGTTCAGCGTGTTAGTGTGCAGGGAACCTCTCCCCGCCCACTCCCTGCCCATTGACCCCTTTCCCCGCCCTCTCTCCACCCTCTGCGGTGTTTACCGCGGCTGGGGACGTTAACGATCGTTAAATAACATTAACGCGCATTAACGTTACATACTGTGCATTGATGTTACCTAATGAGCGTTAACGTTACATAACGTACGGTCTGTAATGCTACCGCAGTTTAGTAAACATACCCCTTGGTGTACAAGTGTCAGGATTTCGTATTGGATATGATATTGTATTGGGAGCCAGTGTAGTTGACAGAGAAGGGGAGTGATATGGTTGCTGTAAGTGGTGTGCATAATGAACCTGGCTGCTGTATTATGAATTAGTTGCAGACGATGAAGCTGATACTGTGGAACACCGGCAAGTGCGAGGTTACAAAAGTCTAGCCGGGATATACCTAGTATCAATAAAAAAGCAACAAGCAGTCAAGAAATCCGATGACGCACTGCTGTTGGCAGAATGGCTATGAAGGACCTAGAGAAGATTCTCAGGAGCAGAGATGTCTCTCCCCATACAAAGATTCGACTTGTTCAAGCCATGGTATTTTCCATTTGATCATTTTATTAAATATTTAGTATCATTACAAACATCACTTAACATGTATCCAACTACACATAATATTTATGTATCAAACGTCCCACATTTGTATTTATTAACAATTATATATTCTATTTATTAATTCATATATTACTCTAAATAGTCTTTATATCATTCCCTTTCTAACCACCCTCTCCCACCTCCCCCGCTCATTCAACCTCATCCATTACTGAATTAATATCCTCTCTCCTTTCACTCAATCACCATTTATCCTTCCAGTAAAATTTTATTTAAATTTTGTATAAAATCCCTCTCATATTTTCTCTAGCTCTCCCACTCATTCTTCCTTCCATTTTTCCAACCACTTACACACACTCTTCCATTGTTCCACAACTTTCTCACCTGTCCCCCGCCTCATCTCCGTCAATCTATGCATCAAACACATCTCTGCCACTCTTTTCACAAATCCTGCCTTATGTGGCATGGATTTCCCCTGCCAATGTTTATTTATTTATTTACAGTTCTTATATACCGCGCTATTTGGTATCAGTGCGGTTTACAAATAACAGAAACTTGCATCAGAACAGGATCTTTTGCATACATTGTAACAGGGTCTGTAACTTGGGAATGAAACAGGGGGAACCATATACAATTAACAACAATAGTTGTGAACTATTTACAGTTTATATATCAACTTATATATCGTTGAAGGAGAAGAAATTGAAATCGTGAACAACTTTAACCTACTTGGATCAACTATCAATAAAGAAGCAACGAGCAGTCAAGAAATCAAACGACGCATTGCTCTTGGCAGAATGGCAATGAAAGACCTAGATAAGATCCTCAAGAGCAGAGATGTCTCTCTCCATACAAAGATTCGACTTGTTCAAGCCATGGTATTTTCAATAACATCATATGGATGTGAAAGCTGGACAGTGAAAAAGATAGACAGGAAGAAAATTGATGCCTTTGAATTATGGTGCTGGCGGCGAAAACTGTGTATACCATGGACTGCCCGAAGAACAAACCAGTCGGTACTAGAGGAGATCAAACCTAAGCTTTCTTTAGAAGCTCAGATGACAAGACTTCGACTTTCATACTTTGGACACATCATGCGAAGAGAGAGATCATTAGAGAGACATCATGCTTGGCAAGATAGAAGGTCAGCGCAAAAGAGGAAGGCCAGCAATGAGATGGATCGATACAATAATAGCAGCTACGGGTACCAGTCTGTCAACAATGAGCCGCCTGACTGAAGACCGAACTCAATTTAGGATAGCTATCCAGAGGGTCGTCATGAGTCGACTCCGACTCGACGGCACTTAACAACAATATCAACTTGGTAAGTCGTAACGGAGAAGACCTTAAAATCTATGATCATTGAGGGAATTCCTGAGTGTAGGTCTGTTTTGTGTCTTGTCGGTGGTTATGTTGGTGGAGCATTCGAGGCTGCATGTGTAGATTGTGGTGTGGGGAATGATTGTGTTGAATTAGGGTTGACAAAGTGTAGGCAGAATAAGTGGTGTTTAAGGGCTTTTCTGAACTGCGAAAGGTCATTGATCGTTCGGAGTTGAGGTGGGAGATCATTCCAACATTTAGGAGCATAGAATGCAAAAGTTTGGTTTCTAGTTGTTTGAGAACATTTAGTGAATTCAATTGGTATAGTCAGCGTATTGACGGATACTGACCTTCTTAGCCTGTTTGCAGGAGTGATGATCAAGAGTACGGAGAGGGAAAGGGGGGATAGTCGGTTAATTGCTTTAAATGTTAGTAGTAGTACCTTGTAAGTGATCCTGGATTGCACCGGTAGCCAATGTAGGTCCATGAGTATGGGTGTGATGTGATCTCTTCTGGATATGCTGCAAAGAATGTGGGCTGCTGTATTCATTGCCATCTGAAGTGGATTGAGGGTATTCTTAGGAAGTCCTTGTAGGATGATGTTAGCATAGTCGAAGTGAGGCATTACAAGCGTTTGGAATATCGTTCTGAAATCATCTGGGGCAAGTAGAGGTCTTAGATGTCTTAATGTCCATATCTTATTGTAAATGGCCTTGGTGGTATTCTTTATGTGCTCCTTGAAGTTGAGTTGTTGGTCTATTGTGACACCCAGGTAGCATATGACCGATTTACATGGCAGTTCTGCATCTCATACCTTCAAAGAGGTGGGGGGAGAGAAGTTCTTGTTCTTAGTTATAAATAGGACTTCTGTTTTCTTGAAGTTTATAAGTAGATTCTGGGATAAGAGCCAGTCAGTGATCGCGTTGAAGCACTGTACTAGTGAGGATAGGTCGGGGTGCATGATTTTAATTGGGGTGGATATTAAGACATCATCTGCATATATCAGACTGGATATATTAAATGATCGGATGATATCACAGATGTTGTGCTATTTCATTTCTAGCAGCTACTATACAGTGATGTATCACTCCACTAACTCTCTTTGGAATGTTCACATCTAATTGATGTAGTAAACAAATCTCTGGCTTTCTTTGTATTCAATATCCTGTCATGTTATATATCAACTCCAAAATCTCAATCCAAAAGGCTTGTATCCACTTATAATTCCACCACATATGTAACCAATTCCCTTTCTCATTGCATCCCCTCCAACATTGATCATTAATCCCCTACCACCCCTACCCCCCTGCACCCCTACACCCCTACCCCCCCTGCACCCCTACCCCGCCTGCACCCCTACCCACCCTGAACCCTTACCCACCACCCCTACCCCCCTGCACCCCTTCTCCTGGTCCATGCACACCAATTTCTCAACCCCTATCAAGTACAATTCCTTTATATCCCAAATGCATGACTGCACTTCTTCACATTAAATCTTAACTACCAAGCATTAGACCATTCTTCCAGTTTTTATAGATCTTTCCTGATGATGTCCACTCTCTCAGAGGAGTCCACTCTGTTGCAAATTTTCATGTCACCTGCAAAAGCAGTGTGGAGGAGTAGCCTAGCAGCTAGAGTTGTTGTTGTTAAGTGCCGTCGAGTCGGAGTCGACTCATGGCGACCCTCTGGATAGCTATCCTAAATTGTGTTCAGTTTTCAGTCAGGCGGTTCATTGTTGACAGACTGGTACCCATAGCTGCTGTTATTGTATCGATCCATCGATCAGGTGTTCTGGTATACCCATGCTTCTTAATGTGGCCCAGAGTTTCACATGGTTTACACAGTCAAAAGCCTTGCTATAGTTGATAAAGCACAAATAGATATCCTTTTGGTATTCTTTAGTCTTTTCAAGGATCCATCTCGCATCCGCAATGATGTCTCTCGTTCCTCGTCCTTTCCTGAACCCTGCTTGCATATCAGGTAGTTCTTGTTCCAGGTATGGTTGTGGTCTCTTTTGAATAATCTTCAGTAGAATCTTGCTGGCATGTGAGATCAGAGAGATTGTGCAATAATTTCCACAGTCAGTTTCTTTAGTATTGGTATAAACACAGATCTTTTCCAGTCAGTTGGCCATGACGTTGTCTTCCATATTTCTTGGCAGAGCCTTGTAAGTACGGTAACAGCTGCATCAGATTGCTGCAATACTTCTATGGGAATGCTATCAATGCCTGGTGCTTTGTTCTTTGATAAGGCTTTCAATGCTGCTTCAACTTCTTCTTTCATCACCAATGGTTCCTGATCATAAGGTACAGGTTGAAACGGCAGTTGGTCCACTTGATCTTTATCATATAAAAACTCTGTATATTCCTTCCACCTTTTCTTGATCTTCTCAGCATCATTCAACATAGAACCTTGAGCATCTTGTAACATTCCAATTCGAGGCTGGAACTTTTTCTTTAACTCTCGTAGCTTTAGGAAAGCCGATCTTGTTCTTCCTCTAATAGTTTCTGCTTCTATTTCCTTGCAAGTGTCATTGTAGTACTTTTCCTTGTCCTGTCTTGCTGCACGTTGGAAATCTCTGTTGAGTTCTGCGATTCTCTTTCTTTCTCCTCTGGCTTTAGCTTCTCTGCGTTTCTGGGCAATTTTCAGAGTTTCTTCCGTCATCCATTTTGGCCGTTTTTGCTTTTTCACCTTTTGTAGAGACTTCTCGCTTTCTTCCAACACAACCTTCTTGATGTCATTCCATAACTCTTCCGGAGCTCTGTCATTTGTATCTAAAGCAGCAAATCGATTTTGCAGGCAGTCTTTAAATTTCAGTGGTATATTCTCAAGGTCATATTTTGCTGCATTCATGAGTGGTTTGCTCTTTTTCAACTTTAGCTTGAGTTTGCATACTAGTAGTTGATGATCTGTACCACAGTCAGCTCCATGTTTTGTCTTTGTTGATGTTACAGAGCTTTTCCATCGTTGACTTCCACAGATGTAGTCAATTTGATTTTTATACAATGCATTGGGTGAGGTCCATGTGTACAGTCACCGCTTGTGTTGCTGGAAGAAGGTGTTTGAGATTAATAGATCATTGGTCTTGCAGAATTCTATCAGTCTTTCTCCAGCTTTATTTCTGTTGCCAAGTCCATATTTTCCAATTACTTTGCCTTCTTCTTTGTTGCCAAATTTTGCGTTCCAGTCACCCATGACTATCAGGATATCCTGTTTGCATGTTCTGTCAATTTCAGCTTGTACTTGTTCATAGAACTCTTCAATTTCATTCTCTTCTGCAGCTGTTGTTGGGGCATATACTTGAATTATAGTTGGGTTGATAGGCAATCCTCGTAGACGAATAGAGATTAAGCGTTCGCTGACTGCATTGTATTTCATTACAGTTCTTGCAAGTTTCTTCTTTATTATAAATGCAACACCATTTCTTCTTTGTCTTTCATTTCCAGCATTATAGTCCATCTGATCATCTGATGCAAAGTGCCCGATGCCAGTCCATTTCAGCTCGCTGACACCCAACAGATCAAGTTGTACACGTTCCATTTCATTCTTGACCACCTCCAACTTTCCTTTGTTCATGCTTCGTACGTTCCATGTTCCAATGTGTAAGACATCTTTACAGCTTCTGACTCTCATTTCATGCGCAGAGTACTAGCTGTTAATCAAGAGACCAGGGTTCAGTTCCCACAAGAACTCCTTATAGCCTTGGGCAAGTCACTTAATCCTCCATTATCTCGAAAGAAAGGCCTGGTAATCTACTACCAAGAAAATCCAGGAGCCGCTGGGTCACCAGGAGTCAGCACTGACTCGAAGGCACACATTGTAATGCTCTTTCTGCAAAAAGGAAGACTTTTCCCTTCAGTCCTTCAGCAATATCACTCACAAATACATTGAACAATTCCAGTCCCAGGACCAGTCCCAGGGGCACACCACTACTCACCTTCCTTTCTTCTGAGTGAATTTGGTTTACCACCACCTTCTGTCATCTGTCAGTCAACCAATTTCTGATCCAGTTCACCACCTTGGGACCTATCCCCAGGCTATTCAGTTTATTGATAAGCCTCCTATGAGGAACAGTATCACAGGCTTTGCTGAAATCTAGGTTAATCACATCTATCACATGCCCTTGATCTAGTTCTCTGGTCACTCAGTCAAAGAACTCAATCAAATTTGTTTGACATGAACGTCCTTTGGTAAATCCATGTTGCCTCAGATCATGCAACCCATTAGTTTCTAGAAAGTCCACCAGATGCAGGTGGCGTCCAAGAACATGGAGAAGAGGAGTACCTGTGAGGGGAAGGAGGGTGATGGGGCTAGGGCTTTAAAGTGTTTTTAAGCTTTGTAAATATGTGCCCTGCAGGGTCCTCACAGCCTATTTGTAGATGTAGAAAAGGGCAAGGGGCCAGGGCTTTTAAGTGTTTTTAAGGTTTATACTTATGTGCTCTGCATGGCCCCCCACAGCCTGTTTTGAGATGTAAATGGGGGAGGGGGCAAGAATGCTGCCATAGGTGCTTGCCACTTGCCAGCTGTGTATACATGGCATTTATTGTGCTGTGTATATGTCTACAATGTGCAAGCATTGTGCGCAGTCAATAAATGTTCAAATTTATATTGAGTACCTGTCTCCTGCTTTACTTTCACATATGTACATGTGTGGTACCTGATATCTTGCCATGTCTCCAATATCATGAGGTGGTTCCACTGTCTGCACATACTGTGGGCACACTGCCCAATGTGGGTGCATTGGCTGTGACCCAATGTTGGATGGATGGGTGCCTGGCCAGTGGCAATCCATAGACATGGTGATACCTGTGTAGTCACTGGATATCCCACTCACTCAGGCTGCACACAGCCATGGTTGACTATGGACAACTCCTTCCACAGGAGCCCTGTTGTGCTGTGGGCCGGAGCAGTGCACAGCTACGGAGGTATGGGGGGGGGGCATCTCCAGATATTGTGTGCATGCTGGTATGGATGTAGCTGGATCCTCACCAGACATGTGTCAATGTACCTGTGCCAAATCCCACTATCCACCTCTTTCCCTGCCCCATCCTGTACATGGTAGGTGTGGCCATGTGCCATGTGGCAGGGGTGTGCAGGAAAAGGGTTCAGGGGCACATGTCCTCTGCTCCTGCAGGGTAGCTTTGGGGATACGGCTCAGTGGGAGGGCAGACTGCAAGGGAGATTGTACCTAGGGCCTTGGCGGGGTCCCATGTCACCATGGTACCATGGGATTCTAGGGGTCAATGGGTCAGATAGTGCTACAGTGGTAGGCATACAGCTGGCTGTGTATCCCTGGGTGGTGCCATTAAGAAACTGCTGTGTGCAAAGGATAGTGGGGAGCTACAGTGGCAGTCGGGTGCATAATAACAAAAAATATATGACACAATCTTCACCTGAATGGAAACCTTTGTGGCCAACATGGCCTACTAACATGGGTGAACATAGCTCATGAGCAGAAATACATGCCATGAGTTGGTTTAGTGCCAGAACCATGGCATGCACCTCTGCTCTCAGGCCTTGTAGGTATACAACCATGAGGTCCTGCGATCTGGCAACTACATCAAAACCCTGCTGCACCACCCATTCAAGGGATGAGAGCCACTACAGGACTTCAGCAGCAACCAAGGGCTGGAGGACCTCATGGTGGTGCACCTGCCCTAGCATGGAGACAGGCTGAATAGGCTGGGTGACCAAGTGCTGCACTGGTATACCATCCTGTCCACTTTCCCGCTCCCCTCCAACTCACTCTCCTTCTGTACCTCTCCACCCTCCACCTACTTCTCCCTACCTTTCTCTTGCTCCCCACCCTCTTCTTCTCTGCTGTCAGGCTTGAGGTATATGATCTCTTCAGGCCCTTCTAACATAGTCCAGTCTGCTGCCACCCCTGCCGCAGGTGGTTCCTACTTGTCCTCCTGCTCCTGCTTCTTGGCAAGGATGATGACCACATATGAGTCCTCCTCTTCTCCTCCCTCCTCTTTCCTCCTCAGAAGTGGCCACCAGCCATGCCAGTGAGCTGCTGCTGCTGCCACCACAACTTGCTCCGTCTGTCATGGTGGGATCCTACTGCAATGACAGAGGTGCTCTTCTCTGCAGTAGTAGGGGGTGGAGGTGGTGCCTCTAGCATTGGGGGAGGGCACATTGCTGGCGGTAGCAGGGGTCCTGGTCTGTCTTGATGGTGGCAGTGGCTGTGGGACCGCTGGTAACAGTGGTGGCAGCTGCTGGGCTGCTGGCAGTGGTGGCAGAACACATCCAGCTGATGCTGCAGATATGACACAGAAAGGACATGCTTTTGGCACTGCTGCATTCATGTGCCTCAATGACATTGGCTGCCTGCTGGTAGGGGTGTGCAGCAAAACAATTTCATTGTTTCTCTTTTAATGGTTCATTGGCAGGTTTCATCCATTGTGTTTCAATGTAGTGTTACAAAAACTTCCTTTCCAGCCCATACCGTCCCTCAGGGTATGGCTGTGGCTGATGACCACATCAGCTCTATAGGGGAAAGCACATATCAACACCCAAAATACATTATTTGTTTCTCTCTTTCTATCTGCCATTGCTAGATATTGAAAAAGAAACCTTTGGTTTTGAAGCGCATACTCTTCCAGGGAGGACTATTAGGTCTCCCAGTTGGCTGACTTTAGCCAGCCTGCTCTTGACTGTGTATTTTATCTCAGCTGTACCTCAACCCTGTGTTTTCAACTTGCTTTTTCTTGCACTCTGTGGATAACCCTTCCAGGATCATTATTGTTTATCTCTTTATTTCAGCTCCTGAGACTTACCCTACAGCCTTTTAGATTGAAACGTTCCCATGTAAACTTTTCCTAGCAACCATGTCTATGACTACTGCCAGAGACATTTCTCAGCAGGACCATACCTAGGCCTGTGCGAGCAGTGCAGTCGCACAGGGCCCAAAGAATTTGGGGGGCGCATTTTGGCTGCCTGCTGTTGCCCTGCCACCGCCACTTTTTCTTCTCTCAGCGGCGGCAGGGCAACAGCTGAAATTCGCCCCCTAAGCTTTTTCATGGCACTTTAAGCTGGTCAATCCCTCCCTCCTCTGATGCAACATTAGAGTAGTGAAGCAACTTGCAGATCTGCTTAAAGTGCCGGCAACTTGCAGATCTGCTTAAAGTGCCGGCAACTTGCAGATTGGGCACGTGCCCTCTCCTCCACCTCCGTTCAGTCGCTTTCTGCTCTTTCCTTGCTTCTGGTGCCATCGTGAAGAAAACAGAGGGCGGCAGCAGCAGGGCAAGAGCAGGCAGCGGCTGGACAGAGGAAGGGGGGGCGCGCATCCGATGTGCAAGTCGTACAGGGCACAATTCTAGCTCGGTACAGACCTGTTTCTCAGGCCTCATCCACATCACTAGTTGGATTACCTGCATCTTGATCTGGCTCATTTTCTCTGACTGTATCCTGCAACTTGCCTTCACAAACTTCTGTCCATAGGCACATGGCTATGGTATGGTCTTTACATTCCATCTCTGGAGTGGAAGTGCAGAGCTTCACAGGGCTACAGATTCATGACAGGTATCCCAGAGTGCTCTGGGCCAAGCAGGTTTTGGCCCACTCAGTATACTGGAAGGAGGATCAACTGACATACAAGACCCAGTTGAGAGTAGCCTGCCCAGTAGAGACCACAGATGTCATAGTTTCCCCTGCAACAGTCTTGCCATCCAAACTAACTCTCAGTGACCTGATGCCAGGCTATGGCAATGGCTGGGACAACATGCAGTACAGAGAGTTTGTCCTTGTCATGTTAGGCCTCATAACATTGTGGTACAACATAGACTATGTCCTATGTGCCCATATCATTTCCAACACTTACATATCTCTGTTTGAGAGCCCCCTACATTCCCTGCTATATTTGCCTCCTTAGCCAGACCAGTTCAGGTGAAGGCTATTGCAACTGTGGCATGTACTCTGCTATGAGGCATCGGGGAGGGGAAAGTGTCAAAGGCACCAGACTGTTATGCATTGTTCGGCCCTCCTGATTGTAGCACCAACATATTGCTCTGCTTTCCTTGTTTCTGCCACAGCTTTACCCCATTTCTACTGTGCATTCCTGCCATGCCTGAGCCATGCACATCCTAACACCATGGCATCTTTCTGGTGGGTCCATGATCCTTCACTATAGACCCATGTTACAGGTATCCATGGGAGAGAGGGACCCTATTACTTATGTGCATGAGCATTGATGATGGCTGGCATCAGAGTTTGTATGCTCTCCCGCCACAGTTTGGCTGCTTTCCCATGGTTTAGCATCTTTGTGCCAGCAATGCCTGCACCCCCTGACATGGGGGTTGGGTCTTTACCGGGCCTTGTGCCTGCCTGCACATATTGCCTTGCCTCACCATAGACGTGCCATGGCATTTGCACACATGCCAACATGCCACCACACACACATCCCTTTGCTCTTCTCATGTGTCCCCCATGTCATACCTGTCTGTTGCCCCCAGTTTCCTTGCCACTGCTCTGCTTGTCTGTGTGTGCCCACTCTCCCTGCCTGGTTCTAATTGTGCTTCTGGTTGTCTGTGGATCTATGGCTACATTCATAGCATTGTTTACTCAGACTAGTGCTGCTCTTACAGGCCCCTCTGAGGGTATCTCCCAGGGGAGAGGCCTGTCTTGGCTACTTTTACACCCAGCCTGGCTGCCTTACTTCCCTGCCTGCACACTGGTTGTCTGCCTGCAGCTATATGTCACTCTATATGCTAAGTCTTTAGGTGACTTACTGTGCCAAGACCATACGGATCCTCTCTCATACCCATCTTACTGAAGCATGGGGAGACCTGTGTGGCTATGAGGGGGAGGGGGGGTAGAGGAGTTCTTCCTCTTCCAGCACCATGCAACAGAGCATCAGGGTTTCTGCCCTTGTGACCATGGCTGTGTCCCTCTCTGCTGCCTATGGAGCATGTGCAGGTTCCAATAAAAGTAAAAGTAACTCAGGTGTTTAAGTAAAAATCAGAATTGAAAAATTCCAAATTAACCTTGTCATCAAATAGCCAGACTGTTAATATTAGCAAAAAACAAACTTTGAAAAGCTTGTGTGAAAATTCTAAAAGTCTAAAATAAGATGGGAGAGTTAGAATATATAGCAATGAATGAAAGGTTAGCTATAATTGGCATTTCAGAGACCTGGTGGAAGGAGGATAACCAATGGGACACTGTGATACCAGGCTACAAACTATATGTTAAAAAGGACATTGAGTCAAACAGGATAAAGGTTTTGCAGGAAACAAAATACACTGTAAAATCTCTATGGATAGAAATTTCATGCAAAAGGGGAAGGGAATGGCAATGGGGGGAGTACTACCATTCATCTGGACAGAATGAACAGAGATGATGAAATGCTAACAAATTAAGAAAGCTATCAAAGTTTACAACACAGTCATAATGGGAGATTTCAGTTACTTCAGTATTGACTGGGTCAATGTCATATCAAGACATGCTAGGGAGATAAAGTTTCTAGATGAAGTAAATGACTGCTTCATGGAGCAGCTGGTTCAGAAACCAACACACGGGGACACTATTTTAGACCTAGTCCTCAGTGGAACACAGGATCTAGCGCAAGAGGTAACTTTTGGGGCCACTTGGCAATAGTGATCATAACATGATCACATTTGATTTAATAAATAGAGGGAGGATAGCAAGGAAATTGCACTAGCATTTAACTTTCAAAAAGGAGACTATAATAAAATGAGGAAAACAGTTAAGAAAAAACTAAAAGGAGCAACTGCAAAAGTTAAGAATTTACATCAGGCCTGAGCGTTATTTAAAAATACTATCTTGGAAGCCCAGACCAAGCTAACTCAATCAGGGCTTTTAAATGGAGCTGCGGCGCCATGGCACCACGGCTCCATTTAAAAGCCACAATGCTGACCACAAGCAAAAAGGGTTTATTCCCTGCAGCCCGACCCCTGATCTGGCCTCCTAAGGCCAGGGTCGGGCTGCGGGGAATAAACCCTGGCCCCCCGTGCCCCATCTACACCCCGGGCTGTCAAAAAAAAAACTGTCCAGGGAAGTTATTCCACCTCGGAGGTGGACTAACTTCCCCAGACATTTTGCTGGCCCTGGACATATAGGACCAACATTAGAATTGGCCCTGTACATCCAGGGCCAATGACCTCCCACTGCCCCCCACTCTCTGCCCCGTGCCACCCATTGCCCGCCCACGTCTAGCTTCCCCGCACAAGCAGCGGAGAAGTTATTCGGGGGCAGGTGAACACGAATAGCGGGGATGGGCGTCCCATTGGGCCATCTATCCCTGCTATTCATGGCTCAAAATAACCCCCTATGGGGGTTATTCTGTCCCACAAATAGTGGTGATGGACATCCCAAAGGCATGCAATATCACTGCTGCCTGGTTAGCTACTGCAGCTTCTGGCATGTGCAACAATCCCCTGATATTCAATGCCGGGGCAACATATGACTCCCAGCACTGAATATCCGGGGTTAAGGGTCTGGAGGAACGACTATGCCATAGCGGCGCATAACCTGCCCAAGTGAATATCGGTCCCATAGTTTTTTTCACTCGGTGCTTAATTAAGTGGAATTTGTTGCCCGAGGATGTAGTAAATGGGTTTACAAAAGGTTTGGACAAGTTCCTGGAGAAAAATCCATAAAAGCATTATTAAGGTGTACATGGCGGAGGGCCACTGCTTAGCCTTGGGGATTAGTGGCATAGAATCTGCTACGTTTTGAGATACTCCAGCTACTTGTGACCTGGACTGGCCACTGTTGGAAGCAGGATACTGAGCTTGATGGTTCTTTGCTCCGATCCAGTATGGTCTTAGATATGAAGCATGTGGATTGCTAAACTGGTACATATGATTTGAAATTCCACACAGAAGAGGAAATGACTTGCAGATATTATTTTATTAACTGAGATCATTCCAATGCAAAATTCTAAAATGAAAAAATTGATAGTTTAGAGCCACAACTATATTTACTGCTGATGTGAACAGAATGGGAGGTGCTCTTTTCAGGTCGTATAAAATGACTATTTAGTGGTTTCCTTTTCTGTGCTGTTGCCCCTGGTGTTTTGGCATAGCACAAATGACATCACTAGACAATTAGCTGGATCCCAAGGTATCGGTATTGCGCCGCGCTCCCTAGTATTGAAGATGCTGCCAACGTAAGCAGACACTGAACAGCAAATTTAAACCCATAAAGCGTCGCTTAACTGTGCTGTAAAGAAACCCAGGATAAACCATCGGGGTGGCATTCCTCTAGAAATGATAAGCTCATGAAATGGACGAACGTAATGGGAATGATTGCAATTCTTTAACCAAACAGATGCTTTGATGGCAATTAACTATTCAAGACCGATGTCCTGGGTGTTGTAAATCTCCTGAAGGAATGCTAACAGCAGGTATGAAGTAGGGAGGTATGAACGGCGAGGATCTGAAATAATCTGTAAGGGGGAAAAGCTTTTCCAGAAACTGCAGGGTAATAGTGTTGTGTGTGTACTCAGGCTTGTGTGAATTCTACATTTGAGCAGCGGTGTCCACCCTGAAGCAGATGTTAGAGGTCCGCAGTTTAGTGTTCTTGGAGCACCGCCCAAGAACTTGCCTCTCTTTTCAATGATTCACTTGGGCTTTATTTCTCCAGCTGTGCTTTCACCGAAGTTCTACACCCGCAGACTTGCTAAAATTAAGTTACTTGTTGGAGAAAGTTATTTTTACTTAGCTGAGCTACAAAAAAAAAGGGCATGAAATGGAAATTGCTTTGGCCAAGCCTGACGAGCAGGAGGTGCAGGATTAATGAAGGGTGAGAAAAAACTTGTTACCAACCAGCCGAAATGTGCTTGAGAGCCACCTTTTTTTCAAATTAAACTTTTGTGTCAGCATCTGATAGATGCATAAGAAATGAGAATGCCCTGTGCTGAATACAGAGTAAAATGATTTTTTTTTAAATTTATATGTATTTAGCCCTCTTCATCTGCTTTTTTGATTACTATATTTGCTTACTGTTTGCTGAATGAGTTCTCTAGGATAGGTTGGCATTAGTAAGTGCTCTGAGGCATTGCTGAGATTTTGCAGCACTCTGCTTTCCAGTGAAGGGCATTTAATTTGTGCTAACATGATAAGACCTCCTGTTGCTTCCTACTCAACAGGATTAGTTATGTTTCTGGAAGCAGTCTGCGGTCTATTTATGAAAGCGGGCTGTGCAGTAATGCACATTACTAGGTCATAGACTCCACTACAAATAACAGGAGTTGTAGTAAACAACACACCTTAATGCACACCATGGAGTGATAAGTAGGCCCCTGTGGTTTGTGGTGAAACTGGCATCCATGCCGGTCTTAAATTCTAGTTGGCAAAGCATCAGGCTTGGATTTAGGAATAGGCAACACAGCCAACTACCTCCAGAACCAATTTTAATAGGCATCAGAGTGTTGCTCTTGGCGCTACAGATCTGTTAGAGCCTTAAAGTTGTCTTCTGGCGCCAGTTTCACAGCACTAGCAGCAAGTTGAAAAAGGAAATTCAACATGAGGTCTGACGGGTCCTGTGATGCCCTGCCTCTTTTAATGGGAAACTCATGCAAATGGAGAGTTGGCGCTACCATAGGCAATCTAGGCAGTTGCCTAAAGAGATGGCATTCTGGGGGTGTCCCACTGCTGCTACCGCCCCTCCCCTGAACCTACAGCAGCGGCAATGGCTTTGAAACCGTGATGCAGCTCTTACCTTTCCTATCCAGCACGGCATCATAGTTCTGGCCCTCCACGATCTGCCGCTTTTGCACCCCCCTCCCTCCGATGCAGACTTCTGGTTTATGCATACCGGACGTCTGAGCTGGAGGGGGCAGAAGGGGCAGGCCACAGAAGGCAGGAACTGTGATGCAGCACAAGAGAATTTAGGTAAGCGCAGCAGCAATAGTGGCGCGGATGGCTGCAGGGGGTGGCAGGATGGCGGGCTTGCTTAGGGCGCTTCTGATCCTTGCGCCTCCCCTGGGGTAAGGTGCCATAGAGCTTGTCACGCTCTGTGTTAAATTTTCTCTTTCAACTTGCTGCAACTGCTGTGAGACTGGTTCTGGCGCTAAAAGACAAACAGTACAATGGCATCATGAAGTGAGGAAGACAGATGGGAGGATTTCGGTAGCAACAACGTGCGCAATCTGGGTGCTCTTCCGCCTCCTATTACCAAGGCTGCCTAAAAGTTAAATGCAGCCCTAAGTTTCCCCTCTCTAAAGGGGTACAGAGAAGTCTTTATTTTAACAAACTGGTGGTGGTGATAGACGATGATAACACAGGGATTACTTGCAGTGGTTCCCAAACCTCTTCTGGGGCTCCTCAGTCAGTCGGGTTTTCAGGATATCCACTATGAATATTCATGAGAGAGATTTGCATGCACTATCTCCATTGTATGCAAATCTACCTCCTGCATAATCATTGTGGATATCCTGAAAACCCGGCTGGCTGGGGAGCCCCCAGGACGGGTTTGGGAACCATGGATTACTAGACTGTTAACATTTCCAGGCATCCTCAGAAGAAACAGGCAAACGTTCCACTAAAGAAGATTAAGTTTCTCTTGGAGGTATTTCTTTCTTTGCAGCCTCTAGAAGGGAGACTTTCGGTTTTGTTTTTTTAAGTGCAGTCAAGTTGATGCTGACTCTTGGCAACCCTGTTGCAAATTTTGGTATCATCCACAAAGAGACATACGCATCCTGACATACTTACTGCAATACTACTTATAACAATGTTAAAAAGAAAATGACTAAGGACCGATCCCTGAGGTACGCCCCTATCTTCAAAGTTAACTCCATTTACTACAACCTCTGGCTCCTCCCACTCAACCAATTTCTTACCCAGTCTGTCACATTAGGGTCCATTCCAAGGGCACACTGTTTATTTATAAGTCACCGATGCGGAACGGTGTCAAAGGCTTTGCTGAAATCTAAGTCTGCCACATTTAATGCTCTTCCATGATTCAATTCTCTGGCCACTCAGTCAAAAAAAATCAATCAGACTTGTCTGACTAGACCTACCTCTAGTAAAGCTGTGCTGTCTCGGATCCTGTAATCCCTTGCATTCCAGAAACAGCACTGATAAGTCAGGCAAAGAGAGAATTTGAAAAAAGGTTTGCCATGGAAGCAAAAACTCCTAATACAAACCTTTTCAAGTACATTTGTAGCAAACGATCTGTGAGTCAGTTGGACCATTGGATGCTAGAGGGGTAAAAGGGGCGCTAAGAGAAGATAAGGCCATAGCGGAGAGGCTGAAAACATGCTTTGCTTCGGTCTTTACTGAAGAAGATGAAGGGACGCTACCCATGCCTGAAATGCTATATTTAAAGGTAATGTATCGGAAGAATTGAAAGAAATATCATAAATAGGGAAGATATATTATAAATATTTGATAAATTGAAGAGTAGTAAATCACCTGGACTGGATGATATACATCCACGGGTGTTGAAAGAATTGAAAGATGAGATTGTAGACCTACTATTGGTACTCTGAACTATCATTAAAATCATCCTCAGTACCTGAAGATTGGAGAATGGCCAATGTAATGCCAATTTTTAAAAAGAGTTCCAGGGATGATCCGGGAAACTACAGACCAGTAAGCCTGATGTCAGTACTGGGAAAAATGGTAGAAACCATTATAAAGAATAAAATTATTGAACATGTAGATAGCCATGCTTTAATGGGAGAAAGCCAACATGGATTTAGCCAAGGAAAGTCTTGTCTTACTAATCTGTTATTTTTTTTGAAGGTGTGAATAAACAGATAGACCAAGGTGAGCCGGTTGATATATTGTATCTGGATTTTCAGAAAGCCTTTGACAAGGTCCTTCATGAGAGAAGACTCTTGGCCTAATAAAAAAGTCATGGGATTGGAAGTAGTGTACTATTGTAGATCAAGAACTGGTTAAAATATACATAGAAAGCAAAGAGTAGGACTAAATGGCCAATTTTCCCATTCGAGAAAGGTGAATAGTGGAGTACTCCAGGAATCTGTGCTTGGCCCACTGCTTTTTAACATATTCATAAATGACCTGGAAATGGGAATAACGACTGAGGTGATCAAATTTGCAGATGACACAAAATTATTCAAAGTTGTTAAAACACAAGAGGATTGTGAAGAATTGCAAGAGGACCTTCATAAACTAGAAGACTAGACGTCCAAATGGCAGATGAAATTTAATGTGGACAAGTGCAAAGTTATGCACCAAGAAAAGAACAACCCAAACTATGGTTACATGATACAAGGTTCCACATTAGGAACCACCACCCAGGAAAAAGATTTAGGTGTCATCGTGGATAATACATTAAAACCTTCTGCTCCAGTGTGCAGCAGCAGCCAAGAAAGCAAACTGAATGTTAGGAATCATAAGGAAAGGAACGGAGAAAAAAACCAAGGATATTATAATGCCTCTGTAACATTCCACGGTGGGACCGCAACTTGAATATTATGTGCAATTCTTGTTGCCACATCTTAAAAAGGATATAGTGGAATTAGAAAAGGTACAGAGAAGAGCCACCAAAATGGTAAAGGGGATGGAAGTATACCCCTGTGAGGAAAGGCTTCAAAGCTTATGGCTTTTCAACTTGGAAAAGAGAAGACTGAGAGGAGATATTATAGAGATCTATAACTTAATGAATGGAATGGAACAGGTAAACGTAGATCGGTTGTTTACGTCATCAAAAAGTAGAAAGGCTAGGGGACATGCAATGAAGGTACAATGTAATCCTTTAAGACTAATAAGGATATAGCGTTATTAGGTACAGAGAAGAGACACCAAAATGGTAAAGGGGATGGAAGGCTACTCCTATGAAGAGAGGCTACAAAGGTTAGGGCTCTTCAACCTGGAAAAGAGACGGCTGAGGGGAGATATGATAGAAGTCTATAAATTAACGAATGGAGTAGAACGGGTAAACGTAGATCGATTGTTTACGCTATCAGACTATAGAAAGACTAGAGGGCATGTAATGAAGCTACAAGGTAAACTATTTAAGACAAATAAGAGAAAATATTTTTTCACTCAACATGTAATCAAACTCTGGAATTTGTTACCGGAGGACGTAGTAAAGGCTGTTAGTGTAGCTGGGTTTAAAAAAGGTTTGGACAAGTTCCTAGAGGAAAGGTCCCTAAACCATTATTAAAGAGGACCCAGGAAATCCACTGCTTGCCCCTGGACAAACATTGTGGAACCTTTGTACCTTTTCGGGAACCTACCAGGTACTTGTGACCTGGATTGGCCACTGTTGAAAACCAGATACTGAGCTTGATGGACCTTGGTTTGACCCAGTAGGGCATTTCTTATGTTCTTACTTTCCTCTTCTTTAACAGCATTTCCATTAATTTACTTATCACAGAGGTCAGACTAACCGGTCTGTAGTTACCAAGCTCTTCCTTACTCCGACTTTTTGGACAGGAATCACATTCACCTTTCTCCAGTCCTCCAGGATCATTCCCAACTCTAAAGAAGCATTGAAAAGGTCAGCCATTGGAGCCACCAGTACTTCCTTAAGTTCTTTCAATACCCTCGTATGAATCCTGTCTGGCCTCATCGCTTTGTCCACTTTTAGTTTTGCTAGCTGTTCATGAACACAGTCTTCTGAAAATATTTAAAGTTATACCTCACTTCCAGTCTTATTTGTCTTTATTTTCTGAGTTCCCAGTCCTAGCTCTTCATCTGTGAGCACAGAGCAGAAATATTTGTTAAGTAATTCCACTTTATCCTCATCGGCCTCTACATATTCCTCCCCTTCACCCTCAAGTCTCACAATGCCACCTTTGCACTTTCTTGTATCACTAACATACCTAAAAAAAAAGTCTTGTCTCTATGTTTTAAAATATTGGCTATTTTTTCTTTAATTTTTATCTTTGCTTTCCTCACTACTTTACCAGCTTCTCTTAGCTTCTTCAGATCTTGTTGTTTGTCTTCCTCTTTCTGCGATCTCTTAATCTCTTATAGCTAATGAAGGTTAACTTCTTTTTCCTTACCTTTTCAACTACTTCTTTTGAAAACAATGCAAACAAAAATGCAATATGTGCCTTTGAGTCAATGCTGACTCAGAAGCTCCTGGGTTTTCTTGGCAGTGTTACTGGAAGTAGATTGCCAGGCCTTTCTTCTGAGGCAATGGAGGGCTAAGTGACTTGCCCAAGGCCACAAAGACTGCTAGTGGGAATCAAACTCTGGTTGCCAAGCCAGCATTCTAACCACTAGGCTACTCCTCCACTCCAATAGTATCCTCCTTTTCTTCTTACTTTTATTTGCTTTCCTAACAAAAAGATTTGTGGCCCTTAAAATATCCCCTTTCAGTCTTGCCCACTCTTGGTCTACTTTCCCCAAATGTTCCCATCCAGTTAGCAACATTTTGAGGCAGTGGCAAAAGTTCCAGTGGGGGGGGGGGTCCCCAAGCAAACATTTGCTGAGGGTCCCCCTATTGTCGCCCCCCCAATTACCCCCCCCCCCCCCATTGTCACCCTCCCACTCCGACGGCAGTGCAATGACAGTTTTAAGTTTTTGATCCTTTTACACCTGTGCTTTTTCCTGTTCTTATTGTTTTTTACAGATTGCCATTTTAATAAATCCACCTTGGTTTTTTCGTTTTTTACAGTCCGCTCCTTTAATGGCACGCAGTATCCCCGGTCACACTTTTTTACTACTTCGTGTTTACCTGACTCTGCCCCCTCTGTCCCTTTTCTAAGGCGCATGGGCGGGCGTTTTTTCATCTATTGTTCTTGACAGGTACAAGTGTTGAATAGAAGGTAACTTTTTGATGGATTGCTGCTTCGTTTTGATTTTTAAAGTCTTGATAAGAAGTCAATACTTGTTTTTGCTTCTCTTGATGTTTTAATATATCCCCCTTTTTTACGTCCAATAAGCTTCTGTTCAGAAGTACTTCTTTGCCCTTCAGTCACACCATTGCATGTCTTAGTCTGTATTTCCAATCATGTTTTAACTGTTTTCACTGGTTTATAACTTTACATTCATGTCCCTTTTCCTCCTGCGAGCCATCCCTTTTTTTACACATTTTTTGGTTTCTGTTCATACTTTCAATCATGTTTTAACTTTTTTACCAGTTTATGTCTATTTTTGTTTTTTATAGAAAGATTTTACATTAGGAGAGCATATCCTATTGTTTCAAGATGCGTTTTCTTATTTATGTTTTATAATGTTAAGAATTGAATTGTGTGGTATGTTTGCTTGCATATATCTACTGCTTCAAAGGAGGTATTTTTAGGTGTTTAAAGGTAGTTCAATCTAACCTCCTTGGTTTTAATTTAAAATGCTATTTTTTTTAAGTGTGACATTTTTAGCAGTCCTTTAGATCGTTTTTTATTTTGAAAGTAAATATTTTTGGTAGTTTATATAAATTTTATCTTCCCCCTTTTCCTGTTTTTAATGCAAGTTTAACATGTGTCATTTTTAACTATTTATAAGGGTTCCCCTATCGCTGACTCACTCCTGCTTCCCTCTTCTCCCGATATAGAATATATTCATGTTCAGTTCTTTACGAACCCCCTTTTTTAAAATTGACTTCCCCTTCCTTGTTCCACTCTTTATGTATTTTTTGATTGTATTTTAATGACTGTTGTTAACTTATTTATTTATATCTTTTTTTTAGAAGTCCAAATAGCACAAAAGCACAAAACACGCTGAACACAAGAGAAACAGTCACAAGCGTGAATATCGGAAAGACAGAGTTCTTTATTAAACCAGCGACCGCCCGACACAGGCCGTGTTTCGTACCCTTCCTCGGGGGCTAGCCAGGCGAAAAAACTAAAAACATAAACATATTAACCATTACAATGATAAAAGAACAAACAAGCCAAGCCAGTAAAAACGTTAAAAACAATAATCATAAAAACCATAAAACAATAAATATAAGGAGCAAAATAAAAGCGGTATGAACTAAAAACAATACTGTAATAAATCAATAAATATATATACATAAATAAATATATATAGAAAGTGGAACCGTAGTGCTCGGGACCTAATACAAAGTGTACATGAATAGAATTTACTAACCTCTGTTATGATTCACGAAGTAAATCTTACTTCACACTGTTTGTGCAAACATACAGATTATAAACTTATGCTAGAAAACATAAATAATACAATAAAAATATTGAAGCAAAACATATTGAAGTTAACTAGCAATGGGAGAACAGGACAGGATGTGAAAACAAACCAAATTATCCATGCTTCTAGTGCAATACTGATTTATGTAATCAGAGACCATAACGGAGAGGAGGAGAAGGACAGGATATGAAATCAAATCAAAATACATGTGGTACAGCGACAATTTATGCATAAAGACGTATAAGACAGCACTGTTATCCAAGGCGACAACTATAGGAGTGAGTCAAAAAGACATATTGCCCAATGGGTTATGATATGTGCTGTCAAAAAATGACAACATACAAGTGTGGAGAGGAGCCAGTATATTGAAAAGCAATTAAAAAGTATGTAACTACACTTTTATGTATAATAACAAAAGGCATATAGGTGCAGAGGGTCATCTAAGACCCGAAACTACGTGTATAAAAGGGGTAAAATAAAACTAAATAAGACTGAGTCACAAATTTCCCATGAATTATAATTATGCAGATCAATGTAGAAATAAATTGGGCATGTTAATGTCACTTGCTGACCCATAATAATGAACTTATTAAAAATTGTCAAGGAAAGAGTAAAAAGGGTGATGCGAACTTATATGAATATGGAGAAAAAACATGTGAATGCAAGGCAATATCGGAGGAACCGAATGTATAAATTGCTACTGAATAAAATCGAGTTAAACTGGGAGCCGTTATGTGAAAAAAACGTAATGATTAACCTTTCTAGACTCTTAAAATCAAAACATGAAATATAGAAAAGCAGGAGACATTCTAAAAAAAGTGAGCTTTACCTCAAAAAAACTGCCGTCAAAGCGCAGTTGCCGCGCAGAAGAGAGAAGGACGCCCACGCATGCACATAAGAGGAAAAAGAAAGGGGCGGAGTCTGACATTGGCGGGACTCAGAAAAAAGCAAGACCAAAGAAGCCACTCATATGAGGCATAAAAATGTGTAAAGCACAGAACTTAGAAAAATAAATGCCAATAAAATACCAGACATATAAAAACAAGGCTGAATAAATAAATAAAATGCCTTGGCACATGTGCATGAGTGACAGAGTGAACCCCTTACCCGATGGGAGCACTTAAGGGGAACAGCAAAGTGCAAAGTTGTCCATGATATAAGAGAAATTAAATATAAGATAACCAACTAAATTAAAACAAGACATATCGAAAGGAAATTGAATAAAACAGCTGAAGAGAGAGGCCCCCATAAAGATGAGTGCCATTTATTGCAAGACTTATCCAAATAATGAACCGCCGAGCACAAGAAAATACAAATAAAGTATCAAACATATAAAAACGTGACTGAAATAAATAATTAAAATGCCGGCGGGCACATATAAACTAAAACCAAAAAAGCCCAGACGGGAGGGAAGCAAATATATCCTTAGGGGTATGTTTACTAAACCGCGTTAGTGCAGTTCGCATTAGGAGCCGTGTTAGTGAAAGAAAAGCCAAAAAAGGACATGGGCGGGACATCGTAACGACTAACGCGCGTTCCAAAAACTAACGAGCGTTACAGGGCGCCGTGGTGCGTTACTGCGCGTTAATCATATGAAGGCGTACAGACACAAATCATTGAAACAGAGCTGTAGCACAATGGTTAGTGTACTCACCGCTGTTACAGGCAGCATGGTTTCAAGTCCCCAGTGTGCCTAACGCAGAATGTTGTCCCAGGCAGCACCCTGTACATTACATAGGGAATGAGGAGGCATGTTTTTCTTTACGTTCAGTAGTTGTTACTGAAACACACTCCGGCAGTGCGCATAGCCATGTACGTTGGTACGTGCGTGGCTGAGTGCGGTGTTACGGGCGTAGCCCCGTGCGTAGCTACGTGCATTGGTACGTGCGTACAATCGTGCGTGGGTACGTGTGTTTTACCAGCGTGGGCACCTTATAGTACAGACACTTTAGGGTGTCTTGCACCTATGCACTATGCTAACAGATGTACGTGTGATGGCCTATGGTTTATCAGAGCCTGTGAGCAGGCGCTGGATCTTCCCAGGGTTGGATTGTGCCAGTCACACCCATGATGCACTGCACATGCAAATCAGCTGTCCACAGATATACACCATGGGGAATGCACCCCCACAGCACCTCGGCCTGGTAGGGGGAAGTGACCATGTGCACCCCCACAGCACCTCGGCCTGGTAGGGGGAAGTGACCTTGTGTTGTACAGAGTAGCTACACACCATCACATTGTGCGGGTACTGTGCTCACCCTGAGGGTGCAGTGAGGCGCCCAGCACCAGGTCCACAGCACCGTCCATGGCTGAAAGAGGCCATGGCGCAGGTCCAAAGCAGTGTTAATGTGCGATATAGGTAGTTTCTGCACAAACACCTTGCAGTCAGGGGTAGCCCCCATGGACCCCTAGGTGGCCCATGTACCCCCCCCCCCCAAGTGCCAAGGGTGGCAAACAGGGCCTCCTAACAATAGATCCACCTTCTACCTCCCTGCAAAGGTGGCAGTAGAGAGGAACATCAACCCCAGTTCTGGTGAGGAACAGACACCCCACAGGGCAGGCACTGCAGCTCTGTACGCAGACAGGCCTGGATATGGTAAGCTGCACCCCACCACTATCTGATATACCCCTGCAGCAAGCCATCAGCCACTGCACCCTGCAAGCCACTCCATCAAGACACATACCAGCTGCAAACAGTCTGCTAGTTAGTCCATAATGCATGTGCCCAGTGGAGATGCATGCACCCTGAACTGGGATGTCAGCATACACAGCAAGCAGATAAATCAGTGACTGGGCCCCAAAAGGAAACCCATATCTATCACATGAGAGAAATACTATATAGCACTATGGGGGTGCCTAGCCATGCTGTGGTCACTGCACAGTCAGGGTGAGAGTGATCTCTCAGCAGGACATACTGAGGTCACCCTGTCTGTGTAGGTGGTGGCCGGGCACTAAAATGTGCCTGTCACTGCCCTATGCCCTGTGCAGATGCACCCTGGCCAGGCCACCCTGTCCGGCCTATACCCATGGTACCTTGCTCCTCATTATGCACATTGGCAGCTCAATACTGGCAACATTGCTGGCAGTGTGGGCTGTGGAAGGTGTTTGCAGCCACCACACACTGGATGGACAGACAGCCACCCCCACACCTATGCCAGCATTGTGCAACTGTAGAGGTGTTCAGCAGCCATACCCACCACACCAGTCCTGGGCACAGTTCAGGCATGGATATCGTACGCAAGACTGTTGGGGGTCACTCCCCATGGTGGTAAGCACTGTCAGAGACCAGACCTGCAGCACACACCGCAGACATCAGAATGCCTGTTTTGGTGGAGCTCACTGAGCAAACTGTGCTTAATGTAGGAATTGATATCTGCCAGTTATCACAGGAAACGTTTGATAGCTGTGTACTATATACCCAGGTGTAGGGTGGCATTGCTAAGGTATGCAACTGCTAGTATTGGGAGATACAGGCAGGGCCCAATGTCCTGCTTCTCCAGGAGGCATTGGCCAATGGGGCCTGTGGGTGTGTCTGGCCCTGTTGGCTGCTGCTTTACGGCAGAGTTCCCCAACTCCAGTCCTGGTGTTCCAAACCTGTTTGGGTTTTCATGCTGTCCCTCATAAATATGCATGAGCTACATCTGCATACCATGGGGGGTGGTGCATAGATATGCAGCACAGGCATCTTTATTAGAGGCAGCATGGAACCTGAATGGTGTGGGGCCCTCCAGGACTGAAATTGCGAGACTCTGCTCTAGGTAATGCGCCTGTTTCTGGTGTCTGTGTTTGGTGTGGTATAATATAGGCATATTAACCATGCGTATGTTCTCTGCAATAAAGGGGTGTCTTTACTATCTATCACTGTTTAGTGGTGGGTAAAACAATGGGGACTGGGTTGGCAGGAGCCCCAGCTGTGATTTGAACCTGTGACCCTCTGGTCTTACAGGCACTGGCTGTGTCTGTTGCACCACACTGTGGCCACAGAGATGGTGCAGTCCCTGGAGTTAGTTAAAGCGGCCTGACGAGTCAGAAACCCTGCTCTGCACAGGTTTACTGTGGCCTCATTTACCTTGTATGGAGACAAAGGTGCACATAAACCTCAAAACAGACCTCAAGAAAAGGGGCAAACACCCATAACCAAGCTGGGCAACAATGATATCATTGGGCAACATTACACAACACTCCCAGGAAAGCTCCATCACAATGAAATGATCTTTGAAAGGGTCTACGGAGCGTAGACCCTTCCAAACATCATTTCTTTCTTTGGTGCTTTCCAGGGAGTGTTGTTCATTGTTGCCCATTGCTATCACTGTTGCCCAGCTGAATTGTGCTTTTTACAATGTTTCTTGTGGTCATTCTTAAGGTTTTATGTGAACTTTTGGTCTTTGCACATGTATCACACTGCTCACGTTTTGTAGGTTTCCCCGGTTTTGATGTACATTGCTGACGGAAATGGTTTCTCTTCCCTTTAATATGCCTTTAACGACAGGTTTTCATTCGCGTTGGAATTGAGCTCAGAAATTCAGCACGTTAGTATGAGGGGAGCCTCTCCCCGCCCACTCTCCGCCCATTGACCCCTTCTCTCCGCCCACTGTCCACCTTCTGCGCTGTTTTAACGCGCCGTGGAGCTTTCCGATCCTTAACTACGGTTAACGCGCGTAGTATGACGTTAACGGTCATTGGCACGTGATTACGCGCGTTATACTACACTTACGGTCGTTAACGTCATACAACGCGCGTTATTCACGTTTACCGCATTTTAGTAAACATACCCCTTAGTGTCGGAAATACTGGTTATGAGTTAAAAAACTGTATTGAGGAGAGAAATCGAGATAAAAGCTTAGATAAGACATCTAAGGATAGACCCATCAAAATAAGTGCCGTTTATAACAACATATATCAGAACAATGACTAACAGAGTGCCCTACATTTGAAAACATGTATAAATAAATAGTTAAAAAATTAAAATACCTATGGGCATAATTATATCGTGCCGTCACGTTTTTATATGTTTGATACTTTATTTGTATTTTCTTGTGCTCGGCGGTTCATTATTTCCTGCCCCAGATGAGCGTATGGGTTTTATATAAGGATGTTGATTTTACAGCTTCCTGTTCACTATGGCAGAGAGTCGGTACATTGGTGCCCATGGATATTTTAATTATTTATTATTTATGTTTTTACATATCGGGCACTATGCCATTCATTATTTGGATAAGTCTTGCAATAAATGGCACTCATCTTTATGGGGGCCTCTATCTTCAGCTGTTTTATTCAATTTCCTTTCGATATGTCTCGTTTTAATTTAGTTGGTTATCTTATATTTAATTTCTCTTATATCATGGACAACTTTGCACTTTGCTGTTCCCCTTAAGTGCTCCCATCGGGTAAGGGGTTCACTCTGTCACTCATGCACATGTGCCAAGGCATTTTATTTATTTATTCAGCCTTGTTTTTATATGTCTGGTATTTTATTGGCATTTATTTTTCTAAGTTCTGTGCTTTACACATTTTTATGCCTCATATGAGTGGTTTCTTTAGACTCGCTTTTTCTGAGTCCCGCCAATGTCAGACTCCGCCCCTTTCTTTTTCCTCTTATGTGCATGCGTGGGCGTCCTTCTCTCTTCTGCGCGGCAACTGCACTTTGACGGCAGTTTTTTTGAGGTAAGGCTCACTTTTATTAGAATGTCTCCTGCTTTTCTATATTTCATGTTTTGATTTTAAGAGTCTAGAAAGGTTAATCATTACATTTTTTTCACATAACGGCTCCCAGTTTAACTCGATTTTATTCAGTAGCAATTTATACATTCGGTTCCTCCGATATTGCCTTGCACTCACATGTTTTTTCTCCATATTCATATAAGTTCGCATCACCCTTTTTACTCTTTCCTTGACAATTTTTAATAAGTTCATTATTATGGGTCAGCAAGTGACATTAACATGCCCGATTTATTTTGTTTTGCAACTACATTGATCTGCATAATTATAATTCATGGGAAATTTGTGACTCAGTCTTATTTAGTTTTATTTTACCCCTTTTATACACGTAGTTTCGGGTCTTAGATGACCCTCTGCACCTATATGCCTTTTGTTATTATACATAAAAGTGTAGTTACATACTTTTTAATTGCTTTTCAATATACTGGCTCCTCTCCACACTTGTATGTTGTCATTTTTTGACAGCACATATCATAACCCATTGGGCAATATGTCTTTTTGACTCACTCCTATAGTTGTCGCCTTGGATAACAGTGCTGTCTTATACATCTTTATGCATAAATTGTCGCTGTACCACATGTATTTTGATTTGATTTCATATCCTGTCCTTCTCCTCCTCTCCCTTATGGTCTCCGATTACATAAATCAGTATTGCACTAGAAGCATGGATAATTTGGTTTGTTTTCACATCCTGTCCTGTTCTCCCATTGCTAGTTAACTTCAATATGTTTTGCTTCAATATTTTTATTGTATTATTTATGTTTTCTAGCATAAGTTTATAATCTGTATGTTTGCACAAACAGTGTGAAGTAAGATTTACTTCGTGAATCATAACAGAGGTTAGTAAATTCTATTCATGTACACTTTGTATTAGGTCCCGAGCACTACGGTTCCACTTTCTATATGTATTTATTTATGTATATATATTTATTGATTTATTACAGTATTGTTTTTAGTTCATACTGCTTTTATTTTGCTCCTTATATTTATTGTTTTATGGTTTTTATGATTATTGTTTTTAACGTTTTTACTGGCTTGGCTTGTTTGTTCTTTTATCATTGTAATGATTAATATGTTTATGTTTTTAGTTTTTTCGCCTGGCTAGCCCCTGAGGAAGGGTACGAAACACGGCCTGTGTCGGGCGGCCGTTGGTTTAATAAAGAACTCTGTCTTTCCGATATTCATGCTTGTGACTGTTTATGTTTTTTTTAGAACATACAGACTCATAGCACGTTTACAAGACCTCTTGTTTTAATGGTCTTTCATAGACTCATAGCACGTTTACAAGACCTCTTGTTTTAATGGTTTTTCATAGAGGTATCTATATGTTTTTATATGTTATATATCTCATAGGGGTATGTTTACTAAACCGTCTTAACGTGCGCCCGGCGATAGTGTACAGGATGCCATAAAAGGAGTGGGCGTATCGGTCTTAACATAGCAAAACAAGATTATCGCGCGATAACGCACGTTGCGCACATTATCGGGTGAAACGCTGCTAAGCACATTAACGCGTGATAATCTTAAGTAGGCGCGCAGACATGCAAACATAGAAGCAGAGGTGTAGCACAATGGTTAATACACTGACTGATGGCATAGAGGTCATGAGTTCAATCCCCCAGTATGCATAAGGATGGCTGAGGCATCACCGTTTACGTTTAAGTAGTGCTTTTTGTGGCATTTTACTTTTATTTTAATTAGTGCTGCCAGCAAACACACCCTCACGGTGGCGTAACCTAAGGTGCCGCATAAGGCACCCCATAACACACTCCATAGGGCACATTATAAAGTGCACTGTCCGCCAACGCACCCTATAATGTCCCCTATAGGACACCTTATAAGGCGCTTGATAGGGCGCCTTATAAGGCACCTTATAGGGTGCCCTATAAGGTGCCTTATGAGGCACCTTAAGGTTACAGTACTCTGAGGGTGTTTTTGCTAGCAGCCCTAATGTACATTAAAAATATACAATGCCTCAGACAGCCCTATCAAATAACCCCACCATGGGTTTGAATCCATGACCTCTGGCTTCACAGGCAGTGAAGTAACCAGTGGGCTACAGCTGCCAACAAACCCCTGGCTGGCTGCAGAAGGACTGCACGTCACCACACAAACTGTCTGCTGTGGCTACCAGGATAGGGTTAACCCACCCGTACCCATGATGCACTGCACATGCAAATCAGCAGTCGACAGATGGGCACAAGATGGGGTATGCACCCCCACAGTACCTCGGCCTGGTAGGGGGAACTGACCGTGTGTGGTACTGGCACAGAGTAGCCACAGACTGTCACATTGTGCGGGTACTGTGCTCACCCTGAGGGTGAGGTGGGGCACCCAGCACCAGGTCCACAGCACCTTCCATGGCTGAAATATGCCATGCTGCAGGTCCCCATCAGTGCTACTGTGTGTGATAGGTAGTTCCTGCAGACACATCTAGGTTACATCTGCGTCATTCTGTATTTCACAGTCATGTCTAGCCCTTATGGGCTATGATGCACCCAGAATAGTGCATATCCTGTGTTGGTGCGATGGTTACATGATGGAGGTGGTTTGGACCCATAGGCGGATGATGTACCACCACACAACCCACCCTCTGGGGCTCAGGGTGGGAAACAGGATCGCCCACCAATAGATCCACATTCTACCTCTCTGCAATGGGGGCAGTAGAGGGGACCATCAACCCCAGTCCTGCTGGGGAACAGACACCCTACAGGGCAGGCAATGCAGAGCTGTACACATCCATAAAGCAATAGCAGACAGACAGTAGGCCTGGAAATGCTCAGCTGCCCCCAACCACTATATGACATTCTCCAGCAGCAAGCCTCCAACCACTGCACCCTGCAAGGTATTCCAGCAAGACACATACTAGCTGCAGATAGTCTGCTAGCTAGTCCATAGTGCATGGTCCTGGAGGAGATGTGTGTACCCAGAACTGGGATGTCAGCATACACACCAAGCAGATAAGTCAGTGATTGGGCCCCAAAAGAGAACCCATAGATATCACATGAGAGAAATAGTATATAGCACTATGGGGGAACCTAGCCATGCCGTGGTCACTGCTCAGTCAGGATGAGAGTGACCTCCCAGCAGGACATGCTGTGGCCACCCTGTCCGTGCAGGTGGTGACTGGGCACTATAATGTCCGAGCCATTGCCCTATGCTCTGTACAGATGAATCCAGGCCAGGCCACCCTATCCAGGCTATTCCCACAGTACCTTGCTCCTCATTATGCACATTGGCAGGCCAATACTGGCAACAGTGCTAGCAGTGTGGGCTGAGGAAGGTGTTGGCAGCCACCACACACTGGATAGACAGACACACACTCCCCACACCTATGCCAGCATTGTGCAACTTGTCATAACGCGGAACCTATGAAGGAAATAGTTTTAGAAAAAAAACCTGTTTTACATGGAACTGAGAAGATGCAGAGAGCGCAGTTCCAGCGCAGCACAGCCAGATGGCATATGAGCAGTTCCACAGAGCCAGAAGCAACGTGCTCTGACACTGATTGCATTAGTGGCAAGCAGTTTCACCTGAGATCAAGCCCAAAATGTTCAAACCAAAAATACCTTTATAAAGAAAACCAGATGGTAGAAGAGAGAGGCAGCAAGGAGAGCAGTAGCAAGAGCCGGCGAAGCAGCAAGGAGAGCAGTAGTAAGAGCCGGCAAAGCAGCAAGAAGAGCCATGGAAGCAACAGGAGCAGCGAAAGTAGCCTAACCAGGAACATAGCCAGAAGCACAGCAAGTATCACTACAAGAGGCTCAGCAAGAGGCTCAGGACGGAGCACAGTCTGGAGAAGCAGTTTGGATAGCTGTGGGAAAAGGAACCTGGAACAGGACAGCTTCCACGTGCAGCCAACTCAAAGAGACAGAATCCAAAGGAATTTCACTCAAAGGGATAGAGTCCAGAGAGGCCAAACATATTGGGACAGAGTCCATAGCAAAGCAAACAGAAGAAGCAGTCTGCTGGATAAAAGCAACTCTCCTAGCCCAAGTAAGTTCATTGTATCAAACCAGCAAGGAACAAGGAGGGGAAGTTCCTGCTACAGAGATACCTTTGCTAAGAACCACAAAGGGTAGAAATCCATACCGGGTTTGCCTGATAGCCCTGAAAGCAGAGCACTGCATAGAACAGCTTGTCTGCCTGAGAAAGCACGTTACAAAGAGAGCTCTGGGTGTGGCAGCTTAGAGAAGCCAAGGTATGCAAAATCCTTAATTCTAAGAGAAAGTTTTACTGATGAAAACCCTGTTCAAAGAGTTAAACTTTATAAGGGGAGAAGAAGTAAAACTGACCTTTTAAAAGCATTTTCCCAAAGCTTAGCAAGAGAGTTTTATGGGAAGCAAAAGAATCCCTGTGAGGAGTTAACAAGGAGTGAAAATTATCATTCATCTCAGGAGGGTAGTGACCCTGAGTCAATGGACTTTGAATATGAAAACAGTATTCCCATTCCTCAGGAGGAGCCGATGGAATGTAATCTTTGTTCAGCAGCTAGCATGAATTCCCTGCAGGATTTCTAGAGAGAGAAGAACTCTGCTGATGGTGAAGTTTGTAACCATTTCTCTGCTGATATATAATTTGTTTTGATTTAAAAGAAGCCTTAGCCCAGACTTACACTTAACTGTGAAACCTACAACAGTTGATTGTTTGAAATGTTGGTGGAACCTTTTTGTTAAAGAGAAGGACTGTATTTACTTTCTTTGTGTCTTACTGGACCTTAGCATTGACCGGGGAAATAAAGCCTTGTTACTCTACACTTTGGCTTGAATCGTTCTTCATAAGGAGTTCTGTACTACAAGGACCAGAATCCTCTAGGCCCTTTAGGTCAATCACTCCTTAAAAATTAATTAAATGCGCCAGATGCCCTTACTCCAACCAACCACTAGGGGCACCTGGTGACAAACTATAGAGGTTGTTTGGCAGCCCTGGCCACCACACCAGTCCTGGGCACAGTGCAGGCATTGCTATGCTATGCAATACTGTTGGGGTCACCCCACCAGGGTGGTAAACACTGTCGGACACAAGATCTGTAGCACACTCCACAGACATCAGAAAGGTTGCTATGATGCAGCTCACTCAGAAAATTGTACTTAACCTCGGAATTGCTATCTGCCAGTAATCATAGCAACCTTTTGATATATGTGTACCGTATTCCCAGGTTTAGGGTGACATTGCTAATGTATGCAAGTGCTAGTATTGGGAGATGCAGGCAGGGCCCAACATCCTGCCACTCCAGGAGGCATTGGATAATGGAACCTGTGGGTGCGGGTGTGTCTGCCCCTGTTGGCCGCTGCTCTAGGGCAGAGGTTCCCGACTCCAGTCCTGGTGGGCCAGACACTGTTTGGGTTTTCATGCTGTCCCTCATGAATAGAATCCTAAACACTAAACCCACTGAAACCAAATTAACAACCCGAAAAAATATAGGTCCCAGAAACAACAAACACCCCCTCAAGCTAAAGCATTCGTGAAAAAATATATACTTTTTTTGTCGGAATTCAGCAACAAAGTACCAGGAACTCAGTCCAGGTACCACTGTGGTAATTCCCTTTTATTAAAGATATGGATAAAAAGTTGAGATCCAAACTTAGCTTTATTGTAGAGTGCTATCCTCCGCACTATCAAAATCTGCCAGCAAATATTGTTGCGACGTGGCTGCCAGTTTAGATGGGCCTGAAGCAGGGTGTTAAAAGTTTTTTTCACATTTGGAATATACACCCGAAACGTGGAGCCACGTCGCAACAATATTTGCTGGCAGATTTTGATAGTGCGGAGGATAGCACTCTACAAAAAAGCTAAGTTTGGATCTCAACTTTTTATCCATATCTTTAATAAAAGGGAATTACCACATTGGTACCTGGACTGAGTTCCTGGTACTTTGTTGCTGAATTCCGACAAAAAAAGTATATATTTTTTCACGAATGCTTTAGTTTGAGGGGGTGTTTGTTGTTTCTGGGACCTATATTTTTTCGGGTCCCTCATGAATATGCATGAGATACATCTGCATACCATGGGGGCGGCGTATAGAAATGCAGCACAGGCATCTTTATTAGAGACAGCATGGAACCTGAATGGTGTTTGGCCCTCCAGGACTGCATTTGGGAGACTCTGCTCTAGGTAATGCGCATATTTATGGTGTCTGTGCTCTGTAGGGTAAAATGTAGGTGTTTTGGGCATGTTTACGTCATCTGCAATAAAGGTTCTGTCTGTATTAGCACGTTTTAGTAATGGGTAAAATATGGGGACTGGGTTAGCAGGAACCACAGCTGGGACTCGAACCTGTGACCTTCTGCTTCTGAACACACTGGCTGTACGCACTGCACCACTGTGTTGCCACAGAGACAATGCATTCCCTGGTGATACCATGACTGTTCGTCAGATAGGGCCTGTCTGTTGCAGTGCATGGCACCCACCTACACTGGGCTAGGCCACGATCTGCTCTGGGCAGCTGCCACTGCCCCCTCCACCACCAGTATCCCTCTGCCACCATGCTGACATGCCCTTCTGCTGGTGGAGCTGGTGGAGCGCAGTCTCAAGCCATCCAGTGTGCGGGTAGGCGGCTGCCTATGGTGCGGGTTCTGGGGTAGGGGTGCCTACATAGCTGTCCACGCTCCCCCCCAGCACTGCCTGCCAATGTTCCGTGCCCTTCGGGGTACCTGCTGGGTACTATCCCCTGTGATAAACACACTCGTGCCCATGTTGGGCCCTCAGCAGTTGCTGTCTGGCTGCTCTACTGTTTCAGCATTCCTATGGGCCAGCTAGGCATCACCCTAGTCCGCACTGTGGGCCAGCTGCATCGCAGCATGTGCTGCCTGCAGCCCTCTGTGTCCCCTTTTCCAGCATCTGTCCAGTTGCCCATTCCGACATGCCCGCCCTGCTGTTGTGGAACATGTGCACGCCATAGGAAACCTGTCCAATGGAGCGGAAAACCCTGATCAGCGCAATTTCACTGTGGGCTCATTCAGGGGCGGCCCAAGGGGGGTGCGGGGCCATGTGCGGAGACTCGGTGCGGGGCCTCATTTGTATAAGGGGCCTCATTTGCATAAATATTTGCATAATGTTACCATATACTAACTTTTAGTAAACATGCCTCTTAATGAGTGTATGGATAAAGAAAGACTAAAAGATTTCTACATTACTATAATCCAGTGCCAACCACCAGACACATTAGGAACTACTACAAACACTGCCCATTTAGAACCCATTCATTAATAAATAAACACCCCTGGGAACCAACCCCATAAACTCAATAAATATTTGATTCCCCTATCTACCTACTAAAGAACTACACCCATACCCCAAAAGAAAAGTATTTTTTTGTCGGATCGCTCACCATGATAAGAAACATTTCATGTCTCGAAGTGAGCCCTCCTTTTTAATCAATTTAAAAGACCGGATACCTCGGTCATAATTAGACAGAACAACACCCGTTGCCGTCAATTATTACTCCACTCGTAGCAACAGGAGAAAACAAATCCCTGGGCTGATTCTATGTAGGCTAAAATCTGACGAAATACTCCACAACGTCATTGAATGCCCAACCTCAAACAGCAACAAGGAAACAAATCACTTAGCTGATTCTCCCCATAGAGCAACTTTCATTCACAGTCCATGCTTCAAGGGGCCAGCTCATAGAAGACATCCCCGGCAGGATTCCCGCAACACTGACAGTGTTTCAAGCCGCTTCACAGCTCTTACAGCTCTTCCTCAGGCGAATGAATCCCCCATCAACGTAGTTCAATTTAAGTAATACCAGAAATGACGTCAAAAGCACCAGCAATAGGTTGAAACTCTGACTCCTCCCATTAAAGTCACAAGTGCAGGCTCCACCAATCAATGTCCACATTCATACCTGCAGGTGCCACAGATCCCAAGCGATAAATCCAATACTGTTCCGCACGTTGTAATCTTGCCTGGCGATCTCCCCCCCGAAGTGCCGGTGGGATCACTTCCAAAATCCACCACCGCAAATCTTCAAAGTGATGACCCGCTTGCTGACAATGAGGTACTAAGGGGGCAAAATCCTGTCGGGCATTTATCCTTGACCGATGTTCCAATAATCGCTTCCTCACAGGGCGGATTGTTCGTCCAACATATTTTTGGGAACACGGGCAAATCAAAAGGTAAACAACAAAGGAAGTCTGGCAGTCCGATAAATGCTTAGAAGTATATTGAGTGCCAGTAGTCGAATCATCCCAACTAGCACCCTCCAACGTTGTGGCACAAAAATCACATTTACCACAAGCAAAATGTCCTGTCCGCGAAACTTGAACATCCGAATCAGAGACCTCAGTGTGTATTATCCAATCGGCTACAGTTCGAGTCCTACGATAAGCAATCATCAAAGGTTTGTGAAAACAAGGGTGCCATGATAACATCCCCCAATGGTTTTTAAGTATGCGCACCACCTGAGCTGCTCTGGGAACAAATGGAACCACTCCAATAACCCTTTGTTTATGGCTGTGAACAGATAAAGAATTCGCCTCCCACCAATCCGGATGATTATATAAAGCCCGTTTAAAAGCTTTTCGCAACAGAGATTCAGGATATCCCCTAGCTAATAAACGTTGGGTCAGATCCTTCGCATGTAGCTGATATTGTGCTGTTGAAGAGCATAGCCAGCGAATCTGGAGGAACTGCCCAAAAGGGAGCCCCCGTCGGAGGGCTGGAGGATGAAAACTGGTATACACCATGACGAAGGAACTAATTTCCCTTTCGCGGCTCTGTTAAGCCCGCGGGGGCTGATGGGAACTTCCCATCAGCCCCCGCGGGCTTAACAGAGCAGCGAGGGAGAAACTCTCCCCTCGCGCTCTGAAAGCCGGCGCGTGTGACTGACTGCAGCTGTAAAGAGAGGTGATACAGGGGAGGGCAGGCTCTGCTGGGCAGGGGGGGCCCCGTGGCACACTCGATTTTGCCGCGGCGGCCCCGGCAGCGGCAGCAGACAGCTTTTTTTTTTGTTTTTAATTTTACTTTTAGATCAGAATGTTTTTTGCGCGGGGCCCCCTGAAACGCGGGGCCCTGTGCAAAAAACATTCTCGCTCAATGGACGGGCCGGCCCTGGGCTCATTCACCTTGTATGGGGACGGAGCATAGACCCTTCCAAAATTCATATCTTTTTTTTGGAGCTTTCTTGGGAGTGTTTTTTTATGTTTCCCATTGATATCACTATTGGCCAGCTTGATTATTTTATTTTTACATTTTCTTCTGTACATTTCCAGGGTTTATTTGCCCTTTTGTTCCGTGCACATGTATCACACTTATCACTTTTTGTAGGTTTCCCTGGTTTTGCTGTACATTGCTGACGGAAATGGTTTCTTTTCCCTTTAAATCAGCTCTAACGCCAGGGTTTCACTGGCGTTAGTTTTGAGCCTCGGATTTCACAGCGTTAGTGTGCGGGGAGCCTCTCCCCTCCCACTCTCCACCCATTGATCCCCTTCTCTCCGCCCCTGGGGAGCCTTCCTCCGCCCTCCGGGAGCCTTTCCCCGCCTTCAGCGCTCGTTTGCGCCACTGCGCGCGTTATCGCGCGATAAGGTACCTGTGCACCTGATAAAGCACCATTATCACGCGATAACATCACAGAGCGCACATTAAGATGGTTTAGTAAACATACCCCTTAGTATCCTTTTGGGCATACACGTTGGGTCTTTGTTATTCATTCATGAATTTTTATATGATGTTTCTTATTGATTTTATTGTTTTACTTATTATTTATTTTATTTTATTTTTACATGATGTATTATATTGATGAGTTACTTTTTTTATATAATTTTTATTTATTAATGGAACATGTTGTTATTGCTCTGTTCCTTTATGTTTTTAAGTATTTATATGTTTATATTTTTAGTATATGCCAGCTAAACCCCTGACAAAGTGTGACGAAACACGGCCTGTGTCAGGTTGGCATTTGTGCAATAAAGGTTTCGTTTTTCCACCACACCACGCTTCTAGACTGGTTTTCTGCTTTTTGCATGGTATTTGCTTCTGCAGTGTTGTACCCATGCAACAAACTTACATTTTTTTGTCGCGCTGCCTCTGTTCCAGGCCCGGAGGTGTTCCTCCTGAGCTGAAGTCTCGCGGTGGAGCTGTTATCACGAGAGTTCAGCCCAGGAGCTAATAGCTGGGCCTGGAATGGAGGCAGCACAGCAACCAAAAATAAAAGGGTCCATGCATCCATGTGGCCCCCTTCCTGCCCAGGACTGGTCCCCCCTCCCTGCATTGTGGGGATTGCTTGGGCAGAATTTATACCACTGTCTTGAGGTATTCCCCCGTCTTTATAAAGCTAGTTTTCCAGAAGTCTAGGACCCTTGCTTTTGAATCATCTTCATCCTTGTCCTAATATTGATGCTCACCATCCAGGGATCACCGCACACCATATGGGTGATCACCCACTGCAGAGGTCAGAATCACTCTCCCCATTTGTAAGCACCAAGTCCAGTATTGTCCCCTCCTGCGTTGGTTCTGTTACTAGTTGCCAGAATAGTTCCCTCTGTAGAGAATCCAGGATCTCCCTATTTCTAGATGACACCACACCAGGGATATCCCAAGCAACATCTGGGCAAATTGCAATCTTCTACCAATAGTGCATCCCCTTTCATAGCAATATTGTGAATATGTTCAATTAAACAATTATTTTTATGTATTTATTTAGCTACTTTTATATACTGCCTTTTACATACTCTCTCCATACAAAGATTCAATTTGTCCAAGCCATGGTATTTTCAATAATGTCATATGGATGCGAAAGTTGGACAGTGAAAAAGATAGACAGGAAGAAAATTGATACCTTTGAATTATGGTGCTGGTGATGAATACTGTGTATACCATGGACTGCCCGAAGAACAAACCAGTCGGTACTAGAGGAGATCAAACCTAAGCTTTCTTTAGAAGCTCAGATGACAAGACTTTGACTTTCATACTTTGGACACATCATGCAAAGAGATCGTTAGAGAAAGACATCATGCTTGGTAAGGTTGAAGGTCAACGTAAAAAAGGAAGGCCAGCAAGGAGATGGATCGATACAATAACAGCAGCTATGAATGCCACTCTATCAACTATGAGCCGCCTGATTGAAGACTGAACACAGTTTAGGTTAACTATCCAGAGGGTCGCCATGAGTTGATATCAACTCAACGGCACTTAACAACAACAATATATACTGCAGTATCAGAATGTCAGGGCAGTTTATTTCTTCTGCCTGTGAGGGAGGTCTGTATATCACAGCAACGTAAATAGATTTTTTATTTCCTCTTTCAGACTAACTCACAGTGCTTACTCCTTTCCTCCTAAGCTCTGCAGTTCCATGGCTTTAATTACTGTTTTACATATAGTACCACTCCTCATCCCTTTCTTCCTATCTTGTCCTTTCTGAATAGATTTTAGCCAAGTAACTACGTCCCAGTCATTGTTTTCCATGTACTATGGAGGTCATTCACAAACACGGGTTGCAAGCCTGCACGTCCCTGTGGGACATGCAGCCCCGCAAGCCGTCCATGCCCGATTCCCCCTCCAGCTCTCCCTGTACATCCTGTGCAACAGGATGGGAAAGCCGGTGGGGGCCGGGAGGTGGCAGGAACAGGGTGGAGCGGGGTCGGGCATCATGGACAGGGCCAATTCAGGTCACGGCCCTGTATGTGCTGCCGGGCCCGTGGGGACATACTGCTTATACCATCTCAAATGTGGTATAAGTATCACTTTTGGCCCAATCGGGCCCAAGCATCCCCCTGGGCTGGGGCCAGGTGCAGGGGGATACCTGCTGCCCGATCCATGCCGCAGCAGGACAGCTATGGGTCAGGCAGTGGGGAAATGGGGAACCGGAGCCATGGATGTCGGGGGCGAGAACGTTCCCTTAGGTGGAAGGGGCACACTGGGCCAACTTCGGGCCTGACATTCCCGCAGACCAGAATCGGGTCCACACATCTCCGTCTTCATCAGGGATGTCCGAACGGCCCAGAAATCCCCCTCCGTGAATTGGGCTCTATGCCTTCCTGACTGCCACTATATTGGTCAACCTCTTCCATTACAGCTTTTTAATCTGGAGCTTTATTTTGAATACTGTGGGCATTAGTACATATATGCAACTCTCCAGATGTTGCCCTTTTCCCCCTTATAAGGCACCTATTTTAAACCTGTTTTATAAATATAAGTAGGTGACTACTTATCTTTATAAAGCACTAGCCTAAGTGGCAGAAGTCATGCCTTAAGATAAGACGTGGACATTTACGCCAGCATGTACTTGTAAGCTCCACCCACACTCTGCCCAAACTCCGCTCTTGCGCATGCTCACTGTCAATCTATGCGTCATCATGCAACGCACATATTTTAAAGCTGGTGGTATTTTATAAGAGGCTATGAAAGCACGTATCTGCCCATATTTGCATATTAATAACCCTAGATAGGCACATACTTAGCCCCTAAACGTTTGCATCCCCTTATACAATTCCTACTAGGTGCATTTAAATCCATCTTGGCTATTGAGTGGTGGTGTTCTTCCTGTCGGTCCGTTTGAAACAAATGCAAAACCTGCAGAGGTTTCTTTATCCCGGCCTTCTCATCCCTTTCATCCATGTCGTTGCCAAGAAATAATTGAAAGCCAAACAACACTTAAATTTAAGGTCAGTTAAGCAATATAGACAGACGTATCTGAATCAAAGTCGGGGTGTGCCCTTCCCATGGACTGCAAACCTGGCTAGAGTTTTCCAAAGGTGGTGTGAATTTATTTATTTGGATTATAAAACCAAACCCATCTGTCTAGTACAAACGATCAACTGTAAAAAAAAACCCCTCTGCATTTGGTCAAAATTGCTCACATGTGTGAGGGGCAGTCGCAGTAAAAAAATACATCTTAAGCAGAGTCGTGTTCCTTTAACCACATGCACTCCACTAAAAGCTCTGAGTAAACGTCTCTCTTCCTCGTTCACCCCAGATTTACTTTCTAGCCATTCAAAATAGCAAAAATGCAAGTCTCTTTCACTTTAGAGTTAAATGTACCTCACGGGACTGGTTGCCAGTGAGTTTGAAGTCTTAACCGAGATGAGAGGAGTATGGGAAAGAGCTTAGAAAATAAAATTCACTAAAGCTACTGGCTTCAATCTTCATTGTCTTAATTTTGAAAACGGAGAGGGACGAGGCATTCATTTTTCTAGTATGTCTCTAAAGGAAGGGTAGGGACAGGGAGGGGATTGTGTTTTGAATTATATTTTATTATATTTTGAATTGTGATGATATTGTATTGTGTTTATTCTTCTGTACACTACCCTGAGCCCTTTTGGGAATAAGGTGCTACAGAAAAGTGCATATGGACCTATAAATACCTATCTATATCTCTCTGTATCTATCTATAGGAGTAATTTTAGAAAGAACTTTATATGCATAAAGACTTTTTTTAAATGCATAAAAGGCTCTTATCAAAGGACCCCAGGGGTTATGCACATAACAATATTTGCCTGGACAAGAAGGCACGTTCCTTTTGCAGGCATATTCTGGGATGGTGGTTGGCTGGAGTCACGATTTAAGTGTGTATTTTAGGCACTAAGAGTTACGCCTACCCCTGAGCAGACATACATGTTTGCTGCTTCAATCTAGCCACTGTTTTAGCCAGTGTCCCGCTAATTTTTTATAAAGACATATAGGAGCCCATGGGCTTTTATAAAACAGGTTTAAAAAAGTGCCTAGAGTTTATTCATTTTTTTTTTTATTTAACACGTTTTCTATACCGCCTTAGCTTACATTCAAAGCGGTTTACATTAAAACAACTGGAAGTTTACATTGAACAAGAAGAGAACTTGGAAAGCTAACAGGGGTACATGAAAATTATAGATATTACAAACTAGCTGTAATAGGGCATAGAATTACATTTAAGCGGGGTACATAAGTGGTGGATGAGTGAAGTAACATAGTAACATAGTAAATGACGGCAGATAAAGACCAGTATGGTCCATCTAGTCTGCCCAGTAAGATGGCAGAAGTAGGTGCACCTGCCGCTCCATGCAGGCAACCCCTCCCCATGTCTTTGTTTTAGGGATGAACCCACCGCTCCATGTAGGACACCCCTATATGTTGAGAAATTAGATAGTTCAGTTTATTTTGATTTTATCCTGTTGCTGTAAAGGGATCCACTGTGTCTGTCCCATGCCATTTTGAATTCTGTCACTGTATTTGCCCCCACCACTTCCATCGTGAGGGCATTCCAAGCATCCACCACCCTTTCAGTGAAAAAGTACTTCCTGACATTGCCTTTCAATTTACCCCCTTGCAGCTTCATGCTATGCCCTCTAGTTTTACAGCTTCCCCGTCTTTGGAAGAGGTTTGTTTGTTCATTATTTCTCTTTAAGTATTTAATTGTCTGAATCATATCTCCCCTGTCCCTCCTCTCCTCCAGAGTGTACATATTTAGGTCTTCAAGTCTCTTCTCATAAGGCTTCTGGCGCAGGCTCCAAATCATTTTTGTCGCCTTCCTCTGAACAGTTTCCAGTCTTTTTATATCGTTTGCAAAATATGGTCTCCAAAACTGAACACAGTATTCCAAGTGAGGCATCACCAGTGACTTATACAGTGGCATAAGTACCTCTTCCTTTCTGCTGGTAATTCCTCTTTGTATGCAACCCAACATCCTCCTGGCTTTTGCCACTGCCTTGTCACACTGTTTTGCCACCTTGAGATCCGCAGAAATAATCACACCAAGGTCCTTCTCCTGGTCCATGCACACCAACCTCTCGCCCCCTATCGTATACATTTCCCCTGGATTTCTGCTTCCCAAGTGCATGACACTGCACTTCTCGCATTAAATCTTAACTGCCAAGCATTAGACCATTCTTCTAGCTTTTGTAGATCTTTTCTCATGTTATCCACTCCGTCAGGATAGTCCAGTCTGTTGCAAATTTTCGTGTCATCTGCAAAAAGACAGACTTTACCATTCAGTCCTTCAGCAATATCACTCTCAAATACATTGAACAGTGCCGGGCCCAGTACCGAACCTTGGGGCACCCCGCTAATAACCTTCCTTTCATCCGAGTGAGCTCCATTTACCATCACCTTCTGTCGTCTGTCAGTCAACCAATTTCTGATCCAGTTCACCACCTTGGGACCCATCCCCAAACTACTGAGTTTATTGATAAACCTCCTATGAGGAACAGTATCAAAGGCTTTGCTGAAATCCAGGTAAATGACATCCATCACATGCCCCTGATCTAGTTCTCTGGTCACCCAGTCAAAGAACTCAATCCGATTTGTTTGGCAAGATCGTCCTTTGGTAAAACCATGTTGCCTCAGATCATGCAACCTGTTGGTTTTGAGAAAGTCCACTATTCGCTCTTTCAGAAGTGCCTCCATTACTTTTCCCGCCCCCGAGGTAAGGCTCATGGGCCTGTAGTTTGTCACTTCTTCCCTGTCACCACTTTTGTGAAAAGGTAACATAGTAACATAGTAAATGATGGCAGATAAAGACCAGTATGGTCCATCTAGTCTGCCCAGTAAAATGGCAGGAGTAAGATGGCAGGAGTAGGTGCACCCCTTCCCATGTCTTTTTTCAGTGGTGCATCTGCCAATTTGTGCAGGCCACCCCTCCTCTTGTCTTTGTTTAGGGGTGAACCCACCGCTCCATGTAGGACATCCCTATTTGTTGAGAAATTAGATGGTTCAGTTTATTTTGATTTTATCCTGTTGCTGTAAAGGGATCCACTGTGTCTGTCCCATGCCATTTTGAACTCCGTCACCATATTTGCCCCCACCACTTCCATCGGGAGGGCATTCCAAGCATCCACCACCCTTTCAGTGAAAAAGTATTTCCTGACATTGCCTCTCAGTTTACCCCCTTGCAGCTTCATGTTATGCCCTCTAGTTTTACAGCTTCCCCGTCTTTGGAAGAGGTTTGTTTGTTCATTATTTCTCTTTAAGTATTTAAAGGTCTGAATCATATCTCCCCTATCCCTCCTCTCCTCCAAAGTGTACATATTTAGGTCTTCAAGTATCTTCTCATAAGGCTTCTGATGCAGGCTTCAAATCATCTTGGTCACCTTCCTCTGAACAGTTTCCATTCTTTTTACATCCTTTGCAAGATATGGTCTCCAAAACTGAACACAATATTCCAAGTGAGGCTTCACCAGTGACTTATACAGTGGCATTAATACGTCTTCCTTTCTGCTGGTAATTACTCTTCGTATGCAGGTACCACATCTGCCCTTCTCCAGTCCTGAGGAACTACTCCTGTTTCCAAGGATCTGTTGAAAACATCCTTTAACGGCCCTGCAAGAACCTCTCTGAGCTCTTTCAGTATCCTGGGATGTATCCCATCCAGTCCCATGGCCTTGTTCACTTTCAGTTTTGCAGGTTCTTCTAACACACAGGGGTGGCCCAAGGGGAGTGTGGGGCCATGTGCGGAGACTCGGTGTGGGGTCTCATTTGCATATGTGGCCTTATTTGCATAAATATTTGCATAATGTTACCATACACTAACTTTTAGTAAACACGTCTCTTAATGCATGTACAGTATGGATAAAGAAAGACTAAAAGATTTCTACATTACTATAATCCAGTGCCAACCGCCAGGCACATTAGGAACTACTACAAACACCCATTTAGAACCCATAGCAAACCCGCCGTATCGTAACAGCATTACCAGGACTCACAAAGCACCATACCCTACCTATCAAAAGGCAACACTGCAAATATTAAACAAATACATTTTAGAGAACAACTATACATGACCTACTGGGGAAAGAGAGCAAGTGGCAATGTCAAATAGGAATTACATAAACAGAATACCTCAGCTCAGTTACACATGCAGAACATAGACCATCATCAAACAAGGAATCACAATTTAGAAACAGGAAGGTAATAATTAAACTGGGAACCCCAAAAGCCAAACTTGGAATGTACAACAACACTGTAGAAATAAAACTATAAAATAATTTCATCTTCTACTAAACAAAGTGCAGACGTTAATGATGCACATTTCCCAGAGCTGACATATTCCAGTTAATAAATTCAAAATAAAGAGATATTTTTCTACCTTTTGTGCATTTTTTTCAGTTGTAATTGCTCCAGCCACTTTCTTCTGGTTTCTTCGTGTCTTCTGCTAACTCTCCATCATCTGCTGTCCATTTGCCCTTTCTTCTCTCTTCTAGTTTTTTTCCATTCTTTCTCTACATCTGCTTTAACATACTAATCTTTCTCCTTTTGCTCTTTCCTCATTCCTATTTCATCCACTCAAATTTTACCCCTCCATCCTCAATCCCCACTTACTCTCCCAATACCTGGCCAAATGTAGATTTTTCATCCCTCCCACACAAAATATTTTTCCCCTCTCCATTTCACTCTCCCAGCCCCATCCCATTCTAATCCTCCCCAACATCAGCTCCCTTCTAGTTCCAGCCTCACCCAGCATCCACTCCCTTCTAGTCCCTGCATTAGCCCAGTTCCAGTCCTAGCCCCCCCATCAGCCCATTTCCAGTCCTAGCTCCCCATCCATTTCCAGTCCTATCCGAGTCCCTCCATCAGCTCAGTTCCAATCCCAGCCCCCCATCAGCCCATTTCTAGTCCTTTCCTAGCCCCACCATCAGCCCATGTCAAATCCTAGCTCTCCTCCACTCAGCCCAATTCCAATCCAAGCCCCCCATGAGCCTACTTCCAGTTCTAGCCCCTACTTGAGTCCATTTCAATCCAAGCCCTCACCACAGCCCATTTCCTGTCCTAGCTCCCTCCCCTCACAGCCCATTTCCATTCCAAACCCCCCTCCCCATCAGCTATTTGCAGTTCAAGCCCCCCGCCACTCAGCCCATTTCCATTCCAAGTCCCCGTCCCCATCAGCTTTTTGCAGTTCAAACCTCCCCTTCCACTCAGCCCATTTCCAGTCCTAGCAACCCCCCAACCCATTACCAGTCCTAGCCCCCCAATCAACCCACTTCCAGTCCTAACCCCCATCACCCCATTTTCAGTTTAAGCCCCCCCCATAGCCCATTACCTGTCCTAACCCCCCATCACCCCATTTCCAGACTTAGCCCCCCCATAGCCCATTACCAGTCCTAACCCCCCATCAGCGCACAGCCCATTACCAGTCCTAACCCCATCAGCCCACCTCCAGTCCTAACCCCCCCATCAGCCCATTTCCAGTCCTAGCCCCCCCATAACCCATTTCCAATCCTACCCCCCCCCCCCATCAGCCCACAGCCCATTAACCAGTCCTAACCCCCCTCCCCCCCATCGGCCCAGGGAAAAAAAAAAAAAAAAAGCTGGCTGCTGCCGCTGCCGCCACAGCAGCAGCAGAATCGACTGTCCTGCAGGACCCTCCCTGCCCGGCTGAGCTCTCCCTGCCCGGCTGAGCCTCTCTGCGATGGCTTTCAGATCCGCGAAGACAGAGTGTCTCACTGTCTCCCTCGCGGCTCTGTTAAGCCCTGTTAATTTCCCATCAGCCCCTGCAGGCAGCAATCGAAAGTACCTCTTTACAATACTGATGAAACAAAATTAAAGGAGACAACAATCGAGATTGTGGGAAATTAAGAATCTAAGATTCTTAGCTCTCAAACTATTTTCAAGGAATTCAACTTGTTTATATAGAAGAAAACTATCCTTGAGGCCCATCGACCCAGCCGACTGCAAGGATCCAACTTGATCCTCCAGTCTGTCGAGTCAATGGGTAACAGAAACAAGATTACCATCAACCTCCCAAGGTTTATTAATCACTTGTTCAGAGAAGGAGATAGTTTGATCCATAAATCCTTGCAAAAGAGAATTAGTCTTAGATACCTCAGTCCAAATGTCCAACAGCGTGACCTCAGTAGCAGCAGCTTCCAGTCATTGAGGAGACTACGAGCTTCTTAATAGCCTGAAGAAGAGACACTGATTTATCAAGAGAGACCTGCAGTGAGCCCTCAGCCGAGGACTTTTCCAACATCTTGGGTAGTAACACTGCCATCCATACTTGTCTGTAGTAAACCAGGATTTAGAGGTGGGGTCCTGACTAAGGGACTAAGAGAGGCCCCAGATAAGTCTGAAGAAAAATCAAGTACACTTTTTACCTCTGAAAGCAATTGAACATGTTTATCCATAATTCCCACAACTTATGGATAAACATAGATACTGATAAATCTAGATACCGACAACTTCCTCCTCACTTTGATCTATCTCTTCCCCGAACCATGGGCATTTCAAGCAACAACACGGGGCTCAAAGGGGATGAGCCCCTTTGGTCACGTGACCCTGGGCCACGTCCACAGCTGCAGAGCAGCTGAATAGTGTTAAAATGTGTCCTGGGGGTCGGCTCCTCATGACATAATAGGCACGATTCCCCTCCAGCAGCCCTTCTCACCAGCGGGAAATGGAAGGGCGGGCAGGTACTCACAGCAGCAGATGCTCAGCAACCAGAAGCTCCTACTCCCCAATAGTCCAGTATTGGCAGTATCATGGCTTGGCAGATTGTACAAAAATTATCATCACTGAGTAGATATTTGAGCTTTTGAATTATTCTCAGTTTGTGATAAGCTGATCTTGTTGTTTTGTTTATATGTGACTGAAAGTTTAGATTATGATCAAAGTATATCCCTAGATACTTCACTTCATGTTTGACTTCTATTACACTGTGGAGAATTTACAGAATTTTTGGTGGGATAAAAGAAGAATTCCTTGTTATGAAGAGTGCTTCTGATTTTTTTATAGTTTATAGTGAGGATCCGTTCATGAAGCCAATTTTCCATGTCCTCAAGACAAGATATTATCCTTGAGAAGTTATGCTGAAGGGATATATACCATTATATCATCCATGTAAATTCTGTATTTGACCTTGTAGTTATTTATTATGTTGCATAGTGGTTGCAGGTATAGATTGAAGAGTATTGCGGAGAGTGCTGATCCTTGTGGGACCCCTTGAGGTTGGTCAATTCATCTTGCTTGGCGACATCCCGATCTTACTTGCAGTTTTCAGTGTGTTCAGTAGGAAGTAAACCATTGGAGGATGGTTCCGTGTAAACCTATCTCCTGTACACCTCTCAAGAGAATGAGGTGGTTTATTAAGTTGAAGGCTGCTGTAATGTCGATAAAGATCAGAAGAAAGCCTTTTCTGGCATTATCTAGGCCCATTAGTATGCTGTCCAGTAAAAATGTGAAGAGTGTCTCTACACTATAATATGGCTTGAAGTCATATTTGTGGGAGTCGAGCAGGGTGTGATTGTCTATATGATCCTGAAGTTGGCTTTGTACCAGTTTTTTAATCATCTTAGTTAAAAATGGCAGACGAGATGAGCCCATATGAGTTGGGGTCTTTGGAATCTAATTTGGGGGGGGTTTAGTGTTGTTCTTACTTTCACTTGTTTGAGGCTAGGGGGAACGAGCCCTTGTGTGAATGATAGTCATGTGATTTTAAGTAATGTAGGGCCTAATTGCTTCACCATCAACTTAATCCAAGCGACTGCGCATGGGTCAAGGGGCGACGTAGAAGTATTGATGTTAGTTATTATATTTTCCAGCTCTTCTATGGGTGGAATGTGGAAGAAACTTCATTGGTTAGTGGGTGCTTGTGGAGACAATATGCCTTGTGATTGGGATGGAAGTTGCATTGGGTTGGATATGAATTTTTGCTTCAAGAAGTCTGCCATAACTTATGGATTAAGTGTGTCAGCTTTGCTGTGTTCAGGAGTTTCTTTTGTCAGGGAACGTACTATTTCAAACAACTCTTTGCGCATGGGCAACCTGTTAGAAAATTATCTTCTTAATGTGCTTATGTGGGGAGGATGGTGTCCGTTGTTACGGGGGTGGGATGCACATGTGTGCATCATACATGCACACACGACCTACCCCAAAAATGAACCCTTGCTAGGGCTAGTGTAGAACCGAGTGATCCCCAGAACAAATGTGATAGGCACAGACTCACATATCAGTGCCCATCCAAAGCTTGTTGCTAATAGCTTCTGCTTCCCTGACACCGCAGGACAGCAGAGATCAGTGGGGTACAGATGTGCACCTCAGCACAGTCCTCTGCAAATACTTTACCACTGTGGAAGCTAGCTTTCGCACTCTCTTGGGAACACTCCCCCGAAATCATATCTAGTGGCCACATGGTCAGAGGACAAGAGACTGCAGGGAATATTTCACCAAGAGACATAAACACCCCTGCCTGTCCCATTTCTTTATACAGCACAGTAACAGAAAGCACTGCCAAATGGTAATCATGTACCCCACAAGACAGTGCACTTACTACTGACTCGTTTTCACCATGCAGCACTTCCCGTTCCACTGCTCCCAACACTACAGCCCGAAGGAGCACCTTCTCCTATAGTACACCCAAGTAGCCGATAGCGTGCAGAGGTAACACCACACATGGCCCAGAGAAAGCAGATCATTTGGTTGAATCAGTATGTAGGGGATGGATGAGAAACTAGGTGACAGACTTAATTGCAGGATACTGCTGGGCCTCGGTTGAGGAGGGAAGACTGCTGCTGCCAGGCTGTGAACGGGGGAGGGTCAGGACTGGGGAGAACAAGAGAGAGAGGATAGAAGGCTGGAGTCATAATAGGAAGAGGAGAGGAGACAAGGGTTAAGAGATGAATAAGGGGAGGGATAGGTGAGGAAATGATTGGAGTAGGTTAGGCAGGGGAAGCGAGGAAACAGCAAAGAGACATCAGGGGAAGAAGGGTACAGAGCAGAAAGACAAGAGGGTTTTTACAGTGCATTTTTCCTAGAAAATAAATGCCGGTACTCATATGCAGGGCTCTTACATTAATACATGAAGACCATGGATCAATTTTAGCAGGCAATGAAAAAGGTGCTGGTACTCCGTACCACTGTGTACCCCTCAAAAAAAGCCTCAGGTATTTAAATGCAGAGTCTTATCACCACAAGTGGTTTGCAATTGGCAGCTACTATGAATGACTATAAACATTTTAGAAATTGCTTTTGCTGGAGTTTGTGAGAAAGTTTGCAAATAAAATTATTTGCATGCTGGGGGTAGTCTTATAAGGACATTTTCCCAGCTATGTGGCCACAAATGCATGTTAATGACCTCTTATAAAATACTGATCAGCACAAAAATATGCATGTTGGCATGAAGGGAGGTACTTTGCTGGCATGCTTAGCCAGGAGCGCAGTCTGGGCAGAATGTGGGAAGAGTTCGCAAGTACACACATTGATTATAAAATAGATTGATTTACACACTCACTCGCATACTTTATGTACATTAATTAACACTTGCTATAAAGCAGCTGTAAATGTCCGAGCCTTAATTTAAGGCATGATCTATGTGTCTTTATACTATAACCTAGGTACCTGCTTGCAGAGGGGAGGAACCAATGGCACCAGAGCAGGGTTTTGAGCTCCAAGTGGGTGCTAATCAATATGCAAATGCAATGTGTGCCTTCGAGTCAGTCCTGACTCCTGGCGACCCAGAAGCTCCTGGGTTTTCTTGGCAGTGTCACCGGAAGTAGATTGCCAGGCCTTTCTTCCGAGGCAATGGAGGGTTAAGTGACTTGCCCAAGGCCACAAGGAGTGCTAGTGGGAATCGAACCCTGGTTGCCTGGTTACCAAGCCAGTGTTCTAACCACTAGCTAATCAATATAGGGAAGGGCAAAGGCAAACCCTGTGCAGACAGGGGCAGCTGGTTCAGATTTATTTAACAGGTTTTATAGACTGCTTTATCATTTCAATCAAAGTGATTTACATTGAAACAGGACATTGATAACTTGGAGTTTTCTGAGGCAATGGAGGGTTAAGTGACTTGCCCAAGGCCACAAGGAGTGCTAGTGGGAATCGAACCCTGATCTCTGGGTTCCCAAGCCAGTGCTCTAACCACTAGGCTACTCCTCCACTCCTGGATGTCCCTGGACAACAGACCTTGGACTTGTGTTCTGCCTGCACCTGAGGGTGGAACCCTGAGGTGGGCAACGGCCAGCGGGGAGGGCCTGTCCGGATCAATGAGGATCATGAGACCCCCTTGGAGACCTAGAAGTGGATTTGCCTCTGTGAGCTCAGAGCAATGCTGGAGGACGTGTTTGAGTGGAGGCAGGGCTCCGAATGCAGGGATTGTGGATCCCTCTTCAGCCGGAGAGGGACTGGAAGTTAGTGAAGTTGTGTGTGATGAGTCCCCCATGGGATCAACATATTTGGTAGCGACTGTAACTGGTAATATCATTACTGGTGAAGGGAAGGCTGCAAGTGCATTAAATTCTGCTGTAACATCTGTTGCAGATGTGGTGAAATCTATCCTCCAGTTGGAGGAATCCCTGATGAAGAGGCTGGGTAGAGTGATTGCGAATGTGATACTACTTTGCTTGGGCAGAATCTGTGGAATGCATGGTGGGGGGATTGAAGTCCTGGAACAGCAAGCGGCAGGTTTAAGATCTTGTAATGCAGCCTTGCAAAGGAATAAAGAAGTGGTTCAGCTCAGCTGGAAGTGCTTGAGAATCAGAACTATTGTTTAAATCTACAGTTGTTAAACTTTCCAAAGTCCTTTTTCATTATTCCTATGGAGATCGCTAAACACTGCAGGTAGTTACAGAAGCATGTCCACCTCTGTCTCGTGTCTACTATGATGAGTTACTCTGGAATAGGAGCGTACTAAGGAGGAATGAAGGTACTTAAGGAGAGGAAATCTTGGCAGATTTAATACAGTTCTTAGAGAACTCACAATTGGTTATATTTTCTCAAGCCACCTTGTTAGTGACTTTCGCCCTCGAGCTGGCTAAAACCAAATTCTTAGACAGTATTTACAATATAAAGATGTTACTTTTTTGGATCGGAGAGTACCTATATTTCCTGATTTCTTTCAAGCCACCCAGACCACGCGTAAAGCCTTTTGGGCTAGACATCAGCAGGTTTTGGCTTTAAGAACAATGTTTTTCTTACAAGTTCCAGGCAGACCCTTAATTAAACTAGGCAGGAACTCTTTTGTATTTTTGGATCCAAAGCACTTGTATAATAAATATCTTTTAGCGGCAGGCGATGAGCTACCACTTTCGTGACTGCTCTCTAGTACTTATAAATCTCAGCATTTAACCTGTCCTGATGTAATTAAGGCAAAGTAATTTGTTATTTGTTCTTTTCAGAGGATGGCCTGACTCCTCTTGAGGCAGCCATGAGGTAGCTGTAGGTAGCCCTTCCCCCAAGCCATGCGGCAAGCCATGAGGCTCTGATCAGCCTGACCCATCCCCCGCAAGCCATGAGGTAATCAGCCTGCTAAGAGAAAGGCATTGAGATTTCAGTAGGCACCCTTCCCCCCACTCCAGGTCTGAGCACAGTATCCCCTAGCCCTGAAACCAACAGACTAGAGCATACCGGTTTGGACAGGTCACCCAGGTACCTCCCCAGGGGCTGCTGATTGGTGGGCAGGAAATACCTGTGGCAAATGGGATTGTAGAATGAGTTTAAAAACTGTACTGTATATAAGGCATTGTAGGCCGTCCCTCGGGGTTCAGACTTTTTGTGGAGGGTACCGGCTCTCTGTCTGATCCTGTGCACATTAAAGATCCTGTTTGCATTCCAGCCTGCCTGTGAGTTTTCCTTCTGTGGGTGAGTGATTGAATAAGAGCTTTTCACAGCAATTGCTGCAACATTTTGGTGCATTGGCCGGGAAATATTAAAAGAAAAGCCTCTCTCATCACACCCACGGTGGGAAGACTTCTGCCTTTGCAGCATCTGGGCCTCCACCAGTCAGGGACCGGCCCCTCCAGGTGATTAACGGTCCTTGGCGCCCCCGGGCCACTTTGTGCTCGGAAGGACACCTTGATTTGTCTGGACAGCTGGTCCCTGCGGCTGAATCCCCGATTGAAAACCGGCTGGATAGACTGGCATCCAAACTACCTGTCTGATCAGAGCTCTGGTGAGTACTGCTACATTCTGTACTCCGTCTGTAATTCCTAGTAAATTCTAGGAACCTGTAGCGGCCCGATCACCCGCACGAACGGTCCTAGTAGGGACCCCGGGGGGGGGGGGGTTTCTGAAGCCATCATTCGTCCAGTTTTGAGCAATTAATTTTGCTAGAAATCAGAGCAATTAATTTTGCTAAATCAGAGCAATTCATTTTGCTAAATCAGAGCAATTCATTTTGCTACCTTGGGCCCCTTAAAAGGTATTTAAAAATTGCCTAGGATATTACCACTCTTAAGAATCTTTTAAAAGCGCTGCAGAAAACTTCTAAAAGTAACCAAAATATAGCACTTGATAAGTTAAACATACCTGAGATAAAGAATAGATAGCTGCTTCTCTTCTTTCCTTTCTGCTTGTGGGGAGTTTTCTGAAGCGTGACTGCAAGGAGAGAGTTCTCTAATGTGCTTCCGTTATGCTACCCGATGTGAATTTCTGTCTCCCCATGTGCTCCGATGTGAATCTCTGTCTCCCCATGCTGCTCCGATGTGAATTTCTGTCTCCTCATGTGCTCCGATGTGAATTTCTGTCTCCCCATGTGCTCCGATGTGAATCTCTGCCTCCCCATGCTGCTCCGATGTGAATTTCTGTCTCCCCATGCTGCTCCGATGTGAATTTCTGTCTCCTCATGTGCTCCGATGTGAATTTCTGTCTCCCCATGTGCTCCGATGTGAATCTCTGCCTCCCCATGCTGCTCCGATGTGAATTTCTGTCTCCCCATGTGCTCCGATGTGAATTTCTGTCTCCTCATGTGCTCCGATGTGAATTTCTGTCTCCCCATGTGCTCCGATGTGAATCTCTGCCTCCCCATGCTGCTCCGATGTGAATTTCTGTCTCCCCATGTGCTCCGATGTGAATTTCTGTCTCCCCATGCTGCTCCGATGTGAATTTCTGTCTCCCCATGTGCTCCGATGTGAATCTCTGCCTCCCCATGCTGCTCCGATGTGACTTTCTGTCTCCCCATGTGCTCCGATGTGAATTTCTGTCTCCCCATGCTGCTCCGATGTGAATTTCTGTCCCCCATGCTGCTCCGATGTGAATTTCTGTCTCCCCATGTGCTCCGATGTGAATCTCTGCCTCCCCATGCTGCTCCGATGTGAATTTCTGTCTTCCCCTTGTGCTCCGATGTAAATCTGTGCTGTCTCCATGCTTCCCTTGTGCCCCGATATTAATTTGTGCTGCCTATCATGCTCCCCTTGTGCTCCGATGTAAATCTGTGCTGTCTCCATGCTTCCCTTGTGCCCCGATCTTAATTTGTGCACTAACATGCTCCCCTTGTGCTCCGATGTAAATCTGTGCTGTCTCCATGCTTCCCTTGTGCCCGGATGTTAATTTGTGCTGCCCCGATGCCTATCCCTGTTTTTTCCCTTTAAGCCCAGAGTAAAAAACAAAACAAAAAAAAAAACAAAACAAAACCGAATCATTAAAGGAGAAAACCTAGATGTCCATCACTTTCCTTCTTTCATCTGTGAGTGGAGAGTGAGCCGGTGTGGAAGCACGAGGAGGCCGCCATCTTGCAAGGACCACATTTCAGGAACTGCTGAGTCGTGTCCGGAGGTGTGCAGAGCTGAAATCCGGTGTGGAACGCACGTGGAGGCGGCCATCTTGAAAAGACCACGTGTAAGCTACACTCCAATATACTTAAAGCGACTCTGGAGCTCCATCTAGTGGACATTAGCTGTAATTACTACCATTCCCTGTGTTTTAAGTGATCCTGGAGCTCCATCTGGTGGACATTGTAAGAATAGCTAGCTTATATATATATCTTAACTCTTATCTAAACCAAATCTGACTATATATTTTGTAAATTGCCAAGACCTATATTGTAAGTTGTATTATTTGTCCTGAGTTAAGACTAGATAGGGTCTGTATTATAAATTGTATTATTTTTCCTGGATTAAGTCTAGATAGGATCTGTATTGTAAATTGCATTTTTTTTTTCCTTTCTCTTACTGTAAATTGCATTTTTTCCCCAAATTGAGATTAGGTTAGAAGATCTGATCTACATTGTACACTGTACTTAGTTATTGAACTAGAATTAGAGCATGGGGTCGGGAAAGTCAAAAGAAAAAACGCCCCTACAGTGCATGCTTCACAATTTTAAATCTGGGTTTAGAGAGGATTATGGGGTACCTCTCTCCACCTCCAGATTATCTTTTCTCTGTGAGAGGGAATGGCCAGCCTTAGTTAAATTGTGGCCTCCCCAGGGGTCCGCTGACCTGTCCACTGTGTCTTTGCTCCATCAAATTGTTGCAAAAGAGCGCCCTGACCAGTTCCCTTATATTGATTCATGGCTGGCCATATGCCAGCTCAGACCAAGATGGTTCCAGCGCTGTCACGAGGATCAGTGTAGAATAATGGCGGCGACCAGTGGTCGCCAAACGGGATGGACATCCGCCTCTATTTACCAGGGGCGGGACTCTCCAGACATTCCTCCACGCCCTCTCCCTCTGCTTCAACCTCATGTCCCATCTGCACCACTGCAGGGTCCGCCCCTAGCTGAAGAGTCAGGAAGACCTCCTCTTGGGGTGGGTGATGCCAGATTTAGAAAAGATTCTGCGGATTCCAGCCCCTCATCTTCAGACTCCCCTCTCGCTCCTGGTGCCACCTCTAGTGCCACCATCTCCTCCCCTGAGAGCACACAGGCTGAGCTTGAATCGTCCACCCCGAGGGCCTACCACCTGCAGTCGCATGATCTCCAATTGCCACTACAACAAGTACAGGGGCTCCTGTACCTTGATGCTGCTGGGCATGTGACACTGGGACCATCCAGCCTGATTTATGTCCCTTTCTCCACCACGGACCTGTTGAACTGGAAAACCCATTATGCTTCCTATACTGAAAAGCCCCAAGAACTGACAGATCTTATGACCAGTAGTATGCAGACACACCAGCCTTCCCGGTCGGACACTAGACAACTGCTTTCTACTTTGTCCAGTGCAGAAGAACGAGGGCGAGGCCGCGGATACGGGGGGCCGAGGTTTCCCCTGGCCCCCAATCAATGTGCCTACTGCAAAGAGGAGGGACATTGGAAAAATGAATGTCCAAATCGTAACACAAGACGAGGGGGGTGGCCGGGATCCAGATGGAGCAGACCATCCCGAGAACTCAGAGCTGCCCACCGCTGAGATATGTGAAGGAGTCCCTATCTGGATCAGTGTGACACATTGGAGACGGGCCAGGGTGTCTGTCTATGAAAATAGGAGGTTTAAATTTTGAGAGAGACAGAACTTGAACTTCAGAGAAAGGTGAAGCACACTGCGAGGTCCTGGGGAACTGCTGAGAGGCAGGAAAAAGAACTGTTGGACTGACTGGGGGGTTTTGGGAGTGTCTGTGAACGATTGTATTGTTATCCTTTTAATATTGTTTTCTCAGACAGTAACTGAAATCTACAAGCCATTTCGGCTTCAGCAACTGCAATACCCACACCAGCTCAAGTTTTTACTGTACTATTCTCAAAGCACTGCTGCTTTTGACATACTTTCATGTTATGTGTTTTCAATATTATTGACCAGCTGCAAGAAAATGATGTTACAATGTATGTTGTCTCTAGGGAACAGTACCAGAAGCTGCTTTTCTGATGACCCCTATCTGTCTAAATATCTGTCTCAAATGGTTGCTTGTCCATTGCCCTTAGTGGGATTGCCTTTGCCCCATAAACAAGAAAAGAAAAAGAAAAATTGGAAATGAAGGGAAATTGGCTGATAGGTATGTCTAGTATGGCTGCATCCTTGCCTGAGGCTGTAATACATTATGATGGCATGGAAAAAGCATGTGGGCTAAGAAAATGAGTACCCAGAGCCCAGCACAACAAGAGTAAAGCCAGGGGGAACCATACTCTGAACAGAAGTGCACAGAGAATGGACCCAGCTAAGAAACAGGTCAGGCCTGAAAGTGTACAGAAAATGGACCCAGCACAAGAAAAGACATGCCAGGCCTGAACAGGTTAAACAGGCCTGAGCAAGCTGGGTAAGCCTGGACAAGTTAAACGGGCCAAACAAAGCTGGTGATACGAAGTACTCATATGCCCTGAAGACTACAGTGCCAGTGATTAATGAAGCAAAGGGAATGGCAGGGTGCAGCCAGAATGACTCAACACTAGCAGGTGGATCCCAGGGAAAGAGCCTTTGCCCCAAAGGAAAGAAGCCTCTGCAGACTTTTTGCACACGGCCCTCCTTTGTCCCAAAGGAAAAGCGGCCTCTGCAGGCCCTGCAACCTTTTACAGTCAGAACAGCAACTTTTGCACACGGAACAAAAACTTTTGTGCAGGAGTTGCTACAGAGAGGGTATAGGGTATGTGTTGTTTTAAACTCACTGATGCAAATGTTTCTATTAAACACTCTATCCAAGACCTAAGTGATCTAGTTACCTGCCCATGGGTCCTGGGTGGTTTGTGAATTGGTTCACTTGGCTAGGGGGACTAAAAATCCCAGTGGTAGGGGTTCCTTTTATTTACTGCCATGTGCCATTCTGCCATGTTTTATCCCCACTCTTTACCGTTTCATGACCACCACCCTTGATACCCTGATAGAACGCAGGGTGGTTACCACTGTCATGGCTCTGTCCCAAATACACCCCTCTGTGGCATGCCTCTAGTAATACAGCCCTCAACCGCCTCTAGCAGTTGAGGTCTTACTTAAAAAGGGGGGAATGAGGCAGCCATGAGGTAGCTGTAGGTAGCCCTTCCCCCAAGCCATGCGGCAAGCCATGAGGCTCTGATCAGCCTGACCCTTCCCCCGCAAGCCATGAGGTAATCAGCCTGCTAAGAGAAAGGCATTGAGATTTCAGTAGGCACCCTTCCCCCCACTCCAGGTCTGAGCACAGTATCCCCTAGCCCTGAAACCAACAGACCAGAGCATACCGGTTTGGACAGGTCACCCAGGTACCTCCCCAGGGGCTGCTGATTGGTGGGCAGGAAATACCTGTGGCAAATGGGATTGTAGAATGAGTTTAAAAACTGTACTGTATATAAGACATTGTAGGCCGTCCCTCGGGGTTCAGACTTTTTGTGGAGGGTACCGGCTCTCTGTCTGATCCTGTGCACATTAAAGATCCTGTTTGCATTCCAGCCTGCCTGTGAGTTTTCCTTCTGTGGGTGAGTGATTGAATAAGAGCTTTTCACAGCAATTGCTGCAACACTCTGAGTCCCCTGTCCATTCTCTGTTCTCTACTTTTCTTTTCTTTTTTTCATATTGTAATGGCAAACGCTGTGAAAAGCTCTTATTCTATCACTCACCCACAGAAGGAAGACTCACAGACAGGCTGGAATGCAAACAGGAACTTTTAATGTGCACACAGGATCAGACAGAGATACCAGCAACCTCCATAAGAGTCTGAGCCCCGAGGGACGTCCTTCAATGCCTTAAATACAGTATAATTTCAAACTCATTCTGTAATCCCATTTGCCACAGGTATTTCTTGTCCACCAATCAGCAGCCCCTGGGGAAGGTACCTGGGTGACCTGTCCAAACCGGTGTGCTCTGGTCTTTTGGTTTCTGGGCTAGGGGATACTGTGCTCAGACCTGGAGTGGGGGAAGGGTGTCTAAAGAAATAGCAGGCTGATTACCTCATGGCTTGCGGGGGAAGGGTCAGGCTGATAAGAGCCTCATGGCTGCCTCACTCCCCCCTTTTTAAGTGAGACCTCAACCGCTAGAAGCGGTTGAGGGCTGTATTACTGGAGGCAAGCCGCAGAGGAGTGTACTGGGTCAGGGCCATAACAGTGGTAGCAGCCTTGCGTTCTACCAGGGTGTCGAGGGTGGTGGTAATGGAGCGGTGGAGAATGGGGATACAACATGGTATGAGGGCACATACTAGGAAGAGAAGGAAAACTCCTATAGCTAGGGTTTTAAGGCCCCCCAACCAACCAAACAATTTGAAGAACCACCCCGTCCCCAGTCCCATGGACGGGTCTGAGATTTGCTTCGCTATGTCACGTAGGTCTTGGATTGAGCGTTCAATGGACACACTTTCATCTGTGAGGTTAAAACAACACATTCCTTTGAATTCCTCACACCCATGGTTGAGGCGTAACAGCAGGAAATCTATGGTCATTCTATTTTGTAGAATTGCTGTACGTAGGCTGGACAGCTCGTAATTTATGGAAGCTAGTATGGTTGAGGTGAGGTTAATGGTCTTGGCTAGGGAGCAAGCGAGTCGGCTTACCTCCAGGGAGTTGTGTAGGGCCAATCCAGGTGTCCCAAGGATTGACACTGACAGCCCAAGAGCTGTCTCATCACTGTAAGGCTCCACGTTTGAGTTACAGGTCGAGGGCATGGGGGCAGAGCGGGGATAACTGGGGGGCCGGACGAAGGCAGCAGTTGTAAGCCTGGCAAAAGTGCACGGACCACCAGTGGCATTTGCAGGGACGTAAGTGTACGTCATTTTGCCACATACTAAAAACCAGCCTAAGGGAAGATACATTTCTGAGTGTGAATAGGATACATTTGTAACAGAGCTGCATGATAACACAGTATTTGATACATTGTTTCCTCCCCTCTTGGCATTGACAAAAAAGAAACAATCAGTAGTATTTAGAGTGGAAACTACCTGTAAGGAAAAAGGGACTTGGTTGAAAAGTGTAGAAGTCGGTCGGGTAACCCCAATATGGTAGAAATATATTCCAGGTTGTTTACAGTTTAAATTAGCATGCATAGTGAAGTTCTGCATCTCACACAAACTAGACGGTACAGCAATAAGAGAGGTTTGTAGAGAGTTTCGTATACAAAAGTTTGTCATGTTCAGAGCAGTTTGGGCGAGTAATACTGCTGTGTTAGTAGTCTCTGCACTTGTTAGAAAACGGGCCCATGTCAGGGAAACGAGTAAGGCTAGGGCACCGCTCCTCATTCTGCTCCCGGCCCTGGAAAAGGGGGTCTCGTAGATCAGTCTCTCCGGGGTCTCGTCGGCAGTTTGTTAGAGCCCTTTACTGGGCAGAAAGGTCCCTCTTCAGTTTCAAACGCAGGGGTTGATCTGGAATCGGGACTGCGGTCCAGGCTGGAACAACTTCTGGTGCAGCGGCCTTGACACGAGAGTGATGGATCCACGGAGCGACTTCAGCCACTTTAACAGCCGTGGGGGTGGTCAACAGAACAGTATACGGGCCTCGCCACTGGGGGGTCAATGGGTCTTTCTTCCACTCCTTGACCCACACCTGGGAACCAGGCTGGTGCGTATGGAGCGCTTCAGTCAGGTTGATGGGGAGTCGCTCCTGGATCCACCGGTGCAATTTCTGCAATACAGAACTGAGAGCCGACAGTTCCTGCCGGGTTATTTCTGAACCTATCTGCATTAAATCTCCATGGACGCCCTGTATGAGGGGTGCAGGGCGACCATACACAGCTTCAAAGGGGGAAACACCGATACCCTTTCATGGGGCTGACCGTATGCGGAGCAGAGCTATAGGGAGCAATTGGGGCCACTTCAGTGAGGTTTCCTGACACAATTTTGCTAACTGGCTCTTTATGGTGCGATTCATGCGTTCTACTTTCCCTGAGCTCTGCGGGCGGTAAGCTGTGCGTAGCTTCCAATCGATCTGTAAGGCTTTTACTACCTGCTGTATCACTTGGGCCACAAATGCAGGTCCATTATCAGATCCCACTACTACTGGAAGCCCAAATCGGGGGATGATTTCATGCAGCAACACCTTAGTCACTTCTCTGGCTTTTTCTGTGCGGACTGGGAAGGCCTCCACCCACCCCGTGAAAGTACAGACCAATACCAGCAGATACCGGTACCCATTTGCTCGGGGCATTTCTGAAAAGTCAACCTGGATGTTTCCCATAGGGGTGACCCCATAAGACTGGACCCCTGGGGGTTGGCTTGGGCCTTGACGGGCATTGTTTTTAGCACATGTGGTGCATTGTCTAGCAATTGCAGCTGTCAACGAGGATAAGCAAGAAATGAAGAAATATGGGCAGAGGGTAGTTTCCATTGCTGTCTTGCCCATATGAGTGGCCTTATGAAAGGATGATAGGAATGCTGGGGCAAGGCTGTCTGGGATGACTATCACTGGAGCTGTCCCTGTTCTAGGTAACCTTATCCAACCATCTGTGTGTAACACCCCACCCTCCTCCTGACAGAAAAAATCTAGCTCTCGTGTAGTGTACCTCTTGGCCGGCCAACGCTGTGAAAAGCTCTTATTCTATCACTCACCCACAGAAGGAAGACTCACAGACAGGCTGGATTGCAAACAGGAACTTTTAATGTGCACACAGGATCAGACAGAGATACCAGCAACCTCCATAAGAGTCTGAGCCCCGAGGGACGTCCTTCAATGCCTTAAATACAGTATAATTTCAAACTCATTCTGTAATCCCATTTGCCACAGGTATTTCTTGTCCACCAATCAGCAGCCCCTGGGGAAGGTACCTGGGTGACCTGTCCAAACCGGTGTGCTCTGGTCTTTTGGTTTCTGGGCTAGGGGATACTGTGCTCAGACCTGGAGTGGGGGAAGGGTGTCTAAAGAAATAGCAGGCTGATTACCTCATGGCTTGCGGGGGAAGGGTCAGGCTGATAAGAGCCTCATGGCTGCCTCACTATAACTAATTGCATTATTATTATAATTTCCTTTGTTAATTTTATTGCTTTATTTCTGCAACAATGTGATTGTTTCTTTTTCAGATACTCTTGAAATGTCTGTTTAAATGACCATAAATATAAAATGAAAATATATATATATTCCTGCTCCCCTCTCATCCTAGGCTCCCCTGTCAAAACATTTTCCTCTCATTTTGAGGCTGCTATTTCTGGAGTTTTACATTCCGCAGTGGTTGCGAATACTGCCTGTGCGGTGGACAGTTGTGGTGCTGTGAAGGATCGAGCTGCCCAGGCTGAATTACTGTTCTCTCTTTCCCGCCCTGCTGTGGTGACATTGGAGAGCATCTGCGAAGCGATCGGTCAACTTTCTGTGGTGGTGAACCAACAATTGACTCTCTCTTCTTCTTAAATTGCTAAGTTGGAGGAGAATGTTGATATGCCGACTACCGATATGGTGGAAGTAAAGAGTAAAATTGAAGTTTCTGATCAGAAACTCTTACAGGTATCTGATCTGACATTTTATTTATTTATTTATTTATTTAACACGTTTTTTATACCGCCTTTTCCTTAAATCAAAGCGGGTACAAGACATACAAGGGTTATAAAGTAAAGGAAATGTACATAGTATAAACAAAACTTCAGAGTAGTTTCCTTAATGAAAGACAATACTGTGTTAAAAATGAAGTTGGAGACTTTAGAAAACGCTACTAGGGCTTCGAATCTTCGTTTTCTCAATTTTCCCGTGGTTCCAGATGTAACGCCTTTGGAACTTTTTAAGAAGTATCTCCAGGAATCTTTATTGGTACCTTCTGATTTAATTCCTCCAGTACAGAAAGTATATTATCTGCCCTCTGGTACGACAAAGGGAAAAGTATCTGTTAGAGCTATTGAAATGGATTTCCTGAATGTCTCCACCTTGCTTCAGTCCCCTAAGGAGGATGAATTGAAGACTTCCACTATGTTAGTAACATTTGCTCTGTCCACGGACAGAGATTGGCTCCTTAAATTGTTTTACAGAAAGAGAGCAAATTTATTTATGGGTAGGAAAATATCTATCTTCCCAGATGTTTCAAGAGAAACTCAGAAAAGACGTAAGTCTTTTCTTTTGTTAAAACCAGGTGTGATTCAAATGGGGGCTTCTTTTGTTCTTAGATTTCCTTGTAATAGCAAGGCCGCGGAGCCCCCGGGTGCACGCGGCCGGCCCTAACTGGGGGGGCGGAAGGTCGCGCACTTTCTGGTGTGCTGGCCGGTGGGTTCACGGGGGCGGACCTCAGCGGCGTCTGCGGGTCATTGGCTCCCGTGGCCCATTGAAGGGCGCGGGAGCCAATGGGCGGGTTCGGGCAGTTATCGGAGGGGGTGTTGGGTAGGCGCAGCGGCGTCCTCCGGCCTTTCCCTTGCGGCAGCCAGAGGAGCCGGACGTGTGAGTGTGAGTGCTGCGCTTCTGGGCCTGGGGCAGGGGATTTTATTGGGAGCAGGACGTCGTGGAGTGCGGCGCTTCTAGGTCGGAGCAGGGGATTTCATCTGTGGGGGGCGGTTAGCCGCGGTACGGGCAGGCTAGGGGTTTTAAAAAAAAACAAAGGATACCTCGGAGAACCTGCTGTCACGAGCCTGGCTGGAGTTCCTGCCGGTGGACCGGCGGTCGGCCCTTTTTTGCAGGTGAGGCAGGCCACGTGTTTGAGCCTCAGCCCCCATTACTGGGGCATTCCCTTACAGGGATTATGGTGGGTGCTGGCAGGTGGACCCAAAAGGGGGCTGGGGGTGCTTCGCATAAGCACCAGGGTAAGGGGCGAGCAGCCGGTAAGGGCTCTCAGGGGGTGGAACGGGCAGGCCCGGTTACCGGTGAGGCCCAGGCTGACAGAGGAAATAGGGGGCGGGGGGGCAGGCCACGGGGTGGGCCAGCAGCAGAGCAGGTGGGCATGGTGGGGCTATGGGGAGAGCATCCAGCTGTGGAAACAGGGCTAGGGGGGGCTCTGGGGTGGGTGGGGGTGCGATACCGCGGCGGGGCCGCGTGGGGGAGGGCCCCAGCGTTGATGCTCATGGCGAGGGCGGACAGGTAAGGCTGCACGGTGTCAGCCCGGCTGTAAGCGAGCCGGTCAGGGGGGCGGGGGGGCCCGGAGTGCTGCAGGCATCTTCTGGCGGACAAGGGGCGGGGTTGGGGCCGGCGATGGGAGAGGCTTGGTCAGGGGGGGGGGTTGGGGGTAGTGACTGTTGGGGTTGGAGGGGCCCTGCGAGTGGTCCCGGGTTCCTGGGCAGGGGGTATGCTCCTGGGTGGGAGCATTGGCAGGGTGGGGGGCTGGGCTCCTCGAGGGCGGATTGGCTTGGGGCTTGGCAGCAGCCCTGGGCTGCGGCAGGTCCTGCGGTGCCCTTTCCCTTTTTCTCTCCGCAGGTACTTTCTGGATGGGCGAGCACGGAGATCCTGGGCCGGGGTGGTCCGCTGGCATGGGTCGGAGCGTCGTGGCGTGTTGAGGAGACCCAGCTGCCTAGCGGGGCGGCGGAAGAGTCGCGGGAGGCGGATCAAGTGGCAGTGGAGCGCCGGGAGGCTGCTGCGGCTTCGGAGCCGGCGGCGGCTGCAGCAGGTGAGTCAGGGGGAGCGCTGGGGGATGACAAGAGGGGGAGGGTGTCGAAGAAAAAGCGGAGGCATTCGGGCCGCCGGCGTAGGACATCGGGATCCGATTCGTCCTCGTCCTCAAAGTCCACGTCATCTTCGTCTTCGTCCGCAAGTAGCAAGGGCGACGGAAAAGGGGGCGGGGTGGGGGCAGCAGGGGCGCCAGGGGCTGCGCCTACCGTGGCAGTATTCTCTGAGCTTTGGGAAAGTGTGCCGAGATGATTGCGGCGAAAAATTCAGGAGCGGCGTTACATAGATATCTTCCGGTTGCTAGAGGGCAGGAAGCGTTCCGGGGACAGTCGGAGGAAAAGGAAAGTGGATGAGAAGGTGGGTAGGGTACGGAGAGTCGGGCACAATGTGACGAACTGGACTAGGGCGTTTTTGCGGCTGGCTAATGTGTGGGGGCGTGCGCATCCTGCGCATTACGGGATGTTGTTGGCGTACGCGGACTCCATCTTGGAGGCATCTCAGTCGCATGATGGTTGGGCGTGGCTCAACTATGACGAGAAGTTTCGCGATAAGATGGAAGAGAACCGTACGCTGACTTGGGGTACTCAAGACATTCATCTCTGGCTCACGCAAATGGCAGCCCGGCCGACCGGAGGGTCGGCTAGTGGTCCGAAGGGCGGAGTAGGAGCGGCGCTCGGCACCCTGCGGCCCTTTCGGGCGGGCGAGCCGGCAGCGGGGCAGAAACTGGCCGGAGGGGGGAGTGAGGGGGATGTGTGCTGGCGCTTCAACAAGTCCTCCTGCCCTTTCTCGGACTGCAAATTCCGACATGCATGTTCCGTCTGTAATGGAGGGCATTCTGCCCTCAAGTGCGTTAGGAGGGGGCCGGTCAGCGCCGGCCCACCCCCCCTAAGCAGTGAGAGCTGGCGGGCGGTGGCGCTGACTCTAATTTGACTCGAGGCCTTGCGGGGTTGATTGCGGCGGTACCCCAAGAAGAAGGATAGAGTTATTTTGGAGGAGGGCTTTCAGGAAGGGTTTAGAATTCCGGTTTCAGGTGCGGTCACAGCAAGCACTGCACGGAATGCACCCTCGGTTAGGCAGTTTGTCAACATTGTTAGGGATAAGTTATCCGTTGAGATCGGGCTGGGGAGGGTGGCGGGCCCTTTCGAGGAGCCGCCCTTCGAAAGCTTCGTGGTGTCCCCGTTGGGGGTCATTCCGAAGAAAGAGATTGGGAAATACCGGTTGATTCACAACCTGTCCTTCCCTAGTGGGGCCTCAGTTAACGATCGGATCCCACCGGAGTTGTGTGCGGTCCGCTATGCATCCTTCGACGCGGCTATGGAGTTGGTGAGACGTTGCGGGCGGGGATGCTTGATGGCGAAGGCAGATATCGAGTCGGCCTTCCGTTTGTTGCCGGTTCACCCATCGACATTCCCATTGCTAGGGTTTCGCTTCGAAGGCAGTTATTACTTTGACCGGTGCATGCCTATGGGGTGTTCCATTTTGTGTGCATACTTTGAGCGGTTTAGCACCTTTTTGCATTGGGCCCTAGTGGATCGGGTTGGGTGCGAGCAGGTGGTACACTATTTGGATGATTTCCTGGTCGTTGGGGGTGCCCAGATGGGTCAGTGCCATGCTTTGCTCGACGGTTTTAAGCAGATGGCGCTGGAGTGGGGAGTTCCGCTGGCGGCAGGGAAAACGGAGGGCCTGCGACGAGTCTCACGTTCTTGGGTATTGAGCTGGATTCGGTGGAGATGGTGGCACACTTGCCGTTGGGTAAAATAGCGAGTCTCCGCATCCTCGTGGCGAACGCCCTAGCTTCCCGGAGGATGACCTTATGGGAGATGCAGGCGTTGATAGGTTCGTTGAATTTTGCATGCAGAGTAATTCCCATGGGCAGAGTGTTCCTGAGGCGTCTTTTGGCGACTACGGCGGGGGTCGCTAAGCCGCATCATCGGCTTCAGGTGTCGCGGATGGCGTTACAGTGCTCAGGGAATGGGAGATCTCTAGCCGGGATTTACGTTTGTTTATGGAGGCGGCCGGAGGGCTAGGGCTAGGGGGTGTACTTCGGGGGTTCCTGGTGCGTGGAAGAGTGGCCCGCTTCGTGGAAGGAGGCGGGTCTGACGACTAATATAACTTTCTTGGAATTGTTCCCGATCCTGGTGGTGTTGGCGCTGTGGCCGGACAGGATTCGCAATCGGCGGATCATGTGGTGGTGCGATAACGAGGCGGTGGTTAGTGTGATTAATAACTACACCCTGCGCTGCCAGTTGGTGGCTGACCTGATGCGTCAGGTTGTGTTGGCTTGCTTGCGACTGAATGTGGTGGTCCGGGCCAGGCATATTCCCGGTAACACTAACATAGTCGCTGATGCTCTTTCCCGTTTTAAGTGGGAGCTGTTCCGGATGGTGGCGCCGGAGGCCGAAGAGGTGGGGCTGGCGGTCCCCGAGGACTTATGGCGGATTGGCCTAGGGAGATGACCGAGCTCCTGAAGATGTCGGTGTCAGCAGCTACGTGGACGGCATACCAGCGGGGTTGAAACAGCGTGGTAGCTTTCCTGGAGGCGCGCGGTTGGCGGCGGGGTCCGCCTCCCGATCAACTGGTGGGTCAGTATGTTTTGGTGGTGAAGGCGGCAGGATTGTCACGAGCTACGGTGAGTAGACACTTGGCGGGGTTCACGTTCTTTGCGAAGGCGGTGGGGTGGGGGGCCGCTGGGGAGGGATTTTTGACGCGCAGGCTGTTGCAGGGCTGGGAGCGCTCCCTTCCTACGCTGAGGGATGGGCGGCGACCCATAACACACGAGTTGCTCCAGCGGCTGTGTACGGCGTTGCCAAGGGTGGTATCGTCCGTATACGAGGGCGTTCTTTTTCGGGCGGTATTTTCAGTGGCGTTTTTTGGGGCTTTTTGCATTGGGGAATTGATTGCGGAGTCAGGTCGTGCGGCGAGAGGCAGGGGCCTACAAGTGCAACACGTGAAGTGGGAGGGGGGCGGTGTCGGTCTTTACTTGGCGCGGTCCAAGACGGATCAGTTGGGGAGGGGTACATGGGTGAGATTGGGAGCGGTGGCAGGGTCAGCCTCTTGCCCGGTGGGGCTGCTGAGGGCGTACTTGCAAGTGCGGCCGGGGGGCGGAGGAAGTTTGTTTATTCACGAGGACAGGACGTGCTCACGCGATTTCAGTTTACGGCGGTCCTACGGCTGTCCTTGCGACACATCGGGGAGGATCTGGGGTCGTTTGCCCCACATTCTTTTCGCATTGGGGCGGCGACCACGGCTGCGGCGGAGGGATTACCCGACGGGGATATTCGGAGGATCGGTAGATGGAAGTCAGGTGACTTCCGCAGATACGTACGCCTGTAGGGGCGGTGGGGGCGAGCTAATCAAGTGTTCTTTGTTTTGCAGCAGCTTTTCCAACTTCGTGTCGCTGTTGGGTGATCGGCCATTCCTTTGTCTTCTGGGCCGGTCGGCGAGCAGCAACGCGCCCGGTGGGGCGGAATATTGGATTGGACGCGCTCGGGGTGGCTGTCTCATGGCTGGGCGAGCATGGGCTGCATTGGATTCAGCGCCTGCCTTTGGTGCGGCACCACGAGAGGATGAGTGGGACTCCGGTTGCCTTACTGATACACCTGGGGGGCAACGACTTGGTGTCATGGACCTGCCAGCAGCTGATTCGGACCATCCTCAAAGACTTGCGAATGATATGGACAATGTTCCCTGGAGTGTTGTTGTTGTGGTCGGACATCATTCCCCGGCCAGCTTGCAAGGATCAGCGGCAATGGTCGCGAGGTCTGACGAAGATCAATCGCCAAATCGGCAGATGGGTGGGGGAGCAGGGTAGGTGCCAGATTTTGCACCCGTGGGCCGATGTGGATTGTGCCGGCCTGTATAGGACGGATGGAGTACACCTATCCCCGGTTGGGATGGATTTGCTCCTCAATGATTGGCAAGAGGCCTTGGAAGATGTTTTGCGTGGGAGGGCGCTGGTTGCAGCTTTGCCTGGGGGGGCGGCTCAGGCCAGTAGGGGGCCTGAGCCGGTGGCGGGAGCCCGGAGGTTTCCGGGGTCCGGAGCCGGAGCCAAGCATTAGGGCGGGGGTGGGGTACCCCCAACCCGGACAGTCCCTCAGGCTTTTGCTAATAATATGGCAAAGCCGGAAGGAGGGAGGCTAGGCAAGTTGCCGGGGCTGGAACCCGGCAGAAGTGGAAGCGGCATCACTTTGCTACTCACATGGCTGGTGAGGGCTCGCTCTGCTGGGGGGGGGGGGGTAAAGTTAATGTTTTGGATTGTTGTTGGTTATTGTTAATGGTTAATAAAGCTGCGACCAGTTTAATTCCCAATAAAGTGTGTGGTGATTGTGTAAGAGCATGGCTGGGGGGTGGGGGGAATTGCGGAAGGGGGGGGTTTGTTAAGCGAGGAGGGGTGACCAGTCCGCCTTACCTGGTTATAGCAAGGCCGCGGAGCCCCCGGGTGCACGCGGCCGGCCCTAACCGGGGGGGCGGATGGTCGCGCGCTTTCTGGTGTGCTGGCCACGTGGGTTCGCGGGGGCGGACCTCAGCAGCGTCCGTGGGTCATTGGCTCCCGTGGCCCATTGAAGGGCGTGGGAGCCAATGGGCGGGTTCGGGCAGTTATCGGAGGGGGTGTTGGGTAGGCGCGGCGGCGTCCTCCGGCCTTTCCCTTGCGGCAGCCGGAGGAGCCGGATGTCCCGCCCGCCCGCCCTGGGCTATTCTTGTGGGGTGTTGCAGCTGGGGGAGTGGCGGGAGCCCGGAGGTTTCCGGGGTCCGGAGCCGGAGCCAAGCATTAGGGCGGGGGTGGGGTACCCCCGACCTGGACAGTCCCTCAGGCTTTTGCTAATAATATGGCGAAGCCGGAAGGAGGGAGGCTAGGCAAGTTGCCGGGGCTGGGACCCGGCGGAAGCGGAAGCGGCGTCACTTTGCTACTCACATGGCTGGTGAGGGCTCGCTCTGCTGGGGGGGGGGGTAAAGTTAATGTTTTGAATTGTTGTTGGTTATTGTTAATGGTTAATAAAGCTGCGACCAATTTAATTCCCAATAAAGTGTGTGGTGATTGTGTAAGAGCATGGCTGGGGGGTGGGGGGAATTGCGGAAGGGGGGGGTTTGTTAAGCGAGGAGGGGTGACTGGTCCGCCTTACCCGGTTAATGCATTGTTGTTTTCAATTCTCAGAAATATGTTTTTTTTCAGCATGGGGAGTTGTCCTCCTTTATTAGTATGCATGCTGTAACATCTTCACCGCCTTAAGTCGGCTTCTCATCTAATGTATTAATGATCTCAGCCCCTTGTCACTACTTATTCTGCTGATTTGTTTCCTTTGATTACTCTATAGGTTATTTTGCCTTTAGTGGATTCTGTAAACCACTCTCCATGTTTAGGGGACTATTGATGCCCAAGCTTAAAGTTTTCTTTTGTATCTGTTTCTTTTTGATTTGTTTAGCAATGTTGGCATCTTTCCGTTCAAACTTTTTGTTTGATTTAATATTGTAAAATTTATAAATTTAAAAAAAAAAAATACATTTTGCTCTCTAAGTCTATCCTATGGAACTGGATGGCTTAAAAGATTGTCAAAGGGCTATACAACGCTTCGCTCTTGACTGGTTCAAGTCAAGTCATATGAAAGTCATTTGGTGACCTATGTGAAGAGATTAGGTAGTCTTGGGGGTATGTTTACTAAACCGTGGTAGCGGACTCCATGCGATATCGGGAGCCGTGGCCCCCTTGGTCAAGATCCGAGTGCACAGGTTCTCACATCACTACAAAATAACCTGGATTCACTTTATAAAAGCCCTTTAAAATGTGTAAAACAGGGTTCACACAATTACCCCCTAAGCATCTAAGGGGCATTTTGCTAAAGCACGCTACCCAGTTAGCATGCAGTTTTGGCACCAGAATACAAAGTAGCACAGGGCCCTGCAATAGAACACCCAGACCACCAAGACAGTGCACATCTCGGCGGCGCCTGGGTGGGCGTGGCTGTTCCCACTTTGGCGTCACTAGCACAGGCCTTGAATGCCCAGGCTGCTGGCGCTTGGCAGGGAGCATCTACCACCAGCACAATGGGTGGTGACAGTTGCTCGCCACGGCGGTATTAACACGGTGAGCTGTGCTAAATGCAGAGGGATGGGTTACTGCCCCCTTGCATCTAGCACAGTGGCCCGCACTAGTAATGCGGCTCAAACCTGACTCTGACTGCCCCAGTGCCAACCCTATAGTGCCAGGGCATAGCAAAAGCAGGGTGAAGGTGTTCCCCCATACCATACAAATAGCAGCGATATTCAGCTTGTTTGCTGTCCTAACTTAAGCAACTCAGCGATACAATATCGCTGAATATTGCTGTTGCCCCTATAGCGGTGGTTGATGCTGTCTACCTCTATTCAGCGTCTCTGCTTCTACAAAAAGTGGCACTGAATATACAGAGGCTATTTAAATGCCATAGCTGGCAGATGCCGACCACAGAGTTTAAATGTTGACATTAAGGTCTTAAATTCAGCTGAAAATATTCCTAAACGTAGGTGTCTAAAATTTGGACACCTATTTTAGGAACCAAGCATCTTTTGAAAATGTCCCTGTGTCTCGCCTCGGTAATATGATGTACATCTGGAAAGGAGCAGAGAGTCAGTCTTAGGTCAGCACAATGTGCGGACATGACGCCAAGAGATGTCATTTCATACTTCAACATGGAAAACAGAGCATTGTTCTGCTTCTTTAGCCAGTAGCTAAGATATTAGAGAAGATTGCTCAACAGCAGATCCAGGACCATATTGACTGCAACGCACCATTAGATCACCAGCAACATGGCTTCCGGCTGCAACATGGTGTTGAAACACTGCTCACCTCACTCATGGACAACCTGATAAAGGGCATAAATAAAAAAACAAGGCTTCATTTTAATCTTCCAGGATATTGCATCAGCATTCGACACAGTCTCTCACAAAATGCTGCTTGACCAACTCCAACTAAAGAGCATTCAGGGCTTAGCATTGGACTGGTGTCGATCATATCTTACAGACCGTCAACAATTTTATTTGTTAATTTATTTATTTAACATTTCTTTTATACCGCACTCTTTATCATCAGTGCGGTTTACAGTTAACAGAACGACTCGAGGACCGCAGGGTACTCCCGAGTTTACATCGAACAGGGAAAACAACTTGGAGAAAACAGGGAAAACTATGTACAATTTACATACTGCTGTGTCAATAATGTTACAAGGGTAGAACAGGGAGTGAGATAGCATTGACTCCCAATCATCATCAGAATATCAACAAACTAAAGTTTACCACAGGGCTCTTCCTTGTCTGCCTTGTTATTTAATTTATATATCCAACCAATATGCGAGATCATACAAGCCTTTGGTATTCTTTATCACATTTATGCCGACGATGTGTTACTCTATACACCGTTCTCCACAATCAACCCTAACTACACTAAAATTATTGACTGCTTTAATGCAGTATCTGACTGGCTAAATTCCCACAACTTGAAAGTCAACTCTAATAAAACAGAAGTCTTATTCATCTCAAAGGATCCAAAATTTACACCACCAGAGTCCATTCAGGTTAAGGAAGCCAAACTGAAGACTAAAAGTGAGATACGATATCTAGGAATCACATTGGACCAACAATTGAAAATGGAAGCACATATAAACAACATCACCAAGGCTGTTTACTGCAAAATTCGCTCTCTTCGTCAACTACGACCCCTACTTGAGCCGACTGACTTCCGCAGCATTTTCCAAGCTATCATCATTCCACATTTTGACTACGCTAACAACATTCTGCACGGTCTACCTGCCTACACCCTTAATCCATTACAAATGGCCATGAATATAGCTGCACGAACCATCTATGGAGTCTCCAAACATGAGCATGTTATACCACTCCTAATGCAGCTACATTAGCTTTCGATCACCAGCCGCCTTAAGTTCAAGGCCCTCCTTGTTACATTTAAAATCCTTCACCAGCTTTCTGCTACCTCCCTCAGTAATCTAGTAAACTGGACACCCGACAGCAGAGTCAGAAGAATAAACTTGACGAACACTCTAACTATTCCCACAATGGCTAATAAATGCTCCCAATCGACAAGTCACAGAGCCTTCTCACTATTTGCCCCTCCACTCTGGAACTCCCTACCTGCTCCAATCAGACTAATCACCGACCTATCCACCTTTAGAAAAACAATAAAGACCCACCTCGTCCAGCTATATTTCGAACACGTAACATAGCTCACTATGAAGACCTTACCCAAGTTTGCCCAATACTTATAGAGTGTAAATAGTTGTTATTCTGTAACCGTGATGTTTAATATCTTGTTTAATGTATCAAGTTCAAATATTCCATGTCTGCATGTTTTATGTACTAAGTTCAAATGTTCTATGCATGCTGTTCCATGTACCAAGTTGTTACAATGTAAACCGCACTGATTTAAAATAGCGCAGTATATAAAACCAAATAAATAAATAAATAAAATAAATCTAAGCACACAACCAGAAGGACAAACACAGAACAGCTTTGCTCAGGTCATCCCCATGCAAATCCCAGTCTCTTCTCAAAGAAGGCCTGATAGGGTTTTGTTTTATATTCAAAAAGCAAATGCACTGTCTTATTCAGCTACTGCTCTATAATATTCTTGTATCTTACAGGAGGTATGAGCAACCCTGACCTTCAATATTGGTCTGGTTTGCAGGGTAACTAAATTATGAAAATTAAAGTTTCTTAAACCACATTTTTACAGATATATCTCATGAATATTTATTATAGATACCCTGAGAGCCAAACCTGTCTGGGGCTGTAAAGGATCAGACTACCATCTCTTTTCCCCTTTCACCTTCCTCCAGCCCTTTAGCTGCTGCTCTGCTCTGAGTGTCTGGGTTGAGTTATGCTGAATTGTCCACTGTCTGATGGCCCCTGTCATGAACTCAAGCCAGCCCTATCCTGGGATAGACCTAACCAGTTTGGGCCCACTGACTTGTGGAGTTCTACAAGGCTCTCTGTTCTCTCACCTGTACTATTCAATATGCACCTTGGGCTAGCCTATGACAACTTCAGGCTGTATGGAATGTTAATATTTTTGTCAATGACAAATAATTATTGTTTTTCTTAGAAAGTGAGGTTCATAAAACCATACAAAAGATTAACAATTTTCTTACAGCCAATGCAGATTGGCTTTAGGACAAAAGACTGAAGATGAGCAGGGCCGGTGTGACCTTTAGATGAACTAGACAGCCGCCTAGAGCAGCAATAGTCTGGGGCAGTCCATTGCCACTGCTGCTCTCCCTCTCCAAAAGGTGGAGCAGCAGCAATGGCCTCAAACATCCCTGCAGCGTTTACCTTAAAATTTCAGGGCCGCGGGACTGTTTGGCTTCTGCCCCCTCTGATGCCTGATGCCAACTTTCTGTTTTCATAGGGGCAGAAGCCATTTTCAACCCTATACAAAAGAAAGTCAACATCGGTGTCAGTGGGGATGGAAACAAATAGCTCTATGCCACGGGTCCAGCAGCAACAGCAGCAATGGGGCTGGAGAGGGGGAGGGGCACAAGGAATGAGGTTCACCTAGTGCGCCTTACCTCCTTGTACTGATCCTGAAGATGAATATTTCAGTTTGAAGTCTTGTCGGGAAGGGGAGCTATACTGTCTATCCTGTTATAGGACCCTACCTCATACAGGCCCCTCGCCAGCTTCCCCTTCATGGCCAAAATCATAGAAAAGTGGTGTGCCAACAACTTCAAGGCCATATTGAAACTCATGCTCCGCTTGATCTCCAACAACACGGTTTTTGCACCAACTACAGAGTCAAAACCCTTCTCGTCTCCCTTCTAAACACACTTATCCAAAGCATCCAGCCTATGCAACAAGGTTATATCTTAGTTTTCCTTGACATCTCAGCTGCATTTCACTTAGTAAACCACCCCATTCTTCTTCAATGCCTCCAATCTATTGGAATCCAGAATACTATGTTGTACTGGTTCCAGTCTTCCTGTCTAACCACCTGCAGCAAATCAAGATAGGAGACACTCCCTCCACCCCATTCACCCAATCTCAAGGCATCCCACAAGGCCCCACCCTCTCTGCCCTGCTCTTTAAGTTATATCTACAACCACTCTGCTTGTTAATCAAATCCCACACCTACTCTACCACCTCTATGCTGACGACATCCTGATCTACATTCCTTTCGACACCAATCAACCCACATTTGCAGAGCTACAGCACTGCTTCTCCAAAGTTTCACAATGGTTCACAAACAACCACCTCTCCATCAACTATAAGAAAACCGAAGCCCTCTTCATCACTAAGGACATCATGTTTGCCCGCCCTGCAACCATTACTCTGAACAACACTCATATCAAAGTACAACAAGAAATAAAATATCTTGGTATCACTCTGGATCACAACCTCTCCTTTAAGCAAGAAGTGAAAAATACGGCTAACTCAATCTTCTACAAGATTCGCATGCTTCAACACCTCCGCCCAGTCCTAGACCCTCCTGACTTCAGAACAGCACTCCAATCAGCTATCCTCCCTATCCTCGACTACTGTAACTCTATTTATCAAGAACTCCCACAATTGACCGCCCTCACATTACGGACGGCCCTTCACTCCACCACTCGCACCCTCCTGGCAGGCCCTAGGCAAGAACACATCATCCCCATCCTCAAGCAACTTCACTGGCTCCCCCTCAACAGCCGCATCAAATACAAAACACTGATGACAACCAACAAAGCACTATCTGGCCTCTCCTCCTCCCACATCGTCAGCCTTCTCCATCCCTTTCAATCAAGCAGAGCCAACCTACAATCCAACAGCAATACCATGATTGTCCCTCACTCAAAAACCAAGAGCACCCAGCAGGCCTGCTCAGGGGTATTCAAACTATATGCACCAACCCTATGGAACTCCCTCCCCAGTACCATCAGGAGCATCAAAGACCTTCCTCATTCTGGAAGCAATTGAAGACTTATTTATTCATCGAACACTGTGGTCCCATAAATTAACCTCATTCACCCAAATTCCCCCTCAAATCCAAATCATTTTAAATACTTAAATTATTTGCATATAGTTAATGTATACACCCCATGTTTAGTAACTTCTTTTCATTGTTCATTGTATTTATTTATTTATTTAACAGCTTTTCTATACCGCCTTTATCCAAAGCGGTTTACATCAAACAACATAACAACAATTACAAGGAATTGCTTTACATTAAACAAGGGCATGTAACTTGGATATAAATGGGGGGGGGGGGAGTAACTATTTACATGTATAAATAATTTCTTTTTGGGTAGTGATGGTTGAAATATCTGTTTTTGGTCTTACGTGTGGCATGTTAGAGTTTGGTTTATGTTTACTTTAAGTTGATTTTAAGTTGATTGTAAATCGCTTTGACCTGGTGAAGAGCAGTATAAAGGCACAGCTAAATAAATAAATAGAGGAGACGGTATTGTCTACTAAACTTACTGTCCGAGATCTTGAGTATGGCTTAATGCATCTCTGTCAATGGACAATGAGATCTCATGGTTGTTAAGAAGGCATTTGGGTAATTACACCTACTAATACATCAATGCAATCTTTTCCACTCAATAACATCGATGTAGCTGCTGGTCCTCTCACATCTTAATTGAAGGAAAAGCAACAACATTTCACATCTCTATCCCCTTCCCCCTTCTCTACCGATCCAGGCTTGGTGGCAGAGGGAGGACAGCTCCAAACAGATCCTTTTATAACTGATTTGTAGGTGCAATAACACACTGCAGGGTGTGCATGGGTGGACTCTGGTTTTTCTCTTGGGTTTTGAATGTGTGCTACCATTTGGTAATATCTTACACCTGTCTACTCCGCTTTTCTCCATGATGTTATCCAGGGGTGTCGCTTGGTAGAAGCGGGCCTTAACTCAAACAGATTTAGCATAAAATAATCTGTATCTGAAAAAAAGCAGATTTTCATTTTCTCTAGACCCCATGGGCTCTTGCGTTTTCTTAAAGTGAACTTGTTAAAGTGATCACTTAACCTTTGCCCTCCAGACAACCACTTATGCAATGTGCTGAGCTACAAAGGGTCTCGGTGAAAGATTCCCCTCATGGCTTTCGCTACAGCCGTTTCTCTCCTCGGTGGTTTAAACATACTGCAGGATGCAAAAGTGCCACGGGGAGCATTCTACAGAGGCACAGTGTCATTTTCTAGAATCTTTCACAAATCATCTTTCGGCAAAGTTGTCAAATGCATAGACTGAACTTTGCATTTATGGTCCATAAGAGGATCCAAGCTCAATTCCTAATTCAGACTTCTCTCAGACCAAAGGCAGTTTTCCAAAGCAAAGTGCCCGTGTAGTTTCTCTTTCGAAAAATTATCTGCAAGATACACTGGCAAAAGACACTTGTGGACTTTGGAGTAATTTTCAAAGCCATTTCAGCCAATAAAACAACTGAATGGGCTGTATGTGTCTACAGTCTGTTTACGTGTAGGTTACCAGGCTGACTGGAGGCGGCCTCGGGGGCAGAAATGGGAAAAGGGTTGCAATTTCGTGTATGGTGTTGAAAATTAGAACTCAATTAACCCTGAAAATGGGTACGCCAAAGACCAGGTGAAAACATAAGCACAGAGCACGAGGGTACTTCTGCTCGGAAAACCCTATCAAATCCATGCAAAGAGAACTAGGCATGTGTGTGGTTATAACAGGGTAATTTTAAAAGAGAAGTCTATGTGTGTAAAACAGTTTGATTCAAATTATAAGTGCGCATGTAATGCCGTCTCATATACAGTTTTACCTGTCGATTTTCGTTCACATTTTGCTTTGTTCATGCTCTCTATTTTGGGTTTGTTTTCCCATGAGTAGGTGTTAGTGGGAATGTTTTGTAAATTATCATTTTTTATATAATTATATATTTTTTAGGGATGGTCCCTTTAATAAGATCTGTGCTCTGCCCAGCTGCGAGCATATGGATGAGGGTCAGTATAGAGTGGACCGAACTGTTTGCTATGATACTCTCCCCTGGGAGTGGTACAGCCCAGGGACTAGTCAGGGAGTCCAGGAGGAGATCCTGAGAACAGTTGGTTGGAAGGGGGAAATCTCTGTCTCCTGTCTCTCTGTGAAAGCTGGTGTTAGCCTGCAACCAGGGTTCATCAGCAGAAAGGAAAAGGGAATCTGAGGAGGAAGTCTGTCAGTGGTTCTGCGGCCTGTAGTAGTGGAAGCAGAGCCCAACACAGTAGAGCTCTCTGGTGCTGCCTCTCACCCTTCGCTTGTTGAAAATGTTTATTTTTAAGATGTGCCCAGCAACTGAGACAGAAAAAGAGAGGGGAAGAGAGCTAACCAACTGGTGCTTCACTCAGGAGTCCATAGGGGTCCATGAGGCGAAAAGTAAGAAGTAAAGGGGAGATGCATGCTGAAGTAGTACCAGCTACCAGAAGAATCCATATGCGAATCAGGGAACACAAAAGAGGTCCAGAGGAAGGGAAAGCAGGTGTCCAGTCAGTGTCTGGATCAGAGTCCTGTTCTGCTTTCTGCATTTATACTGTATATGAGGGCTAATTTTATAAGGGAGTGCCAATTTTATAAAGTGCCAGGTTATTTAAAGGACCATCAGAATCGAGTCAAACAGAGGAACATATGCCTCAAAAGATTCAGTCATCAATCACAATATTTTTGAGCTTTTGTGCATTTACAAAATTATAGTTTCTTTCAATTCTTCTGCATGCCAAAATTTGGTGAAAGTGCCATAACAAAGTCAGTACACCCTGCTTCAATGCAATTTCTAGCTCCTCACAAATAAATCAACACAATCGCTCATGACTTATCTTTAAAAAGCCATCCTTTTCTTGTTCGGGTTGCCACCACAGGCTTTGACAAGATGCATAAATTTCAGTCAGACTCTGGCACACTCATAGCCCCAACTGGTACTTTCACTTTGAGAAATCCCATGTCAGAGGCAGGGGTGGCTCTATAATGAGGCCATGTGAGGCGGTCGCTTCAGGTGGCAAAGTTTTGGAGGAGGCAAAAAATGCCCCCAAAACCACCTCACTGTCTTCAAAAAGGTTTTAAAAAAAGTGCACAAGCTGCTGCCGCTGCCCTGTCCATCTATCAGCAGCGGCAGAATCAACCCCTCCACCGCCACTGCCCCAAATCCGAGGACACTGGGGCTGCTGCGGGGAGCAAGTTGGCCAAAAGTAAAAGAAATTTGAAAAGTGTGGGGATTTCAAGTCTGTCAGGGGTTGTAAGCTCCTGCTGGTTCCAACCCCTCTCTGACGCGAATAGCATCATCAGAGGGGGCAGGATCCATCGGCTTTTCAAATTTATTTCACTTTCGGCCAACTTGCTCCCCGCAGCTTCCCCAGTGTCCTCGGATCTGGGGCAGCAGGGGGGGCGTGGTTGATTCTGCTGCTGCTGAGAGGTGGCTGCAGCAGCAGCTTGTCCAGGACAATAGAGGAGGGGAGGAAAGGAGAGGCAGGAGGACAAATGTTGGACAACGGGCCAGGGGAAGAAGAGAGACAAATGCTGAACAATGATGGGGGGCAGGAAGACAAATGTTGGACAATGGGGGGAGAAGGGAGACAAATTCTGGACATGGGGGGACAGAAAGACAAATGCTGGATATGGAGGGAGGGACAGGAGGACAAATGCTGGACAACAGGGGAGAGGGACAGGAGGACAAATGCTGGACAACAGGGGAGAGGGACAGAAGGACAAGTGCTGGAAAATGGCAAGATGGCAAGAGGATAAATGCTGGACAACAGGGGGGGGACAGAAGGGCAGGAGGACAAATGCTGGACAACAGGAGGGAGGGATAGGAGGGCAAATACTGGACAATGGAAAGGAGTTGTGACCTGCCTCTCTGGGCTGGGATCACTGCTTGCACAGCCCCTGCAACATGCTGCTCCACGGGCAGGCTCTGCCCTTGTACATACATGGGAGGGGCACTGAAGGAGCAGGTGGACATGAGGGGGGATTGGGAGATGGACATGGACATGGATGGGCACAGGGAGTCAGAAGGGAGATGCTGGGTGTAGGGGGGAATAGGGGAGCAGCGGGGATAACATTGAGGTGTGGGAGTAGGAAGATAGAGATACTGGACATAGAAAGGGACATAGGGAGAAGCAAGGAGGAAAGATGGAGTAGTGATGTTGGCCAGGGCATTATAGGGAGAATATGGGAAAATGCTGGACTTGGGGAGGGGGGGACAGAGGGAGACAGAATAGAGATGCTAGACACGGGGTAATAAGGGGAGAAGGAAATACAGGACATGGGGTAATAGGGAGAGAGACGGGAGAAGATGGACATGGGGTAAATAGGTTGAGAAAGAGATGGAGAGATGTTAGAAGGTGATGGTATGGTATGGAGATGAGGTAGATGCTGGTTGCAGGGGGATAGTAAGGGAGAGGTGTGATGGCGCAGAAAGCAGAGAGAATAGAGAAAGAGGGTAAAAACAGGCATTTTCCCCAGATAGTAGGAAAAGAACCAGAAGTTTAAGGGTTAAAACTTCTGAACTAGAAAAAAACTCTCCACAGAAAGCAGGTAGCAAGGAGACACACCCCAGCTCCATGGTTACCAACCCTGCTCACGAGGGACAGCTGGGGGTGGGGCCAGGAAGCCGAAGGGGAAAGCACTCATATAAACTGCCAGAGAGTGAACTCAGGGGAGAGGAAGCAGCAGAGGAGGACAGAGAGGAGTCTGACTTCAGAGGGAAGCTGAACTCAGAGAGAGGTCCGAGAACCGTGAAGGGAAACGCTTGATGAGGATTCCTAGTTCTGGTTCCAGTGCAGCTTGGAACAGGTCAGAACGTCCCAGGAGGGGAGGAGATCCTAGAAGCTCTGGAGAACCACGCAAAGAAGGTACCCGGGGAGTCAAGGGAGCTTCATTGGAAACCTCTGGGAGAAGGGCAGAGCCAGCCAGAGGATTTGGAGCTAACCCAGGGCCCTGTAAGGGAGACAGGAGATATACTTCTAGAAGGAAAGGTTACCCAGGGGAGTTGGTCAGCCATGTTGGCAGCAGAAGCCCTTCCCCCGAAGTATGCATGGAGCATGAGCCTTCAACAGTAAAGCCTGTTAAGTGCTTGATTCCAAAAGATAAGGTGAGCAGCCTAAAACCTTCTATTAACTCCTCAAAAGCTAAGAGACTTTCTAACTGCTATACTATTCCTCAGAGAAGGAAGGACACTGCCTTGACTAAGGTCTTAGAAATCCTGAAGGGATTAAAGCCCGATAGTTTTGAGTCTGAATCCTGTGCCTCTCAAGCAGACTCTGACCTGGAGAGTATGGAGATAGAGATGCCCGGTTTAATAGAGGAGAATTCTGATGAGGAAATGGAATGTTCGGTAGCCTCTAGACATTGAAAAAGGCTAGAACATTTGCAGAAGCTTTAAACCTGGTAGCTGTTCCTTCAAGAGAGCACGGCTGGGAAATATGCAAATAAGGTTCCTGAAGTTTTAAGCCGTAGCTGAGTGTGTGAGCATTTGTATGCTAGAAAGTGGAAAGCCTGAGACACAACAACCTGAAGGAATTACTTGGTGAAAGGAAAGAAAAACCAATGTGTAACAGAAGTTTGCCTGCTTGGAAATGTAACAACTTCTGTTTGTTTTAAAGCTATGAAAGAAGATTGGGTTTTTTTCTAATTCTTTTTGCACCGGAGTTCAGTGCTGTGTTTGGTTATAGTATGAGGAAATACTGTGTGAGCCTGACGTCAGTACCAGGGAAAATGGTAGAAACCATCATAAAGAACAAAATTACACAGCATGTAGATCAGGGGTCTCAAACTCAAATTGCTTTGAGGGCCAAATGAGGACTTGTAGAGTAACCCGGGGGCCGCACAAGACGCAGGCCTCATTTGCATAAGGGCATCATTTGCATAAATATTTGCATAATGTTACCATACACTAACTTTTAGTAAACATGCCTCTTAATGAGTGTATGGATAAAGAAAGACTAAAAGATTTCTACATTACTATAAACCAGTGCCAACCGCCAGGCACATTAGGAACTACTAGAAACACTGCTCATTTAGAACCCATAGCAAACCTGCTGTGTCCTAACCACTACCAGGACTCACAAAGCACCATACCCTAACTATCAAAAGGCAACACTGCAAATATTAAATCAACACATTTCAGAGAATAACAATACATGACCTACTCGGGAAAGAGAACAAGTGGCAATGTCAAATAGGAATTACATAAACAGAATACCTCAGCTCAGTTACACATGCAGAACATACACCATCACCAAACAAGGAATCACAATTTAGAAACAGGAAGACAATTAAACTGGGAACCCCAAAAGCCAAACTTAGAATGTACAACACTGTAGAAATAAAACTATACATTGATTTCCTCTTGTATTAAATAAAGTGCAGACGTTAAAGATGCACATTTCCAAGAGCTGACATATTTCAGTTAATAAATTCAAAATAAAGAGATATTTTTCTACCTTTTGTGCATTTTTTTTTCAGTTGCAATTGTTCCATTCACTTTCTTCTGGTTTCTTTGTGTCTTCTGCTAACTCTCCATCGTCTGCTGTCCATTTGTCCTTTCTTCTTTCCTAGTTTTATTCCATTCTCTCTACATCTGCTTTAACATACTAATCATTCTCCTTTTGCTCTTTCCTCATTCCTATTTCATCCACTCAAATTTTACCCCTCCATCCTCAATCCCCACTTACTCTCCCAATACCCGGCCAATTGTAGATTTTTCTTCCCTCCCACACAAAATATATTTCCCCTCTCCATTTCACTCTCCCAGCCCCATCCCATTCTAATCGTCCCCCAACATCAACTCCCTTCTAGCTCCTGCCCCACCCAGCATCCGCTCCCTTCTAGTCCCCGCATCATCAGCCCATTTCCAGTCCTAGCTCCCTCCCCTCACAGCCCATTTCCTTTCCAAGCCCCCCTCCCCAACAGCCCATTTCCATTCCAAGCCCCCTTCCACTCAGCCCATTACCATTCCAAGACCCTGTCCCCATCAGCTATTTGCAGTTCAAGCTCCCCCTTCTACTCGGCCCATTTCCAGTCATAGCACCCCCCCCCAGTCCATTACCAGTTCTAGCCCCCCCCTAGCCCATTATCGGTCCTAAGCCCCCAACAGCCCACTTCCAGGCCTAACCCTTCCATCGCCCTATCTTCATTCTTAGCCCCCCCATGACCCCATTTCAGTCTTAACCCCCCAATCAGACCACCTCCAGTCCTAACCCCATCTGTCCATTACCAGTCCTAACCCCCATCACCCCATTTTCAGTACTACCCCCCCCCAGCCACACATAAAGTCCTGCTCCCCCCCCCCCACATCAAGTCCTGCTCCCCCCCCATCAAGTCCTGCCCCCCCCCACATCAAGTCCTGCTCCCCCCCATCAAGTCCTGCCCCCCCCCATCAAGTCCTGCTCCCCCCATCAAGTCCTGCTCCCTCCCTCCCTCCCCCCCCGGGAAAATTAAACTTTTAAAAAAAACAGCTTCTGCTGCTGCTGCTGCTGCTGCCGCCGCTGCCGTGGCCGGCAATAGCAGCAATATCGCAAGTCCCGCGGGCTCCGTTCCCCCCCCTTCCTTCCTTCCTGCCTGCCAGTTCTCCGCTTCAGCTTTGGCTTTCAGAGCCGCGAAGGGCGGGCTGAACAGAGTCGCGAGGGAGAAGCTCTCCCTTCGCGGCTCTGAAAGGCGAAGCCGAAGCGGAAAACTGGCAGGCAAGCAGGAAGGAAGGAAGGGGGGGGAGCGGAGCCCGCGGGACTTGCGATATTGCTGCTATTGCCGGCCACGGCAGCGGCGGCAGCAGCAGCAGAAGCCGGGGTGTTTTTTTTTCCCCCTATGCATCGCGGGCCGCACAAAGGTCTCTCGCGGGCCGCATGCGGCCCGCGGGCCGCGTGTTTGAGACCCCTGATGTAGATAGTCATGGCCTAATGGGAGACAGCCAACATGGCTTTAGACAAGGAAGATCTTGTCTTACTATTCTGATATGTTTTTTTGAAGGTGTGCATAAACAGGTAGACAAAGGTGAGTCGGTTGATATAGTGTATCTGGACTTTCAGAAAGCTTTTGACAAGGTCCCCCATCAGAGACTTTTGGCGAAGCTAAAAAGTCATGGGATAGGAGGCAGTGTACTATTGTGGATCGGGAACTGGTTAAAAGATAGAAAGCAGAGGGTAGGGCTAAATGGCCAATATTCCCAATGGAAAAAGGTGAATAGTGGAGTACCTCAGGGATCTGTACTGGGTCCGCTGCTTTTTGACATATTCATAAATGACCTGGAAAAGGGAATAACTAGTGAGGTTATCAAATTTGCAGATGACACAAAACTGTTTAAAGTTGTTAAAACCCAAGAGGATTGTGGAAAACTGCAGAAGGATCTGGATAAATTGGAAGACTGGGCATCCAAATGGCAGATGAAATTTAATGTGGACAAGTGCAAAGTTATGCACCTAGGAAAGAACAACCCACACTATAGTTACACGATGCAAGGCTCCACATTAGAAACCACCACCCAGGAAAAAGATTTAGGAGTCATCGTGGATAACATGTTAAAACCCTCCGCCCAGTGTGCAGCGGCAGCCAAGAAAGCAAATAGAATGCTAGGTATCATAAGGAAAGGGATGGAGAATAAAACAAAGGATATTATAATGCCTCTGTATCGCTCCATGGTACGACCGCACCTTGAATATTGTGTGCAATTCTGGTCACCGTATCTTAAAAAGGACATAGCGTTATTAGAAAAAGTACAGAGAAGAGCCACCAAATTGGTGAAGGGGATGGAAGGCTACTCCTATGAAGAGAGGCTAAAAAGGTTAGGGCTCTTTAACCTGGAAAAGAGATGGCTGAGGGGAGATATGAAAGAGGTCTATTAATGAATGGAGTGGAACGGATAAACGTGGATCAATTGTTTACGCTATCAGAATATAGAAAGACTAGGGGACATGTAATGAAGCTACAGGGTAAACTATTTAAGACAAATAAGAGAAATTATTTTTTCACTCAACGTGTAATCAAACTCTGGAATCTGTTACCGGAGGATGTAGTAAGGGCTGTTAGTATAGCTGGGTTTAAAAAAGGTTTGGACAAGTTCCTGGAGGAAAGGTCCATAAACCACTATTAAAAAGGGACCCAGGATATCAATGCTTGACCCAGTACAAGCATTGTGGAACCTGTGTCTTTTGGGGATATTGCTAGGTATGTATGACCTAGATTGGCCACTGTTGGAAACAGGATACTGGGCTTGATGGACCTCGGTCTGACCCAGTATGGCATGTCTTATGTTCTTATGTGTTTTCATTTAAGTGCCAAAGCTGAAGAGAAGCAAGTTTGCCTTTGTTTGATGCTGTTGGAAAATATCCTTACCATATCCTGATATTTGGAATCTTTAAAGTTCCTTTGGCTGAAAATAATAAAAATCCTGTGTGCCTATAATTACCATCTCGGCTGGATTATTACACAACTACAAGAAATAGGCACTTAGAACAAATAAATATATTGACTGCCCGTTCCCCAAGCCTTAGGCAACCGCCCGGGCAAGGGAGGCGGTGACAGAGGACAGACATGGAAGGAAAGAGAGTGGAGGTACTGGATGGAGTGAAAGAGAGAGACACACACTGGATGGGGGGTGAGAGATGTTAGACATGGAGGGGAAGAGAGACTGAGCAAAAGACTAGGGAATAATGGACCACGAAAGAAGAGCTGGGGAATGGATGGACTAGGGTAAAGTTTGAAAAGCGGTAGGTAGATAATGTAAAAAAGAGGGAGATTGAGAACTGGATAGTAAGGAATGAAATCTGGGTGGACAGAGAAATAAATATAAGAAAGCTGAAAGGAAAAAATCAATATACAAGATGGAAGGAAGTAAAGAAATCAAAAGGAGAGACAAGAAATGGTAGATGCCTGGACTAGAGACCGTAGAAAGAGAGCTAAAAGAACACAGAAGAAAGCAGAAGCCTCAGATCGGGACCAGCATGATCAGAGAATAAAATGGTCAGACAACAAAGGTAAAAAAATAATTGATTTTCAATTTAGTGATTGAACTTTGCACAATAGTTATATTTGACACAGTATGGGGAGCTGCATCTCTTTTATTTCTCTGGTGTTGCTCCTCTTGTGGAGTCTGGCTTCTTGGGGTTTTAGTTTAATTTTTGTCTACATATTTTTATTTTTACTTTAGATTGTGGTCACTTATTCTGTATTTGGTGAGGATCTGTGTTCTGAGTGTGTGACTGAAGCCAGGCATTCTGTTAACATGGTTTATGTACATAGGGATCTGTACTGTAGCAATTTGATTTGTTTAGCACAATCCAATCGAGCATTTGAATTCATGGCTACCAGGTTTAGTTTTTCGCATTTTGTATCTTCCCTTCTCATCATAATCTGGTCATAACAAAATAAATCTGATGTGAAGATACTTATAATGGTTTGACTTGGGGGCTGTGTAAGTGGCTTTTCATTAATCAAATTTAATGTTTATTATTATGTTTGTTTTATTGTAACATCTGTTTTACCAAATTGCATGTGTATATTTGGAAGCCATCTAGGATTTTAGAAGGTTGTCATATACATTTTAAAATAAAATATACTAAATTTATGTCACAATGAATCTCCGCACATGGCTCTGCATCACCCTCATGCCGCCCCTGGGGGGAAGCAGACGGGGGGGGGGGGTACTGGGAGGAGGAGGAAAGCAGAAACCTCAGATTGAGACCAGCATGGTCAGACAACAAAGGTAGAAGAACATTTTATGTTAAATGTAATGATCAGACTTGGTGCTATTTTTACATTTTATAAAGTATAGGGAATGTATGCAGAATCTGACTTCTTGGGGTTGCAGTTCAATTTTTATCTACATATGTTTGTTTATTTTTAGGTTATGGTCACTTATTCTATACTTGGTGAGGGTCTGTTTTCTGAGTTTATGGCCAAGGCCTAGTGTTCTGTTAACATGGAGTTTGTAGGCAGGGATCTGTACTGTAGTAATCTGAATTGTTCAGCTTTTCAAATAGGTGTTTGGATGTTCCAGGGTCTGTCGCAGTATTTACAGTGCTGCTTTTTATGGTAGACTCCTTATGTGAGTTTTGGAAGTTGGTACTGGTTTGGTATGGTATGGTAGATTTGCTCTACAGATCCTGAATGACTTTGTTGTAGGGTTTTATATTAGTTCACAATATGCCTAGTACTGGAGAATGTTTGTTGTTAGTGAGATGATTGGAATCAGATTTTTTTTAAGATACTGAGTTCTGTGGGTGAATGCCCTGGTTCTGCTCTGTACCCATTGTTGAGAGAGGGGGTTCTGTGGATGCAAAATATATATTCAAAAAGAAAAGGCAAGAACCATAACACAGTTTATAGCAACAAAATAAAATGTGTTATAATTTGGTGTTATAAACTGTGCTGTGGTTCTTGCTCTCTCTTTTAGTTCCTTGGTGTGTGGACATCTTGCATTTCCTCCACATTATCTAATCGGCTTTTTTGGTTTGGTTCGGTCCCTGACTGGAGCTTTGAGAGAGCCTCCCCCCCCCACCCTGCTCTGGGGGGGAGGGGGCGTCATCTCATTTCTCACCTCAGGCAGCAGATTGAATTGAACCGCCCCTGGTCAGAGGCGGGCAAAAGTTGCTACAGTAACCTTCAGGGAATGACATCTTCCTAAAACTGAACATCAGCACCTATGTGCCTTTATAAGATAGGCTCGGAGAATGACCCTCAGCAGTGCAGAAATGCTCTTGCACCTACTCCAAAGAGAGTGTGTTTATTTATTTACATTCTCTTATATACCATGCTATTCTGCATCAGTGCGGTTTACATTGAACAAACTGAAATTACATTGAACAGGGCATTATAACTTGGAGATAACTATTTTACAGGGAACATGGGCTATGGAGGGTTAAGTGGCTTGCCCAAGACCACAAGGAGCACCTGTGGGATTAGAAACCCCAGTCCTTCCGGGCCAAGGTTGCTGTCCTCTAGTGGGATTTGAACCCCCAACCTTCCGGCCTGAAGTACCTTGCCCCAACCACTAGGCCACTCCTCTGTCTGTGTGTGTGTCTATGTATGCTATACGTATACTCACATATTTTAGAAAATAGGTATGCACACCCAAATTACGCCCTGGAGAAGGTCTACACATGGTGCATATGTATTGATGCATGCATATCTGGCTGTGCAATTTTTTAAGAGTCCTTTTCTATATGAAAAGCATACTTTGCATACAGAAAATGAGATAAAGCTTTATAAAAATGACTCAGTAGTGTCTATGGGGGTTATTTTGGAAGGTTTACTTCTGCTTTTGATGTCTGAAAATGGGCAAAGAGACATCTCCAGAGCCATTTTAGAAGGCAAGTCTGTGGGCATGCAAGTCTGAAAGGGGGCAAGGTGGGGCATGGTCGAGGCGATCCTAGGAACCTGGACGTCTCTACCTGATCTCAGAGACTTCCTGGACATCTGGAGTCATGTCTAAGTTTAGACCTGCTCCAGGCACAAATAAGCATTAGGAAAGTGCTCATTTTGGCCGAAAAACATCCAGAGAGTGTAGAGAAGAAAGCACTACATCATCCCCAGTCCTCAGCCCAATGTCAACAAGAGCAGCAGTGAAATGTGTATCCTGGCTGCTCTGTTCCTAACCATTTGGTTCTGAAATACGGTTCTGGGGATTTCTATGTAGACGCCCCTGCAGGTGTCTATATCAGGCACATCCGGGTTTGTAAAATTATATCTGTGCCTGGATGATCCTGCTTTTTTTTTTTGAGACGTTCTGGCTTAGACACCCCATATTGCACTAAGATGTCGCTTCTAAAATTCCCCTGCATATGTATTTATGTGTATGAACATGTGCGTCTAGCAGTTTTCAAACGTTCTATTTGTTAACTGCAGTCCCTGGTTAGTGGAGAACAGGTTGATGAGGGCTGCACTATCCCGAGTTACCCAAGTCTGGAAAGAGATTTCAGTCCAGCAAAGTTATATAGGGCCTGATCTTGAGAGGGATTAACGCGGTTAGAAAACCTGCTAACTGCATTAATCTGCTTAACCGAGATATTCAGTGTCACTAACACGGTTCGTGCCACCGAATATCCACGGGTACTGCTGCCGCGAGCCTCGATGCCAGCCGCTGCCCGGTTATTGGAACACGATGAAAGTCAGGTGCTTCAAAGGCTGGCCTAACTTCAGCACAATCCAGGCACCCGGATATGGGCCCAGCGTTGAATATCCGGGTCTAAAGTTCAGCAGCGGTGGTGGCCAGCTCAGTATTGGGCACATACAGATGAAGCTGTACTACTCCCATTCACATCAATATTTAAGCCTGGTTTCAAGAGTTCCAGTATGAGCTGTTATTTTACCCTTTTGCAGGGCAGCAATCAATGCCAAGCTGCCTATCTCAGAGCCACAAAACGTTTGCATCCAGGTCTTTGCAATGAGGTGACAGCATCTATGTTAACCCTGTTCCTTCAATGACTGTGAACAAAGTCCTCAAGAATGAACCAGAGTCATGGAAAAAGAGGCCAAGAGGCAGTCACTCATGTCTGTTTCCCTCAGATCTGGTCTTTGGGGTATTTTATAACTACAGTACATTACGCTGAGTTATTAGCAGGTAAAAAGTAAGTTGGCAGGTTTCCTTCCTCCAAAACCTCACAGGCTACATGGAAGAGGGGAGTTAGGAAACTCAGTTTTAGTGGTCTGATTCTATCTATTACACTTTATTGCTATACAGAAAAAAGCATTCGCAGAACCCAGGGTTAATTTGAGGAAATAAATTCTAAAGAATAATCCGTGGATCTGTGGAATAGTCTCCCAGTGGAGGTGGTAGAGATGAGGACAGTATCTGAATTCAAAGCAGCATAGGACAAACACAGAGGATCTCTAAAGGAAAATAAGGTGACTGTTGTAGTGCTTGATATGGAAGGACAGAATAGATAGGGCATGTGGTCTTTTTCTGTCGTCATTTTTCTATGTTTAACCAGCACTATCCTCCTTATTTTGGCAGTCCAAATAATAAAATCTCAGTTAGCTGAAGAAAAACATGTTTAATTTTCTATAAGGCAATTATTACCTTATTATTCTGATTATCTTTCTTTTTTTAACGAGGTGCAGCAGTCGTTTGATTTGTATTGTTCATCGCTTTTATGCTCCGGCCTAGGCGGTATATCAAGTAAAATGAATAAAGATAAAGATAGATCAAAAGAGTGCAAAGGGGTTTATCCCAGAGTCCGGAAGCGGTGGGGTCCTGCAGGGCTGTACCGAGGTAGAATTGCGCCCTGTGCAACGTGCACAATGGGCGCGCGCCCCCTCCCCCGCGGCAGGAGAGAAGAGGCGCACCCACTGTGTAAGTTGCTGGCGCGGTAAGCAGATCTGTCCCTCCCTTCTCTGATGCAGCATCAGAGCAGGGGGGGACAGATGTGCCTAGCATGCCGCGAGAAGGCTTAAGTGGCGCATTTCAGCTGTCTGCCGTTGCCTGCTGCCACTGAGTGAAGAAAAAGTGGCGGCAGCAGGCAATGGCAGAAAGCCTAAATGCGCCCCTTAAGCCTTTGCGCCCTGTGCGGCCGCACCGCTCGCACAGGGCTAGGTACGGTCCTGGGGTCCTGCAGGTTTCCCAAGAGAGGCTGCAATATTATGAAATGCGAGGATGTAGGGGGAGAGGTGCTCTCTTGATCATGCTCCGAGGGTGGCAGCTGTAATTTGGCCTCTCTGTGAATGGGCCTTTGCTGGGTCGTGTTTCTGCACTTGTACTAAGCCTGCAGTTCCCTGCCTTTCAGGCTCAGCACTTTTTACGGTTTCTGGCCTGGGAACGGTTCCATGAATACTATCAAACTGGATCAAAGTGCCGACTGATTCATTCTGAGCAGAGCTGAGAGTCTCAAAGTCAGCAAACCTTTCAGTAATGCAATATCATTTCTTATAGGAAAGGAATCCTTTCCAAATGTGTCTATTTGATCTTTGTTGGCACACAGAACAGCTGTTTTATGCTCAGGTATTTGCAGAAGTTTCACAGGCAAGCTAAAGCAGACATATTCACAGCAACTGGTATCTTTTTTAAAGCATTCGTGTTAAGTCTTTATGCTGGAGTCCCAGTGTTTAGATCCTTAAGTGACTACATTGCAAGAAAGATCCTCTGGAGGTTGCCATCCTCTTGCTGTTCTCCGTCCTGCACAGCTTTGCTTCAAACCTGTGAGTGCTTATATTGTTTCCTGTATTTTTTCATTTGAATCATTTTTTGAAATATATTTTATAGACTGATTTTTTAAGGCATGAAATACATCTGGTCTGGGCTTCCAAGATGGAATTTTTAAACAATGACCAAAGAAATGAAGGGCAAAAAATGTTTTTGTATAAAACCAAATAATATAAAAAAATCAAAAACAATTTTATAAGACATCAATAATTTTAAAAAAAAAGAAACAATTGTTAAAGATGTGTCTTTTAGTATATTGAAACCGAAATTAATACTCAATAACATACTTTAAAGTCACTAAGGGGTATGTTTACTAAAGAGCGTTAAGGGAGCCAATGTGCCGTGAATTTGCATTATCAGCACGAGCGCTTAATTCTGCAGAAAGGGCCGATAACATTGCAGTAACATATGCAAATGGGTCCCTTAGCGTTAAAGGAAAAAGAGGTGGGGAGAGGACGTTAATAGGGTGGAGACAGGGCAGAGATAGCTGGTGCTCCCTTAACGTCGGTTGGTGTTACTGTGCATTAGAGCTCCCTGCGCTGGGAACCCTAATGCCATCAGGAAGCTCGAGGTAAGGGCTATTTTATGGGGAGAGAGCCAATGTATGCAATGTGCACCACCCACTATAGGCCCCAAATTAGTTGGAGTACTGCTCCATTGGCAGTAACAGCATGGTGCCCCAGTAATAAAGTGCACCATGTTGTTGGTGCCAAATTGGCAAAGGAGATATCAGGTGGGTAATGCAGTGGGGCTGGCAGGTCCACTGGGCTGACAAGGCAGCTGCCTAGGGAGAACATCTGTGATAGCTGGTATCACCCTACTGTGAACAGCACATATACATGCTGCCACAGACAGAAGGGAGTTGTGCCACCCCCACTGCCACCATGCTACCATGTCAGTGTTTTATGAGGGTGGGAGTGGCAGGAGAAATATGTGACCTGGCCCTGTGTGTCAGGTGCAGTGCTACAGTTGCCACTGCAGTGGGATGGCAAGCATGTCAGCAGCAGGTACAGTGGAGCACATCCTGCTCCGTCTCTTCCAAGGTCTAAGCCACAGCACCTGTGCCCACACCCCCCTCTCCCCCCGGTGCAAGGGGGCAGGAGCAGCATGGTGTGACTAGCTACATGTGTGCTACCTCAATAAGATCACCGGGAGCACCGAGGTGGCAGCTGGGCCATGCTTGCAGGAAGGGAGGGATTGACCGGCATGCTGCCTACCACCATCTGTGGACTCTGGAACATGGCTAGTGTGCCTACTGGTAGGGCTGGCCCTGGGATCAGGATGCCACCCACTTGGCACATATTGAGTGGACATGTGCATGTGGTGCTTAAAAATTCCGCTGAGCCATATGAGAACAGCCCATATCAAAGTTATAAATGAGTATGCTGCTCTCTCACCTGCCAAATGATGACCAGAATCTATGCATGAACCGGTGACCTCTCCATAAGTCAACAATCAGTTACAACCATGTGAGTCCAAGCCAGCTCTTCTGGTCTAAAAAATATGAGAGTAGTTCATCATTGACCCACAAGCACACACTAGGAAATGGGTATGTTGGTCATTCTGCTAGGACACACAGGGTCTGGAATGTGTGTGTTCATGTATCATGGCCTGCCCCTTTGACTGGATAGATCCCACATGAATGTCAGTTGAACCAGAAGCATAGCAAGGCAGTGCAACATACAGACCTAACAAGACGTCCCTCTTACATACCTGCCTAACATACCTTGGCAGACAAATATGGCACAGAGCCTGCAGACTTCTAAGCAGGCATAGGCATATTCCAAGTCCTCCCGACATGCAGCCTGACAAGGACCACTTATATGCCTATGGATTGATGAATCCACAAGGCTGCTCTATGGCTCCAAACACATGGCCAGTGTGTATATGGGTAAAGGGTCATGGGTTCAAGGCCAGCCTGTGGATCAGGAATGGCATGTCCAGGTGCGTTAACTTTACCCAGCTTTTCCAGAACTCTGTAGCATCATGTGCAACCTTCAACATATCAGCCACACTGAGAAGCTTCACCACTCACGGCTGAATGGCAGAGCACGCTAACAGCACCAGCACACTGAGCAGGCCTGGACAATTGTGGAGCATTAAAAGAGGCCAAGGGGTCAGGGGGAAAGATGGCGGCAGGAACCTGACTCTTGGCGGCTGCTCCGCATTTCTGTGCCGGTAGTGAACTCTGCTCTGTTGAGTATGGGGCAGAGGAAAAGGAAGCAAGTGGGCTTTCCTGGAGCTCCATCGCAGGCTTCTATCTCTGGCCAGAGGACCTTGGAACACTGTGGGTTTGCGACTGCTGGGTCTGTAGCGGCATCTTCACCAGCACGGCAGGAGGAGTCGGTATCCATGCTGGGCACATAAGGAGTGAGTTTGTCTCTGGATCAGCGGGCACCCCCGACACAACCCGGAAGTGTTTCATCTCCAGACGGCGTTTGCTTTCTTCTGTTGCTGGGTCTCCGGGTGAGCACTCCGCTGCCCAGTGGTGAGGGGCAAGTGCTGCAACGGTCGGCCTTAGTCTCCACAGGGGAGAGTCAGCTAGAGGGACGTGGTGTGGATGATCCTCCTCGTGCGGTGGTTCCGCGGCTGTTGGAACCTGGAGGAGGGCTGATGCCAGTGAGTCGGGTGTTAGAGAAGCCAGCAGTGATTACATTGGACGTGCTGTGGGACACTATCTCTGCTTTGACTACTACCCTTTCAACTGTTGTGGGCTTTGTAAGTACTGAGATATCTGTTATGAAATTGGAGGTGACCAAGAACCAGGAGTTGCAAGCGGGTTCTTTGCTACAGGTAAAGGAAGATATTAGTCATCTTAAGGAGGAGCATATGGCTCTGATGAAAGAAAGGGCAGTGCTGACACAAAAAGCGGAGCACCTTGAAAATCTTGCCCAACGGAATAATCTTCGTCTTTTAAACTTTCCAAGGTCTCCACTCATGTCCCCTCTGGAATTGGTGCGGAAATACCTTAGGGAGATGCTCAAAATTCCAGCTGAGCACTTACCCCCACTTTCTAGGGCTCAAAATTTGTTGGTTAACACCTTTGAAGCCCAGGGGACAAATCTGGAGGCTTCAGTGAGTGGAATTGGGGACCTGACAGGATTCCTGGAAAGTTCTCTGGACATGGTTACAGAAAGAACTACTATGCTGGTGACTCTGGCTCTGGAGGCCAACAAGGCATTGATTCTTCGGTCTTTTGTCAAAAATATCAATGAGAAGTTTTTAGGTTCAAATGTACGCATATTTCCTGATCTGTCTCGTGTAACCCAATTAAGGAGGAAGGATTTCCTGGCTTATCGTGCCAGGACCACCTACCTCCTTGGGTGCTACTTTTGTGTTAAAATATCTGTCTAGATTTCCTACCAAGGGAAGAATTTCCTGTTTTTTGAACCTAAACAGCTTCTAGATTTTATATGCGCAAGGGAAGAGCCTGGGTTGGAGGTTGGTCCCATTATGCTGGTAATATAGTGGGCAAGATAAAAACTGAAATAAAACCACATCAAATATCAGTAAAACAACACATCAAATATTAATTAAACATAATAATGATAGTGCATAAGGACAAGGAGGTAGGACATATATCTAAATCAATCGTTATTAAAACATAAACATATAAGGGGGGTACTTACATAGCAGAAGTATCACTCCCATGTAAGAAGAAGGGTACTTGCTTAGGACGAGCAATAGATAGACAAAACACGGAACGTGAATAGCAACTAAAAATGTAGATACATAAAAAAGGTCATAAAAACCACCAAAACATTAAAATATAAATTAAAAGAAGGTATACGAGGTACTAAGGATGGCATAAAAAAGGCTACCATACACCGTAAATATAGTGGTGGGGAGTAAAATGGATCAGCCTGTAGGGGAGATATAATGGCCTTCATTCTGGAACATGGTTTTCAGAGTTGTACATCCCACCAGGACATACAGCCACGCAAACCATGATATGCTGATTCGGCAAAGGCTCTCCTCACACGTTCTGTGCTGCCACAGGACGGGGAGAGCTGGCAGGGGGTGGGATTGGGGGCGAGCGCCCAGCAGCATGTACAGGGCTGATTCTGGTCACAGCCCTGTATGTGCTGCTGGGCCTGCTGGGACGTGCAGTTCAAAGTACCACAGAGGTGGTTTAAACTGCACTTCTTGGCCAATCAGACCCTGGAAGCCATCGTCAGGGCCGGGTGCAGGGAAGGGCCCCCTCCACCCAATCCAGGCCACGAGAGGTCAGCCGTGGGTCAGGCAGAAGGGTTCTGGGGGCCAGAGCTGAGGTTGTACAGGGCGCCTGTGGAGAGGACGTCCCCGCAGGCAGAGGGGGCATGACGGACCATCCACAAGCCCTATTCTGGCATCCGCAGGAATGTTTTGTTCCTGCGGACCAGAAGAGGGTCTTAACGGCCCCGTCTTCGGTGGGGATGACCGGACGGCCCGGATGTGCCCCTTCCAGAATTGGGCTCCATGTGTCCAGAGAGCCATTTAGACTGCATAAACTATAATGAAAATTATGTACCATAAAGTGGTCAGTGACAAAAAACAGGGGACAGTGAACTTAAAAAAGCAAATGAAGAGGGAGCCTATGAAAAAAGGGAAAATAAAATGTTATATGTGGAGTGTCTAATGTATTACAATAGCATTAAGAGGTGCCGAGGCAGAAAACAATAGTGAAGAATAGGCCAAAGACAGTTATGGCGGATCTCATGCAAAACCGGCAGAAGCTTAAATTAAAAAGAACCAAAGGGTTTGTATTACATATAAAATAAAGGAATTTTAACTGAAATAAAACCAGCTAAAAGGAGTTAAAAGTGACCAAATAAAATACACATACCCACTCGTAGCTGATCTGTAGTTATTCGTTGCGATTCAGCAAGAAACAAGCACGGCTTCCACGGCAGCCATTTAAAAGGGAAGAGGTCTGGCAGCAGTTATAGTGGCGGGTGCCATTGCAACAGTAAGCACTTTTGCCATAGTCTCGTAAAATCAAACAAAAAACTCCAATAATACCTAAATTGTCTCTATGGAATAGTTGAGTACAGCAAAAACAAAGTGAAAGCGTGTTTAAACAACAAACAAGAATTTTAAAGTTGAAGGATTTTTGTTAAAAGGGTTGTCCTTTCAGCACATCTGGCTCCCTGATAGGCTTGTAACGATCAGGGTATCCCCTAGACTTGAATGTCTATCTCATGATGCCAGCTTGTTTCTCAAAGTCCTCATAGTTGGTGCATACCCGTCTTGCTCAGAGAAACTGACTTGTGGGGAGATTAGCCTTTAATGAATGATTGTGGAACTCTGATAGTGCAGGAGTTGGTTGCAATCAGTGGGCTTTCTATGCAAATCTGTAAGAAATTTTCTGGGCCCTTATCAATGTTCCCTCTAATTTTCTGTAGGCTGTGTGCGCATAAAATATCAGCTGTGCAGCTTTTGAAGGAAGGTTAAATTTTTGTGCGCCACATAATGACACTCGGAGTTATATACTTCAAAATTTGACTACACATCAGAATACAGTATGTACACCACATTGATTGCACTAGAAAACATTGTAGAACTTGTGAAAACCATAAATACATAAGAACTTTTACATTTTAAGACGTCTGTGTTGTTTTCTATCAGAATCAGAACCGTAATTTTTGTGCGCTCTGTTGTAAAGTATGTGCGCTCGCTCGGTGAGGTGTGTGCGCGCGCACACGCGCACAGCTTAGAGGGAACAGTGGCCCTTATAGATCATTAAATCAAGGTAACATACATCACCAAAAGACATCTGAAATTGTAGGTTAGAGTCCAATGAGTTTAGCCACAAGTTAAATTCATTTAATACTTCTAAGCTTCCATTCCAAATCATGATGATGTCATCTATATAACGTTTTTTATCTTTATTTACTATACATAGTATTTATCGATACTAATGTACTATTATTTTTATCACTATGATTTTATACAATAACAGTAGCGCCCTTTTATTTTGCTGGTTGGACTCCACATCAAGGATGGCATTCCGTGCATGTTTTATGTTCTAGCATTATTTCACTATTGTTTTTATTATTTATTAATTTGCTTCTTTCAGTTGAATCATTGATTTTATATTGTTTTTTATTGGTCCTTATTTATTTTCTGTACAAGTCAAACCCCTGATGAAGGCGGTACCGAAACACGGCCGTATCGGGTTTGTGTTTATAGAGTCTCCCCGTGATAATAATAAATGTATAACTTGGTTTAGCCATTAGACAGGCCAGGCAGTCGTCTATGGCAGCAGCTTCTTTGGGGGGAGGGGGGGGCAGCAAAGAGCAGGGCTTTCAAAGCTAAACAATAGATTCTGATAGCCCAGGGGGGCATAAGGCTTAAGGTTTGCCTGGGGCAACTCTAGAGCCAGCCCTGGCTGGAAAAATAGCACTTCCCGTAGTGCTCTCTCTCCTCCCCCCCTCTCCCTTTATCTCCCTTGGATCTTTTACTTAGGTTTCGTGGCACTGACAACTCTTCAGTTGCCCAAATGGATATATTTGATTAAACAGCAATACTGCTTCTGCCACAAAAACCACTGGCAAACACTAATTTTTCTTACCCTTAAAGGGACCCTTAATTAGCTGAAAATTAAATACCTATATCTAGATTTTGTAAAACATCTAACAATAGAAGCCTTAGTTATAACTTAGGTCATTCTTGCCACACAAATTAAGTGGCCTCTTTTAAAAGTATCCTCTAAATTAGAAAGGAACCCAAGAGGTCTGTATACATACAAGTACTTTATTATCAAAGACTTGCTAGAGGTTTAACCAGGCCATCAACAGTTACTTCTTTCAAAGAAAGAACTGTGAAATATGTAAAAATAGAAGTCAACAAACAAGTTTTAGGTGAAATGTTTGACTGACCGAAAGATACATCTGTGGCTAGTTTTCAAGAGGTATCCTCTCTTCGACAGGTCAGCAACGAAACAATGCAGTTGCCCTGTCTTTTCCAAAGCACACACTAAACTCCTCTGCCATCCACCACCACCACAAAAGAGAACTTACTGTCAGGTTTGATCATGTATCATCTGTAGGCTACCCCTTGGGAACTAAATCTGCCAAGAAACATAGACCTGCTTTGAACAATGGCTGTCGAAAAAGAAAAATCCCAGTGAGCGCGTGAGGGGTCACATTTAACAGAAGAGGGCAAAGCAGCGAGGACGATATCTCTGTTTTGCCTTTCCCCTTATCCGACAAGCAATCCTGCAAAGTGCCGTCTCTACAAAGGAGGGCTGAGAGCTGATGGATGAAGGGAACGTATCAATGACCACAGAGAAGGGGATTGTTTGCCGTTGTTCTTTTCCTGTGAAATTTAAGAAAATAATGGAGCTCACGACACCACACTTTTCAAATTCTTTTTCATCGTTTTTTGAAATTCATTTACTCTCTAGCTGGGAGGTACAAAGGGGGTTAAATGTTTTCTTGCAAATTGCTTGCATATCCTGTCAAATCCTGTGTAAGGACTCTTGATCCCATGTAATGATTCATTCCTTTAAAAAGCAGGAATGCTCAACCTCAGATAATAGCACCCTGGCAGATCAGCAGATAATGGCATTTACACCACTCAGCCTGCCGAGATGCCCTTATCTATACTTCTCCAGTTCTGGTTACCACCTGTCATTGTCCTAACCACTTACCTCTCCCAGCTGTTAGATGTACAAGCATGCCCATCTGCAATAGGTTGCTGCAATCCTTTGTGCTATTAACTGGAAAGTGGAGGAGTAGCCTAATGGTTAGAGCACAGGCTTGGGAACCACAAGACAAGGGCTCAAGCATGCCTTCGACAAGTCATTTAACCCCCCATTGCCTTAGAAAAATCCAAGTTATCAATGTCCTTGTTTAAGTTACTTTGACATACAAAACCGGTTAAATAAACAAGTTGCCTTACTGCCCATGCTAGACCACCTTCCTCAGCTATATCTTTTTTATATATTGCCGCCACCCATCCCAGAGTGGGACTTGCAGCCGCAACAATAGGAGCAGGGCCACTGTTACCTATGGGCAGCTGGGCCCCCGTTGTGCAGGGGCCCAGGGCAACTGCCCCTTTGCCCATAGGTAAAAGTGGGCCTGAAAGCCAGGCATCCCCCCCTTATTGAATCTTCACCGTTATTCTCTAGTTCTCTGAGCTAAGCGGAGCCTGCCTTTCTATAAAATACATGGGTACGCGCACAAATTTGCACCTTTTCAGAACAGGTATAAATTTGTGTGAGAGCCTTTGTGCGCTACTGGGCCCGATTCTGGGTGCTTGTTTTATAAAGGAACATTCTGTTCTCCACTTCTCAAAAGGTCACAGCATTTTTAGAAAAGGTTCAGAGAGGGGCGACCAAAATGCTAAAAGGGATAGAACAACTCTTCTATCAGGAAAGGCTAAAGAGGTTAGGTTTCTTCAGCTTGGAGGAGACACAGCTGATGGGAAATATGATAGAGGTCAGGGCCGGCCCAACCATTAAACAAACCAGGCAATCGCTTACGATGTCAGCTTCTGGGGTGCGGCAAACAGCCGGGCATTCAAAGCTAAATGATAAAATGTGACAGCTGGGGGGGGCATAAGGATTAGGGCACTGACACCTTGAACCAACTCTGGAGCCGGTCCTAAGAGAGATCTATAAAATCCTGAGTGGAGTGAAATGGGTAAACGCAAATCGATTGCTTACTCTTTCAAAAAGTACAAAGATGAGGCAAAAAATGATGAAGTTACTAACTAGTACATTTCAAACAAACAGGAGAGAATATTATTCCTCTCAGTGCATAGTTAAATTTTAGAACTCATTGCCGGAGGATGTGGTAAAAGCTGTTAGTGTAGCTGGATTTAAAAATGGTTTGACAAGTTCCTGGAGGAAAAATCCATAACCTGTTAGAAACATAACAGCAGAGAAAGACCATACGGCCTATCCATTCTGCCCTTCTATAACAACTAAGCTCTACAGTCCCTTTTTTTCCTTTAAAGATCTTTTATATTTGTCTCATACTTACTTGAATTCAGATACAATCTTTGACTCTACTACCTCCACTGGGAGACTATTCTATGTATCTACCAATCTTTCTGTAAAATAACATTTCCACAAATTACTCCTGAGTCTGTCTACTTTCATCTTCAACTTATGCCCCCTCGTTGCAGAGCTTTCTTTCAATTGAAAGAAGCTTCTCCTCCTATGCATTTACGCCATAGAGGTATTTAAACGTCTCTATCATATCTTCCCTTTCCCATCTTTCTTCCAAAGTACACATATTGAGATGTATACGTATGTCCCCATATGCCTTAAGACGAAGTCCACTGACCATTCTGATAGCCACCCGCTGCACCGACTCCATCCTGTTTATATCCTTTTGAAGGTGTGGTCTCCAGAATTGCACACAGTACTCAAAATTAGATCTCACCAAAGACATACAGAGGCACTGTCACCTCCTTCTTCCAGATGGCCATTCCTCTCCCTGTGCACCCAAGCATTCTTCTGGGGAAAACTACTGGTTATCCCTGGGAATACATATAGCATGGTGTCTGGCTACTTTTTAGATATCAAACCATACTGAAACTCAGCACTCACAAGAAATGATTATATAATAATCAAAAATATAGTGGTCATAAATCCAAATACTTAATTTTATTAATTACCTATTTGTTTTTTTATCTTTTTATGATTCTTATAATTTTTTATATTTTATATCTTTCATACTTTGCTTTACTTAACAAATATGGTGATTTATATATGAAATTATCTCCCCAAGCTCAATAGACAAAAAAGAAATTATGATGATTGAAAGAGCTCAGATTCAAAGCAAAATTCTTTCATCATCACTCCTTTATATTAATCACACATGGACTATGGACTCTGCTAAAGAATATTAGATAATATGAAGGAGCAATGATGAAAGGATTTTGCATTGAATTTGAGCTCCTTCAATCATCATAAAAACATTTTTGTCTATTGAGATTGGGTGATAACAAAATATAGTGATTTATATATGAAGTCCACTGACCATTTTGGTAGCTACCTTTTGCATTGACTCCATCCTGTTGATATCCTTTTGAAGGTGTAGTCTCCACAATTGCACACAGTACTCTAAATTAGGTCTTACCAAAGACTTATACAGAGGCACTATCACCTCCTTCTTCCTGATCGCCATTCCTTCCCTAACAGAGTAGTCTAATGGTTAGAGGCACCAGCGTTTGATTCCCCCTTGTAGCCTTCGGCAAGCCACTTAACCCTCTATTGCCTAGGAAGAAAGGCCTGGCAATCTACTTCTGGTCACACTGCCAAGAAAACCCAGCAGCTGCTGGGTCACCAGGAGTCAGCATTGACTCAAAGGCACACATTGCATACATGAAGTCAACTAAAGGAACATATGAAAGATATAAAAAGAGAGAATTACAAGAAGATAGACACATATAAGATAAAAAATAGATTATTTGGGATTTATCACTGCTATATTTTTTAATATTTGTTTAATATTACTTTTGGGATATGCCAGTAGGGTGTGTCAATTTTAGAGATGTCATAATTTTAAAAAGCACTAGTGAAAAAATGGTACAATTTCATTTGGCAAATCAGCAACTAGCTTTAAATTTTGTGTAATATGTTATTTACCTACCTGTAATTTCTAGGAAATTGCGCAAAAATACACAAATTACTGAAATGTGTTTAAGTGCTCTGATAATTGTTTTTATGTGTTTGCATTGCATATTCATGCCTTTTGTGCCTCAATTATCAATTTATCTTATTTATTTCTGTGTTGGGGTTCACATGGTGAACAGATTCAATATAAAAATAAATAGCAATTGGACACAAGGTCCCAGGCATCTCCTTTATTGCTGCAACTGATGAAAGAACAGTGTGACGAAGTAAGGAAGTTTTGCCCACTTGAGAGTCAAATCACACTCCCAGGAACTCCAGGGACTGGAAATGCAACAGCTGGCTCTTTCCCTGATTGAACACCCAACCGAGGCTTTCCTAAAAGGACACCACCTGAGATAAGAGCCAATCATCTAGATATGGATGGTCACAGATCCATCGGCACCACAGCACCACAGCCGCCACCACCATGTCCTTGCAGAACGTCCCTGGAGCAGTAGAGAGCCTAAAATGGAGGGTGGCAAACTGATAGTGAGAGGCAAACACAGCAAAATGCAGATATATTTGCTGATCTGCCTGGAATGGGATATGGAAATATGCCTCGGCCAGATCGAGAGAAGCCAAGAATTCCCTTCGGGGCACTACTTGGATCACAGAGCACAAGGTTTCCATCAGGAAGCGCAGGACAAGCAAGTGCTCATTGACCCCCTCGAGAACCAGAATAGACCAGAAGGAAACGTCTTTTTGTTTTGGACACCGTGAAATAAAAGGACTATCTGTCCTTGTCCCACTCATCCAGAGGGATGGGCACCACCACCTTTAGGTGCAGCAACTTCTCCAAGGTGGTCTGCACAGCAGCACTTTGGATCGCAGACCCAGAAGGGAAGATGATGAAAGCAGCAAGAATCGGCTCTTTGCATTCCAGGATATAGCTGAACTGAATGGTGTCTAGCACCCAGCGATCTTTGGTAACCCGGATCCATTCCTGAAAGAAAAGGTGAAGCCTGCCTCCAATCAGAGGAACCAGGGAATGTGCTCCCCAAACCTTCATTGCACAGCCCAGGAAGGGCCTCCTCTGGAGGGGACAGAGTTCCTGGGCCAATGTGCTTCACGAAAGGGCTGAGAACAAGCCCGAAGTCCATAAGGGGAAGAAGGGCTCTCTAGGCCAGTAGCAATGGAATTACTGAGACCCCTGGGAGTCCGACCAGGGCTCTCAAGAGGGGCAGGCAAAGGCTGACAGAAAAGGAGCTCCTGCTTGCTACACAGCCCCATGGACCTGTCCTCTAGAAGGTGAAAGATTTTGTCTTGCCCAGGTCCTTTATCTGCTTCTCTCAATCGGACCCAACACAAGCGCCCCTCTAAGGCCAGATGGCCAACCAAGCTTTGGAAGAGGAGTCCACTGCCCATAGGCATCTCGCTTGCCACAGGCCAAACAACATTTCCTGGAAGAAGACAGAGTTGAGGCAAGTATCACAACAGTGGGTGCTAAGGCTGCAGTGGCCCAAAGGCACGTGTTAACTGCACTTTTATTGCAATGCATGTCATAGGCACTAGGGTAGGAACGCATGTTGGAGTTGCTCAGGCAGAACAAGTGCAGGACTACACACCCGCCAGGTGCACAATATTAAAAACACTACTAGTACATGCAGAAAACAGTGTGAAACCACCACACAGTGCCAACTGTTGCCAGCAGTCCACCCCAAATTGCGTCCCACAAAGACAGAATTGGGACACCCCAACAAGGACAATGATGAGGTCAAGCCTTGGTACTCACTCCCTGAGAGCCCCAGGCAGAGGATCCATGCCAAGCTCAGCTTTACTCCCCTGAAACTGTTTCTCTGACTTGCAACACTGCATGTAAGCTGGCTGGCAGGCAGAATCCTCTGAGAGCCTTCTGCAATCTTGGGGAGAGAGCAGGGGGGAACAGAGATGGAGGAAGGGGGCATTGAGGTTGTGTGAGGCTGCTGAAGTCTTCCATCCTTCCAGATCATTCCAATTTTCTGCTGCTCAACGGGCTCTTATCCAGGTTAAGAGCTGAACCAATTTTCCCTCCTCCTATGACTACCAAAAGGACTGCAGTCTAGTGGAGCTTCCCACGTTGCAATCTCACTCAAAGTGGTCTGACACCAGGGCCAGCCCGTCCACTAGGCGAGCTAGGCAGCTGCCTAGGGCAGCCGGCCCGAGTGGGCAGTGGCAGCAGCAGCACACATGGGAAGTCATGCCCCCCCCCCTTCCAGCTCCTGCAAATTCTGTTTTGGGGGGAGGCGAGCAGCAGCAGTATTAACAATAGCGGCAGCAAATAAACACTGCTTTTGAAAATACTGCTGCTGCCTGCCTCCCCCTCAAGACGGAATCAGCGGCAGCTGGGGGAGGGGGGCAGCATCAAATGGGGGGGGGGGTGGCATCAGCAAGGGGGGGCGACAAGGCCGGGGTTTTTGCCTAGGGTGGCAGAAACCTTTGGGCCAGCCCTGTCTGACACAAGTGTTTTTTTATCAATCTTTTCCTCTCAATTCTTTAGATTTCTTCAGAGAGGAGAAAATCCATCCAGCATCTGTTGGAGACAAAGAAGTATAGAGGAGACCTCTGGTGACTGAGGTAGATAGAGGCTAGAGAATAATGTCATTGAAACCTGTGCTTTCCATTGGTTCTTTGTCTCCACCAATCTGCTGGTAGGGGAATCCAACAACCCACTTGTCTGGACTGGTCTAGCAAGACAATATGGAATGAATCATTATTGTTTTCTGTCTCCACCTGCTGGATGAAAGGAACTTTACCCAGGACCATTATGAAAAGCAGGGCCATAGTAAGGACTATGAGAGCGGTGCAGTTGCATAGGATGCAGATATGGAAGGGGCACTGATGTCATCACTGGGGCTTCCAGCAAGCCTGATAAGAGCAAGTTCCAGTGCATGATTGGATGAGGGGGTGCTAGCTTCATGAGTCACACAGAACACATGTCTAGCTTGCTACAGCTATGATGGAAAGAACATGCCAACAAGTGGTGGTTTACCTTCTTGCTGTGGTGATGACATAATAGGTAGATGATAGCAGTTCTCAGCCACAAAAGGCCTAACACTCTGAAATCTGTACTGACATCCTGGGAAAGTTGTCTCAAAACTGCATTCCAACACAGAAATGAGAGAACATTCCCATTATTCAATCGTCTCTCCCTTCAAACAAGAGAGTTCAATGAAACTGAAGTTTGATTGCTATCATGGTCACTAGGGACAAGATGGAGAAAAATAAAAATCAATTGAAGGAATCAGAGATCAAAAAGAATGTCCTAGACCATGGAATTCTTCTTGCACATAATATCTCAATAAAATGTGAAATAGATATGATGTTATAGATATCCTGCGAGCATTGAAAGACAGATGCGCCCACCATGCACTGTGCAATTTTTCTAAAGGTCACAAGACAGGAGAACTCCATTGCCAAAAATCTACAATTACCCACTTGATGGGTGCCAGCTGCTGTGAGCCTTCAGTTGTTTCAGATGGGCACTGTGACTCCCCAGTACCACGCTGAGTTCATCATGAAAGCCTCATGAAATAATCTTTCCTTAGATTTGCTGCCCCCACTGTATGACAAGCAGTAGCATCCATGCTATATCAATTAAATAGAGCATCTACCATTTATGTTTGAAATATTGTAAACAGCCTCCTTGAATCTCTAGATAAATTTGCACCAGGAATCAGCCATAGATTGTATTGCCCACACATTACTTCATTTTGACAGTCATGTTATTTATTTATTTATTTATTTTTTTATATACCACGCTATTCTGCATCAGTGCAGTTTACATTGAACAAACTGAAATTACATTGAACAGGGCATTATAACTTGGAGATAACTATTTTACAGGGAACATGGGCTATGGAGGGTTTAAGTGGCTTGCCCAAGACCACAAGGAGCACCTGTGGGATTAGAAACCCCAGTCCTTCCGGCCCAAGGTTGCTGTCCTCTAGTAGGATTTGAACCACCGACCTTCCGGCCTGAAGTACCTTGCCCCAACCACTAGGCCACTCCTCCACTCCATTGGTTACATAAACATCATAGCTAATATAGACCAATCGGATGTAGCATTTGAAGTCATTTGGAACACTGTCCTGCCATAGCTGTTTTTGAAGGGACTTAAAGGAGAACACCTTGGTGAGTCTCAACAATCGCAGCACATAGCTGCTATCATTGCTAAAAATAAAAAAAGAAAGCATTCTTCCTTCCAGGTGCACTCCTGTAATACTGCTTCAGATTTTGTCTAAATTTGTTTACTAAAAATGCCAAATATGATTAATACAGAGGTGATTTCCTGCAGGCCCTGCTCCAGTTATTTCTTCTAGAGCAGTGGTTCTCAACCTTTTTTGTACCGTGACCCCTTTTACCATTGGTCAACTTGTGGTGACCCCCAATGATAAAATCAAATGAGTCTCTCTTCCTTTACCGTTAACGCATTGTCGCTGTAATCATTTGTTGAATTATTAATATATTATAGGCCTTTGCAATATGTTTTTATTTATCAAATTTACTTATTTAAACCACAATAATTAATCACAATAACAAGTAACAATATTTGATTTCAAAATTATAATGATTTTGTAGTCAAATCACTAATATGAAATACAATTTTTTTTCTACCTTTGTTGTCTGACCAATTTATTCTCTGATCATGCTGGTCCTGATCTGAGGCTTCTGCTTTCCTGTGTTCTCTTAGCTCTCTTTCTGTGGTCTATGGTCCATCTGCCATTTCTTATCTCTTTTTTCGTTTTCTTCACTTCTTTCCATCAGCCTATTTCCAGTCCCAGTAACCCTCCCCAGTATCAGACCCTTTCCAGTCCTCACTCCCAGTACCTTCCAATGTCAACTTGCATTCCCATGACTGCCACTGGTGTCCATTCCCTTCTAGTACAAATACCATGGCAGCCCCTCTCAGATCCACTCCCTTCCAGTTCCATTCTCCCATCCCCTCGTATCAGCCCAATTGTCGCCTTAGCCCCCAGTTTTCTTCCAGGGCCAGCAGCTCTATCCTCCCCTCCCCACAATAAGCCCATTCCCAGTCGAAGCCCCCCAATCAGCTCACTTCCAGTGCTAGTCTCCCCTCAACCCCATTACCAGTGCTAGTCTCCCCTAATCAGCCCAATACCAATCCTACCCCCCCCATTAGCTCATTACCAGTCCTAGCCTCCCCTCATCAGCTCATTTCCAGTGCTAGTCCCTCCTCAACCCCATTACCAGTGCTAGCCTCCCCTAATCAGCTCATTTCCAGTGCTAGTCTCCCCTCAACCCCATTACCAGTGCTAGTCTCCCCTAATCAGCCCAATACCAATCCTACCCCCCATTAGCTCATTACCAGTCCTAGCCTCCCTAATCAGCTCATTTCCAGTGCTACTCCCTCCTCAACCCCATTACCAATGCTAGGCTCACCTAATCAGCCCATTACCAGTCCTAACCTCCCCGATCAGCTCACTTCCAGTGCTAGCCCCCCATCAGTCCATTACCAGTCCTACCCCCCTATCAGCACATTACCAGTCCCAGCCCCCCCTTGATCAGTCCATTACCAGTCCTAGCCTTCCCTAATCAACCCATTACCAGTCCTAGCCCCCCCCATCTGCCCATTATAATCCTAACCCACACTGTCTCTCCCCTCTGTCCAGCATTTATTGCCCGTCTGTACAGTATGTCCCCCTGTCTCTTCCCTTTGTCCATGTCAGCCTCCCTCCCTCTCTCCCTCCATCCATCAATGTCAGCCCCCCTCTCTACATCCTTCAACGTCATCCACCCCTCCCTCCCTCCCTCCATGTCACCCCACTCCCTACATCCATCAATATCAGCCCCCCTCCCTCCATGTCAGCCCTCCCCTCCCTCCCTTCATTCATGTCAGCCACCCTCTATCTCCATGTCAGCCCTCCCTGTCCATGTCAGACCCCTCCCTCCCTCCATCCATCTATGTCAGCCCCATTGCAGGTTCCCTGCCCCCTCCTCCCCTCTCCCTGTCTGCCTGCTGCTGCCCTGCTGTTCTTCTGCAGCTGCGGCTCCCTGCCTCTTAGGGAACTGCGGCTGTGCCAATAAAACCGCTGCGGAGCCTTCCTGTCTCTCGATGGGCTCCGTGCAGCATTGTCCCGCCTTCAAAGGAAGTGGCTTTGGAGGCGGGACAATGCTGCACGGAGCCCATCGAAAGACAGGAAGGCTCCGCAGCGGTTTTACTGGCACAGCCGCGGTTCCCTAAGAGGCAGGGAGCCGCTGCTGCAGAAGAAGGGAAGCGGTGAGTTTGCCGCTGCCGAGAAGCGGACTCGGCAGTGGCAGCAACTTGGGTGCTTTTTTTTTTTTTAACAGCGGAGTGAGGTGAGGCAAGGCGACCCCCGCTAAATCCTGTGGCGACCCCCGTGGGGGTCGCGACCCACAAGTTGAGAACCGCTGTTCTAGATGGTGCTGCAGGGCCCTCAAACAAGGTTCCTGCCAAGTTTCATGGAAGTCCTCTGCCAGTAGGGGGGAGGTATTACACAAGAAGCAGGCACCTCCCCCTTCTGGCAGCAGCATGGGCGGAGGACTCTCACATAGTTCGGCAGGAATGTTGCTCAAGAGCAGTAGGACAACTTCTCTGCTCACTTCCTTCCCTGGGTTATAGGTAGGTATAATTGTATTGGTTCAACTATCCTTATTACCCTAGCAACCTTACATAATTTAATAACTTTAAATAGCTAAAAGAAATCTAAGATGCAGACAGCACTCCTGCAGCAAGATGGAGGCTATCAAAGTCTTTTGCACTGAGTGTTACATGTATGATGTTCTCCCAGTTGGTGAGAGGTCTTATATGTGCACTGAGCTCTTTGCTCTCAGGGAACATCCATTCTCTAGAGTAGCGCACTTGGAGGAGCTGAGGCAGAGAGGTAAATAGACCAGATCTACAGGGATATAGTAGAGATGTTCCACCTCCAGTCTGGCAACCTCTCTGCTGCCATGGAGGAAAGAGGTCACGTGACAGGAGGGCATCACCTTGGGGTGACAGGAAGTGATCCTGTAGCCAGGACCTGTCCTCTAGGTTATATAGTACCATCTCACACTGAGGATGTGCCCATGAGGGAAGGGTTAGGATGGCCATTATAGTGGGTGATTCGATCATTACGCATGTAGATAGCTAGGTGGCTGGTGGACATTTGGATCGCCTGGTAACATGCCTGCCTGGTGCGAAGGTAGCAGACCTCACGTGCCACCTAGACCAGGTTTTAGATAGTGCTGGGGAGGAGAATGCTGTCTTGGTACATATAGGTACTAATGACATAGGAAAATATGGAAGATTGGTTCTGGAAGTCAAATTCAGGTTTTTAGGTAGAAAGTTGAAATCCAGAACTTCCATGGTAACATTCGCAGAAATGCTTCTCGTTCCAAGCACAGCACCCAAGAGGCAGGCAGAGCTCCGGGTCTCAATGCGTGGATGAGACAATGGTGCAAGGAAGATGATTTCGGATTTGTTAAGAACTGGGCAACATTCTGGAGAAGGGGGAGCTTTTCTGAAAGGATGGTTTCCACATTAACCAGGGTGGAACCAGGCTGCTGGCATTAACCTTTAAAACGAAGATATAGCAGCTTTTAAACTAGATAATGGAGGAAAGCCAATAGTCACCCAAGAATGGATGGTTCAGAATGATGTATTCTTGAAGGATACTAACAAAACAGAGAAGTCAGGGCATCCCAACAGAGAGGTTCCAATAAAGGTAAAAGTAACCCAGGTGCCTTTAAGCAAAAATCAGCCAGAGTTGAAAGATTCCAAATTAACCCTGTCATCAAATAGCTTGACTGTTAATTTTAGCAAAAAACAAACCTTGAAATTATTGTATGCAAATTCTAGAGGTCTAAAAAATAAGATGGGAGAGTTAGAATATATAGCAATGAATAAAATATTAGATATAATTGGCATTTCAGAGACCTGGTAGAAGGAAGATAATCAATTGGACACGGTGATACCAGGCTACAAACTATATTGCAAGGACAGGGTAGATCCCATTGGTGGGGGGATGGCTCTATATGTTAAAGAGAGCATCAAGTCAAACAGGATAAAGGTTTCAGAGGAAACAAAGTACACTGAAGAATCTTTATGGACAGAGGAAGGGAATGGCAGTGGGGGTGTACTACCATCCTCCTGGACAGAATGTACAGACAGATGATGAAATGCTAACAGAAATTAGGGAAGCTAGCAAAGTTTACAACACAGTCATAATAGGAGATTTATCTTTATTGTCAGCTTGATATACCACTCACACCAGTGGTACCAGAGCGGTGTACAAAATTGTTTAAAAATAAATACTGCTTTTGAAAGGAAACGGAACGCCGGTACTCAGATAGGAAAGAAATAGAAAAGTAGGGCAATGACAGCAGACAGTGGAGGGCTATGACACAGGGGAGGGGTGCCAACAGAAAACTCAGCGGGGGGGCAGGAGCCAGGGGAGAGGAGGGAGGGGTAAGGTCAAAAGCTGTGCAGAAAAGGTGGGTCTTCAGTTGGGCCTTAAAGGTGGTAAGGGAGTGTTCCAGGTGGAGGACAGGTGGGAGTGAGTTCCAGAACCTGGGGCCATCACATCAGGACACGCTATGGAGATAAAGTTTCCAAATTAAGCAAATGACTGCTTCATGGAGCAGATGGTTCAGGAACTGACACCCAGGGATGCTATTTTAGACCTAGTCCTCAATGGAACGCAGGATCTAGTGTGAGAGGTAACTGTTTTAGGCCAGCTTGGCAATAGCGATCATAACATGATCACATTTGATTTAATAAATGGAGGCAGGATAACAAGGAAATTGACTGTGCTAACATTTAACTCTCAAAAAGGAGACTATAATAAAATGAGGAAAATGGTTAAGAAAAAACTAAAAGAAGCAACTGCAAAGTGTAAGAGTTTACATCAGGCTTGGGCGTTATTAAAAAAATACTATCTTGGAAGCCCAGACCAGATGTATTCCATGCTTTAAAAAAGATGGAAGGAAGGACAAACAACAGTCAGCATGTCTTAAAGATGAGGTCAGGAAGGCTGCTATAGCCAAGAGGAAATCTTTCAGAAAATGGAAAAAAGAGCCAAATGATGAAAACAGGAAACAGCATTGCAAGGCACCGATAAGGCAAGCAAAGAGAAAATTTAAAAAGAAGCTTGCCATGGAAACAAAATCGCATAATAAAAATGTTTTCAAATATATTTGTAGCAAAACACCTGTGAGGAAGTCAGTTGAACCATTAGATGATGGAAGGGTAAAAGGTGCACTGAGAGAGGACAAGGAAATAGCAAAGAGACTGAATGAATTTTTTGCTTTAGGGGTATGTTTACTAAACCGTCTTAATGTTACCGGCGCTAATTGCAGCGTTAATGTGAAGAATGCCATATAAGGTAGTGGGCGTTCCGGAGGGAAGGTTGCAAGGAATTGGTATTGTGCGATAGTGGACGCCGTGGTACGTTAACGCACGTTAACCCTAAGTTCATGCCAACACAGTGCTAGAAGCTATGAAGATGTAGCCCAGTCTTCCGGCCCAAGGTTGCTGTCCTCTAGTGGGATTTGAACCCCCAACCTTCCGGCCTGAAGTACCTTTCTCCAACCACTAGGCCACTCCTCCACTCTTGTGGGAACACCCCTAATAAGGCCTGATGTGCTATAAATGCGTCCAAGACTAAAATGAAATCACAAATGATGTCGCAATAAATTAGATCTAATGGAGAAGCAATTAGCATCCAAGATAATAAACCAGTTGAGCCCCTCAAAATCGTTCCAGCACTGAGTGTGAAATGAGCGGTAGATTGTAAATGTTATTATAAACCTGGAAACCTGGTAAAGGTGAGGGCGACTTTCATACTTCGGACACATCTTGCGAAGAGAGAGATCATTAGAGAAAGACATCATGCTTGGCAAGGTAGAAGGTCAACGCAAGAGAAGCAGGCCGGCAATGAGATGGATCGATACAATATGAGCAGCTATGGGTGCCACTCTGTCAACATTGAACCACCTGACTGAAGACCAAACACAGTTTAGATCAACTATCCAGAGGATTGCCTTGAGTTGACACCAACTCGACAACACTTAAGAACAACCAACAAAGGCGGGGGACAAGTCGTCAGGGGGACCCAGATTAATAAAGTGACAAAAAACAGCATGATTGGTGATGTGTGTGGATTAATAAACAGAGTTTTCAAAAAAAAAATTGCAAGTGAAAAGTGAAGGCATGCTTCTCCTGCGCACCCGGAGAGTAATCTCTGCACTGTATTGTACCAAAATTGGAAAATAAATCAAAGGAGTAACTTCACTAATGTGATTAAGATGATAACGGCATTTGGAGATCGAATGAAAAAAAGAGGGAAGCATACGCAAACCAAAATTGAGAACTGGGACACCAACTATACCAATTAACCAAACATATCGAAACTGTCTGGTCAGCTCTCAGAAGAGCAGAGGGATTGCCCAAAGGAGATCTAAAAAATGCATGATAAATCCATCATTCCAAGGAGCAAAATGGAGAGGGGGAAGAAGGGAAGAGGGAAAAGGGAGGAAGGGGAGTTAAAAATGGGAAATTAAAGGCAAATATAATAAGAAAAGGTATAAAAAAGGGTCAAATTGAAAATCCATAGAACCACCAGTTAAAATGACCAGCTGAAGAAAACCTATATAATACAAGCCACAGGCCAAACTGCCCAAGAGAGGGTGTTATACAGCATAACATCAAAAAATGAAAAAGTAAAAATAAAACCATCTATAAAAAGGTAAAAATGGGGGAGACCACGTGATGTGGTGAGCTCGGAAGGTCGCTCTTGGCTCGAGCTCCGGACTTCCCAGCTCTTCACCGGCAAATTTCGCCGTTTCTAGAGGCGTGAATTGGCTGTAGCGACCCCTCAACTATTGCGGAGTAGTAGAGATGGAGACAAAGGGGAAAAGGAGCATGGCCTTAGCCGTTAAGTCCAGCCGGAGGGAAAAAGAACAAGGCCTGGGACAGCAAAAAATGGCGGACTCACCTGAGAAATCCGGCCCTACAATCCCAGGCCCTGCCGGGCTGTCTGTGGAAGGGATTTCAGCGGCGGTCTCAGGCGCGCTCTCCGCACAATTTGACCTCCTGCAGAGTAAATTGGATGCGGTGCAAAGTTCGGTGGAAGCATTTGGATCCCGACTGCAGCACGCGGAGGAACGAATCGTGCAAGTGGAGGAGGAGGTACAGGGCCTGATGCAGAAGCTGGGGCAAGTACAGGAAACGCTGAAAGCGCAAGACAGTAAAATTGATGACCTCGAGAATCGCTCGAGAAGAAACAATCTACGCTTCCTAGGAATCCCTGAATCTGTAGGGGATAAAGAATTGAGGCCCTATCTTGAATCGCTGGTGAGTGAGCTGATCGGGGGCGAGGGAGAGCAGGTACAAGTTATTATGGAAAGAGTCCATAGAGTAGGCCCGAAGACCACGAGGGACCTGCGGCCCAGGATTGTTCTGGCAAAGTTTTTGCAGTTCGGGCAGAAGGAAGCAGTGCTAAGGGAGGTCCGCCGACGAGGCACTATGGAAGTGGGAAATATAAAGATTCGTATTGCCCAGGATTACTCCGTGGCACTAAGCCAAAGGCATAAGGCTTATGCACCAATTTGCCAGATATTGATTGCAGCGAACGTGCGATTTACAGTGCAATATCCAGCACGCCTGCACGGGGTGAATGCAGGCAAACATCAAGCCTTTGATTCGGCGGCGGATGCTCTGGACTATGTAGAGAAGCTAGAGAAACTGAATAATAACCTGCAGACGGAACAGCCTGGGTCTTCCTGAAGTATTACTGAACAAGGACATGTAACCACGGAGGCCTGCTAAGGCGGTGACCTGTGGCTGAGTTTACCAGGAGGGTTGGCTGGCTCTCCAGCAGAAAGAGCCTGTGGAAACCTCCTGGAAAGGCTTATAGACGGGAGAGCAATGCAGTGCCACAAGGCAGTGCGGCTAAGGCCTGACTGTTTACTGACAGAGTTTTTCTTTTGCCAAGTTATAAGATACTGTTGTGTTGTTGTATGGTTTATGGCAGGTGAATACAGTAAAAAAAAAAAAAGTGGGAGGGGGGGTGCTTTATCTTAAAAGGGCAGAGGGGGAGTTGGGGAGTCCGGACACATCCAGTGTGGTTGAATGGTAAGTGGAGGGTTATTGGGTTGGGAGAGAGAATTTGGAGGGGGGATGCAGAAGGGGGGGGGGGAAGGGAATGGGAGTATTTGTAAAAGGGGACATAGGGAGCGGAAGGAGGAGGGAAGCGAAAGGGGGTGGGAGGGAGGAGGATGGGTAGAGACGAGGGGGGGACAGAGTTTAGAGGGGGGGGGGGACCGAAATCGCAATCCTAATATTATAGAGAGAGAACGCAGACAAGTGCTGGGAGGGTTTTTTTTGGAGGAGCTCCAGGCTGGGAGAGCTCTCCAAGTAAACGTAAAATTATCTGTGTTGATCAGACCTAGAGTTGATATATTGCCCTGAAAATAATATCCTGGAATGTATGTGGCTTGGGCAGCCCCGTTAAACGATATAAAATATTGAAAGCTCTGGCACGGCAGAAGTGTGATATTGCGCTACTACAAGAAACTCACCAGACGGCTGCAGAACATGCCAAGCTGTGTAGAGACTGGGTGGGTCAAGTATGGGGAGCTCCGGCACTGGGTAAAAAAGGTGGGGTGGCAATTTTGCTGCATAAAAGGGTGCGCTTTACCATTAAGCGGGAGGTGGTTGATCCTAATGGGCGATTTCTACTGCTGCATGGAACCTTAGAAGATAAGGAGATAATATTAGGAGACCTATACTGCCCCAATGTCTTGGATTCTGCATTGTATCACCGACTGGCTGCAAAGGTGGAGCAGCTACCGGAAGTCCCACTACTTTTAGGAGGTGATTTTAATGGGGTGTTTGAAGTAGAGCTGGATACTGCGACGGGGAAGGGGACACGGGACAGGAGGCAAACTGCTGAGGTGATGCAGCAGTTTCGAACACAATTGGGCTTAGTGGACCCCTGGAGATTGCTGCACCCCGCAGAACGTGATTTTACCCACCAGTCTAGAGCACACGGGACCAGTGCCTGAATTGACTATCTGCTGATTTCAGAAACGTTGTTTGCTCAGGTGGGGGAAGCGCAAATCGGCCCCATAGAAATCTCAGATCATGCTTTCGTTTGGCTGGAACTGTGGTGGGGGGGGGGGGAGGGGAGAAGTAGTCACCATCGCCTATGGAGATTCCCCTTAGAGTTGTACAACGATAACCAGTTTCAATATTTTTTGCGTCACCGCTGGCAGGACTTTGAAATGAATCATCGGGGTCATGCGGATGACCTAGAGCTCTTATGGGAGACTGCCAAGGTCGTACTTAGAGGTGATATAATTGGCTTTGCGGCACGGAAGCGTAGATTGATGGCGGAACAAATTATTAGACTTGAGCACCAAGTAGCGCAGGCTACTGTACAAAATCGGAAAAAATTATGGGAAACCCAGGTAGCCCTAAATGAGGTACTCCATCAGAGGGCTAAGAAATCACTATTGTACTATAAATATAAATTATACTGTTACGGTGATAAACCCGGCAAGCTTTTGGGGAGATGTCTGAAAAGCCAGGGTGGTGCGAGATTGGTGGCGGCAATTAAGGACGATCGCGGGAACCTCCATCGGAATAGTGAAGCAATAGCCGGAGTTTTTAAGGCTTTCTATCAAACGTTATATGAGGCGGAGGAAATGTCTCTCCCTGTAGAATGGAGGAATATTTGCAGGGATTAGATCTGCCTCAAATAAATGTAGAGCAACGGGCCCGGTTGGACCGACCGATAACTGAGCAAGAGGTGCAACTGGTGATTTCAAAGGCCTGCTGTTATAAGGCCCCCGGCCCAGATGGCTATGGAGCAGAGTTTTACAAACTGCTGTCCGCTTCGGTGGGTCCTCTCTTAACAGCCACGTACCAGTGAAGGGCAGATAGCGGTACTATGAGATGGGGGAGTAACCAGGCATACATAACGTTAATTCCCAAGCCGGGCAAGGATCCAATCCAGGCGGCCTCGTACCGACCCATATCTTTATTGAACTTTGACATGAAGATACTGGCTAAGGTACTTGCGGACCGCCTGGCGAAGGTATTGGGCGAGGTGATACACGAGTCACAGGTGGGATTCGTGAAAGACCGCTATACGGTGCGTAATCTGCGTAAGATTATAACATCCCTGGAGTGGGTGCAAGAGCGCCAGTTGCAGTCCCTCTTAGTGAGCTTCGATGCGGAAAAAGCATTCGATAGGGTCAATTGGCAATATCTGCATAGCTTGCTGCCTCGATATGGATTGGGAGAGTCTTTCTGTGCGATGGTGCAATGTCTCTACATAAACCTGACGGCTAGGATGCTGTGCAATGGAGCTCTGTCGGATCAATTCTGCCTGCACAGAGGTACCAGAGTCCCTTGTCCCCGTTGCTATTTGTCCTATCCCTGGACCCTTTGATTCGCAGAATAGAACTAGACCGGCAGATTCGAGGGGTTGGTTTTGGTAGATATGGGTTCAAGATCTCGGCATTTGCGGATGATCTGCTGGTGCACTTGCTTTCCCCTAAGGAATCTCTCCCCGATTAATGGCAGAGTTTGAGTCATTTGGTAGTTTTGCGGGTCTTCGTATAAATAAGGATAAATCAGAGGCACTGGATATTTCTGGGCGGCTCCAGGAGACTTGGGGGGGGAATTTTCCCTTAAAATGGACGGCTAATAAGTTTGTCTACTTGGGAATTGTATTGACAAAAGCACCGCAAGACTTATATAGGGTTAACTTTGAGAAAATTTTGACTAAAGTGCAACTTCAACTGACGGCGTGGAGTCCCCTCCCACTGTCTTTATTAGGACGAGTGGCGGAGGTAAAAATGGTAGTCCTACCGCGAATATTATACCGGATGCAGACCTTGCCGGTTTGGTTACTCCGCCGAGATCTCTATAGCTTAGAACGGGAGATACAGCGGTTTCTGTGGAAAGGGGCACGACCCCGTATCCCGATGAGCCGCATGATAGGAGCGTGGGATAAGGGTGGGCTTGGACTCCCTGATTTTTGGCTTTATGCGCTGGCTTGTCAGGCTCGCCATCTGGGCGACTGGCTGGAGGAAACAGAAACGTATACGCCTAGAGCACTGGAGGAGGAGTGGGCAACCCCTTATTCGCTGCTAGCGGTTCTACACATGGACACTGCCCAATTGCCGAGTCGACTCAGAAGGAGTAGTATGTTTACTTCTATGCGACGTGCATGGCGTCAATTGAATGCCTACTGGCAGAGGGATTGGAAGGTATCGAGCTGGCTACCGCTGCAAGGGAATGCAAATTTTACGCCAGGATCCGAGACGAGGGTTTTTCATTTATGGAGCAAGCAGGGGATAAGAAGTGTAGGTCATGTGGTTGATCTTTCTGGTAAATGTAAGCCCTTTCCCTTGTTGTGCGAGGAGTATGAATTGAGCTCTTCCCACTGTTTTGTCTACTTGCAACTTTCCCATTATGTGGATGGCTTACCTAACACGGAACTTAGTGTCGACAGATCGGCACAAATTCTCAAATTTTTTGATATTGGGGGAGATGACCCTCCTTCAATAGCGGGGTTGAAAACTAGGTTAGAGTGTTTTTGGGCGGAGGCAGATTTTAGTGCTGTGGAAAGGGCATGGAGATTGGAATTAGGCCGGGAGATGTTGCCGGGTTCTGTTAAAAAAGCCCTGGGGAGGATAAGGGACTTGGTAGAGGGTGCCAGGTGGAGAGAAATACAATATAAATCAATTTCCCGAGTGCATTTTTCACCTAGGCGGGCTTTGCACAGCCATATTACCCAAGATGGGAGTTGCCCTAAGTGTTCCGAGCAGCTAGCTGACTTAACCCATATTCATTTTTATTTATTTATTTATTTATTTAACAGTATTTCTAAACCGCCTTATCTTAATAATCAAGTTGGTATCACAGCAAGCAATCAGGTAAAGTGTGTGTGTTGTACATGCAGTGAGGATGAAACTTAGTTGTGTGAGGGCTGTGTTGGGTGCTTGATTTGTTTGAGCTATGTACAAGGTGGGCTATTTACAGTGGTGCTAAAAACACATTTTATATACATACAGTTGTTTAGGAGGATTGGAGTGCTGTTATCCATTCTCTTAGGTTATGTGATGTGACCATAGTGCTCTATGAACAGCATGGTTTTCAGTTGTTTTCTGAAGTCTTTGAGGTCTGGAGTTGCCCTTAGATCGTCCGGTAGATTGTTCCATATTGTTGGAGCAGCCATGGAGAGAGCTCTGTCTGTTGTGTCCTTGCGTGTGTGCTTGTATTCATTTGGGGTACTGACTCGGTTGCGTGTTTGACTTCTTCTAGGACGTGCGCTGGTTTCCGGTTGTATGAGCGTGTGGAGGCTGTTGGCTGATGTGTGCTCTTTTATCTTAAATAGGTTTATGATAGTCTTGTATCTGATGCGAGCACTGATTGGGAGCCAGTGTAAGTCCTTTAATGTAGGTGTGATGTGCTCCTGCCTAGCGGCTCCGGATATGATTCGAGCTGCAGTGTTTTGTGCCAGCTGGAGTGGTTTGAGAGCTTGTTTTGGTAGTCCAAGGTATATCGGATTGCAGAAGTCCAGTATTGGGGTTATCAGTGCTTGACAGACGGTACGGAAGTGTTCTGGAGCGAGGAGTGGTTTCAGTCTCCTGATGATTCGCATCCTGTAGTAGGCTTTTTGTATTGTTTTGTCTATGTGTGGTTTGAGGTTGAGTTTACTGTCCAGAGTAACCCCAAGGTATCTCACCTCTGATCTTATCGGTATCGTGGTGCTTTGTATCTTTATGTTTGGTGGGTGTATGAAGCTTTGGTTCCGAGTGATGATTAAAGCTTCGGTCTTGTTGTAGTTTATTGCGAGGTTGTTGTTTTGGCACCATTTCGCCATTTGGGTAAGGCAGTCTGTTATCTTAGAGAAGTCCGGGTTGTCGATTGATATCGGGGAGTATACCATGATGTCGTCTGCGTATATTGTGTATTGGATGTTGTTCTCTTTCATAATGTTGCATATTGGTTGGATGTAGATGTTAAAAAGGAGTGCTGAGAGTGCGGATCCTTGCGGTACTCCTTGTTGTACGTTTATGGGTCGGGAGGTGTCATGCCCCACCTTGACCTGTAGCTGTCTTTCGGTTAGGTACGAGTGGAACCATTTCAGAGTGGTACCGTGTATACCAGTGTTCTTTAGTCTCTCCAGGAGCATATTGTGGTCAACTGTGTCGAAAGCTGAGGAGATGTCGATGAAGATCATTATAATTCCATTCCTGGTGTTGTCAATTATTCTTATGATGCTGTCGAAGAGGTAGATCAGTAGAGTTTCGACTCCATGGTTGGGACGAAATCCGTGTTGGTTGTCGTCGAGAGTTCCGTGTTCGTCAATGTGTTCCTGAAGTTGTAGTTGAACCGTCTTTTCGATTATTTTTGCGAGGAAGGGTATGCTGGAGATTGGTCGGTATGCTGCTGGGTCCTTTTTGTCGAGAGTAGTTTTCTTTGTGATTGGTCTTACTGAGGCAAGCTTTAATTGCTGTGGCATGAGTCCTTGAGTGAGTGAGTTGTGTACCATTTTATGAATGGTTGGTATGAGGCTTGATTTGGTGGCTTTGACCCATGACACTGGGCAAGGGTCTGTAGGAGCAGTGCTTGTGTTGATTGTGGAGATGATGTGGGATATCTGTTCTTTTGAGGGTGAGTAGAATGTGCCCCAGGTTTTGGGGTGTACGTTCGTTCTGGTGGTTCCACTGGGTGTTGTGCGCTCTGTGGAGTGAAATTTGTCTTTGATGTGGTCGGCGAATTTCTGTGGATCCACTTGTATTTCTCTTTCTGCTGCTTGCTCTTTTGTCAGGGTTTTTACTATTTCGAAAAGTTCTCTGGGTTTGTTGATGGAAGAATTTATCAGGTTTGTGTGGAATTCTCTCTTTGATTGGTTGATGTGTTCATTGTATTGTTTTTGCTTTGTTAGGTAAAGATGTTGGTCGGAAGTAGTTTTGTTTTTTCTCCATCTCCGTTCAATTTTCCTGAGCTCCCTCTTTTCCTGTCGTATTTTTGCTGAGTACCATGGTTTGTTTTGTCTCTTGTTGTGGTGTTGATTCTTGGTCCTGTCAACGGATGGTTTGGCGGCGTTAGCTAGAACGCTGTTCCAGTTGGAAACTTGTTCCTCCAGGTCCTCTGAGTCAATGTTCAAGTGTTGTATTGTGTCCTGTATGAATTCGTCCTTGTCAAAGGACTTGAATCGTCTTTGTGTGTGTGGGATGTTCGCTCTTTCGCTTGTCCGGTCTTCTTGTGATTGCAGTTTCGTCTCGATTAAGTAATGGTCAGACCATGGTACTGGGGTGATGGTGGGTGTAGAGATTAGGTCTCTTGAAGTTAGGTAGTTTGATGCGAAGATGAGGTCTGGGGATGATCCAAGTCTGTGTGTTGGTGCATTGACTATCTGTGTGAATTGAAGTGAGGTCATTGCCTGAAGGAAGGCCTCTGCATCTTTTGTATTGGCGGACTTAAGGTTGAAGTCTCCGATTAGTAGTGCTGGTTTGTTGTTTGTTGTTATGGCACAGGCTTCTTCGAGTGTGAAGGCTAGTTCGTCGGGTGGAGCACGGGGTGCTCTGTAGGTTAGGCAGATTGCAATATTCTTGTTCTTGATGCTAATTGTGTTACACTGCTGTGTATCTGTGAGGTTCTGTGTCTTGAACTTGAGTTCTGTTTTTGCTATTATTAGGACTCCTCCTCCACGCTTGTGGGTGCGTGGGCAGTTGTATGCTGAGTAGTTGTTCGGTACTAGTTGGTTGAGTAGTACACTGTCGGTAGGGTTGAGCCATGTCTCTGTGATGCATATTATGTCGGGCTGTCGCTCTTCTATGTGGTCTACCAGAGTGTGTATCTTGTTGCAGACGGATCTGGCGTTTATGAGCTCAATTGTTGTTGTCTTTGTGGAAGAGGTTGTTGCTACATGTGCTTCCTTTGAGCCGGTGTTGGGGTTTGATTTGTGTCTGTTTGGTCTCTTTGCTTGGGAGGTTGCGAGTGTCTCTTTGTGTGTGTGTTGTGGACCGAGATATGGCAGTGCAGTTGGGGGGTACCATGGTGTGTTTGTTTGGGGGTAGTGGAGGTGTGTGGTCGGTGGGAGGAGTTGTGTGACTAGAAGGTATAGAGGGAGGAAGTATGTGGTGTGCATGTTGGTAGTTTGTGATGTTCTGATAGGGTGACGCCTGTCTCCTTAGGTCTTCGTCTGTTGTTTGCTTTTGGGGAGAGCTGTACTTGTTGCGGGAGCTTGTCCCGGGGATGTGGAGCTGGATCTGTTGCGGTGCGGGAGCCTGTCCCGTGGAGGGAGCCTGTCCCGTGGATGTGGAGCTGGATCTGTGGCGGTGCGGGAGCCTGTCCCGTGGAGGGAGCCTGTCCCGTGGATGTGGAGCTGGATCTGTTGCGGTGCGGGAGCCTGTCCCGTGGAGGGAGCCTGTCCCGTGGATGTGGAGCTGGATCTGTGGCGGTGCGGGAGCCTGTCCCGTGGAGGGAGCCTGTCCCGTGGATGTGGAGCTGGATCTGTTGCGGTGCGGGAGCCTGTCCCGTGGAGGGAGCCTGTCCCGTGGATGTGGAGCTGGATCTGTGGCGGTGCGGGAGCCTGTCCCGTGGAGGGAGCCTGTCCCGTGGATGTGGAGCTGGATCTGTTGCGGTGCGGGAGCCTGTCCCGTGGAGGGAGCCTGTCCCGTGGATGTGGAGCTGGATCTGTGGCGGTGCGGGAGCCTGTCCCGTGGAGGGAGCCTGTCCCGTGGATGTGGAGCTGGATCTGTGGCGGTGCGGGAGCCTGTCCCGTGGAGGGAGCCTGTCCCGTGGATGTGGAGCTGGATCTGTGGCGGTGCGGGAGCCTGTCCCGTGGAGGGAGCCTGTCCCGTGGATGTGGAGCTGGATTTGTGGCGGTGCGGGGGCCTGTCCCGTGGATGTGAAGCTGGATCTGTCGCGGTGCGGGAGCCTGTCCCGTGGAGGGAGCCTGTCCCGTGGAAGTGGAGCTGGATCTGTCGCGGTGCGGGAGCCTGTCCCGTGGAGGGAGCCTGTCCCGAGGATGTGGAGCCGGGTCTGTGGCGGTCGCCTTGGTGCGGGGGCCTGTTCCGTGGGGGGGAGGCCGGAGCTTTTATGGAGTGGGGGGGAGGCCGGAGCTTTTATGGAGTGTGTTGTTGAAGAGGGCGTTTGGTAGTGTGTGATGTATTATGTTCTGTGAGAGTTTTACTTGCGGTTTTGCTGTCCTCCACGGTCTGCTCCTCTGTCGGGATCCGTTGGTATGCAGTCGGTGCTGCTGAATTCCTGGGATGTTTCCTTCTTTTCGCCTCCGTGCCGCGCCTAAGGGCCACGCCAAAGGACCCTCTGGCGAGGCCCTCAGGCGCGGGCCCGCCAGGCGCGGGCGCGCCCTGCAGGGACGCCGCTTTTATCCCCGGCGGCTGCTCTTCTTTCGGGCTCCCACTGCCCGGATTGGGCGGGAGCTGGAGAGGGGGTGGAGACTCCCGGCAGCGGCGTCTCTGCAGGCAGGGACGCCGCTTTTATCCCCGGCGGCTGCTCTTCTTTCGGGCTCCCACCGCCCGGATTGGGCGGGAGCTGGAGAGGGGGTGGAGACTCCCGGCAGCGGCGTCTCTGCAGGCAGGGACGCCGCTTTTATCCCCGGCGGCTGCTCTTCTTTCGGGCTCCCACCGCCCGGATTGGGCGGGAGCTGGAGAGGGGGTGGAGACTCCCGGCAGCGGCGTCTCTGCAGGCAGGGACGCCGCTTTTATCCCCGGCGGCTGCTCTTCTTTCGGGCTCCCACCGCCCGGATTGGGCGGGAGCTGGAGAGGGGGTGGAGACTCCCGGCAGCGGCGTCTCTGCAGGCAGGGACGCCGCTTTTATCCCCGGCGGCTGCTCTTCTTTCGGGCTCCCACCGCCCGGATTGGGCGGGAGCTGGAGAGGGGGTGGAGACTCCCGGCAGCGGCGTCTCTGCAGGCAGGGATGCCGCTTTTATCCCCGACGGCTGCTCTTCTTTCGGGCTCCCACCGCCCGGATTGGGCGGGAACTGGAGAGGGGGTGGAGAGGGGGTGGAGACTCCCGGCAGCGGCGTCTCTGCAGGCAGTCTACATGCAATCCAAAATACCATCATTAACCAGCTACTCCCATCTAATTTTGTTGCTTTCACCAGCCATAGGCAAAATAAAAGAGGAGGAGGAGTACTCATCATCACTAGAACGGATCTCCAGTTCAAAATGGATGACTTCAACAGTAACAACAACCTAGAAACTGTATCAATCTCCAACAACATATGCTCCATAAACCTGATTTATAGAGCTCCATCAGCGGATCCAGATGACCTTTCATCCATAATAAACCTAGCATCCAATATCCAGGGTCCAAATAAACCTAATTGGATCTTAGGGGATATCAACCTGCCATCATTACAAGATAATCAAGCAACTGCATTCATAGAAGCCCTAGAGATCCTCAGATACACGCAACTGGTGCAAGAACCTACTCACGAGAAAGGTAACACTCTAGACCTCATATTTGCCCCACAGGTAATTCTTGATAAACCACAAAACATTATGCTATCAGTAACGGCAGTCCCCTGGTCTGATCATAAACTCATCACTTTTCAGATGCCTACCCTCAACATGTCACCAAGGCCCAAAATAGATACAAGCAAGACCACTAACCCAGCTGCCAGAAGTTTCCACCCGTTTAATAGAGAATGCATCCTCGCTGAAACATGCACTCTCATTAATGAGACTTTCTTAAACCTAGATGAATTGATCACCGCTTGGAACAGTAGACTCAGCTCAATCGCAATCCGTTCTCCAACAAACAAGGCCCCGAAAAAAAAATCATCAGCCCCATGGTTTACAGCCGACTTAAGGGCTTCACTAAACATTCTACGGAGACTGGAAAAGCGCTGGAGGAAGTCACGCACCAGTAGTGACAAGTCAGCATACATTCAACACCTGACTTCACATCGCAAAGAAATCTCAGACAGGATGAGGCAATACCATACAGACACCCTGAGACGGTCATTGAATAAGCCACATGATCTGTTTAACTTGGTCAAAACTCTTGCTAAAGAACCAACCCCTGAGCACCATGGCGATATTCACCCGCAAGACTATGCAGTCTACATGCAATCCAAAATGTGCAAGACCGACAAAATAATAATACCTGACCCCCTTGACGTGCAAGAGCACTCAGCATCACTAACATCCTTCTCTATACCTTCAAAGAAAATTATCAAAGATACCATCTTAGCCCTAAACACCACCACTGCACACACAGATCCTTGTCCGGCATTCTGGATAAAGGATCTGCGATGTGACCTCTCTCCTATTATAGCCAACATCATAAACCAATCTTTTAACACTGGGTCTTTCCCCCCTACTCTCAAGCAGACCTCTGTCAGACCTCTTTTAAAAAACACCAAGTTAGACCCCCAAAAGGTAGAGTCTTACAGGCCCATATCTAGTATACCTATGCTCGCAAAAATCATTGAAAAAGTAGTACATAGACAATTACAGGATCATATTGACACTACTGCCCCACTAGATCCATCCCAACATGGATTTAGAGAGTCACATGGAGTGGAAACACTACTTACAGCCCTATTCAACAATATAATTTCAGGCGTTGACAACATACGACATGGTTTCACACTCATCTTTTTAGATATAGCAGCAGCCTTCGACTCTGTATGCCATGAGATTCTCCTCTACCGCCTAAGAGAAAAAGGTATCAGCGGATCAGCGCTCGAATGGTGCAGATCCTACCTTTCTGGAAGATGGCAGCATGTTCAAGCAAACGGGACTACTTCGGAACCATTTCAATAAAGTCAAGGAGTGCCTCAAGGATCATCCCTATCATCCTTGATGTTTAATATATACATCCAACCCATCTGCAAAATCATTAGATCCTTCAATGTTAGTTGCATGTTATATGCTGACGATGTGCTTTTATACATGCCAATATCATTAGATAAACTAGACCTCGCCCCTCTAACTAATTGCTTCAACACTATATCTGAGTGGCTCCTATCACAAAACTTGCGAATCCAACACAAAAAGACGGAGGTTCTTTTCATCTCAAGGAACCCAAATTTCATACCACCCAGCTGCGTTAAGGTAAATGATGCCGAACTACAAGTTAAACCTGCTATACATTACCTCGGAGTGACGCTAGACCAAAATCTCGACATGAAGAAACATGTAGCCAATACCGTAAGGGTGATCTACTTTAAAATCAGATCCCTCAGACACCTACGCCCGTTACTCGAACCAGATGATTTCCACACCATTTACCAAGCCCTGATTATTCCCCATTTCGATTATTCAAACTCCATACTATAAGGGCTCCCCCGGTCCACCCTGCATCCCCTTCAACTTGCTATGAACAGTGCAGCGCGAGTACTCTTTGGCGCATCCAGGAGAGACCATGTGACACCACTCCTGAAGCAGTTACACTGGCTCCCCATTCAAGCCAGGATTTGTTTTAAGACCTTGCTCATGACTTTCAAAGCTGGCAATGAGCTCTCCTCCTCCTCTCTGTCTGACCTCATCCAACCACTTGCACCTAACAGACCAAGAAGATCTGCAGAGTCCAACATGCTAGTAATTCCAAAAGAAGCAACTAAATGCACCAAAACAACAGCTAACAGAGCCTTCCAACTCTGTGCCCCAAGTCTATGGAATACCTTACCAGCACATATCAGAGCAATCCCCAACTTGAGCCAATTTAGAAAGGCCCTTAAACATTTCCTCTTCACCAAATATCTCACTGACATCTCCGATCCTCAGTCCCACTCGAATAACGAGCACCTCAACAATAATAGTAGTCAACTAGGCAAGCCCTCGCAACAGGCGTCCCCTACAATGTAAACACCAAACATTATCCTTTCTCAATACACCTCATATGTATATAGTGTACCCTTTTTCCAAGCTGCATTTCCTGTTTAATGTAATGACCAGACATATTTAAGTTGTCGGATGTTTCTGTTCCATGTGAACCGCGCTGATTGCAAATAGTGCGGTATATAAGAAATATAAATAAATAAGTAAATATGTGGTGGAAATGTAAGTACATCCACACCTACTGGATTAAAATCTGTAGATATATAACGGGGCTTATCCAGCAAAGATTTCCTTGGTCTGGGGCGTTAGTAATACTGGATCAGTTGAACCAGACCCTCCCCCAGGGGAGAGGAGAGAGGTTGCTGGTGAGGAAAGCCTGTCTGGTGGGTAAAGGTCCCATCCTGCATAGCTGGAGGGAACCAAATCCGCCGACGTTCTTGGAGTGGCGCAATAGTTTCCACCAACTGATGCTAGCGGAGCGCTGGAGAGCTAAGGGCAATGTAAAGCGGTGGTCCTCCTTTATGTTAACGTGGGAACCGTATATTCAGAGTTTGGGATCACATTGTAGAAATGACATACTCAATGTGGGACACTAAGATATTGGAACACCCATACTAGATAGTTGAGTGGGGAGGGGGAGACTAGTTACGCTTAGAGGATGTGTAGGGTAATGGGGCTTAGAGATTGCGATGGGGAGGGAGGGGAGAGGGTGGAGGGGGGAATACATTTATTTATTTATTAATTTAGTATTTTTATGCTTATAATTTGGAAAACTGTGGGACCGTTTTAGTTTATATTGATATGTCATGACTGTAACTGCAATTTACCTCAGAGCGGAGATAAGAGTAAACTCCGACAGAGGTATTCTTGAACAGACCATTGTAGTGTTTTGACTTCGTGGCTATGTACCGTTGGTTATTAAATAAAGCCTTTAAAAAAAAAAAAGGTAAAAATGTACGAACAAAGAGAAAACTGTAATTGAGAATAAAATGTACAAATTGTATCAATATCAACTGGAAAAATGAAAACAAAACAGGGTAGCCTGGATTCAGAAGAATACAGAATAATCTGTATCTTGGTTTAACGCCGATGGGTGGAGTGTGCTCATTTCAAAAATGAATCTTTGCTCCAACTGGAGTAATGTCTTTTCTACGTCTTCACCACGTCAATCAGGATAAACCTGCTTTAGGACCAAAAACTCTATGTCCGAAGGAAGTGAAATGCTTCCAACCAGTGACTGACCAAGGGTTTCTGTGGAAGACGAGTGACACAGCTGCGATGTTCAATGATGCGTGTTTTAATGCTTCTTTTGGTCTTTCCAATATAGAGAAGGTCACAGGTCATATGATGGTATAAATGACATTCTCAGAATTGCAGTTCGTGAAACCAGTCAAAGGAAATCGATGTTGAGTTTTAGGGTGAGTGAATGCTTCCTTGGTAGTAATCGTGTGGGCACAGACGGAGCAAGATCCACACTTGAAGTGACCCATAGTTCTGAGTTTCTGACAAGGAATAGACATTGCAGAGAGCACCAAAAGATTGGAGAGGTTGGGATTCCTCTTGTATGCAATGGTTATCTCCTGCGAGGTAAAGACAGAGATAGTCTGAAAGATACGCCATTCTTTCCTGATGATATCTGAGATCTGCCTCGAATGTGTAGAAAATAACAACGGACAGATCATTCTTTTGTTAGGTGTCTTCTCTTTCTTGGAGAAGAGAGAAGCACAATCAGTGGTCATGGCTCTGTTGTATGCTTTCTTAATGAACCTTTTAGGATACTGTTTCTCCACAAACCTATCATTCAATTCTTGTGCACTTCTTTCAAAATCTTCCTTTCCTGAACAGATGCATCTCACTCATAAGAATTGACTGATGGGCAGATTATTTTTCAAGGAACTGTTATGGAAACTTTGGTAATGTAAAAAACGATTGCAATCAGTAGGTTTACAGTACAGATCAGTCTTAAACCTGTGGTTGTCCTTAATGATCTTAATATCCAAATATGCAATCTCCTGTTTACTGAACTGTGCTTGGAACTGTAAATTAATATCCAATGTGTTGATCCAGTGTAGAAATTGTTCCAAAATAGCCCTGTCCCCCTCCCAAATAAGGATGACGTCGTTGATGTAATATTTCCATAAGCGTACATGATCCTTGAATGCATGATCAGTTAGAAATTTAAACTCAAATTCTGCCACATAGAGACTCGCAATGTCAGGTGCCATCGATGATTTCATGGCCGTCCCCTTAATTTGTCTGTAAAACAGTCCCTCAAACCAAAAGTAGTTCTCAGAAAGAGCTACCCTGGCTAGCTGCGTAAGGTAATGCATCCGCATGCGTTTGTGCTAACATTCTCCACAATACAGATGGCCTCTTGTTGAGGAATGTTAGTATACAATGAGGTGATATCCAATGTAACCAAAATCAGCCCTTCATGGTAACCTTCGAAGCACTGCAAAATTTGAATGACGTGCGCTGAGTCTCTGGTATAAGATGGAGCCAACGTCACAAAGGGGACATAAAAGGATGTCTAAAAATTGAGAGATTGGTTTGACGAGAGAACCTATCACCAAGATGATCAGATGACTGGGTGGTTAGTCCAGGGATTTATGAATTTTGGGTAGAATGTAAAATGTAGGTACCACTGGATGAGTAACAGTAAGAAAATCATGCTCTTTCTTGGTAAGATAGCCGGCCTCGAGGCCCAATTGAATAAAAGAATCACCTTACTTTTGAGGGCCGGTGTAGGGTCTTTGTCCAGTCTAATGCAAAAATTAGTGTCCCCGAGTTGACAGCAGATTTCTTGGATGTAATCTGTGCAGTTCATGACCACTATGGCACCACCTTTGTCAGCTGGTTTAATGACAGTCCTTGGTTGGTGTTTTGAGTATACTATCATCGTTCATCTTTTAAATCATTATTTATTCCAGTTCAATGGTTCATCAATTACTCTCACTTTGTTACTATTTTATACATATGTTTGATTTGTAGTCATGGTTATTATATGTATGTTCATTATTTTAATTATCAGTTACCTTTTTTAATCATGATTATTTTTAATGGTTGTCTGACTTCGGTTCTGTTTTTAATGTATTATCTTTTTAACATTTTATTATAGTCTGCAGTCATTATTTATGCATGTTTATTTATAGGTGTTTTATCTTTTTAATTATATTTTATGAGGTCGTTGCCCCCTGAAGAAGGCCATTGGCCTGAATTCGTGTTGGGCAGACCTTGCAGTTTACACAATAAAGCTCTCTGTCCATCTGGTGGCGCTGTGTCCTGCTTTCTTTGTGCTTCTTGACACTGCAGGTGGGGTATTTCCTTTGCTGATACATCGACGACAGGACACATTGCATACTCACAATGACACTCCTCCCCTTGACAAAACCCCCCATGCACCAACCCTGGCACGTATTCCGCTAAACAGTCTGCCATGATCTTTGTCAGCAATTTAATATCCATGTTAAGCAATGAAATCGGGCAGTACGATCCCGGCAACAATGGATCCTGACCAGGCTTTGGCAGCACCATAATCAGTGCTTTGTTGGGTTCAAAGGGGAAGTACCCCCGGCCAACCAAATCAATGTAATACCCCGCAAGGGGACCCCCCCTCCTCGCGATAAAAATGCCGATAAAAGTCACAAAACATCTTCTCCACCCCACCCCCAACTTGACTGTCAGCATCACTCAGAGTCCCCCACAAGCTGAAGGCCCCCACTCAAATATATAAGCGAGGATAAGAGCTTACCAGCCCGATTGCCGGTAGCAATAAAACAAAAGCGACTTCTTTAATGCTGGTACAGAAGTGAGTTCAACTCTAGCTGTACCGTAAGCATGCAGGTCTTGTCAGATATGCACCTGAAGTATGCTCTAACTGCAGGGCCCTGCTGTTAAGCTTTTTACACTTGTTTTCACATAGCCAATAATTTTCCCCAATAAAATTGCCTTGCTAGCCTCCCAAAAGAGAGCAGGGTCCTCCATATGTTGACTACTACAGTTTACAAAATCTGCCCAGTTTGTCCGAAGGAGAGCACAAAAAGTTTTATATCTCTTGGAAGGCAGGTCCTAGCTACAGGGCCTGTGATGCTCTCCTTTCAAATGACCTCTCTCCTCCATGGCAACTGAGAGGCTACCAGATTGGAGGCGGAACTTCAGTATTATGTCCCTGTAGGTCTCGTCTATATACCTCTTTCTCTTCCTTGTCTTCCTTTTTGTTTTCTTCCAAGTCTGCTACTCTAGCCTCCAGAGATCAGACTCATTCTCTGAGGGCAAAGTGCTCCTTGCACCTAGTGCACATATAAGACCCCTCGCCAACTGGGAGAAAATCATACATGCAACACTTAATGCAAAAGACTGGATAGCCCCCATGTCACTGCTGGACTGTTGTCACAATTTTGTTCAGCTATTTAGGTTGTTTATTTATTTAAAGTTACTAGGGATACATTTGTTGTTGTTAAGTGCCGTCGAGTCGGAGTCGACTCATGGCGACCCTCTGGATAGCTATCCTAAATTGTGTTCGGTCTTCAGTCAGGCGGCTCATTGTTGACAGACTGGTACCCGTAGCTGCTGTTATTGTAGCAATCCATCTCATTGCTGGCCTTCCTCTTTTGCGTTGACCTTCTATCTTGCCAAGCATGATGTCTTTCTCTAATGATCTCTCTCTTCGCATGATGTGTCCGAAGTATGAAAGTCGAAGTCTTGTCATCTGAGCTTCTAAAGAAAGCTTAGGTTTGATCTCCTCTAGTACCGACTGGTTTGTTCTTCGGGCAGTCCATGGTATACACAGTATTCGCCGCCAGCACCATAATTCAAAGGCATCAGTTTTCTTCCTGTCTGTCTTTTTCACTGTCCAGCTTTCACATCCATACGATGTTATTGAAAATACCATGGCTTGAACAAGTCGAATCTTTGTATGGAGAGACATCTCTGCTCTTGAGAATCTTATCTAGGTCTTTCATAGCCATTCTGCCAAGAGCAATGCGTCGTCTGATTTCTTGACTGCTTGTTGCTTCTTTATTGATAGTTGATCCAAGTAGGTTAAAGTTGTTCACGATTTCAATTTCTTCTCCTTCAACGATGAACCTGTTGATTATGCCAGTTGTCATGATCTTTGTCTTCTTTACATTAAGGTGCAGGCCCATTTTGAGACTATGTTCTTTGATTGTGAGAAGCAAATGTTTCAGATCATCTTCACTTTCAGCAAGTAATGTGGTATCATCAGCATAGCGAAGGTTGTTGATGAGTCTTCCACCAATCTTCACCCCTCTGTTGTCTTCATACAGTCCTGCTTCTCTGATGATTTGTTCTGCATATAAATTAAACAGGTAGGGGGAAAGTATGCAGCCTTGTCTTACACCTTTGCTTATTTTAAACCATTGAGTTTCTCCTTGTTCCGTTCGAACTGTTGCTTCTTGATCAATGTACAGATTGCGCAAGAGAACGATCAGGTGTTCTGGTATACCCATGCTTCTTAATGTGGCCCAGAGTTTCTCATGGTTTACACAGTCAAAAGCCTTGCTATAGTCGATAAAGCACAAATAAATATCCTTTTGGTATTCTTTAGTCTTTTCAAGGATCCACTGATACAAATATACCTAATATGTTTAAGGGACTTTGTTCACCTCAAGATTAACTAATTTAATTTTGGGGCCTTAATTAATCTATTCCTGGTGAGGATAAACAGCTGAAACTGAAAGTGAATTTGACCACCTCTTCCCCTTTAACAGATTTAAGAGCCTATAAAGCTAAGATTTATGCTGGGGGGTGGTGAGGGGGAGGAGAACCCATCAGAAGCTGGCTTGCTATACAGGCCACAGACCTGTATTTCTAAGATAATCTCTTAACAATTTACTGAGTGATTCAAATGCCCTTGGTTTGATAGAGGTAGCCTTTCAAATTGCCCCTTTGATTTGTCACTTGGTTTTAACATCTATTTAAAATAATTTCACAGGTCTCTTGCCTCCTAACTGGAAAGCCTCTTTGTAAAGGTCTTTAAAAACAATTTCTTTCTTTATACTCAAATAATATTTACACTATTCTCTCTTCTATGCTAAATTATACCCTGAGTAGATTTAAATTAAAAGCTCTCTGCTGAGAACAGGACCCAACTGAGGTTTGATTTAAATTAAAAGCTCTCTGCTGGTACTAGGACCCAACTCACTGAGGTTTGATTTAAATTAAAAGCCCTCTGCTGATACTAGACCCTGACTGAGGGTGATTTATCAGCTTTAACCCAAAGAATCTCCTTTCCCCAAGATTTAGAGAATTTCCCAAAAATAAATACTTGGGCGGAAAGCACACTAGGACTACGCAAATAGATAAAAACAGTACTAATGTGTGCAGAAAAGGGCGGGAAACTCCTACACTGCGCCAATGGTTAGCAGCAGTCCAGCCTGAATTGTGTCCCACACAGACGGAATTGGGAGCCCCCAACAAGGACAATGACAAGGACAAGCCTTGGTAATCATTCCCTGAAAGCCCCAGGTAGCGAATCCATGCTGAGCTCAGCTCTACTCCCCTGAAACTGTTTCACTAGCTTTTCAGCGCTGTGTTTAAGGTGGCTGGCAGGCAGATCTCTCCGAGAGCCTTCTGCAATCTTCGTGTGAGAGCAGAGGGGATCAGAGGAGGAGGGAGGGGGCGTTCAGATTGTGTAAGGCTGCTGTACTCTTCCAGATCCTTCCAAGTTCTAGCTGCTTAATGGCTCTTATCATGATAAGCATGTGGAGCTGAACCAATTTTCCCTCCTCCTATGACTACCGAAAAGATCGCAGTCTAGTGGAGTCTCCCATGTCACGCTCAAGTGAGAGAGTCACCCTGAGGGTGGTCATTCACAAGTGTTTAATCAATCTTTTCCTCTCAAATCTTCAGATTTTCTTCAGAGAGGAGTAAATCCATCCACCATCTGCTGGAGACCAAGAAATACTGAGGAGACTTCTGGTGACTGAGGCTGATAGAGGCATAGGAGTGATATCGTTGAAACCTGGGCTTTTCATTGTTTTTTTTTTGTCTCCTCCAATTTGCTGGTAGGGGAACACAACCCACTTGTCTGGAATGGTTTAGCAGGACGATATGGAATAATGAATAAATGTCTGCATGCAACTCAAAACAAGATGCTAATCTAGATACAATTTTTCTATGTGCCTTCAAGTCCATGCTGACTCTTGGTGACCCAGCAGCTCCTGGGTTTTTTTGGTAGTGTGACCAGAAGTAAATTGCCAGACCTTTCTTCCAAGGCAATGGAGGGTTAAGTGACTTGCCCAGGCCACAAGGCGTGCTAGTGGGAATCAACCCCTGTTCTTTTGGTTATCGATACAGTGTTCTAACCACTAGGCTACTCCTCCACTCAGAGATGCAAGTTTACAGTCACAGACATTGACACAGACACATAAGTCTTTTGAAATACATGAAAACAAGATGCAAAATGGCCTGCATTTTTCTCCTTGCCTCTTCACTCCCTTGAGCTAAAATGGCTAAACTGTTTTTTCTTCCCCTTTTGTTTCCAGCAAGCCAGCTTTCATTCTACTCTTCTTGTGTGGTAGGGAGTATTTCACACTTATCTCTTCAGTCTAGGAGTTCCCACCCTCCTGTCCTCCTGGTGGCCTGGAAGGGAAATTAACAGCAAATTCCACAATTATTTATTTTAGGTTACTTTTTTAAAACATAACTTGGCATTCCTACTTTTGCTAAAATGCTTAAATCATCTTAAATCAGTTCTGTGTGATGTTCTAAACATTCTTCTGGACCAAAGTACAATGATAAATATCACTCCCTGCCTCCTTTTGCACACGTATGGAATCATTGCCATCTGATTTAAATACCTTTTATAATACTTCTGAATTATCCTTCTAAATCGGCTTTGTCTAATGGATTATGATGTCATCTGCTATGTAACAATAATGAGTCTGGAAGAGGAGAAAGTCTGTTTACCTCTGATCCTGGGAAGGGAAAGAGTAGTTACTCACCTGTAACAGGTGTTCTCCAGGAGCAGCAGGAATCAGTCCTCACATATGGGTGACGTCGGCGCCGACGGAGCCCTCGTGCGGAGCATTTCCCCAGCTTTCAAAGAAAGCCTTTGGGAATTGCAGCGCGCATGCACAGTCCCCTTCCCGCCCAATGGTGCCATCTTGCTCAGTCTGATGACATAGCTAAAAGACAGCAAAGAAATTAGCAAAATAAATCATATGACTGCAACTCCAAGGGGAGGAGGGAGGGTTGTGAGGACTGATTCCTGCTGCTCCTGGAGAACACCTGTTACAGGTGAGTAACTACTCTTTCTCCAGGACCAAGCAGGAAGTCAGTCCTCACATATGGGACTCCCCAGCTTAAGGCTACCGGAGACCTCAAGCTGAAAAAATGAGCTCCCTCTAGCTCGTCAGTACGTAAGGAAGGAATCTTCTCTGAGAACGCCCCCGACCGGTAGCCCAACACCAGGGCCGGAGGGTAGGAGTTGCCTAAACCCCAAAGAGATTATGGAGTACTGCCTATCTGAAAGCACTGTCCCTGCGGGACTCCCTCTCAAGGCAGTAATGGGCCGCAAAAGTCTGGCTTGAAGACCAAGTAGCGGCCCGGCAGATGTCTGCCAACGGAACAGAGCGGAGATGAGCCACTGACGCAGCCTTCGCACTGACACGATGAGCCGTGACTCGACCCTCCAACGAGAGGCCGGCTGCCCCATAAGCCCAGGCGATACAGTCAGTGCTTTGAAACACTACCTCTTCCTCTTGTCTTATCCATTAAACAATCCAGATAACACAACCTACCCACAGACCTTCCAAACATACAAATTCAATACAGACTCCCCACAGACCTCCCATACACAATACTGAAGCCAGGATGAGATCATGTCTGTTATATTAATTAATTACCCTGTTATCCGAGTTGTATTTCCTGTTTTTTCTGTAAACACAAAGTACCGTTGAATTGTGTAACTCCTTGTTTATTGTAAACCGCGCTGATGCTGAATAGTGCTGTATATAAGAGACTATAAATAAATAAATAAATAATAAATATGGACAAAGTACGCTTGGAGACAGGTAGCCCCAACTTATTGGGGTCAAAAGAAACGAAGAGCTGAACAGCCCTCCGATGCTCCCGCGTATGGTCAAGGTAGAAGGATAACGCCCTCCTACAGTCCAGCGTATGCAGGACCATCTCAGCCCGGTTGGCATGCGGCCTGGGAAAGAAGGTCGGAAGAACCACCTCCTGATTGAGTTGAAAAGGGGAGACAACCTTAGGAAGAAACTTCGGGTGAGTCCGTAAGACTACCCTATTCCTGTATAACCTGGTGTAAGGGGGATCAGACACTAGTGCCTGAAGTTCACTTACTCGCCTAGCAGAGGTAAGAGCTACCAGAAATAAGGTTTTCCAGGAGAGAAAACGGAGAGGGCAAGTAGCCATAGGTTCAAATGGCGGACAAGTAATCCACTGTAAGACCACATTCAGATCCCACTCAGGGGCTGGTGGACGCAAAGGAGGTTTAAGCAGGAGGAGGCCTCTGAGAAAACGAGCCACCAAAGGTGGTTGGAAAGAGGCCTTCCGTCCACCGGCGAGTGGTGCGCTGAGAGAGCACTGAGGTGAACCCTGACAGAGTTGGACTTAAGGCCTAGATTGGAGAGGTAGAGCAAATATTACAATACTACCACTACCAAGCACGAGAAGGGATTCTCGCTGTGCTGAGCACACCATGCGGAGAATCTATGCCACTTAAGGGCGTAGGATTTCCTGGTGGATTGCCGCCGAGAGGCTAAGACTACGTCTTCCACCTCTCTAGGCAGGAGTAGCGGAGCCAGGACTACCCTTTCAGCAGCCAGGCCAGCAGATGAAGGGACTGGAGGTTGGGGTGCAAGAGAGATCCCTGTTCCTGAGACAGGAGATCGTGTTGAATCCCCAGAGGAAGAGAAGTGTCCACCGCCAGTTGCAGCAGAAGTGGGAACCACGGTTGCCTCGGCCACCTGGGGGCTATCAGAATCATTGAGGCCCCGTCCTTGAGGACTTTGAACAGTGTACGGGACACTAGTGGCGTGGGAGGAAACGCATACAGTAGGCCGTGTGACCACGGAATCAGAAATGCATCCGCTGCTACTCTGAGAGGATGCGGTTGTCTGGAACAGAATCTCGGGAGTTGCCGGTTCAGAGGACTGGCGAAAAGATCCATGGTGGGGAGGCCCCACCTGAGAAAGATCTGCTGAACCACCAACGGATTCAATCTCCATTCGTGTGGTTGCAGGATCCTGCTCAGTCTGTCCGCCAGGTAATTTTCTTGACCTGGGAGGTAGACAGCCTTGAGGAGGATTCCGTGATTGACGGCCCAAGAGCACAGACGTTGTGCCTCCTGACAGAGAAGGAAGGAGCCTGTGCCTCCTTGTTTGTTCACGTAGAACATGGCAACTTGATTGTCCGTCTGGACCAGCACAGACTGGTGAGATGTGAGGTGGGAGAAGGCTCTCAGAGCTAGGCGTATTGCCTGTAGCTCCAGGACGTTTATCTGCTGAGCAGCCTCCCAAGGGGTCCAGAGACCCTGAGTACATGCCCCTTGGCAATGTGCTCCCCAACCTAGAAGAGAAGCATCTGTCGTCAGCACTTGAGAATGCGGAAGGGATTGAAAACCCACTCCGAGTACCAGATTCGGAAGATGAAGCCACCATTGCAGAGAGGAGACGAGCAGGGCGGATATTCTTACTGAGTCTGCAAGGCTCCCTGTGGCTTGATGGCTCCACTGAGCAGGCTGCATGTGCAGGCGGGCATTGGGGGTTACATGAACCGTGGAAGCCATATGGCCGAGAAGTCTCAGGAATTGCCTGGCGGAGACCAGGGAATTGCTGTGAAACTGCCTGGCTAGATCCATCAACCTGTGGGCTCTGTCCATTGGCAGAAAAGCCTTCGCCTGAAGAGTGTCCAGCCTTGCTCCTATGAATTCTAAGTTCTGGGACAGGAGCAAAGTGGACTTTGCGAAGTTTATGACAAACCCCAAGTGCTGAAGCAGAGCCACAGTGCGAAGGGTGGCTTGACTGGCCTCCTGGGAAGACTGGCCCCTTATGAGTCAGTCGTCCAGGTATGGAAACACAAAAAGACCTTGAAGCCTCAGGTAGGCCGCCACCACCGCCAGGCACTTGGTGAACACCCTGGGAACGGAGGTTAGGCCAAAGTGTAGTACTCTGTACTGGTAGTGGTTTCCCCCCACAACAAATCTGAGATATTGCCTGTGGTCTGGATGAATAAGGATGTGAGTATAAGCATCCTTTAGATCTAAGGAGCATAGCCAATCTCCCTGCTGGAGGTAGGGCAGCAGGATTCCAAGGGTAAGCATCTTGAACTTTTCCCTCTCCAGGAACTTGTTGAGGTTGCGCAAGTCTAGGATGGGTCTGAGGCCTCCTGTTCTTTTTGGTACCAGAAAGTACCTGGAATAAAAGCCGTGACCTCTCAGGTGGTGGGGCACCAGTTCCACAGCCTGTTCCTTTAGTAGAGTTGCTAACTCCTGAAGGAGTAGGTCCCTGTGCAGAGGGAGTCTTGGAGGCTCCCCTGGAAAATAGGAGGGAGGTACCTGGTGAAAATTGAGAAGATAGCCCTTTTGGACTATATGGAGCACCCAGGTATCTGATGTGACGGCTGACCACCTGTGGGCAAAGTGGGCCAGCCGGCCTCCTGTGCTGATGTGAGCCAGCTGAGGAGAAGAGGCTATGCCTTCTGCGTCAAAAAAACCCCACCCTGCTGAGCAGGGGCCAGTGTTGGTGGCTTGGGGGCCTTCTGCCTACGGGGCCCATGACCCTGCCCCTTGGCCTGCTGACCCTGTTGGGGAGCTGCAGAGGCCTGATAATGAGGGTATTGTTTATAGGCAGATGACTTCCTCGGGTAAAAGGACTTTTTTCCTGAGCCCTTCTTTTTCTGAGAAGGGGCAGAGGTTTTTCTGGACAGCCTAGTCTGGGTCAGAGTCTCGGTCTCGAGTTCTGCAGCCTTTTCAGCCATGGGCTTGCCAAAGAGGTTTTCACCTTGGCAGGGGACATCGACCAACTTGTCCTGTACCCATGGCTCGAGATCGGATGACTGTAGCCAAGCCTGTCGGCGGGCACCGATGCCGGCCCCGGCTACTCGGGCCAAAGCCTTGAAGCCATCGTAGGCTGCTCGAGAGATAAACTTCGAGCACTTTCAAATACCAGTGGACAAGGCCTGGAACCTCTGCAAAGGTTCCTCGGAGAGACCAGCAGAGAACCCAGCAATCTCCTTTGGCAGGTCTCGGAGATACATGCCCATGTAGAGCTGGTATGTCTGGACATGGCAAGCAAGCATAGAGCCCTGGAAACACTTCTTACCAAGGGCATCTAGGTTCTGGGCCTCCCGGCTGGGAGGCACCGAGGAGTGCATCTTCTGACTTTTCAGTCGATGCATGGCCGATTCCACAACCATGGAGTGGTGCGGTAATTGTGCCTTTTGAAACCTGGGGCTCTTGCAAACTCAATAGAAGGAATCGACCCGCTTGCTCAACACCGGTGTCGAGGCAGGGGTCTCCCACATGCGGAAGAGCAGCCGCTCCAGCATCGGAGGAACCGGTACAGTAAAGGCCTCCTTCGGGGGAGAGTCATACTGGAGGGCCTCGAGCTCCTCGGCTCGAGGCTCTTCCTTGGGATCCGTGGGGAAGGCCAAGGCCTTGGCCATATCCCGCACGAAGTCCGAGAACCGGGTATCCTCCAGTGGGGATCGTCTCTGAGGTTCGGACTCCGGCGAGTCCAATAGGACACACCGAGTCCGATAGGTGTCGGGTGACTCTTCGTCCTCCGTCTCCCAGCCCGACTCCTCGGAGGAGGTATCAAGCGGCTCCGGTCGGGCGGGCACCGATGCCCTCCGCCCCGACGCCGAGGGTACCGGTGTCGACGACCTCGGTCCCGAACGGGAGACCGTGGCCGAGGATCGACTCTAGCCCGCATGGACTCGAGGATCGGCTCGGCCTCCGGGGTCGACTTGGACATCAATGTCCCGGTGGTCGGGGCAGATGCACCGGTGAGACCGGAGATCAATGCCCGCTGCTGTTCCATGAAGGCAGCGAGGCTGCTCTCCAAGGCCGTCAACCTGAGTCCGAGCTCAGGAGACCCAGCAGCCCCCGACTCGGGCCCCGATGGCGTCGAGCCCGACGTCGGCTCCCCTGGAGGAGAGTCCACGAGGACTACAGCACTCACATGTCCAGGAGACTCCATCTCGATATGAGGTTGCTTGGCAGGCCTCTCCGACTCCGAAGACCCGGGACGGCTATCAGGGCTATGCGACCTGGCTCTCGAGGAACCAGGAGCGTCCACCGACGACGCCCTCACGGGTTTCTTCTTCCTGCGCTGTTCCCGCAGAGACCCCTGCTCAGAGGAACCCCGATGCTGCTCGGGGCCGCAGTCCCGAGACGTCGAGGCCTCTGACGAGGTCCGGGCCCGTCCAGACGCGGAGTCAGAGAAGATCCTATCCTTCTGGTGCTGCCGACTCCTCAACGCCTTCGAGCACATTTTGCCACACGGACCACAGATCATCGGGTCATGATCGGGTCCGAGGCAGCGGAGGCAGCAGTCATGTGTGTCGGTAAGAGACATAAGTTTCTTACACCGATCACACTTTTTAAACACGCTGGCAGCCATCGGGGGAAAAAGGGCCCCTGCGAGGTCAAAAGACAGGGCTGTCAGTGAAAAAAGAAAAATGGTGCAAACGCTAGTCACGAAGCACAAAAACCGAAAAAGAGAGAGTGGGCTCGATACCGGCGTATCGGGCCCAGGCGGGAAAAGGATCCGGCGTCGAACCGAAGGAGAAGAACAAAAACAGGGAAATCAACTTTTTCCTCCACGAAAAACGAACTACATCCGTCGGGCTCCGTGGAAAAAAGAAGACTGAGCAAGATGGCACCCTTGGGCGGGAAGGGGACCGCGCATGCGCGCTGCAATTCCCAACGGCTTTCTTTGAAAGCTGGGGAAATGCTCCGCACGAGGGCTCCGTCGGCGCCAACGTCACCCAAATGTGAGGACTGACTTCCTGCTTGGTCCTGGAGAAAGGATTTATCCTGTAAATGTTGACTGAAGAAATTTGGACCAACCGTCGTCCTCTCATGAAATGCTTGTCTCGGATTTATGAGGTGAAGGGTGTCTTAATTGTACTCAGGGTTCGTGGAAGTCCTTTAATCCTCTTATCATATTAATGTTTGTTGCTCTGGGAGGAAGGACTTATGCCCAGTAGAAAAAAAGATGGAAGAAGGCAGAGGAAGCACCAAGTCCCCATTCCTGGTAGAGCACCGTCATCCCACTTCCAACCAGATAGAGCATAGCCAGACCCATCCACTAGAGGGAGCACCGCCAGCCCCCTCTGACCAAAGGGACCACGGTTACTCCTTTCTCCAGGACTAGAAGAGGCCCCGCCTCCTCCCCTCCAATATAGCAACCAGCACTGTTATTCTGGCCATTAGCGCTCACAGCAAATTATTCATTCAGTGGAGAAAAGATATAACAGGAAAGTGTGCGGGATGCAGCAAAACGAGAAGGAACATCCCGAAACAAAGGGGCCCACTGGGCCTCTGCATAGGCGTGGATGTGAAAAACATAAAACACCCGGGTAGGAAATGCCTCCATTGACATGTCCCAAAAATCAAGTGTAAACAAGGCACTAAACACAAGTAATTATGGCAACGCTAGTTAAAAAATAATAATAATAATAATTAATCATGAAATCTGAGGGGGGTGGGAGTGGAGGAGACCCTCTGTCTCCCAAACAGGCATCTGTGTTTCTGGTTAAGTCGTATAGCTGCTCGGATTCTTATTTAGGGAGATCACTCATGAAAAGTCTAATCTTCGTTTTGCTTTGTTTTAATTATTTGCCCCCTTTCTAACAGTGAACGTAGCAGACGGGTTTGTTCTTATATCCTCCCTTGGTCAGCAGAGGGTGGGGACCCCCGACCAGGCAGCGCACCAACCCCAAAGCGACACCTGCAGGCATTGCACCTTCTGCGCTTCAACCCGCGACTGCGGCACCTGCGCCACCTAGCGAGCAGAGAGCAGCAGCACAGCTAGGGTCAGCGCCGCATGTGCCCCTCTAGGAACTGGGCTTAAACAGGCTCCTTCACAATCTCATCGTGAGCCTTTAAGGCTCCTGTAGGACTACATCACCTCCCTGCCCCCCCCCCCCCCTCTTTTTTTTGGCTTTATTTTGCTTTCTTTCTGTAGTTACCCAGCAGCTGCTTTACAGCTACAGTATCAGAGGGCAAAGTGCTAGGAAACACCTGTTTGCAGCATGGAGAAGGTGGGATAGAGCCCACGGCAGACCTCAGAGCTCCTCACATAGATCCTTCTCTCAAGTGGCTTGTAAAACAGCCTCATAACGTCTGCAGTATCGGTTTTCAAAAAGATTACTTTCGGATTTTGTTTTACATATTCAGCAACAAATGTTCCTACTGTGTCCTAAATGTTATTTCTCCCCCCACCTGCCCAGTATTTTTCATGTCTACTTTTTAAGAAACAGACAAAAAATCTTCAAAAGGCGTTTTTTTATATTTTTCATCCCTTGACAGCACCTGCTGCTGAACGTGAAGGTTGGGGTAACTTTAAACGTTTACACGAATCCTGTCTCCCAAGTGATTCAAAAGAGGTAGCTCGGGAGGGGGTGGGTGGGAGCCGGGGGTTTTGACAGCTCTGCTCTACTAGTAGTGGGGTCTGTGCACTCAGGGCTCTGATTTCAGCAAGATCTGTACAATGACCTGCCAGACGCTGTTTATATTTCAGTGCTGTGTCCAGCATTTTCCTGCCATTTTTTTTCATAATAAAAGAGGGAATGAAGTTTTTTTTTCTTTCTCTTCCACTCACAAAAAGATGGAAGGGGGGGGGGGGGGGACAGTTAAGACGATGCCAGCGAGGTGTGGCTTGTATTTAAATAGCCAATATGTCTGTGTAAGGGGAGTGTGTATCTATATAAATTGCAGGTCTCAGCTAAACACATCTAGGAATAAAAGCAAAAGGAGATGAACGTACAGCAAAAGCTACAAGTCTTAGCAAGCGAACACGGACAGATCCCCCACCCTGGGGCGCAGAGAAGTTACTTGAATGCGGGAGCTTCAGCTCATCAATGACAGAAGGGTTCCTTTGGTTGGTTTTCACTTAAAGGGCAAGTAAGGTGCCGTTTTCTGTTTGCGCGCGCAAAATAAAACCCCGCCTCTCGTCTCTTGCCATGGCTGAGGTTGGGGGCTTCCTGGGATATCTGGATATGGATTTGCACGGATTTTCCTCCGCTCTTGGAAATGTCCCTTTGGGCGATTCTCCTGGATTTTTGAACGAGAGGTTGGGGCAGATCGAAGGAAGACTGCAGAGAGGGTCTCCCACGGATTTTGCTCACCTGAAAGGTATTCTGAGAAGGAGGCAACTGTACTGCAGGACGGGGTTTCACCTAGAAATCCTTCCCAACGGCACAGTGCATGGCACCAGACAGGATCACAGCAGGTTTGGTAAGATTTTTGTCCGTTTATTCTGTTCATAACGCAAGTCTCTGGATTTCTTTTTTTTTTCCTTTCACACATCAGCAAGTGAATCATTTGCAGAAGAGGCAGCTTTTCCCAATTACTGCAAGTGCTAAACCCACCACAAATTGCGCCTCCCTGGATGCAGTGAAAATGTTTGCTCCAGGCTGAGGGGGGGGGGGGGGGGTTCGTGCACCAGTTGCATCCACAGAACCAGCACCTAGGATCATTTGTACGTCTCCAGGTTCTTTCCTTACAGCAGGAATGTTAAAGCAATGCGATAAGAGCTCGGGGGGGTCATGATGACTCCTGCCTGTACTTTGCGCCGGTGGATGACCTGAAACGTGAATGGCCAGTATGTTTCTTTTTCGGGGAGAATAAGGAGATAGAGAGTAATAATACCCCCCCCCCCCCCACCCCCACCAGCACTAGAAGCGCTGGAGGGAAAGCGCCGCACTTTACATCTAATTTGAAATCTGTGCTTTTCTTATTTCCTTTGCCTTTCCCCGATTTAGTCCCTGCTCGCTTCTACTCCCACAGAAGCAGGTGGAAGTCGCTCAGATTTTGCACGGAGCCGCCCGAATTTATGGCCGGGCACCGCACGGCGAGATGTAACGGAGAGTTTCCAGACGGACGGGGTCAGGGCTGAGGTGTTGGGTGCACTGCGTATTTTCAGAGGAACGCCTGTTCGCGCAAGTTATCTTTGCAGGTGCACCGCAGGCTTTCACCGAATATCTACGAGGGGTAGGTGGCTGCTCATATTGGAGATCGTGGGCAATGGGAAAGTTGCATGCTTAGCCGGCAGAGTGGTAAAGAAAAGCAAGATCACTTAGCTGGGAAAATTACCCCCCACCCCACCCATAAATAAATAAGTAAATAGTTTCCGAGGGAAATATTTTGGGACTGTAATTCTCGTTGGACCGTGAGAAGGTAGAGAGCAACCCGGCGGCATACAAAAGAACAAGGCGTAGCGTCCAGGAAAAAGGTGCTGCTGGGCTGTTTGCAGTGCCTGAAAGTGGAGGCAGCGCAGGACTTGGACGCGAGACTGTAGAGCGGTGCAGGTGTCTGGGCTGGCCGGTGAGCTCATATCTGAAGCCAGCTGCAGCCGTTCTTACTTTAATCGAGAGCATGTGGTTTGTAGCCCTGTCACTTCTCATTGCAGGCTGAAAAAATAATTCTGCCTGCAGCTGATTTAAATCAATTTTCCTGGCGCATTTCTGTGAGGCTTTTGTTTATCCAAAAGAAGACTTTGTGAAATGACGCATGCTGTACCTAGGGCTAGGGGTCGGGCTCCTGGCACTTAAAGTCCCCCGATTGCAGATTTATCTCGTCTCTGGCAAAAACTGGGGACCGCACGGTCACCACGTTAAGTGGAAATGAAGACAGGTCCTTCACGCCTGGAAGGAGAAGGTCTAGTTTAGTGTTTTGTCCCATCGGTGTCAATGGGGAAGACTCAGGCCATTTCCCTCCACCAGGGCTGGCCCAAGGGTTCCTGCCAACCCAGCCGTGCCAACCTGTGCCACGCCAACCTGCTCCCCCCCCCCCCAGCCATGCCGCACCGCACCACTGCACCCATTCTAAGCCCCCTACTGCTGCCAATTTCATTGGTGGAGTCGGGGGGGGGGGGGGGTGACCGTTCAGCTTGCTGTGGTAGTGGCAGCAGGCCTGTGCTTCGGTACACATGTCCTGCTGCTTCTGACCCCCTCCCAACATAACTTCCTGTCGGAGAGGGGGGCTAAAGTAGCAGACCATGTGTGCCGTGCCACCCACAGAGGTCTGCCACCCTAGGCAGCTGCCTAGCTTGGCTAGTGGACAGGCTGGCCCTGCCTTCCACCTATCTTTATCTATAATAGCACTACTGCTATTTCTAACATTTACTTGCAGGGCCGGCCCCAGAGTAGGTTCAAGCTGTTTGCATCCTAACACCAGGGGTTCTTAACCTTTTTACAAGTACAGGCCCCCATGGATTGCCCACCATATCCTCATACCCCCTTTGCCAGACTGTCAAACTCATATATATGTATATAACTAGAAACAGAACAGTTTAAAGAAAATCTTAAGGATTTTATTATATTTTTTCAAATCACAAATAAACAAGCATTGGGGGTTTTCAGTTCCATATCGTTCTCTCAAACAGGTGATGCCAAAAGTAACGTAACATATTCATAAGTAACATAACATATTCATCTTTTCAATTCCATTTTTTAACAAACGACATTTTGCAACAAATCTGTGCAAAAATAATGAGATTTAAATTTCAGAGAAAAATATTTTTTTATGAAGTAACAGTTTCTGAGAAAATATATTTTGAAATACACTCACTTGTTAGAAAAAGAAAGTTGAGCGCAAGGGCTGGAGGCTGTAGAAAGCAATCTAACGCCGATGCCGCCAACATATCAAGTGGCAACGCGGGTAAGTAAGAAGACATCCACGCTGAGTGATTTGATCACTGATTGCTTAGCAGCCTCACCACCTCATCCCGTGTTGATAATTGTGATAGATTAAAATTTAGATTATTAATAAACAACATCTTTTTTAATTGTTCGGAGATACAGTCCCATACCCCCATCGTTGGGTTCCCATACCCCCCAAGGAGTATGGATACCCCCAGTTAAGAACCCCTGTTTTACACTTTCCAGAAGTTACCACCTAGTTTGCTGAATGGTTGGCTCAACCCTGATCACTTGTACAATGCTGTTCACAAACCTTTAAGAGATATCCCTGCTCAACAGAGCTTACAATCTATGTAAGCAAACTCAACAAATAGAGGACTAGGGGAAAACTAGGGGAAAATGTAACATTATAGTACACATGGGTGGTAAACGGGATAATAAAGGGGTCAGGATGCAAAAGCAGTCTTGAAGAGGTGGGTTTTTAACCGGGATTTGAATAGGACCAGAGATGGAGCCTGACGTATTGTCTGTTCCAGATGTAGTGCAGCAAGGTGGGACAAACAGAACCTGAAGTTGGCAGTGGAAGAGAAGGGCACAGATCAAGGGGCTTTGCCTGATGAGTGGCGTTTCTGAGGAGAGGCATAGGGAGAGCTGGAGAGGTAGTGAGGAGCTATACAGCAAATGCACTTGTAGGTCAGCAGACGTTTGAACTGGATGTGGAAACGGATGGGGAGCCAGCGAGGGGCCGAAGATTAGCTGTGCGCTTGAGTCGGGCGATTCATTATGCAGCTGAGTTATAGCAATGCTCCTTGCCAAAGGTGTAAATTCCACCCAAGCAGCTCCCGCATTACGGGGTGGAGGGGCCCAGACAAAAATGAGCGACCACGCGTCCCTGGAACCCGCACTGCAGCGTCCAGGCACAATGCTGCAAATACCTTACTTTAAATTAATTTTGCCGTACTGCCTCCTGTCCCTGCTTATAAGTCAAGTTTTTCTTACCCTGCCTTGCTGAAGCCTCCCAATAACATCCATAAAATCACACGGCTGCTATTGCGAGGTTTCAGCCCAGCAGTGGAAAGCAATAGCTGCTGGGCAAGAAAAGCGTTACTTTCAAGCAGGGATGAGAAGCAGTGCGGCAAGCTTCATTTAAAGTAAGGTGCTGCTGTGCTGCGGGAGAGATTGAGGGAGGGAAGACAGGCCAACTCCCCCACCCCTAGTTATGGGAGCCCCTCAGCAAAATTTTGCTTTGGGATCCCGTTTAGAACTTACATCACTGCTCCTTGCCTTTTCCTTGAAAAGGTTTTGCAGTTTGTAGACGGAACCGTGGCAAGGATTGAAATGCCCTCGGCGAACCTTCATTCCTGCTGCCCCTCCTCACCCTGCTCTCACCTGCATCGGTGGCATTGACACCAAAACAGCAACGCAGCACTTACACAACGCCTCCAATGCTGTGTGCTTTGACCAGCCACTTCACCTCCTCCGCCGCAGACTTCCTGTTTGTATGGGGGTAGAATCAGCTGTTCAAAGTGCAGCACTACTAAGCAGCGAAAGGATCCTTTAAAGGGTGGCCTGGCTTTCGCTGCCAAAGCTAACCAGGCAGTGGTGAATATTGTGGCTGCCGCTTTGCTATTATCTGCTTGACGCGGATGTTCAATGGAACATTGAATGACCGGGTCTTAAGTTCAGCAGCGATGGCTAGCTGCCACCACTGAGTATCAGGCCTCAGATTTTCAAGTGTAGTAGCGCAAGTGTATCAAACATTTCTTTTTACTTTTAAGTGTCAAGAAAAAGTTTTAGTTGTTCTCCGTAAGTTGGATGGCTGGTCTTCCGCAAGGGTCTTAGCAGTAAGTATCCAGATGTGAAATATAAAACAGCATTGGTTCTCTTCAGCAGTGTCTTGAAGACCATGCAAAATAAAGAGTTATTTCTGGTAACTGAAGACCCAGGCTCCAGAGAGCTGGGATAGAATCCTGATGTTCAGAAAGATTAACCATAGCCAAGACTCTGTGCAATGGTGTATTGGCAGAGTGGCCCACATTATCTGTATTCAGTAGCCAAGAGTATTTTAAGCCCAGTGTACTGATCTGATTTCTATTAGAATTCCTTGCAGTGCTAGATTCCTAAATTCTGCGGGCAGAAAGCAGAGAGAAGCAAGACATCATGAAGGTATTTTTGTAAAGTCATTCCAGTAAATAGCTTCTTATAAAATATAAAGCAGCATAAACATACACATCTCGACATGATGGAGTGTATTTTGCTGCTGGCATGTTTATAGGCAGAGCAAGCAAGTACACACATATAGGGCTTGCTATTCAGCAGAGGCAGTTAGCACGATTACAGAGCCTAGCTGTCCCCGCTGAACATAAAACCCAGATATTCAATGCCGGGGCTAAGCAGTTAGCATCGGGGCATATAGTGGCAGTATCTGGGAATATTCAGCGGCACTAACCCGCTTAGAGGCAGGTCTGTAAACCATGTAAATGTTTTTGAATATTGAGCCTATAGATTATAGAGCACAACAAAGTGTACCTTTTGTGACAATTACAGGTGCAAATATTTACCCCTGTTCCAGGGCTAATGTAAAATATCCACACCTGGCTGACCTGGAGCCTTGCAACCAAGATGGCTGCAAGTACACCATTGTGTGAGGCTTCCTGTCCTGGCTCTAACCTTTGCCTTTTTTCCTTTCTGCCGATGTGTAGACATGAGGGTACGGTAGGGTTTATCCCACTGAACCCTCTTGTGTTACCCTATTGCTGAATCAGCCCACTTTGGATCATTTTAGTCTCAGCAGTTCCTCCTTAGCAGAGCATGACTTGGGAGTGTCTATTGAAAACATAGTTGCAGCCTCGCTCAGTCTGGAATAACACTATGCACCAACAATATTGTGGGAAGCTATGTTGGAAAGTGTGCTGAGAGTGCCATGGTAGCTGCAGAAGCGCAGGAACTGGCATCTTTTGGGGGAGCCTTCTCTATGACACATCCTATGCCAGAAGGAGCATCGCCAGATGGAGGGCAAGTGCCAGGATTGGAGCCTCTGGGAGTCGGATAGCAGAGAGCAGATCGTGGTGCTCCCTTTCTCCCAGGAGCCAAGGATAAGAGTTTCTGACTGCCCTACAGGCCCCAATGCAATGCAACCATTGTTAGTGTCATCTCCAATGGTGATTACTCTGTAGACTCTGTGGACTGCCATTGCCTCACTGAAGAAAACTTACCAAAATCAACAGAGTTCTAGGACTTGTTGTTGTTGTTTTTGTTAAGTGCCATTGAGTCAATGTCAACTCATGGCAAACCTCTGGATAGTTGATCTAAACTGTGTTTGGTCTTCAGTCAGGTGGCTCATTGTTGACAGAGTGGCACCCATTGCTGCTGTTATTGTGTCGATCCATCTCATTGCCGGCCTTCCTCTTTTGCATTGACCTTCTACCTTGCCAAGCATTTTGTCTTTCTCTAATGACTCTCTCTTTGGGAAGTCCATGATATACACAGTATTCGCCGCCAGCACCATAATTCAAAGGCATCAGTTTTCTCCTGTCTATCTTTTTCACTGTCCAACATTCGCATTCATATGATGTTATTGAAAATACCATGGCTTGGACAAATCATATCTTTGTATGGAGAGAGACATCTCTGCTCTTGAGAATCTTGTCAAGGTCCTTCATGCCAAGAGCAATGCATTGTCAGATTTCTTGACTGCTTGTCCTTTCTTTATTGATGATCCAAGTAGGCTAAAGTTGTCAACTGTTTCAATTTCTTTTCCATCAACAATGAACTTATTGATTTTGCCAGTTGTCATGATCTTTGTCTTCTTAACATTAAGGTGCAGTCCCATTTTAAGACTGTTCCTTGATCTTGAGAAGCAAATGTTTCAGATCATCTTCACTTTCAGCCAGTAATGTGGTATCATCAGCATAGCGAAGGTTGTTGATGAGTCTTCCACCAATCTTCACACCTCGTTTGTCTTCATGTAGTCCTGCTTCTCTGATGATTTGTTCTGCATATAAATTAAAGAGGTAGGGGGAAAGTATGCAGCCTCGTTGTACAACTTTGCTGATTTTAAACCATTCTGTTTCTCCTAGTTCCATTTGAACTGTTGCTTCTTGATCAATGTACAGATTGTGTAAGAGAACTATCAGGTGTTCTGGTATACCCATGCTTCTTAATGTGGCCCAGAGTTTCTCATAGTTTACACAGTCAAAAGCCTTGCTGTAGTCAATAAAATGCATATGGCTATCCTTTTGGTATTCTTTTATCTTTTCAAGGATCCATCGCACATCCACAATGATGTCTCTTGTTCCTCGTCCTTTCCTGAAACCTGCTTGCACTTTAGGCAGTTCTCATTCCAGGTATGGTTGTAGTCTCTGCTGAATGATCTTGAGTAGAATCTTGCTGGCATGTGGGATCAGAGCGATTGTGTGATAATTTCCACAGATCACCTTTCTACAGTATTGGTATAAACACAGATCTTTTCCTTGTCAGTTGGCCATGATGTTGTCTTCCAAATTTCTTGGCAGAGCCTTGTAAGTATGATAACAACTTCATCTGATTGCTGCAATACTTCAATGGGAATGCCATCAATGCCCAGTGCTTTGTTCTTTGATAAGGCTTTTAATGCTGCTTCGCCTTCTTCTTTCATCACCAATGTTTCCTGATCATAAGGTACAGGTTGAAATGGCTGTTGGTCCACTTCATCTTGATCTGTATATTCTTTCCACTTTTTTTGATCTTCTCAGCATTATTCAACATGGATCCTTCAGCATTTTGTAGCATTCCAATTTGAGGATGGAATCTTTTCTTTAACCTTCGTAGCTTTAGGACAGCTGATCTTGTTCTTCCTCTAACAGTTTCTGATTCTATTTCTTTGCATGCATCATTGTAGTACTTCTCCTTGTCTTGCTGAACTTTTGAAATCTCTGTTGAGTGCTCTGATTGTCTTTCTTTCTCCTCTGGCTTTAGCTTCTCTGCGTTTCTGGGCAATTTTTAGAATTTCTTTGGTCATCCATTTTGCTTTTTCACCTTTTCTGGAGACTTCTTGCTTTCTTCCAACACAACCTTCTTGATGTCATCCCATAACTCTTCTGGAGCTATGTCATTTGTATCTAAAGCAGCAAATCGATTTTGCAGGCAATCTTTAAATTCCAGTGGTATATTCTCAAGGTCATATTTTCTACATTCATGAGTGGCTTGCTCTTTTTCAACTTTAGCTTGAGTTTGCATACTAGTAGTTGGTGATCTGTACCACAGTCAGCTCCAGGTTTTGTCTTTGTTGATGTTATCAAGCTTTTCAATTGTTGACTTCCACAGATGTAGTCAATTTGATTTTTGTACAATCCATAGGGTGAAGTCCACATGTACAGTTGGCGCTTGTGTTTCTGGAAGAAGGTGTTTGAGATGAATAGATCATTGGTCTTGCAGAATTATATCAGTCTTTCTCCAGCTTCATTTCTGTCGCTAATTCCATATTTTCCTACCACTTTGCCTTTGTTGCCAACTTTTGCATTCAAGTCACCCATGACCATCAGGATATCCTGTTTACATGTTCTGTCAGTTTCAGCTTGTACTTGTTCATAGGACTCATCAACTTCATCCTCTTCTACAGCTGTTGTTGGAGCATATACCTGAATTATAGTTGCATTGATGGGCATTCCTCGTAGACGAATAGAGATTAAGCGTTCACTGCCTGCATTGTATTTCATTACAGTTCTTGCAAGTTTCTGCTTAATTATAAATGCAACACCATTTCTTCTTTGTCTTTCATTTCCAGCATAGTAGACCATGTGATCATCAGATATCATCTAGCAGGGCTTTCAGTATCTATGCCCCAAAATGTTGGAACGCATTACCACCAGGCATCCGTGCGATTACTGACCTAACACAATTCAGAAAGGCTCTCAAATTCCATTTATTTACACAGTACTACCAGATTAACCCAACCCCTACATAATTGCCTCTCCCCTTACCCCCTCAAGATAACATATCAACCCTATCGCACACATGTAACACCCTAAATTCTCAGCACTCAATCTCCTTGTACATATGTAAGTAGTTCAGTTTGTATCCCCCGCATTATCCAAGTTGTTACTCCTGTTCTATGTGAAGCCAAACAGTTGTATGGTCATTTTGTTTTATGTCAACCGCGCTGATACAAAATAGTGCGGTATATAAGAAATTGTAATAAATAAATAAATCAGATGCAAAGTGCCCGATGCAAAGTGTCCATTTCAGTTCGCTGACACCCAACAGATCAAGTTGTACACGTTCCATTTCATTCTTGACCACCTCCAACTTCCCTTGGTTCATGCTTCTTATGTTCCATGTCCCGATATGTAAGACATCTTTACAGCTTCTGAGTCTCATTTCATGTGCAGCTACATCAGCAGTCAGACGTCTTGAGGGCTTTGATCCAACCACATCATAAATGCTGGCTTTACTCTGAGAAGTCTTCAATTCATCCCCAGTAGCCTGTTGAGTGCCTTCCAACCTGGGGGTCTCATCTTTCAGCATTATAGTGCAATTTGTTTTGTGACTATCCATTGCGTTTTTGTGGCACGATACAAAAGTAGATTTGCCAGGCCATTCTTCTGCGCAGGTAATTCTAGTGTTGCAGTTGTCACAGAAATGTGATCCTCCGCTGCCAACACCATCTCATTCTGCTGCTGCCCAGATGGGTGGTTTGCCTTGGTCTGGCACCTCACTGAGACCTGTCTATCTTGGGAGACCCTGGCAGTAGTTAAGCTACTGATAGCTTAGCGCTCAGCATCACTAATGCACACAAACCCTCACAGCACAATAACTGCAAACCAACTGGGGACTTACTGAGCAAGTTAATGCCCAGGTCCAAGAACATAAGCAAAATTTGGAAAATCCATTATTAGGCCAATATTTGAATGTGGCTCTGGTGAAAAATAAAATAGTGCTCCCCAGGAAGACTAATGCTTTGGAGAACCAGAGAAGGCGACTGAACTTTCATTTCCTGAACTTAAAAAATATATTTTGTAGAGATCCTTAAGATCCCTGTGGAATCTATCCCCTGATCACCTGAGCGCACTATCTCTTGGGAAGGAGTGAGGTCCAGCAGAACAGAGGAGGGATAGGCGCCTTCCTTTCTGAGGACAGTTTGTGTGAGGAATCTGTAGGTGAGGACAGGGCTGGGCCTTAAAAATTTGGACCATTTTGGTGTGGCCCCTCCCAAACTTAAGATTATGTTAAAAACAAATCACTAAAGGGGTCATTCCGATACGTGAATAGGCCACCTGGACATTTTCCTCGTGTAAATGTCTAGGACCATATTCTGAACCCTCATGGTCCTGCACATACATGGCACTAAAATGGGATCGCAGAACATGAGCGGGTGGGAGTGGAACAGGGGCATGGCCAGCCACAGAGATGTATAAAGCGTATTCAGGAAAGGCCCGTGTACCTCCTCAGTATTCCCCGCGTACGTCCACGTTATACCTGTGCAAACACGGAATAAGGGCAGGATTTAGAAACTGTCCTTCTCTGCTCTGCATTGCAGCCCATATTGGTGAACGGATGTGACAAGTATGCTGTGCACCGGTGTGTCTGCAGCCTGGAAAACCACATAATGCAGTTCGGCCAAACAGAAAGTAGAGGAGAGGGAGGTTGTAAGTTAAAGAAACCCGAATAAACACCCCCACATATGTTTTGGAAGAGCCCTGGTGTGCATTCTGGCTACTACTACTGAGCATTTGTATAGCATTACAAGATGTACATAGCGCTACACAGACACATGTAAAAGACGGTCCCTGCTCATGAGAGCTTACAATCTAGTCAAGACAGACTTAGCACACGCACCAACTGGCTATACTGCCAGTTGGTGTGTGTGCTAAGGGGGCAAAGCTGGGGTCCCAAATGCGCCGGTCTTGAAAATGAGGCTGGTGACGGAGTCCTAGGTGCTCCCTGCGATAATGTTATCCAAGCTGCCGTTGATAGGAGTAGCACTCAGCCAGCTGGAGAGTTGCACTCTACCCGGTGGATCTTTACAACATGCTCTATTCAATTTGTACATTCCCCTAATGCAGATAAGTTCATTTATGTGACCTAGTGAAACACAATGTAGGATGATGTCATCAGCCAGTGGCAATATGTCATATAGGTTGGATATAACTGAGGACCTATAATGAACAATGCGCCTACTAGTTTTGGCCCTTGAGGCTAGTAAACTGGTGAGTCTGTTTGGCCCTATATAAGCTCAAAATCTGTTTGAGGTCCACAATCCTATCTATCAGCTCATTAGCGATACAATTGGAACTGTAGAAATTACTCTGAAAGTATGCGTTCTACTGGTTTTGATCTTTGGCTTTATGTTTGTGGTTGCATCCGTTTGGCAGACGTGTTTCCTTGGGACTGCAAGTGAGAGTGTGTGAGTGGTTACAGTGCTGTACGGGAGGATCTAGTATGCTCATCCACATAGCTGAGGAGGACATGACTGGCTGGCGGGTACCTGGACCGTAGGGGTGACTGCAGCATCACCAGGTGCCAGTGTGATCAGGCAGAAATAAGCAGAACAGGTCCTCCATAGCTTAACTGTCCTAACTTATCCCTGTCAGTAATGAGGGACCCTCATAAGGTGGGCATTCAACAGTGCAAACAGCAGTAAGACATGCCCAGGTGCACCATCGTTGGTCTCTACCAATGTGCACAATTCTACAGAGCGACGACGGTGTCTCTGGGCATCAGTGTGGTGCTTGCGAGTCTGTCATTCCGAGGGCCACTTAGTAGTGACAGGGATATGTTTGCACAGGTCGCTATGGTGGAGCTGTTCTGCTTTGTTCATGTCCTTACTTACAGACATGTTCCAGTGATGTCCACAACATGCATATCTAGGGAGGTCATCTACTGCCATGTAAGTGGTGCTGCACTGATCACTCTCTACTTGTTTTGCCGCTACCTCACATTGCACTGCGATTGCGTTGTAGTGTTCTGGGCATGCCACAGACAGGTTGATGTTGTCTACTTTGCATCCACTTATATGTATCCTCAGCTTTCACATGTAGTCCGCATGGACACATCACTGTTCGTATGCACAGCAGCTTTGGAGATGCACATTTCCGGGGGGGGGGGGGGGCGTGGCTGTTCGCGGGTATGTTGCAGGGACAGGCAGGAGGCAGGTTCATATATGTCCATCTCTTCTGAATACGGCGCGTGTGGGGGCATCCACAGCCATTGGTTGTATATACCCATCTCTCGTAGACTGTAGCGCTATGTACATCCTGCGCTGGGTACATCTATGTCCCCGATTCTGCGCCCACAGCTGCGTCTATCCCCGTGGCTGCGGAATCATGTTTCTTTCATGCACATTTTCATTTTGGGCATTCCCGCAGGACGGACATACATGTTCTGGAATTGGCCTCCATCTATATATTAGTTTATATTTTGGCATAAAACATGTTAAGCGTTGTTTCTTTCTGGACCTGGAATCTTCAATACCTGATGCAGGACCGTGGAAATTGGGTCTGAAACATGGTACATCATGGAGATTCTTTGTCCTTGTTGGTCCTTGAGCGATTCTTAAGGCTAAGTACATTAGCACAAGCACTAATTAAAAGGAGACACCTTTTGTGAGTGAGCGATTTTTCATCCCCTTTTTTGGTTTCTCCGACATTCTCAGCGTTTTCTGAGTGATTGAAATTTATACGCACCTGTTCAATTTGTTTGGAAGTCCTTTTTGAGTGATAAAACATGTTAAGACAAAACAATGCTTATAAAGAAATCTTTCTTGCTTTCTGTTCTGCAAACTCTTTCCAAATCCAGTAGCTCTCTCAGTCCTGGTGCAGGGGCTCACGGTGGGTACAGGGCCCTATTGAGTGAAATAGGTTCAATTGGGCTAAGGCCGGCCCTGCACACCAAGAACCGTTGGACTACTTTATTAGTAAATTATGCTCCGGAGCACAGTTATAATTGGACTTTCAGGCAATTTTTTCAGTTATCTAGATGTTCCCTTCTTAGACCATAAGATTTGGCTTTTTCCAGATTTGTCTAAACTGTTGCAGCAAAGGCTTAAATAATTTCTGGTAGTGAAGTAAAGACCGGGTATCCTGGGGCAGCCAGTCTCACCACATTCCCACCTACATCTTTAGAGTCACAAAAATCCCACAGCTGCCTAGGTTCATAATATATTTAAACATTATTTTCAAAACATAACACACATGTGCAAGGGGATGCGATCAGTAGAAGAGGACCAACCAGAACAAACTGAAAGAGCGATGGGAGAGATAAGAAGAGAACCAAGATAGCACAGAGCCCATAAAACCAAGCAAGGACAGGGTATCGAGGAGAAGGCTGTGGTCAACAGTGTCAAAAGCAGCAGAAAGGTCAAGAGGGAAGAGGATCGAGTAAAGGCCCTTGGATTTAGCCAGGAACAGGTCATTGAAGATTTTGGCAAGAGCCATTTCAGTAAAATGTAAAGGACGAGAGCCAGATTGTAAAGGATCCAGGAGGGCTTGAGAGGAGAGAAAGTTGAGGCAATGGCAGTGAACTGCATGTTCAAATAGTTTAGGATGGAAGGAGGAAGATGGGTCAATAGTGGATGTTCTGATTCATCAGGCCCTGTGACCTGTGGTGACGGAGGTGCAGAGGCATAAGGCGGGTAGGTGGCTTTTCCTTAGTATGCAGCTAACTGACTCCTTGTACACTATAGCCAATGTGTATGCCTCGAATGAGAACCAGGCCCAGATTTTGTGGCTCTGAAGGCTTCCCTGGCGGGCTTTGCATGGGGACCGGTGATACTAGGTGGGGATTGTAATACATGCCTGCAGCCCCACTTGGACTCCACGAGTCTAGAGGTGCGAAAACAGACTGGGACTAGTCGAGCATTTGGTGGTGTGTCTTTGGGATGTCTGGCGGATTGATTACTTGTCGGTAGATCAGCACTTGCTGGACAGGGTTATGGGTGCAGAGTTGGGTGTTATAACATGGTCAGACTATGCCCCAAGCCGGGTGGAGTTGACAGATGTGAAAGAGGTTATAGTATATTTATTAGTGTAAATAATTTGTAGAAAGCTATCCTTGTTATGTCCAAGTTACAGCCCCTGTTTTCTGTAAATACAATGCAGCCCCGACTGCATTGTATAAGGTTCTGTTAATTGTACACCGCACTGATGTGAATAGCGCGGTATAGAAGAGACGTTAAATAAATAAAATGAGGAAGGGGGTCCTGGAATTGGATCCTACAGGGGCACTTCTTCCAGCGGATAGATGCAGTTGAGGTGCATACCTGGCTTATACAGGACATTTTTTAACTGAACACAAATGGTGAGGAGGCTGCTCCGCTTTTGTGGGATGCTTTTAAGGCTATGGCTATGGGGCAGCTCATGGCGGAAGCCGTGGGGTACCACCAAAGGTGTGAACATGAGTTATGCTCTCTGCGTGCTAAGGCTTAGCGTTTGAAACTTTGCCCGCCATTGCGCAATCCAGTCTGCGCATGACAATGAGGGCACGCCTAGATGAACATGCGCAGAGGGGCCTTCAGTTTATGCACTGCCAGTTGCAGCAGACCTTTTATGAGAAAGGGAGTAAGGTTTGTAAGCTGTTAGTGCTGCATCTGCGTAAGCAACAGGTGGACCGGATGCCAGAAACACGGCATCATCAGGAGTAGCTCTGGAAGGAAATGGGAGAGATTCGTACAGTGTTTGTGGAATTTTTGGAGGACTTGTATACAGAGAAGGCAGTGCCCAGGGAGCAGATAGCGGAGTATCTTCAGGGGGTGGACTTGGTCTCCCTGATGGAAGATGACAGGGTACGTCTTGAGACCAAAATTTAATCTCAGGAAGTGCAATTGACCATCTGGGCCTTGCCGACCAGGAAGGCTCCAGGTGCAGAGGGCTTCACCCCAGAATATTATAAAAAGTATGAGGGTCAGTTGGCCCCGGTTCTGTCTGAAGTCTATAATGCCATTCTGCGGGACGCAAATTTGGTGCCCTCACAGATGGATGCAGCAATTTTGTTGATCCCAGTTTCAACTTGTGATGCTCATTGGCTGGGATATACCCTGAGATCTGGGGATCTTCCTTTTTCACAGATCTGTTGCATTGGTTGGCGCTGGTGAAGCATTGTTTGAACACAGCCAAGTTGAATCTGGCCTCTGCCTGGAAATAGGTTGTCCTGCCGACGCATGAGCAGTGGCTGGTGCATATATAGGACATATATGCTATGGAACAGGGGATAGTTGTCTGCAAGTGGGGACAGACACATTTTGATCAAATTTGGTATCCCTTTGCAAAAATGTATAGCTTACGTAAGGCTGCCTGATGGTCTTCCTCAAAATGGCTGTGCGGGATGGGCCTTCTCTGAGGGGGTATGGGGACGAGTGGGGGGATCGGATCTAGGAGTGGAGGGAATGTTTTGATATTATAAAACTACTTTATAAAAAAGTGGCTGTTTTTTTATGTTGGAAGTATTTCCCATTTTGACCTGTAACACTGTTCAGTTTTATGGTTTATTCTGGTACGCTTTAATTTGTAAGGTGCTTAATAAAGCCTTGAAATAGGAAAAAAAATTGTGTTTTGTAGCTTTGCTCCTTGGATGTCCAGTTACACTTAGGCTTGTAGGTGCCACCACTTCCAAGTTGCAAAATTGGATCTTAGACATTCAAACTCCCAAATGACGCTCTTCTTTTTTTTTTTTTTACAGTGTTCCTTTGTAAAATGGCTGCTCCCGTTGGATGTATTATGGTCTACTCATTGCTTGATGAGTATTTCACAAAAGGCTCTGCGTCCAGCAAGCCTTTTGTAAAATAATATGCAAATTGTTAACACCCAGACTATGCATGCCAGCCCCTGGGTTTTAACCAGAAGTACATCACCTTAAACAAAATTTGCTGTAGAATCTCTATGGATTGAAATTCCATATATGAAGGGGAAGGTGATGGCAGTGGGGGTGTACTATCGACCGCCTGGCCAGAATGAACAAATGGATGATGAAATGCTCAAAGAAATCAAGGAAGCTAACAAAAGTCACAGCAGAGTAATAATAATGGGTGATTTCAATTACCCCGGTATCGACTGGGTCAGTGTCATGGCAGGACATGCTAGGGAGATAAAGTTTCTAGATGAAATAAATGAATGCTTCTTGGAGCAGCTGGTTCATGAACCGACCAGAGGGGAAGCCATACTGGACCTAGTCCTTAGTGGAACACCAGATCTGATGCAAGAAATAAGGGTGTTGGGGCCACTTGGCAATAGTGATCATAGCATGATCGTGTTTGATTTAATTAGTGGAGGAGGGATAGTAAAGAAATCCACAGTACTACATTTTAACTTTCGAAAGGGAGACTATGATAAAATGAGGAATATAGTTAAGAAAAAACTAAAAGGAGCGGTTGCAAAAGGTAAAGACTTACATCAAGCTTGGGTGTTGTTTAAAAATACTATCCTGGAAGCCCAGACCAGCTGTATTCCACGCATTAAGAAAAGTGGAAGAAAGTCTAAAAAACTGCCAGCATGGTTTAAAGGTGAGGTCAGAGAGGCTGTTGCTGCCAAAAAAGCATCTTTCAGGAAATGGAAAAAAGAGCCAAATGACGAAAACTGGAAACAGCACAAGCACTGGCAAGTTAAATGCAAAGCCTTGATAAGGCAGGCAAAGCGAGAATTTCAGAAGGAACTTGCTACAGAAGCAAAAACACGAAATAAAGACTTTTTCAAGTACATTCGTAGCAAAAGGCCTGTGAGAGAGTCAGTCAATTGGACCATTAGATGATAGAGGGGTAAAAGGGGCAGTAAGAGGAGACAAGGCTATAGTGGAGAGACTGAATGAATTCTTTGCTTCAGTCTTTACTGAGGAAGATGTAGGGATGTTACCCAAGACTGAAGTGGTATTTAAAGGTGATACTGCAGAGGAATTGAGAGACATATCGCTACACCGGGAAGATGTATTACAACTATTTGATAAACTGAATAGTAGCAAATCACCTGGACCGGATGGTATACATCCAAGAGTGTTGAAAGAACTGAAATATGAGATTGCAGACCTGCTATTAGTAATCTGTGAACTTTCATTACAATCATCTGTAATACCTGAAGATTGGAGGGTCGCCAATGTAACGCCAATTTTTAAAAAGGGTTCCAGGGGTGATCCAGGAAATTACAGACCGGTGAGCCTGACGTCAGTACCGGGGAAAATGGTAGAAACCATCATAAAGAACAAAATTACACAGCATGTAGATAGTCATGGCCTAATGGGAGACAGCCAACGTGGCTTTAGACAAGGAAGATCTTGTCTTACTAATCTGATATGTTTTTTTGAAGGTGTGAATAAACAGGTAGACAAAGGTGAGTCAGTTGATATAGTGTATCTGGACTTTCAGAAAGCCTTTGACAAGGTCCCTCATCAGAGACTTTTGGCAAAACTAAAAAGTCATGGGATAGGAGGAAGTGTACTATTGTGGATCGGGAACTGGTTAAAAGATAGAAAGCAGAGGGTAGGGCTAAATGGCCAGTTTTCCCAATGGAAAAAGGTGAATAGTGGAGTACTCCAGGGATCTGTACTGGGTCCGCTACTTTTTGACATATTCATAAATGACCTGGAAAAGGGAATAACTAGCGAGGTTATCAAATTTGCAGACACAAAACTGTTTAAAGTTGTTAAAACCCAAGAGGACTGTGGAAAACTGCAGGAGGATCTGGTTAAATTAGAAGACTGGGCATCCAAATGGCAGATGAAATTTAATGTGGACAAGTGCAACGTTATGCACCTAGGAAAGAACAATCCACACTATGGTTACACAATGCAAAGTTCCACATTGGGAACCACCACCCAGGAAAAAGATTTAGGAGTCATCGTGGATAACATGTTAAAACCCTCCGCCCAGGGTGCAGCGGCGGCCAAGAAAGCAAATAGAATGCTAGGTATCATAAGGAAAGGAATGGAAAATAAAACAAAGGATGTTATAATGCCTCTGTATCGTTCCATGGTACGACCGCACCTTGAATATTGTGTGCAATTCTGGTCGCCGTATCTTAAAAAGGATATAGCATTATTAGAAAAGGTACAGAGAAGAGCCACCAAAATGGTAAAGGGGATGCAAGGCTACTCCTATGAAGAGAGGCTACAAAGGTTAGGGCTCTTCAACCTGGAAAAGAGTTGGCTGAGGGGAGATATGATAGAGGTCTATAAATTAATGAATGGAGTGGAACGGGTAAACGTAGATCGATTGTTTACGCTATCAGAATATAGAAAGACTAGGGGACATGTAATGAAGCTACAGGGTAAACTATTTAAGACAAATAAGAGAAAATATTTTTTCACTCAACGTGTAATCAAACTCTGGAATTTGTTACTGTAGTAAGAGCTGTTAGTGTAGCTGGGTTTAAAAAAGGTTTGGACAAGTTCCTGGAGGATAGGTCCATAAACCATTATTAAAAAGGGACCCAGGATATCAATGCTTGACCCAGTACAAGCATTGTGGAACCTGTGTCTTTTGGGGATACTGCTAGGTACTGTCACCCAGCGAGGGTCCCCACAGGTTAAAGCAGGGTATTACACTGGGGCCTTATCTTTAACCAGCCAGGAAGTGGTGCAGAGAGCCTTGCAATGCCCTCTGGGTATTGTAGTTTTCACAGGCTAGCCAAGAAATGAGTTGCAGTCGGGTGGTAAGACTTTAAGACAGGATTTTTATTCCCCTTCCGGGTGGATTCTTTTATAGCAATGAAAACAATGGCAAACAGACCATCTTCTGGTACAAAATAAAGGAAACAAATATGAACCAAAATTGCTTCTATCTTCAGCTTCTTTACCCAAATAAAAAGTTATCTTAAACAGTCCTTTTCCAAGCAAACAGAAAAACCTTTCTCCTTCACTTCAGTGACTAGAAAGCTTCCACAGCCTCTTTAACATAAAGAGGAGATATCATCGGCAATAATCAGTGTACAGTCCATATATTCATTTGAGGGCTGTTCCCCTTGAATATCACACTGCATTTCTTCACTTTCTCCTTCAAACTGTCTTTCCTTCAGATAGCCAGAAGTATTATTGTTTAGCAGTCTCTCCCCATTGCACAGAGACTTCCTTTCTTCCTCCGTGAAAGTGTGTGAGGGAAAATTACCACATTCACTGGAGTTTCTTTCTTGAGAGCCCCACCAACTTTGACAATTACATGGAAAGTTACTGCATTCAGCTTTCCCTCTATTAGAGCCAATCAGCTTACCTTCTTGCTCCCTCAAACTGGGGTTTCTCGGTACAGCTGAGATCACAGAAGTGGACCAGGACGGAAGCTTCCTACGGCCTTTTCCCTTTAGCTTTTCTCTAGATATGAAAATATCCTCAGGCCAGAACTCCTTTTCCCTTCTGTGCCTGTTGCTTGGGTAATTAGCTTTCTCAGCCTTTCTAAGCCTGGCTTCCAAACTGTATCCTCTGTTACCTTCGGGATAAACGTCACTGAGCTTAGACGTGTCTGTGCACTGCTCTCTGAAGCAGTCTCTTGGGTTGTCTCTTTCAGCTCTGGAACTAAACCTCTCAGCTTTTCCAGCTCTCTCGGTAGTTCCCTCTCCGGCTCTCATCACGCTGGCTGAACTCCAACCTCCACTCCAACCCGAACTTCCACCTGAACTTCCTGAACTAACTCTAACTTCAGGTGAGTTAGGTTTATGTGTGTGTGCCTCAACTCTGCCCCCTCTCAGCTGCTCTTCATTACTTAATGAACCCTGAGCCTTCCTGCTGCTTGGGCATGTTCTCACACCTTGTGACCTAGTTTGTGTGTGTTGCCTATAGCAACTCTGGGCCATGTGTTTCTCTGAGCTGTCAGTGTCAGATCCACTTTCTGCATTTCTACCTATTTCCATAGGCTCTGCTAGATCCACACTGTGACAGATCCCCCCCCCTTAAAATATTACGGGCTGCCGTGCTTTCAAACGGACAGCACTTAATTCTGGAGAGAGCATCTGCATTCCCATGTAATTTTCCGGCCCTATGCTGTACAATAAAATTAAAGGATTGCAGCGCCAGATGCCATCTAGTCAGTCATGCGTTACTGTTCTTCATCTGGTTAAGCCACTTTAGAGGAGCGTGGTCTGTAACTAAAAGGAATTTCCTCCCCGTAAGATAAAATCTTAAGGCCTCGACGGCCCATTTTATTGCAAGGCACTCCTTTTCAATTGTAGCATAATTTCTTTCTGCTTTCGAAAGTTTCCTGCTGAGGTAGGTAACAGGGTGTTCCACTCCCTCAAACTCCTGGGACATCACCGCCCCCAACCCTGTCTCTGAAGCATCAGTTTGTATTATGAAGGGCAAACTGAAATCTATCCCTCGCAGCACAGGGGCACTGCAGAGTTTCTCTTTAAGGGAGACAAACGCCTCCTCAGCCTCAGGGGTCCATCTCACATTGTTAGGTGCATTCTTTTTTAGCATTTCTGTGAAGAGGACACTCTCTGCAGCGAATCGGGGTATAAACCTACGGTAATATCCTATTAACCCCAAGAAGCTTCGTATCTGCTTTTTAGTTACTGGTCGGGGAAAATCCCTAACACTCTCTACCTTACTTGCCAAAGGTTTTACGAGTCCCCTCCTGACCATATGGCCTAAATATTTAGCCTCTTCACTGGCAAATAAACATTTTGCCGGATTGAGTGTTAAGCCCAGCCCTACGCAGCGCTCTGAGTACCGCTTCTACTCTAGAGAGGTGTTGCGCCCATGTTGTGCTGTATACAACAACGTCATCCATGTATGCTAATGCATATTCATGGTGTGGCCTTAACACCTGATCTACTAAACGCTGGCACGTGGCAGCTGCCCCGTGCAGCCCAAACGGCATTCGCCGGAATTGGAACAATCCTATTGGTGTACTAAATGCCATTTTGAGTTTTGAATCCCGTGTCAATGGTATTTGCCAATACCCTTAAGTCTAAGGTGGTCAAATATTTCGCTTGCCCCAAGCGGTCTAATAGATCATCAATGCGGGGCCTGGGGTAGGCGTCAAATTGCGAGATACCATTGACCTGACGGAAGTCAATACAGAACCTGAGGGTTCTGTCCGGTTTGGGCACCAGTACTATTGGGCTTGACCAGGGGCTCCGTGACTCCTCTACTATACCTGTCGCTACCATTTCCTTTACCTGCTCAATTACCTCCTTTTTCTTGGCCTCAGGTATCCGATATGGGCACTGCCTAATTACCTGCCCAGGTACAGTAATTATCTCGTGAGCAACTAGGTGGGTTTCACCCGGCCTGGTTGTTAACACGTCTGAAAATGTATCTAACATCTGGGTTAATTCTTGCTGTTGCTGTAGTGACAGCCCGGTGCCTATCCTGGGCTTGGTTTTTTTTTTCCAATCGGCCGTTTGAGGGCCGAGGTCTTCCTCCCTCTTCTCCTCACTCAGGGCCGTCATGTTTTTAACCTCCCTCTCCCCGGTAGAGCCAAATCCGTCCGTCCCACGTGTTGTGGGTGACAATGAGGGTACCTCCTCTACCGTGGGGAATCCTACGCGCTCGCAAATTAGCTGAGCGATACGATCGCCTATGCGTATCTTAAAGTCTTTTTCCCCAAAATTAAAAAGTAGGACCTTTACAAGGCCCCTGTAATCGGGGTCGATAACCCCTGCCCTTACGTCTAAAAAGTATTTAACGGCTAGAACCGATCTTGGCGCAATGCGCCCGTAACATCCTTCTGGTATCTTTACCTGTATACCAGTATCAACCAGTGTTTTTCCCCCTTTTAAAACTATTGTTTCCTCCGCACTAAAAAGGTTATACCCGGCGGCAGCTGCTGAGGCTGTTTTTGGGCTTTTGGCCTGATCAGTGGCTTTGTAAAACTGGAGCACAAATTTTTGCTTTCCTGGGCGTATTTCAACTACCTGTGACCGAGATCGGGAGCTCGTCCTAAGGGCTTTCCCAAATAGGGGACTGGGGACTCTGGCCGCTAGGGCTTCTATTCCTGTTCCTACTATCCCTGTCTGGGGCTGGGTAGACTTAAGGCCTGGTTTATTTTTAAGACCCTTTTCCATCTCCTGATAGAAGGGAGCCCAATCCCGCCCGAGGACAACCGCATATGGTAGTTTTGGGACTATGGCCACTAGTACCTGCTGTTTTGTTCCTAAACCCTTAATAGACATCTTATACAAGGGATAGTGTGAGGATGCCCCATGTACACATCTTATTCGCACCTGGCCCTCTGCTTGACTCGGGGCTGACTGCCGACGCCGTTCAATGGTTTCCCAGAACTTGCGAGAAACCATGCTTTGATCAGCCCCCGAGTCGAGTAGTGCCAGTGCTTCCACACCCTCTACCTGGACCTGCAGAAGGAATCCTTCCTGGACTTGCTTCTCAGCTCCAGATAGGAGGACCATTCGCTCTTTACAGTTCCTCCGGAAATGTCCTGCCTTTCCGCAAGCATAACATTTACCCTTGTAAACAGACAAAACATTATCATCAATATCATCATTATCATCATCATCAACCTTAGTTATTTTAACCTTTGCATACTTTCCCACTTTACCAGAGTTCGCCATGCCAGCCACTTTTAAAATTCCAATCCCTGAGGTATCAGCCATCTTTGCCTCAAAATATCTGTCCGCTATATTGGCTGCCTCTTCCGTGGTTTGGCAATTCTGTAGAGTGAGGAAAGTTTTTACCTCAGGAGGCACAGCCTGCATAAACTGTTCTAATATAACCTCATCTATGATGGACTCAAGTGACCTCCTTTCTGGAGTCAGCCACTTCCAGGCTAGACTCTTCAACCTTTGGTACAGAGCTTTGGGGGTTTCTTTAAACCTTATCTTGGCCTCTCTGAACATTCGCTTATAATGCCTAGGAGTTAAACCTAATCTGTCTTTTACCGCTTTTTTTATCTCTGCATAGTCAGAGGCAAGAATAGCCGGCATAGCTTTATATGCCGATAGAGCTTCACCAGTGAGAGACATCGCAAAGCGAACTGCCCACTGCTCTATAGGCCATTTAAGAGCTTCCGCTATCCTCTCAAATGCATCGATAAGATCGTCCAGATTGTCATTAGTGGTTAACTGGCCTAGCGTAAAAGCATTATAATTGTTCATCCCTACTCCCTGAAACATGGAGGGATTAGCTGCTCCTGCCTCATGTGGCTTCTTCAGGAGTGCTTCCATTGTCTCTAGTAGAGGTTTTTGCTGTTCCCTCATCATTTCCACATTCCGCTCCTGGATGTGCCGAACCAGCTCCACCTGTTTGTCCCATTGGGTTTGCATCCAATGCATCACATCCCTTGGATCCATCTTTTCTGGAGTCTGCATCACCTGTGGAGAGAAAGAAAAAGAAGGCCCACCAAGTGCGGCACTTTTGTCTTTTAAACCCCAGTCTGTTTCCCTGTAGACAGAAGCTCCCCTTTCTCACCCTGTGTCCTTCTACACTTATGCCCAAGCTAGTTTTACCTTAGGCTTCATGTAGACTCAAGTATGTGAGAAAGGTCTCTGTCCAGCTTCCACCTGGCCGATCTGCCAGCGAAATTTCTCCCGGACAGTTCTCCGGTATGGCAGCAGTTTCTCCATTTAAGGTAGTGTTCCCTTATTAATGTCCTTTGTTTCAAGGCAGAAAAAAAAAATCCTCAAAACTACGCCAACCTGTCACCCAGCGAGGGTCCCCACAGGTTAAAGCAGGGTATTACACTGGGGCCTTATCTTTAACCAGCCAGGAAGTGGTGCAGAGAGCCTTGCAATGCCCTCTGGGTATTGTAGTTTTCACAGACTAGCCAAGAAATGAGTTGCAGTCGGGTGGTAAGGCTTTAAGACAGGATTTTTATTCCCCTTCCGGATGGATTATTTTATAGCAATGAAAACAAAGGCAAACAGACCATCTTCTGGTACAAAATAAAGGAAACAAATATGAACCAAAATTGCTTCTATCTTCAGCTTCTTTGCCCAAATAAAAAGGTATCTTAAACATTCCTTTTCCAAGCAAACAGAAAAACCTTTCTCCTTCACTTCAGTGACTAGAAAGTTTCCACAGCCTCTTTAACATAAAGAGGAGATATCATCGGCAATAATCAGTGTACAGTCCATATATTCATCTGAGGGCTGTTCCCCTTGAATATCACACTGCATTTCTTCACTTTCTCCTTCAAACTGTCTTTCCTTCAGATAGCCAGAAGTATTATTGTTTAGCAGTCTCTCCCCATTGCACAGAGACTTCCTATCTTCCTCCATGAAAGTGTGTGAGGGAAAATTACCACATTCACTGGAGTTTCTTTCTTGAGAGCCCCACCAACTTTGACAATTACATGGAAAGTTACTGCATTCAGCTTTCCCTCTATTAGAGCCAATCAGCTTACCTTCTTGCTCCCTCAAACTGGGGTTTCTCGGTACAGCTGAGATCACAGAAGTGGACCAGGACGGAAGCTTCCTACGGCCTTTTCCCTTTAGCTTTTCTCCAGATATAAAAATATCCTCAGGCCAGAACTCCTTTTCCCTTCTGTGCCTGTTGCTTGGGTAATTAGCTTTCTCAGCCTTTCTAAGCCTGGCTTCCAAACTGTATCCTCTGTTACCTTCGGGATAAACGTCACTGAGCTTAGACGTGTCTGTGCACTGCTCTCTGAAGCAGTCTCCTGGGTTGTCTCTTTCAGCTCTGGAACTAAACCTCTCAGCTTTTCCAGCTCTCTCGGTAGTTCCCTCTCCGGCTCTCATCACGCTGGCTGAACTCCAACCTCCACTCCAACCCAAACTTCCACCTGAACTTCCCGAACTAACTCTAACTTCAGGTGAGTTAGGTTTATGTATGTGTGCCTCAACTCCGCCCCCTCTCAGCTGCTCTTCATTACTTAATGAACCCTGAGCCTTCCTGCTGCTTGGGCGTGTTCTCACATCTTGTGACCTAGTTTGTGTGTGTTGCCTATAGCAACTCTGGGCCATGTGTTTCTCTGAGCTGTCAGTGTCAGATCCACTTTCTGCATTTCTACCTATTTCCATAGGCTCTGCTAGATCCACACCGTGACAGTACGTATGACGTAGATTGGCCACTGTTGGAAACAGGATACTGGGCTTGATGGACCTTGGTCTGACGCAGTATGGCATATCTTATGTTCTTATGTTCTTAAGTACTACTGGAAAGGCATGAGCTAAATACATTTAATATAAAGTTCTCTTCCAGGGCTCCCCAGTTCTTGTTCTAGTCTAGATACTAGATCAATATTGAACTGGGGCAGTCAGCATTTTTTTAAATGACAGCTGCCATGGCTAAAGATATTCTGAGTATTCAGCACTGGAATCCAGATATTGGCCGACGTGGAATATCTAGATATTGTGGGCAGGGCCATCACTTTTAATATAGCGGTGATATTTAGCACTATTTTATGGATAGCCTATTTAGACAGCTTTAGGCCAGCTTTATTGCTGTCCTAACGTATCTGGATAGGTGTTCATACAGCAGTGTTTAACATCACCACTGCCATGTGCCCCTCTCCAGATGGAGCCAGAGATTATCCAAGCAGTGGATATTATTCAGTGCTGTCAGAGGATCAAGTAGAACCTTGTAAGAATTCCAAATGTAAGACTCTGAGGGCTTGCTGAACATAGTAATTTCAAATAGTCAGGACACACAAACTCTGTACCATCACTGGAAAAGCACTGCAGAAAAATTTAAAATGCATGTTATTGAAATAGGATAAATTAATATACAGAGTCCATCACCTTTATCTGTTATTCTTTTCTCTGTCCAGCATCTGAACTAGAGAGGGATCTGATCGTACATTGCAGGCCCCAGTAGCACTAATGCTGGACTCTGGGAGTCTTGTTCTTAAAGCATGTGGACAAAGACCACGGGATAATCCTTCACACATGTAGGCCTTCTGGTCTGGAGCAGTCATGTACAGTACCTCAAGGCATCCCTGAATAGTTTACCTCTTAGGAATGTTGTTGGAACTGGCAGTCACTATTTCAGCAAATTTTACTTTCCAGCAATCATACTACGTCTACACATGCTTCAGAAGCCGGACTGTGTGTTTTGTAGCAGTGTGGCAGGCCCATTTTACATAGCTCATTGAGATCGGAATTGAGGCATGGAGATTAAGATGGGCTCAGTTCCGGCAGTACTTACGAAAGGCCGTGGAGCTTTTTGTAAAAAACGTACAAAGATATGCTGGAGTACATACGGATCTCGCACCACCTACAGCTAGAGGAGCATGTTACAAATCTACGCAAGGGAAAATTGGCCAGAGCAAAACAGAACAGCTTCCATGTGAAGTGTTATTTTTGCAACTTCTACAGGCAAGTCCCAACACGCCCGTGTGTAGCCCGGCCATTTTGCAAGCCTATACGTATACGTACCAAGCTGCAATTTTGGTTAATTTGAATCTTGGAAGAGGAAATAAACAATGAGGGATGAAGGAGAATGAGTCCCTTAATCTCTCGTGTAAAGACCTGACTGAAACAAGCACTTTGGAAAAATCTATTCGTGTCTCAGTGCATGTAAAATCCCAGCATGGAACATTTTTAGCCACATATGTGGATTCGTTTTGGTAAAATAGGCAATACACATGTAGATTTTTAGCCCATCCAGGCTACGCTCCCTTGGAATTCCTATGTGGTGTGGATCTCCACATATAAATCGCAACTTTCAAAAATAAGATTCACATATGTCTTCCAATCTCCACATGTGAACGGCTCTAGTTACACATAGAGATGCTTCCAAAATAGCCCCTACAAAGTATTCTGTGCACCACAGTTCGTTTTGGCCCTTAGATGGGCTCAGTTTTTACTGGAGAGACTATATTAGACCTGTAAGCAATGACTAGTTCTCATGGTTGGAAAGTATCAGATGACTTCACAGAAAAGGTAGCCAGTGCCTCAAGGGTCCGACAATAGTATTGCCTGTAGGCTAATTATGTCCTTTACAGACCTCCCGTAAAAAAGAAAAAAAAAACAAGAAAGGAAGGCAACAGGGAAATGTAGTCTGATACCTCAAATTCTGTTCTCTTCCATTGTAGAAGACCCCTATGAATGACCATAGCCAGGACTGACTCTGCTTGATCTAGTTTAGAGTTTTGATATTTACATTATATAAAGAAACGGAGCAGGGTCTATTTTATTACAACAGGAAGTAAATTAGGCAGATTTTTACAGTCATGATCCACCATCATGCTTTGGGTTTCTATAAGATCAACTGTAGGGAGTCAACCCATAGCTGCACCGCTGGATAGGAAACCTGTATTCCAGTGCACGACTAGCTAGAAACCTATTCTTAATACTAGTTTCAGTGGGGCTCTTCTGACTCATCACCACTTTCTAGCCGGTGTGCAGAGAGGCTTGGTTAACTTTTTGGGAGCACAGAAATAGTATTTTCATTAGTGACCCACTCAGATTGTAAGCCACCCGGGACAAGAAAATACCTACTGTACCCGAATGTAACTTGTCTTGAGCTCAGATTTATATCCAAAGGCCTGGACAATGGAGGCCCTTCTGGAAGTTTCAGAAGTATTTAACGGCAGAGCACATTTGCTCATGTTTGCATACATCAAAGCAAATGAGGAGTGCAGTACATAGCTTCAAGCAGCAACGTTATATAGTGTATTGGGCCATTTATATTTAGACCAGAAAATATATTCTAATTCCATTCTGAAACCTTAATCTTGTATCTGAATACTTCCTGTAACTGTTCTGTCTGGTCTCATATGTGTGACTGCCCTCAGTCTTCCTTTCATTTTATCACCTCAGTGATAAAAAAAATGGGAAATACCAGTATTCACGCCTTACTTATTTTGCTTTTATAACATGCTTTGTGCTTATGTAGAGAAGAAAGACGGCAGAAACAGTACTTGATTAGTTGTGGGGGCTAAAGCCAAAATAGTCCCATTGCAGTGGAAAGCCCCTCCCACTCTCTAATCCTTGGGCTTGAAGCACTTTTAGCCGGTTTGCGCACGGTGCCCGGGTCTTCATGGTGAAAGGAGAAGGCCTTTGCAAGCGGCATTGGCCATATTATCTCCCCACATCTCTCAGTAGAGTTGGATTCCTCTACCCATGGGTGAAATCAATGTTTGCTTTTTCATCATGAAGAAAGGAAAAAACTGTCAAAAGATTGTTAGATACACCAAGTCAGACAACTTGTTTAATGACCCTTACTGCCGCCCTTTCATAATACAGTATTTACCCTTTACCTGTCATAGTAACATAGTATATGACGGCAGATAAAGACCAATATGGTCCATCTAGTCTGCCCAGTAAGGCAGCAAGAGTAGGTGCACCTGCCGCTCCGTGTAGGTCACCCCTTCATATGCCTTCGTTTAGGGTGCACCCACCGCTCCATATAGGTCACCCCTATTTGTTGAGATATAACAGAGACAGATGTTTATTTTGATTTTATCTTGTTGCTATAAAGGGATCCACAGTGTCTGTCCCATGCCATTTTGAATTCTTTCACTGTATTTGCTTCCACTGCTTCCATCGAGAGGGCATTCCAAGCATCCACTACCCTTTCAGTGAAAAAGTATTTCCTGACAATGCTTTTCAGTTTACCCCCTTGCAGCTTCATGTTATGCCCTCTAGTTTTACAGCTTCCCCATCTTTCAAAGAGGTTTGTTTGTTCATTAATATTCTTTAACTATTTAAAGGTCTGAATCATATCTCTGCTGTCCCTCCTCTCTCCCAGAGTGCACATATTTAGGTCAAGTCTCTTCTCAAAAGTCTCTGTCATTGTGAGAAACTCCCCTTAGTCGGTATTGAGAAGTGTACCAGGTGGGCACGTTGTTCTGTCTCTTACTTACGCATAAGAAGCACACATTCCCACTTTCTTCCTACAAAGTCTTCTCACCCCAGTGTATTTCAGTGGAGATGAAATATTCCTCTTACAAGCTCTCTAATGCCACTCATATACAGCTGTGGTCAACATTATTGGCACCCTTGCATTTTAGATATAATGTGTACAATATCTTGAGAAATAATTGGAAATATTCCAACTGTATCTTATCATAATATTTTAATAGTATGTTCAAAAGTATACAATAACAAAAAGATGTCTGTGAAATTTAGACATAGTAATTAAAGAGAAAAAAAACCAAAATATGACCTGGACAGGATTAATGGGACCCTTCACTAATAGTTGGTTGCACAAGCCTTGGCAATGATGACAGCCTCCAAATGTTTCTTGTAGTCATCTATAAGTTTCATACATCTGTCTGCTGGTAGCTTCTCCCACTCTTCAACTGTGATTTGTTCCAGCTCATGAATGTTTCCAGGATTCCTTTTACCAATGGCAGATTTCAACTCTTTCCAAAGGTTCTCGATTGGATTGAGATCAGGACTCATTGCTGGCCAGTTTAAAACAGTCCATTTGTTCCTTTTTAACCATTCTTTTGTACATTTGGATGTATGTTTTAGGTCATTGCCCTGTCAGAGGACCCATGACCTTTGACCCAGACCTAGCTTTCTGACACTAGGTAGCACATTTTGCTCCAAAATACCTTGGTAGTCCTCTGACTTCATGATTCATTTAATACGTTCCAGGGCACCAGCTTCTGAGGCAACAAAACAGCCTACAACATTATGGAACCTCCACCATATTTAACTGTAGGAAGGGTGTTTTTTTCCTTATAAGCTTCATTTCTTCGCTTCTAAGTGTATCACTGGTCTACATTGCCAAACAGCTCAAGTTTGGTTTCATCTGACCACAGAACATTTTCCTAGAAGGATTGTGGTTTCCCAAGGTGGGTTTGGGCAAAGATCAAGCGTGCCTTTTTAGGTCAGTCTTTGAGCAGTGGGGTCCTCCTTGGCCTTTGCCCATGAAGTCCTTCTTTGTTTAGTGCATGGCATATGGTTCGGGTTGAAACCACCACTCCAGATTGCTCCAAGTCAGCTTTGGATGTTGTACGTGGTGTTTTTCCAGCAGTTTGCACTAACCTTTGAAGACTTCTTGGATTAATTTTCTTCTTCCCACCATGTCCTGGGAGGTTCTTGACAGTTCCATCAGCAGAAAATTTCTTAACACTGCAAACTGTGGACACAGGAATCCCAAGGTCTTTGGAGATGGCCCTGTACTCCTTTGATGTTTAATGATGATGGCTTTTTTGATGGTCTCAGGCAGCTCTCTCGTCTTCACTATTGTGAAAATGGAACAGGGAGTGAATGTGGCCATTTTAAACATTACAGCCATCATCCATTGGCTGATTCAAGTCATGTGAGTACTGACAATTGATCACAGGTGCATCTAATTTTACTGCAGTGGAATGTGGTTCTTTTGTGCAAACTGATTTGAATTGTTTATAAGGGTGCCAATAATCATGTCATTATAATGATGTAACTGTAATTTATCCCACTCAATATCTATATATTATCTAAGAGATAAACGAAATCTGCTCATCCAGCCCTACTATTTCTGTACTTCATGTATGAGAAAAACTTTTGTCGGATTATTTCCCTCTCTCATAGCAAACCCTCCTTTTTTTCTTTTGTTAAAAGAGTGCACTCACCCTTTTCATCCGCTGAGGCAAAATTACAAAATAATCCTCAGTATTCTTAATCATATAGTCACCATTATGTGAATGAGAATATGAAGCAGTATGATTAGCAACTTATCTCAAAGTCCCGGATTCTTAGTTGCAGCTCACCCACGCTATCTCCAGCGGATGAAAAGGGTGAGTGCACTCTTCTAACAAAAGAAAAAAAGGAGGGTTTGCTACGAGAGAGGGAAGGTTCCCTTTCATGGCAAACGATCCGACAAAAATTTTTTCTCATACATGAAGTACAGAAATAGTAGGGCTGGATGAGCAGACTTCATTTATCTCTTAGATAATATATAATAACCATGTCCTGGCAATTGTCCCAGTGTTTATACTATTTCCTTTTTAAATTGGTCTTCTTTTATTTGATTCTTTTATGTGTCAAGTATGTGTGCATATATAGTCCAACGTCATTTCACTGGTCATCTTTTTTATAGTTGATATTGGACGTTACGGGGTTGAACTACAAGGGTGCCAATAATGTTGACCACAACTGCAGTTCATGGCCAACATTACTACCAACAGTAACTTTTCAGTACATCTGCAAAGCAGTTCAGGTAGCAACACTATATGAGAACATATGCTATTAATCATATCATGCCACAGATGCAGACACAAGAATGCATTCCAAAAGAACTGTGGTATTTCTAAGAAGTTCTACTAGCTCTCTGCTGGAAAAGTAGCTTTAAAGGCAGCTTGTGGGAATCTCATATGCACCTTTCTAAGGAAATCGGTTATTTTTTACTTCAGAAGTCACTTCTCCCAGAATAAAACTGTTATCTTCATATTGCAAAACAGGACAACAAAGGTTCCCTGAAAACATTCTTTGTATCCCTTTCAAATCCATGGCAGTTTTTCTGTCAATAGCCCATATCTTTTTTTTCCTTTAGGAATTCTGGAGTTTATTAGCCTGGCTGTAGGGCTTGTGAGTATCCGTGGTGTGGATTCAGGGCTGTACCTTGGAATGAATGAGCGCGGAGAGCTGTATGGGTCGGTAAGTTTGATGCTTTTTCATCTTTTTTCTGTTTATAAAATCACAAATACTTTAGATATTTTGGAGATATGCTACACATGTGTTCATGGAAAATCTATTTTGGTATTCATATTTTACAACACCACCATGATAAAACTGGTATTTAATGGTGATAATTCAGAGGAACTGAAATAAATCTTGGTGAACCTGAAAGATGTACTCGGGCAAATTGACAAACGTAAGAGTAGAAGATCACCTGAACCGAATGGGCAGAAAATGAAATTGCTAATTAGTTATTTCTTATCTAACATTGAAATTATCTACAGTGCTTGAAGAATGGAGAGTGGCCAAAGCAAGTTGAAAAGTGTGACACAATGGCACATGTCCTTCGTTCACAGAATCAGGCAGGTGGGGAGTACATATATGTGCGCCATGGGGGGTGTCAGAGGGATGTGTGTGTATGTGTGACATGGGGGTGTCAAGGGCATGCATGCGTATGTGTGTTTGTCATGGGAGCTGCTGAGAGTGTGTGCATGTGTATGTGTCATGGAGGTGTCAGGGGTTGCATGTGTGTGTGTCATGAGGTGTGTTGGGGATGCATGCATTTGTGTGTGCCTCACGGAGGTTATCAGGTGATGTGTGTCATTAGGGATGCATGCATGTGTGCACGCGCCATGGAGGGTATCAGAGGCTGCATGAATGTGTGTGTAAGTCATGGGAATGTTGGAGGACTGTGTGTGTGTGTGTGTCATGGGGTGATAGAGCAGAGCATACATGCGTCTGTCATGCAGGGTGTTTGGCAGGTGCTTGCGTGTGTGTGGGTGTGTGTTATTGTGGGTGTTGAGGGGTGTGCATGTGTCATGGAGGGTTTCTCATCCTTAAATACCCTACCTCCTGCACTCTCTCCCCTTCCAACCATCTTTGCACTCACTCCTTCCCCTTTCAGTCTCTCACTTGCACTCTTTCCAGTCCCTCTCTCACCCTTCCCCAACCCCCCTTCTCCCTCCCTCCTCTCTAGCCCCACCCATGCCCTTATGTATTCCCTGCCTCCATCCCCCAACCCAACCCAACCCCCTTCTTTCTATCCTTCATCCTCTTACCCGGCTCTTCCCAGGTCTCTGGCAGCCAAGCCGCAGTCCCCTTCTTCATGCCAACAGGACTGGGGGCCTCCTGCTGGTGTCTTCAGGTTGCAGCCCCCTTCTTCTGTGGCTTCCCACAAGCATATTCAGTCGCTACTCCATTCTTCGCGTTGATGGGACATGGGCTCTCCCTGGCATCTTCACGTTGCAGCCCCATTCTTTATGCTGGCGGGACCCAGGGCCTCCTATTGGCTCTTCCACCTGCTGCTAACGGACAGATAAACACGTCAACAATAAAAAACAAAAGAACCTCTCGCAATAGGCACTATCACTTATGCGAAACACACTAAAAAAATAGAGTTCCAGGGCTGATCCAGGAAACTTGATGTCTGTGTATGGAAATGGTTGTTGTTGAGTCGATGCCCAATCCTGGAGATCCAGCCCCTGGGTTTTCTTGGCAAGGTGCGACTGGAAGAAGATTACTAGGCCTTTCTTCTACACAAATTATTATAAAGAATAAAATTACTAAACATATGGATAATTATGGCTTAATAAGACAAAGCCAACTTGAATTTAACCAAAGGAAGGCTTGCCTCATGAATCTGCTACATTTTTTGAAGACATTAACAAACATGGCTAAAGATGAGCCAGTTGATGTAGTGTGTCTGGATTTTCAGAAGGTATTTGGCAAAGTCCCTAATGAGAGACTCCTTAGGAAAGTAAAAAGTTGTGGGAAAGAAAGCAATGTCCATTTATGGATTGGGAACTAGTTAAAAGAAAACAAAGAATAGGATTTAATGATCCATTTTCTCAAGGTAAATGGTGGAGTGCTATGGATGTCTACTGGGACCAATTTCTTTTTAACGTATTTACAAACGATCTGGTAAAGGGAACACGTGAGGTGATCAAACCTTCAAATAACTCAAAATTATTCAAAGTTGTTACATAGAGATGTAGAAAATAGAAAATGACAGAAAAGACCAAATGCCCTGTACAGTCTGCCCATCCATACTAACTATTAAACTCAACAATCCCTTCCTGTCCCTCTGTACTTGTCTCATGCTTTCTTGAATTCAGATACAGTCCTCATCTCCAGCACCTCTGCAGGGAGGCTGTGCCAAACATCCACCACCCTTTCTCTAAAATAAATATTTTCTTAGATTACTCCTGAGTCTATTCCCTTTCACCTGCACCCTATGCCCCCCTTGTTCTACAGCCTCCTTTCCATTGAAGTAGACCCACCTTCCAGGGCCGGTCCGTCCACTAGGCAAGCTTGGCAGCCGGACCGGGGGGCAGCGGCAGCAGCACACATGACTGGCCATGCTGCCTTCTCCCAGCTGCCACCAATTTCATTTGGGGGGTGGGTGGGAAGCGGCAGCAGCAGTATTTCCAAAAGAAGCTGCTTTTTGCCGCTGCTTTCTTGCCTACAGCAGGCCATGTGTGCTGAAGGACATGGCCTGCTGCGGGCAAGAAGGTGGCTGCAAAAAGCCGCCGCTTTTTGAAATACTGCCTCTGCCTGCCTCCCCCCCTCCAGAGACAGAATTGGCGGCAGGGGGTGGGGGCAGCAGCAGCAGCTGCGGGGGGGGGGGGGGGGTCGAGGCCGGGGTTTCTGCCTAGGGCAGCATAAATCCTTGTAGCATCCCTGCCGCCTCCTGTGCTTTTATGACACAGAGGTATTTAAACGGCTTTATCATATCTCCCCTCCCCCTTTTCTTACAAACTACATACGGTGTATATATTGAGATCTTTAAGTTTGTCTCCATATGCTTTATGATGAAGATCACTGAACATTTTAGTAGCTGCTTCTGTTCTGACTCCATCCTGTTTATATCCTTTTGAAGGACTATACACAGTGCTCCAAATGAGGTCTCATTAGAGACCCGTTCCCACTGGCTATTCCTCTCCCTGTACACCCAAACATTCTTCTGGTTTTCGCCATTGCCTTTTCTACTTGCTTAATCCCTTAAGATTATCAGCTATCCTCACCCCCCAGGTCATACTCTTTTTCATATATGAGCAGATTGTGAGAAATTTCAGGATGACCCTGTGAGACGTTATATAATTATTCCTATCCTTTTATGTTACATGATCTCCTTGGTTTTATTTTGCTTGTTTATCTCTTTTATAAGGACCTTGTTCCTGATTTTATTGTATTATCTTTGTGATGATTTATATTTTTAAAGAAGAATTTGTATTCCTTCCTTTAAGTTTTCTTTGATTTATCCCTCCCCCTTCCTCCCCTTATCTTCCCCTCCCCACTCTTTTTCTCCACCTTTTCTTCTCTCTCCTCCCCCATCAATAATTATTATTATTTTTTTATTATTCTTTTTCAAGTTTTACAAACATAATCACGAGTATTATCAAACAACCACAATTATATCTCCCTAAACACCTACAAAGCTAATAATAATAACATCATCCCCCCCCCCCCCCACCCATCTCAGCGCATTACGGGCACGGTATAACCCCCATAATGACCTTTATTAACATTCACCATCATTTGTATTGTCATTTAAGGCAAAAGTTACATATTGATCTAAGGCAGACCATCTAGAGAGTTTTAACAAATTACCCCTAAGACTCAATACTTTGTCCTGGGTCTTTTCGTACTTGGCATATAAAGACAATTGATTCCACCATACCATCCAATTCAACTTTGACAGAGTCTTCCAATTAGCTAGTACAGTCAAACCTCGGTTTTCATATGCCCCCGTTTTCGTTAGCTTCGGTTTTCGATGACTGCTATGTTGTCTCAGTTCTTGTACATCTGCTCGGTTTTCGTACAAGGCGTCCTCTAAGGCCAGGAGCGCAACAGTAACTGGTGAAAGAGAAACGACTGAGGTGGGGGAGACAGCTCCAGGAGCATTAGCCCAGGCTACGATATTTGCTCCAGGAGCGAAGGCCAGAGAGTAGCTGTACCGAATGCCGGAGCCGCCATCATAGTTACCTCTCCGTGTTTCGGCCGTCAAAAAAGACAAAGTCTCCGCTCTGGACACACTTGGCGCAGGTCAGCCTCCGGCGGGTGGTGTTACACAGGGGACACCTCTCCACTGCCACATACAGTCCCTCAGCATCGTCCACAGAGTCCAAGAGCTCGCCACCTCCCCGTGGAACACCGCTAGCAGCCACAGCAATCTCCAACGACGTCTCTCTGCTGGGAGACGCCATGACATGCCGGTCAGGTGGGACTTTGTTTTTAACGAGATGCATGCTGGGAGCAGCCGCGAGAAGGAATGGCACGTGTGGTTCATGCAAGGTTTCGCTCTATGTGCCTTTTAGAGGGCAAAGTACAGTAACTTTTACATAGGGCGATATCTAGGCATCAGTGGCTTTTGAAGCCATCATTACCCCCCCGGGCCGTCCAGGAAGAGGAGTGGGCTGGCCAGAAAAAGCAGGCCGGGGATCGTCGCCAGTGCAGTCAGAGACCCAGTGGGCAGCAGAGACAACGCGGCAGCTGGGGAAAGGAGCCGGTCTGAAGGTGCTGTGTGGGGGGAGCCAATAATACTGTACAGTACTGTAAAGGCAGAGAACAAGTGAGAGTAGGAGAAGGCGAAGTGCATAGAGGCACAGAACACCTGGCACCAATCCGGTGGGAGAGAAGGCCTTAGCAGTGCAGAGAACGCCAGGGCTGGAGGAGCAGCAGCAGAGGGATACAAGAAATAAATAAAACAAATTTATAATAATAAAAAAAAAAATGGTCCGTACCAGGGGGGGGGGGGGGTGTACAGTACAGTCTTGTTTTTGCGATCCAGAGCTCTTTGCTTTCAGCGATCCTGAGCTTTGAAAAATACTGTACTGTAGCAAGAATCAGTGAGAGTGTGGCTTCCCGACACTCCCTGCTGATGGCAAAACTTTGAGGGATCTGTGTGTGTGCTGTCCGGTGAGGTGAGAGAAGTGCCTGGAGCTGTTCTGATGCTTCCGACGCTCAATTAGGACCCCCTGCTGGGACTCAGTCTGCCTTTGTTTCTCATTGAGTGAGCATCACCCCGTGCATTCATTGAGTGTGACTGCTAAATAAGCCACCATGGGGCCAAAGAAAGTTCCAAGTGCCAGCCCTTTGACAAAGAAGGCAAGAAACACGATAGAATTCAAGAAAGAACTTGTAGCAAAGTACGAAAGTGGCATACGCGTGGCCGATCTCGCCAGGATGTACAGGAAGTCCGCATCAACAATCAGTTCCAGCCTGGTGAAGAAAAACAAAATCAAGGAAGCTGATATTGCAAAAGGGGTAAATGCGCTAACGAAACAGAGATCGCAAACAATCGAAGATGTTGAGAAGTTGTTGGTATGGATCAACAAAAAACAGTTAGCGGGAGATAGTGTTTCGGAGGCGATAATTTGTGAAAAGGCAAGGCTGTTGCATGCGGATCTCGCAAAGAAAATGCCTGGAACAAGTGCTGATGTTACTGAATTTAAGGCCAGCAGAGGCTGGTTTGACAAATTTAAGAAGCGAACTGGCATACACAGTGTGGTAAGGCATGGCGAGGCTGCAAGTTCGGACAAACTTGGGGCCGCAGAATTTGTTGATGAATTCAAGGAGTACGTAGAGGCTGAAGAATTCCTCCCCCAACAAGTCTTCAATTGTGATGAAACAGGCCTCTTTTGGAAGAAAATGCCAAAGAGGACCTACATCATGCAGGAGGAAAAGGCACTGCCAGGACACAAGCCTATGAAGGATAGGCTAACTCTTTTGTTGTGTGGTAACGCTAGTGGGGATTTCAAAGTGAAGCCTTTACTGGTGTATCACTCTGAAAATCCCAGAGTGTTCAAGAAAAACAATGTCATCAAGAGTAAATTGTGTGTGATGTGGAGGGCTAACAATAAGGCATGGGTCACGAGGCAAATTTTCATTGAGTGGGTCAATGAAGTGTTTGGCCCGAGTGTGAAGAAATATCTCCTGGAAAATCAATTGCCACTCAAGTGCCTCCTGATAATGGACAATGCTCCTGCTCATCTTCCAGGCTTGGAAGACCAATTGTTGGAGGAGTTTAGTTTCATCACAGTGAAGTTCTTGCCCCCTAATACCACTCCTCTCATCCAGCCCTTGGACCAGCAGGTCATTTCAAACTTCAAAAAACTCTACACCAAAGCACTATTTCAAAGGTGCTTTGAAGTGACCTCGGACACTGAATTGACCCTAAGAGAGTTCTGGAGGGATCACTTCAATATCCTCAATTGCATAAGCCTTATAGATAAGGCTTGGCAGGGGGTAACTTCCAGGACATTGAACTCTGCTTGGAGAAAATTGTGGCCAGAATGTGTCCTCGAGAAGAATTTTCAAGGGTTTGAGGCTTACCCTGACGACCCTACGCCTGTTGTGCAATCTATTGTGTCTTTGGCGAAGTCCATGGGGTTGGATGTGAGTGGCCAGGATGTGGAAGAGTTGGTGGAGGACCACAAGGAAGAGCTAACCACTGAAGAGCTGCAAGACCTTCAACTGGAACAGCAACAGATGGTAGCTGAGAAAATTGCTTCAGAGGAGGAAGAAGAGAGAGGAGAGAAGGTGCCGTCTTCAGTGATTAAGGACATGTGTGCAAAGTGGAGTGAATTGCAAAGTTTTGTGGAGAAATATCACCCTAACAAAGCTGTTGCAAGCTGTGTCTGCAACATGTTCAATGACAATGCCTTATTCCATTTTAGGCAAATCTTAAAGAGACGCCAGAAACAGACCTCTCTGGACAGAATTTTTGTGCGACAGGGGTCCAGTGACTCTCAAGCTGGTCTTAGTGCCAGTAAAAGACAAAGAAGGGAAGTAACCCCAGATAGGGCCTTGATACCTGAGGTCCTTATGGCGGGGGATTCCCCTTCCAAACAATAACCTCTCCTCCTCCCTCTCCCCTCCTCGCCGTCTTCCATATGCCAACAAGAGTCTTCAATAAAGGTAAGTGTGATGTTAAATGTTCATTTATCCATTTCATTAGTCATTTATATTTATTTCTTATTGTTTTCTGTATGTAAAAATATAGTTATTCTCTATAAAATGTATTTTTTGTGAATATTTTTGGGTGTCTGGAACTGATTAATTGGATTTACATTATTTCTTATGGGAAATATTGCTTCAGTTTTCATACGTTTCAGTTTTAGTCAGACTTTTTCGAACGGATTAATCATGAATACCGAGGTTTGACTGTATTAATTTTAATGCCACCATTATCATAAAGTTTAATAAAAAGAAATTTTCTTTAGCCAAGGACGGGATCTCTGGCAAGGCTCTTACCGCTATTATACACCATGAAAGAGTGGCAGAAAACTTTAAAACTTGTTGAATTTTGGCCCAGACTGCTCTCCAAAAACTTGAATGGAAGGGCACTCCATCAGCATGTGTTTTAGCGTACCCGCCTCCTGATTACATGACCAACACCGATTGGAGCCTTCCTTATTCCATTTAGCCAAATTTGACCGGAGTGATAAATGCCCGGTAAGCAAGGAAGTACATAGATTGAGTAAGAGCTGCGGAGCAAGAAGCTCGAATAGTAGTACCCCAAAAAACCCTCCAAACCTTATGTTTAAAACTTGCTCCCGTTTCTTCTTCCCATACTTTTAACAATCCTTTATTTTGAGGCGAGAAATGCTCCTTGAAGATTTTATAAAAACTTAATGTTGCCCCCTCTTTGGTGCTAATTTCCTCTGTGATTCTATACAGCTCCCATTCTTGGGAAAAATCTCCCGGACTCAACTTTAGGCTGCCTACACAGTGCCGCAATTGTAGCCATTGATAGTAGCATGAGGACGGGAGGCCATACTCCTGTTGCAGCATCCCAAAGGTTTTCCAATTAGGACCGTCTATCAACTGCCCCACTGTCCATATGCCACTATTTTGCCATATCGGCCATGATTTTGAAAGCAGGATTAAGCCATATAGGTGCTAGTCGTGAAGGGGGATTACCCTTTTCAATGATTGAACGAAGCACTTGAAACGCCCTTTGCGTGGACATAACTATACGTCTCACTCTGGAGTTGTCCAGATGTCTCATCCCCATAAGCAATTCAGTAGGATACGGAGATGTCAAACTCTTCTCCACTTTCAGCCATGCAGGCTTTTGTACCAGGGTATCAACTGTGGCCCACATCATTCCTTGCTTTAGGAGGAAAGCCAGATGATACCAATAAAAGTCCAGAAAATGGACACTGCCTTCATATTTGCTAGCCTTCAACTTGTTTAGCGCTATTTTAGGTGTTTTCCCTTCCCACAGGAAAGTACTAACTATACGCTTCAAGGTTCTATATACTGCTTGAGGGAACAAGACGGGAAGCATTCCCAGTATGTAATTTATCTTTGGCACCAGCATCATCTTAATAGCTTCCAGCCGACCCCACCAGGTGAAGTGCAGCGGGGACCGTTTCAACATGAAAGATCATGTCATATCATGAAGCTTTGCTATGTTTAATTTTACTGTTTCATTCAATGTCACATGGTACTGAACCCCCAGGTACTTTATGGCTAAACTCTCCCATTGAAAGGGATATTTCTCCACTAAGGATGCATTCGCTTGGCTATTCATAGGGAAGGCTACTGACTTAGACCAATTGACTTTGTATCCTGAGAGAGATGAATAACGTGAAATCAGCTGTAATAATGGAGAGACTGATGTAGGACTGAGGAATAGTAATAAATCATCCGCATATGCTAAGAGTTTGATTTGAAGATCTGCTAATTTAATTCCTTGTATTTCCTCAGACTGCCAAATAAGCAGTATCAGCGGCTCCAGTGCCAGATTGAATAGCAGCAGGGACATGGGACACCCCTGCCTAGTTCCCCTGCGTAAAGGGAAGGATTGTGAGAGCATCCCATTGGCCCGGATCCTAGTATTAGGGTTGGCATATAACACCTGTATCATCTTCACGAATTCTGTCGGAAAGCCAAACCATCCAAGGACCTGAAAGAGGAAAGGCCACTCTAACCTATCAAAAACCTTTTCCGCATCGAGTGATAGGCCAAAAATAGGAGCATCCAGATGCTCCGCCACCTCTAGCAGGTTGCACAACAATCGCCCGTTGTCTGCTGTAGACCTCCCAGCAACAAAACCACACTGATCAGGATGTATTAACAAATGCGACACTGTTCAGTCGTCGGGCCAAGATGGTAGAATACAGCTTGTAGTCAGCGTTTAAAAGAGAGATTGGTCTATAGTTGCTAACCAACTTCGGATCTTTTCCCAGCTTCTCTAAGACTACAATTGTTGCACTGGCAAAGGCACCAGTATTATCCACCTGCTCCTTCAACATTTGGTAATAAATCTTCATCGGGGGCAGCAAATCTTCCGCAAAGATTTTGTAAAACTCTGTCGGAGGTCCATCAGGGCCGGCAGCCTTCCCGTCTTTCATGCTTGCTAATGCCTCTTTCAATTCCAGCAAGGATATAGGTTCACTGATAGCTGCTGCTTGTTCCTCATCCAGCTCTGGACGGACAACTCCTTCCAGCAGATTTTTGCATGAAGACTCATCAAATTTAACCTCCGTAGCATAAAGCTGAAGATAAAATGCTCGGAATGCTTCAACAATTTCAGAATTGCTACCTAGGAGACCCTGCTGCTCATCAGCTATACTAGCAATGTACGCTTTAGCATAGCGAGACTTTAGTTTTGAAGCCAAGAGCTTGCCAGCCTTATTCATCTCTGTTTAATAACACATTTGCTACTTAAACGTACACTGCTCCACCTCAGATTTTAACATATTGTATTGAAATCTCAGGTTTTGAAGGCGGTTTAAAGCCTTTGTAGAATTCTTTCGCCTGCCCTTATCTGCTGGTCTAACTCCTTAAGCTTCTCCTTCGCCTTCCTACCAGCTGCAATAGAGTAGCTGGTTATATGAGCCCTTAGTGTGGCCTTACAGGCTTCCCACCAAGCCCAGTTAGAAGTATCCTCTAGATGATTGTTGCCAAAGTAATCCTTTATAACTTGTTTTATATAAATTTTGGAAGACTCGTCCACCAATAAAGCCTTATTAAGGATCCATGCCTGCTTCCTGGACGTATCTTCACCAAGATGTACCTCTAGCTTTATTGCAGCATGATCGGAAATATGAGTGCTTAATATATCTGCTCTGGCGGTGCCATGCACCAGCATTCTAGATAGCAAAAAAAAAATCTATTCAAGAGTGGGAATTATGGGAGTGAGAAAAAAATGTGTAATCCTTTTCAGAAGGGTTCATGACCCTCCAAATATCCACCAGGCCCATTTCTTCCATAAGCGACTTCAGTACTATCACTGCCCTGTTACTTCTATTGAATCTGCTCAGTTTACAATCTATTAATGGGTCTAAGACCAGATTGAAGTCTCCTCCAAAAATAAATGGCAGAGCAGAAGCCTCCTGGATCTCTTCTGCTAATGGTTGAAAAAATATTTGGGTTATCACCGTTTGGAGCGTATACATTTATTATTAACAAATGTTTTTTACGAGTGACTAAGTGTGCTTTAGCCCAGCGTCCCTCACAGTCAGCCCGCATGGAAAGAATTTGGCCTCCTACCATATTACTCATTAATATTGCCACTCCGTTCTTTTTCCCAAGAGCTGGAGCATGAGCTGCTAGACTATACTTCCGCATAGCAAGTTTCTTAGTTTCCACTGTGGATAAGTGAGTTTCTTGTAGCATAATTATGTCTGCATTTTGTTTTTGACAATATACAAGTATCTTTTTCCTCTTAGCAGGGTGAATAATGCCCTTTACATTCAAAGACAAGATTTTAAGTGGGGTCATAACAAAATTGCTTATTAACACATAAATCATTCTCTAGACATTGATCCATTTTGCCCATGTGTGAAATACCCTGTATACTCGCCAAACTTATAATGTGCCCGTAATGCACCAATCCCGCCCTCATACCGAGGAAAAAAAAAGAACTGGGTGAGACAGCGGACCCACACCATGGCTGTCGCTAGACCCTTCAGTAAATTAAGTACAAACCTTGTGAACCATTTACATTGAAAACTAATATTTATCCTACTGTTATATAATAACGAAATACACATTCTCCTTTGACTACCCCAGCTGCGGCTGCTATGGAAAGACTTCCAACGTTTTCTCTTGATCTCTATTTTAAAGATAAGAGATAAACTTTCCAAGCATTCTTTGTAGGTCTCTTCCAGTCCATCCTCGCCTTGGCCATACATCCTCACCCATCAGAAACCCTTTTCACTGCATTTTTAAAGTCTCTTGATCCTCAATAAACTGCAGAAGAACATTGGGATCTTCAAAGGTTTTGGTATGATTGTCCAACGTGACCTTAAATCTAGCTGGGTAAAAAAGTCCATACTGCACTTGCAATTGTTGCAGTCGGGGTCTCAGCACCAAAAACTGATTTCTTTTATCCATCGTTGCTCTGCTGAAATCTGGGTAGAAATAGATGTTGTGTCCCTCGTAGGCCAAGTTGGAGGCCGCTCTTGCCGCACCCATTATCTGCATAGCATGTTGGTGTCGTAGCAGGCAAAAAATCAGCGGCCTGGGCTTCCGGTTGTGCAAACCTGCCTGCGCAGGAATTCTGTGAGCCCTCTCGATTTCCAACGGCTTGCTGAAATTTAATCGCAGCAGCTTTGGGAGTAAATTCTCCAAGAAGACTAAAGCGTCGGGCCCTTCAGCCCCTTCCAGTATGCCGACCAGTCTAATATTATTTCGCCGAGATCTATAGCTGAGATCTTCCAAATTCTGTTCCAGGCGCTCTATCTTTTTGTTGGACATGCCTAGTTGCTTGATCTTCTCCTCATGCACAGCAATGGCACTATCCACTTTATTCTGCCGACCAGACAAGCTCACCATTTGCGATTTCAGGTCTTGTATGTCCAATTGCATTTGCAGCAATGCCTCTCCGTTTGTGGAAACGAGCGCTATCACTGATCTTATTTCTCCCAATATCTCTCGTATCGCTTCATCAGTGTCTCTGACAGTGGCCATCTTTTGAGGGGAAGGAGGGTCCGGCTTAGCTCGCTTGGAGCCGGTATTTGTATTTGCCAAGAACTCCAGTTTGGTTGGTTTGCCACTAGCCATCTTCTATCCTTCAGCGAAAGTCCATCCAGCAGGATTCCGAAGTAAAAATTTACCAGAACACAGGTTTAACTCCCAGGATTTGCTCAGGTCCGCGGGAGCGATCTCCTAAGCAGCCATCTTGCTTCACCGAGGGCCCCGCCTCCCCTCCATCGATAATTATTTTTTTATTTATCTATTTACTGGGCTCATTTCCCTATATGTGCAACATCTGGATACATTTACAATTTTTGAATCAATAACTTCTGTGAAGTAGGTGCTCTATAATCTCCATGAGTGCCATTTTATTTTTACTTTTACTTTTATTTTTGTTTTTCCTTTATTTTCACTTCTAAATTGTTTTAATCTTAATCTCTTTTATAATCTTATTTATTTTTACCTTTTATCACTAAAGGGATGGTTTTTAATTTTGACATCTTTTAATACCGAAACCATTAACTATCCAAAAAAATGTCAAAAATCAATCACAAATTACTTAACTAATAATCCTCATAGCCTAAATCTGTTATTGATAAATACCGTCGAGTCGGAGTCGACTCATGGCGACCCTCTGGATAGCTATCCTAAATTGTGTTCGGTCTTCAGTCAGGTTGTTGACAGACTGGTACCCGTAGCTGCTGTTATTGTATCGATTCATCTCATTGCTGGCCTTCCTCTTTTGCGTTGACCTATCTTGCCAAGCATGATGTCTTTCTCTAATGATCTCTCTCTCTTCGCATGATGTGTCCAAAGTATGAAAGTCGAAGTCTTGTCATCTGAACTTCTAAAGAAAGCTTAGGTTTGATCTCCTCTACTACCGACTGGTTTGTTCTTTGGGCAGTCCATGGTATACACAGTATTCACCGCCAGCACCATAATTCAAAGGCATCAATTTTCTTCCTGTCTATCTTTTTCACTGTCCAGCTTTCACATCCATATGATGTTATTGAAAATATCATGGCTTGTACAAGTCGAATCTTTGTATGGAGAGAGACATCTCTGCTCTTGAGAATCTTATCCAGGTCTTTCATAGCCATTCTGCCAAGAGCAATGCGTCGTTTGATTTCTTGACTGCTTGTTGCTTCTTTATTGATAGTTGATCCAAGTAGGTTAAAGTTGTTCACAATTTCAATTTCTTCTCCTTCAACGATGAACCTGTTGATTATGCCAGTTGTCATGATCTTTGTCTTCTTTACATTAAGGTGCAGGCCCATTTTGAGACTATTTTCTTTGATTGTGAGAAGCAATGTTTCAGATCATCTTCACTTTCAGCCAGTAATGTGGTATCATCAGCATAGCGAAGGTTGTTGATGAGTCTTCCACCAATCTTCACACCTCTGTTGTCTTCATACAATCCTGCTTCTCTGATGATTTGTTCTGCATATAAATTAAACAGGTAGGGGGAAAGTATGCAGCCTTGTCTTACACCTTTGCTTATTTTAAACCATTCTGTTTCTCCTTGTTCCGTTCGAACTGTTGCTTCTTGATCAATGTACAGATTGTGCAAGAGAACGATCAGGTGTTCTGGTATACCCATGCTTCTTAATGTGGCCCAGAGTTTCTCATGGTTTACACAGTCAAAAGCCTTGCTATAGTTGATAAAGCACAAATAGATATCCTTTTGGTATTCTTTAGTCTTTTCAAGGATCCATCTCACATCCGCAATGATGTCTCTCGTTCTTCGCCCTTTCCTGAACCCTGCTTGCACTTCAGGTAGTTCTTGTTCCAGGTATGATTGTAGTCTCTTTTGAATAATCTTCAGTAGGATCTTGCTGGCATGTGGGATTAGAGCGATTGTTCGATAATTTCCACAGTCAGTTGGATCACCTTTCTTTAGTATTGGTATAAACACAGATCTTTTCCAGTCAGTTGGCCATGATGTTGTCTTCCATATTTCTTGGCAGAGCCTTGTAAGTATGGTAACAGCTGCATCAGATTGCTGCAATACTTCTATAGGAATGATATCAATGCCTGGTGCTTTGTTCTTTGATAAGGCTTTCAATGCTGCTTCAACTTCTTCTTTCATCACCAATGGTTCCCGATTATAAGGTACAGGTTGAAACAGCTGTTGATCCACTTGATTTTTATCATATAAAAACTCTGTATATTCCTTCCACCTTTTCTTGATCTTCTCAGCATCATTCAACCTTGAGCATCTTGTAACATTCCAATTCGAGGCTGGAACTTTTTTTTGAACTCTCGTAGCTTTAGGAAAGCCGATCTTGTTCTTCCTCTAATAGTTTCTGCTTCTATTTCCTTGCAAGTGTCATTGTAGTACTTTTCCTTGTCCTGTCTTGCTGCACATTGGAAATCTCTGTTGAGTTCTGCGATTGTCTTTCTTTCTCCTCTGGCTTTAGCTTCTCTGCGTTTCTGGGCAATTTTCAGAGTTTCTTCCGTCATCCATTTTGGCTGCTTTTGCTTTTTCACCTTTTGTAGAGACTTCTCGCTTTCTTCCAACACAACCTTCTTCTTGATGTCATTCCATAACACTTTCAGAGCTCTGTCATTTGGATCTAAAGCAGCAAATCGATATTGCAGGCAGTCTTTAAATTCCAGTGGTATATTCTCAAGGTCATATTTTGCTGCATTCATGAGTGGTTTGCTCTTTTTCAACTTTAGCTTGAGTTTGCATACTAGTAGTTGATGATCTGTACCACAGACAGCTCCAGGTTTTGTCTTTTGATGTAGTCAATTTGATTTTTATACAATCCATTGGGTGAAGTCCATGTGTACAGTCGCCGCTTGTGTTTGCTGGAAGAAGGTATTTGAGATGAATAGATCATTGGTCTTGCAGAATTCTATCAGTCTTTCTCCAGCTTCATTTCTGTTGCCAAGTCCATATCTAGTTCAACACAAAAATGCAACAATAAAACAGCACCCTATTGGATCCACATATGAGAGAGGAAAAAAGACCTCAGTACTCCTCCAGGCTCAACCACAACCTTAGTGTCATGGAGGGCGAGTCTGACCAGAATACTGGTAACTTAGACCAGTGCAAACTCGATACATCAAAGGTCAAGAAAAAAACCTCTCTATAGGATCTCAGTCCTCACTTGGTTTGCAGCTTGTCGTGCTTTGAGGGCTTGCATGCATCAGTGATGCTGAAGGCTAAACTATCGGTAGTTTAACTACTGGCAGAGTCTCCCAAGATAGATAGGTCTCAGCTGAGGTGCCAGACCAAGACAAACCACCCTTCTGGGCAGCAGCAGAATGGGACAGTGTTGGCGGCAGAGGATCACATTTCTGTGACAACGGCAACAACACTAAACTTAAACTGCGCGTAGGAAAGGCCTGGGAATCTACTTCTGTATCTTGCCATGAAAACCCAATGGATAGTCACAACAAAACAAATTGCAATATAGTGCTGGTAGATGAGACCACCAGGAAGGCACTCAACTGGCTACTGGGGAGAAGATGAAGACTTTTCAGAGTAAAGTCAGTATTTATGATGTGGTTGGATCAAAGCTCTCGGGAAGTCTGACTGCTGATTTAGCTGCGCATGAAATGAGAGTCAGGAGCTGTAAAGATGTCTTACACATTGGAACATGGAACGTACGAAGCATGAACCAAGGGAACTTGGAGGTGGTCAAGAATGAAATGGAACGTATACAACTTGATCTGTTGGGTGTCAGCGAACTGAAATGGATCGGCATCGGGCACTTTGCATCAGCTGCATGGTCTACTATGCTGGAAATGAAAAACAAAGAAGAAATGGTGTTACATTTATAATAAAGAGGAAACGTGCAAGAATTGTAATGAAATACAATGCAGTCAGTGAACCCTTAATCTCTATTCATCTATGAGGAATGCATATCAACACAATTATGATTCAAGAATATGCCCCAACTACAGCCGCAAAAGAGGATGAAATTGATGAGTGCTATGAAAAAGTACAAGCTGAAATTGACAGAACATGCAAACAGGATATCCTGAAAGTCATGGGTGACTGGAACACAAAAGCTGGCAACAAAGAAGAAGGCAAAATGGTTGGAAAATAAAGACTTGGCAACAGAAATGAAGCTGGAGAAAGACTGACAGAATTCTGCAAGACCAACGATCTATTCATTTCAAACACCTTCTTCCAGCAACACAAGCGGCGACTGTACACATGGACGTCACCCAATGGATTGTACAAAAATCAAATTGACTACATGTGTGGAAGTAAATGATGGAAAAGCTCTATAGCATCAACAAAGACAAAACGTGCAACTGACTTTGGTACAGATCACCAACTACTAGTATGCAAACTCAAGCTAAAGTGGAAAAAGAGCAAGCCACTCTGTATGTAGCAAAATATGACCTTGAGAATATACCACTGGAATTTAAAGACTGCCTGCAAAATCAATTTGTTCCTTTAGATACAAATGACAGAGCTCAAGAAGAGTTATGGAAGAAAGCTCTACAAAAGGTGAAAAAAGCAAAAATGGCCAAAATGGATGACCAAAGAAACTCTGAAAATTGCCCAGAAACACAGAGAAGCTAAAGCCAGAGGAGAAAGAAAGACAATCGCAGAAAATAGAAATTTCCAACCTGCAGTAAGACAGGACAAGGAAAAGTACTACAATGACGCATGCAAGGAAATAGAAGCAGAAACTATTAGAGGAAGAACAAGATCGGCTTTCCTAAAGCTACGAGAGTTAAAGAAAAAATTCCAGCCACGAATTGGAATGTTGCAAGATGCTCAAGGTTCTATGTTGAATGATGCTGAGAAGATCAAGAAAAGGTGGAAAGAATATACAGAGTTTCTATATGATAATGATCAAGTGGACCAACAGCCGTTTTAACCTGTACCTTATGATCCGGAACTATTGGTGATGAAAGAAGAAGTTGAAGCAGCATTGAAAGCTGTATCAATGAACAAAGCACCAGGCATTGATGGCATTCCCATAGAAGTATTACAGCAATCTGATGCAGCTGTTAACATACTTTCAAGGCTCTGCCAGGAAATTTGGAATACAACATCATGGCCAACTGACTTGAAAAGATCTGTGTTTATACCAATACTGAAGAAAGGTGATCCAACTGACTGTGGAAATTATCACATCACCGCTCTGCAAGATTCTACTGAAGATTATTCAACAGAGACTACAATCATACCTGGAACAAGAACTACCTGAAGTGCAAGCAGGGTTCAGTAAAGGGCAAGGAATGAGAGACATCTTCGTGGGTGTGAAATGGATCCTTGAAAAAAACTAAAGAATACCAAAAGGATATCTATTTGTGCTTTAATGACTACAGCAAGGCTTTTGACTGTGTAAACCATGAGAAACTCTAGGCCACATTAAGAAGCATGGGTATACCAGAACACCTAATCGTTCTCTTGCACAATCTGTACATTGATCAAGAAGCAATAGTTTGAATAGAACAAGGAGAAACAGAATGTTTTAAAATAAGAAAAAGTTGTTGCCTTAATCAGAGATGCCTCTATTATTTCCTATCGTCTGGAATTGCTTGAGAACCAATATAGAGTGAAGAACTTACGTTTTTTAAATTTTCCCTCTACCCATCTGTTATCGTCGGATATTCTTTTGCAAAAATACTTTACTGAAGTTTTACAGTTATCTGAAACCTTGGAGGTGGTTCAAATGTATTCCTTCTCTTCTGTTCCTTCTGTCGCACCGAAGGAAGAGGAGGTTGGTTCCCCTTCTCATAGTTCGGTTGGACAGAACTTGACTGCCTTTTTGGAGGACTCTGCAGATTTCATTCCCAAGCGCTGCACTTTAATAGCAACGTTTGGGTCTGAATCTGCAAAGTTAAAGGTCTTGAGAGCTTATTTTAAACATCAAGAGGCTTTGTTCTGTGGGTTTAAGCTTCAGGTTTTCCCCGATGTATGCCGCTCTACTCAGCTTCGTCGGAAGCAATTTTTGGAACTGAAACCTCGGGTCGAGGCTTTGGGGGTACTTTCTTCTTAAAATTTCCTTGTCGATGTATTGTAACTTCCGAGGGATGTACTTTTGTTTATAATGATGTAACTCAGTTGCAAAAATACCTGTCTGATAAGGAATTGTTGAGGGATAAGTAGGTGGATGTTTAATTTTGCGCTCCCGAATGTGGAGTCTTTTGACTCCTTTTTTCTTCAAATTTTGCTTATTGTTACAAGTAGGGCCAGTCTTCCCTCTTGATGTGTTTAAATTCTTTAGCAATTTATTTCTGAAATCTCACTGTATGATGCTTTGGATTGTTTCTTTGTAAATTTACATTGTATTCAGGAAAATTGAAAATAAAATATTAAAATAAGCAAAAGTGTATGACAAGGCTGCATACCTTTCCTCTACCTGTTTAATTTATTTGCAGAACAAATCAGCAGAGAAGCAGGATTGTATGAAGACAACAGAGGTGTGAAGACTGGTGGGAAGACTCATCAACAAACTTCGCTATTCTGATGATACCAAATTACTGGCTGAAAGTGAAGATGATCTGAAACATTTGCTTCTCACGATCAAGGAACAAAGTCTTAAAATGGGCCTGCACCTTAATGTAACGAAGATAAGATCATGACAACTTGCAAAATCAATAAGTTCATCATTAAAGGAGAAGAAATTGAAATTGTGGACAGCTTTCCCCTATTTGGATCAACTATCAATAAAGAAGCAACAAGCAGTCAAGAAATCCCACGATGCATTGCTCTTGGCAGAATGGCTATGAAAGAACAAGATAAGATTCTCAAGAGCAGAGATGTCTCTCTCCATATGAAGATTCGACTCGTTCAAGCCATGGTATTTTCAATAACATCATATGGATGCGAAAGTTGGACAGTGAAAAAGATTTAGAGGAAGAAAATTGATGCCTTTGAATTATGGTGCTGGCGGTGAATACTGCGTATATCATGGACTGCCCGAAGAACAAACCAATCAGTACTAGAATTGATCAAACCTAAGCTTTCTTTAGAAGCTCAGATGACAAAACAAGAGTGGAGGAGTGGCCTAGTGGTTGGGGCAAGGTACTTCAGGCCGGAAGGTCGGTGGTTCAAATCCCACTAGAGGACAGCAACCTTGAGCCGGAAGGACTGGGGTTTCTAGTCCCACAGGTGCTCCTTGTGGTCTTGGGCAAGTCACTTAACCCTCCATAGCCCATGTTCCCTGTAAAATAGTTATCTCCAAGTTATAATGACCTGTTCAATGTAATTTCAGTTTGTTCAATGTAAACTGCACTGATGCAGAATAGCGTGGTATATAAGAGAATGTAAATAAATAAAAAAGACTTCAACTTTCATACTTTGGACACATCATACAAAGAGAGAGATCATTAGAGAAAGACATCATGCTTGGCAAGATAGAAGAGCAAGGCTAGCAATGAGATGGATCGATACAATAACAGCAGCTATGGGTGCCAGTCTGTCAATAATGAGATGTCAGACTGAACACAATTTAGGACAACTATCCAGAGGGTCGCTGACACTGACTCGACGGCACTTAACAACAACAACAACATAGGATCTCAGCAGAATAACCCACAAATACAGTTTCAGAAATAATTTGTGGGTTATTTTGCTGAGATCCTATAGAGAGTTTTTTTCTTGACCTTTGAGGTATTGAGTTTGCACTGGTCTAAGTTACCAGTATTCTGGTCAGACTCGCCCTCCAAGACACTAGGGTTGTGGCTGAGCCCGGAGGGGTACTGAAGACTTTTTTCCTCTCTCGTATGTGGGTCCAGTAGGGTGCTGTTTTATTTTTGCATTTTTGTGTTGAGCTAGATTTAGGCTATGAGGATTATTAGTTAAGTAATTTGTTATTGATTTTTGACATTTTTTTGGATAGTTAATGGTTTCGGTAGATGTTGAGCTAGATTTAGGCTATGAGGATTTTTAGTTAAGGAGTTTGTGATTGATTGTTAATACCGAAACCATCGTTGGGTTATGATATAGTTTTCCCTCCATTTTTAAATACCTATTTTGTATTATTTTCCTATCAATGTGGCAGGTTTTTATTGTATGCGATGATTATGTTCTCACTGAAACCAGTGGTTGAAGACTATGAGCGGCAGAGTGGCAACTAGAGGAGTCAGACGTCCGGGGTGGACGTCCAAACCCCTGTAGTTGCTGAGACCCAATTCCAGGTCCAGAGGTCCCCGCACGTTCAGGCCCATTGTGCAGGGAGCTCTGGACAGGGATGGGAGGGGGCAGTGCAGGGAGGAGAGTGGGTGGTGCGAGGGGCGGCCCTATGACCCCAGCGTACAGGTCCAAATCCGGTGATGGCTCTGTACATCCGGTGTCGGGGAGATAGATGGGGGACCTATTCCACCTCGGGGATCTTGGGGGTCAGGTGGCAGGGAAAGAAGGCTAATCTGCATCCAGGGAGGAGCGCGGCCACTGCATGGCAGCCATGGCACCAGGCTGCATGGAGGAGCCGTGACTGGGTTGCACAGGGAGTGCGGGGCATCCAAGGGTCCAGAATCAGCACAGGTCCTGCCCGTCCAGGCCGGTTGCACCTGATTTTGATCTCGTAGGGATGTATAGCCCCCGCGGGATCAGAATCAGGTGCTATTCTGGACGTCCAGATGGGCACCTTTCTGAATGGGGCTCCACATGATTTATTTATTTATTTGTTGTCATCCTTCTACTTGAGGACCAGTGTCAATGTTCTCATTCCATTCCCCATCCCTGCTACCCTCACTCCACTTAAAGTTCTTCCATTTCTTCTTCTTATTTCTCAATCCATGGTGATATTTCCTGTACAATGCTTTTAATTATTATTGTGCTCTTAATAGAACCGCTGGCTGAAGATATACAAATGGGCGCTCCATGTGTCATTAGGTCTCTATCACTGATGCCTCGCCATTTAAAGCTCTTTTACCTTTTAATTCATGTCATCTGTCCCCAATAGTGCAAGTAACTTTAAACTCTCATTGAAACTGAATACTGTAACTTTATGAATGGGTGGCCAATGTCTCATTAGACTTTATATTTTCATGTAACCATTTGCCATCTTGCATTCAAATGTAAAACAAATTTTCCCCTTTTTACCTGAGGGCGGTTGACAGGGCCCTCAATGGCAGGGATGTCTTAGTCCCTAAAGAAAACTCCTTGCATTGCGTTACCTCTGTCGCCAAAAAATCAGCTGTTTAAGTACGCTTCCGATCTGATCCTCTGTGCAGATGCTGTACTGACGATTTGGGCTTTGATGAGGTTTTCAAATGCCTTTCTCGTCTTCTTTATAAAAAATAGGATTTAGTCCGATCACAGCTCTTAAAACACATTAGTCATTTTTTCCTATTATGGATCACCTTACATTTTAGTCTTTTCAGCAACGGCATCGATGTTTACATGTCTCTATGGCAGAGGTACTCAAATCCAGTCCTGGAGGGCCGCAAACCAGTCAGGTTTTCGGGATATCCCTAATGAATATGCATGAGATAGATTCAAATACAATGGAGGCAGTGCATGCAAATATATCTCAGGCATATTCATTAGGGACATCCTGAAAACCTGACTGGTTTGTGGCCCTCCAGGACTGGATTTGAGTACCTCTGCTCTATGGCAATCTCACTCTTTTTCGTGCCAAAGCACAGATAGAAAAACCACTGAACACTGCTCAGCTTCTGCAAATCCTGCGGAACCTTTGATGGTATTCTGTGCCTGTAAGGTATGGTCTTTATCTGGATGGTCTTACCTTTCAATCAGATGGGGATCAAGATGGATTACTGTACACACTATTGAGCTTTATAATTGGGTTTCTTGACTGTAAAATTAAATTAGTTAAAAGAGTGGTTTTCATTATCAAATCTGTCTTCTTTAGCCCCACATTATCAACCCCACACTGTTGAAGGAAGGTTTTGAATACATAGAGACTGGGTCCATAATTTTAATAACCAAGAATCTCCAGTTGCATTTTCTTCTAGATACAGTGGAAATTGAAACTTATACTCACGCAGTAACCAAGCCAGCATGATTCTGTTGGCATTTACAACAAGCCACATGTATTTTCCTTCTTCTCTTTTCATTTCCCTCATGATTGGTCTGGGTTATTGAAAGCAAAAGACCACTATGATTACATACCTTTGTAGTGTTCATTGATTTTGTGTTTTAATGTTTTGCTTTATGTTTTACCCTGAGGTTTAATCTCTCTTCCTTTTTATTTATGACACATAGAGGTTATTTATACCAATGCACTGTTATTATCACTAGGTTCTTATGTAACAACTGCACTCTCTATTATGGTGATTGGGCTCCACATTATAGGATGGCATTCCATGCATGTTTACATTCAGTATTGTCTTATTATTATTTTAATTACTTATTAATTTGGATTTTTAATTGAATTCATTGACTCTATATTGTTATTTATTGTTTTTTATTCATTTTCTGTATAGGCCAAACCCCTGATGAAGGCAGTGCTGAAACACGGCCGTGTCGGGTTGGTGGTTATAGTTTCTCTCTCAAAACTGAAGCAGATCTTTTCACAGGGTAACCTTTAACCAGATTTTTAGATGGAAGAAAAAGGCCTCAGTAACTTACAGCAGAATCCTTCTATACAGCAATTGCTTGCCCAAAGGGCAAAATAGCTCCTAGAAGCCGTAAAACCTCACAGCCATTCAATTTCACAGGCAACAATATACATTCCTTAGGCAACCACCTTAACACAATAAGACACTGCTTTCAGGCCACAAGTCTTAACTAGCCAAACAATTTTTCTGAGGCAATAGCCCTAGCACACTAAAACACTTTCCTCAGGCCACAGATTTTCAAACAGCCAAACAAACAGCACTATCTTACAGAATCGTCAAGTAAGCTCTTAATATCTTTGGAGCTTCATGAAGTTCCTGAAAGAAAAAGAAAGCTCAACTAGAGGACAACTAACAACATTGGCACACACAGTGCTCCAAGACTTATCTTTAATTGTCAGGTCTTCAGATGGAACAACAGCCCAACAGCAATCTCCGTTTCACTGGAACACCGGCTTCTTCAGGGGAGTAGCTACAAATGATCCAATGCAAATCGCTCCAGCAGCAAAGCCACAGTTTACCACCATTCACTTTAAACCATCCATGAACCAATCAAACAGAAGTTCAAGCAGGACACTCCACCCATTTACCCTAAATAACTAAAGCTAAGGTAATCTCAAAATATGTGCCAATCAATCTTATTGTTAAGCCTCTCTGGTTCCATAGCATGAAGTTCAAAAATCCACTTCTGTTCCCACTGAAGTAATAACCTTCCTTGATCTCCCCCTCCCCCCGGGATAATACAGGAACATGATCAATAGCTACACAGTTCAATTCAGCAAAAGTATGTTGGAATTGTACACAATGTTGAACCAGTGGTGCTTTAGCTCGTTGTGATGGAACCATGTATTTTTTAATAAGAGTTTAAGGGTGGTTCCCGTAGAAAAGTAGAAATTTGGAATTGATCTTCTTTGAATTTAATTATTGTGTGGACTAGGGGTTTTTTTTTGTTGGGTGTTGTACTTCCCTAGTTTGGGTGTTTTGTGTGTTGGGGTTATGTATTCGCCCCATGATAATAATAAAAATACTTGGTTTACACCTTGCTCTAGATTGGTTGGTCTTTCATTTCTATGGGCCATTGCAGCACTTAACACGTGTTAACCTTTAGTAAACATGCCCTTAAGAGTCATCACTCAGGAAAAGGATTTAGGCATCATCATGGACAGTATATTGAAATCCTCTGCTCAGTGTGCAGTGGCGGCCAAAAACCAAATAGAATCCTAGCAATAATAAGGAAAAGAACGGAGAATAAAATAGAGAATATCAGGTCGTCTTTGTATCACTCTGTGGTGCAACTGCACTTTGTGTACTGTGTGCAGCTCAGTTACCGTATCTCAAAAAAGATAGATGTGTGTTCGGTAATTTTATTCTTTATGATAGTTTTTACCATTCTGCCCAGCACAAATGTCATGCTCGCTGATCTATAGTTTCCTGGATCACCCTTGAAATCCTTTTTAAAAATTGACATTCTGTTAGCCACTCTCCAGTTTCCAGGTACCATAGTCAATTGTAATGATAGGTTACAAATTAGTAATCATAGATCTGCTATTTAATTTTTGAGTTCTTTCAGTATTCTGGTACATATACCGTCTGGTCCAGATGATTTGCTACTCTAGTTTGTCATTTTGCCCTGTTACATCTTTCAGATTTACTGAAAAAAATTTTCTGGTCTCCCAAATGGTCACCATTTTACAATATATATAAACTGTGTCTTTGTGAAAGTGTTGGATTTTCATTTATCCATTTTATGCAAGCAGATACCAAATTATTTTAGTGTATGTGTGTACTATTGAGTCAGTGCTGACACTTGGTGACCCAACCCCTATTTATCTATTTTTAGGACCTTTCACAAAAATGACCTAGAATATACTATTTCTTCTCTTAAATGCTGAGTTGTAAAATTATAGCAATATACAATTCAGGGTCTTGTGTGCTTTCAAGAACTGAATGTGGGTCAGCCCAATGGCTCAGTGTCTACGCTACCATGTGGGATATCTGGGTTTGATTTCAAGACCCGATGAAGTAACATCTAGGGGTATGTTTACTGAACAGTGGTAGCGGTTTCCATGTGATATTGGAGCCGCGACACCATTGAATTCAATGGAGCCACGGCTCCCATATCGCATAGAAGCCACTACCACTGTTTAGTAAACATACCCTCTAGTTACCAGATTCAGGGTGGGTACATGCTGGTTTCTCAAGTCCATGGTTTTCGATGGAGGAATATTACTGCAACAGCTGCAGTAGACTCAAAGAATCTTAAAAATGAAGGCTCTTGGTTCTGTAGACCAGTAGAAGCTGGTTCTGATTGAACTGGAAGTCAAAAATAGCAGTAGGAAATTGCTAAGTAAAACTCTTCTTTCTTTTCCTCTATGAAAAATAGAGGCGCTTATCCATCAGATCTTATTAGCACAGTAAAAAGAATAACCATTCACCATACTCTTCTTTCATAGAATGGGGCGACTTCTAATAGCCTGAGGAGTAAGGGGAAGATTTGGCCCCAAGCAAGTCCAAAGGAATTGAGAGATGCCCAGATAAGCTAATCACAGACCACAAGTCCAGCTCCAATTGACCCCTGCTAATACACAGTTATAAGGTTATAGAGAGGAGCTGGTTGGCCTTCTTTGTCATTATGATAGGAGCAGAACTTCTCTTCTAGATGCATTGTATCCTTAGCCTTAGAGCATGCTATTCAAATTAAGTGTAAGTTTGGGCATGAAATCTCTCAGTGGGAGGAGGATCCCTGACTAGAATTAGCTCAGCTGAGAAACACTTGCAGAACGTTTTTGAGCCATGATGAATTTCATTCTAGACTGCAGAAGGTACATTTCATGGTGATGCACTTAGGATCTGTTCTTCCAACCTCCAGAGAACTGGCTGTGTTAGCCTATAGCAAAACAACAGAGCTGGAGTCAACCTTGTAACCTGATCAAGGTAGAAGTATTTGAGGACTAGAGTCTAGTTCATCAGATGCTTGTCATACATGAAGATACTTAACTTCCTCCACTAAACTTCATACAAAGTGGACTCTTGACCTGAAAAGCTCCTGCTTTGGTCAACCATTCTTGGATACTGTTCCTTACCCAGGTAGCTCTCAGCTCTGTGCATTTCATAAGTTAATGTGTTGCCTTCCAGGAGGAATCATTTTAGGCATAAGAACACTTCCAAGAATTTTCTGCATGTGGGAGGCATTGGGATAAGGACAGGAGAAGTTGTTTTGCCAGATTTGAAACCCATTAGTGCTTTATTGGTTAATGTTTTTGTTACAAAACATTTTGATTTTTCAGTATTGTGGTTTTTCACTTTTTTGTGTAATTAAAGTTGACAAAATCAACAGATTTACTCAACAGAAGAGGTGCTCCAGCCGCCTCCTTTCCTTGGAAGAGGAGCTGTGTACACACCCAGTGGGCAGCTCTAGGAGGCTTACCATGGTGGAAGTGAGAACTACTAATGGTTATATTCACAATCAAACTTTAGTTTGATTTCCATGTGGCCTTTTTTTGAATACAACATCCCTTTTCAAAGCTTGCACGCCCTTCTGGAAAGGTTTTTAAAACTCAAAAGGCATTTTGCAAAACCCAGAATGTTTTATTAAACATCAGGAACTATTGAAAATAATTTTAGAGGTTTCACAGAAACCTCCATCTCTGCTTCTCTTTCCGTAAGGCAGTGGGGTTCGCAGCCGTGTCCTGGGGTACCCCCTAGCCAGTCAGGATATCCACAATGATTATGCATGAGAGAGATTTGTAAGCCTTCCAAGGCTAGGGAAATATCTACTGTACCTGAATGCAAATATAAATAAGTATCCTTAAGGAAAACTGGAATATATCAGCCTCCGCCTCAATGCACGCAATGGCACAAACCGAGGACTCATTCAGCTTAGTCCCCTTGAGGTGGAACTGAGGGAATCAGTGAAATCAGATGGCCTAGTCTTTACCCCCAGACTCAAATAAAGATGCTGTCCATGGCTCACTAAGGTAAGAATGCAGATTTATGTGACAGGTCCAATGCTGAAGCAGTCACAGGCTGTATCTGGTAGTGGTGTTAATGGAAGAGGCTGGAGGCAAAGTGTTCATTACAATAGAAAAAGATAGCAATATGGTGGGATGGGCCCACAGTTATAGGCTGGGTTGACAGGTAAGTTATTATAGAATTAGAGTCCCTTCTGGAATTCCATGCAAACGGCCCCTGGCTTTAACTTGACCTTTTTGTATTCTCTTTCCATAGAAAAAGCTTACGAGGGAATGTGTTTTCCGGGAACAGTTTGAAGAAAATTGGTACAACACCTACGCTTCGACCTTGTATAAGCATTCGGATCCTGAGCGACAATATTACGTAGCGCTGAACAAAGATGGCTCCCCACGAGATGGCTACAGGACTAAGAGACACCAGAAATTTACCCATTTCTTACCCAGGCCTGTGGACCCTACTAAAATCCCAGTCATGTACAGAGACCTCTTCCACTACAGGTGATGCCTGCTGCAGTGTTCTGGGCCATGTAAACACACAGTGACGAAGAGGCACCCTGAGTTTCTCCGTGGAGCACGCCACTAGGCAACCCTGCGTAACATAAAACAGCACTTAAGGGGAGCTCAGCACCAACAATTCTGACTGTTTTCCATGTATATCCAGGCTGTTTGTGTAGGGGGCAGATAGGGGAAAGGACCCTACTTATAATCCTTCGTTTTCAATCCATTGTTTAGCTTCTTTTATAGCCATTTGGAAAAAAACAAAAGTGCAACAAATCATTAAGAACAATAACAGTAAGGAAGCGAGAGAATTCGCCCCATTGCTGCTGATAAGCTTGGAATTGGTATATAGATGCATATATATATATATATTTTTTTTTTTGTAATTCAACAAGATAAAGACAGCCTATGAATGGTACCCTGCTGAGGGCGAGGTCCTCCAGTACACTAATTGGATTAATGACTGACCCAGTATTGATAGCAGGGAATATTACGCAGATGCTAAGCATGGACAAAAGTATTTATAAAATGTGTATATTTATTTTTTTATATTTATTTATTTCAAATAATTTTATTTTTAAATGACAGATGCTATGTCCAGACTTTCATCAAGAACACTAAAGGTCCTACTGAAACAGGGGGGGGAGGGGGGGCGGGGGGAGGGGGGGTCATGGGGGCAGGGCAATCCCCAAGAGAAAATCTAAGAATTCTGAATTTTAAGAATAAAAGTTGTGTTTTATAATTGCCAAGTGATTGGCATGTTGCTTTCTCAACATGCAGTATACATGCAACTACCTGACAGCATATCTCAAATGCTTTCAAGGAGAAGAGATGGAAGTCAGAGCTGTAGTTCATGGCTCACCCTTAAGCAATGACCACAACTCTCGTACCCTGGGCACTGCTGACATGGGTTGAATTGGGTACCCTCGGCATGGCAGTGCACAGCGCTGCCACTGGGCCAGCCTTTGCAGGCTGCTTCTTCAGATAGATACTCTGCACACTAAGATTCCCTGAGAAATACCAAACCAAAATGGAAATTCTCCCTTCCAATTAAAATTATGAAGCTAAGTAACTTAGGGTACAGCTGCACTGACCCCTCACTGATAACCAGTAAGCATAAATGCAATACAGACCATTAAAGGAAGGGAATTTTAAACAGTAGTCATCTTTTACTATAAAACATGCAAAAATGTAGCAAACAAACAATATTAGGACATTAAGAAAAGAGGCTTTGCAATAAGACCAGAAAAGGAAGTATTAAAACAGATTCAAGGTACACAAATTAGAGTTTAGCACCTGCACAGCTCCTTGAAGCATTGATAACTAAATCTACAGCTGAAATTTCATCAGCTAATGACTGAGAAATGTCCACTTGAGTGACTGTCTTCCTTGAGCTGTTATTTTTAATACCAGAAATCAAAGGACCTTAAGTGTGGGAGCAAGAGCACAAATGGATGGTTCTTGTGCATCTACTGATTGTTTGTCGACACACTTCATCGCAACAGTAAACTCAACAAGTAAAGTTATGCTCTGACCCGTTTGTCTAATGAGGGGGCTTAAGGATCCACCACATCGAATATTAATGCAACTTAAAAAGAAATGCAAAAAAAAAAAACCCCTCTCCAAGTATTTAAGGAATTCTTTTATTGAAAATGTAAGTTTGGACTGTTCATAGTTAAAGCACTTCTGCATAGCCCCATCAAACATCCTTTACGTCATCTTGGACTTACGTGGTACTTACCTATTTGTGCATTCTCTGTACATGCCAGTCTTAAAAGTCCAATAAAACTGCCTTGATTTTTTATTTTTCCTTGTGGCTATGCCGCAGAGGAGCTGCTATGCTATGTAACATGCTGTAAGTTTGGGGAATTAACATTCCACAAATATTTCTAAGGAGTTATAGCCTTGTATTAGGTTTTCTGAAATAGGATCAGCAGATATAAAAACTCAAAAGGTTCTGTCTCTAAGGATCATTTTGTTCTGCGGATGTGGGAATTTTAAGTCTATGGGAAGATGGCATTGCCAATTCCAATGAAACATTAGATCATGTGGGTGCCTATGCATTACACAACTACTATGTTGCTGCTTTCTGAGTCAGATACATTCAAACAGATGGACATCTAACAAACGGCTGTAGGGAGCACTAAGGAGTCCTCTTATGAAAGTGCACTAAGTAACTAATGCACATTTTACCTCACGGTAACCATTACTGCTGGCCGATGGTAATGGCTATTGTGTGGTACAAATCCCATATTAACTGCTTAATGTACAAAGGGGTGGGGACTGGGTGGGTTATGGGAGGAGAACGACATGGACTGCACATTGCAGTTAGTAAATGGCACTTATTGTGCGCTGTCAATTTGCAGTTAACTAGGATGCATTAAACAATGCCTCAAGAGGAGATGTTAAGTGAACCCGCACTAATTGCTATTGCACTTAATACGAAGTAAGGAACCTTTCTATGAGCTAACTGTAGACGACATGCTGGACATACTCCCAGCAATTACTGCACCTTTTTTTTGCATTTACCGCACATTAAGTTTTGCTCCTTAAGTGTGATAAGTGCAAAAACAGGGTTACTCACCTGTAGAAGGTGTTCTCCATTGACAGAGTAAGTCCTTGTGTATGGGTGATATCACCAATGGAGCTCTTGTAGAAAATCTTTCCCAACATCTTCTAGAAGCTTTTGAAATGGTCCCAGCATGCCTGTGCATCCATTCCCACCCATTGCATCTCTTGTCATCAGTCCATGTATAGCTGACCTTAGAATACAACTCCAAGGAGAGATGGGAGGGTTGTGAGAACTTATCCTGCTGTTCTTGGAGAATACCTGCTACAAGTAGTTAACTCTCTTTTCTGCATGGACAAGCAGGATAATGTCCTCATGTATGGAAACCCCTAGCTACAGGCTGCTTCAAAAGAAAAAGGGGATGTGTTGCAACTAGCTGACACCCATTGAACATTGCTTCTGGTGGCAGCAGGCCCATTTTTATCACCTTCTTTCTTTTTCTTTTGAGAAGACAGCCTGTAACCAAAACTAACTGAGCCTAGGGGGAAATGGAGTTGGATTCTATTCCCTGAACAGGTTCTGGAGAATGTATTGCCTGAATCTACTGTCATGTTAGAAGTCCCTTGCCGAACAGTAGCGAGATGCGAATGTGTGGACAGAAGTCCACGTTGTCGCTTTGCAATTCTCCTTCATGGAGGCCAATCTCAAGTGGGCCACTGATGCCACCATGGCTCTGACATTATGAACCATGACATGACCTCATAAGCCAAGCCATAAGTGAAGGAGATGCATTGCACTAGCCTATTTGAGAGTGAGCATTTGTTGAAGGCAGCCCCCAAACTATTGGCATCAAAAGAAAGAAAGCTGGGTGGACTTCCTATGGGCTGTGGTCTGCTCCAGATAGAATGCCAAGACCCTCTTGCAGTCCAATATATTCAATGCGCTTTCCCCTTTGTGAGCATGAGGTCTTGGACAATTGACTGATTAAGGTGAAAAATGTGGCATCATCTTAGGAAGGAATTTAGGATGAATACACAGAACCAGTCTATTGTTATACAATTTAATAAAGGATGGATCTGTTACTAGAGTCTGGAGCTTGCAAGCTATGCATACCGACGTCACTGCCACAGAAAATAAAACCTTCCAGATCAGGTGCTTCAGTCCACAGGTATCTAACAGCTCAAAGGGAGCTTTCTTCAGCTGAGTTAAAACTACAACGAGATCCCAAGATACTGCAGGAGGCCTTAGGGGAGGCTTCATAAAAAGCAAACCCCCTCATGAAGCAAAGAACTAAAGAGATATGGGTTTACCTTCTATCTTATGGTGACAAGGTGGTTGGGTTGGAAGTGGGTCCAAAGAGGGTCTCAAGAGTATTAATGTGCTGCTCAATGAAAGTAGCGGCCTCCTGTGCCTTATCTGCAAAGAGATTCTCTCCATAGCATGGCACATCAACGAGCTTCTTCTGTACACCATACTGCAAAGTCTGAGAACCAGAGTCATGAGAGTCTCTGGGCGCCATTACTCATAGTGGAGGCTCTCAGTGCCATATGGAAAGTATCATAAATCACTTAGACTATGTACTTTCTGCACTCCTTCCCTTGGCTTACTAGGGAATGCAGTTGTGTGGCCTTTCTGGAGGGAAAGAGTCCGCAAACAACTGTTCCACAAGTGCATGCCCATGAAGAGCTGGTAGGAGGCTATGTAGGAATTGAACATAGCATTCTGAAAGAATTTCCTTCCAAAAGATTCCAATGTTCTAGCCTCCCCACTGCAGGGACACTGAAGATGAGTCTTGAACCTTTGTCCCGTTGGAGAGTGGATTTGATGATCATGGAATAGTGTGACAGCTGTAGCTTCTCGAATACAGGAGCCTTTTGAATTTGATACATGGATGTGGCCTTGTTAACAAGATGCACTGAGAGGGGGTCTCCCTCATTCTAATCTGTAGCCTTTAAAGGATCGTATGAATGGCACTGCTGCAGCTTTCTTAGGGGGATCACAAAACTGGAGGATTTCCAATTCGGCAGCCATACGTTCATCCTCTGTCTCCAACTTAAATGGAAAAGACTTGCCTACACAAAATCAATATAGGAGAATTCCTAAAGAGGGAACACTTGCACCTCAGAAGAGGTGGTGAAGTATCTCAGGAGACCTCTCCTCTGAGCAATACTCAATTGTACTCTGTTTCACAGGAGCACTCAGAGGCAGACTCAGAACAGCACTTGAAAGACATCTGAACCTCTGCTTGGGCCAACCTCTACTCCTCATGGGATGCAGTTCTGCTAGAGTGTCAATGCACCGATATCTTCCAAGGCCTTGGAGAGCGATTGCCTGTGATGGAATGGAAATAAACACCAGCCAGGAAATCACAGGTGTCAAGGCTCTTTGATGTCCTGATGACAGTGACTCTCCCATAGGCAGTCAATGGCATTCAAGAATTGACTCAATGTCTTGATGTTCCAGCCTCAAGCTGTTGATGCAGTAGTCTCAAGCTAGACAAAGAAGACCTCCAAAGCTCCTCATGAGATGCTCTTCGAGGGCTGTTATCAACAAAGGAGGAGGGGCTACAACAGAATCGGCTGATGTTTGCAGAATCTATCAAGGAATATCAACAGGCTGGTCTTGGCCTATTGGAATCTGGCCCAGCCCCTCTGGTACCGAGGAGGATGAGATTCATCCTGTCATGGCTATTTTGAGGATACCAGTTGCTTTGGTACCTCGATGCTCAGAGCATCATGCTTAGACGAACTGCAACACAGATGCACCTCAGTCTCCATCCAAGACTTGGTGTCTCTAGTCCTCACTATCAATGAAGCCATGGACAAATCCTTCCTTTTATTTAGGTGGGAACTGGTGGGTGACTGTTCCTATTGATGCTAAACTCCAGGGGAGCTTGAGGCACCTTTGATAGCGATGTACATCCTGCATTCAGTGCAGCTCCTGGGACTATGAAGACTAATGCCACCAATGCTGAAGTCGATGAACCAGAATTATCTGTACCAAAAATTATTTTGCACTGTTTTTCATGACCCTTAATCCCTCTTTTTGTCATATGAGAGCACAAGCACAATCACAGGGTTCATTGTTAGGCCCAGACACCACAAGCAACACAGGCACCATCTATGAATGACAGACATGGTCCTGTTGCACTGGGTACACCATTTAAACCCACTGATGAGTTTCTGAGACATGCTATCCAGAAAAATAGCTGCAGCAAAATCAAACAAGTTGATGGCAGAAAAAATTATAGACGACTGGAGCACCTAAGGCCTAAATGCAACCTAGGTGGAGATGCAGCAAAAACCCCCAAAACCCCCCGAACAAACTGAAAACCCTAAGGGAAAAAATAAAAGGAAAAATGTATTTATTCATTCAAAAGTTTTATATTCTGCCACATCTAACATTCTGGATAGATTACAAAGCAAACATTTGAAATAGCGAATATGTTAAAACAAGAAGACACAATTGATTTACAATAGAAAGCAGGAGATAGCAGAAAAGAAATTAATAATATTCTAGTAAAAAATAAAGTACCAGCAAGCAGGCAGCTACCAATAACAGAGTTCTCCGCGAGACGCACATGTCCGGAGGGCTCTGCAGAAAATACAAGGCTGAGGAAATGAGGCATAGAAGTGGCAGGCACGAGTGAAATGTGTAGGTACATTGGGACCATTTCAAAAGCTTCTAATCTAGAAGAAGCTGGGAGAGGTTTCCTGTGAAGGGCTCTATTGGTGACATCACCCGTATGTGAGGACTTTATTCTGCTTATCCATGGAGAAATCATGGAGTGGAGGAGCAGCCTAGTGGGGTTAGTGGCCTAGTGACCAAGAGACCAGGGTTCATTTCCCACTGGCCTGCCTTGTGGCCTTGGGCAAGTCACTTTATCCTCCATTACCTTCGAAGAAAGGCCTGGCAATCTACCTCTGCTCACACCTTGCCAAGAAAACGCATGAATTGCTAGGTCACCAGGAGTCAGCATGGACTCAACGGTGCACATTGCATTTTGGAGAAAGCACACTTCAGTAAAAGGACTCCTAAGTATCTACAGCGTTCATTTTTCAAAAACCTACATAGAAGAATTCTACAACATAGGCAAATCCCTCCCTCCCTGTGGCGCATCTAAGACTTATGGTGGTCTGGAGGTATAGCTTTGTCTTTAGGAAGTCCAGACGAGATTTTTTAAACACTGGATATTAGGGATGTCAATTTCTTAGCATGCATTTGGTGGGAAATTTTATGCACATAAAGACGGCATTTTAAATCCACTATACATATGTAAAATCTCTGAATTAGTGCACATATAGTTAATTAACATACATACCTTTAATTCTGCGCACATTAAGTTTCTGAAACAAACTGAAAAAATGCCTGAATATTGGCAAAAATTTCCAAAATTCATCCAGCAACGAACTGAAAAGGTTTGCCATGTACGTCTTTACTATATCTCTAAATGCAACTTTAACTGGGAATCTTGTCCTCCTACGCATACTGAAGCATCAGAGCAGGGCGCGGTTTTGGCTGGCAGAGGTCCCGCAGCTTTTGCTTGTTATATACAGTAGCAACAGATTGTGTCTACGTTATAGTTGGACAAATGTTTGCATAGTTTGACTGCTAAGATTTTAAAGATGAACTGACTCCACTTACACAGCTTCTGCTATGACCATTTGATATTATGATAATAATTTTCATATCATGCCTTTTTCATTATCTTCGGAGTTCTTGATTCAGGTCTTAATTAGTCTCCGATATTTTTGATTCCATGTCACTCATTTCAGATCTTGGCTGTGTAAGTATCAAAAACAGAAAATCATACTGCGCCAAGTTAGAGCCATCTGGTTAGTAAGCTCCTCAAGATCACAGTCATGGCTTACTTTCTGGGTGAATGACCTGGAATGCAGTTCCGTCACTTCTTTTCGGACTTCAGAACCGCAAGGATGTTCTGCTACGGCCTGCAGGGAAGAGGGTGAACCTGGAGCAAAGCAAAGAACAGTTACTTTGCTCCCTAATACAACCTTTCTTCTCCTGTTGCTCCTGCTCTCTCCCCCAGCTCCACAGTGATCACTTCTGTGTTGGTTTTTGGGGTAATCCTATCACATATTGGAAGTTGATTATATAAAAAGAACTAAAAAAATCTGAGCTGCTCTTTCAACGTATACATTTTTCATCACCTCATGTAGTTTGAGAGCTCTGCTTTTGTGTGGTGTGGATTTTGTGTAATCTGGTTAGGTATATTTTTTTGAGTTTTGAATGATATTTTTTTTGAGTGTTGAAGTGAAATATACATTTTTCTTAATTACATTTTTTTTGATAAATTGAAGATTTTTTCCATGCCCTTTTCATATTTTTTGAAAGCTATAGTTTGCCATAAGTTACATCATAATATGAAATGGTAACCCTTTAAGCTTATATTAAATACAGACTTCAGAGCTGAGTGCACGTGGACCTGTGATGAGTACGCAGAGGACCTCAGTCAGAGTCTCAGGCCAGAACTCAGCTTTCCAGGCCGAGCAGAGGTGCTACAGAGATAGCCAGCAGTGCCCCTACGGAGGGGGGTGGGGGTGGGGAGGGGGATGGGAATTCTTGGCCCTCATGCAATAGCAACACATAGGAACCAGGCTTAGAACCAGGGAAGACAGGGTTCGAAACTCACTTCTTTGATTGATGAACTTTATGCTGCTGAACTTCAGGTACCAAGTTAGATTGCAAGGGAGTTACTGACTGCACTTACCTTCATCTTCTATTTAGGAATTAAATCCAAAATCTATTCCACTCATCTTACTCACGTTTCCGAGGGAAATGCACTGGGTGGCCCCTGGCTAAAAACTCATTACAATGGCTGGGCTAAATTGGGAAAGGGATATAAAAACAGATACCCCTGCTGGAATTCTCTGCACAACAATTCAACATTTTGCACATGCGATATTTTTTTATGCATTGTATTTTAAAATAAGTATTACTCAAAAATGATATGCTTTGTTATGCAAAATTTTGCATGCTTTGTTTGTCGGAATAATTCAGATCTTTTTATGCAGAATTTTGATTTTGTGCATAAAATTCCAGCAGGAGTAAACAGAAAAATAAAGATATAGCCCAATGGAGGCCAGTTTCAAGTGAGTTGGAGGCCTAGGAAGGACCCCAAGGGGTATGTTTACTAAAGCATCTTAACGTCGCAGCTGTGAAATCCGGCTCTGAAGGGTGGAGTAAGGCTTCCCATAGGGCGGAGAGAAGGGGTCAATGGGCGGAGAGTGAGAGGGGAGAAGCTCCAGGCACACTAACGCTGTGAAATCCGGCTCTGAAGGGTGGAGTAAGGCCTCCCAGAGGGCGCAGAAAGGGGTCAATGGGCGGAGAGTGAGAGGGGAGAAGCTCCAGGCACACTAACACTGTGAAATCTGGGTCTGAACACTAACACCAGTGAAACCCTCGCGTTAAGGCACATTTGCAGGAAAGAGAAACCATTTCAGTCAGCAATGTGCAGCAAAGCCAGGGAAACCCAAAAATGCGATAGTAGTGATACATGTGCACGGAACAAAAAGGCAAATAAACACAGAAAATGACCTGAACCACATTTAAAATCCCAATAACCAAGCTGGCCAAAAGTGATATTAATGATAAACATAAAGCAACACCACTGACAAAGCTCAAAAAATAAGATATCATGTTTGGAAGGGTCTATTCTCTGTCCCCCTACAAAGTGAATGATCCCACATTGAAATAGTGCTGATCAGAGTTTATTTACGTCTATATTGGGCAGGTTTTTTATGGCGTGCACATGTGCAGTAACAGCAGGGTGGGCATGTAGGAAAGGGCAACTGTACAGATGCTGGAAATGGGATATAGAAGGCTGCAGGTGGCACATACTGTGGTCCAGCTGGGGCACAGTGCATGTTAGGCAGATTCCTAGGTGGCACATAGGCATGCTGAAACTGTAAAGCAGCAAGACAGCAACTGATGAGGGTCCAACATAACATTGGCAGGCGGAGTGGGGGGGGGGAGCACGCATGTCCATGTAGGCACCTCTACCTGAGAACCCACACCATAGGCAGCTGCCTACCGGCAAACTGGATGGCCTGGGACTGCACACCACCAGTACCACCGGCATAATGGCATGGCAGGCTGGTGGCAGAGGGGGCAGTGGCATCTGCCCACAGCAGACCATGGCCTAGCCCCGTTTAGGTGGGTGCCGTGCACTGCAACAGACAGGGTCTGTCTGACGAACAGTCATGGTATCCCCAGGGAATGAACTGTCCCTGTGGCAATAGTGTGGTGCAGTACACACAGCCAGTGTGTTCAGGAGCAGAAGGTCACAAGTTCAAGTCCCAGCTGTGGCTCCTGCCAACCCAGTCCCCATATTTTACCCAGTACTAAACATGGTAATAAAGATGGAACCTTTATTGCAGATAACAAACATGCCTGAAACGCCTATATTTTACCCTACAGAGCACAGACACCATAAACATGTGCAATCCCTAGAGCAGAGTTTCCCAACTGCAGTCCTGGAGGGCCAAACACCATTCAGGTTTCATGCTGTCTCCAATAAATATGCCTGTGCTGCATTTGTATGCGCCGCCCTATGGTATGCAAATATATCTCATGCATATTCATTAGGGACAGCATGAAAACCCAAACAGTGTTTGGCCCAGCAGGACCAGAGTTGGGAACCTCTGCCCTAGAGCAGCGGCCAACAGGGGCATAAACACCCACACCCACAGGCTCCACTATCCAAAGCCTCATGGAGAGTCAGGCTGTTGGGCCCTGCGCGCAGCAGCATCTCCCAATACTAGCACTTGCATACCTTAGCAATGCCGCCCTAAACTTGGGAATACGTTACACATATATCAAAAGTTTGCTATGATTAATGGCAGATAACAATTCCTAAGTTAAGCACAATTTGCTGATAGAGCTGCATCATAGCAACCTTTCTGATATCTGTTGAGTGTGTTTCAGTTTTGGTTTCTGACAGTGTTTACCACCCCAAGGAGTGACCCCAACAGTATTGCGTACCATAGCCATGCCTGCATTGTGCCCAGGACTGGTGTAGTGCCCAGGGCTGCCAAAAGCTTCTATATTTGCACAATGCTGGCATAGGTGTGGGAGTGTGTGTCTGTCTATCCAGTGTGTTGTGGCTGCCTACACCTTACTCAGCCCACACTGCTTGCACAGGGTGGCCTGGGCAGGATGCATCTGCACAGGGCATAGGGCAATGGCTGGGACATTGTAGTGCCCGGCCACCACCTGCATGGACAGGGTGGCCACAGCATGTCCTGCTGGGAGGTCACTCTCACCCCGACTGAGCAGTGACCACGGCATGGCTAGGTTCCCCCACAGTGCTATATAGTATTTCTCTCAAGTGATATTTATGGGTTCTCTTTTCTGGGGCCCAATCACTGACTTATCTGCTTGGTGTGTGTGCTCACATCCCAGTTTTGGGTGCACACATCTCCAGGAACATGCACTATGGACTAGCTAGCAGACTGTCTGCAGTTAGTATGTGTATGGCTGGAACACCTTGCAGGGTGCAGCGGCTGGAGAATGTCAGATAGTGGTGGGGGCAGCTGAGCATTTCCAGGCCTACTGTCTGTCTGCCACTGCCTTATGGATGTGTACAGATCTGCATTGACTACCCTGTAGGGTGCCTGTTCCCCAGGAGGACTGGGGTTGATGGTCCCCTCTACTGCCACCATTGCAGGGATGTAGAATGTGGATCTGTTAGTGGGAGATCCTGTCCCCACCCTGAGCCCGAGAGGGCAGGTTGGGTGGTAACACCCCCCCTTCACTTAAATCATGTGACCATGGCACCCACACAGGATATGCACTATTCTGGGTGCATTATAGTCCACAAGGGCTAGACGTGATTGGGAAATACAGATGGACACAGGTGTATCCTAGGTGTGTCTGCAAGGACTATCTATCATACACTGGCACTGATGGCGACCTGCAGCATAGCTTATCTCAGCTAAGCCAGGTGCTGCGGACCTGGTGCTGGGTGCCCCACCTCACCCTCAGGGTGAGCACAGTACCCCCCACAATGTGGAGGTCTGTAGCTACTCTGTGCCAGTAACACACACGGTCAGTTCCCCCTAGGTTTAGGTTTAGGTTTATTAAGACTTTTTATACCGCCCAACACTGGTAGCACCTGAGCGGTTTACAATATAATTAAAACAACTTAAAAACAACTTAAAAATGGCTGAGAAAAGAAAAGGAACGCCAATAAAACTGATAGGAAAGAGGAGGAAAGAAATGACAAAAGGAGCAACAGACTACAATACAATAATTAGGCATCAGGGAACAGGGGGGAGGGAGTAGTGGAGGGGGAAGGGGGAGCCGGGGATGGTAAGTTAAACGCTAAACTGAAGAGGTGGGTTTTGAGTTGTGACTTAAATGATTGGTAAGATTCTTCTGCACGGAGCGAGGGGGGGAGCGAGTTCCAGAGGCTGGGGGCTAGAAAATAGAAGGCAGAGGAGCGGGTGGAAACAAGATGAGCTTGGGAAGGTGAGGGGAGGGATAGACGATTGGTATGGATAGCACGAAGTAGGCGGTGGGGGGGGGGGGGGGCGGAAGTGTATCTGGTCGGCGAGATAGAGGGGAGTGCCAGTGCGAACAGCCTTGTGTGTGAGAATGAGAATTTTGTACTGAGCGCGAAAAGAAATAGGCAACCAGTGATAGTGAAGGAGAAGCGGGATGACATGGTCAAAACGAGAGGCATGAGCAAGAAGACAAACAGCTGAGTTTTGGACACGTTGAAGACGGGACAGTTGGGATTTGGGCAGACCAACAAGGACGACATTACAATAATCGAGACGGGACATCACAAGGGAAAGGAGAAGGGTAGCCAGAGCAGAGGAGGAAAGAAAAGGACGGATAGAGCAAAGTTGCCTGAGGGAGAAGAAAGAGCGCTGAATAATGGAAGAAATATGATCCTTAAAGGAAAGAGAAGAGTCAAGTATAACACCCAGGTAGCGTAGTGAGGAAACAAGAGGGATAGGCTGTGAGGAGAAGGAAGGGGCATATGCGGGGGAGGGACCCCCAAATGTGAACCAGATGGCGTGAGACTTAGAGGGATTCACCTGTAGGAAATTGGAGGAAAACCAGGATGCAATAGTGACAAGACAGTGGTTAAGAGGGGTGATATCTGGGGAGAGGGAGTTAGTGTGAAGCAAGAGGAAAATGTCATCCGCGTAATAGTATGCGGAGATACCAAACTATTGAATTAGAAGAGTAAGGGGTGCTAGGAAAACGTTGAAGAGGAGCGGAGCGAGAACAGACCCTTGGGGAACCCCACAAGAGAGGGGGGTGGAAGCAGAAGAAGAGGACCCAGAAACTACAGAAAAAGAGCGGCAGGAAAGAAAAGAGTGAAACCATTGAAGAACCGTTCCAGAGAGACCTGCTTCCTGAAGACGGGTGAGGAGGGTGCGGTGATCCACTAGGTCGAAAGCGGCAGAGAGATCAAGAGAAACAGCCAGTGTATAGAGACCACGATCGTGAGCAGCGTGAAGTTCGTTAAGGAGGGAAAGAAGAACCGTTTCAGTGCTATGAGCAGGGCGAAAACCAGATTGGCGGGGGTGAAGAGTGAGGGAGGCTTCAAGGTGAGAGGAAAGTTGTGTGAAGACCAGTTTCTCAAGAAATTTGGAGAGAAAAGAGAGGTTAGAGACAGGGCGCCAGTTTGAAAGTACAGAGGGATCAGAGGAATGGGATTTTAAGATGGGACGAACAATAGCGTGTTTCCAGCCAGAAGGAAAAGTACCAGAAGACAGACTAGAGTTGAACAGGGAGAGGATATAGGGGGAGAGAGAGCTAGTGAGGGTTCAAGAAGCCAAGAAGAGGGGATAGGGTCAGCTGAGCAGGTAGTTTTACGAAGAGAAAGGAATGTTTTTTGAAGAACGGAGGGAGTGATCAACTCAAAAGAGGACCAGAGATGAGATAACATAGGGGTGGACCGGGATGGGGATGGAGGGGAGGGAGGGGCAGGGGGAGAGAGAGGAGGAGGACACAAAGGGAAGGACTGACGAAGGGTGTCAACCTTAGTGGCAAAGAAAGTAGCGAGGGAGGAGGGATTGGGAAGGGAAGATGCAGGAGAAGAAGAAAAGGAAGAGTCGGAGTGGGATGCAGTAAGAGAGTGCAGGATAGAATACAAACGGCGAGAAGAATTAGAGGAGGAGGAGATAAGGTTGGAATAATAGTCGCGCTTTGCAGTATGGAGAAGGGACCGGTAATGCCGATGGCAGAGGCGGAAACCTGACAGCGTGATGGGGGAAGGGTGCCTTTGCCAAAGCCGTTCTGCCCGGCGAAGGTGTCTGCGGTGCAGAAAGAGGCCGGGATGGAACCAGGGGTGATGTGGGTGGTGACGGGGGCGGGGACAGGAATGGACTGGGGCAACCAAATTCAGGGCGGATTGGAGCGTAGAGTTCCAGCAGTGAGCCTGGTCATCAACAGGGAGAGAATCAAAATTCGAGGGAAACAGAGTGGCAGGGGATGGGAATTGTAGAAGGGTGTCCGTGGTGATTTTCCGAGTAGGTAACGATGCAGAATGGAGGTTTGAGGGGGCAGGCGGAACCAGGGGGGGGGGCAGGGACAGAAAACAGTAGGCAATGATGATCGGACCAGGGGAGGGGAAAGGAGGACAATAAGGAAAGAGGAAGGGGGAGGGAGGCGGAGGTAATGAGAAGATCAAGAGAGTGGCCAGCAACATGAGTGGGGAAAGAAACAGATTGGTGGAGAGAGAGATCGGATAGAAAGGTAAGAAAAGAGGAATCCCTTGCCGAAGAGGGGGAGTCGGCATGTACATTAAAATCCCCTAAAATAAGGAGGTGGGGATAACGCAACGAGACCTCAGCTATGGTGGCCAGCAGAGAATCCCAGGAAGAGGTAGGGAGGGAGGGTGGGGCATAGATAAGGAGAAAGTGATACGGAGTACTGGAAGAGGCCAATTGTACAAGCAGGGTCTCTGGGTAGAGCAGGGAGGGGGAGGAGACAATCTCAGAAAGACAGAGGGAGGAACGATAAAGGATGGCCACACCCCCACCGCTTCTACCCCGGCGGGATGTGGAGAAGGAGTAGTAACCGGGCGGGAGGCAGCGGTTAAGGAAGGGCTCGTCGCCTTCCTTTAACCAAGTTTCGGTCAAGAAAAGGATGTCTAGATTATGTGCTGTAATCAAGTCATGAACCAAGAGAGATTTGGAGCGGACAGAGCGGCAATTCAAAAGCGCAAGTTGTAAAAACACCAGGGGGGGGCGAAAGAGGAGGAGAAGAGGGAGGGGAAGACGGGACACCGGGACAGAAGGCAAGGTGTGAGAGCTGGCAAAAGAGGGGACCAGGGGGAGCAGCAATCACAGGCGCTGGGCGCCAGCCCCAGTGGACAGGGATGGCAGCCATAACCAGAGATAGACACAATAATAAGGAACCGAAGAGCACAGGGAAAAACACGCTGAGAGAGGGGACGTATAAGGACAAGAGGGGAGAGGTAATGAACTTAGAGAGCAGAGTTGAAAGCTGGGAGTCAACAGACAAGGACGCAGTGGAAGCAAAGGCCACGGAACTACCGCCCCGGACCTCGCCCCAAGGAGCTCGCACAAGGAGCAAGTCTTGCTCCTTGTGCGCGCTCCTTCGGCGCGCACGCAGGGCGCCGCGCCAGACAAGCTGTTATAGGGCACGGGAGCCAGCGTCACTTCCGGGGGTGGAGCAACAGTACCTGGGGAGACAGCAAGATGCGTTTTAGGCGTTTTGGCACAACGAGGGAAATAACACAGCAGGAATAAGCAACACAGCAAGCAGCAGGCAGGGTAGGCAGCAAGCAACAGCGTCGGACAGATCAGCAACGGGGCGCCACGCCAGACAAGCTGTTATAGGGCACGGGAGCCAGCGTCACTTCCGGGGGTGGAGCAACAGTACCTGGGGAGACAGCAAGATGCGTTTTTAGGCGTTTTGGCACAACGGGGGAAATAACACAGCAGGAATAAGCAAAACAGCAAGCAGGGTAGGCAGCAAGCAACAGCGTCGGACAGATCAGCAACGGGGCGCCGCGCCAGACAAGCTGTTATAGGGCACAGGAGCCAGCGTCACTTCCAGGGGTGGAGCAACAGTACCTGGGGAGACAGCAAGATGCGTTTTAGGCGTTTTGGCACAACGGGGGAAATAACACAGCAGGAATAAGCAACACAGCAAGCAGCAGGCAGGGTAGGCAGCAAGCAACAGCGTCGGACAGATCAGCCGTGGGGGTGCTGTGGGGGTGCATACCCCATCTTGTGATCATCTGTAAACTGCTGATCTGCATGTGCAGTGCATCATGGGTACAGGTGGGTTAACCCTATCCTGGTAACCACAGCAGACAGTTTGTGTGGTGACCTGCAGTCCTTCTGTAGCCAGCCAGGGGTTTGTTGGTAGCTATAGAGATGTAGCCCACTGGTTACTTCACTGACTGTGGAGGCAGAGGTCATGGGTTTGATCCCACAGTGGTGTTATTTGAGAGGGCTGTCTGAGGCATTTCCTTTTTTAATTTAAATTAGTGCTGCCAGCAAACACACCCTAACAGTGCTGTAACCTTAAGGTGCCTCATAAGGCGCCCTATAGGGAACATTATAAGGTGCCTTGGCAGACAGTGCGCTTTATAATGTGCCCCCTGGATCGCCTTATAGAGCGCCTTATGCGGCACCTTAGGTTGCAGCACTGTGAGGGTGTGTTTGCTGGCAGCACTAATTTAAATTAAAAAAGAAACTGCCTTAGACAACACTGATTTAAAGTAAAGGGTAATGCCTCGGACAGGCTTACTCATTAAGCCCACTGGGGGATAGAAGTCATGACCCCTGTTTCATCAGTCAGTGTATTAACCATTGTGCTACACCTCTGTTGCTGTGTTTGCAGGTCAGCACGCCTAATTAAGGCTAACGCGCGTTAACGTGCCACGGCTCCCTCTATCGCATGATAACAGACCTTTATCGCACGATAACCCAAAATGCTACCTTAAGACTGGAACGCCCACTCCTTTTATGGCATTCGTCACATTATCACTGGAGCTAACGCTGGTAACATTAAGACGGTTTAGTAAACATACCCCCAAGAGTTAGGGAAGATTTACACATTATTATATAAAGATAAATCCTCCAAACAAGGAATTAAATGTTGCTGTTGAATTGTCCAATAATACATCTGTGGGGCAGCTTTTGAAAATCCCAGCTAAATGTGTGAAAGTGCTTAAATATTCAAAGTCAAATGGGAAAATACAGATGAAGGGTCAAAGTGTCTTCAGCAGCAGACTGGCTAACCTACTGAAGAGGGCTTTACACTAGATTCACCTGGGATGGGTGAAGAAAGCCCCCAGGTAATTCAAACATTAAATACTTCTATAGAAATGGGTAAAAGGGGCAACATCTGGAAAGCAGTGTGTATAAATGCTCAACGCATGAGAAATAAGATCCCAGATGTTGAGGCTTTAATGGAAGAGGCTGACTTGGATTTAGTGGCGGTTACGGAGACATGGTTCACGGAAAACCATGACTGGGATGTAATTATACCGGGCTATACTTTATTTAGGAAGGACAGGGTAGGAAGAAGGGGAGGTAGAGTAGTACTATATGTAAAAAATAATATTAAGGCTATAGAATTGCAGGGCTTAAAAGGAAGAGAAGAGGCACTGTGGGTTAAACTAGAAAGAGGGAAAGGGAAATCCATCTGCATTGGAGTTATATACAGATTCCCCTCACAGGGAGAAGTAGTAAATGAAGATTTAATAAAAGACATACACAGTATTGCCATGAAAGGAGAAATGCTACCGATAGGTGATTTCAATATGCCAGATGTGGATTGGCACATCCCTGCTGCGGTGTCATCTAGAAGTAAAGAGATCCTGGATTCTCCGTGAACAAGCAGGAAATCAGTCTTCACATATGGGAGACGTCGGCGCCGACAGAACCTGCATGGAAGCTTCTCCCCAGCTTTCAAAGAAAGTCTTTGGGAGATGCACCACATATGCGTAGTCCCCTTCCCGCCCAAGGATGCCATCTTGCCTCAGTCTCCTTTTTTTCCCAGGAGCCCACCGGACATTTCTGGTTTCCCCGGAAAAAGTGTTAAATTTTCTTTTAGTTTTTTTCTCTGGTCACATACTGGTTCTTTCCCACCACTGTGTCTCGAGTTTGTTTCTTTTCTTTTTTCCTAGAGACTTTCTCAACTGGCTTTGTGCCCAATTTTTGACCCCATGGGGGCCCTTTTCCCCACCTTGGCCTTGGCCAGTGGCTTTAAAAATTGTGACACCTGGGCAAAAACCATGTCGTACACCGATCCTCATGACTGCTGCCTCTGATGCCTAGGGCAGGACCATAAACCTTTGGACAGTGGTCTGTGCAAAAAGATGATCTCCTAGGAGGCCATCAGAAGCAGTGGGAACCCTTCTTTCATAAGACGGACTCTGCATCAGTCTCTGGTGACACCACACTCCAGGACCCTCTCCGGAACCTCAGAGAGATTGGGCTGCCTTGGAACCCCCAGGCTGCAGGTCCTCTAGCCAGATTCCGAAGGAAGAGCCCAAGAAGAGCCAGAAACTCTTGAAGACCATTTTGGAGGATGCGCCTGGGAAAGTGGAGAAGTCCCACCAGCCCTGGCCCCACAGTTTTTGCCATGAGTCCAAAGGGAAGGAGCAGGAGTGGCCTACCAAGATACCCTGATGGAAACCATCGGCATCTGGTGACTGGCCTCAGACACCCGAGGCTATTCTGGTCGAAGACTCCCCCTCGACAGAGCTGGCATTGGGCCCAAGCCCCTCTGTGCCCATGCCGATGGCTGCAAAGCCATCTGGCCTCAAGACTAGGATGGCGGCCTTGGAGCATAGTCTATCTGCCTTCATGGTCCAGCAGTGGGCTCTGATGCCCAGTTCTGCTGGGTCATCACTCCCAACTACTCGGCCTTCGAACTTGAGGAACTTCCCAGACATTGAGCCGATCCTCGAGCGCCACCAGCCTCGAGAGATCCCTCGGCATTGGGACCAAGATCATCCCCGATGATTGCCCATGGCTCCAGCCAGTGAACCGGCTGTTTCAGTGAAGCACAGGAGTGCCAGGAAATGACTTTTAACCTTTCCTGGCATTCAATGTGCTTCACTGAAACAGCCGCCAGCGTGAGGGAAAACACTCTTCATGCTGGCGGCTGTGCAGAAGGAGCCGGGGCCTCATGCGGGCTTCCCCGGCTCCCTCTGAAACCCCTTAGACGGCGCAGGGCTCTTTGGCGGGTGGGGGGGTGGCTAGGACTAGAAATGGTTTGTGATGGGGGGGTGGCTAGGACTGGAAATGGCCTGTAATGGGAGGGGGGGTGTAGCTAGGACTGGAAATGGCCTGTGATGGGAGGGTAAGCTGGGACTGGAAATGGCCTGTGATGGGGGGAGCTAGGACTGGAAATGGGCTGTGATCACTGTTCCCTCTAAGCTGTGCGCATGTGCGTGTGCACACACCTTGCCAAGCGAGCGCACGTACTTTACAACAGAGCGCACAAAAATTACGGCTCTGATTATGGTAGAAAACAACACAGATGCCTTAAAATTTAAAAGTTGTGATTGTAATTACTAGAAATTTCTCGCTTCGTTTAGTAATTGACTATTTTCATTTAATTTGATTAAAATCAATGTGGTGTACATACTGTATTCTGACGTGTAGTCAAATTTTAAAGTATATAACTCCGAGTGTCGTTATGTGGCGCACAAAAATTTAACCTTCCTTCAAAAGCTGCACAGCTGATATTTTATGTGCACACAGCCTACAGAAAATTAGAGGGAACATTGGCTGTGATGTTAGGGTAAGCTGGGACTGGAATTGGGCTGTAATGGGAGGTTAAGCTGGGACTGGAAATGGGCTGATGGGGGGAAGCTTAGACTGGAAATGGGCTGATGGGGAGCTGGAATAGGACTGGAAATGGGATGATGAGGAGGAGCGTGGACTGGAAATGTGCTGATGGGGGCTGGAATAGGGCTGATGGGGGGCTGGAATAGGGCTGATGGGGGGCTGGAATGGGACTGGAAAGGAGCATATGGAGGGCTAGGACTGGAAATGGGCTGATGTTGGGGCATGGAAGGATGGGACTAGAAGGGAGCAGATGCTGGGTGGATCTAGAACTAGAAGGGAGCTGATTTTGGGGGAGGACTAGAAGGGGATGGGGATGGGGAATGAGGATGGAGAGGGGAAAAGATATTTTGTGTGGGAAGGAAGAAAAATCTATGATTGACTGGGTATTATGAGAGTAAGTGGGGACTGAGAATGGAAGGGTGACATTTGAGTGGATGATAAAGGAATAAAGAAGGATAAGGGGGAAAGAGCAAAAGGGGAAAGATCAGTATGTTAAAGCAAACAGAGAGAGACTAGAAAAAAACTAGGAGAGAAGAAAGGACAAATGGATAGCTCGCAGAAGACACGAAGAAACCAGAAGAAAGTGACTGGAGCAATTGCAACTGAAAAATAAAATGCTCAAACAAAAGGTAGAAAAATACTTTTTATTTTGAATTTATGAACTGGAATATGTCAGGTCTGGGAAATATCACTAACATCTATGTGTTTTTGTTTAGTGCAAAAGGAAATTAAATTTATAGTTTTATTTCTCCAGTGTTGTTGTACATTTCATGTTTGGCTTTTGGGGTTCCCAATTTAATTATCTTCCTTTTTCTAAATTGTGATCCCTTGTTCTTTGTTTGGTGACGGTCTATGTTCTGCATGTGTAACCGAGCTGAGGTATTCTGTTCATGTAGTTTCTATTTGACAGTCCCACTTGTTCTCTTTCACCCAGTGAGATGTATTGGTATTCTCTGAGATGTATTGGTTTAATATCTGCAGTGTTGCCTTTTGATAGGTAGGGTTTGGTGCTTTGTGAGTCCTGATAGTGCTGTTATGATACGGCGGGTTTGCTATGGGTTCTAAATGGGCAGTGTTTATAATACTTCCTAATGGGCCTGGCGGTTGGCACTGGAATATAGTAATTTAAAAAATCTGATAGTCTTTCTTTATCCAGACACTCATTAAGAGGCATGTTTACTAAAAGCGCATGTTAACATTATGCAAATACGTATGCAAATGAGTTCCATTATGCAAATGAGCCCCACAATGAATCTCCGCACATGGCCCTGCACCCCCCTTGGGTCCCCTGCTCACCACAGATGCCTCCCTTCTGGGCTTGAGGGCTTATTGTGAGGATCTCTGCACTCAGTGCAGCTGGTCACAGATGGAAAGCTTCGGGCCATATCCCTGGCTCTCTGAGCCTTCTGCCACCGTCTGCAGCACCAATCAGTGCCAATACAAACAGACCACCATGTCACAATGTTTTACGTCAACAAGCAGGGAGGCACAGGATCCTACACCCTCTGCTGGGAAGCAGTAGCTCTGTGCTTGTATGCAAATCACAATAGGATGCTCCTGTGGGCGATATATCTGCCAGGCCTGGAAAAACTCCCGGCAGACAGGCTGAACAGGATCCTCCAATTGCATGAGTGGCAAGTGGACCCCAGGGTGGTTTTTCAGCTCTTCAAGCTCTGGAGAACTCAACGGCTGGACCTCTTCACCAGATTGGCCAACTCTCAGTTGCCCCGCTTTTGCTCCCGACAGCTACACCCGTCCCAGATGACAGTGGATGCCTTCCTCATCCCGTGGATGGAGGGGCCTTCTTTATGTTTTCCCGCGCATACCGCTGATAGCCAAGACTCTCTTCAAGGCTCAGCAGGATGGGGTATCACTGAAATTTGGTGGGCCCCCGGAGGCCTAGGCAACCATGGTTCCTTCGCATGTCCATAGCACCTCTGGTCCCACTGAGAGTGACCTGGGACTATTAGCACAAGAGGAGGGCTCCTTCTTGCACCCCAATCTGGCATCTCTGGCACTAATGGCTTGGCTGCTTAAAGAATAGCCTTGGCCCTTTTCAACCTTCCAGGGGAGGTTGAGGAGGCCCTCCTAGCCACCCGCAAGACCTCCACGAGATGGGCTTATGCCTTCAAATGGCGCAGATTCTCTGTGTGGTGTGCAGAGCGATAGGTTAACCTGTTCTCATGCTCTGTACAGCTTGTACTGCAATATTTGCTTCATCTGTCCCAGGCAGGACTGAAGTCCAACTCGTTCAGGGTTCACCTGAGTGTTCTTGCTGTGCACCACCACTTCATAAAGGGCGAGCCTCTCTCTGCCCAGCCCCTCATAACCTGCTTCCTGCAGGGTCTCCTATTATCCAAATCCCCCCTCTGCCCACTAGTAGCGGAGTGGGACCTCAATATGGGGCTTTCACAGCTCACCGTTCAAGCCCCTGGCTACCTGCCACCTGCATTACTTTTCATGGAAGGTTGTCTTCCTGGTGGTGCTCACGTCTACTCGCAGGATCAGCGAGCTTCAGTCCATGGTGGTGGATCCCCCTTACGCAAGGTTCTATAAGAATAGGACTGTGCTTTGCACGCACCCTAAATTCCTTCCCAAGGTGGTGTACTCATTCCATCTCAATCAAGATGTGGTGCTCCCCACCTTCTTTCTGTGGCCTCATGCCAGCAGGGCGGAGCCTGTCCTTCATACCCTAGACTATAAGAGGGCCCTGTTCTACCTCCAATGTACCCTAGGCCGATGCAAAGCATCTCAGCTTTTGATCTGCTGTGACCCCAGTCGGTTGGGGGAGACGGTGACCAAGCATACTCTGTCTACTTGGGTAGCAGACTGCATTGCCCTCACCTATAAACAGGCTAGGCTCTTGCTGGAGCACCGGGTCATGGTGAACAGATTCAGGATGATGATGGCATCTGTGGCAAACCTGCATTCTATCCCTGTGGGAAATCTGCCGGGCCACCATCTGATCCTTGGTCCATACCTTCACAACTCACTGCCTGGAGAGGAGTCCTGATGGGACAGTGCCTTCGACCAGGCCATACTCCATCATTCAGGGGGAGGGCAACTCCTGCCCTCCGACCCTTCTGTGTTCAGGATACCGCTGGTTCTTCACTGGACACTTGTGTCGCTCAAGAGTCTGTTAACTGACTCCATTGCTGCTGCTCACGGCTCATGTTTTCCTGATCTACCATGCCGTTTTTACAGGTTTTCGGTAGCCTGTAGTAGGAAGTCCCATATGTGAGGACTGACTTCTTGCTTGTTCCAGAGAAAGCGTAGTTACTCACTTGTAAGAGTGTTCTCCGGGCACAGCAGGAATCAGTCCTCACAACCCTCTCTCCTCCCCGTGGAACTGCTTCTGTCATTTTTTGCCACCTAAGTCACTTGACTGAGGCAAGATGGCACCCTTGGGCAGGAAGAGAAGCACACATGTGTGGTGCATCTCCCAAAGGCTTTCTTTGAAAGCTGAGGAGAAGCTTCCACTTGGATTCCGTCAGCACCAACATCACCCATACGTGAGGAAAGTGGGCAGAAAAAAGAGAGAGGGATCCCTGAGGTCCATATTAAGTAAATAAGGCAGGAAGGGAGGAAAAGAAAAGTGGATAATGGCCAGCGTGTATGCATGCCTCCATGAGCCTTAGCAGAGAGTGGTGTGGGGCTGGTGGATGGAAGGGGTGAAGGGGAAAGGTGAAGGGGAGGGGGAGGGGAATGGGGGAAGAACTGTATGGTGAGAGATAGGAAGGGGGGGGGGGTACTAGGGAAGTAACCGCACCAAACAGCCAGAGCATTGGATGAATGTTAAAGATGGGGGAGCTTAATATATTAATACTGAATGCAAATGGTTTAAATGCTCCAAAGAACAGCTACTATTTAAGGAACTGAATAGACTTAAATGTGATATTGGGTTTGTGCAGGAGACCCACCTCCAGCCCTAGATGAATGGAGAGTGTCTGACTCGAGATATCCGACCAGGTTATTTGCCTCAAATAAAATAGAGAAGGGAGGAGTGGCCTAGTGGTTGGGACAAGTTACCTCAGGCCAGAAGGTCAGGGGTTCAAATCCCACTAGAGGACAGCAACCTTGGGCCGGAAGGACTGGGGTTTCTAGTCCCACAGGTGCTCCTTGTGGTCTTGGGCAAGCCACTTAACCCTCCATTGCCCATGTTCCCTGTAAATAGTTATCCCCAAGTTATAATGCCTTGTTCAATGTAAACTGCCTTGATATTATGAAACCAAAACAACAAAACAAACCCACAAATAAACCCCTTATTATAAAATATTATTTTTGTCAGAAAAGGCTGGAGGAGACTGAAATTGAAGTCCAGTCACACCAGACAACCCATTCTATTTTTCTTTTTTATAAATAGTAATACGCTGTACTTAGCTCATTATCATTGTCCAGTGAAGCTTTGTCACACCAAACTAGGTTTTTGAAGAGCGGTCATTCAATCCACACGACGTACGTTTCGGGCCAACGGGCCCTGTTTCAAGTGTTTACTCTCATCAAAGATGTGCCGCTGTAGAAAAGCTTCCATCAGCTGTACGCTCCACTAGATAATTGAAGGGGGGCAGCTGCAACCATTGGCTAACGTTCACTGTCACTCAAGGAGGAGATCCAATCCACTAAACGGGATACCCCATGGACATCGGGGAATCCCTTAGTGTCATGGATACGTCATAACAAGCTGAACCACTCAACCTCTTTGTTTAAGCCCATGGGTTGGACAGTCTGTAACTCAAAAATCAGCCGTTGTTCACATCGTTGTAAAGCTAAAAGTCGATTACCACCCCGAGGATTAGGAGGGATAAAATCCAATACCGTCCAAACGAAATCAGTAGTAAACTGATGATAGATTTCACAGTGTTCAACTAAGGGGGCCGACAGAACCTTTTGCCGTATTCTAGAGGCGTGTTCACCAAGGCGGACCCGGATTTGTCGAGAAGTTCTGCCAACATAAACTAGGGGACAAGAACACTGCAAGGCATAGACGACATAGGTTGAATCACAGGACGTCAACCATCGACGTTGTAGGGTTTTGCCCGTGTTAGGATGTATCCATTCCTTTCCGGTCAATGCCATCGCACAGTAAGCACAATGTGAACACGTAGTGTGTCCCCTAATTTCAGGATCTGAAGGCAAAGGGCGATCCAAGGGAGTTGCTGAATGCACCAAACGATCTTGTAAGTTACTACCCCTAGAGAAGGCTATCCTTAGGGGCTTCTGAAAACATTCATGCAATCCTAAAACCCCCCAGTGTTTTCGAAGCACTGTCACAATGGAGGAACTCAAAGTGGTAAATGGTAATGTTCCCACTATATAATCTGACTTCTGAGATTCAGAGGGTGAGATTTGGCGATTTTCATCCAGAAGCCATTCACGGTGAGTGTACAGGGCCCGTCTATAGGCCAACTTAATGACTCGCTCAGGGTATCCCCGTTGGGTCAACCTAGTAATAAGATCAGAGGCCTGAAATTTAAAATCAGATATTGTAGAACAGATCCTTTGCAACCTGAGAAATTGACCATAGGGTAAGTTTTTTCGCACGGGCTCCGGATGACAACTATGATACATGAGGAGACTGTTCCGCTGAACAGCCTTCCGATATAGGGTTGTGCGAAAGGCTCCTTGTTCCTTGATCACCATCATATCCAAAAATTCGATTTGTTTCAGATCGAAATGGGCAGTGAATTTTAAATTGGGTTTCAAGGCATTAATCCAGGTAAGAAAATCCTGAAGACGTGGTAAAGTATCAAACCATAAGAAAAAAACGTCATCCAGAAACCGTCACCAAAATTGTATTGGTTTAAAGAAAACAGAAGGGTATAGCAAAGCGTCCTCAAAATGAGCCATATATAAGGTGGCTATAGAGGGGGCTACAGAGGCCCCCATTGCTATCCCATAAATCTGATGGTAGAACTGTCCCTCTGAGAGGAAATAGTTCTTAGTCAAAACCAGACGTAATAAATCACATAAGAATGCCCGAGGTAATCTTTGAGGAGCAAATTTAAACAAAGAAAGCATCAGTTCCAAAACTTCGGCCTGATCAATATTGGTGTATAAGGCTTCGACATCAAGTGTCACTAGATAAAAATCCCAAGACTACGATCCCACGATTTAACCTGTGCTGCTTCTTTTTGTAAAAAAGCATCGCAAAATTGCGATAGCGGCTCCAACAAGGATCCTCTACAGGACACGATAGGCCTACCAGGGGGGGCCACCAGAGATTTATGTACTTTTTGTACCATGTAGATGATGGGTCGTAAGGGGGTATCCAATTTCAGAAAAGCATGTTCTCGTTTAGTCAGCCATCCAAAAGTTAATGCATCATCTATAAGGACCTTGATCTCTTGTTGAAGTGGTGTGGTGGGATCCGTTGTGAGTGGACAATATGTTCGTCGATCAAGTAAATGATTTCGAAGGACTTCCATATAAGCTTCTGTTGATTGCACCACCACCGCCCCACCTTTGTCGGCCCGACGGACTGTGATATTAGGATCCTGCTGAAGTGTAGTCAGAGCTCGCCATTCAGCTTTACTTAAATTGGACCGATCATGATGTCGTTTACCCTCTAAATTCTGCAAATCCTTGAAAACCAAATTCTGGTATGTTGCTATAGCTGGATCAGGTACACCGGGAGGAAGCAACTTAGAGGTCGGTACTTTAACTGAATCATCGGAACTTGATGGACGGTCTGCAAAAAATTGTATTATCTGTAGTTTCCTAAAAAACTTTTGCAAATCTAAACGAATTTTAAAAGGATCATGACGTACTGTTGGTACAAATGTTAATCCTAAATTTAAAATATGAAGCTGTTCTTCCGATAGTGTGGTTGAAGACAAATTCAAGACAATTGAAGTTTTGCTTTCTGCCGCGTCATTGGGGGATCCCATTCGGATGTTAATTGTCCCCTCCGAGGGGGCCGTCCCCGATTCTGGCCCCGCCGAAAATTTTGAGTGTGAGATCCACGAGTAGTTGTAGAAGTCTCCGAACCGCTACTAAGATCATCTGAGTCATCTGAAGTATCAAATGTAACCCGTTTTTTGCGGGAATCATCCTTGGTTTTATACATCCAATAATACACCTTATTGTCATCATAATCCGTTTTATCACGCAAGAATTTACTTAGTTTATAGGACTTTAAATATTCAAAAAAACTTTTAATTTGGCGGTCTATATCTTCCATCTTGGCTGAGAAAGCAGCTTCATCTAAACTTGACTTTAATGTAAGTTTAGTTTCATCTATTTGTTTTTGCAAAATATCCTCCTCCTTTATTGTACGTTCTAAGATCAATGCTATTAAGTCAAAGCTACATTTATTAGAAATCTGGTTCCATTTTGTAATGAACTCAGAATCTGACGTAAACATTTTAGGGGCCCTCGTCATTCGCAGGCCCCGAGGAATGATCCGAGTCTTCAGATATTGGGACATAGAAGCTCCATGTAATTATGCCCGAGTTAAACGTTTGTTTAAAGTTTTTAAATCAGCAATGGTCTGATTCTGTGATACTGAGGCTTGTCCCTCCGAGAAATCAAATACTGAAGGGCGCTTGCGCAACGCTTCTAACTGCTCCTCCAAAAAGGCAAATGTGTCAGCCATTATTAGAAAAAGGATGAACTAAATAAATCAATCCGAATTCAATCCTTGGGTCAGTAAATATAAATCCAAAACAACAAAACAAACCCACAAATAAACCCCTTATTATATTTGTCAGAAAAGGCTGGAGGAGACTGAAATTGAAGTCCAGTCACACCAGACAACCCATTCTATTTTTCTTTTTTATAAATAGTAATACGCTGTACTTAGCTCATTATCATTATCCAGTGAAGCTTTGTCACACCAAACTAGGTTTTTGAAGAGCGGTCATTCAATCCACACGACGTACGTTTCGGGCCAATGGGCCCTGTTTCAAGTGTTTACTCTCATCAAAGATCAAATTGGTGGAGGGGTTAGCTCTATGTCAGAGAGGGCATTGAGTCAGAAAGGATTAAAGTTTTGCAAGAAAAAAAATTTGCTGTAGAATCTCTATGGATTGAAATTCCATGAAAAATGGGGAAGGTGATGGCAGTGGGGGTGTACTATTGACCGCCTGGCCAGAATGAACAAATGGATGATGAAATGCTCAAAGAAATCAGGAAGCTAACAAAAGTTACTGCACAGTAATTATAATGGGTGATTTCAATTACCCCGGTATTAACTGGGTCAGTGTCACGGCAGGACATGCTAGGGAGATAAAATTCCTAGATGAAATAAATGACTGCTTCTTGGAGCAGCTGGTTCATGAACCGACCAGAGGGGAAGCCATACTGGACCTAGTCCTTAGTGGAACGCCAGATCTTGTGAAAGAGATAAGGGTGTTGGGGCCACTTGGCAATAGTGATCATAGCATGATCACATTTGATTTAATTAGTGGAGGAGGGATGGTAAGGAAATCCACAGACTACCTTTTAACTTTCAAAAGGGAGACTATGATAAAATGAGGAAAATAGTTAAGAAAAAGCTAAAAGGAGCAGTTGCAAAGGTTAAAGACTTACATCAAGCTTGGGTGTTGTTTAAAAATATTATCTTGGAAGCCCAGACCAGCTGTATTCCACGCTTTAAGAAAACTGGAAGGAAGTCCAAAAAACTGCCAGCATGGTTTAAAGGTGAGATCAGAGAGGCTGTTGCTGCCAAAAAAAGCATCTTTCAGGAAATGGAAAAAAGAGCCAAATGACGAAAACTGGAAACAGCACAAGCACTTGCAAGTTAAATGCAAGGCATTGATAAGGCAGGCAAAGGGAGAATTTGAGAAGCTTTCTGCAGAAGAAAAAATGAGTAATAAAGATTTTTTCAAGTACATTCATAGCAAAAAACCTGTGAGATAGTCAGTTGGTCCATTAGATAATAGAGGGGTTAAAGGGGCACTAACAGGCGACAAAGTGATAGCAGAGAGACGGAATGAATTCTTTGTTTCGGTCTTTACTGAGGAAGATGTAGGGATGTTACCCATGACTGAAGTGGTATTTAAAGGTGCGGAAGAATTGAAGGAACTATCAATACATCGGGAAAACGTATTACAACTATTTGATAAACTGAAGAGTAGCAAATCACCTGGGCCGGATGGTATACATCCAAGGGTGTTGAAAGAAGTGAAATATGAGATTGCAGACCTGCTATTAGTAATCTGTGAACTATCATTAAAATCATCTGTAATACCTGAAGATTGGAGGATGGCCAACGTAACGCCAATTTTTAAAAAGGGTTCCAGGGGTGATCCAGGAAACTAAAGACCGGTAAGCCTGAAGTCAGTACCGGGAAAAATGGCAGAAACCATCATAAAGAACAAAATTACTGAACATGTAGATAGTCATGGCTTAATGGGAGACAGCCAACATGGCTTTAGACAAGGAAGATCTTGTCTTATTAATCTGTTATTTTTTTTGAAGGTGTGAATAGACAGGTAGACAAAGGTGAGTCAGTTGATATAGTGTATTTAGACTTTCAGAAAGCCTTTGACAATGTCCCTCATCAGAGACTTTTGGCAAAACTAAAGAGTCATGGGATAGGAAGCAGTGTACTATTGTGGATCAGGAACTGCTTAAAAAATAGAAAGCAGAGGGTTGGGCTAAATGGCCAATTTTCCCATTGGAGAAAGGTGAATAGTGGTGTACCCTAGGGATCTGTGCTGGGTCCACTGCTTTTTAACATATTCATAAATGACCTGGAAAGTGGAATAACGAGTGAGGTTATCAAATTTGCAGACGACACAAAACTATTTAAAATTGTTAAAACTCATGAGGATTGTGGAAAATTGCAAGAAGATCTTGATAAATTGGAAGACTGGGCATCAAAATGGCAGATGAAATGTAATGTGGACAAGTGCAACGTTATGCACCTAGGGAAGAACAACCCAAACTATGGTTACATGATGCAAGGTTCCACATTAGGAACCACCACCCAGGAAAAAGATTTAGGTGTCATTGTGGATAACATGTTAAAACCCTCCGCCCAGTGTGCAGCGCTGGCCAAGAGAGCAAATAGAATGCTAGGTACCATAAGGAAAGGAATGGAAAATAAAACAAAGGATATTATAATGCCTCTGTATCGTTCCATGGTGCGACCGCTCCTTGAATATTGTGTGCAATTCTGGTCACCGTATCTTAAAAAAAATATGGCATTATTAGAAAAGGTTCAGAGAAGAGCCACCAAAATGGTAAAGGGGATGGAAGGATACCCCTATGAAGAAAGGCTAAAAAGGTTAGGGCTCTTTAACCTGGAAAAGAGACGGTTGAGGGGAGATATAATAGAAGTCTATAAATTAATGAACGGAGTGGAACGGGTAAACGTAGATCGATTGTTTATGTCATCAGAATATAGAAAGACTAGGGGACATGCAATGAAGCTACAGGGTAAACTATTCAAGAGAAATAAGAGAAAATATTTTTTCAATCAACGTGTAATCAAACTCTGGAATTTGTTACCCGAGGATGTAGTAAAAGCTGTTAGTGTAGCTGGGTTTAAAAAAGGTTTGGACGAAGATACCGAGGAGAAGGTTCCAAGACGGCGGATGAGTAGTTGCTGGCTGTCAGTGAGCGGAGAGGTTGTGAGGTGGACACCGTACTAATGGGGAAGAAGAGGAAGCAGTCTACATCGAAGCCCCTGGTATCCTCGACACCTTTAGGTGGTTCGGTGCAATCCTCAATTGTGCTTTTCTGCACCCCACGTCCAGCTGACATGGCTTCAGCGGTTCCTCTGTGTGGTTTAGAGGAGCTGAGCAGTGATAGCGTGGATTTGAGTCCAGCTCAGCTGTTGCCGCCGCAACCCAGAGGAGATTGGGAGGAGGGAGCAGACGCGGGAGTACCTCCAGGTCTGGAGGTCGAGGCCGTGTCCGGGGGCTCCTCCTCTTCAGTAGCGTCGTGCTCTGGTGTTCAGCGGTTTGGAGTGGTGGAGAAGACGCCCTCCAACGAAGAGGTTTCGGGAGGTGCCCGATGGAAAATCATAGTACCAGGAGCGGTTGAGATGCGGGTGATTTGCGGCTTGAAGAAACCAGCCAAGGTGACTTTAGACTGCTTATGGGAGGCAATCTCTTCTCTCCAATTATTCCTTGCTCCAGTGGTGGGTGTTTTATCGCAAGAGTTTCCTCTTCTCAAGGGTCGGTGTACCGCGGTGGAGGCAAAGTGTGCTGAGCAAGCTGACAAGTTGACAAAACTTGAGTCAAAAGTGGAAGAAATGCGTGTAGTGGGTGATAATGTTTCCAAGGAACATTTGATTACATTAAGGAGGTTGGAATTCATGGACAATTCCTTAAAGAGGAATAACTTACGTTTTTTGAATTTTCCGAGGTCACCATTGTTAGAACCCTTGGCTCTGGTGCGTAAATACCTTGCTGAGGTTCCCCTGATGCCACATGATAATTTGCCACCCATTGTTAGGGTTCAATATGTTGCTGTTGATTCGGGTTCTGTGGCTGAGGGGGGCTCAGGGGGGAAGGGCGGACCGGGCCAGATGGAATTGTCTGAATTCCTAGAGTCTTCTTTGGAAGTAGTGACAAGTAGAGCAACTTTATTAGTCAGCTTTGCTTTTGAATCTGACCGCAATACGGTCCTTAGGCTTTATTTCCGTAGATTATCCTTTTCCCAGTTCATGGGTTCAAAAATTTTAGTATTCCCTGATTTGTCAAGGGACACCCAGAAGAGGCGGAAAGAATTTCTGGCTTTATGCCAGAGAGTTACCGCCCTGGGTGCCCAATTTAAATTGAGGTATCCATGTAAATATGCTGTGTTATATCAAACTAAGCATTTTCTTTTTTTTGAACCTGTGCAACTTTTGCAATTTCTCCAGGCTAGGGAACAGGGGGGTGAGGGTTTAGCTCCTGTATTGGCTGCCATGTGAGTTATTCTTTGCTCATGAGATGATACTAGTTTTTCCTTTTTTCTTTATTACCTGTTTGGAACCTTATTGGGGTTGTTTCTTCTTGGGGACTAAATCTTAAATAGGGGATATGTTATTTTGGGTGATTGATTATTATTGCTATTTGGATTTTTTCGTGTTTTCCCCTGTTATTTATTTTGTATGCTGTTTGTATGCTACATATGATTTTTGCTTTTTGAATATATTGTAAATTGCATAAAATTTAAATTAAAAAAAAAAAGGGTTTGGACAAGTTCCTGGAGGAAAGGTCCATATACCATTATTAAATAGGAACCCAGGATATCACTGCTTAACCCAATACAAGCATTGTGAAAACCTGTGTCTTTTGGGGAAACTGCTAGGTATGTATGACCTAGATTGGCCACTGTTGGAAACAGGATACTGGGCTTGATGGACCTTGGTTTGACCCAGTATGGCATATCTTATGTTCTTAGCCTGGATTTGAAAAGGGTCAGAGAAAGCGCCTGACATACAGATTCAGGTAGTTTGGTATTAGCAATAGAAGAGAAGGGCACAGATAGAAGTGATTTGCCACAACAGCGGAGTTTATGAGGAGGGGTTTAGGGAGAGATAAGATAGGAAATGTAGTGAGGAGTTGCAGAGTGAATGCACTTATAGATCAGAGGAAGAGTTTGAACTGGATGCAGAAATAGATAGGAAGCCAATGAAGAGACTTAAGAAGAGAGTTAATATGAACATGGCGAGGCTGGCAGAAGATAAGCTGTGCAGCAGAGTGTTGAACAGATTGAAGGGGAGAGAGACGATTCAGCTGGAGATGAGCAAGGCGTAGGTTACAATAGTCAAGACGGGAGGTGATTAAGGAGTGGATAAGTATCTTAGCAGTGCGTTCAGAAAGGAATAGGCAAATTTTGCTGATATATAGAGAAAGAAATAGCAGGCCTTAGCTATCAGATGGATATGTATGGAGAAGGAGAGAGAGGAGTCAAAGATGACCCCAAGGTTGCGAGCCGAAGAAACAGGGGAGAATAGAGAGTTATCCACAGAGAATGAGAAAGGAGGAAGAGGAGAGGAGGTTTTAGGTGGAAAAATAAGAAGCTCAATCTTGGCCATGTTCACTTTCAAGCAGCGGTGAGACATCCAAGCAGCAATGTCAGAAAGACAGGCAGAGATCCGGGTTGGAATTGCCGGAGAGATTTCAGGTGTAGAGAGGTAGATCTGGGAGATCAGCATAAAGATGGTACTGAAAGCCATTGGAAGAGATGAGTGCACCAAGGGACTGGGTATAGAGAGAGAAAAGGAGTAGACCCAAAACAGATCCTTGGGGTACATCAACTGAGAGCGGGATAGCAGCAGAGAAGGATCCACCAGAACAAACACTGAAAGCGATGGGAGAAATAAGAGAAGCAGGATAGTACAGAGCCCTTAAAACAAAATGAAGACAGGGTATCAAGAGAAGATTGTGGTCAAGTTCCTGGAGGAAAGGTCCATAAACCATTATTAAAATGGATCCAGAATATCACTGCTTGATCCAATACAAGCATTGTGGAACCTGTGTCTTTTGGGGAAACTGCTTGGTACTTATGACCTAGATTGGCCACTGTTGCAAACAGGATACTGGGCTTGATCGACCTTGGTCTGACCCAGTATGGCATTATCTTATGTTCTTAACAGTGTTAAAAGCCGCAGAGATGTCAAGAAGGATGAGGGCCGAATAAAGGCCCTTGGATTTTGCCAGGAAAAATTCACTGGAGACTGTAGAATGTAAAGGACAAAAGTCAGATTGTAAAGGATCCAGGAGGGCTTGAGAGGAGAGAAAGTCAAGGCAACGGTGGTGAACTGCACATTCAAGTAGTTTAGAAACGAAGGGGAGGAGGGAGATGGGTCGACAGAAGGACAGGTAGGATCAAGTGAGGGTTTCTTGAGGAGAGGTGTAACTACAGCATGCTTGAAGGCTGCAGGGACAGTTGCAGTGGAGAGTGATAGGTTGAGAATATGAGAGATGGAAGGGACAACAGTGGAGGAGATGGGGCTTAGGAGATGGGTGGGAATAGGATCAGAGAAGCAGGTTGTGAGTTTGGAGGAGGAAAGGTGGTGTACGGTTTCCTCCTCAGAGATCACAGAAAAGGAAGAAAGGATAGCAGAGGTAGAGGGGCAAAGTTGGGAGTGAAGAGGAAGGGGGGAGGGGGGAGGGGAAGTAGCTAACTTTGTGGGAAATTGGAGGGTGATCTTGTGGATTCTGTCATGGAAATAGTCAGTCAGGGTTTGGGCAGAAAGGAAGAGAGGGATTGGAGGCAGAGGTACCTTGAGGAGAGAGTTGAGAGTAGTAAAGAGACGGCAAGGGTCAGAGGCAAGAGAATTAGTCAGATGGACATAATATTCTTGTTTGGTGAGTGCTGTGGCAGAATGGAAAGAGACAAGCATGAATCTGAAATGTAGAAAGCCTTCAAGGAAGCAGGATATGTACCAAGCACGCTCAGCTGAATGGGCACAGGAACGTAGACAGCGGGAAGTGGATGAAAGCCAGGGCTGGGGTATAGTGTGCCTCACAGGACGTGGCATGGGCAGAGCAAGAGCATCCAGAGCAGAGGAGAATGATATAAAGTCTGGAGCATAGCCCAGGGGAACTGGGGCTGCTCGAGAAAGCTGCAGCGGGAACCATGGTTGTTGGAACCAGCAGGGAGCAATGAGGATCACCGTGGCCCAGTCCGACTGAATCTTGGGCAGGCTTTTTGGAACCAGCGGAGTGGAAGGATATACATGCAGCAGACTCCCCATCCATGGGAAGAGAAAGGCATCGGCTGCCGCTCGGTTCCAGGTCAGTAATCTAGGAGCAAAAGCAAGGCAACTAAGTATTGCTGAGGTTGGTGAAGAGGTCTATCGTTGGAGTCCCCCAATGTTGGAAGAGAGAGCGGGCCTCCAGCCAGGTTCAATCGCCACTCATGCAGCTGAAAGACCCTACTGAGTCTGTCCACCAGAACATTCTCATGTCCTGGGAGGTAAGCCGTCTGAAGGAGCATGCCCCTTGCTGTGGCAAAGGTCCAGATGCGGACTGCCTCCCAGAATAAGAGGTACGAGCCCGTGCCTCCCTGCTTGTTGAGATAGAACATTGCTACCTGGTTCGACAGTTGGTTCTGGAACACTTGAAGGGCATTTGCCACCACCCAGAGCTCAAGGAAATTGATCTGATGCAGGTTTTCCTCATGTGTCCAGACACCCTGGGATCAGAAACTGTTGCAATGGACTCCCCCCACCCAAGCTTGGAGGCATCCATGGTGAGGACGCTCTGGACTGGTGGGGCCTGGAAATGCAGACCTGCCAAGAGGTTCAGAAGATGCTGCCACAAGGCGAGGATATTCGCGAGGGGTCTGGTGACTCGCAGCCTGAGACCATTGAGCGCTGAGGGACCACTGTGCTTGCCGCATTTACAGATGGGCATCTGGGGGTCATGTGAACCGTCAAGGCCATGTGCCCCAAAAGGCACAGTATGAGATAGGCTGACGCCGCCACGCAACCCTGCATGTCAGTCACCAGGGATGCAAGCCGTTGAGCCCTGTCGAGGGAGGAAGGCCCTGGCCTGGGTAGTATCAAGGAGGGCTCCTATGAATTCCAGGCATTGCGTGGGCTGCAGATGGGACTTGGGATAGTTGAGGACAAATCCCAAACCCTGCAGAAGTGAGAGGGTGCTGCGGCCCACCTGATAGACCTCCTCTAGCGAGCCTCCCCTTATGAGCCAATCATCCAGATAGGAGAATACGAAAACGCCTTGTAGCTGGAGATAGGCGGCGACCATCACCAGGCACTTGGTAAACACCACTGGGACAGCGAGAGGCCAAAGGGCAGGACCCTGTACTGATAGTGACACCCATCTAGGATGAAGCGGAGGAACTGATGGTGTCTGGGATAAATCAGGATGTGGGTTATAGGCAACTTTTAGATCCAAGGAACAGAGCCAATTTCCCTGCTGGAGGTATTTATTTATTTATTTATTAGCTTTTATATACCGCACTATTTGGTATCAGAGCGGTTTACAAGAAACATTAACATTCAAGCAACTTTACATAGAACAGGCATAAAACAAGCATAACAAAACAGGTAACTTTACATTAACAGGCGTGAGCAGCAACTATACATTAACAGGAATGAACAGCAACTTGGTTAACAGAGGAAGGGAACTGTTAACATACCAAAGTGTCAACGAAAGGGAAAGGGTGAGAGGGAGGGAAGGCTGAGAGGGAGGGAAGGGTAAGGGACGAGGTGGGATCGGGGCAGGGGGAAGAAGGGAGAGCAATGTTCCAAGTGATACCATTGGAACTTCTCTCTGACCAGAAAACAATTGAGGTCCCGCAGATTGAGGATGGGACGGAATCTGCCTATCTTTTGGGGGACAAGGAAGTAGCGGGAGTAGAATCCCTTCCCACATAGATGTTAGGGGATGGGCTCCATCATCTGGTCTGCAAGAACAGTCCTGGGTTTCCTCTGCAGGATATCTCAGTGAAGAGAAGTTAGGGGGGGTTCCCCTGGAAAGAACAGAGGGGGCATCTGCTCAAAGTTGAGGAGGTAACCCTCCTGCACCAGCTGCAGAATCCAGGTGTCGGTGATGATGCCTGGTCCGAGGTGGGTGAGATGCCCCCTTGTGCCCTGGGTCTGGACCCTTGGGAGGGAGAGGGGCTATGCCCAGGGAGTCAAGCCCCATCCCAGGTTGTGGCAGGGGTGCTGTCTGGGGCTTGGGGGCCTTAGACGTATGAGGACCATGATCCTGGCACTTGGCCAGAAACTGCAGGTAAGTTCCGTAAGTCTTCCTTCTTCAGGTAGGATTTTTTCACCAAAGCCTTCCGCCGGGAGGAGTCAGTGGTCTTCTGAGACAGCCTGATTCTGGTCATATATTTAGACCCAACTGTTGCCATGGGCTTGCCAAAGAGATTGTCCCCTTGGCGTGGGATATCGACCAACTTGTCCTGAATCCATTGCTCAAGGCCGAGGACTGTAACCAGATAAGGAGGCGGGCATCTATGCTCATAGCAGCTACCCAAGCCATGGATTCAAAGCAGTTATAGGCCACCCAAGTCAAACTTGGAGCAGTCCTTGACTGAGAAGACCAGGGTCCAGAATCGCGCCAGAGTGGACTGATACATAGAAGATTTCAGTTTGAACTTTTCAGTTTCCATTGTTCTATTACAAGCCTGCTTCACAGGGTGTGGTTAATTGAATCAACTCTGCAGCCTGAGCAAGTTACCTGATCCAGTTTTGGTCATCAAACCTCCAAGAGACTACACAAAGCTAAGCTTTCAGACTTTAGAATTGCCCACTTTTTTAATAACATTTTTTAACTTTTGGCTGTAAGTTTAGGAATATTTATACTGCCTACATTCCTTGCATAGCCTTTAAATCAGATATCCAAGTGTGCCCTCAGTTCATTTAAGGTCTACTGGCCAAGGACACTTAACTTCCCATCCACCCTACCCCTCACCCCACCTGCCCCAGGGTTGCATTGCCTATACAGTCATCATATACATTGACATCTGTCCTTTAATTAGGTGTTACACCCATCTTTTCTCTTTGGACCGCTTTATAACAGTCTTAAACAGCATGTCATGTATTCAATGCAATAACTGTGGTGCGTTCATTCTAAGAAGAATCATTTGGAACCTAAGAGCTTGCCCTATATGCTTCAAGTTAACTGCTATGCAGAAAGAATTGATTCTACTGAGGCAAGAATTAGTTGCAATTAAACACACCTCTTCTAGGTTACAAACTGACCACTGCTCCCACAACAGCCCAGGAACAAATGGATCACAGTGGGTTCTGGTAGGTTGAGACCTGTAACACAGACTCCCTCTACATCAAGAGATGTCCCTGCATAATGCCTTCTCTGCCTTGGATAATGAGGATGTCCAATCCGTGAAAACTGAAATGCCCTTAAATGAGAGAGTCAATGCTCAATCTACTGACAATGAACCAAATATGAAGAAAAAAAATCACAAAACCGAAAACTACTACTTGGAGATTTCATCATCAGAGCAACCAACCTGAGAACCCAGTTCAAAGGAGAGAAGATGGTCAAAAGCCTCCCAGGCTCTTCAGCTAGTAGGAATACAAACCAAATTGTTGGTATAGTTAGTGCAGAAAGTGAGTACTACAAAACTGATATTGTCATCCACTTGGGTACAAATGACATGGCTAGAAACAGTGCCTTGGCAGCTCAAAGGGACTTCCAAACTCTGGAAGAGAAACTCAAGCCCATTGTTAACACACTATAGCATTCTCAGAAGTTCTATCTGTTCTTGGTAAGGGGGCAGAAAGGCTGCATAGCATAAACAACTTTAATACATGGCTCCAAACTTGATGCAAACAAGAAGGATTTAGATATACAAGGCGACTGGGGAAACACATGGATCAACAAGAGACTATTATTGTGCTAATGGATTACATCTCTCTGTCACAGGGAAAAGGATCCTAAGTGAAAAATTCAGGCAGTACACGGACAGGCATTTAAACTAGGGAAAGGGGTTGATGGATTGAGAAAGACAAGTTCAGGACATCACTCCCAACAAAAGCATAAGAACATTGGAAGCAGCCACACTCTTATACCACACATCAACGGCAAGCGGGAAGAGGCATATAGAACAAAATCCATGCAAAATACAGGTAAGCCAGTCAACAAATGTTGTAAAGCAATGAGCACAAATGCTCGAAGTCTAGCCACAAAGTTCCTGACCTGGAAGCCCTAATGGTGGAAATGGACTTGAACATTGAGCCCATTACAGAAACATGGTTTAACAAGTCACATGAATGTGATATAGCCATAGCTGGCTATAATTTATTTAGGAGAGACAGAGAAGGCAGAAAACGAGTAGCCCTATATGTCAAAAGCAATATTGAAGCGGCTGAAATGCAGGGGATGTGGGGGAAAGAAGCAGTGCTGTGGATTTGTGTTGGAAAGAGTAGATGGCACTATCATCCATGCTGGTGTAGTCTACAGGCCTCCAACTCCAGACCGAAGAAATGGATAGAGACTTAATTATTGATATTGCAATAACATCCTGAAAGGGGATGTGATCATATTGGGTGACTTCAATCTACCCTATGAGGACTGGAGAATTCCTTCCGAAAATCTGGAAAGTAGTAAAAAAAATTGTGGATGCCTTCCCAAGATGCATTGCTTAGACAAATGGTGATGGAACCAACTAGGGAAAGTTTGATGCTGGATTTAGTACTGTCAGACGGCTGCCTGGGTGAGAATCTTCACAGTCTTGGCAAGTGCATATATCTATATGATTTGCAAGGTATTGTGGGCAATGTAGTTCATTCACACCAGACACAGCTGCTGACAATAATTTAGTTGTGCTCTTGGGTAAAGCCAATAAGATATTTATTTATGGGGTTATTTCTCCCAACACAGATATGCTTGGTAGCACATAAAATCAGGTAACTTGCTTTCAGTGTTAACTTGGAAAAACAAAGTCAAAATCAGAAAAACAACAAATGAAAAGCCACAAAGCAAGAAACAAACTGTTCTTTTCAGATTAACTTCTGATTACTTCCCACACAGATTCAGAAGTGATTCTCTCCTAGCTCACAAGCAATTAGGTGAGGCTCGATTGCTAGCAGTTACCAGCTGAAACCCCTTAGCTGGCTTGCTTTCTACTGTGTGGGTCAAATCCTGCTTCAGGAGCTTTTCTGAGTAGATTAAAGAACAAATTTGTATTTCTTTGTGATGGTTGCTGTACTTTATAACAGAAAGTTACCAACGGAGTTTAGATAGAGAGCAGTCCATATAAACAGGATCTTCATCTGCTATTATTCCCCCTTGTTCAACAAGCATGGGTTCAATATCATGGATTGGCACAGATGAATCTCTCAATGGAGCACTTTCAGGAGAATACTTGTTTCCCTGCTGTCTTTCAACGTTATAGCTAGGGCATAGATCAGTGTTCATACCTGAGCTCCCATTGCTGTTAGAGTTCCTCTCTATATAGCCTGGCCAGTATGTAGTCCAGTTCTTATGTCCAGCCTTCCAATCCAGATCCCTGGACACTGGATCTCTCTTCACATACCTTCTGGCACCGGTCTTAGGGTCCCTTCCACGTGCAGCCGTCTCCCTCACAGGTAGCGTCTGGAGATTCCTAGCTCTGCAGCACCATTCCTCTGGTTTTCCCCAGTCCAATGGTGTATACTGGCCCTTGGGATACCTCCCAGTATACGTACTGCTTTGGACTCTTCTAGACCTCTCAAAGGCTTTTCTCCTCTTTCTTCCAGAGGGTTTCTTTTTCTCTCTGTCCGTCTGGTTTGGCTTCTGCTTCTGATAAACCTTCAGATGAAACTGAGGATAATTCTCTGGATATCCAAGGTGATCATGAAGATGGTCATCTGTAGAATAAACTCTACTCTTATTCTGCCTTGATGAGTGCTCCTCCCTAACACAGCGCAGCTGTGCTGAATCAGGCCCTGCCCTTTGAGATGAGTGCTTAGGGATTACCTCATAGCCCTTTTGATTGAACACACGTTTTCTCACTTCAGCTCCTCTCATGGCTGTGGGAAACCTGGTTCATTCTGGGACTGGTAGTCTTTTATGGCAAAATTCTGTTTTCTCATTTCTACCAGCACTGACAGGTTGTTTGTCCAGAGACACTTCACCTTTTCTATAGCCCCTTCCTGAGCTATGATAAGCTTCCTTATCACAGTACTCACCAATGGAGAAAGTGTGTCAAACGTCTGGGTGGGTGCCCATTTGAGCAGCAGCGATCATCACACGGTGTGGTTTGAGATAAAAGCCAAGGCAGAGTCCCCTCACAGCAAGTTCAAAGTCCTAGACTTCAAAAACACTGACTTCAGGAAGATGGCCAAATGCCTGAAGGAGGGGTTGGCAGGGTGGGAGGAGATAAGGGAAGTGAAATTGCAATGGACTAAACTAAAGGAGGCAATAAAAGGAGCAACAGATACATATGTAAGGAAAAGGACACCTATTTGGTTTTCTAAAGGAGTGGCTGCACAAATAAAGAGTAGTTACTCACCTGTAACAGGTGTTCTCCAGGAGCAGCAGGAATCAGTCCTCACATATGGGTGACGTCGGCGCCGACGGAGCCCTCGTGCGGAGCATTTCCCCAGCTTTCAAAGAAAGCCTTCGGGAATTGCAGCGTGCATGCGCGGTCCCCTTCCCGCCCAAGGGTGCCATCTTGCTCAGTCTGATGACATAGCTAAAAGACAGCAAAAAAATTAGCAAAATAAATCATATGACTGCAACTCCAAGGGGAGGAGGGAGGGTTGTGAGGACTGATTCCTGCTGCTCCTGGAGAACACCTGTTACAGGTGAGTAACTACTCTTTCTCTAGGACCAAGCAGGAAGTCAGTCCTCACATATGGGACTCCCCAGCTTAAGGCTACCGGAGACTCCAAGCCGAAAAAATGAGCTCCCTCTAGCTCGTCAGTACGTAAGGAAGGAATCTTCTCTGAGAACGCCCCCGACCGGTAGCCCAACACCAGGGCCGGAGGGTAGGAGTTGCCTAAACCCCAAAGAGATTATGGAGTACTGCCTGTCCGAAAGCACTGTCCCTGCGGGACTCCCTCTCAAGGCAGTAGTAATGGGCCGCAAAAGTCTGGCTTGAAGACCAAGTAGCGGCCCGGCAGATGTCTGCCAATGGAACAGAGCGGAGATGAGCCACTGACGCAGCCTTCGCCCTGACACGATGAGCCGTGACTCGACTCTCCAACGAGAGGCCGGCTGCCCCATAAGCCCAGGCGATACAGTCAGCGACCCATATGGACAAAGTACGCTTGGAGACAGGGAGCCCCAACTTATTGGGGTCAAAAGAAACAAAGAGCTGAACAGCCCTCCGGTGCTCCCGCGTACGGTCGAGGTAGAAGGATAACGCCCTCCTACATTCCAGGGTATGCAGGACCATCTCAGCCCGGTTGGCATGCGGCCTGGGAAAGAAGGTCGGAAGAACCACCTCCTGATTGAGGTGAAAAGGGGATACAACCTTAGGAAGAAACTTCGGGTGAGTCAGTAAGACTACCCTATTCCTGTAGAACCTAGTGTAAGGGGGGATCAGACACTAGGGCCTGAAGCGCACTCACTCACCTAGCAGAGGTAAGAGCTACCAGAAACAAGATTTTCCAGGAGAGAAAACAAAGAGGGCAGGTAGCCATAGGTTCAAACGGCGGACAGGTAAGCCGCTGTAAGACCACATTCAGATCCCACTCAGGGGCTGGTGGACGCAAAGGAGGCTTAAGCAGAAGGAGGCCTCTGAGAAAACAAGCCACCAAAGGGTGGTTGGAAAGAGGCCTCCCATCCATCGGCGAGTGGTGCGCTGAGAGGGCACTGAGGTGAACCCTGACAGAACTGGACTTAAGGCCTAGATTGGAGAGGTAGAGCAAATATGGTTCCACTCGTACCTAACAGAAAGACAGCTACAGGTCAAGGTGGGACAGGACACCTCCCGGCCCATAAACGTCCAACAAGGAGTACCACAAGGATCCGCACTCTCAGCACTCCTTTTTAACATCTACATCCAACCAATATGCAACATTATGAAAGAGAACAACATCCAATACACAATATACGCAGACGATATAATGGTATACTCCCCGATATCAATCGAAAACCCGGACTTCTCTAAGATAGCAGACTGCCTTACCCAAATGGCGAAGTGGTGCAAAAACAACAATCTAGCTATAAACTACAACAAGACTGAAGCTTTAATCATCACTCGAAACCAAAGCTTCACACACCCACCAAACATAAAGATACAAAGCACCACGATACCGATAAGATCGGAGGTGAGATACCTTGGGGTTACTCTGGACAGTAAACTCAACCTCAAACCACACATAGACAAAACAATCCAAAAAGCATATTACAGGATGCGAATCATCAGGAGACTGAAACTACTCCTCGCTCCAGAACACTTCCGTACAGTCTGTCAAGCACTGATAACCCCAATACTGGACTTCTGCAATCCGATATACCTCGGACTACCAAAACAAGCTCTCAAACCACTACAGCTGGCACAAAACACTGCAGCTCGAATCATATCCGGAGCCGCAAGGCAGGAGCACATCACACCTACACTAAAGGACTTACACTGGCTCCCAATCATTGCTCGCATCAGATACAAGACTATCATAAACCTATTTAAGATAAAAGAACACACATCAGCCAACAGCCTCCACCTGCTCATACAACCGGAAACCAGCGCACGTCCCAGAAGAAGTCAAACACGCAACCGAGTCAGCACCCCAAATGAGTACAAGCACACACGCAAGGACACAACAGACAGAGCTCTATCCATGGCTGCTCCAACAATATGGAACAATCTACCGGACGATCTAAGGGCAACTCCAGACCTCAAAGACTTCAGAAAACAACTGAAAACCATGCTGTTCATAGAGCACTATGGTCACATCACATAACCTAAGAGAATGGATAACAGCACTCCAATCCTCCCAAACAACTGAATATATATAAAATATGATTCTAGCACCACTGTAAATAGCCCACCCTGTATATAGCTCAAACAAATCAAGCACCCAACACATCCCTCACACAACTAAGTTTTATCCTCACTGCATGTACAACACACACACTTTACCTGATTGCTTGCTGTGATACCACCTTGATTATTAAGATAAGGCGGTTTAGAAATACTGTTAAATAAATAAATAAATAAATAAATAAATAAATATTGCAATACTACTGCTAGCAAGCACGAGAAGGGATTCTCGCTGTTCTGAGCACACCATGCGGAGAATCTACGCCACTTAAGGGCATAGGATTTCCTGGTGGATTGCCGCCGAGAGGCTAAGACTACGTCTTCCACCTCTCTAGGCAGGAGTAGGGGAGCCAGGACTACCCTTTCAGCAGCCAGGCCAGCAGATGAACGGACTGGAGGTTGGGGTGCAAGAGAGACCCCTGGTCCTGAGACAGGAGATCGTGTTGAATTCCCAGAGGCAGGGGAGTGTCCACCGCCAGTTGCAACAGGAGTGGGAACCACGGCTGCCTCGGCCACCTGGGGGCTATCAGAATCATTGAGGCCCTGTCCTTGAGGACCTTGAATAGTGTTCGAGACACTAGTGGCGTGGGAGGAAACGCATACAGTAGGCCTTGGGACCACAGAATCAGAAAGGCATCCGCTGTTACTCTGAGAGGATGCGGTTGTCGGGAACAGAATCTCGGGAGTTGCCGGTTCAGAGGGCTGGCCAAGAGATCCATGGTGGGGAGTCCCCACCTGAGAAAGATCTGCTGAACCACCAAGAGATTCAATCTCCATTCGTGTGGTTGCAGGATCCTGCTCAGTCTGTCCGCCAGGTAATTTTCCTGACCGGGGAAGTAGACAGCCCTGAGGAGGATTCCGTGATTGACGGCCCAAGAGCACAGCCGTTGTGCCTCCTGACAGAGAAGGAAGGAGCCTGTGCCTCCTTGTTTGTTCACGTAGAACATGGCAACTTGATTGTCCATCTGGACCAGTACAGACTGGTGAGACGTGAGGTGGGAGAAGAAGGCTCTCAGAGCTAGGCGTATCGCCCGTAGCTCCAGGAAGTTTATCTGCTGAGCAGCCTCCCAAGGAGTCCAGAGACCCTGAGTACATGCCCCTTGGCAATGTGCTCCCCAACCTAGAAGAGAAGCATCTGTCGTCAGCACTCGAGAATGCGGGGGGGATTGAAAATCCACCCCGAGTACCAGATTCGGAAGATGAAGCCACCACTGTAGAGAGGAGACAAGCAGGGTGGAAACTCTCACCGAGTCTGCAAGGCTCCCTGTGGCCTGATGCCACTGAGTGCGAAGGCTCCACTGAGCAGGCCGCATGTGCAGGCGGGCATTGGGGGTTACATGAACCGTGGAAGCCATATGGCCGAGAAGTCTCAGGAATTGCCTGGCGGAGACCAGGGAATTGCTGTGAAACTGCCTGGCCACATCCATCAACCGGAGGGCCCTGTCCACTGGCAGAAAAGCCCTCGCCTGAAGAGTGTCTAGCCTTGCTCCTATGAATTCCAAGTTCTGGGACGGGAGCAAAGTGGACTTTACGAAGTTTATGACAAACCCCAAGTGCTGAAGCAGAGCCACAGTGCGAAGGGTGGCTTGACTGGCCTCCTGGGAAGACTGGCCCCTTATGAGCCAGTCGTCCAGGTATGGAAACACAAAAAGACCTTGAAGCCTCAGGTAGGCCGCCACCACCGCCAGGCACTTGGTGAACACCCTGGGAGCGGAGGTTAGGCCAAAGGGAAGTACTCTGTACTGGTAGTGGTTTCCCCCCACAACAAATCTGAGATATTGTCTGTTTTCTGGATGAATAAGGATGTGAGTATAAGCATCCTTTAGATCTAAGGAGCATAGCCAATCTCCCTGCTGGAGGTAGGGCAGCAGGATTCCAAGGGTAAGCATCTTGAACTTTTCACTCTCCAGGAACTTGGTGAGGTTGCGCAAGTCTAGGATGGGTCTGAGGCCTCCTGTTCTTTTTGGTACCAGAAAGTACCTGGAATAAAAGTCGTGACCTCTCAGGTGTTGGGGCACCGGTTCCACAGCCTGTTCCTTGAGCAGACTTGCTAACTCCTGAAGGAGTAGGTCCCTGTGCAGAGGGAGTCTTGGAGGCTCCCCTGGAAAATAGGAGGGAGGTACCTGGTGAAAATGGAGAAGATAGCCCTTCTGGACTATATGGAGCACCCAGGTATCTGATGTGACGGCTGATCACCTGTGGGCAAAGTGGGCCAGCCGGCCTCCTGTGCTGATGTGAGGCAGCTGAGGAGAAGAGGCTATGCTTGCTGAGTCAAGAACCCCCACCCTGCTGAGCAGGGGCTGGTGTTGGTGGCTTGGGGGCCTTCTGCCTACGGGGCCCATGACCCTGCCCCTTGGCCTGCTGACCCTGCTGGGGAGCTGCAGAGGCCTGATAATGAGGGTATTGTTTATAGGCAGATGACTTCCTCGGGTAAAAGGTCTTTTTTCCCAAGCCCTTCTTCTTCTGAGAAGGGGCAGAGGTTTTCCTGGACAGCCTAGTCCTGATCAGAGTCTCGGTCTCGAGTTCTGCAGCCTTTTCAGCCATGGGCTTGCCAAAGAGGTTTTCACCTCAGCAGGGGACATCGACCAACTTGTCCTGCACCCATGGCTCGAGATCGGATGACTGTAGCCAAGCCTGTCTGCGGGCACCGATGCCGGCCCCGGCTACGCGGGCCGAAGCCTTGAAGCCATCGTAGGCTGCTCGAGAGATAAACTCTCGAATACCAGTGGACAAGACCTGGAACCTCTGCAAAGGTTCTTCGGAGAGACCAGCAGAGAACCCGTCAATCTCCTTTGCCAGGTCTTGGAGATACATGCCCATGTAGAGCTGGTACGTCTGGACACGGCAAGCAAGCATAGAGCCCTGGAAGCACTTCTTACCGAGGGCATCCAGGTTCCGGGCCTCCTGGCCGGGAGGTACCAAGGAGTGCATCTTCTGACTTTTCAGTCGATGCATGGCCGATTCCACAACCATGGAGTGGTGCGGTAATTGTGCATTTTGGAACCCGGGGCTCTTGCGGACTCGATAGATGGAATCGACCCGCTTGCTTAACACCGGCGTTGAGGCCGGGGTCTCCCACATGCGGAAGAGCAGCCGCTCCAGCATCGGAGGAACCGGAACAGTAAAGGCTTCCTTCGGGGGAGAGTCATACTGGAGGGCCTCGAGCTGCTCGGCTCGAGGCTCCTCCACGGGATCCGCGGGGAAGGCCAAGGCCTTGGCCATATCTTGCACGAAGTCCGAGAACCGGGTATCCTCCGGTGGGGACCGTCTCCGAGGTTCGGACTCCGGCGAGTCCGATGGGACACACCGAGTCTGATAAGTGCCGGGTGACTCTTCGTCCTCCGTCTCCCAGCTCGACTCCTCGGAGGAGGATTCCAGCGGCTCCGGTCGGGCGGGCACCGATGCCATCCGCCCCGACGCCGAGGGTACCGGCGTCGACGACCTCGGTCCGAACGGGAGGCCGAGGGAGACCGTGGCCGAGGATCGACTCGAGCCCGCATGGACTCGAGGATCGGCTCGGCCTCCGGGGTCGACTTGGACGTCGAGGTCCCGGTGGTCGGGGCAGATGCACCGGTGAGACCGGCGATCAATGCCCGCTGCTGTTCCATGAAGGCAGCGATGCTGTTCTCCAAGGCTGTCAACCTGAGTCCGAGCTCAGGAGACCCAGCAGCCCCCGACTATGTCGGCTCCCCTGGAGGAGAGTCCACGAGGACTACAGCACTTACGTGTCCAGGAGACTCCATCTCGATATGAGGATGTTTGGCAGGCCTCTCCGACTCCAAAGACCCGGGACTGCTATCGGGGCTATGCGACCTGGCCCTCGAGGAACCAGGAGCGTCCACCGCCACCGCCCTCGCGGGTTTCTTCTTCCTGCGATGTTCCCGTGAAGGAGACCCCTGCTCAGAGGAACCCCGACGCTGCTCGGGGCCGGAGTCCCGAGACATCGAGGCCTCTGACGAGGTCCGGGCCCGACCGGACGCAGAGTCAGAGAAGATTCTATCCTTTTGGTGCTGCCGACTCCTCAACGCCTTCGAGGACATTTTGCCACACGGACCACAGATCATTGGGTCATGATCGGGTCCGAGGCAGCGGAGGCAGCAGTCATGTGTGTCGGTAAGAGACATACGTTTCTTACACCGATCACACTTTTTAAACCCGCTGGTAGCCATCAGGGGAAAAAGGGCCCCTGCGAGGTCAAAAGACCGGGCTGCCAGTGAAAAAAGAAAAATGGCGCGAACGCTAGTCACAAAGGACAAAAACCGAAAAAGAGAGAGTGGACTCGATACCGGCGTATCGGGCCAAGGAGGGAAAAGGATTCGGTGTCGAACCGAAGAAAAAAAGAGAAAAAAACAGGGAAATCAACTTTTTCCTCGGGGAAAAATGAACTACGTCCGTCGGGCTCTGCGGAAAAAAGACGACTGAGCAAGATGGCACCCTTGGGCGGGAAGGGGACCGCGCATGCGCGCTGCAATTCCCAAAGGCTTTCTTTGAAAGCTGGGGAAATGCTCTGCACGAGGGCTCCGTCGGCGCCGACGTCACCCATATGTGAGGACTGACTTCCTGCTTGGTCCTGGAGAAAGGCAAAAAACACAGCTTTCACAAAACTCAGAAGTTCGCAAACAGAGAAACACCAAAAAGAATACAGGATAAAGTTAAAAGAGACAAAAAGAGAAATAAGGATAGCAAAATCAAAGGCAGAAGAAAAGATGGCTAAAAATCTAAAGCATGGTGTTAAAACGTTTTTCAGGTATATTCGGGAGAAGAGGAAGATCATTAATGTTGGCCACCTGGTGATGGCCCCAACTCCAGAAGTTGATTATTGTCCACCCTCCCCTTTTATGTTACACCGCTTTGACCTGGTGAAAAGCGGGATATAAATACAGTTAAATAAATAAAATAAATAAATAAGATCAGAGGTGAATTGCAAGACTCAAAAGTGCTGAGAAAGGATTCGTGGAAAGTGACATTGAAAAAGCAAAAATGCTAAACAAATACTTCTGTTCTAGTTATACTAAAGAATATCCTGGAGAAGAACCACCTGTGACTGGCAAATATATAAATGTAAATGGAGTAGGTACAACATCATTCACAGAAGATGATACGTTTGAACAGCTTGCAAAACTGAAAGTGGACAAAGCCATGGGACTGGATGGGATACATCCCAGGATACTGAAAGAGCTCAGAGAGATTCTTGCAGAGCCTTTAAAGGAAGTTTTTAATAGATCCTTGGAGACAGGAGAAGTTCCGCAGGACTGGAAAAGGGCCAATGTGGTACCTCTTCACAAAAGTGGTAACAGGGAAGAAGTGGCAAACTACAGGCCAGTAAGCTTTAACTCGGTGGTGGGAAAAGTAATGGAGGCGCTCCTGAAAGACAGAATAGTGGACTTTCGCAAAACCAATAGGTTGCACGATCTGAGGCAACATGGTTTTACCGTAGGACGATCATGCCTAAAAAATCTGATTGAGTTCTTTGACTGGGTGACCAGAGAACTAGATCAGGGGCATGCGATGGACGTAATTACCTAAATTTCAGCAAAGCCTTTGCTACTGGTTTCACATAGGAGGCTTATCAATAAACTTACCAGCCTGGGGGTGGGTCCCAAGGTGGTGAACTGGACCAGAAATTGGTTAACTGACAGATGACAGAAGGTGATGGTAAATGGAACTCACTCGGATGAAAGGAAGGTGATTATTGGGGTGCCCCAGGGATTGGTCCTGCGGCTGGTACTGTCAATGTATTTGTGCATGATATTGCTAAAGAACTGAATGGAAAAGTCTGTCTTTTTGCAGATGACACAAAAATTTGCAATAGTATGGACTTCCCTGAGGGAGTCTATAACATGAGGAAAGATCTGCAAAAGCTGGAAGAATGGTCTAATGCTTGGCAGTTAAGATTTAATGTGAAGAAGTGCAGTGTCATGCACTTGGGATGCAGAAATTCAAGGGAACTGTAGATAGGGGGGAATAGGTTAGTGTGCACAGACCAGAAGGACCTCAAAGTCATTGTTTCTGAGGATCTCAAAGTGGCGAAACAGTGTTACAAAGCAATGGCCAAAGTCAGAAGGATGCTGGGTTGCATACAGAGAGGAATTACCAGCAGAAAGGAGGAGGTACTAAAGCCACTGTACAAGTTGCTGGTGAGACCTCACTTGGAATATTGTGTTCAGTTTTGGAGACCATATCTCACAAAGGATATAAAAAGATTTGAAACGGTTCAGAGGAAGGCGACCAAAATAATTTAAAGCCTATGCCAGAAGATGTATGAAAAGAGACTCCATGACCTAAATATGAGAAATATGATACAGACCTTTAAATACTTAAGGAGTATGAATGACCTTTAAATACTTAAGGAGTATTAATGACCTTTAAATACTTAAGGAGTATTAATGAACAAACCTTTTTCAAAGACGGGGGAAGCTAATACTAGAGGGCATAACAAAAGCTGCAAGGGGGTAAACTGAAAGGCAAAGTCAGGAAATACTTTTTCACTGAAAGGGTGGTGGATGCTTGGAATGCCCTCTCAATAGAAGTGGTGGGGGCAAATACAATGACAGAATTCAAAATGGCATGGGACAGACCCAGTGGATCCCTTTATAGAAACAAGATAAAATCAAAATAAACGTAACTGTCTCTAATATCTTAACAAGTCGAGGTGACTTGCATGGAGCAGTGGGTACACCCCTTAACAAAGGCATGGGGAGAGTTGACCTTTACGGAGTGTCAGGCGCACCTATACTTGCCCCCTTGCTGGACAGACTAGATGGACCATGCTGGTCTTTATCTGCCATCATATATTATGTTACTATTAGTCAGACCAGGTGAGAACCCGGCAAGCTCCTTTGGCAGGTCCCTTGGGTACATGCCCACGTACAACTGTTAAGCCTGGATGTGGGCCACGGGCATCGAGCCCTGGTAGCACTTCTTACCAAACCCATCCATGGTGGGGGCCTCCCTTCCCGGGAGCACCAAGGAGTGCATCTTCTGGCTTTTGATCCAATGCATGGCTGACTCCACCACCATGGAGTTGTGTGGCAGCTGTGGCTTTTCAAACCCGGGGCTCCTGTGGACTTGATACTGGCAATCGAGTTGCTTGCTCACTATAGGCACCATCAATGGGGCTTCCCATATCCTAAAGAGCAAACACTCTAGAATGGGTTGGACAGGTACCGTCAATGCCTCCCCTCAGAGGGGCATCGTACTGGAGAATTTCAAGTTCCTCGGCACGAGGCTCGTCCTCTGGCTCAGCCACAAAGGACAAGGCCTTGGACATCTCCTACACAAAGTTGAGGAATGCAAGGTCTTCAGGTGGGTTCGCCTCTGCTCTTGCGGCGGGGAGGGATCTGACAGGACATCCCTATGCAGCCGGGTATCGAGCGACTCAGTCTCTCTCTGAGTCGGAGTGTGCCTCAAGGGCTTGGCAGGCATCAGCTCTGATGCCCCACTGGAGGCATTGAGGAAAACAGAAGAATCCAATGTGAAGGTACTTGGGGGCGAGACCCAAGGCCTCATGGATGAAGGGGAGCACTGAGGCTCAGCTAGGATTGCATGCTTCTCAAGCACTGGCTAGTTATCCTCTGGGGGAACAGACGATCCGGAGACACCCAGCAGTCCAGGAAGGCTGGCAAGCTGCGCTCCAGGGTCACCATCCTGGCCTCAAGGCCAGGAGGCATCGCAGCTACAGGCTCAGGAACTGATGGAATTGGGCCCGGAGTCAGCTTCCCTGATGGGGAATCACCAGTGGTGATGGGTTCATCCTATCGTCGGGGCAGCTTCGGGGGCCGTTCCTGGCCATTGCCCTCAGCCTCATGCTGAGGGCTTTGGTGCCAGTTACTGGAGGTCTTACTCCCGGCTCAGGCATTGGACCTCGATGCCAAGTCGGGCGGAGTCTGTATCTTACAGGGGAGGTCCTTGGAGACGATCCCCAATCCAGGGCTTGGAATGAGCTCAGCTGCATGACAATGAGTCATTGAACATGGTCCCTGAGGGCAGCGATTCCATGCTCAATGCTGGGGCATAAACAGAGGACTTCTGGCAGAAGATCAATTCCTGCTTTGTTTCATGACTCTTCAGACTCTTGCTCGACATCTGCAGGCAGAGTGGGCAAGTGGAATTGTCGTGATCAGCACAGAAGCATTGAAGGCAGCAGCTATGGCAGTCCGTGAAGGACATGGTGCAGGCACACTTGCCACACTGCTTTAAGCCACTGACCATAGACATGGTGGAGAAGACAGCTCTTGCAAGGTCAAACTTGAACATCCTGGTCAGTATGGGCACAAGGAAAAACCCGTGCACCAAGAAAAATAAGAGGAGAAAAAAAGGGACCCAAGAAAATGCAACGCAGAGGCAAGAACAATCCTGGGTGAAGAGAAGGTGATTGGAATGTGAATTGGTAAGAGGGCAAAAAAATGCCAAAAAAGAGAGAGGAAAAAAAATCAGCTTTTTACCGAGTGAACAGACAGGACATCTGCTGGGCTCCACGGAAAAAAGAAGACTGAGGTAAGATGATACTCTTGGGTGGGAAGGTGGCCACGCATGCATGGTGTAAACTCCCAAAGGTTTTCTTTGAAAGCTGGGAAGCGATTACCGCATGGGCTCCATCGGTGCTGATATCACCCATATGCAAGGACTGACTTCTTGCTTGTTCCTGGAGAATTCCTTGAACCTGATTTCGCAGACTTTGTACCAATAAACGTCCTCATTTTCTATTTAGGTTTTCAATGCCATGCTGATGCAAGGGAAATTTACTGGTCAGGATGAGAAGTTAAAGCAGAGCTGGCACCACCCTGTAAGCAAGGTAAGCACAGTAAGCACCAGTGCCAGCCGTTCCCCCCCCCCCCTTTCTCTCTCACCCCATGAACAGAAGGATCCTGCCCGCGGTAGCAGCAAGTCTTGCAGTCAGGAGAGAATGGGAGGATTCTGTCTGCAGGAATTGCACAATTCCTCTGTCCCCTGGAAGCAGCAAGTCCTGCAGGCAGGATCTTCTATTTAGGGCTGTGATTGTGGCCTTGCTGCTCCCACAGGCAGAAGAATTGTGCAAGGCCACAACTGGGATCCCAAACAAAAGATCCTGCCCGCAGGACTTGCTGCTCCCACAGGCAGAATCATTGCATAAGGCTGCAGATGTGGCCCTGAAAAGAAGATCATGCCTGCGGAAGCAGCAAGTCTCACGGGCAGAAGAGCTGCTGACTAGATAGAGATATTGTCCCATCTTGGCAAAATTAGTTTTCCTAAAGTCCAAGACCCTCTTCTTTATCTTTATTGTTTTTTGATATATCACCCTAGGCAGCCAAGGCATCAGAGCGGTGTACAAATAATTAAAAACAGGAAAGTGCAGGAAAATAAATGGAACGCCATTAATGGACAGGAAAGGTAACATACAAAAGAGAGCAGAAAGAGAGTGGAGGGAGAGGAGGGCAGGTCATAGGCGAGCTGAAATAAGTGAGTTTTGAGGAGGGATTTGAACTGGGGTAGCGAGGACTCTGCACGTAGGGAGGTAGGTAGGGAATTCCAAAGTGCGGGAGCAAGAAAGAAGAAAGCAGAATATTGTGTCTGTTCCAGGTGTGCTCATGAAATGGAAGGAAGAGACAGGCGGTGGGTATGAAGGGATCAGAGGAGACAATGAGGGGTATGAAAATGAAGATCAGCTAAATATTGCAGGAGACCTCTGTGTGGAGTGCCTGGTGTGCTATAATGACCAGTGAAGATGGATGAGGGAGGGTGTAATGTGATCATGGTGTGAGGAGTATGTCAAGATCTGAGCTGCTGTATTTTGAATGAGCTGAAGGCAGTGTAGCTGGTAGAGGGGAAGACTTGCAAATGCACCGTTGCAATAATCCAGTCTGGAAATCACTAAAGAAAGCAGGAAGGTAGCGAGGGAGTGCATTTCTAGGGAAGGGCTAAGGGCACAGATCTGATGCAGAAAAAAGAAAGACTGCTGGACCAGAGCGGAAAAGTGATCGTGGAAGGTTAAGGAGTCGTCTAGAGTGACACCCAGATAGTGCAGAGAGTAAATTAAGGGAATTAGAGAGTGAGAAAAAGACATAGCTAGTGGAGGCTGGGAGGTAGTGAGAGCAAACCATATGGCAGCGCACTTGGAGGAGTTGAGGTGCAGGTGATTGTTAGAAAGCTAATCAGAGACAGCAGACAGACAGGTGTTCAAAGGAGTCAGATCAGGACACTGTGGGTCAGTGTGGTAAAGGAGACAGATATCATCAGTGTAAAAATACAATGAGATGCTGAATTGTTAGATTAACAATGCACAAGGGACCAGAGAAATATTGAAAAGGAGGGGGGAGCTAAAGCTAAAGGGAGTGAGGGAGAGGAAGCTGCACCACAAAATACAGGGAAGGAACAAGAGGAGAGAAAAGACTGAAACCAGCATAGCACAGTACCCCATAGCCCACAATCCAAGAGGCGAGAAAGCAACAATGTGTGATCCACTAGGTCAAAAGCTGAGGAAAGGTCTAGGGGAACTGTGAGGGAGATGTTATTATGGTCATATGTCGTATGGATTTCATTAAGCAAGGATAATATGATGGTCTCTGTACTATGGCTGGGGGTGAAAACCGGATTGGCTGGGGTGTAGGAAGTGAATAGAGTCGAGATGAGAAGACAGCTGTGCAAAAACTAATTTTTCGAGGACTTTAGAGAGAAATGGAAGGTTTGAGATAGGGCGCTAGTTAGTAAGAACATCAGGAGCGAGAGAGGGCTTCTTAAGGATGGGATGGACATGGGCATGTTTTGAATGGATTTTATCAGCCCTAATCCTAATACTGAACCTTACCATCTGGTGATCGCTGGATGCGAGATGATCTTCCACTGTTAACAGGAACACTTTCCCCATTGGTAAGCACTATGGTCCCATCACATGTGAGTTCTGTTACCAGTTGCCTGAATAATTCTCCCTTTAGAGAACCCAGGGTCTCCTTACTTCTAGATGACACCGCAACAGGGATGTGTCAATCCACATGGTGTAGTTACTCACCTGTAACAGGTGTTCTCCAGGGACAGCAGAAATCAGTCCTCACATGTGGGTGACATCGACCCCAACGGAGCCCCCGCAGAAGCATCTCCCCAGCTTTCAAAGAAAGCCTTTGGGAGATGCCACCACAAATGCATAGTCCCCTTCCCACCAAAGGGTGCCATCTTACTCAGTCAGATGACATAGCTAGAGCTGAGAAAAGAAGATGGCAAAAATTATACAGCAACTCCAAGGGGAGGAGGGAGGGTTGTGAGGACTGATTCCTGCTGTCCCTGGAGAACACCTGTTACAGGTAACTATTCTTTCCCCAAAAACAAGTAGGAAGTCAGTCCTCACATATGGGACTCACTAGCTACAGGCTACCAAGAACCTGTAGAAAAAACATGGCCCAGCCATGAGCAGCCGCAAGCGAATCTGAGGAAAGATTCTGAGGACCCCAGTGTCTAGGGAGACCCATGGCTCCGGTAGTCTGAACCAGAAGGGTCGGAGGGCAGGAGTTGCCTAAACTCCGAACAGCTTATGGAGTATGGCCTGGCCGAAGGCACTGTCCCATCAGGACTCCCTCTCCAGGCAGTAGTGAGCTGCAAAGTTGTGTACTGAGGACCAGGTGGCGGCTCAGCAGATGTCTGCCATAGGGACAGAGCATGGGTTCGCAAATAGGTCGCCATAGCCCTGATGTTTGCGCCATGACTTGGTGCTCCAACAATAGCCCAGCCTGATTGTGGGCAAAGGCTCTGTTTGGTCACAGGTTCCCCAGTCGACTGGGGTCACATGAAACGAAAAGCTGTGGGGCTTTGTGGTGGCTCTGGGTATGCTGCAGGTAGGACAGATCCCTTCTGCAGTCCATATGGAGAATGGCTGCTGCCTTATCGGCTTGGGGCCATGAAAAGTAGATAGGGAGCACCATTTCCTGGTTGAGGTGGAAGGTGGATACCACCTTCGGAAGGAATTTTGGATGAGTGAGAAGCATGACCCTGTTCTTATAGAACCTGGTGTAAGGTGGCTCAGATACCAAGGCCTGAAGCTTGCTGACTCTGTGGGCAAAGGTGAGTGCCACTAGGAAGACAACCTTCCAAGTTAGGTAACGCAAATGTCAGGTGGCTAAGGGTTCGAAAGGTGGCTTGGTAAGCTGCATCAAAACCACATTGAGATCCCATTCCACTGGAGGCGGCCAGATGGGAGGCTTAGAGAGCAGCAAGCCATGCATGAATCAGGTGATGAGGGGCTACACTGAAAAACGTCTGCCCTCTATGGAGCAATGGTGCGTGGAAAGTGTGCTCAGTTATACACTGACTGAATTGGACTTACGAGAGGTGGAGCAAGTACTGCAGCACCATGTGCACCTGGCAGGAGAATGGGTCAACCCGTTGCTTCGCACACCATACTGAGGATCTGTGCCACTTGAAGGCATTGGCTCATCTTGTGGAGTTCTTACGAGAGGCCAGGACGACTTCCTCCACCTCCCTGGGGAGGTTGAAGGGCGCTAAGGTGACCCATTCAGCAGCCATGCTGTTAGCGACAGGGACCCCAGGTTGGAATGGAGAAGCGAGCCCTACTCCATTGAGAGGCATAAGAACATAACATAAGAACATAAGATATGCCATACTGGGTCAGACCAAGGTCCATCAAGCCCAGTATTCTGTTTCCAACAGTGGCCAATCTAGGTCATATGTACCTAGCAGTTTCCCCAAGAGACACAAGTTCCACAATGCTTGTACTGGGTCAAGCATTGATATCTTTGGTCACTTCTTAATAATGGTTTATGGACCTTTCCTCCAGGAACTTGTCCAAACCTTTTTTAAACCCAGCTACACTAACAGCCTTTACTACATCCTCCAGTAACAAATTCCAGAGTTTGATTACACGTTGAGTGAAAAAATATTTTCTTTTATTATGTTTATGTTTATTTAAATTTGATATACCGCTCAGGCCAAAAGGCATTAGAGCGGTTTACAATAATATATCATTCAAGGAAATAAGAAAAGAACGCCATTTATTTGATAGGACAGAATAGGGGACAGAGATAGTCAGACAGATAAGAGAGAGAAGAATACAGAACAGTAAAGTTACCATGATATATGGACACATCATATCTCCCCTCAGCCGTCTCTTTTCCAGGTTAAAGAGCCCTAACCTTTTTAGCCTTTCTTCATAGGAGTATCCTTCCATCCCCTTTACCATTTTGGTGGCTCTTCTCTGTACCTTTTCTAAAATCGCTATATCCTTTTTAAGATACGGCGACCAGAATTGCACACAATATTCAAGGTGCGGTCTCACCATGGAACAATATAGAGGCATTATAATATCTTTTGTTTTATTTTCCATTCCTTTCCTTATCATACCTAGCATTCTATTTGCTCTCTTGGCTGCCGCAGCACACTGGGCCGAGGGTTTTAACATGGTATCCACAATGACGCCTAAATCTTTTTCCTGGGTGGTGGTTCCTAATGTGGAACCTTGCATCGTGTAACCATAGTTTGGGTTGTTCTTCCCTAGGTGCATAACCTTGCACTTGTCCACATTAAATTTCATCTGCCATTTTGATGCCCAGTCTTCCAATTTATCAAGATCCTCTTGCAATTTTTCACAATCCTCTTGGGTTTTAACAACTTTACATAGTTTTGTGTCATCTGCAAATTTGATAACCTCACTCGTTATTCCACTTTCCAGGTCATTTATGAATATATCAAAAAGCAGCGGATCCAGCACAGATCCCTGGGGTACACCACTATTCACCTTTCTCCATTGGGAAAATTGGCCATTTAGCCCTACCCTCTGCTTTCTATCTTTTAACCAGTTCCTGATCCACAATAGTACATTGCCTCCTATCCCATGACTCTTTAGTTTTGCCAAAGGTCTCTGATGAGGGACCTTGTCAAAGGCTTTCTGAAAGTCCAGATACACAATATCAACCGACTCACCTTTGTCCACCTGTTTATTCACTCCTTAAAAAAAAAAGAACAGATTAGTAAGACAAGATCTTCCTTGTCTAAAGCCATGTTGGCTGTCTCCCATTAGGTTGTGACTATCTACATGCTGAGTAATTTTATTCTTTATGATGGTTTCTACCATTTTTTCCGGTACTGACTTCAGGCTCACCGGTCTGTAGTTTCCCGGATCACCCCTGGAACCCTTTTTAAAAATTGGTGTTACATTGGCGATCCTCCAATCTTCAGGTATTAGAGATGATTTTAATGATAGTTGACAGATTACTGATAGCAGGTCTGCAATCTCATATTTCAGTTCTTTCAACACCCTTGGATGTATACCATCCGACCCAGGTGATTTGCTACTCTTCAGTTTATCTAATAGTTGTAAGACATCTTCCCGATGTATCGATATTTCCTTCAATTCTTCCGCACCTTTAAATACCACTTCAGCCATGGGTAACATCCCTACATCTTCCTCAGTAAAGACCGAAGCAAAGAATTCATTCAGTCTCTCCGCTCTCGCCTTGTCGCCTCTTAGTGCTCCTTTAACCCCTTTATCATCTAATGGACCAACTGACTCTCTCACAGGTTTTTTGCTACGAATGTACTTGAAAAGGTCTTTATTTCGCGTTTTTGCTTCCGCAGCAAGCTTCTTCTCAAATTCTCTCTTTGCCTGCCTTATCAATGCCTTGCATTTGACTTGCCAGTGCTTGTGCTGTTTCCAGGTTTCGTCGTTTGGCTCTTTTTTTCCATTTCCTGAAAGATGCTTTTTTGGCAACAACAGCCTCTCTGACCTCACCTTTAAACCATGCTGGCAGTTTTTTGGACTTCCTTCCACTTTTCTTAAAGCATGGAATACAGCTGGTCTGGGCTTCCAAGATAGTATTTTTCAACACCACCCAAGCTTGATGTACGTCTTTAACCTTCGCAACTGCTCCTTTTAGTTTTTTCTTAACTGTTTTCCTCATTTTATCATAGTCTCCCTTTCGAAAGTTAAAAGGTAGTACTGTGGATTTCCTTACTATCCCTCCTCCACTAATTAAATCAAAGGTGATCATGCTATGATCACTATTGCCAAGTGGCCCCAACACCCTTATCTCTTGCACTAGATCTGGTGTTCCACTAAGGACTAGGTCTAATATGGCTTCCGCTCTGGTCGGTTCATGAACCAGCTGCTCCAAGAAGCAGTCATTTATTTCATCTAGGAACTTTATCTCCCTAGCATGTCCTGACGTGACACTGACCCAGTCGATACCGGGGTAATTGAAATCACCCATTATTATTACTGCGCTGTAACGTTTGTTAGCTTCCTTGATTTCTTTGAGCATTTCATCATCCATTTGGTCATTCTGGCCAGGTGCTCGATAGTACACCCCCACTGCCATCACCTTCCCCCTTTTATATGGAATTTCAATCCATATAGATTCTACAGCAGATTTTGTTTCCTGCAAAACTTTAATCCTTTCTGAGTCAATGCCCTCTCTAACATAGAGCGCAACCCCTCCACCAATTTGATCAGCTCTATCGTTATGATATAGTTTGTACCCAGGTATCACAGTGTCCCACTGGTTGTCCTCCTTCCACCATGTCTCTGATATTCCAATCATATCTAACCTTTCATTTAGTGCTATATATTCTAACTCTCCCATCTTATTCTTTAGATTTCTAGCATTTGCATACAAGCATTTTAGAGAATGTATTTTATTCATGTTAATTTGGCTATTGTTAGACATGGGTAAATTGGGATCTTTAAGCTCTGTCTGCTCCATACTTGAGGGCATTTGGGCTACTTTACTCTTTTGTGGAACCTCTCTGCTTTTGGTAGTATCCTTCAAGGATACATTCTTCCGAACCATCCGCTCTTGGGCGACTGGCGGCTTTCCCCTAATATCTAGTTTAAAAGCTGCTCTATCTCCTTTTTAAAGGTTAATGCCAGCAGCCAGGTTCCATCCCGGTTAAGGTGAAGCCCATCCCTTCGGAAGAGCCCCTCCTTTCCCCAGAATGTTCCCCAGTTCCTAACAAATCCAAAACCCTCATCTCTGCAACATTGTCTCATCCACGCATTGAGACTCCGGAGCTCTGCCTGCCTTTTGGGTCCTGCGCGTGGAACAGGAAGCATTTCGGAGAATGCTACCCTGGAAGTTCTGGATTTCAACTTCCTACCTAAAAGCCTAAATTTTGCCTCCAGAACCTCCCTACCACATTTTCCTATGTCATTGGTACCGACATGTACCAAGACAGCAGACTCCTCCCCAGCACTATCTAAGACCTTATCTAGGTGGCGCGTGAGGTCCGCTACCTTCGCACCAGGCAGGCATGTTACCAGGCGATCCTCACGTCCACCAGCCACCCAGCTATCTACATGCCTAATGATCAAATCACCAACTATAACGGCTGTCCTAACCCTTCCCTCATGGGCACATGGCCCTGGAGAAACTTCCTCGGTGCGAGAGGGTTTTACATCACCTGGAGGACAGGTCCTAGTTACAGGATCACTTCCTGCCACACCAGGGTGATGCTCTCCTGTCACGTGACCTCTCTCCTCCATGGCAACAGGGGTGCTGCCAGACTGGAGGTGGGACTTCAGGACTATATCCCTGTAGGTCTCGTCTATGTACCTCTCTGTCTGTCTTATGTTTTCCAAGTCTGCTACTTTAGCCTCTAGAGAACGGACTTGTTCCCTGAGAGAAAAGAGCTCCTTGCACCTAGTGCACACGTAAGACCTCTCACCAACTGGGAGAAAATCATACATGTGACACTCAATGCAAAAGACTGGAAAGCCCCCATCCCGCTGCTGGACTGCTGTCTGCATCTTAGTTTAAGTTTGTGTCTAGATCTTTAAGTTCTTACTTACTAGGGGTTGCTATGGGTATTTATACCAATAAAACTGTACCTAATACGTTTAATATACATTGTTCACCTGAAGCTTAATTAATCTCAGGTCCTTAGTGTATGACTGATTTGGGTAATGAGCTTCACCTGAAAGCACCTCCTGTCTTTTAAGATGTGTAAGTACCTATAAAGCTATGATTATCCCAGGGGACGGTGGGTGTGGGGAGGGAGGGAGGGAAATAACACTTATTAAAAGAGGGCTGCTACACAGTACTCTGTCTTGTGCTGCTGAGGTAAGCTAAATTCTGATTTGATTTAAATTATAGCTCTTAGCTGCTGCTAGGCTCTAACTTCTTATGAAATTTAAACTACAAGCTCTCTGCTGGGTACTAAATTTAACCAGAAAGCTCTCTTCTGTGTGTTAAATTTAAACTAAAAGTACTTTGCTGTTACTTGGCCCTGAGTGACTATTAAATTTAAACTACAAGCTCTCTGCTGGGTATGAAATGTAACCTGAAAGCTCTCCTCTGTGTTTTAAATTCAAACTTTAATTGCTGCTACTAGGCCCTAGCTGATCCAACAAAAAACAGTGGGTTCACAGATTAAGTAGCTTTAATACAAAGAATTCTTTTTAGAAAATTACCAGAAGTATATACTCACAGTTGCAGATTTCTCTCCAGAAGTAACAGTCCCCCTTTCTAGTCCTTCAAGACAGAGGTTCACAGAGCTCTGGTTGAGCTATTTATGCCTCTGCTGCTGAGGTAATGCTATGACCAACTTCCTGGGTAATTAACAGTCCTTGCTTGGATAGGAGGAGTCTTTCAAAATGGCCTTTTGATCTGCCACCTGGTGTTAACACCTATTGAAAAGGCAGAGCAACAAGGGAAACCAAGGCTGTCAGGGCTACCACGATCATGGAATCCTTCTCCTGCAGGCCCTTGAAGAGGGTCAGGGCGATTAGTAGCATAGGAGGGAAGGCATACATAAGGCCCTCTGACCATGAGATGAGGAAGGCATCTGCCGCTATCTGGGATGGGTGCAGTTGGGGACAGCAGAAGCGGGGCAGCTGAGCATTGGCTGGGCTGCCAAAGAGGTCCAAACTTGAGGTTCCCCATCGAATAGCCGCTGCACCATCCTGGGGTCTAGCCATTAGTCATGCAGCTGGAGGACCCTGCTCAGTCTGTCCACTAGGGCACTGTCCTGGTCCGGAAGGTATACCGCCCTGAGGAGCATTCCCTGGCTGATCGCGTATGAGCAGAGGGATACTGCCTCCTGGCAGAGGTAGTAAGACCCTGTGTGCCCCCTTGTTTGTTCAGGTAGAACATCGCAACCTGGTTGTCCATTTGGACCAGCACAGATTGGTGCTGCAGGCAGCGTTGAAAGACCCTGATTGCCAGAAAAATGGCTCTGAGCTCCAGCAGGTTGATCTGCTGCTGACTCTCCTCAGGAGACCAGTTGTCTGGCGTGCGAAGTTCCTCACAGTGGGCACAACAGCCCAGTAGGAAGGCATCCATAGTGAGGACCCTCTGGGGGTTTGGGTATTGAAAGGGCATGCCCTTCTGCAGGTGCTGTGCGTTCTGTCACCAATCGAGTGACTCTGCAGGTTGGCAGGACACTGAGACCATGTCCCAGAGCCTGCTCGTGGCCTGAATCCACTGTGAGCACCACTGAGCTGCCCACTGTGAGCACCACTGAGCTGCCATGTGGCCTAGTAGGCAGAGCATGGACTGCGCCAACACAGCGTGATAGTATTGCACCTCGGTCGCCAAGGCCCTGAGGCAATCTGCCCTGTCCAGAGGGAGGGAAGGCCCTAGCGTGAAGTGTGTCCAGACGAGCCCCTATGAACGCCAGGTCCTGGTGTTGCAGTGAGGTGGTTTATCATAAATCCCAGATGTTGTAGGACCTTGATGATGTGGGCTATGGCCTGTTGCACCTCTGAGGCCATGTACCCCTTTACTAGCCAGTCATCCAGGTAAGGGAAGACGAAGGTCCCTTGGATAAAGAGATAGGTGGCCACCACTGGCAGGCATTTGGTGAAGACTCTTGGTGTGGAGGCTAGGCTGAAGGGTAATACCATGAAGCTTGGGTACTGCCTGTGGTTGGGGTGAATAAGGATGTGGGTATAAGCATCCTTTAGGTCCAAAGAGAATAGCCAATCTCCCTGCTGGGGGTAAGGCAGCAATATTCCAAGGGAGAGCATTTTGAACTTCTCCCGCAGCAGGAATTTGTTCAGATTTATCAAGTCCAGGATGGGCCTTAGGCCTTCTGTTCTTTTTGGGACCAGAAAGTACCTGGAGTAGAACCCCTTTCTTTTAGATGGTGTGGTATGGGCTGCACGGCCCTGTCCCTGAGAAGGCCTGCAATTTCCTGCAGTAGCAGGATCTGGTGCAGGGGAGTCTGAGGAGGCTCTCCTGGGAAGAAAGGAGGAGGCATCTGGTCCAGGTGAAGGAGGTAACCTTCCCTGACCACCTTGAAGTGCTCAGGAGTTAGTGTTGATGGCAGTCCACCAGTGGGCAAAATGAACCAGGCGCCCCCTGTTGGTAGCTGGTCCCTCATGGGTAGAGAGAGTCTATGCTCTGGGAGTTAAAACCCCGACCCAGTCTGGGCTGGAGCTGGTGTCTGTGGCTTGGGGCCTTTAGGCTTGTGTGGGCCCTGGCCCGCTCCTTTGCCCTGATGACCCTGCTGTGGGGTCTGAGGGCTTGGTATGGGGGATAGCCTTGGTAAGACTGGCCTTTCTGGTGGAAGGGAGGCTTTTTCCATGGTGGTTTCTTCTTGGGAAGAGTGGAGGTCTTCCTGGAAAGTTGAGTCCTAGTGACATACTCTGTTTCGATCTCTGCTGCCTTGTCCTCCATCGGCTTGCCGAAGAGATATTCACTGAGGCAAGGGATGTCAAAGAATTTTTCCTGGACCCATTGTTGCTCGAGGTCCGAAGCCTGGAGCCAGGCCTGGCATCGGGCACCAATGCCTGTGGTGGCCACCCTCATGTTAGACTCGAAGCCATCATAAGCTGCTCAAGACAAGTACTTCGAGCACTCCCTGACAAACTTTGTGAGGGTTTGGAAGCGCTGGAGATAGTCCACGCTGAGACCCACCGAGAAACCTCAGAGTTCCTTAGTTAGGTCTCGGAGGTACATGCTGATATACAGCTGATATGCTTGTATGCGGTAAGCCAGCATCGAACCCTGGTAACATTTACACCTGAGGGCATCAAGGGTGCAGGACTCCCTGCCCAGGGGCACTAAAGAGTGAGTCTTCAGGCTTTTCTGTCGATTCATGGCCAACTGGACCACCAAGGAAGTGTGAGGGAGTTGCACCTTCCTGAAGCCGGGCCCGTGCTGGACCCTGTACATAGTGTCCAGGTGCCGGCTAACAATCGGCATCGATGCCAGTGTTTCCACATTCGGAGGAGGCGGCGCTTCAGGATGGAGGAGATGGGGACTATAAGGGCCTCCTTAAGTGGGGCCTCGTATTGGAGAATTTCCACCGCTTTAACCCGGTGAAAAGCGGGATATAAATACAGTTAAATAAATAAATAAAAGAAATAAATTTTGAGTTCCTCCATGCGAGGATCCTGCTCCGATCCATGGTGAGAGACAATGCCTTTGTGCTTGTGTATCCGGGTAAGTCTCATCCTCAGACTCCCAGTCCAAGTAGTCCAGCAAGGACTCAAGGTCTGACGGCTCTAAGGGTGTCATTGGGTCCAGCCTTCGGTGAACCGCAGCTGATGCTTGGCCAGAGCCAGAAGTGCTTGCTGGGGAGGATCTTGCTCCCGAGGACTGAAAGTGGGATTGAGACCCTCGCCGAGGATTGGCTCGAGGCATGGGGCTCTCGAGGTTCTCTTCAGCAGCCTGGGGAGTCCTCGGCATTGAGGTCCCTATGGTGTCAGCGCGTGCACTGGTGGGGCCAGGCATCGATTCTTGCTGCTAGGCAAGGAATGCAGAAATGCTGCATTTCAATGCCATCATCCTGGCTTCCCACTAAGGGGTCACAGCCTCTGACACGATGCTTGCTGCGAGGCAAGGAATGCAGAAATGCTTTATTCCAATGCCATCATCCTGGCTCCCCACTCAGGGGTTGCAGCCCTTGACACAGATGCTGGGGTGACCGGGTTGGGTGTCGGCAAGGAGAGGGTGTCCTCAACGGGACAGGCTTTGGGGGTCCGAGATCTGTCAATGGAGGCCTCAGCGTCTGTTCTGGGTATCTTGGCTGGCCGTTCTGACTCCTCGGATACCCTCCGGGGGCTGTGGGACCGTGCAAGGGATTTGCCATGCATATCCGCTTCACAGGAAAAGTCTCCCGAGAATGTCTTCTTTTTCTTATGCTCTCGCTCCGGGGAACCCTTGTCAGAGTGTCTGCATGCCCGCTCAGGCACTGCGGGGGCTTTATGCGACTCCAAGGATCTGTGCGGGGCCTTAGTGTGCAACTACCGGGATACCGGGGCTGAATCTGACCTGTGGAAGATGATATCCTGCTTCTGCTGGCAAGTCTGGATGGCCTTAGCGAACATCTTTTTGCACTGAGGCAAATCATGTGTGTTAGTAAGGGACATGTTCTTCGAGCACCTATCACACTTCTTGAACCCAGTAGTCACTGGGGCAAAAAGGACCCCAGCAAGGTTGAAGATGAAAAAACCTAACTAAACAAGTTCAGAGTACCGAAGCCAAGGTGACGGCTTGGAGGCGGGAAACGGACAGTGCTAACTAGATGATACACTGAAAGTGCATGAGGAAATGAACTTTTTTCCGGGGAAGAAAAACAAATGTCTATAGGGCTCTGCAGAAAAAGGGAAACTGAGTAAAATGGCACCCTTGGATGGGAAAGGGACCACGCATTTGTGGTAACATCTTCCAAAGGCTTTCTTTGAAAGCTGGTGAGATACTTCCAGTGGCGCTCCGTCAACATTTCCCATATGTGAGGACCGACTTCCTGCTTGTTCATGGAGATCCTAACAATAAACTGACACGCTCAATGTTATCAATATGAAACCTTGATCACATTCAAGTTATCTCTTATAGTCACTACAAACAGTTGATGTTTTTTATATCTATATCGTTGGGGGTCTCAGACTCGTTTGGCACTCGTTTATGGACATGCACTGTGCTCACAGGTAGTGCCTAATAGCATCAACGACCTCCGGCAAGAATGCCTAGTGTGTGAAAGCGGATGGGGCTATAAGCACTCTTTGAAAATAACACTATTGTTTGCACCATATGATCTCTCAAATAATTTTCGATTCCTATGGCGTACTTAACTTCTATCGTGATTTTCTTCATGCTCCCGTCTCGCTTTCAGATCCCAATGCCTTCCTCAGGCGCCTCCATTGTGTTTCACCTGAGTTGTTTCTTCAGGAGATCAACATTCACTATTTTTCTATAAAATAAAATCCATTTCAATATCCTGTTCAAGTTGCAAATAATTTTTCTCATTCACCATATGACTGATATAAAAATGACTCCTACCAGCATTTGAATAAAGTATAGCCTGGTATAATTACATCCCAGTCATAATTTTCCATGAACCATGTCTCTCTCCATAACAGCCACTAAATCTAAGTCAGCCTCTTCCATTAAAGCCTCAACATCTGAGATCTTATATCCCATGCTAAGGGCATTTATAAACACTGCTTTCCAGATGCTGCCCTTATTACCCATTTCTACAGAGGTATTTAATGTTTCACTTACCTGGGGGTTTTCTTCACTTACCTGGGGGTTCTCTTCGCTCATTCCCAATAAATCTAGTTTAAATCCCTCTTCAGTAGGTTAGGCAGTCTGCTGCTGAAGACACTTCGACCCTTCCTGGACAGATGGACACCATCTCTGCTTTGCAGCCCTTGGATCATCATCCCATGGTCCAGAAAACCAAAACACTCTCGATGACACCATCCATGCATTCATCTCCAGGATGCAAGCTTCTCTGCCTTGGCCTTTACCCTCAACAGGGAGGATTGAAGAGAACCCCACCTGCACACCTAACTGCTTCACCCTCTGTCCCAGAGCCATGAAGTCACTTTTGATATTCTTGGAGGGATACCTAGCAGTATAATTTGTGCTGACATGGATGAGCATTGGATAATAGTTAGTAGGCTTGATGAGTATCGGCAAACTCTCCGTAGCATCTCGGATTTTGCACCTGGCAGACAGCACACCTCTCTGGACATCAAATCTTTTATAATACTATTCTAGTTCATAAAATCTGGCTAAGAATCATTAAGATTAATTTAATCCTCTGCCTTGCGACTCTCTTTTAATACACAATCTCAAGAAAGCTTAAAGCTACATTATATGGTAGGTGGTTGCTCGTACTAACAAAAAAAAATGAAACTGCTACAACACCAAACATTTAACAGCAACAATTTGTTACATAAACAGAATGTCCACAAAATAACCCTTTTTCAGCACAGTTTTTTTCCCCAATTGCCTGTTCCCTTCTTTCCTAGTAAGAAAGCAAATTTTAGTCCTTCTGGTACCCAAGCTGACTTAGAACCAAGGAAGTCAAAGTTCAAATCACACCAACCACCCTCTGGGAAGATCACTTCACCCTGAGTTACAAATTCAGAGACCTAGTTATTAAAGGTTCTCTCATGCTCTCTGCTTATGGGAAAAATTCTTAATAAATAAGGTCCTTGGATTTTAAGCTCTCTAGATTAAGGGAGTGGAGGAGTAGCCTAGTGGATAGAGCAACTGCCTAAAAGCCAGAAGATCAAGGATTCTATTCCCACTGGCAGTCCTTGTGATTCTGGGCAAGTCACTTTACCCTCCATTGCCTCAGAAGAAAGGGCTGGCAATCTAATTCCGGTGATACATTACCAAGAAAACCCAGAGGAAGCTGGGTCACTATGAGTCAACACTGACTTGATGGCACTAAAAAAAAAAAGGAAACAGGGAAAGACTTTCTATACTTGAACATACGAATACTCCCTCTGAGCTATCAATGAATGGGTGCCCATGAAATCCATATAAATGCAATCTTTTTCATGTATGAAAGTCTCAGTGCAGTGAGGGGATAACAAATGAATAGTAAAGCGTAGTTACTCACCTGTAACAGGTGTTCTCCAGGAGCAGCAGGAATCAGTCCTCACATATGGGTGACGTCGGCGCCGACGGAGCCCTCGCGGAGCAATTTTCCCCAGCTTTCAAAGAAAGCCTTTGGGAATTGCAGCGCGCATGCGCGGTCCCCTTCCCGCCCAAGGGTGCCATCTTAGCCAGTCAGATGACATAGCTAAAAAAGACAGCATAAAAATTTGCAAAAAACTAAAGCAGATGATTGCAACTCCACGGGGAGGAGGGAGGGTTGTGAGGACTGATTCCTGCTGCTCCTGGAGAACACCTGTTACAGGTGAGTAACTACGCTTTCTCCAGGACCAAGCAGGAAGTCAGTCCTCACTTATGGGACTCCCAAGCTCAAGGCTACCGGAGACCCTAAGCACAAAAATGAGCTCCCTCTAGCTCAGCAGCACAGAAGGAAAGAATCTTCGCTGAATTATTACCCACCGGTAGCCCACATCCGGGATGGAGGGTAGGAGTTGCTCAGACCTCGAAGAGATTATGGAGGACTGCCTATCCGAAAGCACTGTCCCTGCGGGACTCCCTCTCGAGACAGTAATGGACCGCAAAAGTCTGGCTCGAAGACCAAGTAGCGGCACGGCAGATGTCTGCCAGCGGAACAGAGCGGAGGTAAGCCACTGACGTAGCCTTTGCCCGAACGCAGTGAGCCGTGACTCGACCTTCCAAGGAGAGTCCGGCTGCCCCATAAGCCCAAGAGATACAGTCCGCAACCCAGATGGACAGAGTACGCTTGGAGACCGGGAGTCCCAATTTATTGGGGTCAAAAGACACAAAAAGCTGAGCAGCTTTACGGTGCTCCCGCGTACGGTCAAGGTAGAAGTTCAAAGCCCTTCTACAGTCCAGGGTATGGAGGACCGTTTCAGCTCGGCTGGAGTGTGGTCTGGGAAAGAAGGTTGGAAGTACCACCTCCTGATTGATGTGAAAGGGGGAGACCACTTTTGGAAGAAATTTTGGGTGAGTCCGTAGGACTACCCTATTTTTGTAGAACCGAGTGTAAGGGGGATCAGACACGAGGGCCTGCAATTCACTTACGCGTCTAGCGGAAGTGAGGGCTATCAAGAACAATGTTTTCCAAGAAAGAAAACGGAGAGAACAGGTAGCCATAGGTTCAAAAGGCGGACAGGTGATCCGCTGTAAAACCACATTCAGATCCCAGTCAGGCGCTGGCGGGCGCAGAGGTGGTTTAAGTAGAAGGAGACCTCGGAGAAACCTCGCTACAAGAGGGTCGCTGGAAAGAGGTCTGCCATCCACCGGCACATGATGTGCTGAAAGAGCACTGAGGTGAACTTTGACGGAGTTGGACTTAAGTCCCAGATTAGAGAGGTATAGCAAGTACTGCAGGATCACCGACACCGGGCAGGAGACAGGATCCTGAGACTGTTGGGTACACCAAACGGAAAAGCGACGCCATTTAAGGGCGTAGCATTTGCGGGTAGAAGGTCGCCGAGAAGCTAGGACGACCTCTTCCACCTCTGCCGGCAGGAGAAGGGGAGCAAGGACTACCCTCTCAGCAGCCAGGCCATTAGATTGAGAGATCTGAGGTTGGGGTGTAGCAAAGACCCCTGATCCTGAGTGAGGAGATCCGGTTGTAACCCCAGAGGGAAGGGATCCTCCACCGCTAATTGCAGCAGGAGCGGAAACCACGGCTGTCTGGGCCAGCGAGGGGCCACCAGGATCATGAAGGCTTTGTCTCGGAGAACCTTGAAAAGAGTCCGAGAGACTAGCGGGATGGGAGGGAAAGCGTACAGAAGGCTCCCCGACCATGAGAGTAGAAAAGCGTCCGCCGCAACCCGAAGGGGGTGTGGCTGACGAGAGCAGAAGCGAGGAAGTTGCCGGTTGTGAGGACTGGCAAAGAGATCCACCGTGGGGAGGCCCCACTTTAGAAAGAGCTTCTGAACTACCAAGGGATCCAGACGCCACTCGTGCGGCTGGAGGATCCTGCTGAGTTTGTCCGCCAGGCAATTCTCTTGGCCTGGGAGATAAACTGCCTTGAGGAGAACGCCGTGACTGACGGCCCAAGAGCAGAGCTTCTGTGCCTCCCGGCAGAGGAGGAAGGAGCCCGTGCCCCCCTGCTTGTTCACGTAGAACATGGCAACTTGATTGTCCGTCTGGACAAGGACGGACTGGTGAGAAGTCAGGTGGGAGAAGGCCTTGAGAGCCAGGCGGATCGCCCTGAGCTCCAGGAAGTTGATCTGCTGAGCAGACTCCCACGTGGTCCAGAGGCCCTGAGTACGTGCCCCTTGGCAATGCGCTCCCCAGCCCAGGAGGGATGCATCTGTTGTCAGCACCCGGGCCGGCTGAGGTGACTGGAAAGGCATGCCGAATATCAGGTTCGGCCGCTGAAGCCACCACCGGAGAGACGAGATCAGCGGCTCGGAGACGCGCACTAGGTCTGCTAGGCCGCCTGTGGCTTGTCGCCACTGCCGGCGGAGACACCATTGAGCAGGCCGCATATTCAGGCGGGCATTGGGGGTCACATGGACGGTGGAAGCCATATGGCCGAGTAGTCTCAGGAAGCGCCTGGCGGAGACCAGGGGCTGGCTGCGAAAACGGTCGGCTAGGTCCATGAGCCGTTGAGCCCTGTCGAGCGGTAGGTACGCTCGTGCCTGAGGAGTGTGCAGCCTTGCGCCGATGAACTCGAGATCCTGTGAGGGGAGCAAAGTGGACTTTGCGAAGTTTATAACAAAGCCCAAGTACTGCAGAAGAGTCACCGTGCGGCGCGTGGCGTTGGTGACCTCCAGAGCGGACGCTGCGCTCTGATGAGCCAGTCGTCGAGGTACAGAAAGACATAGAGGCCGTGAAGCCGGAGATGGGCCGCCACCACCGCGAGACATTTTGTGAAGACTCGCGGTGCGGAGGACAGGCCAAAGGGTAGTACTCTGTACTGGTAATGATTTCCTGCCACCACAAACCTTAGGTATTGGCGGTGGCTTGGGTGGATGAGGATGTGCGTGTAGGCATCCTTTAGATCCAAGGAGCATAGCCAATCTCCCTGCTGGAGGTAGGGCAGAAGGATTCCAAGGGTAAGCATCTTGAACTTCTCCCGCACGAGGAACTTGTTGAGGTTGCGCAAGTCCAGGATGGGTCTGAGGCCTCCTGTTCTTTTTGGTATTAGAAAATACCTGGAATAAAAGCCTTGACCTTTCAGGTGGTGGGGCACCGGTTCCACCGCCTGATCCTGTAGAAGACCTGCTAACTCCTGAAGGAGTAATTCCCTGTGCAGAGGGGGTCGTGGAGGTTCTCCCGGAAAATAGGAGGGAGGGACCTGGTGGAAGTGGAGAAGATAGCCTTCTCGCACGACTTGAAGCACCCAGGCATCTGAGGTGATGCTGGACCACCTGTGGGCGAAGTGAACCAGCCGGCCTCCGGTGCTGGGAGGAACCAGCGGGGGGGGAGAGGCTATGCTTAAGGAGTCAAAAACCCCCACCCTGCAGAGCAGGGGCTGGTGGTGCAGGCTTGGGGGCTTGCTGCCTACGGGACCCGTTACCCCGTCCCTTGGCCTGCTGGCCCTGTTGGGGAGCTGCAGGGGCCTGATAGTGGGGGTATTGTTTGTAGGCAGCCGCCTTCCTCGGGTAAAAGGACTTCTTTCCCGAGCCCTTCTTTTTCTGGGAAGGGGCGGAGGTCTTCCTAGAAAGCCTAGTCCTGGTGAGAGTCTCTGTCTCAATTTGTGCAGCCTTATCAGCCATGGGCTTGCCAAAGAGGTTTTCGCCTCGGCAAGGGACATCGACCAACTTGTCCTGCACCCAGGGCTCAAGGTCAGACGACTGAAGCCAAGCCTGTCGGCGGGCACCGATGCCGGCTGCGGCCACTCGAGCCGATGCTTCAAAGCCATCATAGGCTGCTCGGGACATGAATTTTGAGCATTCCCGAATGCCAGTGGACAAGGCCAGGAACCTCCGCAAGGGTTCCTCGGACAAACCAGCGGAGAAGCCGGCTAGCTCTTTAGCCAGGTCTCGGAGATACATGCCCATGTATAGCTGGTAGGTCTGGACACGACATGCGAGCATAGAGCCCTGGAAACACTTCTTACCAAGGCCATCCAGGTTACGGGCCTCCCTGCCAGGAGGCACCGAGGAGTGCATCTTCTGGCTCTTAAGACGATGCATGGCCGAGTCCACTACCATGGAATGGTGTGGTAGCTGTGCTTTTTGGAAGCCAGGGCTCTTGCGGACTCGATAGATAGAATCGACCCGCTTGCTCAGGACCGGCGAGGTGGCCGGACTCTCCCACATGCGGAAGAGTAGCCGTTCCAGCATGGGAGGAACCGGTACAGTAAAGTGTTCCCTGGCGGGAGAGTCATACTGGAGGGCGTCGAGCTCTTCGGCTCGAGGCTCCTCCTCGGGGTCCGCAGGGAAGGCCAAAGCCTTGGCCATATCCCTGACGAAGTCCGAGAACCGGGCATCCTCCGGGAGGGGGGGACTGCTTCCGAGGTTCGGACTCAGGTGAGTCCGAGGGGACACACCGAGTCCGAAAAGAATCAGGCGACTCTTCCTCTTCAGACTCCCAGACCGACTCCGACGAGGACTCGGTGGGGTCGGCCCGGGCAGGGCGCGGCGCGGCGCGGCGCCTGCCGCCCCGACGCCGAGGGAGTCGGCGTCGGCGACCTCGGTCCCGAACGGGAGGCCGAGGGCGACCTCGACCGAGGATCGACTCGAGTTCGCATGGACTCGAGGATCGGCTCGGTCTCCGGGGTCGACTTAGATGTCGACGTCCTGGCGGTCGGGGCAGCGGCGCCAGCGAAGCCAGCGAGCAGTGCCCGCTGCTGGTCCATGAAGGCAGACAGTCTGCTCTCCAAGGCCGTCAACCTGAGTCCGAGCTCAGGTGACCCAGCAGCCCCCGACTCGGGCCCCGACAGCGGAGGCGAGTCCAGAAGGACCACAGGACTTATCCGAGCAGGCAGCTACGACTCCAGGCGAGGTCGCTTCATGAGGTGCTCCTTCTCCAAGGACCCGGGGCGGCTATCGGGGCTATGCGACCTGGCCCTCGCGGAGCCAGGAGCGTCCACCAACGCCGCCCTCGCGGGTTTCACCTTCCGTCGATGGTCCCCGGAGGGAGAACCCCTGTCGGAGGAACTCCGGCGACGGTCCGAGCTGGAACCCCTGGACGCGGAGGCCTCCGACGAGGTCCGGGTACGGCTGGGGTCAGCGAAGATTCTATCCCGCTGATGCCGCCGACTTCTCAACGCTTTGGAGGATAGTTTGCCACAAGGCCCACAGATCATTTCTTCATGATCCGGGCCCAGGCAGCGGAGGCAATTGTCGTGTGTGTCAGTTAGTGACATATTGCGGTCACACTGACCACATCGCTTGAAACCACTGGCAGCCATCGGGGGAAAAAGGGCCCCGGCGAGGTCAAAGGACCGGGCTGCCAGGGAAAAACCGAAACGAAAACTGACTAAGTCAGAAAAACCGAAAAATAAGAAGAGGACTCGTGACCGGCGTCGCGAGTCCGGGCAGGAAAAAGACCGGCGTCGAACCGAATGGTAAAAAGAGTAATTCTAAAGAAAAATCAACTTTTTCGCGGGGACACGACGGGTACGTCTGTAGGGCTCCGCGGAAAAAAGAAGACTGGCTAAGATGGCACCCTTGGGCGGGAAGGGGACCGCGCATGCGCGCTGCAATTCCCAAAGGCTTTCTTTGAAAGCTGGGGAAAATTGCTCCGCGAGGGCTCTGTCGGCGCCGACGTCACCCATAAGTGAGGACTGACTTCCTGCTTGGTCCTGGAGAACATAGAAATATGATGACAGAAAAAGACCACGTGGCCTATCTAGTCTGTCCTTCCATATCAACAACTACAACAGTCCCCTTTTTACCTATAGAGATCCTTTGTGTTTGTCCCATGCTTTTTTGAATTCAGTTACTGTCCTCATCTCTACCACCTCCACTGGGAGACTATTCCACGGACCCACTACGCTTTCCGTAAAGAAATATTTCCGCATATCACTCCTGAATCTATTTCCCTTCACCCTCATCCCATGTCCCCTCGTAGCAGAACTTGCTTTCAATTGAAAGAGGCTCTCTCCCTGAACATTTATGCCACGGAGGTATTTAAACATCTCAATCATATCACCTCTATCCCGCCTTTCCTCTAAGGTGTACATATTAAGATCCTTAAGTCTGTCCTCATATGCTTTATAATGAAGACCACTAATCATTTTAGTAGCCACCCTCTGCACCGACTCCATCCTGTTCATATTCTTTTGAAGGTGCGGTCTCCAGAATTGCACACTATACTCCAAATGAGGTCACACCAAAGACTTATACAGAGCCATTATCACCTCCTCTTTTCTGCTAGCCATTCCTCTCCATATGCACCCAAGCATCCTTCTAGCTTTTGCCGTCGCCTTTTCTGTTTAGCTACTTTAAGATCATCAGACACAACCACGCCTAGGTCCCACTCTTCTTTAATGGACAAAAGTACTTCACCCCTTATACTATATTGCTCCCTTGGATTGCTGCAGCCCAAATGCATGACCTTACATTTTTTAACATTAAATCCCAGCTGCCAAATTCTAGACCATTCTTCAAGCTTAGCTAGATCCCTCCTCATGTTATCTACACCTTCCTGGGTGTCTACTCTATTGCAGATTTTGGTATCATCTGCAAAGAGGCAAACCTTACCCAACAGCCCTTCCGCTATATCACTAACAAAGATGTTAAAAAGAATCGGACCAAGGACAGATCCCTGGGGCACACCACTGATAACATCCTTCTTCTCAGAGTGAGCTCCATGTACTCTTTGTTGCCTCCCACCCAACCAATTTCTAACCCAAGTAGTAACTTTAGGGTCCATCCCTAGGGTGCTCAGTTTGTTTATAAGTCGCCTGTGAGGAACAGTGTCAAAGGCTTTACTGAAATCTAAATACACCACATGTAGGGCTCTCCCTCGGTCCAACTCCCTGGTCACCCAGTCAAAGAAATCAATCAGATTTGTCTGACAAGACCTGCCTCTGGTGAATCCATGCTGCCTCGGATCCTGTAATCTCTAGGAAAATATACAAAATAATTAATCCTTATTTATACCTAACATAAAATGGGCAGTCTCAAAACTACTCAAACAGCAGAAGTCAGAGGTGTAAATCCTGGTCCCTCCAGGGTCAGAAAACAGAAAGGAAATCAAGTAAGTTATTCCAGTTCCCAGACTAATACCTATTGTGCATATAATGAAAGCCAGGCCTGTTTGCAGCATTCAAAGGATCAGGCTTGTGTACCAATGCTACAGATTTTCTTCCCAGGGTATGAGTCTTGATCAATTTTATTTGCACTACCTGATATGCACATATAATTTACTCACTGGGGTGTTTTGATAATATGATGTAGTAGCTTTAATGATTACCAGCTCATTCACTATAATACTTTCCTATGACAATGGAATTACCATTTTAAAAAAATGAAATAAAGTAAAAAGAATCAGGGAACAAAGTAAAAACGTGTTTTAAAAATAAACAGAACATATACCATAGTTACTCACCTGTAGCAGGTGTTCTCCATGAATAGCAGGAAAAGTCCTAATGTATGGGGGTGACATCACTGACGGAGCCTCGCACGGAATGCTCCCCAACTTACAAAGGAAGCTTTTGGGAGGTACACCACGTATGCACGCCTGCTTTCTCTGTCTGCCGTGGTGCCAAATTCTCCAGTATAACAACATAGCGGGCATCAAAAAGACAACTCCCCGGGGAGGTGGGAGGGGTTTGAGGACTTATTCCTGCTATTCACGGAGAACACCTGCTACAGGTAACTACTCTTTCTCTGTGAACAAGAAGGAAATAAATCCCCACATATGGGACTCCCAAACTACAGGCTACCGGAACAGAAGGAGAAATTGCCCAACCGGGCATTGAGCACTGGAGAAGCCAGGAAGACCAGAGAGGTAGTCCCACCGAGGAACTCATCTGATGCAGTATCCACAGTTGACATAAACTAAGGGAATTTTAGCAGGTAGCCTGGAAGGACAGAAGTGTCGGTGGGCAGTTATTGACTCTCAAGAACCAAAATAATGCCGGAGCACGGCCTGGCCAAAATTGTTGTCCCATCGGAAATCCCCATCCAGACAGTAGTGGACTGCGAAGGTGTGGACTGACGACCATGTCGCAGCCCTGCAGATTTCCTCTGCAGAGACAGAACGGAGGTTGGCTACCGATATAGCCATTTGCATGGACACTGTGAGCTGTGACATAACCTTCAAGGTTCAGACCAGCCAAGGAATATGCATGGGCGATGGAATCTGTGAGCCAGAGGGATAGTGTACGCTTCAAAATGGTAACAGCCGGCCTATTGGGATCGAAGGAGATGAATAGCTGGGGGGATTGACGGTGTGCCTTTATACGCTCCAGGTAGAAGGCTAATGCATGCATGCAATCCAGCATGTGCAACGCTGTCTCACTGTGAGTGGCGTGAGGCTGGGGAAAGATGGTTGGAAGGACGATAGACTGGTTGAGGCGAAAGGCCGAGACCAGCTTTGGCAGAAAACGGGTGTGCGTGCAGAGCAACACCTGGTTCTGATGAAACCCAGTGTATGAAGGGTGTGCGATCAGAGCCTGAAGCACACTAACATGTCGCGCTGATATGGTGGCCAGCAGAAAGAGGATCTTCCAGTTGAAGTACTTCAGAGAATAGGTATCCAGATGCTCAGTAGGAGCCCACACGAGTTCACCGAGTATCGTGTTCACATCCCAAGTGATTGGGGGGGGGGGGCTTGACTGGAGGCTTCGAAAGAAACAGGTGCAGCATGAATTGGCCTACCAGAGGATGTGCCGACATGGGTTTCCCCCCACAGCAACAATGGAACGCTCCTACTGTGCTGAGATGAAAACGCACCGAATTGAACTTGACCCCAGAATTGGAGAGGTGCAAGAGGTACTCCATCAGCTGGTTCACGGGGCAGCTAAAGGAGTCCCGCGCCTGATCAGCATACCAGATGGCAAACTACCGCCACTTGAACACATAGGCCTTATGCATCAAATCCTTGCGGGACACCAGTAGGACCTTGGTTATGCCTTCAAGGAGAGTGAGCTCCTCAAGGGCTAACCTCTGAGCATGCACGCCATGAGTGCCACAGAGCAGATGCTGGGATGCAACAAGGAGCCGTTCTGCGTGATGAGGTCCGGGTCAGAGCCCAGGTGAAGAGGCTCCACCTGCAAGAGCTGCAGCAGTAGCAGGAACCTTGGTTGCAGAGGCCAGTAGGGAGCAATTGGAATCATGGATCCCCCTTGGCCTGAAGCTTCAGGAGCATCTTCGCAATGAGCAGTATCGGGAGTAGGCATAAAGCATGCCTTCCCCCCAGTGGAGAAAGAAGGCATTCAGGGCCAGATGATTGCTGGCTGGCCTCTGAGAGCAGAACCGAGTTATATGGGCATTCTGTGCTGTATTGAAGCAGTCCACCTCAGGGGTGCCCCACTACTGGAAGATCTGGTCTACCACTTCCCTCTTGAGGTTTCATTCATGTGGCTGAAGTGATCTGCCAAGCCATTGTTCTTGCCAGGCAAATATGTTGCACTGAGGTCTATGCCATGGAGTAGGGTGAATTTCCAGAGGTGAACGGCCTCCCAACACAGGAGTTATGAGCCCGTGCCCCCCTGCTTGTTCACACAGAACATGACCACCTGGTTGTCTGTCTGGATCACAATCATCTGATTCACCAGGTGTGCCCAAAAGGCACGGAGAGTATTTGCAATGGCCCGGAGCTTGAGGAAGTTGATCTGATGGAGGCACTCACTCTTGGACTACAGACCCTGGGTGTGGAGACCATCCAGGTGCATGGCTCAGACAAGCTTGTAGGCATCTGTTGTGAGGAGTCCATGGGGCAGCTAAAAGGGTCCAGCTGGTTGGAACAGGAGGCCCTGATGCAGGTTCTCAGGCACGAGCCACCATTCCAGGGACTGCACGAGTGGTGCCATGACCACAACCCTGTCTTGCAGGCGGTCTGAGGCCTTCTGCCATTGCATTTACAAGGTCCATTGAGCCTGCCCTCATGCAGAGGTGAACCTGGGGGGTGACATGCACTGTGGCTGCCATTTTTCCCGAGGGCTCTCAGCAGTCCACAGACCGTGGTGTAGCGCTGGCACTGTATCACGCCCACCACCTCAATAAGATGCTACAGTCTGCTGGCAGAAATGCTCTCGCCCAAGTGGCATTGAGGAGGGCCCCGATGAACTCCAGCTGCTGCACCAGCTGGATGTGGGATTTCGGATAGTTGATAATGACGCCAAGTTCTTCGAGCACCTGAATGGTTAGCTTGGTGGACTGCCATACACTGGCTGGCTTGGGGTCCTTTACGAGCCAGTTGTCCAGATACAGGAAGACAAAGACCTTCTGTATCCAGAAAAGAGCAGCCACGACCGTCAGGCACTATGTAAAGAACCCGGAGACTGCAGCCAACCAGAAGGGTAGCACCCGATATTGATAGTACTGGCCACCCAGCACAAACTGAATGTACTGTCTGTGTCATGGGTGGATTGTAATATGAGCACACACATCCTTCATATCCAAGAAGCATAACCAGTCGTCTTGGAGGAAGAACAGGAGCAGCATCCCCAACGAGACCATCTTTAACTGTTTGCACATCAGGAACCGGTTGAGGTTTTGCAGATCCAGAATGCAGTGGAACCCACCGGTCTTTTAGGCAGTACTGAGATCAGGAGAAAGCCCCTGATCTTAGTACTGCCTCTGATGCAGAGGACGAAGAGGATAAAGGCTTCAGGTAATCAACCCCTCCCCTGATGCAGCAAAACCAACACTAAACAAACACAAAATGACAGCAGATGAAGACCATACAGCCTATCCAGTCTGTCCACCTATACCAGCTACCAAGCTCTATAGTCGTCTCCTCTCCCTTAGAGACCTACAGATATACAACAGGAAAATGAAACCTCATATTTACTGTAAGCATTTAAAATGCTTTTTTCTAACAACATTATGTCAAAACCTGGACAGTCAACCACCAGCCCACACGGCCTTTCAATCCATTCACACAAAGATTAGATGCAGGGAAGAATTCAGCTTCAACTTCTATACGAAGACAGCCTCTTTCCTCACCCCCCTACTCCTTCTCCCTCCCCTATGCACTAAACAGCACAAAATCCATTTTGGTCACTTTATTAAATGAGATATTAAATAGTTTTAAGTTCAACTACTAAACAGCACTTTGAATGGTGAAAACACATAGTATATTTTCATATTTGAATTTTTGTTCTCTTTAAACACACAATTCCAGTCCTTAGATATATTACAAAAAGCCTTGTAGGAAGAGGTGACCCCTTTTCTACAGTACGTCAGATATTTAATACAGAACTAAAAAGCTTCTAACAGAAACAAAGGCAAATCTTCACAGCTGTATGATTTCAGCAGCCAATGCTGGTGGATGGGATCAGAACATTACTGGACAACTGGGACAAAACATACACAGTGTCACAATACTAAGCAAAAAACAATTTACATCCAAGGTAATAAACAGGTTACAAAAATGTGGAGAATTTAGCAGGCAAAACTGCAGGACAAGCAACATTTTAACTGCCATTTCTTTTAAGCCATTGCAACTAGTTCAAACATCTAAAAATATAAAAGTGAGCCTTTTCATATCTGTACTGATTTTATTTTCCGACCTTAAATATTTGTTAAAGCTTGATGTAATACTTAAAAAGTACAGAGAATGCAGCTAAAATATCTACTGAAAATAGCTTATGCTAAGTAGTCCACGTTTTACCTCCATGTTTTAGATTTCAGCTAAACCCTCCATTTCTTTTCTGGTCATTCCTGTTACCCATAGTAGAAAATGTGCCTTTAAAATGTTGTCCAAAATGTGCATATCTAAATCGAGGAATTCAGTAAGTTACAGACCCTTGGTTTTCAAAATCCGTTGACCTTGTTTCTCAAGGGCAATTGTTGCTTTAAAGAGCATGTTACCTTACACTGCCTATAAAGGAACTATCGTCATCTTCCCAAGAACAAAATTAAATATATCTGATTAATTACATGCGTGACAAAATCTTAAAAAACCTCACCAAGGATATTTTGCTTTAGTATTTTTTATGGCTTCTAAGAGGGGTGGAATTTTTAATGAAGCACTTTTTTGTTAGTACTAAACAGACACTTTGTAAGCACAAGCCACTATTCACACTGGAAGTTAATAGGTAATAGTTTGAAACAATTTTTCCCCCATTGGGGGTGAAATATAAATATATCACCTCCAGAAACATACAATTAAAGAATTTAAAACAACTTCAAATTGCATCACTTAAAGACCCCAGTATTGCATGGTCATTTTTCAATTTTTCCTGTTAAACTTTCTTTTCATAACCCATTTACCCTTCCAACTCGTCTGAGAGCTATCATTTTAAAAGACATTCCAATATCAAATGATTTGCGTAAGAAAGTTTTCTCTTTACAAAATGGGATATATTACAAAACAAATTAGAAAAAGAATGATCAATCTCTTTTTTTCTAAATATATTTCCTGTCTAGTTAAAAAAAAAACTGCTTGTGCTAACTCTGCCCCACGTACCACAGAAAGCATTCTAGCTTGAAAGTATAAAAGCCGATACAAGAAAAAAAGCTCTCGATACAAGATATAGAAGCTTGCTCCACTCTGTAGTGCATGATTACTCAGTTTCATGGCCAAAGAACTCCAAGGAAAAGCGGGTGCCCACATGAAGTGTAATTAATCAGAATTTAGCTCAGTTTTCGATCAGTCAGCAAATAAACTGGAAAGACTGAAAAGTCAGGCTCATCTGTATGAATGCAGGAATTATTATACGATTGTAGCTGTACTCTAGATTGCTGCTGCACTACATGCCTCTTTCCAACATCTTTAAAATCAGCATAAAATGCTTGCTAGTTTTATGCCAGTTATTTAAAAACTGGAACTCTAACAACCGCTGAAGAGGCACACAGAGGAGAATTGCATGAAGGACAAAACCTATAATCTTAGATGTTTGTCAGTAATTATTCCACAACAAAAAACGCAAAGTGTGGCAAAAAGATGGGGAAAAATTAACATGCATTCTCCTCTCAGAACATTAAGGCTATGTATACAGTTTTACAAAACGCCTGACTAGCTGTAGGACAGTAATATTGAAGAATATTGCACACCGTTCTATGTTAAGGTCATCCTCAGCTCCCAAGTTCTATTTAAAAGAGAATTTATGGGTCTAAGCAACACTTTTGGTTTCCTTCACCTGAAAGGCAAAGTCTTTTCCTTCTTCATGTCAAAGAAGAGCATAGAACAGTATCCCAGAATCTGAGGAATCAATTCTAAGAACTCATCTGTCCAAAAGGGAACACATGGAAGCAACATGCTCTTGGTATAAAAAAAAATAAAAATTACACACTAGTGTCCCAAAAATGAGCAGAAAACTTGAAAGAGCTACAAGTTTTGTTAGGACCATGAAACCATATCGAAGACTTTAACAGATTCACAGCCAGGGCAAACAGCGACAATGTCATTTTAAGATGGTTTATATTAAGAGGAGGAAAGAGAAAACCACAAAGTGATGATGTATGTATGAAGGGCTATTTTTCAAAACCTTGTGGTTACTATTAGAATAATCTACTTCAAATAATTTAGGAAACACATTTTAAACATATAGAGGGGAGGAGTATAAACAAACTAAAGCAATGTGCTTAAATTTATTGAAATCCCAACCAGATAATTTTTCAATAGGGTTAACCATGGAGTGCTGTACACCTTTACAAGGTGGGGTGGTAAGGAGAAAACATCTGCCAAAAATCACTTCTTTCTTGCAGATGACAGCACCAAGAATTTGCTGTTCTGCAACTAGTTTGCCAGGACCTTCTTGTTCAGCGTGCACCAGTAAGAGGAGAATTGCACATGCAAGCCCAAATAAAGTACAAAGGGATGGAGAAACCAGAAGTTACCTTAACTTAGGAAGCACAGGTTTGTAGAGGGGCATTGTAAGATTTGTGTTAGAAATCTGTTAATGTTACAGAAAAATTGAAGTGAACATCTTATTGCAAACACAAACCAATTCTATAAAATGCATAGTAATACCATCGCCAAATTAGATTTTGTAATGTCTTGCATATTAAACACCGATTTCACCTAAGCACACCTCTAGAATAAAAATGTCTATTATTTTCCGACTTTCATCTACTGAATACTGAAAACCCTCTATATCAGATTTAAACGTAGCGGAAATATCCAGTTGGTGTGCTTGTGCTTCTAAGTGACTATATATGCATCAGATCCATTGATTCAGACTGAATTCCACTCATGTAAGATGGATATACTTATGTCTGATCTATCCCTCCTACGTGCTGTTATTCCAAAAGGTTTCCATGCTATGAAGCAGAGTAGTGTGCATCTTATGCCTCTATTGCTGGGGAAGGCAACTTTCCAAGCCATTCAGAAGGGTAAACAGTGATTTATTTGGGTATATTGGTGTTTTGAAAACTGTATTTTCTCAGTCTGGCTAGATGTATTCATGGAGTTCCAGAATGTGCCTATTTAACTGTATTTAAGGTAGGTGCTTCTGGGGAGCACATGTTGGACGAGATCTGAAATTTCTACTCATGCAAAAAGCAGTCTACAAGTATAGGTACTTTGTTCTCTTGGCAATTTTCAAAGGTTATGTAGATGTAAATCAAAGTCCACAGGTAAAAATTACCAAAGCAGTTTGAAAACCGCTCCTTTTAAATTACCTTTGACTTATGCTCAGAATGAACAGCATGTTTGAAGGTGAAATGAATTTTTACTAATTTTGCTTAGCTTTGGGTCTTTTAGTTTACTCCTGCTCTATCAGAAGTATCCTCCACTTGAGCTAGTGTCATAAGCCTTCCTTCACAAATATCCAACTTCTCCCTCCTTTTTATAAACCTCCCCCGCCCTCCCCCTATCTAGCTCAGTCACCACAATAGTCCTAGGGTCGGGCCCATAGTTAGTTCAATTGTTTAGCTTTGAGTACCCAGCATTTTGCCACTCCCACAAGCCACTGCCCTAAGCGACTGCCTGGTTTGCCTGACAGTTGGGCCCACCCTTGGCCAGATGTGAGAGCCCATGGCTCCATTTGAAAGCCAGTTCACATGTGACCAAAAACTAGTCATTAGAGGATCAGTGCAGTATGATGGCTAGCACTCCAAAATGGCTATGGGCACTGTCCAGTACCCCAAGGTGATCCGAGAAGCAGACCTTAGAATAGCTCCTGTAATCAATGGGTGGGCAAATCAATTCTCCAGTGTCACTAATCAAGTTTTCAGTATAACCCTGATGACTATGCAAGAGATTTGCATACTGCATCTAATATATGCAAATCTCCCTTATACAGTCATCAGAATTATCCTGAAAATCTGATTGGTTGGTGGAACCTCAAGGGCTAGAATTGTCCAACCCTGATTTTACATACAGGGAATATCATACTACAAATTGAAGGTCTCTGGACTAATAAACCTTCATTTCCCAATGACATGATGTAATTTAGCCCATTTATTCCCTTGTGTGTATGTCAAGGTTATTATATATGAAAGTTATATTCATGTATGTATTCTAAAATCAGACAGCAAAAAAACCAAACTTTATTGAATAAGGCTCTTAATCAGCTACCCTATATATCCTAATGCCATCTTCAAGAGTATTCAACAGATTTTTAACAACATTGCAAACTCTTCCCCATTTTAGGAATTATATACTATTGGTAAAGTAAGAAAAACGCCTTGAACATAGGCACTTCGTGTATTCGCTGGATGAGCGGCTCTTCCTGGCAAGTTGTACTTCCCTAGGCAGTGTGTATTAGCTGAAACATTTTCCTGGTCATCATGAGAGCACCAGATGGTAAATCTGTGGAACATATGCCGAGGCATTTTTTTGTTAGCATGTCTAAAAACCTGGAGAGTTACATTTATCACCCTGCATCTACTTTGTAGCATGGGTCAATTTAGCAGACACATGGACTTGAATGTCTCTAGGTAGATGTGATCAAGATGAATTTTTTTGGTCACCCAACCACTATTATTGATGTGCATCAAATCATTTTAGTAAAAGACTGTGCTAGCACAACCCAGAGGTTATTGTGAACTGCTGCACGAATGCACTAAATTGATCAGTATGTGCACAGCATTAAGGGATAGATTTACTGAAAGGCGCTAACACGCATTAATGTGTGTTATTTACCACAGGTCCCATTTTATGCAATGCAATCTATTCATTAATAGCTTACATTTTAGTAAATATAGCCTTAAATGCTTTTCATGTGGCTTAATGCTGGTAATTTTAATTAATTCCTAAAAAGTCTGATGTGGTTTGTGGGTCACGCTGAAGGTTCAGAATACCTCTGCAGCAACTTCTGTTGCCGATAAAATCATCACTTTTTGTAACAATCATCTGTGCTGTGCTCCTCCCATTAGCTTGGGTCAGTTACTCTACATCCAGTAAGTGACCCCTCCCAATCTTACACTACGACAAGCTGCTTTTATATACTTTACTATGTACACATTACACACACATATACATGCAAGATTTTGCTTTCCTTTTCGCAATGCTTGGATGACTGCTGAAAAAGGCAGGTACACAGGCTCTGAAGGGGATGCCAATGGAGCTGGTACTGTTTGGGGACAAGCTTGTTTTCACTGAAAACATTTTGATCTCTCCTGCACTCAAAGTGTGTAAGAATATTCCAAGAAACAACACTCAAAACATGACAGGGAGAAATGGTATGTTCCATAAAAAAAATAAACAAAAACAAAAACCAAAAAATGTAAAACTCAAAGTCTGCAAAACTTATGCAGAATACAGTTTGGCAGTTAAAGGGGAGACAACAAACCGTTCATACAGTTGAGTTCTGTGAAGCCATTGATTCCTAAAAAAATAAAAAGGTCTTTCTTTGATTTTATCAATCTTTTAATGCAACCCCACTGCCCCTTTATTTCCCTTGGGAAGGTCCCGCATGTTTGCTTCTCATGGAAGGTGGTGCACGCTGCAATGGTGGAGGCTGCATGCCTCCAGCCACAGTCTGGTACATTCCCCTCATATCAATCTGAGGGTAACTGGAGGGATTCATTATCAAGTTTGGAGGCTTTGGCATCATGAGGCGGCTCAGTGCTGCTTGCTGATAAGCCATTTGCTGCTGCTGCTGCTGTTGTTGCTGCTGCTGTTGATTGAACTGCTGCTGTAGTCTTCTGCCCATAAGTATCCTCTGAACGCAACTGATCAACTGCAGAGAAAAGTGTCACAATTACAGAAATAACCATTGATGACCAAGTTAAAGAGAAGTGCACATACAAGAAAGATTTGAAGCATAGCAGAACACCGATTTCATGAGCATGTTCTAATTTGAAAAGTGAAGTGGCCTAATGTGCGCAGTGGCAGGCTGGGAACCAAGAGACCAGAGTTCAAAATCCTGCTGACACTTGTGACCATGTACAAGCAACTTACACCCAAATTAGAGGTTAATTTTATAATATGGTGCCTAAGCAGGAAAGGCACATAGGTGCACACATTTCATCTATTTTAAGAAAGACTACTTCTTATAAAAACAGCTGCATCTGTTGCTATCAAGAAGCTCCCATACAAAGTCAGTCTGAAGGAGGTATAGCTTTATATGTGCTGGTAAGAATTAGCACATGTGCATGTAACATATATGCATGGGTTGATCCACCCTAACACCATCCTCAAGAGCGCCACAGTATGAAGTGTTAATGCACACTTTAGTTCGTGTGCACTACCAAGCAATTTTAATACAGCCTACTTACAAGGTGTGATCAAAATGTATTGAAACTTGTACAATAACACAAGTATTATAACTCTGAGTTATTGCATTCGGTCTCCTTCAAAGTAGTCCCCTTCCGATAAAACCCATTTCCTCCAGCGTTCCTGCCACTGCTGAAAACAATTTTGAAATGCCTCTTTCATTATGCTGGGAAGCAGCTGTGTTGAATTTTGCTTAATGATCTCCAAGTCGTCAAATCTCCTTCCTTTCAGTGGTAATTTCAGTTCTGGAAACAAGAAAATGTCACAGGATGCGAGGTCAGGTGAGTACAGAGGCTGACGGTCTTGCTTGATTTGGTGTTTAGCCAAGAACTGCTGGACAAGATGTGATGCGTGTGCTGGGGCGTTATCATGATGAAGCAACCATTCACCATTCCTGTGCAATTTTGGCCTCTTATGATGAACTGCATCTCTCAAACAAGTCAGAACTTGGACATAGTACTCCTTATTGATGGTATGGCCTTTTGGAACATACTCATGATGACCCTGGTAATCAAAGAAAACAGAGTATGACCTTAACATTGCTCCTCACCTGACGGGCTTTCTTGGGTCTGGGAGAGTTTGGAGTCTTCCATTGTGGAGAATGAGCCTTAGTTTCCAGGTCATAACCATAAACCCATGATTCATCACCAGTAATAATCTTTTTGATGAAATCTGAGTTATTTTCAACGCATTCCAACATCTCCCTGACTGCAGACAGTCGATCTTCTTTTTGGTCAGGGGACAGGAGTTTCGGTATGAATTTTGCAGATACACATCTCATCCCCAAATCGACAATAAGAATGGATTATATCAATCCGAAACTGATGTCCATGTCCTCAGCAAGCTCCCTGATAGTCAATCAAAGATTTGAGCGTATTGCGGCATGCACTTCTTCAACTCTGTCTTCATTCCTGCTCGTAGATGACCTTCCAGAATGTTCGTCGCTGTCCATACTTTGGTGGCCCTCTTGGAAATGTTTGTACCAGTCAAAAATTTGAGCTTGACTCATGCATTCATCGCCTTACATTTACTGTAACTTGTCATAAGTCTCTTTGCACAAATCTCCAAGTTTCTGGCAGAATTTAATGCAAATTTGCTGCTTAAATTTTTCACTCATCGTAAATCTGACAAACTGCTTTTACACGATACCAAACATCACGTGATTTAAAAAAGTAAAGGTGTGCTGCAACCATGCTACACCCTGCACATGCAGAGCACATAACTAGGTCACTGCATGCTTAATGGCATCATGGTGCGATGAACTGTTACATAGCTACACAAGTCTTGATTCTTTTTGATCACACCTTGTATGTGTGCAGAAAGTTGTCCTGCATGTATAGGTAGCTTATAAAATTATTCCCCTTAAATTGCTACGTTGTTTAGGGCAGGGATTAATGCACCTGCATGTAATTTGTTGTACAATGCCATATAAATGGCTAAATAAAAAACTATTAGGATCTAATTTATTAAAGCTTGCTTCCCATCCTATATCCTGACACTAAACCTATCAAGCTTTAAGTGTTTAACTAGTGCTGAACCTCTAACTTCTTGTAGTAGTTGAGCTGTATAATCAATGTACATAATTTAAATTGCTGAAATGAATGTTTTTGCTATACAAAGAACAGCAGTGCCTCTATTTACTTGAATTAAACATTGGCATTTACAATATGTTTTAACTACCTTAGGGGAAAAAAAAGACTAGCTAGTATGTCAAAGCATGTAAAAAATAAAGATTTTTTACCACTCTGAATAATAACATTCTGCTTCAATTATTCAGTGACTGCAGAGTAGAAAGGGAAGAAAAGGAAAGAGGTCCATAAAATAATATTTAAACATCAGAAAAAGAAAGTAGAGGCAGAGAGAGAAAGTAGGCGGCAAGCAGGAAAGTGTAGTAACTCACCTGTAACAGGTGATCTCCGGGAACAGCAGGAGTCAGTCTTCACAGATGGGTATCGTCAGTACTGACGGAGCCCACGAGGGAACGCTCCCCAGTGTCCAATAGGAGAGCTTTTGGAAGACTCCACTGCACCTGCGCCGCTACCTTCCCACCTTCCTCACAGTTCTCTTCAGTTGTGTTTGTAGGTGAGAGGTAGAGGAAAGAAATTGTACCCAGCTCCTCCGAGGGAGGAGGGTGGGATGTAAAGACTGATTCCTGTTGTTCCCAGAGATCACCTGTTGCAGGTGAGAAACTATGCTATCTCCAAGAACAAGCAGGAATGCAGTCTTCACAGATGAGACTCACTAGCTCTCAAGCACAGTAGTGAGCCGCAAAGCTGTGAAGAGAGGACCCTAGGTGGCTGCTTGACAGATCTCCTATATGGAGACAGAACGGAGGTTGGCGACAGATGTCGCCATGGCTCTGACATTGTGAGCGGTAACATGACCCTCAAGGGAGACCAGTCTGATCATAGGCTAGCAAGATGCAGCTGGCAAACTAATTAGATAGGGTGTGCTTAGACACCGGAAGACCTGAGTGGCTGGGGTCAAAGGAAACAAACAGAGGATTTCCTAAAATCCTTAGTTCTATGTAAATAGAAAGAAAGAGCACACTTGCAATCTAAGGTATGTAGTGCTGCCTCAGTCTTGGAGGTATGCGGCCGGAGAAAAAATACCAGTAGCATTACTGACTGGTTGAGATGAAAAGTGGAAACTACTTTTGGAAGGAAATGCAAATGAGTTTGCAGAAGCAACTTGTCATGGTGGAACTGAGTGTAAAGAAGATCTGCCACGAAAGCTTGTAGCTCACTGATGCGCTGAGCTGAAGTGAGGGCAATGAGGAAGATTACCTTCCATGATAGAAATTTTAGAGGCATGGTAGCCAGGGGCTCAAACAGAGCCTTGGTAAGTTGGGCTAGGATCACATTAAGGTCCCAGGCCGCTGGTGGTGGGCTGATTGGAGGCTTGGAAAGCAGAAGACCATGCATGAATCGCTGCACCAGGGGGTGCGAGGAAAAAGAAAGTTTATCTTGAAGTTTATGATAGGCTGCAATAGCACTTAAATGAACTCTTACAGAGTTAGCCTTGAGTCCTGTGGAGGACAAGTGGAGAAGATATTGTAGAATAAGCTACATTGGGCAATCGGATGGGTTCACTTGCTTGGTGGTACACCAAAGAGAGAACCGATGCCACTTGAAGGCATAAAAACGCCTGGTAGAAGATTTGCGAGAAGCAAGCAGGATAGCGTAGTTACTCACCTGTAAAGCACAGTTACTTACCTGTAACAGGTGATCTCTGGGAACAGCAGGAATAAGTCTTCACATATGGGTACGTCGGTACCGACGGAGCCTGCGCGGGAACGCTCCCCAGCTTCCCAAAAAGGAAAGCTTTTGGGAGCATCCCACTGCGCCCTGCCTTCCCGCCTTTCCTGACCAGCTCTCCTCAGTTCGAGTTTAAAGCTGAGACAATAGAGAGAGAGAGAGAGAGGAAAGGAAAGACAGAAAAAAGGTACAACTCCTAGGGGAGGTGGGAGGGTTGTGAAGACTTATTCCTGCTGTTCCCAGAGATCACCTGTTACAGGTAAGTAACTGTGCTATCTCCAGGAACAAGCAGGAATGAGTCTTCACATATGGGGACTCCCTAGCTAAGATGCCTGGGAGATCCCCAAGGATATGAGACCCTGGGAAGGGTCCAGGTCCTCCTATGGATCTCAGGCATCCATTCAGGGAAAGAGGGTAGGAGTTGTTTAAGAATGGAACAGGTGTTTGAGGACAGCCTGACCAAACAAGGCATCCCGGCGGGAGTCCTTGTCCAAGCAGTAATGGGCTGTGAAGGTATGAACCGAGGCCCAGGTGGCTGCTCGACAGATCTGGTCGATGGACACAGAGTTTAGATGAGCCATAGAGGTGGCCATGGCCCTCACATTATGAGCTGTGACATGGCTCTCCAGAGTAAGGTTCTTACTCTGGTGGGCGAAAGAAATACACTGAGCAATCCAATTGGACAGTGTTCTCTTAGAGACTAGAAGTCCTAAATGAGAAGGATCAAAAGCAACAAAAAGCTGGGAAGACTTTCTATGTTGCTGTGTCCTTTGCAAGTAAAAAGCAAGAGCTCTTTTACAATCCAGAGTATGAAGGCTCTTCTCTGCACTTGATGCATGAGGAGCTGGAAAAAAGACAGGTAAATATACCTCCTGATTAAGATGGAAAGGTGAAACCACTTTAGGCATAAAGTGTGGATTTGTCCTAAGGACCACCTTGTCATGATGGAACCTTGTATAAGGTGGATTAGCCACTAAGACCTGCAATTCACTGATGCGGCGAGCTGAAGTGACTGCAATGAGGAAAATAACCTTCCAGGAAAGGAATTTCAAGGAGGTAGTGGCTAAGGGTTCAAAGGGTGGCTTCATAAGCTGACCAAGAACCAAATTTAAGTCCCATGCCACCGGAGGAAGCCTAATGGGAGGTTTAGTTAAAGTTAGGCCTCTCATGAATCTTGCAATGAGAGGATGAGAGGAAATAGGTTGTCCATTGATGGGCTTAAGGGATGCTGCAATAGCACTCAAATGGACTCTTACTGAATTTGTCTTAAGTCCTGCATTGGAAAGATGCAGGAGATAGTCTAAGAGAGAATGCAAAGGTAGTGCTAGAGGGTCAAGACCCTTTTCAGCACACCAAATGGAAAATCTTTTCCATTTAAAAGCATAGGAACGCCTGGTGGAAGATTTTCTAGAAACATGGAGGATATCTTTCACTTGCTGAGAAAGATTCAAGCCTTGAAGGTCTAGGCCTTCAGTAACCAAGCTCTGAGGTGAAGGGACTTGGGCTTTGGGTGCCACAAAGTCCCTTCCTCCTGGGATAGGAGGTCTGGAGCAGCTCCCAAGTCCAGGGAGGGGGCTTGGGAGAGATGTAGAAGTAGAGGGTACCACACTTGGCGTGGCCAGCGTGGAGCTATGAGGATCATAGATCCTTGATCCCTCTGGAGTTTGAACAGAGTCTTGGGAATCAAGGGAATGGGTGGAAAGGCATACAGGAAGCCCTGACCCCAATGAAGGAGGAAGGCATCCTTGGCCTGAACTCCCTGACACGGAATTCTGGAACAGAACCGGGGAAGTTTGGCATTCCACGGACTTGCAAAGAGGTCTATGTCTGGGGTTCCCCATTCTTGGAAGATTCTGAGTACCTGATCCATGTGCAGGGACCATTCGTGTGGAAGCAGAACTTGACTGAGTCTGTCTGCCCAAGAGTTTTGGACTCCTGGGAGGTAAACTGCCAGGAGATGGATTTGATGCTCTCTGGAGAAGGCCCATAATCTTAAAGCTTCGTTGCAAAGCGACAGAGAGCCAGTTCCTCCTTGCTTGTTTATGTAAAACATGGCTACTTGACTGTCCGTATGAATGAGGACTGTCTGGTAGCTGAGGAGGGTATGAAAGACCTTGAGAGCTAGAAAAACTGCTCGAAGCTCCAAGTGGTTGATATGAAGAGCGGTCTCCTGTGGGGACCAAGTTCCCTGAGTGGAGAGGTCTTGTAGATGGGCTCCCCAACCTGTTTGGGAGGCATCTGTTGTGAGGGTTGCTTGGGGCAACAGCTGTTGGAAGGGGGACCCCAACAACAAATTTTGAGTGGACATCCACCATTGGAGAGACCAAAAGAGACGTTTGGAGGTTGCTATTTGGTCTGAGAGAGCTCCTGTAGCTTGAGTCCACTGGGTGGACAAGGTCCATTGAGCTGCTCTCATGTGTAGGCGAGCATAGGGTACCACATGCACTGTGGAAGCCATGTGGCCTAGCAGTTGTAGCATCTCCCGGGCAGTTAAGTGGCTCCTTGACTGAATCTGGGAGGCTAACTGTACTAGACGTTGGCAACGGGCCTGAGGAAGGTAGGCCCTTGCAGTCGTGGTATCCAACCAGGCCCCTATGAATTCTAGGGACTGAGTAGGGGTAAGCTGAGACTTTGGGAGATTTACCACAAGTCCCAGATACTGCAGAATGCGCCTTGTGCGGTCCAGGGAAATCTGGGCCTCTGACTGAGATGGAGCTCGGATGAGCCAGTCGTCCAGGTATGGGAATACAAAGATTCCCAGAGTGCGTAGAAAGGCAGCTACTACTGCCATGCATTTGGTGAACACTCTTGGAGCAGAGGCCAGACCAAAGGAAAGCACTCTGTATTGGTAATGTTTTTCTTGGAAAAGAAAACATAGAAACCTTCTGTGAGATGGATGGATGAGGACATGGGTGTACGCATCCTTGAGATCTAGAGAACAAAGCCAATCCTGACTTTGAAGGTATCGAAGGAGAGTGCCTAGAGAAAGCATCTTGAACTTCTCCTTGCATAGAAATTTGTTCAATTCTCTGAGATCTAGAATGGGTCTGTATCCCCCTGTCTTCTTTGGAATGAGAAAATAGGGGGAGTAGAACCCTGACCCTTGTTGAAGAAGAGGAACTTCTTCTATTGCCCCTTGGGCAAGAAGGGTAGTTATCTCCTGACCTAGAAGGTCGAGAAGAGATTTGGGAGAATTGAAGTGTCTCACCATGGTGTGAGGAGGAAGGTCTGAGAAATGAAGTTCTCGTGTGCATAGTCTGTTTTAGTTTGCTTTTCTCTGATCAGAGAAGAGCAGTGCTATTACAGAGCTCTGCTAGAGAGTGGATATTTGCCTCCTGTGACACTTTGCTGTGAGTTCTAGCGGTTATTTAATTATTTATTGTTTGTCTAACTGTTTATCTAATTATTTATTGTTTGTCTTAGTGGTGTGCTAGTTCAGCCTTCTCAGCTGTACTTACCTTGCATCTCTCAACTAACTGGGCTTTGTGTGGTAGCCAGGTTAACTGTTCATTTTAAATTAAATCTCTCTCCCCAGAACCTGCTGTGTGTTAAACTTTTTTCCTGTCCTAGCCTGCCTGAGTAAATCCTCCCCCTCCCCCCCCCCGCTGAGGTATTGTGTAGCCTTCTTCTTGTTTCCTCCACGTGTGCATAGTCTGTTTTAGTTTGCTTTTCTCTGATCAGAGAAGAGCAGTTCTTTTACAGAGCTCTGCTAGAGAGTGGATATTTGCCTCCTGTGACACTTTGCTGTGAGTTCTAGCTGTTTATTTAATTATTTATTGTTTGTCTTAGTGGTGTGCTATTTCAGCCTTCTCAGCTGTACTTACCTTGCCTCTCTCAACTAACTGGGCTTTGTGTGGTACCCCCCTCCCCCCTGCTGAGGGTTCAGGACAGGGTACCTTGTAACTGCCCTCTTTAATAGGACTTATCTCCCTCCCTCCCTCCCCGGCACCCACCCACCCCTGGGGTAATTGTAGTTTTATAGGTACTTGCACATCTTAGAGGAAAGGGGCTGCTCTCAGGTGCAGCTCTTTATCCAAATCAGTCATACACGGAGGACCTGAGATTAATTAATTAAGCTTCAGGTACACAGGGTGTATTAGGGGTATTAGATACACTTTTATTAGTATAAGCATCTACACCAATCCTTATTATATACAGAGTTTAAAAGACCTAAACACAAGCTTTAAACTAAGATGCAGAGAGAAGTCCAGCAGCGAGATGGGGGTTCTCCGGTCTTTTGCATTGAGTGTCACATGTATGATTTTCTCCCAGTTGGTGAGAGGTCTTACCTATGCACTAAGTGCAAGGAGCTCTTTGCTCTCAGGGAACGAATCCGTTCTCTAGAGGCTAGAGTAGCAGACCTGGAAGACATAAGAAAGACAGAAGTACATGGACGAGACCTACAGGGATATAGACCTGAAGTCCCACCTCCAGTCTGGCAGCATCCCTGTCACGTGACAGGAGAGCATCACCCTGGTGTGGCAGGAAGTGATCCTGTAACTAGGACCTGTCCTCCAGGTGATGTAAAACCCTCTCGCACCGAGGACGTTTCTCCAGGGCCATGTCCCCATGAGGGGAGGGTCAGGACAGCTGTTATAGTTGGTGATTCAATCATTAGGAATGTAGATAGCTGGGTGGCTGGTGGACGTGAGGATCGCCTGGTAACATGCCTGCCTGGTGCGAAGGTAGCGGACCTCACGCACCGCCTAGATAGGATCATAGATAGTGCTGGGGAGGAGTCTACTGTCTTGGTACATGTCGGTACCAATGACATAGGAAAATGTGATAGGGAAGTTCTGGAGGCTAAATTTAAGCTTTTAGGTAGGAAGTTGAAATCCAGAACTTCCAGGGTAGCGTTCTCCGAAATGCTTCCTGTTCCACGTGCAGGACCCAAAAGACAGGCAGAGCTCCGGAGTCTCAATGCGTGGATGAGACAATGGTGCAAGGATGAGGGTTTTGTATTTGTTAGGAACTGGGGAACATTCTGGGAAAAGGGGGGGCTCTTCCGAAGGGATGGGCTTCACCTTAATCAGGATGGGACCAGACTGCTGGCATTAACCTTTAAAAAAGAGATAGAGAAGCTTTTAAACTAGAAAATAGGGGAAAGCCGACAGTCACCCAGGAGCGCATGGTTCGGATGAAGGTATCCTTGAAGGATACTACCAAAAGCAGTGAGGTTCCAAAAGGGAGTATAGTAGCCCAAATGCCCTTGAGTAAAGAGCAGACAGAGCATAAAGATTCCAAATTACCCATGCCTACCAATAGCCAGATTAATATTAATAAAATACAGTCTCTAAAATGCTTGTATGCCAATGCTAGAAGTCTAAACAATAAGATGGGAGAGTTAGAATATATAGCACTAAATGAGAGGTTAGATATGATTGCACTCTCAGAGACATGGTGGAAGGAGGATAACCAGTGGGACACTGTGAAACCTGGATACAAACTATATCGTAATGATAGAGCTGATCAAATTGGTGGAGGGGTTGCGCTCTATGTTAGAGAGGGCATTGAGTCAGAAAGGATTAAAGTTTTGCAGGGAACAAAATTTGCTGTAGAATCTCTATGGATTGAAATTCCATGTATGAAGGGGAAGGTGATGGCAGTGGGAGTATACTATCGACCGCCTGGCCAGAATGAACAAATGGATGATGAAATGCTCAAAGAAATCAAGGAAGCTAACAAAAGCCACAACAGAGTAGTAATAATGGGTGATTTCAATTACCCCGGTATCGACTGGGTCAGTGTCACAGCAGGACAAGCTAAAGAGATAAAGTTTCTAGATGAAATAAATGACTGCTTCTTGGAGCAGCTGGTTCATGAACCGACCAGAGGGGAAGCCATACTGGACCTAGTCCTTAGTGGAACGCCAGATCTCGTGCAAGAAATAAGGGTGTTGGGACCACTTGGCAATAGTGATCATAGTATGATCATGTTTGATTTAATTAGTGGAGGACAGATAGTAAAGGAATCCACAGTACTACCTTTTAACTTTCGAAAGGGAGACTATGATAGAATGAGGAATATAGTTAGGAAAAAACTAAAAGGAGCGGTTCCAAAGGTTAAAGGCTTACAGCAAGCTTGGGTGTTATTTAAAAATACTATCCTCGAAGCCCAGACCAGCTGTATTCCATGCAATAAGAAAAGTGGAAGAAAGTCCAAAAAACTGCCAGCATGGTTTAAAGGTGAGGTCAGAGAGGCTGTTGCTGCCAAAAAAGCAACCTTCAGGAAATGGAAAAAAGAGCCAAATGATGAAAACTGGAAACAGCACAAGCACTGGCAAGTTAAATGCAAAGCATTGATAAGGCAGGCAAAGCGGGAATTTGAGAAGAAACTTGCTACGGAAGCAAAAACACGAAATAAAGACTTTTTCAAGTACATTCGTAGCAAAAGGCCTGTGAGAGAGTCAATTGGACCATTAGATGATAGAGGGGTAAAAGGGGCAGTAGGAGGAGACAAGGCAATAGCAGAGAGACTGAATGAATTCTTTGCTTCGGTCTTTACTGAGGAAGTTGTAGGGATGTTACCCAAGACTAAAGTGGTATTTAAAGGTGATACTGCAGAGGAATTGAGAGAAATATCGCTACACCGGGAAGATATATTACAACTATTTGATAAACTGAATAGTAGCAAATCACCTGGACCGGATGGTATACATCCCAGAGTGTTGAAAGAACTGAAATATGAGATTGCAGACCTGCTATTGGTAATCTGTGAACTTTCATTAAAATCATCTGTAATACCTGAAGATTGGAGGGTCACCAACGTAACACCAATTTTTAAAAAGGGTTCCAGGGGTGACCCGGGAAATTACAGACCGGTGAGCCTGACGTCAGTACCGGGGAAAATGGTAGAAACCATCATAAAGAACAAAATTACACAGCATGTAGATAGTCATGGCCTAATGGGAGACAGCCAACATGGCTTTAGACAAGGAAGATCTTGTCTTACTAATCTGATATGTTTTTTTGAAGGTGTGCATAAACAGGTAGACAAAGGTGAGTCGATTGATATAGTGTATCTGGACTTTCAGAAAGCTTTTGACAAGGTCCCCCATCAGAGACTTTTGGCGAAGCTAAAAAGTCATGGGATAGGAGGCAGTGTACTATTGTGGATCGGGAACTGGTTAAAAGATAGAAAGCAGAGGGTAGGGCTAAATGGCCAATATTCCCAATGGAAAAAGGTGAATAGTGGAGTACCCCAGGGATCTGTACTGGGTCCGCTACTTTTTGACATATTCATAAATAACCTGGAAAAGGGAATAACTAGTGAGGTTATCAAAATTGCAGATGACACAAAACTGTTTAAAGTTGTTAAAACCCAAGAGGATTGTGGAAAACTGCAGGAGGATCTGGATAAATTGGAAGACTGGGCATACAAATGGCAGATGAAATTTAATGTGGAGAAGTGCAAAGTTATGCACCTAGGAAAGAACAACCCACACTATAGTTACACGATGCAAGGCTCCACATTAGAAACCACCACCCAGGAAAAAGATTTAGGAGTCATCGTGGATAACATGTTAAAACCCTCCGCCCAGTGTGCAGCGGCGGCCAAGAAAGCAAATAGAATGCTAGGTATCATAAGGAAAGGGATGGAGAATAAAACAAAGGATATTATAATGCCTCTGTATCGCTCCATGGTACGACCGCACCTTGAATATTGTGTGCAATTCTGGCCACCGTATCTTAAAAAGGACATAGCGTTATTAGAAAAAGTACAGAGAAGAGCCACCAAATTGGTGAAGGGGATGGAAGGCTACTCCTATGAAGAGAGGCTAAAAAGGTTAGGGCTCTTTAACCTGGAAAAGAGACAGCTGAGGGGAGATATGATAGAGGTCTATAAATTAATGAATGGAGTGGAACGGATAAATGTGGATCAATTGTTTACGCTATCAGAATATAGAAAGACTAGGGGACATGTAATGAAGCTACAGGGTAAACTATTTAAGACAAATAAGAGAAAATATTTTTTCACTCAACGTGTAATCAAACTCTGGAATCTGTTACCGGAGGATGTAGTAAGGGCTGTTAGTTAGTATAGCTGGGTTTAAGAAAGGTTTGGACAAGTTCCTGGAGGAAAGGTCCATAAACCACTATTAAAAAGGGACCCAGGATATCAATGCTTGACCCAGTACAAGCATTGTGGAACCTGTGTCTTTTGGGGATATTGCTAGGTACGTATGACCTAGATTGGCCACTGTTGGAAACAGGATACTGGGCTTGATGGACCTCGGTCTGACCCAGTATGGCATGTCTTATGTTCTTAAGTTTGTAGCCCTCTCTGATGATGGAGAGGGTCCACTGCTCTGATGTGATTTGCTCCCATCTGGGAGCAAAATGAGCTAACCTTCCTGGAATGGTGAGAGGTTCTGGCTGTTTCAAAGCCAGAAAGGCTAAGTTCTCTAGCATCAAGTCAAAAACCCTGAGGGGGTTGGGACTGCTGAGTTGCAGCAGCAGCTGTAGACTTAGTCCTGGCTTGCTTAGGTTGCTGACGCTTAGTGGTAAAGCGACCTGTAGAAGATTGTTGGCCAGAAGTGGAAGGGAATCTGCCCTTTTTGAAAAAAGACTTTTTAAAAGTCTTTTTCTTGGCAGGAATGGAGGTTGACTTAGAAAATCTATCCAGAGCAGAGTTCTCTGCATCCATTTGAGTGGCTTTTATTTGCCACTCCTTGCCAAATAGATTTTCACCTGTACAGGGCAGATTTCCTAAGCCATCTTGAACCCAGGGTTCTAAATCAGAAGCCTGGAGCCAAGCAATTCTGCGAGCAGCTATGGCAATGCCTGAGGCTCTGCTGGCACCTTCAAAGGAGTCAAAGGCTGCCCTGTTGGAAAACTTTGAAATGTCTTGAGTATGCTTAAGCCAAAGGAGAAATTCCTTCCTTTTGTCCTCTGGAAGAAAAGGGAGGAAAGTGTGCAGCTTTTCTGCAACGTCTTTTAGAAACATACCCATGTAAAGACTATATGAGTTGATTCTGGCAATAAGCATACTAGCTTGGAAGATTTTCCTACCAAAAGCATCCAAGGTTCTGCATTCTCTTCCTGGAGGAGCAGAAGAGTGTCTCTTTGTACTCTTTATCCTCTTCATAGCTGACTGCACCACAATGGAATGGTGAGGAAGCTGAGTTTTTTGAAATCCAGGACAGGGAGGGACACGATACATAGTGTCCAACCTGCGAGAATGAGGAGAGAGAGTGAGAGGCGTCTCCCATAAATCAATCATGTGTTCATAAAGAATCTCATGAATTGGTAAGGTGACTCCTTCTCTAGGAGCCTTAGAGTATCCTAAAATATCAAATTTTTTTGCTCTAGGCTCTGATTCAGAAGTGACTGAAATAGAAAGTCCTTTAGCTACTTCTCTTATGAAGTCTTGAAAATTCAAGTCTTCTGGAGGAGACATTCTTCTTTTTGGAGAAGGCTCTTCAGGAAGGGCTATGGATACTTCAGGATATTCATCCGATGAATCAGAATCACCAGAGGAATCGAAGTACCGTCTGTCAGGGTGCTCTTCCAACGCTCGATACGCGTATCGAGCGGTATCGACATCGGGCATCCTCGGAACCGGATCGGTACCGAGAAATAGCCCTGGACAAGGAACCGCTGCTGCTGGTATCCTGGTCGATGTCGATGCAGTCGGTACCGGTATCGGCGCAGGTGCCGGTACCGGAGCCGATACCGACAACGGAGCTCGTTGCGGTACCGTCGGCGTCGCAGCTTCAATGAAGGCTGTAATAGCCTGCTGCATGGACAGAACATTCTGATCCATAGACGCCATGAATGCCTGGAGTTCGGTACCGGGAGATTGTGCTGGTACCCCAGAGCAATCTAACAGGTGATCGGTCGAGGCCGTGCCATCGATGTCAACCTGTAACCCCATAGGAGGAGCTTTGGAAGCTGGAGCTTCCCGCCGGGGTTGTTTGGCTGGGGCAGGATCCTTGAGGGCAAGCCCTGAGGCATCTCGATGCATAGAGGGAGATCTACCCTTCGAGGACCTGCTAGACTTATGTTTGGTTACCTGAGATCCATCAGGAGAAGAAGACCGGGAAGAGGTTGATGCTACCGACGCTGCATCAGCGGGAAACAGCACATGGAGCTTAGCTGCTCGGTTCTGTAAACCCCGTTTAGACATTAGAGAGCAGGACGGACAATCCGGAATGGAGTGTTCAGGACCCAAACATTTAAGGCACCATTCATGGGTATCTGTAACAGAAATAGTACTGCTACACTTAGTGCATTTCTTGAACCCGGAGGTTGGTTTTTCCATGAGGGAAATTTCTTCTTGGGCCCTGAGGCCTAGAAGAAAAATTACACTAAGTGAGGAAAAATATAGATATATATATATTTTTTTTAAAGAAGAAAGAAAAGACCGGTGGTACCGGTCCGGAGTTGGGGAAGGCAGACACGCGACCAAAGAAATAAAATAAAATAAAGAACTTCTTCAGCGGTGACAGGGCTCGACCTGCTGGCTCCGCGGCAAAGAAGAACTGCAAAGAAGAACTGAGGGAGAGCTGGTCAGGAAAGGCGGGAAGGCAGCGCGCAGGCGCAGTGGGATGCTCCCAAAAGCTTTCCTTTTTGGGAAGCTGGGGAGCGTTCCCGCGCAGGCTCCGTCGGTACCGACGTACCCATATGTGAAGACTCATTCCTGCTTGTTCCTGGAGATCAGGTGTTCTCCAGGGACAGCAGGAATCAATCCTCACATATGGGTGACGTCAGCGCCGACGGAGCCCTCGTGCGGAGCAATTCCCCAGCTTTCAAAGAAAGCCTTTGGGATTGCATCGCGCATGCGCGGTCCCCTTCCTGCCCAAGGGTGCCATCTTGCTCAGTCAGATGACATAGCTAAAAAGATGGCAAAAATGAGAAAAAAATAATCAAAGGACTGCAACTCCAGGGGAGGAGGGAGGGTCGTGAGGACGGATTCCTGCTGTCCCTGGAGAACACCTGTTACAGTGAGTATCTACGCTTTCTCCAGGAACAAGCAGGAAGTCAGTCATCACATATGGGACTCCCTAGCTATAGGCTATCGACAACCCATAGCTGAAGAATGGCTCCCTCTAGAAGAGCCGCAGCAGCAGTGATAGGATTTTTCTCCGAGAACACAACCCTCACGGTAGCCTGACACCAAAGGATCGGAGGGTAGGAGTTGCATAAACCTCGAATAGGTTACGGAGTACCGCCTGACCGAAAACATTGTCCCGCCGGGACTCTCACTCCAGGCAGTAGTGGGCTGCAAAAGTCTGGCTTGAAGACCAAGTCGCGGCCCGGCAGATGTCTGCCAAAGGAACAGAGTGGTGGTTAGCCATTGATGCGGCCTTAGCCCTGTCAGAGTGGGCCGTGATTTGGCCCTGCAGCTGGAGGTCAGCTGCCCTGTATGCCCAGGCGATGCAGTCTGCCACCCAGGTGGATAACGTGTGCTTGGAGGCAGGTAGACCCAGGTTACTAGGATCATAAGAGACGAAGAGCTGGGAAGCTCTCCGATGTCCCTGCGTACGTTCCAGGTAGAAGGCAAGCACCCACTTACAGTCCAGGGTATGCAGAACCGCTTCTGCCCTGCTGGTATGCGGCCTAGGGAAGAAGGTTGGAAGAACTTCGGGTGAGTACGTAGGGCCACCCTGTTTTTATAAAACCGTGTATACAGCCTATCCGATACTAAAGCCTGCAGCTCACTCACCCGTCGGGCAGATGTGAGCGCCACTAGAAAGAGTGCTTTCCAGGAAAGCACAGTTACTTACCTGTAACAGGTGATCTCTGGGAACAGCAGGAATTAGTCCTCACATATGGGTACGTCGGTACCGACGGAGCCTGCGCGGGAACGCTCCCCAGCTTCCCAGAAAGGAAAGCTTTTGGAAGCATCCCACAGCGCCTGCGCGCTGCCTTCCCGCCTTTCCTCACCAACTCTCCTCAGTTCGAGTTTAAAGCTGAGACAATAGAGAGAGAGAGAGGAAAGGAAAGAGAGAGAGAGAGATACAACTCCTAGGAGAGGTGGGAGGGTTGTGAGGACTAATTCCTGCTGTTCCCAGAGATCACCTGTTACAGGTAAGTAACTGTGCTATCTCCAGGAACAAGCAGGAATGAGTCCTCACATATGGGGACTCCCCAGCTAAGATGCCTGGGAGATCCCCAAGGGTATGAGACCCTTAAGGGTTCCTCGTCTTCCTATGGATCTCAGGCATCCATTCAGGGAAGGAGGGCAGGAGTTGTTCAAGAATGGAACAGGTGTTTGAGGACAGCCTGACCAAACAGGGCATCCCGGCGGGAGTCCTTGTCCAAACAGTAATGGGCTGTGAAGGTATGAACCGAGGCCCAGGTGGCTGCTCGACAGATCTGTGATCGATGGAGACAGAATGAAGATGAGCCATAGAGGTGGCCATGGCCCTCACATTGTGAGCTGTGACATGGCCCTCCAGAGAAAGGTTCTTACTCTGGTAAGCAAAAGAAATACACTGAGCAATCCAATTGGACAGTGTTCTTTTAGAGACTGGAAGCCCTAAATGAGAAGGATCAAAAGCAACAAAGAGTTGGGAAGACTTTCTATGTTGCTGTGTCCTGTGCGAGTAAAAAACATGAGCTCTTTTACAATATAGAGTATGAAGGTTCCTCTCTGCACTGTATGCATGAGGAGCTGGAAAAAAGACAGGTAAATACACCTCTTGATTAAGATGAAAAGGTGAGACCACTTTAGGCATAAAGTGAGGATTTGTCCTAAGGACTACCTTATCATGATGGAACCTTGTATAAGGTGGATTAGCCACCAAGGCCTGCAGCTCACTGATGCGGCGAGCAGAAGTAACTGCAATAAGGAAAATAACCTTCCAGGAAAGAAATTTCAAGGAGGTAGTGGCTAAGGGTTCAAAAGGTGGCTTCATAAGCTGACCAAGAACCAAGTTTAAGTCCCATGCCACCGGGGGAGGTCGAATGGGAGGTTTTGTTAAAGTTAGGCCTCTCATGAATCTTGCAATAAGAGGATGAGAGGAAATAGGTTGTCCATTGAGGGGTTTAAGTGATGCTGCAATAGCACTCAAATGAACCCTTACTGAATTCGTTTTAAGGCCTGCATTGGAGAGATGCAGGAGATATTCTAATAGAGAAGTCAGGGGAAGTGCCAAAGGGTCAAGACCCTTTTGAGCACACCAAATGGAAAATCTTTTCCACTTAAAAGCATAGGAACGCCTAGGGAAGGTTTTCTGGAAGCATGGAGGATATCCCTCACTTGCTGAGAAAGATTGAAGTCTTGAAGGTCTAGGCCTTCAGTAAGCAAACTCTGAGGTGAAGGAACTTGGGGTTTGGGTGCCACAAAGTCCCCTCCTCCTGAGACAGAAGGTTTGGAGCAGCTCCCAAGTCCAGGGAGGGAGCTTGAGAGAGATGCAGAAGTAGAGGGTACCACACTTGGCGTGGCCAGCGTGGAGCTATGAGGATCATAGATCCTTGATCCCTCTGAAGTTTGAACAGAGTCTTGGGAATCAAAGGAATGGGTGGAAAGGCGTACAGGAAGTCCTGACCCCAATGAAGGAGGAAGGCATCCTTGGCCAGAGCTCCCTGACACGGAATTCTGGAACAGAACCGGGGAAGTTTGGCATTCCACGGACTTGCAAAGAGGTCTATGTCCGGGGTTCCCCATTCCTGGAAGATTCTGAGTACCTGATCCATGTGCAGGCACCATTCGTGTGGAAGCAGAACTCGACTGAGTCTGTCTGCCCAAGAGTTTTGGATTCCTGGGAGGTATACTGCCAGGAGATGGATTTGATGCTCTCTGGCGAAGGCCCGTAATCTTAGAGCTTCGTTGCAAAGCGACAGAGAGCCAGTTCCTCCTTGCTTGTTTATGTAAAACATGGCTACTTGATTGTCCGTATGAATGAGGTCTGTCTTGTAGCTGAGCAGGGTATGAAAGACCTTGAGAGCTAGGAACACTGCTCGAAGTTCCAAGTGGTTGATATGAAGAGAGGTCTCCTGTGGGGACCAAATGCCTTGGGTGGAGAGGTCTTGTAGATGAGCTCCCCAACCTGTTTGGGAGGCATCTGTTGTGAGGGTTTCTTGGGGTAACACAGGTTGGAAGGGGGACCCCAGCAAGAGATTTTGAGTTGACATCCACCATTGCAGAGACCAAAAGAGACGTTTGGAGGTTGCTATTTGGTCTGAGAGAGCTCCGGATGCTTGAGTCCACTGTGTGGACAAAGTCCATTGAGCTGCTCTCATGTGTAGGCGAGCAAAGGGCACCACATGCACTGTGGAAGCCATGTGGCCTAGTAGTTGTAGCATCTCCCGGGCAGTTAAGTGGCTCTTTGACTGAATCTGGGAGGCTAACTGCACTAGACGTTGGCAACGAGCCTGAGGAAGGTAGGCTCTTGCAGTAGTGGTGTCCAACCAGGCCCCTATGAATTCTAGGGACTGAGTAGGGCTGAGCTGAGACTTTGGGAGGTTTACCACAAGTCCCAGATACTGCAGAATGCGCCTGGTGCGGTCCAGGGAAACTTGGGCTTCTGACTGAGATGGAGCTCGGATGAGCCAGTAGTCCAGGTATGGGAAGACAAATATTCCCAGAGTGCGTAGAAATGCAGCAACTATTGCCATGCATTTGGTGAACACTCTTGGAGCAGAGGCTAGACCGAAAGGAAGCACTCTGTATTGGTAATGTTTTCCCTGGAACAGAAAACGTAGGAATTTTCTGTGGGATGGATGGATGAGTATATGAGTGTACGCATCCTTGAGATCTAGAGAACAAAGCCAATCCTGACTCTGCAGGTATGGAAGGAGAGTGCCTAAAGAAAGCATCTTGAACTTCTCCTTGCATAGGAATTTGTTCAATTCTCTGAGATCTAGGATGGATCTGTATCCCCCTGTTTTCTTTGGAATGAGAAAATAGGGGGAGTAAAACCCTGACCCCTGTTGAAGAAGCGGAACTGCTTCTATGGCCCTCTGGGCCAGAAGGATAGTCACCTCCTGATCCAGAAGGTCGAGGGAGGTGGGAGAATTGAAGTGTCTCACCATGGTGTAGGGAGGAAGGTTTGAGAAATGAAGTTTGTAACCCTCTCTTATGATAGAGAGGGTCCACTGCTCTGATGTGATTTGCTCCGATCTGGGAGCAAAATGAGCTAACCTTCCTGGGATGGTGAGAGGCTCTGGTTGTTGTAGAGACAGAAAGGTTAAGTTCTCTAGTATCAAGTCAAAATCCCTGAGGGGGTTGGGACTGCTGGGTTGTAGCAGCCCCTGCAGGTTTAGACCTGGCCTGTTTAGGCTGCTGACGCTTAGTAGCAAAGCAACCTGTAGAAGACTGTTGACCAGAAGTGGAAGGAAATCTGCCCTTTTTGTAAAAAGACTTTTTGAAAGATTTTTTCTTGGCCGGAGTGGAGGTAGACTTAGAAAGTCTATCCAGAGCAGCATTTTCTGCATCCATTTGAGTGGCTTTAATTTGCCACTCTTTGCCAAATAGATTTTCACCTGTACAGGGCAGATTTCCTAAACCATCTTGAACCCAGGGTTCCAGATCAGAAGCCTGGAGCCAAGCAATTCTACGAGCAGCTATAGCAATGCCTGAGGCTCTGCTGGCACCTTCAAAAGAATCAAAGGCTGCCCTGTTGGAAAACTTTGAAATGTCTTGAGTATGCTTAAGCCAAAGAAGGAACTCATCCCTTTTATCCTCTGGAATAAAAGGGAGAAAGTTGTGCAGCTTTTCTGCAACTTCCTTCAGAAACATACCCATAGAAAGGCTATATGAATTGATTCTGGCAATAAGCATGCTAGCTTGGAAGATTTTCCTACCAAAAGCATCCAAGGTCCTGCATTCTCTTCCTGGAGGAGTAGAAGAGTGTCTTTTGGTACTCTTTATCCTCTTCATAGCTGACTGCACCACAATGGAGTGGTGAGGAAGCCGAGTCTTTTGAAATCCAGGAGGAGGAGGGACACGGTACATAGTGTCCAATCTACGAGAATGAGGAGAAAGGGTGAGAGGAGTCTAATTCAATCAAATGTTCTTGAAGAATTTCATGAATTGGCAAGGTGACTGCCTCTCTGGGAACCTTAGAGTATCCCAAAATATCTAATTTTTTTGCTCTAGGTTCTTTTTCAGAGGTTACTGAAATAGAGAGTCCTTTAGCTACTTCTATTATGAAGTCTTGAAAGGACAAATCCTCTGGAGGAGACATTCTCCTTTTTGGAGAAGAGGGCTCCTCAGGGAGGGTGATAGATACTTCAGGAGACTCATCCGATGAATCAGAATCATCAGAAGAATCGCTCGATTCCAAAGATCGATAGGCGTATCGATCGGTACCGACATCGGGTGTTCCCGGTACCGGATCGGTACCGAGAAAGAGCCCAGGACAGGGAGCCGAAATCGGTATCCTGGCCGATGTCGATGCAGTCGGTACCGGTATCGAAGTTGGTACCGGTGCCGGCGCCGGTACCGACAACGGAGCTTGTTGCGGTACCGTCGGCGTCGCAGCCTTAATGAAAGCCAGTATAGCCTGCTGCATGGATTGCACAGTATGATCCATGGACGCCACGACTGCCTGGATGTCAGTACCGGGAGATTGTGCCGGTACCCCAGAGCAGTCTAACAGGTGATCGGTCGAGGCCGTGCCATCGATGTCAACCTGTAACCCCATAGGAGGAGCTTTGGAAGCCGGAGCTTCCCGCCGGGGTTGTTTGGCTGGGGCAGGATCCTCGAGGGCAAGCCCGGAGGCATCTCGATGCTTAGAGGGAGATTTGCCCTTCGAGGACCTGCTAAAAGTATGTTTGGTTACCTGAGACCCATCAGGAGAGGAAGACCTGGAAGATGTCGATACCACCGCCGGTGCATCCGTGGGAAACAGCACATGGAGGTTGGCTGCCCGGTTCTGTAACCCTCGTTTAGACATTAGAGAACAGGACTGGCAATCCGGGATGGAGTGTTCAGGCCCCAAACATTTCAGACACCATTCATGGGTATCTGTAACAGAAATTGTACCGCTACACTTAGTGCATTTTTTGAACCTGGAGGCTGGTTTTTCTATGAGGGAAAAATTTCTTGTGGGCCTGGAGGCCTAAGAAGAAAAATACACCAAGTGAGGAAAAATAAATAGTTTTTTTTTTTTTTTTTTTAAAGAAAAGACCGGCGGTACCGGTCCGGTGTCGGAGAAGGCAGACACGCGACCAAAGAAATAAATTAAAATAAAGAACTTCTTCAGCGGTGACAGGAACACGACCTGCTGGCTCCGCGGAAAAGAAGAACTGAGGAGAGTTGGTGAGGAAAGGCGGGAAGGCAGCGCGCAGGCGCTGTGGGATGCTCCCAAAAGCTTTCCTTTCTGGGAAGCTGGGGAGCGTTCCCGCGCAGGCTCCGTCGGTACCGACGTACCCATATGTGAGGACTCATTCCTGCTTGTTCCTGGAGATAGGAAATGTAGGTGACAGGTGGCCATTGGTTCAAAAGGTGGGCAAGTAAGCCGCTGCAAGACCACATTTAAGTCCTACTCTGTAGCTGGTGGGCAAATTAGAGGCTTCAAGAGGAGGCGGCCTCTGAGGAATCGGGATACCAAAGGGTGAGCTGAAAGAGGTTGCCCGTCCACTGGAGAGTGGTGAGCTGATAGCGCACTCAGGTGGACCCTGACAGAGTTAGACTTGAGGCCTAATTCCAAGAGATGGAGCAAGTACTGCAATACCCGAGGTACTTGACAAGTGAACGGGTCCTCCTTATTCTGGGTACACCACCCTTCAAACTTACGCCACTTGAACGCGTAGGACTTTCTAGTGGATTACCTCCTAGAGGCCAGCAACACCTCCTCAACCTCTTTGGGAAGGTGTAGAGGAGCAAGTACTACCCTCTCAGCAGCCAGCCAATTAAGTTGAGGGATCTGAGATTGGGGTGTAGCAAGGAACCCTGTTCCTGGGTCAAGAGGTCGGGCTGTACCCCAGCGGGAGCGGAGTTTCGACCACCAACTGAAGGAGAAGAGGGAACCAAGGCTGTCGGGGCCACCTTGGGGCTAAGCAGGATGACATAGGCCTTGTCCAGAAGAATCTTTAACAGAGTGCGTGCCACCAGGGGCGTGGGTGGGAACGCATAGAGAAGGCCCTGTGCCCACGAGATCAGGAAAGCATCTGCCGCCACGCTCAGTGGATGCGGCTGCCTCGAGCAGAACCGGGGCAACTGATGGTTTTGCGAACTGGCAAAGAGATCCATGGATGGGAGACCCCAGAGAATGAAGATCTGCTGGGCTACATCCTGGTTCAGTTGTCATTCGTGAGGCTGAAGAATCCTGCTCAACCTGTCGGCCAGGAGGTTCTCCTTACCGGGCAGATAAACTGCCTTTAGGGACATGTGATGTGCCACTGCAAAAGAGCAGAGGTCCAAAGTCTCCTGGCATAGGATGGGAGATCCTGTGACCCCCCGTTTGTTGATGTAGAACATCGCCACCTGATTGTCTGTCCGTATCAGCACCGACTGATGTGCCAGAAGATGACAGAAGGCTTGAAGAGCTAGGCGGACGGCTTGAAGCTCTAGAAGATTGATCTGAAGCATGGCCTCACGCGAGGACCACAGACCTTGAGTGCATGAACCTGGCAATGGGCACCCCAGCCCAGCAAGGAGGCATCTGTTGTCAGCACTCTGGTGTGAGAGGGAGGTTGAAATGGTACTCCCTGAAGCAAGTGGGGGGGGGGGGGGTGACGCCACCATTGCAAGGCTGTCACCAGTAACTTGGAGACTGCTACTCTGTCTCTGAGGCGGCCAGTGGCTTGTGTCCACTGGTCTCTGAGGCTCCATTGAGCTGTGCGCATGTGGAATCGAGCATATGGAGTCACATGCACCATGGAGGCCATGTGGCCCAGGAGGCGTAGGAAGACCCTTGTGGAGACTTGAGGCCTGTGCTGGACCTTCTGTACCAAGTCCAGCAACCGTCTTGCCCTGTCCAGTGGTAGGTAAGCTTTTGCCTGAAGTGTGTCCAGTCTTGCCCCTATGAACTCCAAGTTCTGAGTGGGGACTTTTCGTGATTTTAACAAACCCTAGGTGCTGGAGCAGGGTGACTGTGCAAGCAGTGGCCTGCTGTGCCTCCTGTGCCGATAGGCCCCTGATGAGCCAGTCGTCCAGGTATGAAAAGACGAAGACACCCTAGTTTCTGAGGAAGGCCGCCACCAATGCTAGGCATTTGGTAAATACTCTGGGAGCGGTAGCTAGGCCAAAGGGAAGCACCTGATACTGGAAGTGGTTTCCTCCAACCACAAACCTGAGGTATTGTCTGTGGTCTGGATATATGAGGATGTGAGTATACACATCCTTTAAATCTAAGGAGCATAGCCAGTCTCCCTGATGGAGGTAAGGCAGTAGGATCCCATGGGAAAGCATCTTGAACTTTTCCCTCACCCGGAACTTGTTCAGATTTTGCAAGTCTAGGATGGGGCGAAGGCCTCCCTTTCTTTTTGGTATGAGGAAATAAGTGGAGTAGAAGCCTTGCCCCTGCAGGTGGTGGGGCACCGGTTCCACCGCCTGATCCTTTAGCAGACCTATCAACTCCTGCAGGAGGTTGTTCCTGTGAAGAGGGGGCCTCAGAGGCTCTCCTGGGAAAAAGGAGGTGGGCACCTGGTGGAAGTAGCCCTGCTGGACTACTTGCAGAACCCAGGCGTCAGTAGTAATGGCTGACCACCTGTGAGCATAGTGGACCAGCCTTCCTCCTGTGCAGGGCCAAACCACTGTTGGGAGAGGACCTATGCACCGGGAGTCAAAAACCCCCTCCCGGCTGAGTAGGAGCCAGAGCTGGAGGCTTGGGGGTCTTCGGCTTACGTGGGCCATGCCCCTGTCCCCTGGCCTGCTGCCCCTGTTGGGGAGCTGGGGCGGTCTGGTAAGTGGGGTAGTTTCTGTAAACTGTACCCTTCCTGGGGAAAAATGGCTTTTTCCCCCGAGGCCTTCTTCTTGTGAGAAGGTGCAGATATCTTCTTCGACAACCTTGTCCGGGTCAAGTACTTGGACTCGGGTTCTGCAGCTTTCTCAGCCATGGGTTTGCTGAAGAGGTTGTCTCCTCGGCACGGGACATGGACCAACTTGTCCTGAACCCATGGCTCTAGGTCAGACGACATGAGCCAGGCCTGACGGCATGCACCGATGCTGGCCAAGGCTACTTGTGCCGAAGCCTTGAAGCCGTCGTAAGCTGCTCGAGACATGAACTTCGAGCACTCTCTGATCCCCATGGACAAGGCCTTGAAGCACTGCAAGGGTTCCTCGGACAGGCCAGCCGAGAACCCAGCAATCTCCTTTGCCAGGTCCCGCAAGTACAAGCCCATGTACAGCTGGTAAGTTTAGACACGGCATGACAGCATTGAGACCTGGTAGCACTTTCTGCTGAGGGCGTCCAGGTTCTGGGCCTCCTGGCCGGGAGGCACCAAGGAGTGCGTTTTTTGGCTTTTCAGCTGGTGCATGGCCGATTCCACAACCATGGAGTTGTGCAGCAGCTGCACTTTCTGGAACCCAGGACTCTTGCGGACTCGATAGATGGAATCGGCCCGCTTGCTGAGTATCGGCATCGAGGCCGGGGACTCCCACATTCGGAGCATCAGCCGTTCCAACATAAGAGGCACCGGTATAGTAAGGGCCTTCTTCGGGGTAGAGTCATACTGGAAGGCATCGAGCTCTTTGGCTCGAGGCTCCTCCTCGGCGTCCGCAGGGAATGGCAAAGCCTTGGCCATGTCCCTGACGAAGTCCGAGAACCGAGTGTCCTCCAGAGGGGACCTAATCAGAGGCTCTGAACCTGGCGAGTCCGATGGGATACACTGGGTCCGAAAGGTGTCTGGGGAGTCTTACTCCTCCGTCTCCCATGCCGAGTCCTCTAAGGAGGACTCGATGGGCTCTGGCCTCGAGGACTTTGGGCCTGAGCGCCCCGATGCTGAGGGCATTGGCGTCGACGACCTCGGTTCCGAACGGGAGGTCGAGGGGGACCTTGGCCGAGGATCGACTCGAGACCTGATCGACTTGAGGATCGGCTCAGACTTAGATGTCGACGTCCCGGTGGTCGGGGTGGATGGACCGGCGAGACCGGCCATCAGTGCCTGCTGCTGCTCCATGAAGGCAGCCATGCTGCTCTCTAGGGCTGCCAACCTGAGACCGAGCTCAGAAGGCTCCGTAGCTCCCAGCTCGGGCCCCGATGCCGACTCTCCCAGAGGAGAGTCCACGGGGACAACAGAAGTTACCTTGTCCGACGTCTCCGGCTCTCTGCGAGGTTGTTTAGCCAGCCGCTCCAACTCCGAGGACCCAGGGTGGCGATCCAGGCTCCGTGGCCTGGAATCCGAGGGCCCAAGCCGATCAGAGGCGTCCAGCGACGCCGCCCTCACGAGTTTCTTTTTCTTCTGGTGTTCCCTGGAGGGAGACCCCCCTCAGAAGACCCACTACGGTGCTCGGGCTCAGATTTCCGAGATGTCGAGGCTTCTGACGAGGTCTGGGCTCGGCCGGAGGCAGACTCGGAAAAAGTCCTGTCACACTGCTGCTGCCTGCTCCTCAAAGACTTCGAAGACATCTTACCACACGGCCCACAGACCACCGGGTCATGGTCGGGACCGAGGCAAGAGAGGCAGCAGTCATGTGTGTCGGTGAGAGACATCAACTTCTTACACCGATCACATTTTTTAAACCTGCTGGCAGCCATCGGGGGAAAAAGGGTCCCTGCGAGGTCAAACAACCGGGCTGCCAGTGAAAACTAAAAAGAGCGTGAACGCTAGTCACGAAGGCCAAAAACAAAAAATAGGACCGGACTCGATACCGGTGTACTGAGCCGAGGGCGTGAAGGGGAACCGGTGTCGAACCAGGAAGCTGAAAAAATATAATGAACTTTTCTAATTTTTCCACGGTGGAAACAGGACCACGTCCGTTGGGCTCTGGGGAAAAAAGAAGACTGAGCAAGATGGCACCCTTGGGCGGGAAGGGGACCGCGCATGTGCGATGCAATCCCAAAGGCTTTCTTTGAAAGCTGGGGAATTGCTCCACACGAGGGCTCCTTCGGCGCCGAAGTCACCCATATGTGAGTACTGACTTCCTGCTTGTTCCTGGAGAAATCTTAGACCGGTTGCAGAAGAATGAGGTCAAAGGTCATGCTTTCAGGAGCCATGCCATAAGACGGAGGGCTCATGGATTGGGATGGAGGAGAAGTCCCTGATCCTGGGTGAGGAGGTTGGCGACATGAACTGAATTGAGGAGTGGCGCCCATGCTAGACAAAGTAGCAGAGGAAACTATGGCTGACGAGGTCAGTAAGGGACCACCAAGATCAGAGAGGCTCTGTTGGCTTGCAGCTTGAACAGTGTCTTGGGAATCAGAGGGGTTGAGGAGAATGGGGACAGGACTTGCTTTATCAATTAAGGAGAAAAGCATCTGTTGCTAGACTGATCGGGGAGGGAAATCTGAAGCAAAAGAGCGGTAGACGAGTATTTTCCTGAGTGGCAAACAGATCTATTCTGGGGGTCCCTCACATCTGGAAGAGCCAAGAAACAGTCTGTTGGTTGAGTGTCCACTCATGTGGACGGAGAATGCAGCTGAGTCTGTCCGCTAAGACATTGAGATGACCTGGGAGGTACACTGCCGAAAGGTGGATGCAGTGTGTGATTGCCAGGGACCGGAGGTGAAGGACTTCCTGACACAGGGGATAGGAACCTGTTTCTCCCTGCTTGTTCACACAGAACATAGCTACCTGGTTGTCCATCTGTACTTATATGTATTTGCCCAATAGTTGGGGTTGAAAACCCGCAGGGCATTGGTGAGAGCACGAAGCTTCAGGAGACTGATCTGCATCTGGGATTCATGGGCTATCCATTGCCTTTGAATGGTGAGGTTGTTGATATGCGCTCCTCAACCGAGTTCGGAAGAATCCGTGGTTAGAGTGCACTGGGTCGGGGGGCATCTCAAAAGGTGACCCTGCTAGAAAATTTTTAGGGGGGGGGGGGGACACCACCACTGAAGGGAGTCGACTAGAGGAGGAGTTACCCAAATTTTGTCTGTGACCCATCCTGTTGCTTGAGACCATTGAAACAAAAGTGTCCATTGGGCTCGTCTCATGTGGAGACAGGTATATGCCACAACGTGTACCATTGAGGCCATGTGTCCCAGAAGGCGTAGCATGTCTCGAGCTGTCACGAAGCTTTGACGTATCATGAAGGCCAGCTCAATGAGGCATGTAGAATGATCCTTAGGAAGGAAAGCTTGGCCCTGACGTGTCTAGAAGTGCTCCAATGAATTCCAGCTGCTGTGTTGGAAGAAGGTGTGACTTTGGGAAGTTTAGAATGAATCCTAGACTTTGGAGTACAGTGATAATGCTATGTGAGGTCCTCCTCTGTGGGGAGTCTCCCTTTATCAACCAGTCGTCTAAATAGGGGAAGATGGAGAACCTCAACATGCGCAAGTAGGCAGCAACGACTGACATGCACTTTGGGCCCGATTACATCCCGCACGTCCGGGACCTCTGTGCGTCCGGCCAGAACCGGATGCACAGAGGGAGTTGCAATTCTGATCCCGCAGGACATGTCTAGCTCGCAGGATCAGAATTGAGAACAGATCTTTACGTGCAGGCCGGGACCCCGATTCCGTCTGGCCTGCATATACAGGCCTTCCCTGGCTAACTTAGTCAGGGGTCTTCAATGGAATTGCGGCACCATGACATCCTGTTATCATGGCACCACGGCTCCACTGAAGAGCTGCAATCCCTAAACACCAGCTCAAGCAGTGATTTCCTCGCAGCCCAACCCTGGCCTCCTAAGGCCAGGGTCGGGCTGTGGGGAATGTCCTCAGCCCCCCCCCTGCCCCGCCCTGCCGATCCCTGGCGACTAGGGGAACTTATTCCACTTTGGAGGTGGAATAGGTTCTCTGTGCAAGTCGCCAGCCCCAGACATACAGGGCCAACATTAGAATCGGCCCTGTACATCCAGGGCCGGTGACCGCCCACTGCCTGCCCTAATGCCGCCCCTGATCTGCCTCTTTCCCGCCCCCATCTACCTTCCCCGTACAAGATGCAGGGAAGTTAAACAGGACTGGTAAGAAGCATGAATAGTGAGGATGACTGTCCTAACGGGATGTTCATCCCCGCTATCTGTGCCTCAGAATGACCCTTTGTGAAGACTCTAGGAGCAGAGGCTAGGCCAAAAGGTAACATAGAAACATAGAAACATGACAGAAAAAGACCACAAGGCCCATCTAGTCTGTCCTTCCATAACAACAACTACAACAGTCCACTTTTTACCTTTAGAGATCCTCTGTGTTGGTCCCATGCTTTTTTGAATTCAGTTACTGTCCTCATCTCCACCACCTCCATTGGGAGACTATTCCACGGATCCATTACTCTTTCCGTAAAGAAATATTTCCGCATATCACTCCTGAATCTATCTCCCTTCACCCTCATCCCATGTCCCCTCGTAGCAGAACTTGCTTTCAATTGAAAGAGGCTCTCTCCCTGAACATTTATGCCACGGAGGTATTTAAACATCTCAATCATATCACCTCTATCCCGCCTTTCCTCTAAGGTGTACATATTAAGATCCTTAAGTCTGTCCTCATATGCTTTATAATGAAGCCCATTAATCATTTTAGTAGCAACCCTCTCCACCGACTCCATCCTGTTTACATCCTTTTGAAGGTGCGGTCTCCAGAATTGCACACCATACTCCAAATGAGGTCGCACCAAAGACTTATACAGAGGCATTATCACCTCCTTTTTTCTGCTAGCCATTCCTCTCCGTATGCACCCAAGCATCCTTCTAGCTTTTGCCGTCGCCTTTTCTACCTGTTTAGCTACTTTAAGATCATCAGACATAACCACGCCTAGGTCCCGCTCTTCTTTAGTGGACAAAAGTACTTCACCTCCTATACTGTATTGCTCCCTTGGATTGCTGCAGCCCAAATGCATGACCTTACATTTTTTAACATTAAATCCTAGCTGCCAAATTCTAGACCATTCTTCAAGCTTAGCTAGATCCCTCCTCATGTTATCTACACCTTCCTGAGTGTCTACTCTATTGCAGATTTTGGTATCATCCGCAAAGAGGCAAACCTTACCCGACAGCCCTTCCGCTATATCACTAACAAAGATGTTAAAAAGATCTCGATATTGGTAATGCAACTGTTGAACCCTGAAGTGCAGATATTTTCTATGATGAGGGTGGATGAACACATGCGTGTAAGCATCTTTGAGGTTTAGAGAACATAGCCAGGAGACAGAGCAGAAGGGTACTGACGGAAATCATCGTGAACTTTTCCTGAATGAGAAACTAGTTGAGATCCCTCAGATCTAGGATGGGCCTGTACCCTCCAGTTTTCTTCGGGATAAGAAAGTAAGGAGAGTAGAAGCCTGTGTTTTTTTGGGTGGGAGGGACTCTTTTGATACCCCCCTGAATTAAGCATAGTAACTCACCTGTAAAGCGTAGTTACTCACCTGTAACAGGTGATCTCCGGGAACAGCAGGAATTTAGTCTTCACATATGGGTATCGTCGGTACCGACGGAGCCTGCGCGGGAATGCTCCCCAGCGTCCAATAGAAATACTTTTGGGAGCATCCCACAGGGCCTGCGTGCTACCTTCCTGCCATTCCAACTCTCCCTCTTCAGTTGAGTTTATAGCTGAGACAAAGGAGAGAAAGAGAGAGAGAGAGAGAGAGAGAGATAGAGAGCAACGCCTAGGGGAGGTGGGTGGGTTGTGAAGACTAAATTCCTGCTGTTCCCAGAGATCACCTATTACAGGTGAGTAACTACGCTATCTCCAGGAACAAGCAGGAATGTAGTCTTCACAGATGGGGACTCCCCAGCTGAAAAATGCCAGAGAGATGGCCCCAGGAAGCTGCAAACCCATGGTGAGATGGGTCATGCTTCCTCCCATGGATCTCTGGCATCCAACCCGGGAGGGTGGATAGGAGTTGTCTTAAGTCTGAAAGAGATGCTGGAGAACAGCCTGGCCAAACAAGGCATCCCGATGGGAATCCTTGTCTAAACAGTAGTGGGCTGTAAAAGTGTGTACTGAAGCCCAAGTGGCTGCTCTGCAGATGTCGTCGACACCGAATGAAGGTTAGCCATAGAGGCTGCCATGGCTCTCACATTGTGAGCTGTGACATGGCCCTCGAGAGAAAGTCCCTTACTCTCATAAGCGAAGGATATGCACTGTGCAATCCAGTTAGAGAGAGTTCTTTTGGAGACTGGAAGTCCCAAATGACTAGAATCAAAAGCAACAAAAAGTTGAGAAGATTTTCTATGTTGCTGTGTTCTTTGCAGGTAAAAGGCTAAGGCCCTTTTACAGTCTAAGGTATGAAGGTTCCTTTCTGCACTGGAGGAATGGGGCCTCGGAAAGAATACAGGAAGGTAAACCGCTTGGTTTAAACGGAAAGGCGAGACCACCTTTGGCATAGTGAGGATGAGTCCTAAGAACAACCTTATCATGGTGAAATCTTGTATAAGGAGGATCAGCCACTAACGCTTGTAACTCACTAATGCATCGTGCAGACGTGATTGCAATAAGGAAGATAACTTTCCATGAAAGGAATTTTAGAATTGTAGTGGCTAAAGGCTCAAAGGGCGATTTCATGAGTTACCCGAGAACAAGGTTCAAATCCCATGCCACTGGTGGTGGTCTAATGGGAGGTTTTATTAATAGAAGATCTCTCATAAATCTTGCTATGAGTGGATGAGAGGAAACAGGTTGTCCATTTAGAGGCTTATATGAAGCTGCAATAGCACTAAGATGGACTCTTACTGAATTGGTCTTAAGACTAGAATTTGATAAATGAAGGAGATACTCCAGTAACGAGTCCAAAGGTATCACAAGAGGGTTAAGACCCTTTTGAGAGCACCATATAGTGAAGCGTTTCCACTTAAAGGCGTATGACCACCTTGTGGAGGGCTTTCTGGAAGCCTGAAGGATATCTTTTACCTGTTGAGAAAGGTGGAGATCCTAAAGTTCTAGGCTTTCAGCAACCAGGCCCTGAGATGCAGGAACTGGGGATTTGGGTGCCATAGAGTCCTGTTTTCCTGGGAGAGAAGATCTGTCGCACATCCCAACTCCAGAGGTGTCACCTGAGAGAGATGCAGAAGCAGAGGGTACCACGTTTGCCGTGGCCAATGTGGAGCTATGAGTATCATACGACCTCTGTCTCTCTGAAGCTTGAACAGTGTTTTGGGAATGAGGGGAATGGGTGGGAAGGCAAAAAGGAAATCTTGACCCCAGTGAAGATGGAAAGCATCCCTTGCTTGATAATTTTGAGCTGGAATTCTGGAACAGAACCGGGGAAGCTTGGCATTCTGTGGACTTGCAAAGAGGTCTATGTCTGGGGTTCCCCAGATCTGGAATACTCGGGCAATCTGGTCCGAGTGGAGAGACCATTCGTGCGGCAGCTGTACTCGGCTGAGTCTGTCTGCCCAAAGGTTTTGAATGGCTGGAAGATATACCACTAGAAGGTGAATTTGATGCTCTCTGGCGAGGGCCCATAGTCGTAAAGCTTCGCTGCATGACAGAGAGCCCGTTCCGTCCTGCTTGTTCACAAAGAACATGGCTACTTGATTGTCGGTCTGGACTAGTACCGTCTTGTAGCTGAGCTGGGCTTGGAATACTTGAAGAGCTAGAAAGATTGCTCTGAGTTCTAGGAGGTTTATGTGGAGACAAGCCTCCTTTTGAGTCCACAGACCCTGGGTGGAGAGATTGTGCAGGTGGGCCCCCATCCCACCTGGGACGCATCTGTTGTTAGAGTGGCCTGGAATAGAGGCTGCTGAAAAGGAGAGCCTATGAGTAGGTTTTCCAGTGATTGCCACCATTGGAGGGACGAAATACAACATTTTGAGTTTTTAATTTTGTCTGACAGGCGACCTGTGGCCTGTGTCCACTGAGAGGACAGGATCCACTGGGCTGCTCGCATGTGAAGACGAGCATAGGGAACCACATGTACAGTGGATGCCATATGTCCCAGCAACTGAAGCATTTCCCGAGCAGTTAGGGAGTCCTTTACTGCTGCTTGGGAAGCTAGCTGTACTATACGAAGACAGCGGGGCTGTGGCAGGAAAGCCCTTGACTGTCTGGTATCTAAATGAGCTCCTATGAATTCTAGAGACTGAGAAGGAACAAGATGGGATTTTGGCAGATTTATTACCAATCCCAAGTATTGAAGGACTCGCATTGTGCAAGAAAGAGCGGAGCTGGCTTCTGGTGCAGTGGGTGCTCGAATGAGCCAGTTGTCCAAGTAAGGGAAGACGAATATCCCCAGAGTTCGCAGGAATGCAGCTACTACTGCCATGCATTTTGTGAAGACTCTTGGGGCAGAAGCCAGTCCGAAAGGAAGAACCCTGTATTGGAAGCATCTTCCCTGGAAAAGGAATCAAAGGAATTTCCTGTGATCTGGGTGGATAAGAGTATGAGTATATGCATCCTTTTGATCTAGAGAACATAGCCAATCCTGACTCTGAAGGTATGGCAGAAGTGTTCCGAGAGAGATCATTTTGAATTTTTCTCGGAACAGATATTTGTTCAATTCTCTGAGGTCCAAAATGGGTCTGTGTTCTCCTGTTTTCTTCAGGATGAGAAAATAGGGGGAGTAGAACCCCGTACCCTGTTGAGGTATGGGTACCTCCTCTACTGCTCCTTGAGCAAGGAGTGTTGTGATCTCCTAACCCAAGAGGTGGGCGAGAGGAGTCTGAGAATTGAAGTGTTTTATGATTGTATGAGGGGGCATGCTGTGAAAATGAAGCTTGTACTCCTGTCGTACAATGGACAGAGTCCAATTTTCTGATGTTATTTGATGCTATCTGGTGGCAAAATGACACAATCTGCCAGGGATGGTAGAGGGCTCTGGACCCTGCAGAGGCAGGAAGGTTAAGTTCTCTAGAAAAAAGTCAAAGTCCCTGAGGTGGCTGAGCTTGCTGAGCTCTTGGGGCTTTTGGTTTCTTCTGTTGTCTAATCTGTTGTTGTTGTCCCTTTTGGGCAGCATGAACTGGACAATGACCCTGCTGGGTGTAAGAAAGATAAAACTTATTTTTCTTGTTGAAAAAGGGGTATTTAGTCGATTTTTTCTTTGCTGAGTTGGCTGTAGACTTTGACAACCTGTCTAAGGTGAAATTGTCAGTATCAATCTCATTAGCTTTTTCTTGCCAATTCTTGCCAAAAATGTTTTTCTCCTGTGCAAGGAATGTTTCCCAGTTTATCTTGTACCCAGATTTCCAAGTCTGATGCCTGAAGCTAGGCAATACGATGTGCACCAATGGAGATAGCAGAGGTTCTGCTAATGCATTCAAAGCAATCAAAGGCTGCACGATTTACAAAGTTGGAAACATCTTGGGCATGTCTGACCAGAGCAAGAAAGTCCTGTCTTTTGTCCTCAGGAAGAAGGGGGCTCATAAGCTCCAAGTCTCCTGTAACCTCTTTGAGGAACATCCCCATATATAGGATGTATGAGCTGATTCTAGCTGAGAGCATGGAAGCTTGGAAGCATCGACGCCCAAATGCATCACGAGTCCTCGACTCACGGCCTGGAGGAAGAGAAGCATGTCTTTTTGCACTCTTTATCCTGCGCATAGCCGATTCCACTACCATTGAATGGTGTGGCAATTGAGTCTTTTGAAAGCTGGAACAAGGTGGTACTCAATACATGGTATCGAGTCTTCGAGAGTGTGGAGATATGGTTAAAGGAATCTCCCACATTCTCAACATGAGATCCTGAAGGATCCTATGAATGGTCAGAGTAGCTGCCTCTTTAGGAGCCTTGGGATATTGAAGAACTTCTAATTCTTCTGCTCTTGGTTCCTTTTCAGGAGCCACCGTGATTGCAAGGCCTCGAGCCACATCACAAATGAAATCCTGGAAGGACATATCCTTTGGAGGAGACATTCTACACCGAGGAAGAGGCAGATGGGTCCTCCGGGAGAAGTGCTCTGGTATCAACAGTCATCAGAATCAGAAGAATCTAAATATCTCTGATCCCGATGTTCGTGCAAGGCACGGTACCGGTATCGATCAAAGTCGGTATCGAGGTGACTCGGTACCGATCTTTCGATACCAGGAACTGGCTGTAGACTCTGCATGGGTGCCGAGGCCAGTGCCGTCGGTACTGGTGCCTGTTGAACGGTCTGAAGCGGTTTCAACAGTACCGAAGCCATGAGAAGCGCTGCTAGACTGCGTTCAATAGCGAGAAATCTTTGATCTATCGCTACTGCCGATGCTTGAGTGTCGGTACCAGTAGAAGTGGCCGGGACCCCAGAGCATGGCACCAGTAGTTCCGACGAGGTGGAAGCCTCGAGAACATTCTGGAGCCCCGTTAGTTCTTTGTAAACTGAAGCTTCCCGCTGGGGCTGTTTCGCCGGTGAACTTTCCTCGAGGGCAACGGCAGTGGCATCTCGATACTTAGAAGGAGATCTACCCTGCGAGGACTGGCCAGCCTTGAGGACTTGGATTTAGCTACCTGAGATCCATGAGAGGAAGATGAAGCCCTGGAAGATGTTGATGCAATGGACATCGCATCTGTGGCAAAAAGGGTACCGAGTTTTGCAGCTATATTCTGCAGGCCCCTCTTGGTCATCTTCCTACAGGAGAGCCAGTCCGAAGGAGAACGGTCAGGTCCTAAACATTTAAGACACCAGTCAAGGGTGTCGGTGACAGATATGGTACCGCCACACCTAGAACATTTTTTTAAAAAACACTAGCTGTTTTTTCCATAGTAAAGGAAAAATGGGCCTAGTGCCCAAAATGGAGCCTAGCACTGAGAAAAAAAGGTCTCTGAAGAGAAAATACTTCAGAAAAAAGACATTTTCTTTTGAAAAGAAGAAAAGAGAACTGGCGGTACCGGTAGGTGTCGAGTAAAGGCAGATGCGACCACAAAAAAATAGAAGTAATAAAGAAATTTTCTGCGATGACAGGGTATGCGACCAGTTGGCTCCGCAGAAAACGAAAAACTGAAGAGGGAAAGTTGGAATGGTGGGAAGGTAGCACGCAGGCGCTGTGGGATACTTCCAAAAGCGTTCCTATTGGACGCTGGGGAGCGTTCCCGTGCAGGCTCCGTCGGTACCGACGATACCCATATGTGAAGACTACATTCCTGCTTGTTTCTGGAGATCAAGTGTTCTCCGGAGGACAGCAGGAATCAGTCCTCCTCATATATGGGTCATGTCGGCGCTGATGGAGCCCATGCAGAAGCATCTCCCCAGCTTTCAAAGAAAGCCTTTGGGAGATGAACCACACATGCAACTCCAAGGGGAAGAGGGAGGGTTGTGAGGACCGATTCCTGCTCTCCCTGGAGAACACCTGTTACAGGTGAGTAACTACGCTTTCTCCGGGAACAAGCAGGAAGTCAGTCCTTACATTTATTTATTTAGCTGTATTTATATCCCGCTTTTCACCGGGTCAAAGCGGTCAATTGGGAGATACATTTAACACAAGGGGATATGACACACATACGCTAATACGTACAGGGAACATGGGCAATGGAGGGTTAAGTGGCTTGCCCAAGACCACAAGGAGTGCCTATAGGACTAGAAATCCCAGTCCCTCCGGCCTGAGATTGCTGTCCCCAGGTGGGACTTGAACCCCCGGCCCTCCGGCCTGAAGTACCTTGTCCTAACCACTAGGCCACTCCTCCCTATGGGACTCTCCAGCTACAGGCTACCAAGAACCTGTAAAACACGCCACGGCGACCTGCAAAGGGTGAGCCATGAGCTGCAGCAATTTACTGATAGATTCTCGCAAGACCCAAGTGTCCGGCAGGGAACCAGCACTCCAGTAGCCTGAACACAGAAGGGTCAAAGGGCAGGAGATGCCTACACCCTGAAGAGATTACAGTGTACAGCCTGGCTGAAGGTGCTGTCCCATCAGGACTCCCTCTCCAGGCAGTAGTGAGCTGTGAAGGTATGGACTGAAAACCAGGTGGCGGACCGGCAGATTTCCATCACAGGTACGGAATGCAGGCTTTCCATGGAGGTAACCATGGCCCTGACGCAGTGCGCTGTGACCCTCTGGTCCAATGAGATCCCCGCCTGCTCACAGGCGAGGGCAATGCAGTCCGCCACCCAAGTAGAGGTAGCTTGCTTAGTCACTGGGGGCCCCAGGCAACTGGGGTCATAGGATACGAAAAGCTGCTTTGCAGTGGCCATGAGTCCATTGCAGATAGGCCCTGTTCTCTTGGGGACAAGGAAATACCTGGAGTAGAAGCCGAAGCCCCAGTGTTACGGCATTGGCTCCACCGCCTTGTCCTCGAGGAAACCTGTGAGCTTTGTGAGGAGCGGGGTCTGGTTGAGGAGAGGTCTTATGGGCTCTCCTGGAAAGTATGAGAGTGGCGCCTGCTGTAGGTGTAGCCCTCCCTGACCACTTGTAGCACTCAGGTATTGGTGGTGATGGCGGACCACCTGTGGGCAAACAGAGCTAGACACCCTCTGTTGCTGTAGATGACCTCCTGGGAGAGGAGAGGTCATGCCAAGGGAGTCAAAAGTTTCCCCCAGGCTGAGCCGGGGCTGGCACCTAGGACTCGGGGGTCTTTTGCTTATGGAAGCCATGCCCCTGCCCCTTGTGCTGTTGGCTATGCTGTGGGGCCAAGAAGGCCCTGAACTGAGGCACTGCCAGAGCCGCCCTTTTTCCTCGGGAAGAAGGGCTTCTTTCTCGGGGCCATCTTACAGGGCTGCAGAGAAGTCTCTTTTGAGAGTCTGGTCCTCATTAGGAAATCAGTCTCTATCTCTGCTGTTTTGTCTGCCATGGATTTCCTGAAGAGGTTCTCTACGATGCAAGGGACATTAGTAAGTTTGTCCTGACCCCCCCTTTGTTCAAGGTCAGACGATTGCAGCCATGCTTAGCATCGGGCCCCGATGCCAGCAGCGGACACCCTGGCTGACGACTTGAAGCCGTTGTAAGCTGCTGAAGACAGGAACTTTGAGCACTCCTTGACCGTCAAGGCCTGCCGAGAGTCCACTAAACTCCTTTGACAGCTCTTTGAGGTACATACTGATGTAGAACTGGTAGGACCGTATCCGACATGTCAGCACTGAGCCCTGGAAGGCCTTCCGGCTAAAAGCATTGAGGGTCCAGGCCTCCCTGCCGGGGGACACCGAAAAATGGGTCTTTTGGCTCTTGAGTCTACGCATGGAAGACTCAACAACCATTAATTTGGGGGGAAGCTGGGTTTTCTGGAACCTGGAGCCTCGGTGGACTTGGTACATGGAGTCGAGTCGCCTGCTGACAATGGCACAGATGCTGGTGTCTTCCACATTAGGAGAAGGAGGCATTCGAGGATTGACGGAACAGGTACTGTGAGGTCCTCCTTTGGAGGGGCCTCATACTGGAGGATCTCCAGTTCTTCCGTGTGAAGGTCCTCCTTCGCCTCTGTCTCGATGGAGAGTGCCCTAGCCATGTCCCGCACAAAGTTGATTAAGGCAACATCCTCTAGTGGGGAATGGCGTCGGGACGCTCGGGGAGACAGGTCTGAAGGTATGTCGGTGGTGCCGAGTGTACAGGGATTCCTCATCCTCAGTTTCTCAATAGGACTGGAAGTCCGAGGTCGATTCCGAGGTGTCATGTTCACCGCGGTCGAGGTCCAAGCCCAGGGGCCCGGCATCTGGAGGACCTGTGGTCCAAGCTGCATATGCTTGCTGGAGAGGACCAGGATCTAGTCTGATGCAAATGGCACTCTCAAGACAGCAATGCCAGAGAAAATAAGGACCTAATTCACTAAGGATTATTTTCATTCTGTGCCTATGTTTAAAAAAAAAAAAAAAAAAAAGGAAACATGCACACTTACAGTGCAACAGAATAATACATTTCTTCTTTCTTCCAGTCCCAGACGCCAGCATTTCCATGTGGGGGACTCAGATGAAACAGGAGGATAGCAGGAGTTGTGAGGGCAGTGGGGAAGAGACTGAGAGCGTATCAGTAGTATGGTGTCTATTCCTCTCTATAGGGAGAGTTAAGCTGTTTTATTATTGAGGATCTATGGGTAGATGTTCGGCGAGTGAAAGATATGAGTGTCATAAGGGTGTGGAAAGCACACACGATCACAACATTGACCAGGACATCTAAAGCGAGTTGAACAGATGGGCAACCTCACATTATCAAAGACTCATAAAAATCTGAAGAGTGAGGAGCTCCAGAGTGTATTGAAGAGGCCAAGCTATAAGAGTGGACTGTTTATGTAAGGCAGATTTTCAAAGCTATAACCTTTTTATACATATACGAATCTATTAAGATGAAATCCCATGAAGGGTTTCAGATGTGTTAAGATTAATAAATCCACTTTTATGACTCTTTGATAATGTGAGGCATCAAATGGGTATGGGCATATAGGTTTTGCTCCCTCTTGCACTCTTTCCAATCCTCTGCACTCATTTTAGATCCCTCCCAACAAACTTACATACTCCTCCCCTCTTGTACTCTTCCCCACCTTCCTTCCCTTTCCACCCTTCTTGCACCCATCTTCCCACAGCCCCCTTTCACCTTGGCTCTTTTCCTCTTTGCAGCCATGAATCTGTACCTCTTCCTAGGCTAGCAACATGTTGCTGCTGCTTTCTTCATGCTGTCTCCACTGCTGCTCTTCAGGTGACAGAGATTGGCTTCTCCTGCCACTCACAACTCGGCTGGCTCTTTCCTATTTTGGATAATAGGGCCTGGCCTCCCAGCCATCTACGGCTAACAGTTCTTAATTCAAAATTTTCCATAAGCTTTAGGCATCTGTTTGCATAGACAGATGCATACGGACAGACTGATTTACCCACCCCAATGGGTACTATCGGTTAAGCAAAATGCACCTTAAAAAAAAGCATGAATTTGATCCAAGTCTGCCTATGTCCTAACTAGATATCTGCAATGCAGGTCAGGCAACACTGGTCATAAAGAGATGTCCTTCAGTAAGCCCTCTCCCTCTCAGCTATTTTATCTTCCATCCTCCTTCACCAGATTTCTTTATTCTTGCTTTTCCTTAATTTCCTCAGACTATTTTTCTGATGCTCATTTGTTCTCCTGTTTCCTAATCTCACTCATGCTTCTGTTTCCCTTTGTTCTGCAGTCTATAGAAATTACACTTACCTGGTAATTGTAGTTCCTGGAGGGCTCCAGTTTAGTCCTCCACATCCGGGTAGTGCACCTCCTCCTGCAGCATGGAGACCAATCAGAATCTTGCCATCACAGGATGTATGCTGCTGGAGCTCCCATCAGCCCCCCAGTGAACTATTAACAAAGCAGACTTAAAGAAGCAACACATGAAACCAGTACAGTCACTTAACTATAACCATAACATATTACCCTTAACAATCCACCTGACCACCCGCAAACGAGGAAGCCAGAACTCTGCACCTTGCTTCTATCCCATTACCTGAAATAAATGGCAGCCACAGCAGCAGAACTAAGAAATAAACCCACGCGAAAGAGAGAGCATAAAGACCGCAACCAAGGATTCTAGAGTGATTCGCTTAACCAGCCCTCTCTTCCCACATCAATCGCGCCCTCCAGAAAAAATCTGTTCTCTGGGTGGGAATGAGGACTAAACTGGAGCCCTCCAGGAACTACAATTACCAGGTAAGTGTAATTTCTATTTTCTGAACGGTCCTCCAGTTTAGTCCTCCACATCCGGGATGTAGCAGAGCAGTTATAATCGGAAGGGACCTTGCCAACTAGCTCGCAATGCTGCCGAACCAAAGCAGGAATCCCGGGCGGCTAGCACATCTAAACGGTAGTGTTTACTGAAAGCATGAAGAGACGACCAGGTAGCCGCCCTGCATATTTCCGCTGGTGGAACTAAACTGTACTCTGCCCACGACGTCGCTTGCGCTCTAGTAGAGTGAGCCCGCAAGCCTAACGGAACCGAACGCCCTTGCAGAATGTACGCCGACGCAATTGCCTCCTTAATCCATCTGGAAATGGAGGACTTCGCTGCTGCTTCTCCTTTCCGGACCCTGCCGAAGAGCACGAACAGTCGTTCCGATTTACGGAACGTTTCCGAAACCTTTAGGTACCTTCGCAGCACCCATCGCACATCCAGACGATGCAACCCCCGGTCTGCAGCGCATTCAGCCTCGGAGTTAAATACCGGAAGAAAGACGGATTGATTCAAATGAAACGGGGAAACCACTTTAGGCAGAAAGGAAGGGACTGGCCTTAAAACCACTATCTTTAGAAAAAGATAAGAATGGTTCCCTACATGATAGCGCCTGCAACTCCAAAATCCGCCTCGCCGAACAAATGGCCACCAGAAAAACCATCTTCAGCGTCAGATCTTTAACGGACGCCTGACTAAGGGGCTCAAAAGGCTTCTTAACCAAGGCCTGTAACACTAGATTCAAGTCCCACGGAGGCACCGACACCCTGCACGAAGGTCGCACCCTGAACACCGCCTTAAGAAAACGTTGCACATCTGAGTGCGCCCCCAGCGGAACCCCTCGAATCTTGTCCCTGTAGCACACGAGAGCCGCTAACTGCACCTTCAGGGAACTGGCGGCTAACCCTTTGTCAAAACCGTCCTGCAAAAAACTGAGGATCACGGGGACGGAAGCCGTAGCCGCCCGAATAAGACGCCTACAACACCAGTCTTCAAAAATCCGCCACACTCGCACATACGCGAGCGAAGTTGAGGATTTCCTTGCCCGAAGGAGTGTGGCAATGACAGCCGATGAATAACATTTCCTCTTCAACCTAGCCCTCTCAATGGCCATACCGTAAGCAAGAATCAATCCACCTGTGGCATCCGCAGTGGACCCTGAATTAGCAGGTCCACTAAAGGAGGAAGCCTCCACGGCATTCCGTTGAGCAGACAAACCAGATCTGCCTACCAGGGCCGTCTGGGCTAATCCAGAGCCACCAGCAGGACTCTGCCGCGGTGCGCTTCGATGCGCTGAACCACTTGGCCGATCAACGCCCATGGAGGGAAGACATAAAGGAGACCGGACTCCGGCCAAGGCTGAATGAGCGCGTCGATGCCTTCAGACATCCTTTCTCTCCGTCTGCTGAAGAACCGACCTGTTTTTGCCAACTGAAAGGTCGCCATGAGATCCATGACCGGAGACCCCCATCTGCGAACTATTTGCGCGTACAGCTGTGGGTGAAGCTCCCACTCCCTGCTGAGAAAATCTGCCATCACATTGTCCTTTCCCGTGATATGCGCTGCTGAAATGGCCAATAGACGAGACTCTACCCACTCCAACAACCGCTCTGACTCTTCTTCCATGGCTACACTCCCTGTTCCGCCTTGCTGGTTGAGGTATGCCACAGTCGCCGAGTTGTCCGAGAGCACTCGCACCGCTCGCCCTGTCACTGAAGACTCGAAGGCCTGCAGCGCCCGCAACACCGCTCGCAGTTCTAGACGGTTGATTGACCAAGAGGCCTCCTGGGTTAACCACATCCCTTGCGTGTATCGACTCTCGCAATGGGCTCCCCAGCCCGCCAGACTCACATCCGTCATCAGAGGGATCCAAACTGGTTGTTCCAAGGGCAGACCCGCCTGTAGCGACTTCGGGGACAGCCACCACTGCAGCGATTGACGTACTCGCTTCGGGCAGGGCAAGCGCTTGTTCAGCGAATCCGATTGGTTCGACCATCGATGCAATAGTGCCTTTTGCAGCGGTCGCATATGAAACCTGGCCCATGGGACCACTTCCAGCATTGCCGCCATTGTCCCCAGCAGCTGAAGATACCACCATGCGGATGGCGCGGGGATTCCTAAGAACTTGTGCACAAGCTGGCGCAAGGCCTGAGTGCGGCGATCCAGCAAGAACACCAATCCTCTCGCCGTGTCGAAGTGAACCCCAAGATATTCGAGGGTCTGGGTCTGCACCAAGTGACTCTTTTTTGCGTTGACTACCCAGCCGAGACTGCAGCAGATCTATAACTCTGCCTGTGGCTTGCAAGCTCTCTACCTCGGACTTTGCAGAATTAACCAGTCGTCGAGATAAGGGTGAACTAGAATACCCTCTTTTCGTAAAGCTGCCGCCGCCACCACCACCACCATCATGACCTTGGTGAAGGTGTGCGGAGCCGTCGCCAACCCGAACGGCAGCGCCTGAAACTGGTAATGTCCCCACGGGAACGCAAACCTCAGGAACATTTGATGGGCTGCTCTGATCGGAATGTGCAAGTAGGCCTCCGTGAGATCCAGTGACGTCAAAAATTCTCCTTGGCGCACTGCCACTATGATGGACTTAAGGGTTTCCATGCGGAAATGCGGCACCCAGAGACGATTCACTCCCTTGAGATCTAGGATAGGCCGGAGTGAACCGTCTTTCTTTGGCACCAAGAAATAAATGGAGTAACGACCTACGCAGTGTTCGGACCTCGGAACGGGGATTACCGCCCCCAAGGCCAACAGGCGGTCTAACGTCAACCGAATTGCCAGCGCTTTTTGTTGTCCTTTGCTGGGTGAGAGAACAAAGGTGTCCCTGAGCGGGCAAGCTAACTCCAGCGCATAGCCCTCTCGGACTATCTCCAGTACCCACTGATCTGAGGTTATCTGGACGCAGGAAGAAAGAAAGTTTTGAAGACGTCCTCCGATCACTTGACTTCCCTCCGGGGTCCGCCTCGCTTCATTGTGGCTTGCGGCCAAAGGAAGAGGAGGAAGCAGCTGTGAAACCTCTGCCTGCTCCTCGAAATCCTTGAAAACCTTGGGATCTTGAACCAAACCTGCCGCGCTGCAAACCACCGAGGCGGGAAAAGCGGAACCTTCGGAAGTCCTGAAATTGACCCCAAACTGCCGGCAAGCTTCTACTCTGCTGAGGCTTATCCTCTGGCAGCCTGCCCCCTTTAGACTCTCCCAAGTCCTTCACTAACTTATCCAGATCGTCTCCGAATAACAATCTGCCCTTAAACGGGAGCTTGCTGAGTCACAACTTAAAAGACCCATCAGCCGCCCAATTTCGCAACCAAACAGACCTCCGCGCCACCACTAGGGATGCCATACTATTTGCCAATGTTCTGATCAAATCATTGTGTACATCCGCCAAAGATGCCTAGCCGGACTCCACCCGGGTCACCTCCAGCAATCCCTGCTGATCCAGGCGAGGGTCCTGTCTCAAGCACTGCGCCCACCGCAAGCAGGCTCTCGCTACCCAGGCCCCACAAATAGAGGCCTGCAAAGAAAGAGCATTGGTCTCAAAGGCCTGCTTCAACAAACCGTCAACCTTTCTGTCTTGCGTGTCCTTCAAGGCAGCACTACCTTCAATCGGGATCGTTGTTCTCTTGGTTACTGCCGACACCGCTGCATCTACACGTGGCGACCAAAACTTTTCTTTGTCTTTGTCCGCTAAAGGATAGAGCTGGTTCGTTGTTTGAATGACCTTCAAGCCCGATTCAGGTTGATCCCACTCAGTTTGAATCATCTGATCCACAACCCTGTGCACCGGGAACACCATTTGAGACTCTCGCACTGCCTGAATGAGGGGATCTTCCAGCCTGTCCTCCTTCACAGGACGCGCTGTAGCGAGATTGAGTGTTTGGAGAGATTCTGTAATCAGGGGTACCAGCTCCTCTTTACGAAACACTCGAATGATCCGAGCCTGATCTTCGGGCTCCGGAATCTCCCCTTCCTCCAGCTCGTCAACCCCATCCTCGGGCTCTACCTCAGGCACCTCAGCATCCTGCCACTCCATATCCACCTGCTCCATCTCTGTGGACCGAAGCCGCTTAGCTGGCTTCGGGATATCCCCTCCCACATCCTCTCCTTTGGGGGATGGTAGAGGCGTCGGAGTCGCCAAGGCCTCTGGCAACTTTCCTAAACGTCCCAAACGAAAGGCCTGATGCATAATAAGGACAAAGTCCTGGGAAAAATCCCCCAAGAACGTTTCCGCCGCCCCTATCGGCTGGGCGCCCGGCTGTCCCATGGGCGTAGCTGGAGGAGAAGGTGCCGGAGTCCCCAGAGGCAGCTCCCCCCCAGCCGGTACCGCAGGGTCTATGGGGTCTAGTAGCGCTCTGCCTTCCATTTGCCGCTCTACGTTGGAAGAAACAGTAGCGCAGCCCTGCAAATTCCTGAATCAGACACCGTTCCCCTGCGTGACCAGCAGACCACGCACTGCGGCCGAGCAGACATTAAGCAGGATTCAAAAGAAAAAACCTACCACTAAAGCGCGAGGGGAAAGGGTTCAACTAAACTGAGCTATCATCAAAGGAAAAGACAGAAATTAAATTTCTTTTTTTTTTTTTTTTAAAAGACAACTACTCACCAAAGTAAATTAAACAAATCAAACCATCAAGCAGCAGACCCGTGCGTGCTGAAATCTCATGCACACGCAGCAGCACGGCCATCCGCTCCGCGCGGGAACTGAACAAAATGGCCGCTGTTGCCGCCGGCCGAAAAAGGCATGAAAAATCCCTGAACTGACTAGTACTCTTCACTGCTTGGTTACAGGCCGTCTAAACCGAACAAAGGACTTACCCCGACCAGAAGTGGAGCACCGCGCTGTAACGCTGCTCGAGTCTTGAGCGACAAGCGCGCTACCGCCCGGGCCGTCCAAAAAGGAGTCGGCGAGTCGTGCATGCAGGAGCCCTTTCCGACCCCACGGAGCAGAGCGTGTGGCTGTGTCTGTCAGATCTCTCCCCCGTGCCGTCTAGGAGGAGAGATCCAAATTTGCTGCTTGCACTCCGATCTACGCCGCAAGGAAAGAGGCAGAAGGCAGTGAAGGGCCCGGCTCCTCAGAAAGTTTTTTTTTTTTAAAGAAACAGTAACCTAAAAACCAAAGGCAATCCAAATAAACCAACAGAAGTCAAAGTGGGGAAAAATAAAATAGAAATCTAACTAGTGTTGCCTGTTTAGTCCCTAAGTGAGCCCAGTGCCAGGCTCACACGTCCCCCTGCTGCATGGAGACTGGACACACTGGGGGGTTGATGGGAGCTCCAGCAGCATACATCCTGTGATGGCAAGATTCTGATTGGTCCAGTCTCCATGCTGCAGGAGGAGGTGTGGAGGACTAAACTGGAGGACCGCTCAGGAAAGAGTAGTTACTCACCTGTAACAGGTGTTCTCCAGGAGCAGCAGGAATCAGTCCTCACATATGGGTGTCATCGGCGCCGATGAAGCCCCAGCGGAGCATTTCCCCAGCTTTCTATGAAAGCCTTTGGGAATGCAGGCACGCATGCGCGGTTCCCTTCCTGCCTAAAGGTGCCATCTTACCTCAGTCAAATGACATAGCTAAGAATAGCACACAAAAATGAAAAATAAACCATGTACAACTGCAACTCCAAGGGGAGGAGGGAGGGCTGTGAGGACTGATTCCTGCTGCTCCTGGAGAACACCTGTTACAGGTGAGTAACTACTCTTTTTCAAGGACCAAGCAGGAAGCAGTCCTCACATATGGGTGACTCCCTAGCTCTGGGCTACCAAGGAACCCAGGCTGAACAAGAGGACTCCCTGTAGTCCCAGCTGCAAAGAAAAGCTTTTCAAGGACACAACCTCCACCGTTAGCCCAACAGAGGGCAAGAGGGCAGGAGTTGCCTAAATCTCAAAGAGATTCCGGAGTACTGCTTGGCCAAAAGCACTGTCCCTACGGGACTCCCTCTCCAGGCAGTAATGGGCCGCAAAGGTCTGGCTTGAAGACCAAGTTGCAGCCCTGCAGATGTCTATCAAGGGCACAGAGCGGAGATGAGCCACTGAGGCAGCCATTGCCCTGACTCGGTGGGCCGTAACCCTACCCTGCAAAGGAAGGTCAGCTGCCTTGTAAGCCCAGGTGATACAGTCAGCCACCCAGATGGACAATGTACGCCTGGACACAGCCAGCCCCAACTTATTGGGGTCAAAGGAGACGAAGAGCTGGGTAGCCCTTCTATGCCCCTGCGTACGGTCAAGGTAGAAGGATAAGGCCCTCCTACAGTCCAGAGTATGCAGGACTGCTTCAGCCTGGCTTGCATGAGGCCTAGGGAAGAATGTTGGAAGAACCACCTCCTGGTTGAGGTGGAAAGAGGAGACAACCCTAGGGAGGAACTTTGGATGAGTCTGAAGGACTACCCTGTTCCTATAAATCCTGGTGCAAGGCCTATCACAGACCAGAGCCTGAAGCTCATTTACTCGCCTAGCCGAGGTAAGGGCTATCGGGAAGAGTGTCTTCCAGGAGAGGAAGCGCAGTGGACAAGTAGCCATCTGCTCAAAAGGTGGGCGAGTCAGTTGCTGCAAGACCACATTCAGCTCCCATTCATGGGCAGGAGGACGGATAGGAGGCTTGAGCAAAAGCAAGCCCCTAAGAAAGTGAGACACCAAGGGGTGACCAGACAGAGAATGTCCCTCCACCAGAGAGTGGTGAGCTGCTAGAGCTGAGAGGTGGACCCGAACAGAATTGGATTTAAGACCTTGATTTGACAAGTGCAGCAAGTACTGAAGGACTACTGGCACAGTACAGGAGAAAGGATCTTCTGTACGTAGCTGACACCACACAGAAAACCTTTTCCATTTGAGAGCATAGGTTTTCCTAGTGGACTGTTTCCTAGAGGCTAGGACAACCTCCTCAACCTCCTGAGGCAGGCCCAGGGAGCCAAGACTACCCTTGCAGCCTCCAGGCCATCAAATTGAGAGCCTTGAGATTGGGGTGCAGAAGGGAACCCTGCTCCTGAGAGAGAAGGTCGGGTTGCAACCCCAGAGGTAGTGGAGGATCCACCGCCAGTTGAAGCAGAAGAGGAAACCAAGGCTGTCTCGGCCACCTGGGAGCCACCAGCAGGACCGAGGCCTTGTCCTGAAGAATCTTGTTCGGGCCACCAAGGGCGTGGGAGGAAACGCATAGAGGAGGCCCTGAGACCAAGATATCAGAAAAGCATCCGCTGCTATCTGCAGAGGATGCGGTTGCCTGGAGCAGAACTTTGGCAGTTGCTTGTTCGTTGGGCTGGCAAAGAGATCTATCAAAGGGAGACCCCATTTCAGGAAGATCTTCTGAACTACTGAAGGATGCAGTTGCCACTCGTGGGGCTGCAGTATTCTGCTTAATCTGTCTGCCAGGTAGTTATCCTGGCCTGGAAGGTACACAGCCTTGAGGAGCATGTTGTGCTTGAGGGCAAAAGAACAAAGGTCCTGAGCCTCCTGACAAAGGATCCTGGACCCAGTTCCGCCGTTTGTTCACATAAAACATGGCAACTTGATTGTCTGTCTGAACCAGGACAGACTGGTGAGCAAGGGCAGGAGTGAAAGCTTTGAGTGCTAATCGAATAGCTCTGAGCTCGAGGAGATTGATCTGCTGTGCAGCTTCCCAGGGAGACCAGAGGCCATGGGTGCACTTGCCCAGACAATGAGCTCCCCAGCCTTGCAGGGAGGCATCTGTTGTCATCACTACTGTGTACCTTGGAATCTGAAAAGGCATCCCTTTCAGTAGATTGAGTGGGTGCAGCCACCAGTTGAGGGAGTGCAGAAATGGTCTGGACACCCTTATCCTGTCTTTGAGGCTGCCTGTGGCCTGTGACCACTGAGCACGAAGGCACCACTGTGCAGGCCTCATATGGAGCCTGGCATTGGGGGTCACATGTACTGTCGAAGCCATGTGGCCTAGAAGCCTCAGGCAGAGTCTGACTTGCTGAGAAACTGATTTGCCAAGACTATCAACCTTTGGGCCCTGTCTGCTGGCAAGAAAGCCTTTGCCAGCAGAGAGTCCAGCCTTGCTCCTATGAACACTAAGGGGAGCAAAGTGGACATTGCGAAGTTTATGACAAACCCCAGGCTTTGTAGAAGAGCAATAGTCCTGAGGATGGCTTGATTGGCCTCTTGGCACGTCTGACCCCTGATGAGCCAGTCGTCTAGATAGGGGAAGACAAAGATTCCCTGATTTCTCAGGTGGGCCGCCACCACTGCTAGGCACTTTGTAAAGACTCTGGGGGCGGAGGTAAGGCCGAAAGGCAGCACTCTGTACTGATAATGGTTTCCTCCCACAATGAACCTGAGGTACTATCTGTGGTCTGGATGAATGAGGATGTGAGTGTACACATCCTTTAGATCTAAGGAGCATAGCCAATCTCCCTGTTGGAGGTAGGGCAGAAGCGTTCCAAGAGTAAGCATCTTGAACTTCTCCTTCACTAGGAACTTGCTGAGGTTCCTAAGTCCAGAATGGGTCAAAGTCCACCAGTTCTCTTGGGCACCAGGAAATACCTGGAGTAGAAACCTTGACCTAGTAAGTGGGGAGGCACAGGCTCCACCGCCCTGTCTACCAACAGACCATGAAGCTCTTGTAGAAGGTGGTCTGTGTGCAGGGGAGGCCTTGGAGGCTCCCCTGGAAAATATGGTGGAGGCAGTTGGTGAAAATGGAGGGCATAGCCCTTGTGGACTATCTCCAGCACCCAACTGTCCGCGGTGACAAGGGGCCACTGGTGGACAAAGAGGGCGAGGCAACCTCCTGTGCAGGGTTGGGAGAGCAGTGGAGGAGAGGCTACGCTCAAGGAGTCAAAAACCCCCACCCTGCTGAGTGGTAGCAGGGGCCTGAGGCTTGGAGGTCCTCTGCCTACGGGGCCCATTACCCTGGCCCTTGGCTTGCTGACCCTGGGGGGCAGCTTGATATTGCGGGTACTGTTTGTAGGCAGTGCCCTTCCTCGGATAAAAGGGCTTTTTACCCGAGTCCTTCTTTTTATGAGAAGGGGCAGAGGTCTTCCTCGACAGCCTTGTCCGTGTGAGGTGCTCAGTTTCGAGCTGAGCGGCCTTCTCGGTCATGGGCTTGCCAAAAAGGTTCTCACCTCAGCAATGGACATCGACCAACTTGTCCTGAACCCATGGCTTGAGGTTCGATGACTGCAGCCATGCCTGGCGTCGAGCCGCGATGCCGGCTGCCGAAACTCGGGCCGAAGCCTCGAAGCCATCGTAGGCGGCACGGGACATGAACTTCGAGCAGTCCCGAATCCCCGAGGACAAGGACTTAAATCTCTGCAAGGGTTCCCCGGAGAGACCAGCAGAGAACCCGGCCAATTCTTTGGCCAGATCCCGCAAGTACATGCCCATGTACAGCTGGTTGGACTGAACACGGCAAGCAAGCATCGAGCCCTGGAAGCACTTTCTACCGACGCCATCGAGGTTCCGGGCCTCCCTGCCAGGGGGCACCGCGGAGTGCATCTTCTGGCTCTTCAGACGATGCATGGCCGATTCCACAACCATAGAATGGTGTGGTAGCTGTGCCTTTTGAAAGCCAGGGCTCTTCCGGAGCCGATAGATCGAATCGACTCGCTTGCTGAGAACCGGCGCCGAGGCCGGTGCCTCTCACATACGGAAGAGGAGCCGTTCCAGCATCGAAGGAACTGGAACAGTAAAGGCTTCCTTCGGAGGAGAGTCATACTGTAGAGCCTCGAGCTCTTCAGCTCGAGGCTCCTCCTCGGGGTCCGTCTGGATAGCCAAGGCAGCGGCCATATCTCGGACGAACTCCGAGAACAGACTATCCTCTGGGGGGGACCTACTCCGGGGCTCAGACTGCGGTGAGTCCGAAGGGACGCACCGAGTCTTGAAGGTATCAGAAGACTCCTCGTCCTCCGTCTCCCAAGCTGACTCGTCTGAGGAGGAGTCAGGGTCCGACCCCGCGGGGCCCTGGAGCACCCGCCCCGATGCCGGAGGCACCGGCGTCGACGCCCTCGGTCCCGAACGGGAGGTCGAGGGAGACCGCGACCGAGGTCGACTCCGAGCCACGATGGACTTGAGTATCCGCTCGGTCTCCGGGGTCGACTTCGAAGTCGATGTCCCGGTGGTCAGGGCAGATGCCCCAGACAGGCTGGCCATCAGTGCCCGCTGCTGCTCCATGAAGGCAGACAATCTGCTCTCCAAGGCTGTCATCCTGAGACTCAGCTCGGGAGACGCAGCAGCCACTGACTCGGGCCCCGGCAGCGCCGGGCCCCGGCAGTGCCGGGCCCGACGTCGGCTCCCTGGGAGGAGAGTCCTCGAGGACTACGGGGCTTACGTGTACAGCAGACTCCGGCTCCACGCGAGGAACTTTTGCAGGCTTTTCGAGTTCCACGGGCCTGGGGCGACAGTCGGGGGTTTTAGACCTGGCCCTCGAGGAGCCAGGGACCTCTTCCTCCGACGTCCTCATGAGCCGCTTCTTCCTCTTGCGTTCCCGGTCAGGGGACCCCCTGTCCAAGGAGCTTCGACGGCGCTCGGGATCGGAATCCCGAGATGTCAAGGCCTCAAACGAGGTCTGGGCCCGGCCGGAGGCTGAGTCCGAGAAAAGCCTTTCTTTTTGCTGCTGGCGACTTCGGAGTGCCTTGGAAGACATCTTTCCACATGGCCCGCACGACTTAGGGTCGTCGTCGGGGCCGAGGCAGCAGTCGTGTGTGTCGGTGAGAGACATCAGTTTCTTACACCGATCACACTTTTTAAAACCGCTGGATGCCATCAGGGAAAAAAAGAGTCCCTGCGAGGTCAAAGGACCGGTCTTCCAGGGAAAAATGGAAAAAAGGGCGCGAACGCCAGCCACGAAGGGCAAAAACCGAAAAAGAAGAATCGGGATCGATACCGGTGTACCGAACCCAGCGGGAGGGGAACCGACGTCGAAGCGGGAGAAAAAATAGCGAAAATCGCAGAAAAAAATCTAATTTTAACCGGGAGAACAGGACACACGTCCGGTGGGCTTCACGGAAAAAAAGAGACTGAGGTAAGATGGCACCTTTAGGTGGGAAGGGCACCGCGCATGCGTGCCTGCATTCCCAAAGGCTTTCATAGAAAGCTGGGGAAATGCTCCGCTGGGGCTTCATCGGCGCCGATAACACCCATATGTGAGGACTGCTTCCTGCTTGGTCCTGGAGAACCTGTTTTTTCCCCTCAGACTTCTCCAATTCTTCTTCTTCTTTTTTTCTTATTTCCTGACTGAATGATTCCAGATCTTTGGGATGCTACAAGCACATGAACGGAGATGCAGCCTAGTGATTAGAGCAGCAGGTTGAGAACCAGGGAAGCCAGTTTTCAAATCCCATTGATGCTCCCTATGATCTTGAGCAAGTCACTTCACCCTTTGAGCTTCTAATAAAAAGGTGTGAGACATTAAGCCAGGATCAGTAGCAGCATCCCCATGTACAATACTCACTGCAATCACTAACTCCAGGTAGCAGAAGCTACATCATCATCTCAAAGGTATGAAGGAAGGGAACTATGAATTTCTAACTCATGGATGGACAAAATCTGGATTTCCTTGAGCTAAAATGCATCATCTGCAGAAGACAGACTGGCATTACAAAGCCAGAAAATTAATTGGAACCAGATCCACTGAAATGTTGTATCATTCTAGTATATTTGTTGCTCTTGCAAATTGCTATTGAACAATAATCAGGTGCTGTATTGCATGCTCTCCACGCCTCACCAATGAATCATTCTATTATACCTACAGGTGGTAAAAAACTAACACACACTATGCTTTGGATGAGCTGCTAATCCTATCAGATTAAACATTTTCTATCAAGCTGTGAAGATGGATTTAAGCATGTCCATAAAGTCTTCAGTTGACAACATCTCTCAATCCTTATTGACCTCAGCCAGGTTTGAAGTATTAAATGTTATACTGTGCCACTCACAACAGCATCAAAGCAGAGTACATCAAACAAGTGAAACAAAGACCTGGTAGTAAAAAGCATCCTGAATCTTACATGACCTATAAAAGCATTACAGTAGTAGACACTTATGTGGAAATGCATTTAACCTCCTGATAGGTACTGAAATTTCCAGATGGAAAGCCACTTGCTAATAATGAACAAGAACGTCCCAACAGTTAACACCCCCTCAATCCTATGCACAAAAGGATATTTGCGACACCCAGAATTCTTACCATCTGTTGCTTTGTCAGGACGTCATTGTAGATAGCTTCCCGGTGTTTAATTTCCAGCTCCATAGTTGCCTTTCTACTTAGTGCCAAAGCCTGAACCTGGGCCTCGGGTAAATTTGGATTTTCTTTCCACTTAAAGAAAAAATTACCATCAATTAACCATGCTACATGAATAGCCATTACAAGATCAATAAAAGGCTGTGCTCAGGATGGTTGCAATTCCTGTTCCTGATTAGCACGCCAACATTACAGGATTATGGAAAACATCATGCTTGCTCATTCATTCAATATAGTTACAAAGCTGTGGCCTGCAGAAATAAATATTGTGTTCACAGTTTAGGGGGAGGGGGGAGAGGATGGATATGTCTTGCCAGTAAATTATGGAGCTGCTTCTGCTCCCATGCAAAAGGAAGTTTGGAAGTATGAATAGCATGAAGCGCCAGAGATTTCAGTAAGTACTGTGTTGCTATTTAAAGCCATCACTGTAGGCCCTGGAGAGGGGCAGCAAAAGCAGCAGCAATGGGGACGGGTGAGAACAGGGAGTGCCAGGAATGAGGTTGCCCAAGGCACCTTATATCCTTGCACCAGGCTCTGGCCATATGGTCTATCGGCCATCATTTTCCTCACCACCAGCCACCCGATTGGTGTCAGGCCACAGGGAACAGCAGGTAAGCTCCTCCCATTCCCTGCAGCAAAGGCCAATCGAGCCCACCTCCCCAGCAATTAAAAAGCACAGGAAGGCGCATCCGTGCCTGGCGGGCCATGCCAAACGGCCCTTTGGTGAGGCCCTTAGGCAAGGACCAAAGAATGTAGTCCCAAATTAACAGCAACAAGATAATCTGCACCAAGATAACCTCAGCTACCAACCCCCCAGCCTAACCATCCAAGGTACTGCCTCACCACTACTCCACAAGCAAAGAACACTGCATGCCAAAACCTGTACCACGGACGCCCCCCACGCTCTTAACTAGCACAACTCTCAGCCCCAGGAAACAAGGTATTAAACCTTCCACACAGCAACATGACTCATCCACTCTACTGGTCAATTATCCTAAGTGTTCTCTTCTCAACTCCCTCCCAGACCTCTGCACTCACAATCAATCACCCTTCAATCCGCCTAATTCCCAATCCACTCAACAGACTACCAAACTTATGGCACCTGTCCAGCTCTCATCATGACAGGAAATATGGACACCTCATCACGATACACACGGAAGCTCCAAATAACCCACCTTCAAAGCACAAGAATCCTAAACACCTACACAGTCCCATAAGATGTACCCTCATTAAATTATGATCCGCCCGAAAGAAAATTCAAACCTTATCAGACCGCATAACAGATGATAAGCTGCTTGACGTTCTATGCATCACTGAAATCTGGTTCTCCGACGACAACATAAATGTTCTGCTCAACCAAATCAACACTACCACTCACAACATACATAACTGCTCTCAGATGTCCAGCAGAGGAGCAGAGTCTGCAACCTGACAAGGAAGAGCCTCAAATTCAACACACAAACTATGCCTCCACTCCCAACCTCGACATCATCACAGTCTCGAGACGCCACCTCTCCATCTGTCTAGCATACAGATCCCCTCACACCAACGCTGAAGAGCTTGCCACCTTACTGGAAGAAATCTGCACTCATTCATCCACCAACAAAGACCTTATCCTACTTGGAGATCTAAGCCTCCCATTTGCCTCCACCGCCCACTCCTCAGCCTTCCTTGAAGCTATGATTAACCTACACTACACACAGCTCATATCCACCCTTACGCACAAAAAAGGTAGCATCCTTGACCTGGTCTTCTTCTCAGATTGACTCTTAAATGTACTGAAGCACTACTGGCACAGTACAGGAGAAAGGATCCTCTGTACGTAGCTGACACCACACAGAAAACCTTTTACATTTGAGAGCATAGGTTTTCCTAGTGGACCGTTTCCTAGAGGCTAGGACAACCTCCTCAACTTCCTGAGGCAGACCCCAGGGAGCTAAGACTACCCTTGCAGCCTCCAGGCCATCAAATAGAGAGTTTTGAGATTGGGGTGCAGAAGGGAACCCTGCTCCTGTGAGAGAAGGTCGGGTTGCAACCCTAGAGGCAGTGGGGGATCCACCGCCAGTTGAAGCAGAAGAGGAAACCAAGGCTGTCTCGGCCACCTGGGAGCCACCAGCAGGACCGAGGCCTTGTCCTGCAGAATTTTGAAGAGAGTTCGGGGCACCAAGGGCGTGGGAGGAAACGTATACAGGAGGCCCTGAGACCATGGAATCAGAAAAGCATCTGCTGCTATTCTCAGAGGATGCGGTTGCCTGGAGCAGAACTTTGGCACTTGCTTGTTCATTGTGCTGGCAAAGAGATCCACCAATGGGAGACCCCATTTTAGGAAGATCTTCTGAACTACTGAAGGATGCAGCTGCCACTCGTGGGGTTGCAGAATCCTGCTTAATCTGTCGGCCAGGTAGTTGTCCTGGCCTGGAAGGTAGACAGCCTTGAGGAGCAGGTTGTGCTTGAGGGCAAATGAACAAAGGTCATCAGCCTCCCGACAAAGGATCCTGGACCCAGTCCCACCCTGTTTGTTCAGATAAAACATGGCTACCTGGTTGTCTGTCTGAACCAGGACAGATTGATGAAACAGGGTAGGAGAGAAAGCTTTGAGTGCCAATCGAATAGCTCTGAGCTCGAGGAGATTGATCTGCTGTGCAGCTTCCCAAGGAGACCACAGGCCCTGGGTGCACTTGCCTAGACAATGAGCTCCCCAGCCCTGCAGGGAGGCATCTGTGGTCAGGACCACCGTGTATCCAGGAATCTGAAAAGGTACTCCCTTTAGAAGATTGGGTGGGTGCAGCCACCAGTTGAGGGAGTCCAGAAATGGTCTGGACACCCTTATCCTGTCTCTGAGGTGGCCTGTGGTTTGTGACCACTGAGTTCGAAGGCACCTCTGTGCAGGCCTCATATGGAGCCTGGCATTGGGGGTCACATGTACTGTCGAAGCCATGTGGCCAAGCAGCCTCAGGCAGAGTCTGGCGGAGACCACTGACCCTCTGAGAAACTGATTTGCTAAGTCCATCAGTCTTTGGGCCCTGTTTGCTGGCAAGAATGCATTTGCCAGGACAGAGTCCAGCCTTGCCCCTATGAACTCCAAGTTCTGGGAGGGGAGCAAAGTGGACTTTGCAAAGTTTATGACAAATCCCAGGCCTTGAAGAAGAGCAATTGTCCTGAGGGTGGCCTGTCTGGCCTCCTGGCATGTCTGACCTTGGATGAGCCAGTCGCCCAGATAGGCGAAGACAAAGATTCCCTGATTTCTCAGGTAGGCCGCCACCACTGCCAGGCATTTGGTAAAGACCCTGGGAGGGGAGGTGAGGCCGAAAGGAAGCACTCTGTACTGATAATGGTTTCCTCCCATAATGAACCTGAGGTACTTTCTGTGGTCTGGATGAATGAGGATGTGAGTGTACGCATCCTTTAGATCTAAGGAGCATAGCCAATCTCCCTGCTGGAGGTAGGGCAGAAGTGTTCCAAGAGTAAGCATCTTGAACTTTTCTTTCTTTAGGAACTTGAGGTTCCTGAGGTCCAGAATGGGTCGAAGGCCACCAGTTCTTTTGGGTACCAGGAAATACCTGGAGTAGAATCCGTGACCTTGCAAGTGGGGAGGCACAGGCTCCACCGTCCTGTCCACCAACAGACCTTGAAGCTCTTGAAGGAGAAGGTCTGTGTGCAGGGGAGTCCTTGGAGGCTCCCCTTGAAAGTAAGGAGGAGGCTGTTGGTGAAAATGCAGTGCATAGCCCCTGTGGACTATGTCCAACACCCAACTGTCCCCGGTGATAAGGGGCCACTGGTGGGCAAAGAGGGCTAGGCGACCTCCCGTGCAGGGTTGGGAGAGCAGGGATGGAGAGGCTACGCTCAAGGAGTCAAAAACCCCCACCCTGCTGAGTGGGAGCAGGGGCCGGAGGCTTGGGGGGCCGGAGGCTTGGGGGTCCTCTGCCTCCGGGGCCCATTACCCTGCCCCTTGGCTTGCTGACCCTGAGGGGCAGCTTGGGCAGCCTGATATTGAGGGTACTGTTTGTAGGCAGTGCCCTTCCTTGGGTAAAAGGGCTTTTTACCCGAGCCCTTCTTTTTATGAGAAGGGGCAGAGGTCTTCCTAGACAGCCTTGTCCGTGTAAGGTGCTCTGTTTCGAGCTGAGCGGCCTTCTCGGTCATGGGCTTGCCAAAAAGGTTTTCACCTCGGCAAGGGACATCGACCAACTTGTCCTGAACCTATGGTTCGAGGTCCGATGACTGCAGCCACGCCTGGCGTCGAGCCGCGATGCCGGCTGCCGCAACTCAGGCCGAAGCCTCGAAGCCTTTGTAGGTGGCACGGGACATGAACTTCAAGCAGTCCCGAATCCCCGAGGACAAGGACTTAAATCTCTGCAAGGGTTATCCGGAAAGACCAGCAGAGAACCCGGCCACTCCTTGGCAAGGTCCCGCAAGTACATGCCCATGTACAGCTGGTAGGACTGGACATGGCAAGCAAGCATCGAGCCCTGGAAGCACTTTCTACCGACGCCATCAAGGTTTCGGGCCTCCCTGCCAGGGGGGCACCGCGGAGTGCATCTTCTGGCTCTTCAGATGATGCATGGCTGATTCCACAACCATAGAATGGTGTGGTAGTTGTGCCTTCTGAAAACCAGGGCTCTTCCGGTCTATAAATCGAGTCGACTCGCTTGCTGAGAACCGGCGCTGAGGCCGGTGCCTCCCACATACGGAAGAGGAACCGTTCCAGCATCGGAGGAACCGGGACAGTAAAGGCCTCCTTCGGAGGAGAGTCATACTGCAGCGCCTCGAGCTCTTCGGCTCGAGGCTCTTCCTCAGGGTCCGCCGGAATAGCCAGGGCAGTGGCCATATCCCGGACGAACTCCGAGAACCACGTATTCTCTGGAGGGGATCTACTCCGGGGCTCAGCACTGCGGTGAGTCCGACGGGACGCACCGAGTCTTGAACGTATCGGGAGACTCCTCGTCCGCCGTCTCCCAGGCGGACTCGTCCGAGGAGGAGTCAGGGTCTGACCCCACGGGGCCCAGGAGCACCCGCCCCGACGCCGGAGGCACCGGCGTCGACGCCCTCGGTCCCGAACGGGAGGTCGTGGGAGACCGCGACCGAGGTCGACTTCGAGCCATGATGGACTCGAGTATCGGCTCGGTCTCCGGGGTCGACTTCGAAGTCGATGTCCCGGTGGTCGGGGCAGATGCGCCAGACAGGCTGGCCATCAGTGCCCGCTGCTGCTCCATGAAGGCAGACAGTCTGTTCTCCAAGGCTGTCATCCTGAGACTCAGCTCGGGAGACGCAGCAGCCACTGACTTGGGCCCCGGCGGCGGCTCTCTGGGAGGAGTCCTCGAGGACTACGGGGCTTACGTGTCCAGCAGACTCCGGCTCCACGCGAGGAACTTTGGCAGGCTTCTCTTGTTCCACGGGCCCGGGGCAACGGTTGGGGGTCTTAGACCTGGCCCTCGAGGAGCCAGGGACCTCCTCCGACGACGACCTCGTGAGCCGCTTCTTCCTCTTGCGTTCCCAGTCGGGGAACCCCTGTCCGAGGAGCTTCGACGGCGCTCGGGATCGGAATCCCGAGATGTCGAGGCCTCAGACGAGGTCCGGGCCCGGCCGGAGGCTGAGTCCGAGAAAAGCCTTTCTTTCTGCTGCTGGTGACTTCGGAGTGCCTTGGAAGACATCTTCCCACATGGCCCGCACGACTTAGGGTCGTGATCAGGACCGAGGCACCGAAGGAAGCAGTCGTGTGTGTCGGTGAGAGACCTTAATTTTTTACACCGATCACACTTTTTAAAACCACTGGAAGCCATCGGGGAAAAAAGAGTCCCCGCGAGGTCAAAGGACCGGCCTTCCAGGGAAAAGCAAAAAAAGGGCGCAAACGCCAGCCACGAAGGGCAAAAAACGAAAAAGAAGAATCGGGCTCGATACCGGTGTACCGAACCCGGCGGGAGGGGAACCGGCGTCAAACCGGGAGAAAAAATAGCGATTATCGCCAAAAAAAATCTACATTTAACCGGGAGGACAGGACTCACGTCCGGTGGGCTTCTCGGAAAAAAAGAGACTGAGGTAAGATGGCACCTTTAGGCAGGAAGGGAACCGCGCATGCGTTCCTGCATTCCCAAAGGCTTTCATAGAAAGCTGGGGAAATGCTCCGCTGGGGCTTCTTCAGCGCCGATGACACCCATATGTGAGGACTGACTTCCTGCTTGGTCCTGGAGAAACAGGTGTTCTCCAGGAGCAGCAGGAAAGCGTAGTTACTCACCTGTAACAGGTGTTCTCCAAGAGCAGCAGGAATCAGTCCTCACATATGGGTGACGTCGGCGCCGACGGAGCCCTCGCGGAGCAATTTTCCCCAGCTTTCAAAGAAAGCCTTTGGGAATTGCAGCGCGCATGCGCGGTCTCCTTCCCGCCCAAGGGTGCCATCTTAGCCAGTCAGATGACATAGCTAAAAGACAGCGTAAAAATATGCAAAACAACTAAAGCAGATAATCGCAACTCCAAGGGGAGGAGGGAGGGTTGTGAGGACTGATTCCTGCTGCTCCTGGAGAACACCTGTTACAGGTGAGTAACTACGCTTTCTCCAGGACCAAGCAGGAAGTCAGTCCTCACATATGGGACTCCCAAGCTTAAGGCTACCGGAGACCCTAAGCACAAAAATGAGCTCCCTCTAGCTCAGCGACACAGAAGGAAGGAATCTTCACTGAATTATTACCCACCGGTAGCCCTCATCTGGGATGGAGGGTAGGAGTTGCTCAAACCTCGAAGAGATTTCGGAGGACTGCCTGTCCGAAAGCAGTGTCCCTGCGGGACTCCCTCTCGAGACAGTAATGGACCGCAAAAGTCTGGCTCGAAGACCAAGTAGCGGCCCGGCAGATGTCTGCCAGCGGAACAGAGCGGAGGTAAGTCACTGACGTAGCCTTAGCCCGAACACAATGAGCCGTGACTCGACTTTCTAACGAGAGTCCGGCTGCCCCATAAGCCCAAGCGATACAGTCAGCAACCCAGATGGACAGAGTACGCTTGGAGACAGGGAGCCCCAATTTATTGGGGTCAAAAGACACAAAGAGCTGAGCAGCTTTGCGGTGCTCCCGCGTACGGTCAAGGTAGAAGTTCAACGCCCTTCTACAGTCCAGGGTATGCAGGACCATTTCAGCTCAGCTGGAGTGTGGCCTGGGAAAGAAGGTCGGAAGTACCACCTCCTGATTGATGTGAAAAGGGGAGACCACTTTTGGAAGAAATTTTGGGTGAGTCCGTAAGACTACCCTATTCTTGTAGAACCGAGTGTAAGGGGGATCAGACACGAGGGCCTGCAATTCACTTACGCGTCTAGCGGAAGTGAGGGCTATCAGGAATAAGGTTTTCCAAGACAGAAAACGGAGAGAACAGGTAGCCATTGGTTCAAAAGGCGGACAGGTGATCCGCTGTAAAACCACATTCAGATCCCAGTCAGGTGCTGGCGGGCGCAGAGGTGGTTTAAGTAGAAGGAGACCTCGGAGAAACCTTGCCACGAGAGGGTCGCTGGAAAGAGGTCTGCCGTTCACCGGCACATGATGTGCTGAAAGAGCACTGAGGTGAACTTTGACGGAGTTGGACTTAAGTCCCATGTTAGAGAGGTAGAGCAAGTACTGCAAGATCACCGACACCGGGCAGGAGAAGGGATCCTGAGACTGCTGGGCACACCAAACGGAAAAGCGACGCCATTTAAGGGCGTAGCATTTGCGGGTAGAAGGTCGCCGAGAAGCTAGGACGACCTCTTCCACCTCTGCCGGCAGGAGAAGGGGAGCAAGGACTACCCTTTCAGCCGCCAGGCCATTAGATTGAGAGATCTGAGGTTGGGGTGTAGCAGGGACCCCTGATCCTGTGTTAGGAGATCCGGTTGAAACCCCAGAGGGAACGGATCCTCTACCGCTAATTGCAACAGGAGTGGAAACCACGGCTGCCTGGGCCAGCGAGGAGCCACCAGGATCATGGAAGCTTTGTCTCGGAGAACCTTGAAAAGAGTTCGAGAGACTAGCGGGATGGGAGGAAAAGCATAGAGAAGGCTCTCCGACCATGAGAGTAGAAAAGCATCTGCCGCTACTCGAAGGGGATGTGGCTGACGAGAGCAGAAGCGAGGAAGTTGCCGGTTGAGAGGACTGGCAAAGAGATCCATCGTGGGGAGGCCCCACTTCAGAAAAAGTTTCTGAACTACCAAGGGATCCAGACGCCACTCGTGCGGCTGGAGTATCCTGCTGAGTTTGTCCGCCAGGCAATTTTCTTGGCCTGGGAGATAAACTGCCTTGAGAAGAATGCCGTGACTGACGGCCCAAGAGCAGAGCCTCTGAGCTTCTCGGCAGAGAAGGAAGGAGCCCGTGCCCCCCTGTTTGTTCACGTAGAACATGGCAACTTGATTGTCCGTCTGGACAAGGACGGACTGGTGAGAAGTCAGGTGGGAGAAAGCCTTGAGCGCCAGACGGATTGCTCTGAGCTCCAGGAAGTTGATCTGCTGAGCAGACTCCCACGCGGTCCAAAGACCTTGAGTACATGCCCCTTGGCAATGTGCTCCCCAACCTAGGAGGGAAGCATCGGTCGTCAGCACTTGAGCCGGCTGAGGCGACTGAAAAGGCATTCCGAGCACCAGGTTCGGCCGATGAAGCCACCACTGTAGAGAAGAGGCCAGCGGCCCGGAGATGCGCACTAAGTCGGCTAGTCCGCCTGTGGCTTGTTGCCACTGCTTGCGAAGGCACCATTGAGCAGGCCGCATATTCAGGCGGGCATTGGGGGTCACGTGGACGGTGGAAGCCATATGGCCGAGTAGTCTCAGGAAGCGCCTGGCGGAGACCAGGGACTGGCTGCGAAAACGGCCGGCTAGGTCCATGAGCCGTTGAGCCCTGTCGAGAGGCAGGAAAGCTCGTGCCTGAGGAGTGTGCAGTCTTGCGCCGATGAACTCGAGATCCTGTGAAGGGAGCAAAGTGGACTTTGCGAAGTTTATGACAAAGCCCAAGTACTGCAGAAGAGTCACCGTGCGGTGTGTGGCATTGGTGACTGCCGGAGAGGACGATGCTCTGATGAGCCAGTCGTCGAGGTACGGAAAGACATAGAGGCCGTGAAGCCGGAGATAGGCCGCCACCACCGCGAGACATTTTGTGAAGACTCGCGGTGCGGAGGATAGGCCAAAGGGCAGTACTCTGTACTGGTAATGATTTCCTGCCACCACAAACCGTAGGTATTGGCGGTGGCTTGGGTGGATGAGGATGTGCGTGTAGGCATCCTTTAGATCCAAGGAGCATAGCCAATCTCCCTGCTGGAGGTAGGGCAGAAGGATTCCAAGGGTAAGCATCTTGAACTTTTCCCTCACGAGGAACTTGTTGAGGTTGCGCAAGTCCAGGATGGGTCTGAGGCCTCCTGTCCTTTTTGGTATCAGGAAATACCTGGAATAAAAGCCTTGACCTCTCAGGTGGTGGGGCACCGGTTCCACAGCCTGTTCCTGAAGAAGACTTGCTAACTCCTGAAGGAGTAAGTCCCTGTGCAGAGGGAGTCGTGGAGGTTCTCCCGGGAAATAAGAGGGAGGGACCTGATGGAAGTGGAGAAGATATCCTTCTCTTACGACTTGAAGCACCCAGGCATCTGAAGTGATGTTGGACCACCTGTGTGCGAAGTGAACCAGCCGGCCTCCGGTGCTGGGAGGAGCCAGCGGAGGGGGAGAGGCTATGCTGAGGAAGTCAAAAACCCCCACCCTGCTGAGCAGGGGCTGGTGGTGCAGGCTTGGGGGCTTGCTGCCTACGGGACCCGTTACCCCGTCCCTTGGCCTGCTGGCCCTGTGGGGGAGCTGCGGAGGCCTGATATTGTGGGTAGTGCTTATAGGCAGCCGCCTTTCTCTGGTAAAAGGACTTCTTTCCCGAGCCCTTCTTTTTCTGGGAAGGGGCGGAGGTCTTCCTAGAAAGCCTAGTCCTGGTGAGAGTCTCCATCTCGATTTGTGCAGCCTTTTCAGCCATGGGCTTGCCAAAGAGGTTCTCACCTCGGCAGGGGACATCGACCAACTTGTCCTGCACCCAGGGTTCCAGGTCAGATGACTGAAGCCAAGCTTGTCGGCGGGCACCGATGCCAGCTGCGGCCACGCGAGCCGATGCTTCAAAGCCATCATAGGCTGCTCGGGACATGAATTTGGAGCATTCCCGAATACCAGTTGTCAAGGCCAGGAACCTCCGCAAAGGTTCCTCGGACAGTCCAGCGGAGAATCCGGCTATCTCTTTAGCCAGGTCTCGGAGATACATGCCCATGTATAGCTGGTAGGTCTGGACACGACAAGCAAGCATAGAGCCCTGGAAACACTTCTTACCAAGGCCATCCAGGTTACGGGCCTCCCTGCCAGGAGGCACTGAGGAGTGCATCTTTTGGCTCTTAAGCCTATGCATGGCCGATTCCACTACCATGGAATGGTGTGGTAGCTGTGCTTTTTGGAAGCCAGGACTCTTGCGGACTCGATAGATGGAATCGACCCGCTTGCTCAATACCGGCGACGAGGCCGGACTCTCCCACATGCGGAAGAGTAGTCGTTCCAGCATGGGAGGAACCGGTACAGTAAAGTGCTCCCTGGCGGGAGAGTCGTACTGAAGGGCGTCGAGCTCTTCGGCTCGAGGCTCCTCCTCGGGATCCGCAGGGAAGGCCAAAGCTTTGGCCATATCCCTGACGAAGTCCGAGAACCGGGCATCCTCCGGAGGGGACTGCTTCCGAGGTTCGGACTCAGGTGAGTCCGAGGGGACACACCGAGTCCGAAACGAATCAGGTGACTCTTCCTCTTCAGACTCCCAGGCCGACTCCGAGGAGGAATCGGTGGGGTCGGCTCGGGCAGGCGGAGGCGTCGGCCGCCCCGACACCGAGGGAGTCGGCGTCGACGACCTCGGTCCCGAATGGGAGGCCGAGGGTGACCTCGACCGAGGATCGACTCGAGTTCGCATGGACTCGAGGATCGGCTCGGTCTCCGGGGTCGACTTAGACGTCGACGTCCCGGCGGTCGGGGCAGTGGCGCCAGCGAGGCTAGCGATCAGTGCCCGCTGCTGGTCCATGAAGGCAGATAGTCTGCTCTCCAAGGCCGTCAACCTGAGTCCGACCTCAGGTGACCCAGCAGCCCCCGACTCGGGCCCCGACGGCGTCGGGCCCGACGTCGGAACTCTCGGAGGCGAGTCCAGGAGGACTACAGGACTTACCCGAGCAGGCAACTCCGACTCCAGGCGAGGTCGCTTCGGGAGGTGCTCCTTCTCCAAAGACCCGGGACGGCTATCGGGGCTATGCGACCTGGCCCTCGCGGAGCCAGGAGCGTCCACCGACGCCGCCCTCGCGGGTTTTACCTTCCGTCGATGGTCCCCGGAGGGAGAACCCCTGTCGGAGGAGCTTCGGCAGTGGTCAGAGCTGGAACCTCTGGATGCCGAGGCCTCCGACAAGGTCCGGGTACGGCCGGGGTCAGCGAAGATTCTTTCTTGCTGGTGCCGCCGACTCCTTAACGCTTTGGAGGACATTTTGCCACAGGCCCCACAGATCAGTTCTTCGTGATCCGGGCCCAGGCAGCGGAGGCAATTATCGTGTGTGTCAGTGAGTGACATATTTCTGTCACACTGAACACACCGCTTGAAACCACTGGCAGCCATCGGGGGAAAAAGGGCCCCTGCAATGTCAAAGGACCGGGCTGCCAGCGAAAAACCGAAAACGAAACTGACCAAAATCAGAAAAACCGAAAAATAAGAGAAGGACTCGCAACGGCGTCGCGAGTCCGGGCAGGAAAAAGACCGGCGTTGAACCGAAGGAAAAAAGAGAAATAAATTACGAAAATCAACTTTTTCAGCGGGGACACGACGGGTACGTCTGTAGGGCTCCGCGGAAAAAAGAAGACTGGCTAAGATGGCACCCTTGGGCGGGAAGGAGACCGCGCATGCGCGCTGCAATTCCCAAAGGCTTTCTTTGAAAGCTGGGGAAAATTGCTCCGCGAGGGCTCCGTCGGCGCCGACGTCACCCATATGTGAGGACTGACTTCCTGCTTGGTCCTGGAGAATCAGTCCTCACATATGGGTGACATCGGCGCCGACGGAGCCCCCGTGCGGAGCATTTCCCCAGCTTTCAAGGAAAGCCTTTGGGAATGCAGCGCGCATGCGGGGTCCCCTTCCTGTCCAAGGGTGCCATCTTGCTCAGTCAGATGACATAGATAAAAGGCAGCAAAAAATCAAAATGAAGTATATGGCCTCAACTCCAGGGGAGGATGGAGGATCGTGAGGACTGATTCCTGCTGCTCCTGGAGAAGAACTGTTACAGGTAACTACTCTTTCTCCAGGACCAAGCAGGAAGTCAGTCCTTACATATGGGACTCCCCAGCTCTAGGCTACTGGGAACCCTAAGCTGAAAAATGGCTCCCTCTCAGGAGCCACAGCATTTGTGAGAAGAATATCCTCTCAGAACGCCCCCGTATGGTAGCTCAACACAAGGGCCGGAGGTTAGGAGTTGCCTAAACCTCAAAGAGATTACTGTCTCTCTTCTTTAGCATCTGGGCTTTGTCATAAACTACGCAATTCTAGGTTCTGTGAGGGGAGCAAAGTGGACTTTGCGTAGTTTATGACAAAGCCCAGATGCTAAAGAAGAGAGACAGTTCGAAGAGTGGTTTGTCTGGCCTCATGGAGAGAATGGCCCCTGATGAGCCAGTCGTCCAGGTATGGGAAGACAAAGATTCCCTGATTCCTGAGATAGGCATTTGGTGAAAACCCTGGGGGCGGAGGTTAGGCCAAAGGGAAGTACCCTGTACTGAAAATGGTTTCCTCCCACCACAAATCTGAGATATTGTCGGTGGTCTGGATGAATGAGGATGCGAGTATAAGCATCCTTTAGGTGTAAGGAGCATAGCCAGTCTCCCTGCTGGAGGTAGGGCAGCAGTATCCCAAGGGTAAGCATCTTGAACTTTTCCCTCTCCAGAAACTTGTTTAGGTTTCGCAAGTCTAGGATAGGCCAGAGGTCTCCTGTCCTTTTTGGTACCAGGAAGTACCTGGAGTAGAAGCCTTGCCCTTCCAGGTGGTGAGGCACCGGTTCCACCGCCTGTTCCTTTAAAAAACTTGCCAACTCCTGAAGGAGGAGGTTTCTGTGCAGAGGGAGTCTTGGAGGCTCCCCTGGAAAGTAGGAGGAGGGTAGCTGATGGAAGTGGAGCATGTAGCCCTTTTGGACTATGCTGAGTACCCAGGTATCCCCTGTGATGGTTGGCCACCTGTAGGTGTACAGGATCAGCCAACCTCCCATGCTGAGTGGAGTCAGCTGCGGAGAAGAGGCTATGCTGTGGGAGTCAAAACCTTGCTCCCTGCTGTGCAGGAGCCGGAGCTGGCAGCTTGGGGGTCTTCTGCCTACGGCGCCCAAGCCCCTGCCCCTTGGCCTTTTGGCCCTGTTGGGGAGCAGGAGAGGCCTGATATTGAGGGTAGGATTTGTAGGCAGCACCCTTCCTAGGGAAAAACGGCTTCTTTCCTGAGCCCTTCTTTTCCTGAGAAGGGGCAGAAGTCTTCCTGGACAACCTTGTCCTGGTGAGAGTCTCAGTCTCGATTTCTGCAAACTTTTCAGTCATGGGCTTACCGAAAAGGTTTTCACCTCGGCAAGGGACATCGACCAACTTGTCCTGCACCCATGACTCCAAGGTCCGATGACTGTAGCCATGCCTGACGGCGTGCACTGATGCCTGCCGCGGCTACCCGGGCTGAAGCCTCAAAGCCATCATAGGATGCTCGAGAGATAAACTTCGAGCACTCTTGGATCCCTGTTGACAAAGCCTTGAACCTCTGCAAAGGTTCCTCGGAGAGGCCAGCTGAGAACCCGGCAATCTCCTTTTCCAGGTCTTGTAGGTACATGCCCATGGAGTGGAGGAGTGGCCTAGTGGTTGGGGCAAGGTTCTTCAGGCCGGAAGGTCGGGGGTTCCAATCCCACTAGAAGACAGCAACCTTGGGCCGGAAGGACTGGGGTTTCTAGTCCCACAGGTGCTCCTTGTGGTCTTGGGCAAGCCACTTAACCCTCCCTCCATAGCCCATGTTCCCTGTAAAAAAAATAGTTATCTCCAAGTTATAATGCCCTGTTCAATGTAATTTCAGTTTGTTCAATGTAAACCGCACTGATGCAGAATAGCGCGGTATATAAGAGAAAGTAAATAAATAAATAAACAAACAAACAAACACGGCAAGATAGCACAGAGCGCTGGAAGCACTTTCTACTGAGGGCATCCAGGTTCCGGGCCTCCCGGCCGGGGGGCACCAAGGAGTGCATCTTCTGACTCTTCAGACAGTGCATGGCCGATTCCACAAGCATGGAGTGGTGCGGTAGCTGCGCCTTTTGGAACCCAGGGCTCTTACGGACTCGATAAATGGAATCGACCCGTTTGCTAAGAACTGGCGTCGAGGCCGGTGCCTCCCACATATGGAAGAGCAGCCGTTCCAGCATCGGAGGAACCGGTACAGTAAAGGCTTCCCTCGGAGTAAAGTCATACTGGAGGGCATCGAGCTCCTCAGCTCGAGGCTCCTCCTCGCCGTCCGCAGGGAAGGCCAAGGCCTTGGCTATGTCTTTCACGAAGTCTGAGAACCGGGATTCCTCCGGGGGGCGGGGGGACCGTCTCCGAGACTCGGACTCCAGCGAGTCCGAAGGGATGCACCGGGTCCAGAATGTGTCCGGGGACTCCTCGTCCTCCGTCTCCCACTCCGACTCCTCCGAGGAGGAATTGAGCGGCTCCGGCCGTGTGGGCCTCAGTGCCACCCGCCCCAACCCCGAGGGTATCGGCGTTGATGACCTCGGCCCCGCACAGGAGGTCGAGGGGGACCTTAACCGAGGATCGAGACTTCATTGACTCGAGGATCGGCTCGGTCTCCAGGGTCGACTTAGACGTCGAGGTCCCAGTGGTCAGGGCAGATGCACCGGTCAGACCGGCGATCAGCACCCGCTGCTGTTCCATGAAGGCAGCCAAGCTGCTCTCCAAGGCCGTCAACCTGAGTCCAAGCTCAGGAGACTCAGCAGCCCCCGACTCGGGCCCCGAGACGTTGGCTCCCCCGGAGGAGAGTCTACGAGGACAACTGCACTTACGTGACTCGGCGACTCCGGCTCCACATGAGGTAGCTTGGAAGGCCTCTCCGTCTCCGAGAACCCGGGGCGGCGGTCAGGGCTATGCGACCTGGCCCTCGAGGAACCAGGAGCCTCCACCGACACCGCCCTTGCGAGCTTTTTCTTCCTTCGGTGCTCCCGGGAGGGAGACTCCCTCTCAGAGGAACCCCGACGGCGCTCGGGGTCGGACTCCCGAGATGTCGAGGCCTCTGACGAAGTCAGAGGCCGGAGTCAGAGAAAACTCTCTCACGTTGATGCTGACGGCTCCAAAGCGCCTTTGACGATATTTTGCCGCACGGGCAACAGGCCAGAGGGTCATAGTCGGGGCCGAGGCGTCAGAGGCAGCAGTCATGTGTGTCGGTGAGAGACATAAGTTTCTTGCACTGATCACACTTTTTGAACACGCTGGCAGACATCGGGGGAAAAAGGGCCCCTGAAAGGTCAAAAGACCGGGCTGCCAGTGAAAACACAAAAAGAGAGCGAACGCTAGTCACGAAGGACAAAAAACGAAAATCACAACTCCGGGACTTGATACCAGTGTACCGGAGCCCAGGCGGGAAGGGGAACTGGCATTGAACCGGAGAAGACAACGCGAAAATCGCAGAAAAAAATCAACTTTTCCCGGGTGACACGAACTCACGTCCGTCGGGCTCCGCGGAAAAAGAAAGACTAAGCAAGATGGCACCCTTGGGCGGGAAGGGGGCCGCGCAGGTGCGCTGCATTCCCAAAGGCTTTTTTTGAAAGCTGGGTCAATGCTCCGCACAGGGGCTCCGTTGGCGCCGGCGTCACCTATATGTGAGGACTGACTTCCTGCTTGGTCCTGGAGAAATAAGCCCGTGCCTTGATGGTGTCCAGTCGTGCCCCTATGAACTCCAAGTTCTGAGTGGGGAGCAAAGTAGACTTTGCGTGATTTATGACAAAGCCCAGATGTTGTAGCAGGTTTACTGTGCGCGATGTGGCATGTTGGGCCTCCTGGGTGAACTGGCCTCTGACTAGCCAGTCATCCAAGTAGGGGAAAATGAAAATCCCCTGGCTTCTGAGGAAGGCGTGAATACCCTGGACGCGGAGTCAAGACCGAAGGGAAGTACTCTGTACTGGAAGTGGTTTCCTCCCACCACAAATCTGAGATATCGTCTGTGGTCTAGATGTATGAGGATGTGTGTGTAAGCATCCTTCAGATCTAAGGAGCATAGCCGGTCTCCCTGGTGGAGGTAAGGCAGCAGTATTCCAAGGGAAAGCATCTTAAACTTTTCCCTCACCAGGAACTTGTTCAGATTCTACAAGTCGAGGATGGGCTGAAGGCCTCCAGTTCTCTTTGGTATGAGGAAATACCTGGAGTAGAAGGCCTTGCCATTGCAGGTGGTGGGGCACCGGTTACAATGCCTGATTCTTTATAAGACCTCCTATCTCCTGCAAGAGGAGGTTTCTGTGCAGAGGGGGCCTGAGAGGCTCTCCTGGAAAGAAGGAAGGGGGGGGGGGGTAACCTGGATGAAATGGAGCAAATAGCTTTTCTGAACTATGTGCAGGACCCAGGTATCCGTTGTGATGGCTGGCCATCTGTGGGCGTATAGGGTCAGCCTTCCTCCTAGGCATGGCCAAACCACTGGCGGGAGAGAAGCTATGCAATGCGAGTCAAAAACCCCCTCTCAGCTGGGTAGGAGCTGGAGCTGGAGGCTTGGGGGCGTTTTGCTTACGGGGGGCCATGCCCCTGTCCGCTGGCCTGCTGCCCCTGTTGGGGAGCCGGGGTGGCCTGATAGGTGGGGTAGTTGTGGTAAGCAATACCCTTCCTCGGGAAAAAGGCCTTTTTGCCCGAGCCCTTCTTCTTGTGAGAAGGGGCAGAGGTCTTCGAGAGCCTTGTCCGGGTCAAGTACTTGGACTCGATCTCCGCAGCCTTTTCAGTCATGGGTTTGCCTAATAGGTTGTCACCTCGACATTGGACATTGACAAACTTGTCCTGAAACCATGACTTTTTCTGCTTTCTTCTTCCTGGCCCCCGCCCTTTGGAACTCCCTCCCCTCCTCACTTCGTATTGAATCATCTTATACCCATTTCAAAGTCCTTCTTAAAACACACCTCTTTTGTAAAGCCTTTGATCTACCCCCCCCCTGTCGATGGTGTTTCTTCTCCCTAGCTATGCCTCCCATTCCCCTTTCCCCTCCGCTCCCTCCTTCCCCCTCCTCTTTCCCTCTAATCCCTTATGCACCTTGGCTATCTGCTATCTGTATTTGTTTTACTATTACTTATCTTAATATCTGATGATTTTATTATCTTGCTCTCTGTCCTATTGTTTTATGGCGTTCCTTTCCTTTTAATTAGCAGTCGTTGTTTTTATGATTGTGCACCGCCCTGATGCTTCGGCCTGGGCGGTATATCAAGTATTTTAATAAAGATAAAGATAAAGAAAGATAAAGACTCCAGATCCGATGACATTAGCCAGACCTGACGGCATGCACTGATGCTGGCCGTGGCTACTCGGACCGAAGCCTCAAAGCTGTCGCAGGCTGCTCAAGACAAACTTCGAGCATTCCCAAATCCCTGTTGACAAAGCCTTGAAGCGCTGCAAGGGTTCCTCAGAGAAGCCAGCTGAGAACCCGGCAATCTCCTTTGCCAGGTCCCGCAAGTACATGCCCATGTACAGCTGCTAGGTTTGGACTCGGCATGAGAGCATCGAGCCCTGGAAGCACTTTCTGCCGAGGGCATCCAGGTTCTGGGCCTCCTGGCCAGGAGGCACCAAGGAGTGCGTTTTTTAGCTCTTGAGCCGTCGCATGGCCGATTCTACAACCATGGAGTTGTGCGGCAGCTGCGCTTTCTGGAACCCAGGGCTCTTACGGACTTGATATATGGAATCGACCCGTTTGCTGAGAACTGGCATCGAGGCCAGGGACTCCCACATGTGGAGCATCAGCCATTCCAACATTGGAGGAACCGGAACAGTAAGGGCTTCCCTCGGGGGAAAAATCATACTGGAGGGCCTCGAGCTCCTCCTCGGACTCAGCTGGGAATGCCAAAGCCTTGGCCATGTCCCTGACAAAGTCTGAGAACCTGGTATCCTCTGGAGGGGACCTTCTCTGAGGCTCCAAACCTGGTGAGTTCGATGGGATGCACCGGGCTCGGTGGATGTCTGGAGACTCTTCATCCTCCTTCTCCCATGCCGAATCCTCCGAGAAGGAATCGAGTGGCTCTGGCCATGAGGGCTTCGGACCCGACCGCCCCGACGCCGAGGGCACCGGCGTCGACGACCTCGGTCCTGAACGGGAGGTTGAGGGAGACCATGGCCGAGGATCGACTCGAGATCTTATCGACTCGAAGATCGGCTCAGCCTCTGGGGTTGACTTAGACGTTGAGGTCCCGGTGGTCGGGGCGGATGGACCGGTGAGACTGGCTTTCAGCGCCCGCTGCTGCTCCATAAAGACAGCCATGCTGCTCTCCAGGGCTGCCAACCTGAGACCGAGCTCAGAAGGCTCCGGAGCCTCCGGCTTGGGTCCCGACACCATCGGGCCCGATGCCAGTTCTCCCGGAGGAGAGTGCAGGGACAACAGATCAGCGTCTCCGGCTCCGTGCGAGGTAGCTTGGCCGGCCTCTCCGACTCAGAGGGCCTGGGGCAGCGGTCAGGGCTTCGCGATCTGGAACCCGAGAGCCCAGGCTGATCAGAGGCCTCCAATGACGCCGCCCTCACGAGCTGCTTCTTCCTCTGGTGTTCCCGGGAGGGAGACCCCCTCTCAGAAGACCCACGACGATGCTCGGGGTCAGACTCCCAAGACGTCGAGGTTTCTGACGAGGTCTGGGCTTGGACGGATGTGGACTCCGAGAAACGTCTTTCACGTTGGTGCTGCCGACTCCTAAGTGCCTTGGAATACATTTTGCCATACGGCCCACAGACCACCATGTCATGGTCAGGTCTGAGGCATCAGAGGCAGCAGTCGTGTGTGTCGGTGAGGGACATTCGTTTTTTTACACTGATCACACTTTTTGAACCAGCTGGCAGCCATCGGGGGAAAAAGGGCCCCTGCAAGGTCAAACGACGGGCTGCCAGTGAAAAATAAAAAGAGCGTGAACGCTAGTCTCAAAGGACAAAAACCGAAAAACTTTAACCGGGCTTGATACCGGTGTACCAAGCCGAGCGGGAAGGGGAATCGGTGTCAAACCGGACCGAAACAAAACAAAACCTTTGCAGTTTTGACACACTTTTTCAGAGGAAAGCAGAACCACGTCTGAAGGGAAAAAGGGAGACTGAACAAGATGGTACCCTTAGGTGGGAAGGGGACTGCGCATGCGCATGGCAATCCCAAAGGCTTTCTTTGAAAGCTGGGGAATTGTTCCACACGAGGGCTCCGTGAAGACTGACTTCCTGCTTGTTCCTGGAGAATGTGGATTTCCTTGCCGTCCTTCCTCCATTTATTAAATCAAACATGATCATGCTATGATCACTATTACAAAGTGGTCCAACACCCTTATCTCGTGCACCAGATCTTGTGTTCTACTAAGGATTAGGTCCAAAATGGCTTCCCCTCTTATCAGTTCATTATCCAGTTGCTCCAAGAAGCGGTCATTTATTTCATCTAGAAACTTTACCTCCCTAGCATGTCCCACCGTGACACTGACCCAGTCGATACCGGGGTAATTGAAATCACCCATTATTATTACTGTGTTGTAACTTTTGTTAGCTTCCCTGATTTCTTTGAGCATTTCATCATCCCTTTGTTCATTCTGACCAGGCAGTCGATAATACACCCCCACTGCCATCACCTTCTCCTTTTTACATGGAATTTCAATCCATAGAGATTCTACAGTGTATTTTGTTTCCTGCAAAACTTTAATCCTTTGTGACTCAATGCCCTCTCTAACACAGAGTGCAACCCCTCCACCAATTTGATCAGCTCTATCATTACGATATAGTTTGTACTGAGATATCACAGTATCCCACTGGTTGTCCTCCTTCCACCATGTCTCTTAGATACCAATCATATCTAATCTCTCGTTTAGTGCTATATATTCTAATTCTCCCATCTTATTTTTTAGACTTCTAGCATTTGCATACAAGCATTTTAGAGGCTGTATTTTATTCATATCAATCTGTTTATCAGTAGGCAGGGGTAATTTGGAATCTTTTAAGCTCTGTCTGCTCTGTACTTAAGGGCATTTGGGTTAATTTTGTCTTTATTGGAACCTCTCTGTCGATAAGCCCTAACTTCAATGTTTTGCAAGTATCCTTCAAGGATACACTGTTCAAAACCATGCGCTCTTGGGCAGGGCTGATTCCCCCTCCAGAGATCGAGTCGGGGCCTCGTCGGGGGAGCCACGGGAGAATTTGCTGAAGCCCGAGAAGGTGGCAGGGCATGTCAGGCAACGATGCAGCTGAAACTGCTGATGCTGAAGCCACAAGTCTCGATTGTGCCGATAAACTAGAGGCTGTGGAGGTTTCCCCAGGATCAGCTGTGCAAGTGGCACACAGGTGATTCACCAGGAATCATTGCCGTTTGCCACAGGGCAAGGAGGACAGCTGAAGGTACGCATGCAGGAAAATGAAAAAGAAATGCCGCAATACTACTGCAGGCACTAACAAGTTGGCGGTCAGCCGGTGCCAACTTGAATCTTCAGGCGGCGTCCCTTTGCGATCTATACTCCTGCTCTGAAGGGAGGAGAGAGAGGGAGAGAGCCGGTGGTGGGGTAAAGGGGAGCCCCAATCAGCCACATGCTGTTCAGCACTCTTGTGTTGTTGGTTGATTTCTATTTTTTTTTTTAAAGATATAGACTAGATATAGGGCTCCTTAACCTGGAAAAGAGACGGCTGAGGGGAGATATGATAGAAGTCTATAAATTAATGAACGGAATGGAACGGGTAAACATAGATCAATTGTTTACGTTATCTGAATATGGAAAGACTAGGGGACATGCAATGAAGCTAGAGGGTAAACTATTTAAGACTAATAAAAGAAAATATTTTTTCACTCAACGTGTAATCAAACTCTGGAATTTGTTACCGTAGGATGTAGTAAAGGCTATTAGTGTAGCTGGGTTTAAAAAAGGTTTGGACAAGTTCCTGGAGGAAAGGTCCATAAACCATTATTAAGAAGGTACCCAGGATATCAATGCTTGACCCAGTACAAGCATTGTGGAACCTGTGTCTTTTGGGGAAACTGCTAGGTACATATGACCTAGATTGGCCACTGTTGGAAACAGGATACTGGGCTTGATGGACCTTGGTCTGACCCAGTATGGCATATCTTATGTTCTTATGTTATGTTCTTAGACTAAGGAAAATAAAAAGACTGGAAGCCCCTTGAGAGGATCCTCGTGATCCTGGCCCACCGAGCTGCGCTGGCTCTCGTAACCAGGAGCTTGCCCCTAAAAAAAGAAGGATCAGCCAGAGAGGTATCTCATATACAGCACTTCATAAATGTTTAATCATAATAATAATATACCCCCTGGGGTCTGTAATGGCTGAACTCAGCTGATACCAGTCTCAAACTGGCCAGGCGTTCTAGGCCTCAAAAGGAGAAAACAGGAACCACAATCTACAGGAGACAGAAAAAAATACCGAAGGAGACCCCTAGCTGTACCAGGGTTTTATGCCAGTGATGATGTCACGGTGTAATTTGAGTTTCTTTTCCTCTATCTCCATCATCTGCTGGCAGAGGGAGATAACTCACTAGTCTGGACTGGTCTAGCTGGACGATCTGGAACTTAAAGTTTTCCTTATCAGGTCAGAAATATTAGGTGAAAAAGTCTTTTCTCTTAGGTTAATCAGGTCAATAAGAATATACCTTAAGAAATCATTACAAACTTGAATCCATTCTTTAGTACTAACTCGTCTGGATTACGGCAATTCCCTTTTCACAGGGCTTCCACTCTATTAGATAGCTTCAATTGTTCCAAAACATCTCAGCTAAAATGATTTATAGTGCGAAGAGATCAGATCAAGTCACTCAATCTTGGTGGAGCAACACTGGTTTGCCTATCATCATTAGAAGTAATTATAAAATTCTGATTCTAATACACCATATATTTTATACCGGAGTTCCTCAGAGGCTAACTTACTTTTTTTTCTTTATTGAAAGGCTTCCAAAAGATACAGATAAACAGGAACCACATAGAACTACAAAAGAATTGCATCAATAACAGCATAACTTCAGGTCACTATAATATTCTGCATTATGCCTTCATTTTTTATAGTTTTAGAATAAAGAATCGGGGAGCAACCATCCCCCAACCTCCCTTCCCCCCCCTCCCCAGAACCTCCCTAGCCCCGGACCCCCCCCCCCCAAACCTCCCAATATCCCGGCTATGGCGTAGCATTCGTTAAGCACGGAAAGACGGTGAGCAAAAATAAATAGGGGAAAATACACACAAGGGACAGATTCCCAGTAAAGTACGCATATTCCCCCCCTCCTGTCCTAAACATTCATGCACCATAACGAGAGATGAAAGGTGCCCACACCAACTCAAAGCGCGCCAAGCGCATCCTGCTGACAGCCACCCCCCGCTCCATGGTATACATATCCCACATCCGTTCCAACCAAGTCTGAAAGGAGGGGGCCAGAGCACGCCTCCAAGCTGCCGCAAGAGATAAGCGTGCCGCATTCAGGCCATGGCGTAGTAGAACAAGTTGCAAAGTCCGTGCACCCGGCACCGAGGCCCCAAAGAGGAAGATCCCCGGATCCCAAGGTATGCTCACTCCCAGAAGCAATTGTAACCGGAATTGCACCCCCTTCCAAAAAGCACGAATGCGGGGGCAGGTCCACCAGATGTGCCCCAGGGTACCTTGCTGCCCACAATTACGCCAACAAAGGTCCGCAGCCCCAGGGTATATACGTGCGAACCGCGCCGGAGTCATATACCAACCGTACAGTATTTTATAATTAGTTTCACGAGCATTAATCGCTACCGAGCTCTTCCACAAGTGTGTTTCCGCCGTCTCCCACTGTTGCTCGGTATAGGAAAGATTCAAATCAGAGTTCCAAAGCTCCCTATGCCTCGCAGAGCGCGGCTGAGAGCCCTGCAGGTGGGCATAGAGGGTGGCCACAAGTCCCCTAGTAGTAGTACACCCCTCACAATAGCGTTCCAAATCAGTCAGATCCCAAGCCACCTGGGGGCGTACCAGCCTAGATCGAACCCAATGTGTCACCTGCATGTATTGATAAAGATGCCTATCTGGAATGTCAAATTCATCTTGCATCGCGCGAAAAGACCATATCCGGCCGTCCTCAAAGAAGTGCCCGACTCGGCTAAGGCCTAGATGTCCCCACTGCCGAAAGACTGTGTCACTTTGCCCCGGCGGGAATAAAGCATTACCCACTATAGGAGCCAACGGAGTTAAATCCGCATCTCGGGACCGAAAGTGCTGGTCCCAGCATCGGAGGGTATGAAGGACATAGGGATTATTGGTGCATTTACCACATTGACGTTTTGGACCAAGTCACAGCCAGTCTCCCAGTCCCGCTCCCCCTGCCAGGCTCATTTCCAGTTGCACCCATCGCTTGGTGCTATCCGCAATCATCCACTCCACCCCCGCTCGACACTGGGCCGCCGCATAATACCAATGCAAATTGGGCATTCCCATACCTCCAGAGCGCGTACGAGCATAAAGAACAGAGCGCGCCAAGCGCGGATGACGGTAATGCCATATGAACTTCATGAGCAGTCGCTGCCAGGTTGCCAAAGTGGCCCGTGTAATGGGAATCGGTAAAACTTGAAAGAGATAAAGAAAGCGGGGAACAACCACCATCTTAACTACGGCTATACGCCCGAACCAGGAAAGGAGCAGGCCATTCCAAGTCTCTAAGTCCCGTCGAACCTGACGAAGCAAGGGATCATAGTTGGCTTTAAAGAGGTCCGCCCGCTCCACAGTCAAGTGCACCCCTAAGTAACGCAGGGCTCCGGAGACCCAGCGAAGAGGATAAGCCTCTTGGAGTTCCGCACAGATCGCCCCAGGAACCCCAACGTTCAAGATCTCCGATTTAGCATAATTAATTTTGAAACCAGATACCCGAGAGTAATCTTCAAACAGCTGCATCGCAATTGGAAAGGAAGCAGACGGATCTACCAGGGACAGTATGATGTCATCCGCAAAGAGCGCAATCCGATAGTCCGCAAGACCGATATGGACCCCCTGCAAGCCTGGATGTGCGCGAAAGCTCTGAGCCAGGGGTTCCATTGTGAGTGCGAAAAGCAGAGGCGAAAGGGGGCAACCCTGTCGCGTGCCCCTCCCCAGAGAGAAATGTCTCGAATGTCCCCCATTAACCCGTACGCACGCCTGGGGCAACTGATAAAGGCTACGAACCCAACAGATATAGTTAGAGCCAAAGCCCATGGCCTCCAGAACGCTCCAAAGATATTCCCAATCAACCCGATCGAAGGCCTTCTCTGCGTCAATCCCCACCAGCAAAGCCGGTTGCGGTTCCCGCTGTGCCACGTGTATGATCTGCAACATACGCCTAATGTTATCCGCAGCCTGGCGACCCGGCACAAAGCCAACCTGGTCCGGATGAACCAGGCCCGGAAGGACTCGGTTAAGACGCGCAGCCAGCACAGTAGCAAATATTTTAACATCGACATTTAACAGGGAAATGGGGCAATAGGACGCCGCATCATGCAATGGTTTGCCAGGTTTGGGTATCATCACTATCAAGGCCTCTCGTTGGGACGGAGGGAGCGAGGCCCCCCCCAAGACCTCGTTGAACAGGACAGTCAAGGTAGGCGCTAGGTGTGCCCGGAACTTCTTATAATATTCCGCCGGGAAACCATCACTACCCGGAGCACTGCCAGTTTTCAGTCGCCGGATCGCACTCTCCACTTCGTCTACCGTCAATTCAGAATCTAACTGAGCTCGATCAGAATCCGAGAGACATGGCAGTGCGGTCCTCTGTAAATAGTCCTGCACACGTTCCCGGTCGAAGGGCTCTGCCGTGTAGAGCCGCTCCAAGTAGTCAGCAAAAATATCGCGTATCTCCCGGGAAATAACCCTCTTCTGACCCCCAGAGTCACGTAGTTCACGAACCACTCGCGCGGACTGCTGTTGTCGAAGACGCAAAGCCAGAAAGCGACCGGTTTTATTCCCATGCTCATAAAAAGTTTGCCGTAGTTTCCGGCGTTTATTGTCTAATTCTTTCTGCAGACACGCATCCAAATTGGCTCGAACAGTCCGCCAATGACGCAGAACCTGCCGCAAGCCAGTTCGGGCATGTTCCAAACCTAACCGGGAAGACTCCTGCACCAACCGATCACGGTCATGCATCCACATTTTGCGCGTGCGGGCCGCCTCAGCCATAAGTTGGCATCGAGCCGTCGCCTTGTAAGCATCCCACACCATGGGGAGGGAAACGTCCCCGGAGCCATTAAGCTCAAAAAATTCAGTAATAAAGCGGACGTGATCCTGCACGGCACCTTGCCGCCGCAGGAACCTCACATCTAAGCGCCAAAGACGTTGATGCTCGCTATACAATCCGGCTGGGAGAGCAAGCCAGCACGGGGCATGATCTGACCAAGTCAACGCTCCATGTCCAGCCGTCACTCTCCCGTCCATCAGGCGCTGGTCCAAGAGGAAATAATCAATGCGGGTATGAACCCGATGGACCGGAGAGTAGTACGTATAGCCCCTCTCTCCCCCATGGGTGTCCCTCCAAACGTCCCGTAAACCCAAATCTAGCATGAAACGCTGAAGGGCTCTTGCGGACCCCCCCAACCCCCCCCCTGCTCGGCCCGTGGAATCCAAGTGGGGCACCAGGGGGGTGTTACAATCCCCGTCGAAAACAATGGGGCCCCATGCAAAATCCGCCAGTAAAGCCTTCAATTGTATATAAAAGGACCCCTGACCCGTGTTGGGCGCATAAACATTAGCCAAGGTTAGCAAGCGCCCCTCCAGACGAATATTCAGAAAAAGCCACCTCCCCAGGGGATCCCGTTGTACCTCTTCAATCTTTAGAGAGAGGCTCTGGTGAAATAGTAGGGCTACTCCCCGTTTCGTCCGGCCCTGCGTATCTGAGGCCATCCGCACCTCAGTATATGGTGTCCGCCTTAGCCAACCCTGCTTGCAAGTCTGTAAATGGGTTTCCTGTAGATAAACAATGTCCCCCTGCAACGTGCGCAATTCCGAGAACAGCAGCGACCGCTTCCTTGGGGAGTTAAGTCCCTTAACATTTAAAGAGATAAGGCGCACCATAGGTAATTACAGTCTAGACCCTCATCCTCCAGCTACCCGGGGCACCCCAGGGACCTCCCTCCACCAGCAAGCCCAAGGGGCTAGTTATCCAGGCCCACCCCCTCCATCCTCCAGAAATACAAGCCATAGCCCCTCCCCCCAAACCCAAACATGCCCTCCAGTTCCAGATGAAACCCCCCCCAACCCCGAACCCCCCCCCTTCCCGTCAATACCACCTGCCTGTCAAGGTTAACACAGGACACGGTAAATTGACCACAGACCCCGTTTCCCCCAGTACCCCATGAAGCAGAAAATCAACCTAAACATATATAAAACATTCCCCACACTACTCCCCCACCCATCCCGGGTCAGCATATTCCTCATGCCTCCTCATCAAAACTGGATCATCATCAAAACATTTGCAGAGCATCCGCCGCCCCCTACATGTAGGGTAGTGTGGGCCCAGATCAAACCTTATCAGTGGCCAATAACACAATGATAAATGTTACTTCCATCAGTTATCCAAAGTTCAAGAGACCCACCCAGTAAGACTCCCTAAGGGGGAAGGAAAGCTCCTCAAGTGTACACAAGGGTCAAAAATCAGGCGGACTTGCCCACCCGAGTCCACTTGGAATGCTGGGACCTAGGGGGCAGCGGATGAGGCTGAGCATTATCATCAACTAGTCCCGCCTGGCGCAGGGCTCACCAAGCTTCAGTATAGTCCTTTGCTGAGATCTTTTTGTTGCCCAAAAGGAAGTTCATCCGAAATGGAAAGGACCAGGAGTAACGAATCCCCTTGCTGTTCAGGACCGTTGTCACTGGTTTCATCTCTCTCCGACGCGCCAAAGTGAACGTCGAGGTGTCTTGATAGATGGACACTGTGGCATCCTGGAAGCGGACCGCTTTTTTCTCCCGGCCTCGCCGTATGAGAAACTCAGCATCAGAATATCGCAGAAATCTCGCAATGACATCACGAGGCTGGTTGTTGGGAGGTTTTCCTAGGGCCCGATGGACTCGCTCTATTCCATCCCGGGGGCCTGTGCCGCCAGCTCGTCCGGCGGGAGCAACTCTGTTATCAACAGCTTAAGCACAGTTGGCAAATCCTCTCCGCCCCCTACCGCTTCTGGTATTCCACGAAAACGCACGTTACTGCGGCGGGAGCGGTTTTCAATGTCATCGAGCTTGTAAGTCAGTTCCATTGCTTGCGCTTTCTGCCGATCCAATGCACATTGTAAATCCATCAGGGTTCCGTCATGATCAACCAGTTTGGTCTCCACATCCTCTACTCGGGCTCCCAGCTCTTTCATGTCAGTCCGTAGGTCTGCAACATCTTTCAGCAGCAACTCACGTAGCGAACGAAACTCATTGGCTAGCTCCGCAAAGCCTTTCCGGAGTTCTTGCTTGATTTGAGCAGAGAGGGGTTGCTTATGGGAATCCAATTCCTCTTCACTTACAGTCTCATCATCAGTACCTGACGGAGGAGATTGGCCACGTGGGCTACTCGGGGCCCCAGACTTACGTTGCAATCGCTGGGAGGAACGCACCCCCTCCCGAGTTTCAGAACTTTTAGCTGCAGCCGCCATCCCCCAGGGCCACTTGTGTCGCACAGTGTTAGGAGAGGACTGCAGTCAATGTCAGCAAAAGCAAAGATAGCAGGAAGAGAACGGCGCGCGAATCCTCTCAGTCCCGCAAAGCAATCACTGCCACACAGTGTTAGGAGATAGATAGATGCAATGTCTGCAAAACCCAGGGGATCAGAGAGGGGGCAGGGCCCTGAAATAAAAGCTGCCTCTGGCCTTCTTGGAATAATAGGCTGTTAAGTGTAGTGCTCAAGGCGGTCTGTAGTGCTATGGGAGGGTAGAGCACAAAGAATCCACAGCCTCCTGAGAGTAGGCTCCAATAAGGGATCTGAAGTCAGATGAAGTGCTGGAGCACGTTGGCAGGGCGCCCAAAATCCACGCCGCGGATCCAAGGCCTCAGCAAGGCATCAATAAGTTAAGAAGTGTTATAGCCTCCAGCTCTGTTCAGCCGACCCGAGGCAAGAGGGCTTGAAGAGAGAGAGTTTTAGCCTCTGTACTTACCCCCCTCGGGGGGAGTCACTCTGTTGAAGGGAGGGATCAGGCACCAGCGAAAGCCACGAGGATTCCGTGCCCCCCCAGTCCCAGAAGCAGAACTCCGGCTTCTTGCACCGCCGCTCCTGCCCTGGGGGCAATGCTCTGCTCGTCAGCGGGCCGCTGTACAGCCTCCGGTTCAGCAGCAGGGGCCCAACAGCGCAGCCCAAGGGAAATCCCCACAAGTGTTACCCGGACCGCGCAGGCCGCCGAAGATAGCGAGGAGGTCAGTCGGGCCCAAAGCATTCAGCGAGGAGAGACACGTGGCAGCAGGCCGGACTTCGCGGGTGAACTCCGCGGCGCCCCGGCTTGTGAGAAAGCCGTCCAATCCGACTCCGGGAGGCACCGCTCGCTGTGATAGACCCAGGGCAGGTAGGGGAGATGAAATGCGCAGCTGTTAGCTCATATTTGCTGATGTTTCAGGGTAGCGGGGACGGAGCTCACCTAGAATGCGGCCATCTCTCAGCGGGCTCACGAGCGCCCCCCCACAGGCTAACTTACTTAATTGTTCCCTCTCTTAGATCACTCCGTTTAGCGGTAACTAGACAAAGTGTTTTTGTATTTCAGGCACCTGTGCTGTGGAATTCTTTACCATAGGCGATTTGTTCTGAAAATTCCTTAAGAAAATTTAAGAAAGCCTTAAAGACTTGTTTGTTGCAAAAATCGTATGTGGAACCTAGGTAGCCTTGATGCTAGTAATAGGGAAGGTAGGATACTTGTAATCCCTAGTGTGCTCTGATTTTTGTTAGCTATCATACTTTTTTTTTGTTGTGCTGTTCCATGTCCCTCCCTTATGTGTCTTTTTTTTGAAAATTTGATGTAGGTCGTTATTGTTTAAGTCCATAATTTATTACATCTTCTTTGTTTACTGGCTACAGAATATGGTTATGTAAACCACTGTGAAGCCTATTACTGTGTGACCAGCGGCATATATCAAATGATTTTTAAATAAATAGCTGTGACTTGGATTTGCCACCACTGTAAACAGGATATTGAGCTTGAAGGATCGTTAGAACCGGTATGGCAATTCTTATCTTCTTAATGTTCTCCTCCAGTGGAGAGACTTGTATCCAACATTATTGCTATCCATGACAGAAGCCTGTCTCAAACTCTCTTGCCAAAATGTTCTGTCAGTAGGCACCAGGAAAGGCTGGCTCTGGCTGTAGTCTCTAATAGCAATTTCTGACCTATTCCTGAGATTTGGAGACTAATGTGAATGCAGCCTATTCTGTAGACAGTGCATGATACTTCATCCCCGGGAACAGGGCATGGGCTGTTATCCTGGAGAGAAGACTTTCAGGCAATGCCAAATATTTTATTTACTTACTTTTTTGTATTTATATATTGCCTATCATAATATTCTAAGCAGTTTTTAAGATTAATACGTTTAAAATTACATAATCAAGACAAATAGTAGATCAATTATTTTATTTATTTATTTAGCTACATTTATATCCCGCTTTTCACCAGGTCAAAGCGGTTTAACAAAAACAGGGGGGGGGGGGGGGACGACAGTAATCAAGTCGAAAGAAAAGGGGGGAGCCGTCACCAAGAGGGTCAACATTAATGATTCGAACAGAAAGTAACAAATTAGACAGAAAGACGTAAGTTTCTTAGTTAGTGGTAGAGAGGGTAGTTCAGGGGGGCTGGAAGTGCAATCAGTGAGAAAAGTCTTTTTCTGGTCCAAGATATTCTTGAAATAGGATGGTTTTTAGTTGTTTCCGGAATGTGAAGAGGTCTCTGTTGCTTCGGATCAGGTTCGGGAGTGAGATCCAGAGGGAGGGTGCGTACAATTCGAATGCCCTGTTGCAGGTCTGTTGACTGAACTTAGTCCGTTCATGGGGGATAGTGAGTGTGTTGCTGGTGTTCTGACGGGTTGGTCTGTTGAGGGTAGGCTGGGGTAGTAGAGTCCGGAGTTGAGAAGACTGCGTCTGATGGAGGGCTTTGTGGATGAGCAGGATAGATTTGTATTTAATCCTTGCTTCGAGAGGAAGGATGTGAAGTTCTCTTATTAATTATTAACAAGTTATTTGCAAACACATTAGGCACTATGCAATGCAAATACAATGTGTGCTTTTGAGTCAATGCTGACCCCTTGGCGACCCAGCAGCTCCTTGGTTTTCTTGGCAGTGTGACTATAAGTAGATTGTCAGGCAATGGAGGGTTAAGTAACTTGCCCAAGGCCATAAGGAATGCTAGTGGGAATTGAACCCTGGTCTCTTGGCTACTCCTCCTCCAACAATAATGCCTGTAATAAACCTAAAGAACTCTTCGACATCGTTCGTACCCTAACAAATGACCCAACAATAAAAGATGAGAGCAAAATTCACCCGCAAACCTTTACCGATTACCTAATAGCCAAGAACAGCACCAACGCACATCATAAGAACATCCCCCTTATGGAAACACTAGCAACAGATGGCTCTACAACTACCAAGCAATGGAAAAACTTCAGCATTCCATCAACAAAACAAATAGAACAAACCATCACTGTTCTAAACACCACCACCTCACCTGCCCGGTAACTTGGATTAAATCCACCAAAGAAGAACTCAACAAATTCATCCAAAAGATAGTGAGCACCTCTTTCACCCAGGGCTACATGCCAAAAGCCCTAAAGCAATCTACTATCCGCCCCATTCCTAAATCTACTTCATCCAACAATAACGACCCTTCAACCTACTGCCCAATATCCAGCCTCCTATTCCTAGCTAAAATAACTGAAAAAACTGTACAGAGACAGCTCCAAGATCAACATTGACGAATTCGCCCTACTAGATCCCTACCAGCACGAATTCCGCCCAAAGCATGGCGTTGAGACACTACTCATACATCTATTCAATAACATAATCAAAGGAATAGACAAGATAAAGCAGGGCTTCCTACTAACACAAGTATTTATCGATATATCAGCATTCAACACAGTTTCCTATCACATCCTATTGAAGCGCCTAACGGAGATTGGACTTCATGATACCACAATTAAATGGTTCCAATCATACCTTGAAGACAGACAGCAGAGAGTAAAATCTGAGAACCTCACCTCAGAACCCTTCAAGACTACTCAAGGAGTTCCCCAAGGCTCAGCATTATCAGCTCTCCTCTTCAACATCTACTATATTCAGCCTATATGCAAAATAACAAGCACAAGATACAATACGCCATATATGCTGACGACATCATGGCATATACCCCTATTCCACTGGACTCTCCAGACTATACCACTATATCAACCTGCATTCAAGAAATAACAACCTGGCTAACTAACAACAACTTAAACATCAACATAAAAAAAAATGAAGCAATTATCATCACGAGAAACTCCACATTCATTTCTCCTATTACTATCAACATATCCAATACACCGATTATAATAAAAGACAAAGTCAGATATCTTGGAGTGATTCTAGACAAGCAACTCACCCTACAACCGCATAACAACAAGATATCCAAAACAGCCTTCTTCAAACTCGCAACACTCCGGAGACTAAAACCCCTTCTCAAGAACATTTCCGTACAGTATGCCAGGCCATCATTACACCTCTGCTGGACTACTGTAATATACTATTCCAAGATCTGTCTAAACAAACCATCCGTCCCCTACAAATAGTCCAGAATACTGCTGCCTGCATTATTACTAGCGCTTCAACACAAGACCATATAACTCCAACACTAAAATATCTACACTGGCTACTAATCCCCTCATGGGCAAAATATAAATCGGAGCTTACCATCTTCAAAATTAAAAACAACATCTCAGCAGGAATACTACAGGAACTCATCGTAACTCAAACAAACAAAAGACAAGACAGAAACAGCACCAAAAACAATATACCAACACCTGCTCTATTTATAAGGACAAACAAATCCACATCCATGCGAGCCTTCTCTCTTGCTGCCCCTGCAATCTGGGATGTCCTCCCAGATAATCTAAAATCAACAACAGATATAAAAGAATTCCGGAAGCTACTTAAAACCACCCTATTCATTGAACAATTCAATGAAGACCACCCCACAAAACAAGTTACACAAGATATGACATCCACAACATAAAAACATCCTACCACTCATTAAAATGTATATAGCCCAACGTAGATAGCTCAACCTGTATATACTACCCTCATGAAAATGTATATAGCCTAAAGTAGAAAATTCAACCTGTATATATTGCACCCAAATCAAGATTTACCTATCCACACACTCACGAACACTACCTTCACAACCACTGCATGCTGACACCCCCGCACTACCCTACTTGATTGGTTTGAAGTGAAATCTGCTTTGATTCAACAATAACGCGGAATATAAATGATTTTAAATAAAATAAATAAATAAATAAATAAATGCTCAGGAGCATATTCAGACATTTCTTAACATTTTTTTCAAATCAGTTTCTAACTACTTATAGCCTGAACAATATTTCTTTTATAATTCGGTCAGGGCTGCTTGTAATTTGCATAACTATACCACAATCTCATCTACTTACCACAACTCCTAGTATATCTTCAAAAGGCTGAATTCTCACTGATGTTAAGCTGTTAGTTGCCTCAACAACTTTCTCTCTGCCTTGATTGATAAGGTCCTTGCAAAAAGAACAAAAATTATAGAGCTTAAAAATAAATATAAAGTTTCTTGGAAAACAGATTTATAAAAGAAAATTATTTTCTTTAATTTATGTAACTAAACTCTGGCTAACTTTCTGTATCTAACATAACTGGCAAATAATGAATTTCACAGGACCTGATCCAAGACATCTCTCCAAGGCTAACTGAAGGGAATGACAAATTGGTTACAATGACTGACCAAATCTGGGCTTGCACATACAGCATGTAAATTCTGTTTAAAACAAGTTCATAAAAGCATAGCATGGGGTGGGAGTTGGGATGGGAGACGGGATGGGAGACTTTCTGTAATTCATCTTTATAGAAAGCATATTTTTTCCTACATAGATCAGACTAATTTATTACTTGTGAAAACAGGATACTAACAAAATGGGTTACTTTTAGGTACAATCCAGGCAAGTAATGGGCAATCTTCACATAGTCTTGCCTATGTACCGCTTTAATAGTGCTGGGGCAGCAGTGGTACACTGTAAAAATATACTAGTTTTAGCAGCCTACCATCATCTAATGGCATTTGTCAAAGATAATTTATTCGCCTGTTCAACTAATTACATTAGCATCTATTCTCAATCATCAATTCATGACTTAGCTGAAGTCATATGTAAGCATCTGAAGAAACAGCTGCAGCAGAAAATTCTCCCTTCCATGAACCACAAATTACAACGAACATTAAAAATCTACTGAGCCATTTTGGATTTCATTACCTACCTCTAGTTGTTGATTAGACAACGAAGACAATGCTCCTAAGTTTAGAGGCAGATATGGGGATGGAGCATTAAAACTGGGTTGAGGATGAGTGGTCCCAGGTGGCATGTTTAAGCGCATGGTCAAACCCTTAAAAAGATAAAAAGTACAGTAATTATAATGATAAAACAATATACATTTATCAGTATTGCAGATGGAACTGCAGATTTTAATTTCTCAACAATGAACATAGTAACATAGTATATGACGGCAGATAAAGACCAGTATGGCCCATTTAATCTGCTCAGTAAGGTGGCTAGAATAGATGTACGTGACACTCTGTGCAGGTCACCCCTATCTATGTTTTTGTTTAGGTTGTACCCACCATTGCAGTGTTTGTTGAAGTAGAAAAGATAGTTAAGTTTATTTTGATTTTAACCTCTTGCTATAAAAGGGATCCACTGTGTCTGTCCCATGCCATTTTGAATTCCATCACAGTATCTGCCCTACCACCTCCATCGGGAGGGCATTCCAAGCATCCACCACCCTTTAAGTGAAAAAGTATTTCCTGATGTTGCTTTAAGTTTACCTCCTTATAGCATCATTTTATACCCTCTAGTTTTACAGTTTCCCCTTCTTTGAAAAAGGTTAGTTTGTTCATTAATACCCTTTAAGTATTTAAATGTCTGTATCATAAAAAATTATGAATACTCCACCCACAAACACAATAAAGATGATCAAATGAAGATCTTACTCTATCATAAATCTTACTCCTATTCCACACTGAATTTTAAAAGTGTCATTCTCAACAAACAGCCTGCGGATGAAGGCACAGAGAATGTGAAGTTTGTATGTATAAAAGAAAAGAAAAAGCCCTAGTACATTCTTTATGCTGGGCAAAAGAACTAACTGAAGCACTAATTCTCGCTCTATATCAATTAAGAATTCCTCTATTGTGCCCATTTGCCTTGGATGGCACAGTGTATCCAGGCTTTAGCCCTGCAGACAGTACTGAATGTGCATGGCTAAGAACCATCACTGTGATAGCCAGGGTGGAAATGGGGCTGGTGGGATATATTATTTATTTACATTCTCTTATATACCACGCTATTCTGCATCAGTGCGGTTTACATTGAACAAACTGAAATTACTTTGAACAGGGCATTATAACTTGGAGATAACTATTTTACAGGGAACATGGGCTATGGAGGGTTAAGTGGCTTGCCCAAGACCACAAGAAGCACCTGTGGGACTAGAAACCCCAGTCCTTCCGGCCCAAGGTTGCTGTCCTCTAGTGGGATTTGAACCCCTGACCTTCCGGCCTGAAGTACCTTGCCCCAACCACTAGGCCACTCCTCCACTCCACTCCACTCCTCCAAAAGCCACAGTGGCCTGTTAATGAGTTTCCAGATCTGAATGTGCTATAAACAGCAGGAAGCTGTCATAAGCGGAACACTATTTTCAAGAATCTTATGTCAAACTCTGCACTGGTCAACACTGAAATCGTTACTGACTTTCAAAGGCCCTAATCTGTAGTATCTTGGTGAGCTGAACACGAATATAACATTAACATTTTTTTTATTGGCTCTCGTTTTGAAGATATTGCATGTAGTTCATTTTTGACGTTTCACCGTGTAAATTTATCCAGTAGGACATCAACAACATCCCAAATAAGCCTTGAATGCTGTAATATTGCATCACATTGCATAATACCAGCATGCACACATCATCCAGAATTGAATGCATCATTTTCTGATGCAATGCAATACTACTGCCAGACGGCTGCTGAAGCCATCTGACGTCAGCAGTGTACTATAAGCAGTCGGAAAGGTTGAGCATTTAAAATATTTCAGACTGTGTGCGAGACAGTTTAAGCTACTGTTACATGTAACTTTTATTAATCATATAATTTTACCCATTTAGGTACAATACAGAACAGTAATGCCGCGAAAGTGCGTTAATACCGTTGACAATTTCTGCTACATTTGGGGGGAAGTGACATTTGCCAACCAGAAGAAAAGTATCACTTCTCAACTGAAGAAGGCATATCATCTTTACTTCGGATGCAAGATTGGTGACCAAGACAAGCCTTGGGCCCCGCATATATGCTGCGCTACACATACAACACAGCTTTCACAGTGGTTGAATTGCAAAAGACCATCAATGTCGTTTGCAGTCCCCATGGTGTGGAGAGAGCCAAGCAACCACATAAATGACTGTCACTTCTGCTTGGTTCCTCCTCTTTCCAGTGGAATAATGAAGCAAAAGAAGTCGAGCATAGTCTACCCAAACATTCCGTCTGCATTGAGACCAGTTCCACATGGTGAGGGACTTCCTATTCCAGAACCTCCATCAGAATATTCTCTTGATTCATCTGATGAGGACAAGGGTGAGCCAACCTGTTCTTCTCCTGGTCCGTCAGCATGCAGTGACCCAGATTTTCACTGGGATGCATTATCAACTCCACACAGAAGAACACAGGAAGAACTAAATGACCTGGTTGGTTCGTGATTTGGACTTATCCAAGAACAAGGCAGAATTGCTAGGATCAAGACTCCAACAATGGAATCTTCTAGAAGAAGATGTCAACATTACTTCATATCGAAAGCGCCACCAGCAGTTGGAGCCTTTCTTCAGAAAGGAAAGTAATCTGGTATTCTGTTCCGATATTGAAAGCCTCATGAATGCCTTAAAAATCACTCATGACCCACAAGACTGGAGACTATTTATAGACTCTTCGAAACTAAGTCTGAAGGCTGTGCTTTTGAACAATGGAAACCGTCTTCCATCTATTCCAGTAGCGCATGCCGTCCACATGAAAGAGACATACGATAACTTAAAGCATCTACTGACTTCCATTAACTATAACAAGTACAGCTGGCACCTCTGTGGTGACTTGAAGGTAGTTGCCCTTTTAATGGGAATGCAGCAGGGATATATAAAATACATGTTTCTTATGTGAGTGGGATAGCCGAGCAAGGGATTGGCACTACTTGCGGAAGGAATGGAATCGCAGACAAAATGTAACAGTTGGAGAGAAGAATATCCAGCACCCAGCTCTGGTTGAGGCTCACAAAATCCTGCTACCACCCCTTCACATCAACCAGTTTGATGAAAAACTTCGTGAAAGCCATGGACCGCACTTCACCAGTTTTCCGATACTTGCATGAAAAATTTCCTCGAATCAGCGAAGCAAAGATTACAGAGGGAGTTTTTGTGGGTCCTCAGATTCGAGAGCTCTTCAAAGATGACCGGTTCAACAACTTGCTGCAGGGTGATGCGAAACAAGCATGGAATGCTTTTCGCCTAGTGTCAACAAACTTTCTCTGGAATGTTAGGGCAGAAAACTACAAGGAACTAGTAGAAGACATGCTGATGCAGTATCAGAAACCTGGCTGCAATATGATTCTAAAGATCCATTTCCTTGATTCCCATCTTGATTTCTTTCCTGACAACTGTGGTATGGTTAGTGATGAACAGGGTGAACGTTTTCACCAGAATATCGCAACGATGGAGCAAAGATACCAGGGAATATGGTCCACTACAATGCTGGCTGACTACTGCTGAACACTCCCCAGAGAAGCTCCCGAACAGCTGTACAAGAGACAGGCGAAAAAATCTAAGAAGTAGTCTATGACTTGGTTTTTTACAGGTATTAACCGAAGGCCTATTATATTTACTATTGACATGCATTTCGTGATGTAAACATTAATTCTTGTAGATTACAAAAAAACTAGAGCCAACTTTGCAATTTCACTGTCATATTCGTGTTCAGCATATAAAAATTGATAAGAAATGACTATTTTTATTTCAGTAACATGACTTTTGTAAAAATTTGTTGACCAGTGAAATCTTTAATTCTGGACCAACACCTGAGCTTCCACCTCCCACATCAAACAAGTTACCAAAGCCGCATACTTCTGGATGAGGACAATCCGACACCTCTGACCCCTACTGTACCACAATGACTTCAGAAACATCTGCCAGGCCCTCATCACCCCCATTCTTGACTATGCAAACATAATATACCAGGGCTCCTCAAATCTACATTACTCCCCTTGCAGCTCGTGCAAAACACAGCAGCCAGAATAATCACAGGCACCAATCTGTGAGCACACATCACCCCCATACTGAATCAGTTACACTGGCTTCCCATCCACATGAGGGTTAAATGCAAAGTTGCTCTGACCATCTTTAAGACTATCCGCTATCTCTCAGTGGAGATCCTTTGCCATCTAATTCAACAACCCCTTAATAAGAGAGCAAGAACAGCCACCAACCACAACCTCCTCTCAGTACCAGCCTCATTCGCTTGCTCCAGCATCTCCACCTCCAGCAGAGCTTTCTCCCTCTATACACCCACCATCTGGAACTCCCTCACCCCAGAGATACTGTACGATCACTCACAAACCTTAGAGAATTTCGTTGCAAGCAAAAAACCCTCCTCTTCCTGGAACATTTTTTGATCTGATACTTACTCACTCTCATTCTAAACATCCCCCCCTTCAGCTCCTACAATCTTCCCCCTTGCCTCATCAGCAGCTCACCCATTAGTCTCAACATTGTTTCAGAGGTCATCAGCTCATTCCCCTAATATACATGTAATCCCATTTAACAGTTACAATACAATTCACTATTCACGTTTATTTCCATTAGTTAAGGTTACGGTTTTTATTCACATTTATCTTTGTTATTATTTCAATTCACATTGTTACCTATGCAACATTACTTGTTCTAATTGTTCCCTGTACACCACTGTGACTTGTAACATAGTAAATGACGGCAGATAAAGACCAGCATGGTCCATCCAGTCTGCCCAGCAATACGGCAAGAGTAGGTGCACCTGTCGCTCTTTGCAGGCCACCCCTCCACATGTCTTTGTTTAGGGGTGGACCCACCACTCCATGTAGGACACCCCTATTTGTTGAGAAGTTACATGGTTCAGTTAATTTTGTTTTTATCCTGTTGCTGTCAAGGGATCCGCTGTGCTTGTCCCATGATGTTTTGAATTCCGTCACCGTGTTTGCCCCCACCACTTTCATTGGGAGAGCATTCCAAGCATCCACCCACCACCCTTCAGTGAAAAAATATTTCCTGACATTGCCTTTCAATTTACCACCTTGCAGCTTCATGTTATGCCCTCTAGTTTTGCAGCTTCCCCGTCTTTGGAAGAGGTTTGTTTGTTCATCATTCCTCTTAACTATTTAAAGGTCTGAATCATATCTCCCCTATCCCTCCTCTCCTCCGAAGTGTACATGTTTAGGTCTTTAAGTCTCTTCTCATAAGGTTTCTTACGCAGGCTCCAAATCATTTTGGTCACCTTCCTCTGAACACTTTCCAGTCTTTTTACATCTTTTGCAAGATATGGTCTCCAAAACTGAACACAGTATTCCAAGTGAGGCCTCACCAGCCACCTGTACAGTGGCATAAGTACCTCTTCCTTTCTGCTGGTAATCCCTCTTTGTATGCAGCCCAACATCCTCCTGGCTTTTGCCACCGCCTTGTTGCACTGTTTTGCCACCTTGAGATCATCAGAGATAATCACATCAAGGTCTTTCTCCTGAACCATGCACACCAACCTCTTGCCCCCTATTGCATACATTTCCCTTGGATTTCTGCTACCCAAGTGCATGACACTGCACATTTTCGCATTAAATCGTAATTGTCAAGCATTAGACCATTCTTCCAGCTTTTGTAGATCTTTCCTCATGTTATCCACTCCCTTGGGGAGCCCACTCTGTTGCAAATTTTTGTGTCATCTGCAAAAGGACAGACCCTTCCATTCAGTCCTTCAGCAATATCACTCACAAATACATTGAACAGTGCCGGGTCCAGGACCGAACCCTGGGGCACCCCGCTAATCACCTTCCTTTCATCCGAGTGAGCTCCATGTACCATCACCTTCTGTCGTCTGAACGTCAACCAATTTCTAATCCAGTTTACCATCTTGGGACCCATCCCTAAGCTACTGAGTTTATTGAAAAGCCTCCTATGAGGAACAGTATCAAAGGCTGGGCGAAATCCAGGTAGATGACATCCATCGCATGCCCCTGATCTAGTTCCTTGGTCACCCAATCAAAGAACTCAATCAGATTTGTTTGGCAAGACCGTCCTTCAGTAAAACCATGTTGCCTCGGATCTTGCAATCTGTTGGTTTTGAGAAAGTTCACTATTCGCTCTTTCAGGAGCGCCTCCATTACTTTTCCTGCCACTGAGGTAAGGCTCACGGGTCTGTAGTTTGATACTTCTTCCCTGTCACCACTTTTGTGTAGAGGTATGACATCAGCCATTCTCCAGTCCTGAGGAACCTCTCCTGTTTCCAAGGATCTGTTGAATACATCCTTTAACGGCCCTGCAAGAACCTCTGAGCTCTTTCAGTATCCTGGGATGTATCCCATCCGGTCTCATGGCTTTGTCCACTTTCAGTTTAGCAAGTTGTTCCAACACCTCGTCTTCTGTGAATGGTGTGGTATCTACTTCATTCCCATTTTTATATTTGGGAGTCACAGCTGGTCCATCTCCAGGATTTTCTTTAGTAAAAATAGAGCAGAAGTATTTGTTTAGTAATTTCGCTTTTCTATGTCACTTTCCACGAGACCTTTCCCAGCACTTCTGAGTCCTGCAATTCCAACTCTGATCTTCTTCCTTTCCCGAATATACCTGAAGAAAGTTTTGTTGCCACCCTTAACATCTTTAGCCATCTTTTCCTCTGCCTTTGATTTTACTATCCTTATTTCTCTTTTTGACTCTCTGAGTTAGATCCTGTATTCATTTCTGTGTTCTTCTGTTTGCAAGCTTTTGAATTTTGGGAAAGCTGTGTTTTTTGCCTTTATTTGAGCAGCCACTTCTTTGGAAAACCAAATAGGTTTCCTTCTTCTCTTGTTTTTATTTACTTTTTTTACATATTTATCTGTTCCCCCTTTTATTGCCACCTTTAGTTTAGCCCATTTCAATTCCACTTCCCTTATCTCCTTCCACCCTGTCATCTCCTCCTTTAGGTACTCGGCCATTTTATTGAAGTCAGTGTTTTTGAAGTTTAGGACTTTGAGCTTGCTATATTTGGCCTGTACCTTGGCCTTTATCTCAAACCACACCATGTGATGATCGCTGTTGCTCACAGGGGCACACACGCAGACATTCGACACGCTATCACCATTGGTGAGCACTAAATCCAGTGTTGAGCTTTCCCTGGTTGGTTCCATGACCATTTGTCTAAGTGATGCATCTTGGAGAGCATCTACAATTTTTTTGCTTCTTTCCAGATGTGCAGAAGGAGTAATCCAATCCACATCAGGTAGATTAAAGTCACCCAAAATGATTACTTCCCCCTTTGTGGCTATCTTGGCAATATCTATAATCAATTTGTTATCTATCTCTTCAATTTGAGTCGGAGGTCTGTAGACTACAGCAGTATGGATGAGAGTGCCATCTCCTCTTTCCAACGCAATCCAGAGCGCTTCTTCTTTTCCCCATGTCCCCTGCATTTCAGTAGCTTTAATATTGCTTTTGACATACAAGGCTACTCCTCCTCCTTTTCCATTTTCTCTGTCTCTTCTGAATAGATTACAGCCACTATGGCTATATCCCAATCATGCGATTCATTAAAGCATATTTCTGTAATGGCTACAATGTCCAAATCCATTTCCACCATTAGGGCTTCCAGGTCCGAAACTTTGCTGGCTAAGCTTCGAGCATTTGTGCTCACTGTTTTCCAGCATTTACCTGGCATGTGTATATTTTGCATTGATTTTGTTCTGCCCACATCTTCCCATTTGTTCTTGATGTGTGGTTTAAAAGTGTGGCTGTTTCTGATGTTATTCTGCTTTTGCAGGGGTTGGCGTGCAGGTCTTGACCTTCCACATCTTTCACCCCCTTTTCCTAGTTTAAATGCATATCCATATACTGCCTGAATTTTTCACTTAAGATTCTTTTCCCTGCGACAGAGAGATGTAGTCCATCAGCACAGTATAGTCTCTTGTTGGTCCATCTGTTTCCCCAGTCGCCAATAAATCTGAATTCTTCTTGTCTGCACCAGATCTGGAGCTGTTAATGCGATGCAGCCTTTTTGTCCCGTTACCAAGAACAGGCAGAACCTCTGAGAATGCAACAGTGTTAACAATGGGCTTGAGTTTCTCTCCCAGAGATTGGAAGTCCTTTTGGACTGTAGAGGCACTGTTTCTAGCCAGGTCATTTGTGCCCAAGTGGATAACATCATCAAGTTTGGAGTGTTCCCTTTTTGTGTTAAGTACGTCAACAACTTGGTTTGTATTCCTGCTGGCTGTCGAGCCTGGTAGGCACATGACTATCTTCTCTCCTTTGAACTGTGTTCCCTAGTTGGTGCCTCTGATGATGGAATCTCCACGTAGTAGTAGTTTTCTCTTTGGTGAGGTTTTCTTCATATTTGGTGCTTTAGCAGGAGATTGGGCATTGTCTGACTCATTTAAGGGCCCTTCAGTTTCATTGGATTGAGCATCCTCATTAGCCAAGGCAGAGAAGGCATTATGCAGGGATATCACTTGATGTATAGGATGTCTCTGCGTTACAGGTTGCAATCTTCCAGAACACACTGTGATCCATTTGTTCCTGGGGTGTTTGATTATTTGTGGGAGTGGTGGTGGACTTTGTTCAGTTTGCACCCTAGAAGAGGTGCGTTTCATTGCAGCCATTTCCTCCCTCAGTAGAGTCACTTCTTTATGCATGGCAGCTAGATCTTTCCTTAGTAGAGTCAGTTCGTCATTCATGGCAGCTGACCTGAGGCACATAGGACAAGCTCTTAGGCTCCAAATGATTCATCTTGGAATGAACGTACTGCAGTTATTGTACTGAATACATGACATGTTGGTTAAGCAGTCCCAGAAGAGGAAGAAGAAGAAGAAAGGATGAAGAAGATGTGGACTGTTAACCCAAGTAAGAAAGAATAGATGGCACGTATGTGACCACTATAAAGGCAATGTAGCCCCTGGGGTGGGTGGGGTGAGGGGTAGGGTGGGCGGGAAACTAAGTGTCTCTGGCGAGTAGGCTGTTCCTGAACCGTGGACACACACCGATATCTGATGTAAGTCTATACAAGGAAAGCAGTCTAAATGCCCCCCAAGCTTAGTCTAAAACCACAGTTAAGAGCTATAATAGTAATCCCCCCAAAAATCAACAGTTAGAATTTATAGTTTTAAGCCAGCAGAGAAGATAAAAAGGTTTGCTCTTAGCTCAATGGAGGCTTCTCAGCTTCTGCAAAACTGGCTCAGACCAGTCTCAGGCCAGGTGTACAATGCTCCAAATCAGCTCCTCCCTGGGAATAGGGTTGCAGCAGGGGTAAAAACCTAGTATGTTATAACTCTCTATCTGCCACACACACAGATATCTGATGTAGATACAGCGGTAGGAAAAAGTTGTTAAATAAACCTCTTTCCTGCTCTCCTGGGAGCATGCTGCAGATATCAAGAACATAAAATATGCCATAGTGATCATCCAGCCCAGTATCCCGTTTCAAAAAGTGGTCAGTCCAGGTCACAAGAACCTGTACATTTGTGTGATATTCAAATGGTTCATGAGGGGTCCCTTTCTCTGCAAAATATCATAGCCCACATTGATCTGTGTCTAAGGTAATTAGTGACTACACAGATGCAAAACGATTGAAGGGTTTTTTAAAGAATTTCAAAGATGACAAGCATTTAATTCAAACTGATACATGATCAGTACTGGTGCTGATCATGGGTACTTCTGAATCCATCACAGGGAACAGAATACAGTTTTTCTTGTCAGACAAACCAAATCGGATTGGTTAAGCTGTGTACTGTAAATATCCATATGACTAAACACTCCATATACAATGTTGTGACATGCATTTTTCCCATCCTAGTTCATGTTTTTGTAAATTTTTACTGTATATTTATTATCATAATGGTGGTTATTGTTTTATTTGTTAATTTATTTTATATCAAGTTAACTGTTATACTGTAAACAGTATGCAACAGTATAAACAGTATAACAGTTTACAGTATATAAAGCTACTCACCTGTAACAGGTGTTCTCCGGGGACTGCAGGAATCAGTCCTCACATATGGGTGACGTCGGCATCGACGGAGCCCTCGCAGAAGCATCCTGTAGGCTTTCAAAGAAAGCCTTTGGGAGATGCCACCACGCATGCGTGGTCCCCTTCCCGCCCAAGGGTGCCATCTTGCTCAGTCAGATGACATAGCTAAACGACAGCAAAAATAAAAGATGGTATAGGAGCAACTCCAAGGGAAGGAGGGAGGGTTGTGAGGATTGATTCCTGCTGTCCCTGGAGAACACCTGTTACAGGTGAGTAACTATGCTTTCTACGGGAACAAGCAGGAAGTAGGTCCTCAAATATGGGACTCCCCCGCTATAGGCTACCGAAAGCCCATAGGAAAAATTAGGGGCTCCCTCATGGAGAGCCGCAAGCAGCAGTAATTATCCAGTCCGTGTACACAGACCACAGTAGGATGCCTGTGTCCAGTGAAACCAGCACTCCGTTAGCCTGAACACAAAAGGGTCGGAGGACAGGAGTTGCCTAGACCCCAAAAAGATTATGGAGCACAGCCTGGCCGAAGGCACTGTCCTATCGTGACTCTCTCTGCAGGCAGTAATGAGCTGCAAAGGTATGGACTGAAGACCAGGTGGTGGACCGGCAGATGTCCACCATCGGGACCGAGCGCAAGTTTGGTGGAAAAAAGTACCCCTACAAGGTCAAAGACTCTCCGGGCTGCCAGCAGAAAAAAAAAGGCACCAGAAAGGAAAATTACGAAAAGACTACAAAAATGCAATTGAGCCTGATGCCAAGGCGCTGAGGTCGGTAGGCGGGAAGAGTACCGGTGCAATACCGTAGGCAAGTTGGAAACTCAGGGAACAAAATAATCAACTTTTTCAGAGGACAAGTCAGACAATGTCTGAAGGGCTCCATGGAAAAAAGGAGACAGCAAGATGGCACCCTTGGGCAGGAAGGGGACCACACGTGTGGTGGCATCTCCCAAAGGCTTTCTTTGAAAGCTGAGGGGATGCTTCTGCGAGGGCTCCGTCGGTGCTGACGTCACCCATATGTGAGGACTGACTTCCTGCTTGTTCCCGGAGAAAATAAATTAACAAATAAGACAACAATAACCACCATTATGATGATAAAAATATATGGCATCACATCAAATAGTTTAAATAAATAGACAAAAACAATGAGGGGAGAGCATAGTTACTCACCTGTGTTCTCCAGGAACAGCAGGAATTAGTCCTTACATATGGGTGATGTCAGCACCGATGGAGCCCGTGTGGTAAAACCTTTGGGATATCAACCATGAATGCGTGGTCACCTTCCCGCCCAAGGGAGCCATTTTCCCTCAGTATAATGACTTAAATAATAACAAAGCCCAAAAAGAAAAACAAAGGAGGGAGGGTTGTGAGGACTGATTCCTGCTGTTCTCTGAGAACCCCTGGTGAGTAACTATGCTTTTTCTGGGAACAAGCAGAAAGTCAGTCCTCACATATGGGACTCCCCAACTACAGGCTACCAAAAAACCTGTAAAAGCCACAGGTGATCCAAAAATCGAACCCTGAATGGCAGCTGAAAGATGCTGACAAGGCCCAAACCTCAGAATGCAATCCCAGTATCTGCAAAGGAATTGACTCTCCAGAAGCCTGAACACACAGAAGGGTCGGAGGGAAGGAGTAACATTAGTCCCCAAAGAGGTGCTGAAGAACGGTATGGCCGAAGGCGCTGTTACGCTGGGAGGTCTCCTTAAGGCAGTAGTGAGCTGCGAAAATATGGACAGAGTACCAGGTAGCCGCTCGACAAATCTCTAGCAAGGAAACTGAGCATAGGTTAGCCACGGAAGCCACCATAGCCCGGATGTTATGGGCTATCACATGACGCTCCAGAAAAGGCCAGCCTGCCCATAGGTGAAGGAGATGCAGTCAGCCACCCAGATGGAAAGGGTTTCTTATGACCCCGTTTGTCGGGGTCATAAGAAACAAACAGTTGAGAGAAGCGGCGAGAAAGCCTGTTTACAATCCAAGGTATGAAGAGAGGCTTCCGCCCTGCTTGAGTGTGGCCTTGGAAAGAAGGTGGGAAGGACCACCTCCTGGTTGAGGTGGAAGGGAGAGACCACCTTAGGAAGAAACTTGGGATGTTTCTATGGAACCTAGTGTAAGGGGCGAGAGCCATCCGTGCTTGCAGTTCGCTAACCCTGCGCATAGATGTGAACATCACCAGGAAGACGACCTTCCACAAAAGGTATTTGAGATGGCAGGAAGCTAGTGGTTCAAAAGGAGGATCAATGAGCTTATCCAGAGCCACATTAAGGTCCCGGGGCTATCACCAGCGGGCGAATGGAAGGCCGTGAGAGCAAGTGGCTTTGGATGAAGTGGCCAATGAGAGGATGAATGGACAGGGAATGCCAGGGTACTCAGGTGCACCTGGACAGAATTGGACTTTAATCCAGCCCTGAAGAGGAGCAGAAGGTACTGAAGGATCACCTGAATGGGACAGGAGAATGGACTGAAACTTCTATACACTCTCCAGACCCTGCGCTATTTGAAGACATATGCTTGCCTGGTGGAATCCTTACAGAATGCGAGAAGGACATCCTCAATGCCTTTAGGTAAGTGTTGCTGAGCAAGGGCTATCCTTTCAGCTTCCACGCTATCAGAGTCAACGACTTGAGACTGGAGTGCAGAAGGGTCCCGTCACTCTGAGAGATCAGATCCGGGGCGAAACTCAGAGGAATGGGCAGTGCCTGAGAAAGGTGGAGCAGCAGCAGATACCACGGCTGTCAGGGCCAGCCAGTGTAATAAGGATCATTGTGGCCCCGTACGTCTGGACTGTGAAGAGGATCTTGGCCACCAGGGGCGTGGGCAGGTAAGCATACAGCAGACCTCGCCACAGTGGAAGAGAAATCAATCAGCTACAAGGTTGTTTTGGCAAGGAATCATGGAGCAGAACTGCGGCAGCTGAGTGTTGTGCAGGCTGGCTAAGAGGTCCACCATCAAGGTTCCCCACTTCTGGAAAATATCCCATGCTACTGGAGGGTTGAACGAACACTCGTGAGGCTGCAGCACCCTGCTGAGACGATCTGCCAGGACATTTTCATGCCCTAGGAGGTAGATGGCCCAAAGGAGCATCCCCCACTGGTTTGTGAAATTCCAGAGTCTGAGCACCTCCCAGCAGAGGAGGTAGGACCCCGTGTTACCCTGTTGATACAAAACATCGCCACCTGATTGTCTGTTCGAACCAGGACAACCTGGTTCGCCAGGTAGTGCTGGAAGACTCACAGAAGTTCACAACTGCTCGGAGCTTGAGGAAATTGATCTGGAGCTGGCTCTCCTCTTGGGACCAGAGACCCTGGGACTGAAAACCATTCCAAGGGGCTCCCCAGCAGAGTCTTCAGCATCTGTGTTGAGGACTTGCTGATGCAGGGAAGCCTGAAAAGGGAGCCTCGCCAGAAGGTTGCGTGACCATCGCCACCAGGTGAGGGAGCAAGAGAGCAGCAGGGTGACCTGTACCTTGCCTGAGAGGCACCCCATCTCTTGCTTCCACTGAGTGCAGAGTCCACTGTGCCCAACACATGTGGAGACGGGCCAAGGGTGTGACATGGACTGTTGAGGCCATGTGCCCCAGGAGGCTGAGCATCCATTGAGCTGAGACAGTCGGAGAGGATTGGACTTCCTCCGCCAAGATGGAGAGGTACTGAGTCCTGTTGGGCAGAAGAAAGGACTGGGCCTGAATGGTATTGAGGAGGGCCCCAATGAACTCCAGGTGCTGGGCAGGCTGCAGGTGGGATTTGGGATAGTTCACCATGAAACTCAAGGTTTCCAAGGAGCTGGACGGTGTGACCTAGGGCCCGTCGGACCTCATCTGGGGACCCCTCCTATCATCAAGTCGGTCATACAGGTAAGGGAAGACAAACACGCCCTGCAGTCGTAGAAAGACAGTGACCACCGACAGGGACTTTGTGAATACCCTGGACACTAGACCGAACAGGACCACATCAGTACTGGTAGTGACACCATCCGATAACAAAGTGGAGGTTATGCTGGTGCAAGGGGTGGATCGGGATGTAGATATAAGCATCTTTGAGATCCAAGGAGCAAAGCCCCCGGTGGAGGTAAGGCAGCAACGTTCCAAAGGATACCATCTTGAACTTCTCCTTCACTAATTAGAATTTGCGTAGATCCAGAATGGGTTGCAACCCACCCATCTTCTTGGGAACCAGGAAATAGTGGGAGTAAATATCTGTGCCCCTTTGAGGCAACAGGACGAGCTCCACCGCCCTGTCAGTGAGAAGAGCCATAAACTCCCTTTGAAGAAGGTCCCGATGGGAGGGATCCAGAAGATGTGCCCCTGGGAAGAACGAGGGGGGCGTCTGGTGGAAGTGAAGGAGGTAGCCCCTCCTTTACCACCTGAAGTGCCTAGGTGTCTATGGTGATGCTGGGCCACCGGTGGGCAAAGAATGTGAGACATCCACCTATGTGCTGCAGTTCCTAGCTTCCCGTGGGAAGAAGGGCTATGCCCCGAGAGTCAAACCCCCCCAGGCTGTGGCATAGGCACTGTTTGGGGGTTCTATTTATTTTATTTATTTATTTAACTGTATTTATATCCCGCTTTTCACCAGGTCAAAGCGGCGTTACATTCAAGGGAGGGGAAATTCCTAAAAGGGTGGGACCATCACCAGGGAGACAACATTGATGATTTTGATATGAGACGGACTTAGGACATGGACAGGTTAGGGACTTAGGACATGGACAGGTTCTAGGTCTACAGCGGTCCTGCCCCAACCCTCTGGTCAGCTGCTCCTGTGGGAGAGCTTGATAAAACTGATAGGTCTGATGTTGGGGGTAATTTCCATAGGCCACCTTCTTTTTCAGGTAGAAGGACTTTTTCCTCGAAGCCTTCCATTGGGAAGGATCAGCAGTCTTCTCAGAGAGCCTGGTTCTGGTCATTTTATTTATTTATTTATTTATATTCTCTTATATACCGCGCTATTCTGCATCAGTGCGGTTTACATTGAACAAACTGAAATTACATTGAACAGGGCATTATAACTTGGAGATAACTATTTTACAGGGAACATGGGCTATGGAGGGTTAAGTGGCTTGCCCAAGACCACAAGGAGCACCTGTGGGACTAGAAACCCCAGTCCTTCCGGCCCAAGGTTGCTGTCCTCTAGTAGGATTTGAACCCCCGACCTTCCGGCCTGAAGTACCTTGCCCCAACCACTAGGCCACTCCTCCACTCCACTCCAGTCATGGGCTTGCTGAAGAAATTCTCAGCCCAGCAGGGGACATTGACCAACTTGTCCTGAACCCATTGCTCCAGGTCGGAGGACTGTAGCCATGACAGGCAGCAGGAACTAATGCCCACTCCAGCCACAGACTTGAAGCCATCATAGGCTGCTTGAGTCACATACTTGGAGTACTCTTTGACTACTGACACCAGTCCCCAGAAGCGCTGGAGATGGTCATCGGACAGCCCAGCTGAGAACCCAGTAAGCTCCTTCATTAGGTTTCTCAGGTACATGCCTATGTAGAGCTGGTAAGCCTGGATACAGACCACAAGCACTGAGCCCTGGAAACACCTCTTACCAAACCCATTCAAGATTTGGGCCTCTCAACCTGGGGGTTCCGAGGAGTGCGTCTTTTGGCTCTTGATCCGGCACATGGCCGACTCCACGTCCATAGAGTTGTGTGGTAGATGGGTTGTTTCAAAGCTGGGGCTCTTGCAGACCTGATAAATGGAATCGAGCCACTTGCTCACAAATGGGCACTGTAACCAGGGCTTTCCACATCTTGAGAAAAGTAGGCGCTCCAAGCTGGGAAGCACCGGCACAGTTATGGCCTACTTGGGAGGAGAGTTATACTGAAGAATGCCCTGGTCCTCCAACAGAGGCTCCTCTTCTGTCATTATGGTGAAGGCAAGGGCCTTACCCATGTCCCGAACGAAGTCCAGGAAAAACAGGTCCTCCAGAAGTGACCTCTGACACGCCTGAGAAGGAGAGGGGTCTGACAGAATGTCCCGATGCCGAGCGGTATCAGGGGACTCGTTGTCCATCTTCCATTCTGAATTGGAAGGAAGCTTGAAGCTCCGGCGGGAATCGCACTGGTGTGCAATTGGAGGTGAGGACAGCAGTCAGGGTTCCCAGGGGTCCGACCCCGATGCACTGAGTAGAGAAACCTTAGGCTCGGACCGAGACCAGGATCGGTCATCGTAATGCCCAGAGGGTATGCCATTCCAGGATAGGCTGGAAATCACTGCGGTGGTGGGGCCTATCGCTAGCCCCGAGGAACTGGAAGGAATCAGAACCAGTCTTCTGGCTCACCAGGAAGGCAGCCAGGCTACGTTCAGGGATGCCATTCTGACCTCAAGGCCCAAAGGCTATGCAGCCACCGGCATGGGCACCGAGGGCATTGGTCACGATGCTGGTTCCCCTTGGTGGGGATTCACTGATGGTGATCACCTCAGCAGCCCGAGGGCAATTCTCCGAGAGGGTGTGAATTGCCTCCCACCAATGCAGCTTCGAGGGCTGCTCCTGGCCGTCGCCTTCAGAATCCCATCTAGGGCGGCAGTGCCAGTGCTCGTGGGTCTTATCCATGGCACTGACATTGCCCCTGCTGACGAGGATGTAGATGAAGCCTGTTCCTTATGGGGACTGTGCTCCACTGACAGTTGCCGGTCTGATGCTCCGTGACCTCAGGGTTCCGAGGGAGCTCGACGGCCGTTGGGGTCAGAGTCCTCTGCGGCTGCCCCAGAGGGCACCGATTTCAAAGTCAATTATGGGACCAAGGCCGAGGCCTTGGGCTCACAGTTTTTCCTCCTGCCTTTCACGATTCTTACACCACTTGCTCGTCATCTGAAGACAGAGCAGGCAAAAGAAAGCGTCGTGATCGGTCCCAAGGCATTGAAGACTGCAACTGTGGCGGTCCATGATGGACATGGTCCGGCCACAATCAGTACATTTTTTGAAACTACTAATCGAGGACATAACAGGAAAGATGGTCCCTATGAGGTCAAACACCAATATCCCGATTAGTAGGGAGAGAGAGAAAAAACCCATGCATCGAAGTAATAGTATCTGAGAAAATGAGACACCAAGGTAGCGACTCTTCTGGGAGTGCGAGAAGGTGACAGTACGTGACCGAGAAAAGAGTGAGAAAACCCAAAAAGAGTTTACCACTAAACAAGATAATTTTTTTCTGAGATGCAGATGATACATCTGGTGGGCTCTGCGGAGAAACAAAGACTGAGGGAAAATGGCTCCCTTGGGCGGGAAGTTGGTCATGCTTGCATGGTTGATATCCCAAAGGTTTTCTTTGAAAGCCAGTGAGAGATTACTGCGCGGGCTGTCAGTGCTGACATCACCCATATGCGAAGACTGACTTCCTTCTTGTTCCCAGAGAATGCAAGAACCACATATCTGAAATGGTTCACTAGCTTATAGCGCCTGTTTGAGTTAGAATATAGTGTCCAAGTGTGCAAAAAATAGCATGCACACTTTTTCATGATGTGCATGCACTCCTGAGGATGGCGGGGGTAGACTTGTGAGGTACGTACATACTTTATAAAATATGCACATACCCTCAGAGTACAAGCACATAGTTGCACCTGCTTTAAAGCATGTGAAACTTTGTTGCCTATACAAAACAGCTGTGTTTTCTAACTTTTATACAGGTGCCCTGTTATAAAATTACTTCCAAAACGTCTATTTGTATTTCTTTTTTGTTCATGAAGATTTCATATTGCAAATTCATTTTATCACTACATACACGGTGCTTCATTTCTTGTTTTCAAGGCTTCTTAAAATGATAGAAATTCATAAGTATATAAAATTTAAAAAAATATCAAAAGAAATGCACTGACATATAATAACTTGAGCAGAATAACAGCAGAAAGTTGGTATTGTCCTAAAGAATCTTTGCCTGCTCTGTTTCAAGATGCCATGCAGAGAAGATACAGTGATACTTCAGTGTGTCCCTTTACCAAAAGATAACCCTTGCATGATATTGCTTTTTTTTAAAATGGGAAATGGTTCCAAGTGAGGCTAACCTATGGAAGAAGCAAGTAGAAGATCGATCACTTGGCGCACACATATTTTTTTGCCTGAATGTTCTCCTGTAGAAAAATAAGCAGAAGCCACAGTAACTCATGGAATGAGTTCTGGACTACAAGCCATGAGCACAATTGTATAGACTTTTTTTTTTTAATGCTGTTTGTGGACCTTTGTTCTGCAGTCTACATCTTTTACAGATAAACGGACAATATTAAAAATGTTCATGCCATTAGTACAATGTGTATAGACTGACGTTTGGTAATTCAAGTCAAACCTGCGACAGATATAAATGAAGTAACTTATCCCTCCTGTAGGAAAATGTACGGTGTATGTATTTTAATAAAGAAATTCAGCATCATCTAGAGTTAAGTAGACTTACCTTCTTTTCTGCCTCATATTCTGACCAAGCTGCCTTCCTCTCTTCTTCCGTTAACTCTTCTTCTTCTTTGTGGTCCAGAAGAGAATCGTGTTCATGATACGTCACTATGTGCTCTTTCTGACTCTGAAGCAATTCTGCTAGCAAGGTGTCCTATTTTGATGGAAGGAAAAACAAATAAAACATGGATAAAAGTAAAATTCATATATGGAAAGTTCAGAGGTACATTTCTTGCAACACAACTAGCTTCCTTTTGGATCTAACATCCCTTACACTATTACCAATATGTTTCAGAGATGGTGCAAAGGGAATATTAATATAATGTCAGCAAAATTAAACAATAAGTCTCACGGATGGTTCGCATTATACGTCCATATCTTTGCCTGGTCAATCTGACATTAGTAACCTTGCCTTGATTTTGGTCTTCCTCAACAGGAAGTATGTCTGCTGCAGTTACTACAGAATACAGCCATTAAGCTGATCAAGGGTGTGTGATGAACTGAGCATGTGACTCCAGTCTTGAAAACACTGCACTGGTTGCTGATAGATTTTCATATTCAGTATAAGTTATTTATGACGGCTTTATGTTTGAAGCATAATTTGGCTCCAAAATATTCATCTTCTAAGCTTGTGATGTTTTCTCCTGTTCAGAATTTGTGATCTCGGGAATGGGATGGAGGTGGAAATTATTCAACTGTAATGATTATGAGGATGATGCATTATAAAAAGAGAGAGCGTTTTTGGTACAATGTCCAAAATGTTGAAACTCCCTCCCTAATGAGTTTCGTTGTGAATGTGATTTGGCAAGGTTTAAAAAATCCTTTAAAAAATGTATCTGCTTTGTTGTGCCCAAGAGGGAGGCTAAAGAGTTGCATATTGTCGTGTATTGTTAAGTGTGAAAATTTACGTATACTTTTATTTTGTATTTTATGTAAGGGAAGGGTTGTTGCTGGGTAGGGAAGGGTTTTAGTGTTCTCTTTTATGTAATGTTTTATATCTTTGATTTGATTATAGTTGATTGTAAAGCATATAGTTGACTGCAAACAGATGTTCTCCAGGGACAGCAGGAATCAGTCCTCACATTTGGGCGACATCGGCACCGACGGAGCCTGCGTAGAGCATTTTCCCAGCTTTCAAAGAAATCCTTTGGGAATGCTACCATGCCTGCGTGGTCCCCTTCCCGCCCAAGGGTGCTATCTTGCTCTGTCAGATGACATAGCTTACGCAAAGACAAAAAGGTAAAGGAGGCAACTCCAAGGGGAGGAGGGAGGGTTGCGAGGACTTATTACTGCTGTCCCTGGAGAGCAGCTGTTACAGGTGAGTAAGAGTAGTTACTCACCTGTAACAGGTGTTCTCCAGGAGCAGCAAGAATCAGTCCTCACATATGGGTGTCATCGACGCCGATGAAGCCCCAGCAGAGGATTTCCCCAGCTTTCCATAAAAGCCTTTGGGAATGCAGGCACGCATGCGCGGTTCCCTTCCCGCCTAAAGGTGCCATCTTACCTCAGTCAAATGACATAGCTAAGAACAGCACACAAAAATGAAAAATAAACTATGTACAACTGCAACTCCAAGGGGAAGAGGGAGGGTTGTGAGGACTGATTCCTGCTGCTCCTGGAGAACACCTGTTACAGGTGAGTAACTACTCTTTCTCCAGGACCAAGCAGGAAGTCAGTCCTCACATATGGGTGACTCCCTAGCTCTGGGCTACCAAGGAACCCAGGCTGAACAAGAGGACTCCCTCTAGTCCCAGCTGCAAAGAAAGGCTTTCCACTGACACAACCTCCACCGTTAGCCCAACAGAGGGCAGGAGTTGCCTAAACCTCAAAGAGATTCCAGAGTACTGCTTGGCCAAAAGCACTGTCCCTACGGGACTCCCTCTCCAGGCAGTAATGGGCCGCAAAAGTCTAGCTTGAAGACCAAGTTGCAGCCCTGCAGATGTCTACCAAGGGCACAGAGAGGAGATGAGCCACTGAGGCAGCTATTGCCCTGACACGGTGGGCCGTGACCCGACCCTGCAAAGGAAGGTCAGCTGCCCTATAAGTCCAGGTAATACAGTCAGCAACCCAGACGGACAAGGTACGCTTGGACACAGCCAACCCCAACTTATTAGGGTTAAAAGATACGAAGAGCTGAGCAGTCCTTCTATGCCCCTCCGTACAGTCAAGGTAGAAGGATAAGGCCCTCCTACAGTCCAGGGTATGCAGAACTGCTTCAGCCTGGCTTGCATGAGGCCTAGGGAAGAATGTTGGAAGAACCACCTCTTGGTTAAGGTGGAAGGAGGAGACAACTTTGGGGAGGAACTTTGGATGAGTCCTAAGGACTACCCTGTTCCTACAGAAGCGAGTGTAAGGCCTATCACAGACCAGGGCCTGAAGCTCACTCACTCGCCTAGCCGAGGTAAGGGCTACCAAGAAGAGTGTCTTCCAGGACAGGAAGCGTAGAGAGCAAGTAGCCATCGGCTCAAAGGGTGGGCGAGTCAGCTGCTGCAAGACCACATTCAACTCCCACTCAGGAGCAGGAGGACGGATTGGAGGCTTGAGCAAAAGCAAGCCCCTGAGAAAGCGGGACACCAAGGGGTGAACCGACAGAGAATGTCCTTCCACCAGTGAGTGGTGAGCTGCTAGAGCTGAGAGGTGGACCCGAACAGAATTGGACTTAAGTCCCTGATTGGACAAGTGCAGTAAGTACTGAAGCACTACTGGCACAGTACAGGAGAAAGGATCCTCTGTACGTAGCTGATACCACACCGAAAACCTTTTCGATTTGAGAGCATAGGTTTTCCTAGTGGACTGTTTCCTAGAGGCTAGGACAACCTCCTCAACTTCCTGAGGTAGGCCCCAGGGAGCCAAAACTACCCTTGCAGCCTCCAGGCCATCAAATTGAGAGCTTTGAAATTGGGGTGCAGAAGGGAACCCTGCTCCTGTGAGAGAAGGTCGGGTTGCAACCCCAGAGGCAGTGGAGGATCCACCGCCAGTTGAAGCAGAAGTGGAAACCAAGGCTGTCTCGGCCACCTGGGAGCCACCAGCAGGACCGAGTCCTTGTCCTGAAGAATCTTGAAGAGAGTTCGGGCCACCAAGGGCGTGGGAGGAAACGCATACAGGAGGCCCTGAGACCAGGGAATCAGAAAAGCATCCGCTGCTATCCTCAGAGGATGCGGTTGCCTGGAGCAGAACTTTGGCAGTTGCTGGTTCAGTGGACTGGCAAAGAGATCTATCAAAGGGAGGCCCCATTTTAGGAAGATCTTCTGAACTACCAAAGGATGGAGCTGCCACTCGTGGGGCTGTAGAATCCTGCTCAACTTGTCGGCCAGGTAGTTGTCCTGGCCGGGAAGGTACACAGCCCTGAGGAGCATGTTGTGCTTGAGGGCAAAAGAACAAAGGTCCTGAGCCTCCCGACAGAGGAGTCTGGACCCAGTCCCGCCCTGTTTGTTCACATAAAACATGGCCACCTGGTTGTCTGTCTGAACCAGGACAGATTGATGAGCCAGGGTAGGAGAGAAAGCTTTGAGTGCCAATTGAATAGCTCTGAGTTCTAGGAGATTGATCTGCTGTGTAGCCTCCCAGGGAGACTACAGGCCCTGGGTGCACTTGTTCAGACAATGAGCTCCCCAGCCCTGCAGGGAGGCGTCTGTGGTCAGTACCACCGTGTACCCAGGAATCTGAAAGGGCATCCCTTTTAGTAGATTGGGTGGGTGCAGCCACCAGCTGAGGGAGTTCAGAAATTGTCTGGACACCCTTATCCTGTCCCTGAGGCTGCCTGTGGCTTGTGACCACTGAGTCCGAAGGCACCACTGTGCAGGCCTCATATGGAGCCTGGCATTGGGGGTCACATGTACTGTCGAAGCCATGTGGCCTAGAAACCTCAAGCAGAGTCTGGTGGAGACTAGTGACCTGCTGAGAAACTGGTTTGCCAAGGCCATTAATCTTTGTGCTCTGTCTTCTGGCAAGAAAGCTTTTGCCAGTAGAGAGTCCAGCCTTGCTCCTATGAACTCCAAATTCTGGGAGAGGAGCAAAGTGGACTTTGCGAAGTTTATTACAAACCCTAGACTTTGAAGAGCAGCAATAGTTCTGAGGGTGACTTGTCTGGCCTCCTGGCATGTCTGACCCCTGATGAGCCAGTCGTCCGGATAGGGGAAGACAAAGATTCCCTGATTCCTCAGGTAGGCCGCCACCACCACTGCCAGGCATTTGGTAGATACCCTGGGAGCGGAGGTGAGGCCAAAAGGCAGTACTCTGTACTGATAATGGTTCCCTCCCACAAGGAACCTGAGGCACATTCTGTGGTCTGGATGAATGAGGATGTGAGTGTACGCATCCTTTAGATCTAAGGAGCATAGACAATCTCCCTGCTGGAGGTAGGGCAGAAGTGTTCCAAGAGTAAGCATCTTGAACTTTTCTTTCTCTAGGAACTTGTTGAGGTTCCTGAGGTCCAGAATGGGTCGAAGGCCACCGGTTCTTTTGGGCACCAGGAAATACCTGGAGTAGAAGCCGTGGCCTTGCAAGTGGGGGAGGCACAGGCTCCACCGCCCTGTCCACCAACAGACCTTGAAGCTCTTGAAGGAGAAGGTCTGTGTGCAGGGGAGGACTTGGAGGTTCCCCTGGAAAGTATGGCGGAGGCAGTTGGTGAAAGTGTAGGGCATAGCCCTTGTGGACTATGTTTAACACCCAACTGTCTCCAGTGATGTGGGGTCACTGGTGGGCAAAGAGGGCGAGGCGACCTGTGCAGGGTTGGGAGAGCAGGGACTGAGAGGCTACGCTCAAGGAGTCAAAAACCCCCACTTTGCTGAGTGGGAGCAGGGGCCGGAGGCTTGGGGGTCCTCTGCCTACGGGGCCCATTACCCTGCCCCTTGGCTTGCTGACCCTGGGGTGCAGCTTGGGCAGCCTGATACTGAGGGTACTGTTTGTAGGCAGTGCCCTTCCTCGGGTAAAAGGGCTTCTTACCCGAGGCCTTCTTCTTGTGAGAAGGGGCAGAGGTCTTCCTAGACAGCCTTGTCCTTGTAAGGTGCTCAGTCTCGAGCTGTGCGGCCTTCTCGGCCATGGGTTTGCCAAATAGGTTTTCACCTCGGCAAGGGACATCGACCAACTTGTCCTGAACCCATGGCTCGAAGTCCGATGACTGCAGCCATGCCTGGCGTCGAGCCGCGATGCCGGCTGCCGCAACTCGGGCCGAAGCCTCGAAGCCACCGTAGGCGGCGCGGGACATAAACTTCGAGCAGTCCCAAATCCCCGAGGACAAGGACTTGAATCTCTGCAAGGGCTCCCCAGAGAGACCAGCAGAGAACCCGGCCAACTCCTTGGCCAGGTCTCACAAGTACATGCCCATGTACAACTGGTAAGACTGGACACGGCAAGCAAGCATCGAGCCCTGGAAGCACTTTCTACCCACACCATCGAGGTTCCGGGCCTCCCTGCCGGGGGGCACCGCAGAATGCATCTTCTGGCTTTTCAGACAATGCATGGCCGATTCCACCACCATGGAATGGTGTGGCAGCTGCACCTTCTGAAAGCCAGGGCTCTTCCGGAGTTGATAAATCGAATCGACTCGCTTGCTTAGAACCGGCGCCGAGGCCGGTGCCTCCCACATCCGGAAGAGGAGCCGTTCCAGCATCGGAGGAACTGGGACAGTAAAGGCCTCCTTCAGAGGAGAGTCGTACTGCAGGGCCTCGAGCTCTTCAGCTCGAGGCTCTTCCTCGGGGTCCGCCGGAATAGCCAACGCGGTGGCCATATCCCGGACAAACTCCGAGAACCGGGTGTCCTCCGGAGGGGATCTACTCCGGGGCTCAGACTGCGGTGAGTCCGAGGGGACGCACCGAGTCTTGAATGTGTCGGGGGACTCTTCATTCTCCGTCTCCTAGGCGGACTCGTCTGACGAGCAGTCAGGATCCGACCCGGCGGGGCCCTGGAGCACCCGCCCCAACGCCGGAGGCACCGGCGTCGACGCCCTCCGTCCCGAACGGGAGGTCGAGGGAGACCGCGACCGAGGTCGACTTCGAGCCATGATGGACTCGAGTATCGGCTCGGTCTCCGGGGTCGACTTCGATGTCGATGTCCCGGATGTCTGCTGCTCCATGAAGGCAGATAGTCTGCTCTCCAAGGCTGTCATCCTGAGACTCAGCTCGGGAGACGCAGCAGCCACCGACTCGGGCCCCGGCGGCGCCGGGCCTAACGTCAGCTCTCTGGGAGGAGAGTCCTCGAGGACCACAGGGCTTACGTGTCCAGCAGACTCCGGCTCCACGCGAGGAACTCTGGCAGGCTTCTCTTGTTCCACGGGCCCGGGGTCTTAGACCTGGCCCTTGAGGAGCCAGGGACCTCCTCCTCCGACGCCCTCACGAGCCGCTTCTTCCTCTTGCGTTCCCGGTTGGGGGACCTCCTGTCCGAGGAGCTCCGACGTCGCTCGGGATCCGAATCCCGAGATGTCGAGGCCTCAGACGAGGTGCGGGCCCGGCCGGAGGCTGAGTCCAAGAAAAGCCTTTCTTTCTGCTGCTGGCGACTTCGTAGTGCCTTGGAAGACATCTTCCCACATGGTCCACACGTCTTAGGGTCGTGATCAGGACCGAGGCACCGAAGGCAGCAGTCGTGTTTGTCGGTGAGAGACATCAACTTCTTACACCGATCACACTTCTTGAAACCACTGGTAACCATCGGGGAAAAAAGAGTCCCCGCGAGGTCAAAGGACCGGCCTTCCAGGGAAAAATCAAAAAAGGGCGTGAACACCAGCCACGAAGGACAAAAACCGAAAAAGAAGAATCGGGCTTGATACCAGTGTACCGAACCCGGCGGGAGGGGAACTGGCGTTGAACCGGGAGAAAAAATAGCGAGAATCGCCGAAAAAATCTAACTTTTATCCGGGATGACAGGACGCACGTCCGGTGGGCTTCTCGGAAAAAGAGAGACGGAGGTAAGATGGCACCTTTAGGCGAGAAGGGAACCGCGCATGCGTGCCTGCATTCCCAAAGGCTTTCATAGAAAGCTGGGGAAATGATCCACTGGGGCTTCATCGGCGTCGATGACACCCATATGTGAGGACTGACTTCCTGCTTGGTCTTGGAGAAACTATGCTTTCTCCAGGAACAAGCAGGAATCAATCCTCACATACGGGACTCCCTAGCTCCAGGCTGCCGGGGCCCGAACCACAACAGCAGCCATGGCGATCCAAGGGAGATTGTGAGTTGCAGAAGGTGAGTCCCTACCAAGAGACTCTGCAGACCCAAGCATCCAGCATCACCATAACTCCAGTAGCCTGAACACTGAAGGGTTGGAGGGCAGGAGTTGCCTCCACCGCCTGCTCCCCTCCGGCCCAGCCACTGCTCTCCCGATCGGGGAGGAGCACGCCGGAGCAACGCTGCTCCTACAGCCTGCTCTGCCCAATCGGGGCTGAGCAGCCAACGTTAAAAAGAAGCGCCGGCAGGCGCACAGGCCTTTCCACCGCCTGCTCCCCTCTGGCCCAGCCACTGCTCTCCTGATCGGGGAGGAGCACGCCAGAGCAACGCTGCTCCTACAGCCTGCTCTGCCCAATCGGGGCTGAGCAGCCAACGTTAAAAAGAAGCGCCGGCAGGCGCACAGGCCTTTCCACCGCCTGCTCCCCTCCGGCCCAGCCACTGCTCTCCTGATCGGGGAGGAGCACGCCGGAGCAACGCTGCTCCTACAGCCTGCTCTGCCCAATCGGGGCTGAGCAGCCAACGTTAAAAAGAAGCGCCGGCAGGCGCACAGGCCTTTCCACCGCCTGCTCCCCTCCGGCCCAGCCACTGCTCTCCTGATCGGGGAGGAGCACGCCGAAGCAACGCTGCTCCTACAGCCTGCTCTGCCCAATCGGGGCTGAGCAGCCAACGTTAAAAAGAAGCGCCGGCAGGTGCACAGGCCTTTCCACCGCCTGCTCCCCTCCGGCCCAGCCACTGCTCTCCTGATCGGGGAGGAGCATGCCGGAGCAACGCTGCTCCTACAGCCTGCTCTGCCCAATCGGGGCTGAGCAGCCAACGTTAAAAAGAAGCGCCGGCAGGCGCACAGGCCTTTCCACCGCCTGCTCCCCTCCGGCCCAGCCACTGCTCTCCTGATCGGGGAGGAGCACGCCGAAGCAACGCTGCTCCTACAGCCTGCTCTGCCCAATCGGGGCTGAGCAGCCAACGTTAAAAAGAAGCGCCGGCAGGCGCACAGGCCTTTCCACCGCCTGCTCCCCTCCGGCCCAGCCACTGCTCTCCTGATCGGGGAGGAGCATGCCGGAGCAACGCTGCTCCTACAGCCTGCTCTGCCCAATCGGGGCTGAGCAGCCAACGTTAAAAAGAAGCGCTGGCAGGCGCACCCGCGCCTGAGGGCCTCGCCAGAGGGCCCTTTGGCGTGGCCCTTAGGCGCGGACCGTAGGAGCAAGGCTGAAGAGTTGCTCCTTCGTACTGCATCAACCAACTCCAATCAGTCGGTATTGAGAATCAAACTGGAAGTGGCACTTCAGCAACTACACCAGCTAAACCAGAACTCTCACCCGAAAGAAATCAAGTCTCCCTCGTCAGGAAAATACCAGATAGCCTGAGACTCAGACTTACAACATCTATCCTAGCTTATCTACTGCTACTCCTTCTGTAAGGTAACAGTAGTTCTAAATATACTCGTTAGCATCTCACAGTTTGATACTTCGTTACAAACAGATCTCCTTGAATTGAGTCTTACAACTGTATCTTGTTAACAGAGTACATTGTTCCTCTTAGCTAGGCCTTGCTATTTTACAATTGTTTGCCTATTACCACTGTTTGCTATTATACAATTGTTTGCCTATTACCACTGCTGTAGTATCCTAACCAGTCAAGCAGCATTCACTGCTCCTACAACCTATATCACCCTACATTGTATCCTTCCATTGCTGTAACCATGGCTATCTCCCTACTTGCATTAGTTAGCATCTATCTACTAACTAACACCACTCGAAATACAGCAGCTCTATCTCCCACTACAAACAATATCTCCATATTGCATGGGCTAGGAAGAAGGTATCATTCCTCCTACCATCACTCAGCACAACAGCCACACCATATTAGGCACTCTCACCTACTATATATCTCCCTTAATACTACTAGTAGCTCCAAATCCAATCCTACTCCCTCACACACTAACCTAAATTGTGCATTCATCAACGCTCGCTCAGTACGTAAAAAGTGGCCAGCCGTTACAGATCTTATCACAAAGCTGAATTTAGACATCCTCCTGGTCACAGAATCATGGCTAGCAGACACAGACAATGTCCTCATAAACCAACTCATTCCCCCAGCATACTCAATACACACCTGCCACAGAACAGGCCGAAGGGGAGGGGGAGTACTCATCCTTTCTAGAACTAACCTTCAATTTAATCTGCTTTCCTCTAAGAGTACCACACACATGGACTTAGTTACGATAGCTAACAAACATATCATCCTAAATCTCATATACAGAGCTCCTTCTTCACCAGCAGAAGACCTATCTAGTATAATAGAGCTCGCATGCAACCCAGAAAGCCCACACAAATCCAACTGGCTAATGGGTGACTTTAACCTCACCTCTCTTCACCATAGTCACTCTACCACATTCCTAGATGCCATGACTGAGCTTAACTACTCACAACTAGTCAGCTCCCCTACACACCTCAAGGGTAACACCCTTGACCTCATTTTTGCGCCCTATTCTACAGCAATCACCAACTTTAACCTATTACTTACCCCTGTCCCGTGGTCTGATCATAACTTGATATCCTTTCAAGTCCCATTTCTACAAAACAGTATCCCAACAACACAAACAAATACAGTCTCATCAGGATTAACAACCCGCTTCAAAACGCTTGATAAGGATGACTTCATCAGCCGTAATCTTCCAACTCTTCGTCTACCAACCAATAACCTTGATGAGCTGGATCAACAATTGGTACACCACGCTGAACTCCTCTTCACATCTACCTTCCTTGAGGAGACCACCAGCATCCAGCACATCACCAAAAAGTAGAAGCCCAAAACCATGGTTCTCAGCTGAATTACGACTGTCCCTCCAGAAACTAAGAAAACAAGAGCGAAAATGGCGCAGATCAAGATCTCCATCCGACCAAATGGATTACGAAAATGCCCTAAAGAAACACCGAGAGAAAATAGCTGGAAAGATGAGAGAACACCATACAGAAACCCTTCTCCGATCATTAAACAAACCACGAGACCTCTTTAACATTGCTAAATCCCTAACTAAGGCACCATCTTCCAATCAAACAATTTCAATTCAGCCTCAGTCTTTTGCAGACTACCTTCAATCTAAGTCCATTATCACAAAATCAACACCAAGTTTTATACCCAACCCTGTCTCAATTACACAGCCTCTAAAAAATTTTGTCGCCCCTACGATGAAATCTATCACTGACATTATTGCTACCTTGAATACCACCACAGCCCCAAACGATCCATGCCCTGCTTACTGGATCAGAGCGCTGCGTGCTGAACTGAGCCCCACACTTGCCCTTATCATGCAACTTTCCTTCAAAACCGGATCATTCCCAACATCTCTCAAGCAAACTTCAATACGCCCTCTCCTGAAAAATAATAAACTCAACCCAGCAAAAACTGACTCATATCGTCCAATTTCAAGTATACCCCTTCTAGCCAAAATCATAGAGAAGGTGGTACAAATTCAATTGCAGCAGCACATTGATACTTCAGCCCCTCTTGACACCTGCCAACACGGGTTCCGTGAGTCCCACGGCATAGAGACCCTACTCACATTACTTATCAACACCTTATCAAGAGGGATCGACAAAATTGAAAATGGGTTCATACTTATCTTCCTGGATATCTCGGCAGCTTTCGACTCGGTTAACCATGTTCAACTGCTACACCGTCTTCAAAAAAAGGGAGTTCAAGGATCAGCTTGGGAATGGTGTAGATCATACCTAACTAACCGCTGGCAACAGGTCCGGATAGGATCCTCAACATCTGATCCCTTCCATCAACAACAGGGTGTTCCCCAAGGATCTTCCTTATCAGCTTTACTATTTAACATATATATTCAACCAATCTGTGAAATCATCAGAGCATTCAACGCCTCCAGTCTGATCTATGCAGATGATGTTCTCATATTCACTCCGATAAAAATTGATGCCCCTGACTTCTCTCCAATAATCTCTTGCTTCAACGCGATTACAGACTGGCTCTTATCCCAGAACCTACGAATAAACTTCAAGAAAACTGAAGTCCTATTCGTAACCAGGAATAAGAAATTCTCACCCCCCACAACATTAAAGGTGAGGGATGCGGAACTCCTGTGTAAATCATCAATTCGCTACCTGGGAGTCATCATAGATCAAGAACTGACCTTCAAAGATCACATAAAGCAGACCATCAAATCCATCTACAACAAAATAAGAACTCTGAAACCATTAAGACCTCTACTCTCCCCGAATGACTTTAGAACAATCTTCCAATCCCTTGTAACACCACATTTTGACTACGCTAACATCATCCTGCATGGTCTACCCAAGAGCACCCTCAACCCATTTCAATTGGCAATAAACTCAGCAGCCCGCATACTCTGCTGTACATCCAGAAGAGACCACATCACCCCCATACTAACAGATCTTCACTGGCTACCCCTACAAGCCAGGATAACTTACAAAGCGCTATTACTGTCCTTTAAAGCAATCAAATAGCCCCACCCTCCCTCTCCTCACTTCTTATCAACACCCCCACAAACAGGCTGAGAAGATCCGCAGCCGCTAATACCCTCATTGTACCAAAAGAGTACACTAAATGTAACCAAGCAACCAGAGACAGGGCCTTCACCTTATTCGCACCAACCTGCTGGAACAATCTACCTCCACATATCCGATCAATAAAAGACCTCTCTCAATTTAGGAAGACCCTTAAACACTACCTATTCTGTCTTCACCTTTTAGGCCCTAACACTATACCCCCTCCCACCATCTCTCAAATCACTCACACAGCCTCAGACATTCCAACAACATAGTCCTATCAGAACACGAACCAAACTCTCTGCACACCCAAATCCACGATCCCAATGTAACCTGAACTGTAAATTAGCCACAGATAAAATTCTGTTTGTATATAATTTGTATATAGTTTCCCCTGTTATCTCCAAGTTACTGACCCTGTTATAATGTAAGCAAAGGATTGTTCCAATGCAAAAATTTTGTTGACTGTAAACCGCGCTGGTACCAAAAAGCGCAGTATATAAGAACTGTAAATAAATAAATAAATACACTGAGAATGCTTCTGATCACTGCCTGGTCAAAGGCACTGTCCCTGTGGGACTCTCTCAAGGCAGTAGTGGGCTATGAATGTATGGGGTGGAGACCTTTCAGATTTCTTGCACCGGCACTGCGTGTAGGTTGGCCACTGATGTGGCCATAGCCCTCACGCAATGGGCAGTGATCAGGTGCTCCAGAGAGAGGCCAGCTCGCTCATAAGCGAAGGCAATGCAGTCCGCCACCTAGGTGGACAGCGTTCGCTTAATCACAGGTAGCTCCAGACTGCTGGGGTCACAGGAAATAAAAAGCTGAGGAGCTTTTTGATGGGCCTTGGTTCTCTGTAGATAAAAGGACAGGGTCCTCTTGCAATCCAGGGTATGCTGACGACCTCCTCCCTGCAGGCATGTGGCCGTGGGAAGAAGGTGGGGAGAACTTTCTGATTGAAGTGAAAAGTGGACACCATCTTTGGGAGGAATTTTGGATGCATGCACAGCACCACCCTGTTCGTATAGAACCTGGTATAGGGCGAGTCCGCCACCAGGACCTGCAATTCGTTTACTCTGCGAGCGGACATCAATACCACCAAGAAGGCCACCTTACAGGAGAGGTGTCTCAAGTGGCAGGTGGTCAAAGGCTCAAAGGGCGGCCTATTAAGCTCGGAGATCACCACATTGAAGTCCCATTCCGCTGCTGGAGGGTGGAGAGAGGGCTTGGAGAGCTGGAGGCCCTTGTGGAATCTGGATAACAGAGACTGGCCCCTAAAAGGGGTTTCCCCTCTATAGGGTGATGATTGGCAGCTATAGCGCTGAGATGCACTCTCACTGAGTTATATTTCAAGCCAGAGTGTGAGAGGTGCAGCAAGTACTGCAGCACGAGCTTTACCTGACAGGAAAACGGGTTCTCATTCCTTTCTGCACACCAGACAGAGAACCTCCTCCACTTGAAGGCATAAGCCCTTCTGGTGGATGGCTTCTGGAAGGCTAGGAGGATTTTCTCAACCTCACCTGGGAAGTTGAAAGAGGCCAGTGCTACCCTTTCAGCAGTCATGCTGTCAGCGTTAGGGACCTCAGGTTGGGGTGTAGCAGGGAGTCTCCCTCCTGGGACAGTGGAACTGGGGTTGCCACCAACAGGGAGAGCAGTAGGGGGAACCAGGGCTGCCTGGACTACCTGGATGCAATCAGGATCACTGAGGCGTGCTCGCTCTGGATCTTGAAAAGGCACTTGGCTATCAGAGATGTCGGTGGGAATGCATAAAGCAGGCCCTGTGACCAGAAGATCAGGAAGGCGTCTGCCACCACCCTCCTGTGGTGTTGGCTGAGGACAGCAGAATTTGGGCAGCTGTGAGTTGTCCGGGGAGGCGAACAGGTCCAGTAAGGATCTTCCCCAGAGGCGAAAAGCCTCCAGGCGCCACCTTTGAGGCTGAAGGACCCAGTTGAGATTGTCCGCCAGGCAGTTGTCCTGAGCCGGTAAGTACACCACCCTCAGAAGGATATGGTTGCACACTGCAAAGCAGTGGAAAACCACTGCCTCCTGACAGAGGGGTAGAAGCCCATACTCCCCTGCTTGTTCACATAGAACATGGCAAACTGATTGTCTGTCTGTATGAGTACCGGGAGTTCGCTCAGGAGGTGGCGGAAGGCCTGAAGGGCCAAGAAGATGGCCCTGAGCTCAAGGAGATTGATTTGTAGGAGGGATTCCTCTGGGGACCAGGTTCCTAAGGGTGCATTAGCCTATAAGGGAGGCGTCTGTTGTCAGGTCCCTCTGAGGGGATGCCCTGAAGTGATGTAGGGACTGCCACCAGGTGAGGGAGGCCACCAGCTAGTGGGTGACCTTCACTCTGTCCCTCAGCCTGCCCGTTGTCTGCGTCCACGGGGAACAGAGGCACCACCAGGCTGCCCACATATGCAGGCGGGCCAGAAGCATAACGTGAACTGTTGAGGCCATGTGGCCTAGCAGGCAGAGGAGTAGGTGAGCAGGCATCGAACTGGAGCTCTGCATGTCCCTTGCCAGCTGCATCAGAACCTGGTATAGAGCGATGGGCTCTCTCCACAGGGAGGAAGACCCTGACCCGCAGAGTGTCCAGATAGGCCAGTATGAATTCCAAGTCATGGGCCAGGGAGAGGCTGGATTTGGGGTAGTTGATGATGAACCCCAACTGCTGCAGGGTGTGGATAATAAGCCTTGTGGACCGCCTGGCCTCAAGAGGTGTGCTGCCTCTGATGAGCCAGTTGTCCAGGTAAGGGAAGAAGTGGGCCCCTTGGAGGCGCACATGGGCAGCTACGACTACCAGGCATTTTGTAAAGACCCTTGGAGAGGAGGTGAGGCCAAACGGCAGCACCCTGTACTGGTAGTGCTGACCCCCACCACAAATCTCAGGCAATGCCTGTAGGAGGGGCGGATCAGGATGTGGGTATAAGCATCCTTGAGATCCAAGGAGCAGAACCAGTCTCCCTGGCGGAAGGAGGGCAGCAGTGTTCCAAAGGAGAGCATCTTGAACTTTTCCCTCACCAGAAACTTCTTCAAGTTGCGCAGGTCCAGGATGGGCTGGAGACCCCCTGTTCTTTTTGGGACAAGGAAATACCTTGAATAGAACCCCTTTCCCCAGAGGTGATGAGGTACCAGTTCCATCGCCCTATCCTGAGCAAACCTGCGAGTTCTGTGGCGAGCAAGGCTTGGTGGAAGAGAGGCTGTGGTGGTTCTCCTAGGAAGAAGACTGGAGGGTTCTTTTGCAGATGGAGGAATTACTCCTCCTGCACCACCCAGAGAACCCACTGGTCTGTGGTGATGCTGGCCCATCTGTGAACGAAAGAGGTCAGTTGACCCCCTGCGGGCTGTGGTGGGCCTCCCAGGGGAGGGGAGGCCCAGCCCAGGGAGTCAAAAGATTCCCCCCCGGTTGGGTGGGAGCTGGTGTCTGGGGTTTGGGAGCCTTGGGCTTCCTAGGCCTATGTCCCTGGCCTTTTGGCGGTGAGGAGTGGTGAGGCTGCCCCAAGTAAGGCTGGTAGTGGCCAGCCTGGGAGTAGCCCTTTTTCCTCAGGAAAAAGGGCTTTTTCCCCTGGGATTTTTTTCTTTGGAGAGCTGAGGTCTTTTTTGGACAGCCTCTGCTGGGTCACTACCTCGGCCTCAATCTCCGCAGCCTTATCAGACATCGGCTTCCCAAATAGGTTCTCACCATTGCAGGGGACATCCCGGAGCTTCTCCGGTACCCACAGGTCCAGGTCTGTAGCCATTCCTGGCACCGGGTGCCGATACCGGCAGCGGCAACCCTGGTTGCAGATTCGAACTAGTCATAGGCAGCCCGGGAGAAGAATATGGAATGTATTCGGCACCCGAGCATGGCGCCCTGGTAGCACTTGCACCCCATGGTGTTGAGGGCCCGAGCTTCCATGCCGGGGGGGGGGGGGGAGGAATTGAAGAGTAGGTCTTTTGGCTCTTCAGCTTTTGCATGTAGGACTCAACCACCATGGAGCTGTGGGGGAGATGTGGCTTGTAGAACCCGGGGCCCCTTCTGAATGCGATAGATGGCATTCAGGTGGCGACTGACCAATGGCACTGAGGCCGAGAACTCCCACATCCAGAGGAGCAATCTCTTGAGGATGGGTGGAACTGGCACTGTGAGAGTCTCCTTGGGAGGGGACTCATACTGTAGAATCTCAAGATCCTCGGTGCGCGGGTCCGACTTCGTCTGGATCGAGAGCGCCCGGGTCATGTCACAAAGTCATGAAAGGCCACGTCTTCAGGCGAGGAGTGACATTGGGGCTCCGGAGGAGATGCCTCAAAGGGGATGTCCCGGTGCCAGGAGATCTCCAGGGAAGACTCATCCTCGGTCTCTCAGTTGGAGCCCGAGGGCATTGAGGAATCAGTTCCGGGGTCGGCCTTGAGGAATCAGGACCCCCCCCCCAGAGGACCTGGGGTTGGACTCCCGGAAACTCACCAGAGAGGACCGGAACCCCGAGGAGTGTGATCGAGCCCTCTTTCAACGCTGAGGACTTACCAGAGGCTGGTGGCACTTGGTGCCAAGTTCGACACTGAGAGGCTCCCCCCAAGGCCAGGGGGCCAGGTGTCAGGGCCGAAGATGCTGGGGGGCCTGACATCAATGTCTGCTGCAAGGCCAAGATGGAGGAGAGACTCTGCTCCATGGCCGCCATGTGTGACTCAAGGCCCGATGGCTCTGCAGCACTTGGCGTGGACACAGAAGGCCTCGAGAAGGACTATAGATTCACGGGTCCTGGCATGGTCTCCACCAGCTGAGGATTCTTGAGACTTTCTGAGGGTGCTGCTTGGAGTCGCCTGAGTCCCATAGAGGGACCTTGCCAGGTTTGATTGGAGGCATCTCCTTCAGGAGCTCCTTCTTCTTTTTGGGAGGGTCCGGGGCCGCAGTGGAGGAGCTGCAGCCGCCGCGGGACTCCGAGGATGCCCAGACCTCTCTCGAAGGGCCGGCTTCGGGGCTCAGCAATGGGGAAGCCGGGGCAGAGTCAGACCTTGGGAAAAGCTTCTCCTGCAACTCAGACCGCCTCCTGTTGGTTTTAGGGGCCATGGCCTGGCATCAGTCGCAGGTGGAACTGTTGTGATCTGGGCCCAGGCAACGGATGCAGCAGTCATGATTATCGGTGACTGAGATAGTCTGACTGCAGCGGTCGCATTTTTTGAACCCACTGGGAGTCATGGTGGGAGCACACCCGGCCAGGGTCGAGGACCCCTGGGTGAAAAAAGGTGCAAAGGCCGGTTGAGGTAGGACCTCGAGGAAACACAAAAAAAAGGTAGCTGAGATCGGCACCAGTGATGCCGCCTCAAAGCGGGATGGGAATCGATATGTAAACTGGACAAAGGGAAGGAATAAAATATTTTTTTCCAGGAGAGTAGAGGACCATGTCCGTTGGGCTCCGTGTAAAAAAAGGAGACTGAGCAAAATGGCACCCTTGGGCGGGAAGGGAACCACGCATGTGTGGTAGCATTTCCAAAGGCTTTCTTTGAAAGCTGGGGAAATGCTCCACGCGGGATCCGTCAGTGCCAACGTCACCCATATGTGAGAACTGACTTCCTGCTTGTTTCTGGAGAAACTACCATATATAAGCGAAAATAAATAGATTAAATATTGTTTACCAACATTCTGCAGTCTCTGTGACCAGAGAAACGTAGAGTACTTTTATGTTCTCTAAGATTAGGGTTTTTCATATTTGTCGAGAAATATCAGCCAGTCAGGTTTTCAGAATATCCACAATGAAGACGCCTAAGATGAATTTGCATGTAGAGACTATGTATGTAAATCTCATGCATATTCTTTTTTCATTTGGATTGGTGATAGCTCAAAGTGAGTTATATTCAGGTACAGTATTTCCCTGTCCCCAGAGGGCTTGCAATAGAAGTTTTTACCTGAGACAATGGAGGATGAAGTGACTTGCCTATATTTATTTTATTTATTTAACTAGGCTTATATACTGCTTTTCTACAAGTCAAAGAGGTATACATTCAAGTACTGTATATATATATTTCCCTTGTCCCAAAGGGCTCATAATATATGTTTTGGTACCTGAGTGGCCTCGTGGGACTAAAATCCCAGTCCTTCCTACCCAAGGGTGCTGTCCTCTAGCGGGATTCAAACCCCTGGCCCTCCGGCCTAAGGTAAATTGCCCCACCACTAGGCCACTTCTCCCTAAAGTCACAAGGAGCATCAGCAGTAGAAGGATTTGAATTACTGGTTTCCCTGGTTCTCAGCATGTTGCTTTAATCACTACACTACACTACACCTCCACTCACTGTGGATATTCTGAAAAACCGACTGGTTGGTAACCCCAGAACAGGGTTGAGAACCTTGCTGTAGACTTATAAAAAATTATCAAGGGAATTGCTACCTTCCATTTCTCTGTCAGCCCCACTTATTTATTTATTTAAAAGGATTTATATACTGCTTTATCCTGAAATCAAAGCGGATTACACATCAAACAAATCAAGTGTGAGGGTGCTTGGGTGGGGGCATGCAGTGATAAATGGATAAGTGTGTGTGTGAGTGGTGTGAAGTTGATTGCGTGGTGAGCTATATACAGTGTGGGCTGTGTACAGGAAATATCTACACTTTTACATTTGATTTTGTGGTGAGCTATATACAGTGTGAGCTGTGTACAATAAATATTTACATTTTTACATTTTGTTGGGCTGAGAGTTCGTTTAGACAGTTCATGTTATGTCCTTGTAGTGTTCTGTGAAGAGCGTAGTTTTGAGCATCTTCCGTAGGTCTTTGAGGTCTTTTTGTTGATTTCTGGGGGTTTCGGTGATTAGGGTAGTTGGTGGTCATCATTGAATTGTTCAATGAATAGGGTGGTTTTTAGTAGCTTCCTGAATTCTTTTATATCTGTTGTTGATTTTAATTTATCTGGGAGGACATTCCAGATAGCAGGGGCAGCAAGAGGGAAGGGCTCTCATGGATGTGGATTTGTTGGTTCTTAAATAGACTGGGTGTTGGTATATTGTTTTTGGTGCTATTTCTGTCTGGTCTTTTGCTTGTTTTGGTTCCAATGAGTTCTTGTAGTATTTCTGCTGACATTTTGTTTTTAATTTTGAAGATAGTTAGTGCTGCTTTATATTTTGTACGTGATGATATCAGTAGCCAGTGTAGGTCATGTAGTATTGGGGTTATATGGTCTTGTCTTGATGCACTAGCAATGATGCGGGTGGCAGTGATCTGTATTATTTGTAGTTGATGGGTGTTTTGTTTGGGTAGACCTTGGTATAGTATATTACAGTAATCCAGTACAGGTGTAATCATGGCCTGGCATATTGTGCGGAAGTGTTCTTTGTTGAGGAGAGGTTTTACTCTGATCTCATTTGTTGCTCTCCAAGCTGGCTGAAGACGGGAATGCTACCTCTGAGGGAGAGATGACATACGAGGGTGAAGGTGTCTGATAGATCCAGAGAACATAGCCAGTTCATTTTTGGTGAGAGAAAAGCAATATTTATTTAACAGGTTTTTCTATACCGCCTTCTCCTTCAATCAAAGCGGTTTACAGGATAACTCAAGCGTATTACATAATAATGGAGGGAAGGGAGACATGTAGGATTGGTTGAACTTGTCTTAACTTATTTACAGTGAGGTTTATTTACAACAAAACCTTTTTACAGCCTGGCTAACAGACAGAATCTACTAGCAGTTCGAAGGGTGTGGTGCTACCGTGTGGTGTGACTGTTATGGACGGGCTGCATCTACCATCAGGCTGTTATGTAATGTCTCCAAAGTAGTCTATGTAAAGCAGGGGTCACCAACCTGCGGCCCGCGGGCCGCATGCGGCCCACGAGGTCCCTTCGTGCGGCCCACGAGGCTCTACCCCGGTTAACATTACGTGCGGCCCGCCAAGGATTCCCGCCATTGTATCCACGCGCTCGCAGCTCACCGACGACCACCTGCAAGCGTCCCTTCTCCTGTCAGTGTCATCTGTGAAGCCGGACTTTAAGCGTTTGTCTGCTAGCATGAATCATCAGCCATCTCATTAAATTCAATAAAGGTGATCAGCCATTGTTTTCATAATTTTGCGTTTGTTGTTTTTTTTCGCGGGGGCGGGGAGAAGGGGGGTGCGGCCTGCGAGGCTCCCGGTAGTCGGCTGTGTGGCCCGCGGCCCTCTGGAGGTTGGTGACCCCAGATGTAAAGGAAAGTTTTTAACTTCTTCCGAAAGTCTTTTGCATCAGTTGTAGCTCTTATGGTGTCAGGAAGTGAGTTCCATATTAGTGGTCCTGCAAGTGACAAGGCTCTCCCTGTGGTAGATTATTTAGCCTTCACAAATGTGCTGGGTGTGGAGATGGTGTCAATTTTGTTGTGTCATAACGGTCTGGTTGTCGGGTTCTTGTGGATCAGGTCTTGAAGTACATTGCCAGATAGCTTGTGTTTGATCTTGAATATGCTGAGGGCGGTCTTGAATTTGATGCGGGAGCAGATTGGGAGCCAGTGAAGCATATTCAAGAGGAGTGTTTATAAGGTCCTGTTTCGCTGCTCCAGTGATAATTCGTGCTGCAGTGTTTTGGGCTAACTGCAGGGGTCGTATGGCTTGTTTTGGCAGGCCATGGTACAGCGAGTTGCAGTAGTCTAGGATTGGGGTAACCATGGCTTGGGTGACTGAGCGTAAGTGGTCTTGACTGAGAAGGGGTTTGAGCCTTCTGATGATTGCCGTCTTATGGTATGCTTTCCTGGTGATTCTGTTATGTGTTTGCAGATTCAGGTTGCGGTCCAGGGTGATTCCAAGATATCTCACTTCATCTTTTACTGGGATGGATGTTACGTGTATTTTGAGTGCGGGGGAAGGGGTGAAGGATTGGTCATGTGTGATGACGAGGGCTTCTGTCTTTTTGTTGTTGATGTTTAGGTTATTATTGCTCAGCCATTTCATCATCTCTTGTAGGCACTCAGTAATGGGGGTATAATCTGGATTTTCCAGGTTCAGTGGGGTGTATGCCATGTCATCATCAGCGTATACTGCATACTGAATGCTATGTTGCTTGAAGATGTCACATATTGGCTGAATGCCTAGGGAAACCATTCTGGACATTTCACTGAAGAGAAATTTGTTCAGGTTCCTGAGGTCTAGGATGGGATGGTATTCCTGTTTTCTTTGACAGTAGGAAATACCTCTGAATAAAATCTCAGCCCTTTCTGTCCTGGTGGGGATAGGCTCGACTGAAGAGCAGAGAGTTCCTGCAGCAGTATCTCTTGATGCTGAGAGTTGATTGAGTGGACTCTTGGTGGGAATCTGAATAGATGCAATCTGTACCATTCCCGGACTATTTTCAGAACCCAAGAGATGGAGGTTAGAAGGGGCCAGCAATCTGCAAAGAAGGTGTGCATCCCTCCGACTAGTGGGTTACCTGGGAGTAGGAAAAGGGTAGTGGCTATGTTCTTTAGAAGCCAGTCAAAATTTTGTCTCTGATTTTGCTTGGGATGCTGACAGAGGCTTCTGAATCGTCAGCTGCCAAGGGCAGGAACAAGAAGGTTGACTGGTGTGGGAGGAGCAGGAGGAAGAACTATATGTATGCCTATCATATTAGTAGGACCTCCGCAGTCCTGAAGAGAGTCCGCAAGGTGTCCATTTGCTGCTTGATCATGGTTGCAGCTTCTTGGACCTTGTCTCTGGTCTCTATGACATATGAGTTGCTCCTGCGAACTAGGCAGTAAGTCTGAGGCCCAGAACCATGAGAGTCTTCAGGTGTCCATACTCATTGAGGATGTTCTCTACGCCATATCAAAATATTGTGTGTCGCTTGGACAACATATCGTCCACATTACTGCCCTTGGGCCACTAGGGAGCTGTACTAATCAACTTTGACTGACCTTCTCCCTCCTGAGAATTCCTTCAGGTTGCACATAGAAACATGATAGCAGAAAAAGACCACATGGCCTATCTAGTCTGCCCTTCCATATCAATCACTACAATAGTTCCCTTTTTTCCTTTAGAGATCCTCTGCATTTGTCCCATGCCTTTTTGAATTCAGATACTGTCCTCATCACCTCCACTGGGAGACTATTCCACGGATCTACCATTCTTTCCGTAAAGAAATATTTCCGCATATTACTCTTAAGTCTACCCCCTTTCACCCTCATCCTATGTCCCCTCGTAGCAGAGCTTGCTTTCAATTGAAAGATGCTCTCCTCCTGTGCATGAACATCTCTATCATATCTGCTCTATCCTGCCTTTCCTCTAAAGCACATATTAAGATTCTTAAGTCTGTCCTCATATGTTTTATAATGAAGACCACTAAATCATTTTAGTGGCCATCCTCTGCACCGACTCCAACCTGTTTATATCCTTTTAAAGGTGCGGTTTCCAGAATTGCACACGATACTCCAAATGAAGTTGCACCAAAGACTTATACAGAGGTACTATCACCCCCTTTTTTCTGTTGGCCATTCCTCTCCTTATGCACCCTTATGCACCCAAGCATCCTTCTAGCTTTTGCCATCACCTTTTCTATCTGTTTAACTACTTTAAGATTGTCAAACACAATTATGCCCAGGTCCCGCTCTTCTTTTTTGGACAAAATTACTTCGCCCCTACATTGTATCGATCCCTTGGATTTTTGCAGCCCAAATGCATAACCCTACATTTTTTAGCATTAAATTTCAGTTGCGAAATTCTAGACCATTCTTCAAGCTTAGCTAGATCCCTCCTTATGTTTATCTATTCCTTTCTTGGGTGTCTACTCTACTGCAGATTTTGATATCATCTGCAAAAAGGCAAACCTTACCCACAGCCCTTCGACAATATCATTAACAAAGATATTAAAAAGAATCGGACCAAGGACAGATCCCTGCGGCACACAAGTGGTAACCTCTCTCTCCTCCGAGTGAGCGCCATTTACCTGTACCCTCTGTCACCTCCCACACAACCAATTTCTAACCCAATCAAGGTCCATCCCTAGGGTGCTCAGTTTGTTTATAAGTCACCTGTGCGGAACGTTGTCAAACGCTTTACTGAAATCTAAGTCCACCACATCTAGGGCTCTCCCTCAGTACAACTCTCTGGTCACCCATTCAAAGAAATCAATCAGATGCGTCTGACAAGACCTGCCTCTGGTGAATTCATGCTGCCTCCTGTAATCCATTGGACTCCAGAAACCTCACTATTTTCTCTTTCAGCAGCATTTCTAATAATTTATTCAACCTAAGAGGTTAGACTAACTGGCCTGTAGTTTTCAACCACATCCTTACTCCTGCTTTTGTATAAAGGGACCACATATGCCTCTCTCCAGTCCTCTGGCACCACTCCCGACTCCAAAGAGGCATTGAAAAGGTCAGTCAGTGGAGCTACTAGAACATACCAAGTTCCTTCAGTATTCTCGGATGTATCCCATCTGGTCCCATCGCTCTGTCTACTTTTATTTTAGCTAGTTCCTCATGAAGACAGTCATGTGAAAATCGTTTGAGATCCTCATTACTTCTGATCCTATTTGTGGGTGTTTGAGGTCCTGCTCCAGGCCCTTTATCTGTGAACACAGAAAGCAATATTTGTTAAGCAATTCCACTTTATCCTCATCAGCTTCTACATATTCCTCCCCTTCACCCTTGAGTCTGACAATGCCACTTTTGCCCTTCCTCTTCTCACTAACATATCTGAAAAATTTCTTATCAACTCATTTTATTGCATTGGCTATTTCTTCTTCTTTTTGTATCTTTGCTTTCCTGATTACTTTGCTAGCTTCTTTAATATTTTTCCAATATAGATGCCTATCTTCCTCTCTCTGTGATCTCTTGTCTTTCATGAAGGCCTTTCTTTCTCTTTTCAGCTACTTCTTTTGAGATCCATAAAGTCCTCCTTTTACCTTTATTTACCTAACAAAAAGGTCGGTTGCCCTTAAAATATCTCCTTTCAGTTTTGCCCACTGTTTTTCTACATCTCCCAGCTGTTCCCATCCTGCTAATGACTCCTTGAGGTATTGGCCCATCTTGGCAAACTTAGTTTTTCTAAGGTTTAAGACCCTCACTTTTGAATGGATTTTATCAGCCCTAGTCCTAATATTGAACCCTACCATCTGGTGATCACTGGATGTGAAATGATCTCCCCCTATAACATCAGAAATACTTTCACCATTGGTAAGCATCAAGTCCAGTATGGCCTCTTCAGGTGTGAGTTCTCTTTCCAATTGTCTGAATAGTTCTCCTTGTAGAGAATCCAGGATTTCCTTACTTCTAGATTACACCACCACAGGGATGTGCCAAACATCCGGCATATTGAATTATCAGTAGCACTTCTCCTTTCATGGCAATGCTACATAAGTCTTCTATTAAATCTCCATCCACTTCTTCTCCCTGTAAGGGAGATCTGTATATCATGCCAATACAAATGGATTTCACTTTCCCTCTTTCTAGTTTAACCCACAGTACCTCCTCTCTCCCTTTTAAGCCTTGTAATTCTATAGCTTTAACATTATTTTTTATATGTAGTGCCACTCCTCCTCCCCTTCATCCTACCCTATCCTTCCTGAATAAAGTATAGCCTGGTATAATTACATCCCAGTCATGGTTGTCCGTGAACCATGTCTCTGTAAACACCACTAAATCAAAGTCAGCCTCTTCTATTAAAGCCTCAACATCTGGGTTCTTATTTCCCATGCTACAAGCATTTATACGCACTGCTTTCCAGATGTTGCCTCTTTTACCCATTTCTATAATGGTATTTAATGTTTCACTTACCCGAGGGCTTTCTTCACCCATCCCCAACAAATCTAGATTAAAGCCCTCTTCAGTAGGTTAGCCAGTCTGCTACTGAAGATGTATCGACCCTTCTTGGACAGATGGACGCCATATCTGCCCTGCAGCCCTTGGAACATCATCCCATGGTCCATGTTGTTCCGCAAATGCATGCTCATGAAGAGCTTGTACGATAATACTCAGGTTGTCAGCAGAGTATTTTGAAAAAATCTTTTCCCAAGAGTTCAAGATCCATGCCTTCCTCCTCGGGGGGCGCTGAAGAGTGGAACTGAAGCTCCTTGCACTTTTGAGGCTAGATTTGATGACCATGTAGTAGTGTAGCAGCTGAGGTTTTTTGAATCCAAGAGCTTTCTGGACTCTGTCAACTTTCTTGCTGACTGAAGGCACAGAAAAAGGAGGGGGAGGGGAAGGGTGTCTCCCACATTCTCATCTACAGCCTCTGAAGGATGCACTGCACAGGCACCGTCACTGTTTCCTTAAGGACAATGGATTATTGGAGGATGTCCAACTCCTTGGTCCTAGGCTCCTCCTCAGTCTCTAGTGGAAATGGAATGGACCTGGCCATTTACTTAACAAAACTGTGGCAGGTAAGGTTCTCAGGCAGAGGACTTACAATGCTCATGAGGGGAGATGGAATCTGAGGGAAGCTCTGAAACATCTCCTCTGAGAAGAATTCATAATCAAATTCAGATTCCCAGACGTGATCAGAATCCTATTCAGATAAGTACTCAAAGGATGTCTAAGTCTCTGCCTGGGTCAGCCTCCGTCTCAATGGGGAGACAGATCTCCTTCGGGAGGTACAGATACACCAATGACATCCAGTGCCATGGGGAGTGATCACCTCCCAACACACTGGAGAGTAATATGAGACAGGCAGGAGCCAGTATTGAGGTCCCTTGAGGCCTTGACGATTCCTTTCCCATGGGCAGACTCAAGGTTTCAAGGATGGGCTTGATGCGCCATCTTACCATCATCAATGTCACTGAAGCTGTAGCCTCAAAAGAAAAAGAGCAGTCTCCAAATGGGCTAGTTTTGCATTTAACATGACAATAGTGAATCTCACTCCTAAGCCAGGGTATGTGGAGTATTGTAGCAGTCTCTCAAATTTGCTACTAATGCTTGACGTATTATTTGCATCATGTTAAAGACAGCCTCCTTCTGGAGTTGGTAAGACGTAATACATATGGATAATTTGTCAAGGTATGCTTGGAAATTTACCTTAATCAAGCCTGTGACACCCAACATGGTGGGACATCTTTGTATCTGTCTGCCACATTTTCTTGGTACTTTAGGATCTTCTCCCTCTCAATGTGATTTATAGAATAGTTGTTTGGAACTGACACCTCTATAATGCCATTCTGGTGTTTTTCTCCTTTACTATTATCTGGCTTCTCTGTATCCAGCTTCTTATTGGTCGGAATGGCAATATCCCAGATGATCATAATTTTCTTGGGGTTGTGATCCCAATACTTTTCCAATACAGTAATATAGTAGTGTTTACAGAGTTTTCAATGGATGAGACGTGTTACTCTATTGTACTTTTCTGCCATCAGAACTTTGCAGCCAGCTATGAGGTGAGTCACTGCTTCTAGCCCTTCCTATAGAATTTACATATGTCTGTTTTACCAGATTTTTCTATGCTTGCTGTAAACCATGTTATCCATAATCTGCTGTCCTGGGGTACAACTATTAACCTTTCATCCTTCAGTTTCAGTTCACCTCTCCTTAACCATTCACATGTCCAGTTTGATTGACAAAGAGTTCCTGGAATAACATTTTGTATTTCCTACTTGTTTTTCCTTGTTTACTGATCTAAATTGTTGAAGACTTTTTTTTTTTTGTTTTGCAAATGTTGTTGCTTCTTTCCATGTGTGTGCTTGTGGATTCTCTCTCATTCCTTTTGTCAGAATGCTTGTCCAAGTTTTTTATAATGGAGACAGATTCTGGCCTTTTGATTTCATAGAAACATGACAGCAGAAAAAGACCACATGGCCTATCTAGTCTGCCCTTCCATATCAACTACAATAGCCCCTTTTTTACCTTTAGAGATCCTCTGCGTTTGTCCCATGCTTTTTTTTAATTCAGATACTGTCCTCATGTCCACCATCTCCACTGGGAGACTATTCCATGTATTTACCACTCGTTCTGTAAAGAAATATTTCCACATATTAGTCCCAAGTCTACCCCCTTCACTCTCATGCCAAGTCCCCTCGTAGCAGAGCTTGCCTTCAATTGAAAGAGAACCTCCTGTGCATTTATGCCACGGAGGTATTTAAATGTCTTTATCATATCTCCTCTATCCCGCCTTTTCTCTAAAGTATATGTATAAAGATCTTTAAGTCTGTCCTCACATGCTACATAACGAAGACCACTAACCATTTTAGTAGCCACCCTCTGCACCAACTGCAACCTGATTATATCCTTTTGAAGGTGCAGGCTCCATATTTCAGCACTTTTTGTGCATTTAGATCTGATGAAATGTTAAGTAGGCCTGGAGGCTTATGAAAGAAACTCTATGTATAAATCGATTCCTGAGCATCCCGATCCTCCTCCAGCTCTAGAGATGTATAGCTTCATTATACACTAATTCTTATAAAGTACCTCATGGGCATAGAGGAGTTTTCTTGTTTGTACATCCAAGTTTTCAAGTACTTTGAAAGGTTAGTCTATAATTCCATAGCTGTATGAGAGTATAGGAATTGCCAGCTGATTAATGGCTTGTATCTTATTCTAATGATTTTCATCTCCTGTAATATTCTTTGCTGGATCTTCTCTCAGCAATTTTTTTTTTGCCCGATTGTCATTCCTTCCTCTACTTGTACATATTTATGTACACCATCAGGTTCAAGTTCCTTGATGTCACAGTCCTCAGTCAGGGAGATGTTTTCAGTGTTGCTTAAATTTCCTCAAAGGAAGGATGCTTTTGTATATCTGTCATGGCCAAAGGTCATCTTGATTTCATCTGAGAAGCTTTTCACTACATGGAGTTGTTCTGCTAAATGTTTGTCAATGGAACTGTAAAGCTGCTGGTCATCTACAAACAGTAAGTATGATGTTACCTCTGGGCTCTTACCTTCTGTGGGATATGGATTTTGCCTCAATCCTAAAGATTTGATGAGAGTACTCATTGGATTAAGTGCCATAAAAAACAGAAGTGGCGACAGGAAATGTCCCTGAAATATTCTTCTCTGGATCTTGATGTTAGGAATGATGAAATGACTATTTTCATACTTCAAAAGTAGTGTGGTTGGCCACAATTTACTGATGAACTTAAGTGCTCTATCAAGGTAGGGTTTATTTTATACATTTTAAGGCAATTTATTATCCAAGAGTGCGGGACATTATCAAAAGTTTTCTTATAGCAAATCCATGCTATACAGAGATTTCAGTTTTTCTTAGTATTGGCCATGATAGTCTTATTCAATATTAACTGGTCTTTGGTTCCATATACTCCCCTCATAATGCCCCCTTATGCTCTATTGCCATGATGTTACTGGAATCAATATGATCATATATTCATCCACTGTTTGGACCCTTTCATGCTGGCTCCCTAAGGGCTGCTATGGACAAAGGTGTTCAGTAGATGCGGCCGATGTCTAAAATTGGAGCAGGAATATTGGCAGGCTGGTCTCAGCTCCTTGGAGGCTGATATGACCCCTCTGACAACAAGAAGTATGAGCTGTTCTCATATTGGAGGCTGCTTCGAGGGTCAGGGTTTATCTGAAACCTCAATGCTCTTGACTTTGTGCTCCGATAGGGCATGATAATGATACACTGATATCTCCGCTTGATGCTTGCCATTGGTGATCCTTTATGCCAGGGGTCTCAAACTCCAGTCCTGGAGGACCGCAAACCAGTCAGGTTTTCAGGGTATCCCTAATGAATATGCATGAGATATATTTGCATACAAATATATCTCATGCATATTCATTAGGGATACCCTGAAAACCTGACTGGTTTGCGGCCCTCCAGGACTGGAGTTTGAGACCCCTGCTTTATGCCTTTGAAGAAGACAACAAATCCTCTCTCTTTCTCGAGGCGGAATCGGACCTCTCTCACCAGGCACTAAACCCTGCTGTGTGTCCCTCCTGTTGCTCTCCGAATTGGTCCCGCCTCCCTGGAACCGGAAATAGCCCGGACCTCTCTCACCAGGCACTAAACCTTGCTGTGTGTCCCTCCTGTTGCTCTCTGAATTGGTCCCGCCTCCCTGGAACCGGAAATAGCCCGGACCTCTCTCACCAAGCACTAAACCCTGCTGTGTGTCCCTCCTGTTGCTCTCTGAATTGGTCCCGCCTCCCTGGAACCGGAAATAGCCCGGACCTCTCTCACCAGGCACTAAACCCTGCTGTGTGTCCCTCCTGTTGCTCTCCGAATTGGTCCTGCCTCCCTGGAACCGGAAATAGCCCGGACCTCTCTCACCAGGCACTAAACCCTGCTGTGTGTCCCTCCTGTTGCTCTCCGAATTGGTCCTGCCTCCCTGGAACCGGAAATAGCCCGGACCTCTCTCACCAGGCACTAAACCCTGCTGTGTGTCCCTCCTGTTGCTCTCCGAATTGGTCCTGCCTCCCTGGAACCGGAAATAGCCCGGACCTCTCTCACCAGGCACTAAACCCTGCTGTGTGTCCCTCCTGTTGCTCTCCAAATTGGTCCCGCCTCCCTGGAACCGGAAATAGCCCGGACCTCTCTCACCAGGTACTCTGCCGATTATAAAATCAAGCTGCCTGCGGTGGGGCGCGCGCCCAAGGAGCAGGTCCTGCTCCTTGGGGCGGGCGAGGGGGTGGGCGCGGGGTGGAAGCTGATCCATTTAGACTTTGGAAATTTGTACTACAACTCGGTCTGCTGTGTTGGAGGCATTTGCAGATCCACATCTCCCCTCATGGCAACTATCCCGGTCTCTTGGGGCTGGCGACCGGCCCCCATTTCTGCGCCTCCCCCTGGTCCACTTGCACGTTGCATTGATAATCTGGTCTATTGTGCCCCCTCCTCGACATCGGCCTCTCTATCCTCTCGTCGTTTCACTTTACCAGCTCCACTGGTGTCCCTTCACCTGGTACTTCTAAATTGCCGCTCTCTCAAATCTAAGTCTCTTTTACTTCGGGACCTCATTGACCAACACGCGTTAGATCTCTGTTTTCTCACTGAAACCTGGCTCAGGGATGGAGACCTCCCAATCCTCTCTAGTTCCCTCCCTCCCGATTTTGCAGCGCTTTACTGCTCTCGGCGGGGCAGAGGTGGAGGCGGGGTGGCCCTTCTCCATCGTGCCTCCCTTAACTTTGAGGAAGTTCCATCACCGGTACTGCTGCCCCCAGAATCCCTCCTCCTGAGGCTTTCCTCCGCCTCCTCTCCCCTCCTTTCTCCTTCTTTACTTCCCTCCCTTCCTTGCAGCCTCCCAGTGGGAGGCCGCCCTGCAGGCTATTTCTGATCTTGTGCTACATTTCTCCAACCTTATCTTGCTGGGCGACTTCATCGTCCATCTTGATAATCCCATTAGATCAAAGGATCAGGCCTTCGTTAGCCTTCTGAAGGATGTTTCCTTACATCAGCATGTGGTGGGTCCTACCCATGTGGCTGGTCACACCCTAGATTTAATCCTGTCTCCATTGTCCATATATCAATATAAAAATGTTAACTCACAAATAAAATGGAAACCAATTGTGATATGTGCCAAAAGGTATTCTAAATTAAAAAACCAACCCATTGTGATGACTATTGTCTCCAGAAATACATTAAAGAATACCTTATTGGTTAATGCTGTGGAAGTATCCTCTTTGCAACTATACTAAAAATAAAAATTCAACATTACAATATAACCGACCAATGTAGCCAACCATTTAAAACCCAAAAGAATGTAAAACCTACTAACTTATACCGGGCTCACCACGCTGCACAAAGAGGATACTTCCACAGCATTAACCAATAAGGTATTCTTTAATGTATTTCTGGAGACAATAGTCATCACAATGGGTTGGTTTTTTAATTTAGAATACCTTTTGGCACATATCACAATTGGTTTCCATTTTATTTGTGAGTTAACATTTTTATATTGATATATGTGTGGTTCTCTTCTCTTCTTCTTTTGGTTCACGGTAAATGTATCAGTTTGATTTATTTCTTTGTTTCAGTCACTTCTACTTCTTCCCCCCCCCCTTTTTTTTGGGTATTATTATATAAATGTTTATTTATGAAGTGATTCAGTGATTATGATTTTATTTATTTTTAGTGCTAATGGTATGATGTATTATGTACTTTTTTGCTCCGGTCTTCGTTTTTATTTATATTTTTATTTAGATAGCGTTCCAACCCAGTTTTGATATTTCTGTATAAATGTTTTTATAGTAAGTGATTTATTATGTTTTAATTATTTTTCTCTTTTTAATATATGTTTTAATATATATTTTTTATATATATTTTAGTATTTTTGTAATGAGTGATTTATTATGATTTTGATTATTCCTCTCTTTTTTAATATATGTTTTATTATATATTTGAGTGCAATAATTGAATGTTTTTGTTTCTAGTTGCCCTATACCCCTGATGAAGTTTTGTTAAACGAAACACGGCCTGTGTCGGGTGGGCACCAACTTTTGGTTTGTGAATAAAACGCCTCTTTTCAATATTAGATGATTGTTTTGTTCTTCCCTTGGACACATCACGTTCCCCCACTGTGTATTGTTCCTGACGTGACTGGTTGCTCTTAGTTGGCCAAGATGACCTCTTCCACATCTGGAGGTAGCTGGAGAGGAGCAAGGACTACCCTTTCAGCAGCCAGGCCATCAGATGAAGGGACTGGAGGTTGGGGTGCAGGAGCGTCCCCTGATCCTGCGAGAGGAGGTCGGGCTGAAACCCCAGAGGAAGAGGGGTGTCCACCGCTAGCTGCATCAGAAGCGGGAACCAAGGTTGTCTCGGCCACCAGGGAGCCACTAGGATCATCGATGCTTTGTCTCTGAGAACTTTGAAGAGCGTCCGAGACACCAGTGGCATGGGTGGAAAGGCATACAAGAGGCCTGTGGACCATGGAATCAAAAAAGCATCCGCCGCTACTCGGAGAGGATGCGGCTGTCGAGAGCAGAATCTGGGAAGCTGCCGGTTCAGAGGACTGGCAAACAGATCCATGGTGGGGAGGCCCCACCGGAGAAAGATCCGCTGAACCACAAGCGGATCCAATCTCCACTCGTGTGGTTGGAGGATCCTGCTCAGTTTGTCTGCCAGGTAGTTTTCTTGACCTGGGAGATAGACAGCTTTGAGGACGATGTTGCGATGGACGGCCCAAGAGCAGAGCTTCTGTGCTTCCTGACAGAGAAGAAAGGAGCCGGTTTCGCCTTGTTTGTTCACGTAGAACATTGCAACCTGATTGTCTGTCTGGACTAGTACTGACTGGTGAGAAATCAGGTGAGAGAAGGCTTTGAGCGCTAGGTAGATGGCTCTGAGCTCTAGGAAGTTTTGTCTGCTGAGCGGACTCCCAAGGAGTCCAGAGACCTTGAGTACAAGTCCCTTGGCAATGTGCTCCCCAACCCTGGAGAGAAGCATCGGTCGTCAGGACCTGAGAATGCGGAGGGGGCTGAAAAGTCACCCCTAGCACTAGGTTTGGCAGATGAAGCCACCATCGTAGAGATGAGACCAGCTGGTCGGAGATCTGTACGGAGTCCGCTAGGCTCCCCGTGGCCTGATGCCATTGAGTGCGAAGGCACCACTGAGCAGGACGCATGTTCAGGCGGGCATTGGGGGTTACATGGACCGTGGAAGCCATATGGCCGAGCAGTCTCAGAAAGTGCCTGGCGGAGACCAGGGAATTGCTGTGAAAGTGGCTGGCGAGATCCATGAGCCACTTGGCCCTGTCCAGAGGGAGGAAGGCCCGCGCCTGAAGCGTGTCCAACCTGGCGCCTATGAACTCGAGATTTTGAGAGGGGAGCAAAGTGGACTTTGCGAAGTTTATGACAAAACCCAAGTGCTGGAGCAGAGCCACAGTGCGATGAGTAGCCTGAGTGGCTTCTTGGGCAGACTGGGCTCTGATGAGCCAGTCGTCCAGGTATGGGAACACAAAAAGACCTTGAAGTCTCAGATAGGCCGCCACCACTGCTAGGCATTTGGTGAACACCCTGGGGGCGGAGGATAGGCCAAAGGGCAGTACTCTGTACTGGTAATGATTTCCTCCCACAACAAACCTGAGATATTGTCTGTGGTCTGGATGAATAAGGATATGAGTATACGCATCCTTTAGATCCAAGGAGCATAGCCAGTCTCCCTGCTGGAGGTAGGGCAGCAGGATTCCAAGGGTAAGCATTTTGAACTTTTCCTTTGCAAGGAACTTGTTGAGGTTTCGCAAGTCTAGGATGGGTCTGAGGCCTCCTGTTCTTTTTGGAATCAGGAAGTACCTGGAGTAAAACCCTTGACCCTTCAGGTGGTGGGGCACCGGTTCCACGGCTTGTTCCTGAACGAGACTTGCTAACTCCTGAAGGAGTAAGTCCCTGTGCAGAGGGAGTCTGGAAGGCTCCCCTGGAAAGTAGGAGGGAGGTACCTGGTGAAAATGAAGAAGATAGCCCTTTTGAACTATGTGAAGCACCCAGGTATCTGTGGTGATGTTGGACCACCTGTGGGCAAAGTGGACCAGCCGGCCTCCTGTGCTGAGAGAAACCAGCTGAGGGGGAGAGGCTATGCTGATGAAGTCAAAAACCCCCACCCTGCTGAGCAGGGGCCGGTGGTGCAGGCTTGGGGGCTTGCTGCCTACGGGACCCATTACCCCGTCCCTTGGCCGGCTTCCCCTGTGGGGGAGCTGCTGAGGCCTGATACTGAGGGTAGTATTTATAGGCAGCCGCCTTCCTCGGGTAAAAGGGCTTTTTCCCCGAGCCCTTCTTCTTTTGAGAAGGGGCAGAGGTCTTCCTTGAGAGACGAGTCCAGGTGAGAGTCTCCGTTTCAATTTGTGCAGCCTTCTCATCCATGGGCTTGCCAAAGAGGTTATCACCTCTGCAGGGGACATCGACCAACTTGTCCTGCACCCAGGGCTCGAGGTCGGACGTTTGAAGCCAAGCCTGGCGGCGCCCACCGATGCCGGCCGCGGCTACTAGAGCCGATGCCTCAAAACCATCATAGGCTGCTCGAGAGATAAACTTGGAGCACTCTCGAATACCAGTTGACAAGGTTTGGAACCTCTGCAAAGTTCGTCGGAGAGACCAGCAGAGAACCTGGCTATTTCTTTAGCCAAGTCCCGGAGATACATGCCCATGTATAGCTGGTAGGTCTGGACTCGACAAGCAAGCATAGAGCCCTGGAAACACTTCCTACTGAGGGCATCCAGGCTTCGAGCCTCCGACCGGGAGGCACCGAGGAGTGCATTTTTTGACTCTTAAGTCTATGCATGGCCGATTCCACCACCATGGAATGGTGCGGTAGTTGTGCCTTTTGGAAGCCGGGGCTCTTGCGGACTCGATAAATGGAATCGACCCGCTTGCTTAACACCGGCGACGACGCCGGGCTCTCCCACATGCGGAAGAGAAGTCGCTCCAGCATCGGAGGAACCGGTACAATAAAGGCCTCCTTCGGGGGAGAGTCATATTGGAGGGCATCGAGTTCTTCGACTCAAGGCTCCTCCTCGGGATCCGCGAGGAAGGCCAAAGCCTTGGCCATATCCCTCACGAAGTCCGAGAACCGGGTATCCTCCGGGGGGGACTGTCTCCGAGGTTCGGACTCGGGGGAGTCCGAAGGGACACACCGAGTCCGAAAAGAACCAGGTGACTCTTCGTCCTCTGATTCCCAGGCCGACTCCTCGGAAGAGGAGTCGAGCGGCTCCGGTCGGGCGGGCATCGATGCTATCCGCTCCGACGCCGAGGGAGTCGGCGTCGACGACCTCGGTCCCGAACGGGAGGCCGAAGGAGACCGCGACCGAGGATCGACTCGAGCCCTCATGGACTCGAGGATCGGCTCGGTCTCCGGGGTCGACTTGGAGGTCGATGTCCCGGCGGTCAGGGCAGAAACACCGGCGAGGCCAGCGATCAATACCCGCTGCTGGTCCATGAAGGCAGTCAGACTGCTCTCCAAGGCCGTCAACCTGAGTCCGAGCTCAGGAGACCCAGCAGCCCCCGACTTGGGCCCCGACGGCGTCGGGCCCGACGTCGGGTCCTTCGGAGGCGAGTCCACGAGGACAACAGTACTCACGTGAGCGGGCAAGTCCATCTCGAGTCGAGGATGTTTTGACGGCCTCTCCACCTCCGAGGACCCGGGACGGGAATCGGGGCTATGCGACCTGGCCCTCGAGGGACCAGGAGCGTCCACCGAACCCGCCCTCGCGGGTTTCTTCTTCCGATGATGTTCCCGGGTAGGAGACCCCCTTTCAGAGGAACTTCGACGATGCTCAGGACCAGAGTCCCGAGACGTCGAAGCCTCTGACGAGGTCCGAGCCCGGCCGGAGTCAGAGAAGATACGCTCCCGCTGATGCTGCCGACTCAACGCTTTTGAGGACATTTTGCCACATGGATCACAGATCATCGGGTCATGATCTGGTCTGAAGCAGCGGAGGCAGAAGTCGTGTGTGTCTGTAAGAGACATGAGTTTCTTACAGAGGTCACACTTCTTGAAGCCGCTGGCAGCCATCGGGGGAAAAAGGGCCCCTGCGAGGTCGAAAGACCGGGCTGCCAGGGAAAAAGGAAAAAGGCGCGAAATCTGTCACGAAGGACAAAAAACCGAAAAATAAGGAACGGACTCGTCGCGAGTCCGGGCGGGAGAAGAACCGGCGTCGAACCGAAGAAAAAAGAGAAATAAAGAGAAAAAATCAACTTTTCGGCGGGGATTCACAGACAACGTCTGTAGGGCTCCGCGGAAAAAAGAAGACTGAGCAAGATGGCACCCTTGGGCGGGAAGGGGACCGCGCATGCGCGCAGCAATTCCCAAAGGCTTTCTTTGAAAGCTGGGGAAATTGCTCCGCGAGGGCTCCGTCGGCGCCGACGTCACCCATATGTGAGGACTGACTTCCTGCTTGGTCCTGGAGAATTGTGATACTGTTTCAACTGCCCAGGAATGTCAAGCAGGGAGAATCCTCGCTATAGAGCAGGAGCTGGGGCATCTCCGAGAGCTGGTTGGAGCACAGATTAAAGACAAATGTTTGCTGAATCGTAAGACGGAGTATTTGGAAAAACAAGCCCGTCGGATCATCATCAGACTTTTGAATTTTCCTAGGTCTCCAATTTTGTCATCTATGGAGATGGTGAGAAAATACTTTGGAGAAGTATTAAAGATCTCCTCAGAGCATTTTCCCCTTTGACTCGAGTGCAATATTTGTCTTTGGGGCCCAGTGGCCGTGGGGTAGCCCCAGGGGCTGTTTCTTTGGGGGGTGGGGGGGGGGTGGGAGAGAGACCTAACTGGATTCTTAGAGAATTCATTAGAAATCATTACGGACAGGTCTACCATGCTGGTTACCTTGGCTTTGGAGACAGATAAGGCTATGATTTTCCGTTCGTACTTCAGGAACTTTAATGAACAATTTTGGGGGTCACAGGTTAGAATGTTTCCTGATTTGTCTAGTGGTTCTCAATTGAGGAGGAAGGAATTTCTATGCCTCCGACCCAGGGTCTTGGCTATAGGGGCAACTTTCCAATTGAAATTTCCTGTTAAATGTTGTGTTCTTATCAGAATAATGTTTATTCGTTCTTTGACCCAAAACAGCTAGTTGAGTTCTTAATTGCTAGAGAAGCAGGTTTAGTTCAGGTTGCTGTCTCTTCCCATATGGCTGACGTTTAAGTCTCTGCCTGCTTGGTTATTTTTTGCTGTTGCTGGGGCGGGTTCCGCCTTAGATATATGCTTTATTTTTTCCTTGTACCTACCCTAGAATATTTCCTCTATTTCCTTTATTTTATTTTATTTATTTAATGGCGGACTAATTTTGGAGATTTTTGACTTTTTTTTCCTCTGGTTAATATTATGCCGTTCATTTTGAATTTGTGCTCCTATCTTTCATTCATTAGTATATTGGATGTGTAATATATAAACTTCAATAAAGATAAAATATAAAAAAAAAATTACCTCCCAATTGCATCAAAAAGAAAATAGATACCACCTTGTCAAATTTATTTATTTATTTATTTATTTAACAAACATTTATATACCGCATCTTCCTGAGATCAGTTGTGGTTCACAATAAACAACCAATTAACAAAGCAGCGTTTGTTTTACATGTAACGTCGAATAACAAAGAATATTATAAGTAAACAACAAATGTTAAGCTTGAGCAGAACATGACAGTAAAAACTATATACATTATATACAGATACAGCTTTTAGGGCTTTAGCATTGGGGGTAGTACAGTTTCAGCTGGGATGCGATGTCTGTTTAGATCGTGGTCAACTAAGGTCAATACTGGTTAGCCTTTATCCAAATCAAGTGAAGGATGATCTATATTGTTGTAATGTAAGGTGAATAGATAGGTTTTCAATTTTTTACGAAACTCAATGATCTCAGTTATCGTTCTTAGGTCGTCTGGGAGGGAGTTCCAGATTGTTGGGGCTGCATGTGAGAAAGCTCTGTTGTTTGTTAATTTGTTGCCTTGTTGGCATCCAGGGCAAGATACATCGCTACCTGCCACTCTACCTAAGTAGCTCAAAAGATGTCAACACTTTCCTAACATTATCAGTAATCTGCCTCCCCCTTTACATTATCAGTAATCTGCCTCCCCCTTTACAAATCTGGTTGGTGAGAGTGGATAAGTCCTGGCACCACTCCCTCCAGCCTATAGGCCAAAACCTTCACAAAGATCTTAGCATCACGGTTCAGGAGAGAAATCAGTCTGTAACTTCTACAAAACTCAGGAGGCTTACTTTCTTTAGGAGTCACGATAATAGCAGTTGCATTCATTGACTCCAGCAAAGACCATGTACTAACAGTCTCAAACATCCTCACCATAAAAGGAGCCAGTAGAGGTCACAACTTTTTATAATCTACTGCAAAACCATCATCCCTTGAAGCCTTGCTAGAAGCCAAACTCTTAATTGTCTCCTTCATCTCAAGCCCAATAATAGGCTAGTTCATATTGTACTTTCTCATCCTCTTCCAATACTGGAACTGACGCTTCACACAGGTACTGATCCATCTGTGCCTGATAGTCAACATTTCTGACTTGTACAGTTGCTCGCAAAAACATTTAAAAGCATCACAGAACCCTCAGTTAGTTTTTTCATGCCCCCCCAAGCCCTGCCCCATACCACCTTCAAAATCTTTTAAGTCCTACACTTCCGAAGCTGCCATTCTCAACAGAAACTCCGTCCTATCAATCTGCACCCTGAACCCAACCAAATAACCTGTATACTTTCCCACTCCCTGTCTGCTTGTGGAGCTGCAGCAAATGTTCCCAACTCCAAGTCACCTTTATCCAACTTCTCCTCCTTTTCAATTACAAGGTTAACTGGATTACATGACCTCACATGACAACTTTACCTGCATCCCATATCACTCCTAGCTTCATATCCCGTTTCATTAACTTCCAGATAATCCACCCACACAGACTGAATACTCTCCAACACTTTCTGCTTCTGCAATAAGCTCACATTCATCTGCCACTGCCTAGGCCCCACCTTCTACTTCTCCACATCTTTTACCACCCTTATAGATATCAGTTCATGATCCAAAATTAATATTGGGTCAATCTCCTCTACCACCGAACCTACCTACCCAATCTTAATCAGCAAGCTATCAATCAGAGAGTAGGATTCAGTCTTCCCTGCATAAAAGGTATAGTCCCGAGCCCCATTCATCCTCCCACCCAAACCCTGAAACACTCTTCTACAAAGCCTTCTCTTCAGCCAGTAAAGCTTTAATCCACTTTGTGGATCTATACAAAGGCACCAATGCACAATTCATATCCCCACCCCAAACCATAGTCCCCCTTAGACTTCTCCTCAAAGGTCATCAAACCTTTATGAAAAATAATCCCCCTCTGGCCCATTAGAGGCATACCCAATCAACAGAGAAATTTCCAAATCATCCACACGCCCCACCATTCTCCCCTTCTCCTCTATGCCTACACAAAGGGAACATGCTTGTTAACCAAAATGGTCACCCCACTCTTATTTGAATTATAAACTGAAAAATAAATTTTCCCATATCACCCTATTGGAACTTTTCCATTTCTACCATGGCGTCAAGCACATTTCCTGCACCATAACAAAACCCACCTGGGATTTAGCAAGATGTGCCATGATGTGCTTCTTTTTAATGGAGTTATTAAATCCTCTATATTCAGTGATACAATTTTAAGTGCTTCTTTCACTCACAGCCACCAGCCTTCCATCCACGCTGTCAGAAACACCTACTGTCCTTTCTATCCCACTACCTCTCCCCCCCTTTGCCCCCCTATCCCTATTTCCTCCTTTAGTGTTTTTAATAAAGAAGAAACTCACCAAAGACTTCGGTCTCTTAGCTAAGCCCCTCACACTTAAAAAATACTTTACCCCCACCCATACATCATTCATATTAGCTCTTTATGGAAACAATTCCCAGGCTCATATTCCCCTTTATCTTTTCCCACCATCCACCCAAACTACCACAAAATCCTATTCATCACCCCTCCCATACTCATATTTAGCCCCTCCCCTCAACAGTAGTCAAACAAAATTAAACACTACTCCATTCCAAACATGCTTACATACTCAACACCCCTGTCCCCTCCACCACTCGAGGAGTGATTTGGTTAAGTAAAGTTCCAGATAGCACCCGCTCATCAGCCCACTTCTCCAGTCAGTGCTTTTGCTGCTGAAAGGGACCATTCTCCACATGAAGACTAAAGCTATAGAGAGGTCTCCCCCATCCCTTCACTTCCTCCAGCGAGTGCAGAAAGCACCACTCCCCCTCAACCTAGACAGCCAACCAGGTTGGGAACCAGATATTTGCCTTCAGTCTAGCTCTCTGCAATGTCTCTCTGTATGTATTTAATCATGGCCTTACACTTCTTGATAGCTTCTGAGCCGAGACGAGGAAGCACAGATATTTTCCAGTTACTTTACTTGCCTGGACTTACAGGCCTCCCAGATCACATATTCCCACTCTTGGAACTGTAGCAGGCACACAATGATAGCACACTGGATTAAGCAGATTTTCTTTAGTGCACGCTCCACCTCATATTTCGGCATGGCTATTGTAGTCGGAAAGCATATGTGTGACCAGTAACAACACTTTCTGGAAGCAAAAAAGCTTCCATTGCCAGTCATGATTTTCTTGATCCCCTAATTTATCTTTCAGCCATGTGACCACTTTACATAGCTTACCAATTTCCTCTCTCTCTGCCACCTTTGCATGTTCGAATGGTCCACCTCTCTTCTCCATTTCCATCAGGCACCATGCAACCTCTTTAAACCACTCAACAAATTGCTTCAATACTTTTCCCACAATCTCAGTATTAGAATTTATTTCCCTTCAGCAGCAGACTAAGTCCATCACCAGGGCTTCTTGCAGGTTGGGTCCTTTCTCCCCTGCTCCAACTGCATCCACTATTGCCACTGGACTTTTACTTAAGGAGGAAGCCAATCTCATGCTCACAACATATAAATCCTTAATTGATTTGGTGGGATTGCCTTTAATCAACTTCAGCATACCTTTTCAAGGCAATTACCATTGAATATAAACACCAAATTTATAATATACTGCAACAGAGTTCAGCCAAGAGACAGCTATTCACATGCTCACCAGAACTGCAAGCCTTGTGTCAAAGTGTTTGTTGAAATCTAAGTACATCACATCTACTGCTCTCCTCTGATTCAGCTCTTGGGTCACCCTGTCAAAGAAATTCAGATTCCTCTGACAAATCTTTGGTAAAAACATGCTGCTTAAGATCTTGAAATCCCACTACCTCTCCCTGCATCGAGTTTCTGCGTGTCGAGTTTCTGAGTTACAAGTGTTGCCCTTCAAGGAGACTTACCTGGTCATTACCAAGGAAAACGTTGTCCTCCGGCCAGTGCCTTCTTTCTTCCTAAGGTGGTGTCCAGTTTCCATATGAATCGGTCCTTGGCACTATCAGATTTTTCGGACGGGGGAGTCACAAGAGGATAGACAATTGCATAAGCTGGATGCCCGAAGTATTGCATTAGTATGTGAAGAGAACACAGCCGTTTCGGAAGTCAGACCATTTGTTCGCCGTGGTCAGTAGCCCACAGAAGGGGGAGGTGGCCTCCAAAGCCTCGATAGAGCGTTGGGTAAGGGAGGCTATTGTGTCCGCTTATGTTTCCAGGAGCCGGCTAGTCTCGCCAGGATTATGGGCTTATTCTATTCGGTCCCAGACAGCGTCCTGGGCTGAACACAGCCTGATTCCTTCGGTAGATATTTGCAGGGTGGTGACCCGGGCATTGCTGCATGCCTTCACTTGTCATTACTGAATGGACATTCAGGCATCGGCTGATGCACAGTTCGGAGTGACAGTGCTTCAGGCCAGACTCGTGGGTCCCTCCCTTCATTAGAACTGCTCTGGTACATCCTGACTGGACTGGAGGGACAACATGGAAGGTGAAATTAGACCTTACCTGCTTTCCTTGAGTCCCTCCAGTCCAGTCCAGGCCCTGCCCAGAGGATTCTTTTGTTCTATATTTCCTTACTGAGTAAGGCAAGTCCAGTGTGAAGGAGTCGGATGGATCATCTGAAGGCCCATGGGTGATAAGTTTGTTCTTTCTTCACCCTAGGGATTGGGGCAATGGGATGGTGCTCACGTTTCGCAATCTACAGTGGGTTCTGTGAGTACTTACCGTTCGTTTCAGTGCTAGTACCTAGCTGTTGCATAAACTGTCTGAAGCGGAGGTGTGCTATTGGAGTTGTGTGCTCTCCCTGTTTCTACTTTGTTAATAGAATACTGAAGGCTGAGCTAGAGGGAGGAGCTCTTAGGCTATGGCATCAAACTTCTATAAAACTTAACCAATCAACCATCAACAGGGCATTTACAAGCTATGCCCCCAGATGCTGGAACAAACTACCTGCTAACATAAGAGCAATCAAAGACCTCATGCAGTTTAGAAAAGCCATCAAACATCACCTGTTCCTCATGCACTTTACACAGCCTGGTGATTCACCCCCACCCACACACTCACTCATATATGGCAAGTGAAACCACATTTACAATAAAAATATAATCTAATTCTATCCCATACTATATCACAGCTCTCTAATTTCTCTTTTCCAACAGAGGACAAACACGATGTAAGCTAAACTTGACAGCAAAACCTTGTTATGAGTCCAATCTATTAATTACCAGTAACTAAATCTCAAATGTATATAGTTCCCCCAGTTCTCCTATGTTCAAATCCCTGTTCTCTGTAAACGTAGGACTAGTTGTATGTCCAAGTGTTTATTGTTTCGATGTAAACCGCACTGATGAAAAATAGCGTGGTATATAAGAATTGTTAAATAAATAAAAATGCTCAGTCCTCAGCTGCTGAAGAAAAGGGAAAGCCTGATCGCATCCTTTCCTGGACTGGAGGGACTCAAGGAAAATCAATTAGCAGGTAAGTTCTAATTTCACCATACTCTTGTTGCCAATTACAGTCCCCTATCAGAAACCAGCTTTAGTGAGGGTCCTGTAGATTTGAGGAAAATGTATAAGGTTGCATCGCTCGGGACCTATGTTCCTGTGGCACACACCAGCTAGTGGTGCACCCTGTATCTGAGGTATGCCAGAGTAGAGCACATGCTATTCTGTTTTCAGCAGATGGCCCTTTATTTTGAATTTGTTGCTGGCTGCAATACGCTCTGAGACAGATTACCTGAAGTTCAGAAAGCAGGGTTCCAGGGTAGCATAAGAGGTGTACTGAACTAGTGTGTGTATTTTTCTTAATTTGTTTTACTTTTAATTGTTTTTCGAATTTTATTTTTGTTCATGAAAATACATACAGAAAATTAATATAATTATATAATATGTATATTTAGTTGTATGCCATAGAGATCACGCTCTATAAAATCTATTAAATGAAATGAGGTGTCTATCAGCTAATACAGTTTGAGCATAGAACCACCATTTTTTTTCATTAAGAAAATCTCCTGAAGCCTTTGGTTGCTAATCTACCAGTTACACAAACTTTAAACATCAGACAGTACTGAAAAGTATATATGCATAGTGAAAACATTTGGCATATTTTCACTTCACATATCAAATGCCTTGATGACCTCTTTTTTCATTCTTTTCATGTTACTGTTTGTAGGTCTTCAGCACCATAATGTCTCTTAGTTTAAAAAAATAAAAGTAAAATATAATAAAGCCCAGTATGACGGTTAGGGCCATTTGTGCATATCTGTTTCAGATCTTGAACTGCTTTTGCCATGTTAACTGAGTCTGGACTCTTGTTCAGTACTTAAAGTGAAAAAGGAATGAGAATTAAAATTGAAGTGAAACTTTCAGATTTTTGTGCTCAGATTTTGTATTTAATTTTTCTGTTCTTTGCCCATTCTAAAGACCTCTATTCATCTTGTACACCTCAAAGCATAGTTTGCTTCACAAAGTGGCACTTTGTAGTTTTATAATCCTGTAGATAAGATAAGAAACTTGCTCCTAATGCATAGCATTGCCATGAACCTTTGCAAGGAAAAATACCAGCTTGAAAACTGCCTCATTTATACTAGAAAGAACTATTGTATTAGACAGACTACTTGTCTTTTAGGACATAGGTGCCTTTTGAAGTTGGACAGATACATAGATGTTATAAACTGCCCTAACATCTCTCTTCTAGCAACATTTTGTTTGAGAAGATTTAGGTAATAAGAGAGGACCAGAATCTTTGTAGATATACAATGGGCTCATTTATGATAATTTCTTAGCTGTTTGACTAAGCTCCAACTGTAAGGGCTGAGCCATAAATTGAAAACGTTCATTTCTTGGCTTTTTTATTGATAGAGAGGTTCACACAACCATCTGACTGCACTGGAGAAAGAGAACAATTTGGGCCCTGGCCAAACCCAGGAGGATTAAACCTACTGGGTTCAGTTCCAAGAATAGGCAGCCTATGAAGGGAGTGTAGGGATATCTTGGGGAAGAATCTCCCGAAACTCTGGGGCAGAACTGCATAATTACATATTAATGGATGCCACACAGGAAAGAGTCTTGATCATTACTGAATGGTGGCTTTGACCGGGTAGGCTTTGGATCCATCTTAGCTGGGTTCTGTATGGGGCAGCGATTTGTGGTCTCAGGCCAATAATTGCCATTGCAATATTTTCTTTTACAAAAAATGGAAGTAAAAAGGAGGTTGGCAACTAGAGGATTGTTAGTCTGACATTAGTGGTGGAATCATTTCTAAAATGGAAGGCAGTGCCATTTCTGGAATCCAATGATTGCCACCAAGAATGCTGCTTTCGAGGATAAGCACTTGAACGACACCTGCACCAGTTGCTCAAAGGGATCATCTACCAGGGCTGACAAGATCCCAAGGTGGAACCACTGATCAGACCGGTGGATGTACTTGTTTCCCTGTCCTAAGGAAATGCATGATATCAGGCTGCGTTGCAAATGACCATCTCTGCACACTGCCTCGATAGCAGGAGATGGCTGTGACTTGCACTCTCAATGAGCTGAGAGCTAAACCTTTTTCCAAAGCCCTCCTGAAGAAACAGTAAGATGTCAGAGAGAGGATGTGAACGGCCGAACCTGATGGGCCTCGCAGCAGCATTCAAAAATCTACCAGATGTGAATGTAAGCTAAGGAGGTAGACCTCTTTTGGGACATAAGCAGCACGGCAATGACTGATGGAGCATATCCCCTACATTTTAGCTGCGCCCTTTCAAGAACCAAGCCATAAGAGAACTGAGCCACTTGCGGCATCAGAATTGGGCCCTTCATGAGGAGATTGACCCTGTCTGGGAGCCGCCATGGCTCAGCTGCCAGAAATCGAATGATATCCGCGTACCATGGTCATCGGGACAAATCAAGAAAATCAGGATTACTGTCCCTCTGTGGTTGTCTATGCGTTGCAACAATGGCTCGATGAGGGGCCACGGTGGGAAGACCTATAGAAGCTCATCTGTTGACCAAGGTTGTGCGAGAGCATCGAATCCCTCGGACACGTGCTCCCGTCGTCTGCTGAAAAAGCAAGCTGTTTTGGTGTTTGTCATCAGGTGCATGATCGGAACCCCCCAGTGACAGACAATGTCTTGGAACACTGTCACAATTCAGCTCCCATTCGCTGGGGTCCAAGTAGTGTCTGCTGAGAAAGTCTGTTTTCACATTCTCTTTGCTGGCCACTTGCGTAGTGGACAGTGCTCTGAGCCATTGCTCAGCCCAGAGCAGCAGAGGTTGAACCTCGTCCATCAATGTCGCACCTCCCATGCCGTCCTGGCAAATGATGTACGCCACCTTGGTCACATTGTCCGAATGCACTCTGACCGCTCTGTGCTTCACCAGCTGGTGAAATGCCTGAAGAGTCAGAAAGACTGCCCACATCTCTAGGCGACTGATGGACCATGGGCGCTCTTCCACTGACCACTGTCCTTGGGCTACCTGTCCCCGCCAATGCACCCCCATCAAAAGAGGCTAGCATCAGTCATCAGTGGCACCCAAGTAGGCAGTTCAAAGACATTCCAAATTGCTAGCCTGCAGTCAACAATCCAAGCTGGCTCGAGCATCCTCCAGACAGGCTAGCCTCTGAGCCAGTGAATGAATTTGAGGGACCAGCGGGACAAGTCTCTTGGGCATGAGCTGATATGCAGCCATTGTAGATGGTGCCAAGTCTAGAGCCACTGCCATGGACCTGAGCAGTTGCAGGTAGTTCCACGCCGATGGTGCACTCATCACCAGAAATTGAATCCTGCTCTCTGGCAGCAAGATGCGCCTAGCCTGTGTGTCAAACCGGGCTTCCAGGTAGACCAGCTGGTGGACGGGCTACAACTGACTCTTTGCCAGGTTGACCACCCAGCCCAGACTCTGCAACAACTGCACCACCTTCTGAGTCGCCGTAATGGACTCCACTTCCGACTTCGCTCGGATAAGCCAGTCGTTGAGATAGGGATGTACCAACACCCCTTCCTTCCTCAAGACCATCATGATCTTTGGTGAAGGTGCATGGGGCTGTAGCCAACCCGAAAGACAGTGTGTGAAACTGATACTGCCCCACTGGCAGAAACCTTTGATGCTCTGGCTGAATGGCAATATGGAGGTATGCTTCCGTGAGATCCAATGCCGTCAGGAATTCCCATCGTACCGCAAGAATCTTTATCTTTTATCTTTATTTAACATTTAATATACCGCCAGAGGTATGCGGCGGTTTACAATAAAACAAAGGGATACTGCTGGAGAAAAAGGAACGGAAGAACGACGCCATTTATTGACAGGAAAGAGATAGCATTAAAGGAAGAGACAGCGAGCAGCGATAGTAACAGAAGGAGTGAAAAGTTATCAGTTATCAACGAGAGGAGGGGGAGGGAGATCAAAGGCTGTGCAAAAAAAGGTGGGTCTTGAGTTTAGCTTTTAAGGTGGAAAAGGAAAGGAAAGAGGAGGCGGAAGGGGGAGAGAAAGGGAGAGAGAAAAAGACACAGGAGTGGTTAGACCAGGGAAGGGGCAGAACAGAAAAGGAAGAGGGAACGATAGACGAAGACTGCTGGGAAATAACTAGGTCTAGCATATGGCCAGCAGAGTGGGTGGGGACTTGAACAAATTGCTGCAGGAAAAGGTCAGAAATCAGGGGATGTTGATAGGGAGGAGAAGCCTGAGGGAAGACATTGATTGAGAAGAGGCTCCTCCCCCTCCATGAGCCAAGTTTCAGTTAAGAACAGGACATCCAAGGAGTGCTGTAGAATAAGATCATGGATAAGCACAGTTTTGGTACGCAGAGAACGACAGTTTACAAGGGCCATCGGGAGTAGGAGGAGCAGGGAGGGGGGAAAGGGGAGAGGTGGGTGAAGCGGTCAAGGAGAGGGACAACATGGGATACGTTTAGGGGAAGGACGCATGACAGTATCAGGCAGAGCAGGATTAGGAAGAGGAGGGGGCTTCCAGCCCCAAAGAACAGGGATAGCAGACATTACACAGGGAGAAAACTGGGTCAAAAGCAGGATAAGAATCAGTAAGACCCGGCTACGGGCAGAGAGAATGTCCCAATTCTGAGGCGGATTGGGGCTGGCAGGCTCCTGAGTGTGGTCCTGATGTTGATAGTAGAAACTCGGGTGTGCGGATCACAGGACTCTCCCCCGGACTCACCCCAAGGAGCTTGACCAAGGAGCACGTCCTGCTCCTTGGGCGCGCTCCTTCGGCGCAGAACACCGCACTAGGGGTGTTTAAATATAGGATGGACACTTCCAGGGATGCCGGAAGGGCAGCCAATGAGAATTACCTGTGGGAGGAGCAACAGAGGAACGTCAACAACAGCTAGGCAGAGAAGCTAGGCAAGCAGGCAGGCAGGTAAGCAGCTAAGCAGGCAGCAGGTGGACACAGGACAAGCAAGAGCAGCAAAGCAGCAGAATGATTGACCTCAGCGTTGGAGAACCCACAAAGGTTTGGTTGATCTGCTTGAGATCAAGAATCGGACGGAGGGAACCTTCCTTCTTGGGCACCACAAAATATATTGAATATTGTCCCATGCTGCACTGGTCCAGAGGCACCAACTCTACCACCTCTAGCCAATAGATGTTGCAGGGTACTCCCTATCACCGCTACCTTTGCAGTTGGACAAGAGGACTGTAGAAAGGCAATGGGAAGAGGGTGTGCAAACTAACTTCCCAAATGATCTCCAGCACCTATTGGTTGATTGTTATTCTGGCCCAGGCGGAGAAGAATCGTCGTAAATAATCCCCAACCGGAACAATCTCCATCTGGACTGGTGCAGCTTCATTGTGGCTTCTTGGAGGTGGCCAGGGAAGCTCAGTAGAAGCCTCTCCCGGATCCCTGGATACCCCGAAAGGACTGGCCCTGCAGAGAATACTGCCCCCTCTGGAAAGGAGAGAAGCAAATGTAATGAAACCTGCAGAAGTCTCTAGGCTGGTCTCACTGCGGCATCAACCGTTTACTGCCTTTGGGTTGATCCTCGGGTAAATGACCACCCTTGGAGCCCCCCAAGTCTTTGCTCTTTGGAGAGGCCTTGGACAAGTTAGTCAATTTCCCTTTGAATGGCAATTTGCTAAGCCTGGTCTTTGAAGGGACATCCGCTGCCCAATTCCTTAACCACATGAACCAACGCACTGCCACGAGCAACGCAATCATCTTGGAAGAAGAATGCACCAAGTCATAAAAGGCATCCGCCTAATATGCTGCTGCATAAGAACATAAGATATGCCATACTGGGTCAGACCAAGGTCCATCAAGCCCAGTATCCTGTTTCCAACAGTGGCCAATCTAGGTCATACGTACATAGCAGTTTCCCCAAAAGACACAGGTTCCGCAATGCTTGTACTGGGTCAAGCATTTATATCCTGGGTCCCTTCTTAATAATGGTTTATGGAATAGAGTGAATAGACAACCAGAACTCAGAGTCAGCAAATAGAGGCCCTTGCTACATACGTCCAACAGATGGAAGCTTGCAGTGTGACGGTACTGGTATCAAACGCTTGCTTCAGGAGGGATTCGCGCTTACGGTCTTGAGATCTTTCAACGCTTCTGTCCCCTCTACCAGAATAGTGGTCTTTTTGGTGACTGCTGAGACCACCGCATCCACCTTAGGCATCCGCAGGAGCTCCTTCTCCTCTTCAGGAATGAGATACAGACGACCCATCGCCTTTCCCCCTTTGAGGCCAGCCTCTGGGACCTCCCATTCTGTCTCTATCATCTTCTTGATAACCTGATGCACTGGGAAACAAACCTTGGAACCCCTGCAGCAGGTGTCTGCTGTAGACAGAGGAGCCACAATGTTCAAGGTGGCAAGAGAATGCTTAATTACCACCACTAGCTCCTCTCTGGGGAAGACCCGGACCACATTAGGGTCTTCTCCAGAAAGGATTTCTCCCTCCTCCAAATAATGAGCTTTCTCCCCAGAGGTCCGAGGGTCCCTCTCATGGGTCCTCGGAGTGCAGGGAACGGGGGGGGGGGGGATCTCTATTCCCCCCACAGCTCCATCTCCTCTCTTAATGCCTTGATTGAGGGCTCCCCAGGGGCTCCTGGCCCTACTGCAGATCCAGACTAGCTAAGGGTGCTGATGGTGCAGTCTGACCTGTTGAACCAGCTTGTGACATTTTCAACAAATAAGCCCTGTGCATGGATAAGATGAAGTCTGCAGAAAACAAGACCTCCTCTTTCAAATCAGACATGCTGGTAGATTCCTGTGGTCCCGAGGAACTAGAAAGTTTTGAGTTTATTGTACTTACATTTTATTGTACTCTCTGGCTGCGCTTGAAAAAGCAATTAATCAATGTATTAGCTAAATAAAAAATCAAAATAATATACTTACGAGTTCAGGTGTTCAAAGGAGCTTCCTCTGCACATCTTTGAACAAATTTAACAAAGACCAAAATGGCCCATCTAATCTATTCTGTAGGATAATTAGGATTGAAACTGCTGCTCTGTGAAGGTTGCTCCCATGTCTTCTTATAAGTATAAAATGTTATTTTTCTGCTTTTTCATCTGAAGCACTCAATTCTTGGTTTCCATTTTCTTCCACTTAGGGGTCCTCTATGCCAGGGGTTCTCAATCCAGTCCTTCAGGCAGACCCAGCCAGTTGGATTTTCAGAATTCCCATAATAAATATGCATGAGACAGTGCATGCAAATCTCTCACATGCATATTCACTGTGGATATCCTGAAAATCCAACTGGCTGGATGTGCCCCAAAGACTGGTTTGAGAAGTTTGATCTAGGAATACATGGTGAAATTAGACTTACCTGCTAATTGTTGTTCCTTAAGGAACTCCAGTCTAGTCCTGGACACCTGGGTCTTGTATCTCTTCTAGCAGCTTTGGAGACTGATTACATCATCCTTTTTGATGACCCTGGTATATATAGCTGAGAGACCGCCTACTTGCTCCAGTAATCTATTAACAAAGCATACTCACCAGAGCAACAATTAAGTAACAACTTCACAAATAACAAACACTATCATAACTAAAACTTAACTAGGAGGAAATCTCCCCCCTTTTGTAACAAACTGTTGGACTAGCCGAGGTCTGCCCTCACCCCTCACTGAGAACCAGACTTTGTGCTTCATTCCCATCCCGCTCTTACCACCTCCTGGAACCACAACCTCTGCAGTTGCTCCACTTACCTGAACAACCACAGTCTTCTTCGCTTCAAGCTGCAGTATCAAAGAAGAAAAAACAGGAAGGGAAGCGGGACTAGACTGGAGTTCCTTAAGGAACAACAATTAGCAAGGTAAGTCTAATTTCACCTTCCTTTTCGTCCCTCCAGTCTAGTCCCGGACATCTGTGGATGTAACAGAGCAGTAAAGAGTTCAACGGGAGGGACCCGCCAGACCAGCCTGAAGCACCGCTGATCCAAACCGAGTATCCCTGTCCGCAAAAACATCCAGCTGATAATGCTTGACAAAGGAATTCAGCGACGACCAGGTTGCCGCTCTACAAATGCCCCCTGCCGGCACCGTACTATAATCTGCCCACGACGCCGCCTGCGCCCTTGTCGAATGAGCCTTCAGCCCTTCCGGAAAGGGATTACCCTTCAACAGGTATCCTGATACTACAGTTTCCTTGAGCCACCTGGCAATAGTCGCCTTAGAGGCCGTTTCTCCTTTTCTTGGTCCCCCAAACAACACAAACAGCCTATCCGACTTGCGGAAACTCGCAGTAACTCGTAGATACTTTTTAAGGACTCGGCGAACGTCTAGCAAGCGCAGGCTCCCTGATGCCGCCACTTCTCCAAAAACCGGCAAAGACACCACCTGACTGACATGAAAAGGTGACACCACCTTAGGTAAAAAGGAAGGAACTGTCCTTAATACCACCTTCCTTTCGAAAAAAGACAGAAATGGCTCCGGACAAGATAAAGCCTGCAACTCTGATATCCTGTGAGCCGAACAAATGGCTACCAGAAACACCACCTTGAGGGCAACATCCTTTATGGAAGCTGCAAACAAGGGCTCGAACGGAGCCTCTACCAATGCTTCCAAAACCATCTGCAGGTTCCAGGTCAGCACCGCTATTCTGCAGGGCGATCGCAACACTGCCTCCTCCTAGCCTGCAGCAGAGTCTAAATCACCTCTGAGGAATAACCCCTCGCCCTTAGCTGTGCCCTTTCAAGAGCCAAGCCGTAAGCGAGAACCGATCTACCTGCGGCATACGCAGAGGACCCTGCGACAACACGTCCCTTCGCATCGGAAGCCACCACGGCCGGTCTACCAAGAGTCTCATCAGGTCCGCATACCACGGCCTTTGCGGCCAGTCCGGCGCAATCAAAATTACTTGACCCTTGTGAAGCTCTATCCTTTGTAGCAACTGACCTATTAGCGTCCACGGAGGAAACACGTAAATAAGTTGGTCCTCCGGCCACCTTTGAATGAGCGCATCGAGACCCTCTGACATCCTCTCGCACCTCCTGCTGAAGAAACGGCTGCTTTTTGCAGAGTTGTACGTTGCCATCAAATCCATCACCGGAGTCCCCCATCGGTGTTCCACCATCTAGAACACTGTGGGATGGAGAATCCATTTCCCTGGGTCTACCTTGACCCGACTCAAAAAATCGGCTTCCATGTTGTCTACTCCCGCGACATGTGCCACCAACAAGGCTACTAAATTCAACTCAGCCCACGCTAACAGTTGATCTGCCTCCGTTTCCAGCGCCACACTGCTGGTGCCCCCTTGACGGTTTATGTAGGCCACCGTGGTTGCGTTGTCAGAAAATACTCGAACCACCTTTCCGTGGATGTAAGGGCGAAACGCTCTTAGCGCCAGCATCACCGCCCGCAACTCCAAGGTGTTGATGGCACATTCCTTTTCTACCGGAGTCCAGGCTCCCTGGTCGAAGTGACCTTCGAAATGTGCTCCCCAGCCCGAAAGACTGGCATCGGTTGTCAGTGGCACCCAGGCTGGTGGCTCTAACGGCATCCCTTTTTCTAGATTTCCTGCCTGCAACCACCACTGCAACGCTCTGCGGGTCTCCAGCGAGCAGGGAAGCTTTCGAGACAGCGGATCCGACTGGTGCGACCATCTCCGCAGCAGAGCCCTCTGCAACGGTCTCATGTGAGCTCTTGCCCACGGCACCATATCGAGCGTCGCTGCTATGGTTCCCAACAACTGTAGGTAATGCCACGCTGTCGGCATCTTTCTTCCCAAGAAGTCGCGGACTAGCTGTCTCAACCTCCGAGCCTTCAGGCGTGGAAGAAAAACACTCGCCACGCTCGTGTCGAATTGTGCCCCCAAGTATTCCAGGGTTTGAGATGGAGTCAACCTGCTCTTTGCCATATTGACTACCCAACCTAAACTCTGCAAGAAGCTGACCACCCAAGCCGTAGCTCACTCGCTTTCGCTCTTGGACTCTGCCCGAATCAACCAATCGTCCAGATAAGGGTGCACCAGTATTCCGTCCTTTCACAATGCTGCTGCCACTACCACCATTACCTTGGTGAACGTCCACGGCGCCGGCGCCAAGCCAAACGGTTGGGAATTTAGATATTCCTTTGCCGTCTAGGACACCAAAGATGTTTTTTCAACAACTATTGACAAAAAATCTTTTTCAATTTGACGGTAAACTTTTACATCAAATCCTCGGTATAGCAATGGGTGCTACAGTAGCCCCTTCTGTTGCCACTCTGTATTTAGCGGAATTTGAGACAAGGGTAATATTTAATTCAATGTGTTTTTCAAATATTCTGCTTTGGGTTAGATTCTTAGATGACATTTTCTTTTTATGGAATGGTACAGAACAATGCTTAAGAACATAAGATATGCCATACTGGGTCAGACCAAGGTCCATCAAGCCCAGTATCCTGTTTCCAACAGTGGCCAATCTAGGTCCTACGTACCTAGCAGTTTCCCCAAAAGACACAGGTTCCGCAATGCTTGTACTGGGTCAAGAATTGATATCCTGGGTCCCTTCTTAATAATGGTTTATGGACCTTTCCTCCAGGAACATGTCCAAACCTTTTTTAAACCCAGCTACACTAACAGCCTTTACTACAGCGGTTCTCAACCTGTGGGTCGCGACCCCCGTTGGGGTCGCTTCGGGATTTACCGGGGGTCGCGGCAACGGCGGCGGCGGCAACGACCTTCAATTGAAAAAAAAAAAATTGAAAAAAGCCAAGCCGGTGCAGAGCCTTCCGTCTCTGTGAAGGAGCCTGTGCACATACGTCCCGCCCCCAAAGGAAGTTACATTAACTTCCTTTAGGGGCGGGAAACATCTGCATTGGCTCTTCAGCGGCGGGAAGGCTCTGCATCCACTCCGGCACCCGATAGTGCAGCGAGGTGTTGATCGGGCCCAGAGAGAGATATCAGGACGAGGATAAGTGGAGCGGCGAAGTGGAGGTGAGAACAGCAGGGGAGCTCCGGTGCACGAGTGCAAAAGGAGGCAGGAGCAGAAAAAACGACGGACAACAGACCGTGTGGTCCAGGCCTTGCAGCCACGTGGCAGAGGCTCTTCAGCAGCAGGAGGAGACTATAAGTAAGTAAAATAAAACATAGCTTTATTTACTGTTCTCTAGAGAATTATCCAAACTATCTTTTTTGAATGCTTGCTTAAGTGACTGGAAGTGTGCAGGCCCACCTACAAAATGCTAATCCATTATTTCCTCCGCATCATGAATCAGAAGCTGATAGTTGGCCAATAGCTATTTGGGAGAGTATGGCATATGAGAAAATGGGTTAATGGGGTAGTTTTATACTTGTGCATACTTAGAACTTTCAGAGCAAAAATATGCATCTATTTCTACTTTGAAAATTACTCCCGAGAATTTATGCCTACATTTTATACCTGTTCTTTGGTGAACACAGATTTTCTTGGCTAATTTCTATGTATACATGTGAATTTTGATAAGTAGGCGGATAAACTCCAATCCCTTTCCAAGTGAAATAAAACATAGCTTTATTTACTATAAGTAAGTGAAATAAAACATAGCTCATTTTTTACATTTTAAATGCTGAATGGGAGGCTGGCCTCATGGTGCTGGCACTTCCATACAGAAGAATCTTAGTTTGAGTCCCAGGTCCATACTTGATTGTGTTTGAGAGGATATTACTGAGAAAGCAACCAATTTCATCAGTATTTTTATTTATGTGTTTTATATACCAACAACAAAAGTACAGCGGAGGGCAAATCACCACAGCCTACCAATATGTTGGTTAAATTCTTTATTGGGTCCCTAATAAAGAATTTAACCAACATATTGGTAGGACGTGGTGATTTGCCCTCCGCTGTACTTTTGTTGTTGGACTTTCTGCGGAAGGCCTTCTCCTCCATTTGTGTTTTATATACCTCCATTTCGGGGAATCATACATTTTTATCCCCCCCCCCCTTGTTGTGGAATGGAATGCTGTGGTTTGTAATTTTATTTTATTGTTATGTTTATATTTTGTTGCAGTTTTTAATAATAAAAAGATTTATTTAGCTGAAAGTGCAAGGTCCCCTAGCCATATATATTTTCCTTCTGCATTTGTATTTTTTTTTTCATTGGGTTGAATATTATACTTTGCTAGAGTACTGTAATTGTGTGGGTATGCTGGATGGTCTGACTATTTCCTTTTGAAAAGAAGGTGATATGTGCAACGGTAACCATATGCTGTTTATTGTCATTGGTGCAAGTTGGCCTAATTAACAGAGACTTCTGAGCATTTGTATAGCGCTACAAGACGTATGCAGCACTGCACAGACATGTAAGAGACAGTCCCTGCTCATCAAAGCTTACAATTAGTTTTTATGGAGGTCTGTTAATACAGTTCTGTTGGTCTTTGCTGGATGCCCTCACTCAGTGGTGCTGCTGGCTCGCCCGCTGTTTGGCCACACCAAGGAGCCCTCTAGTGAGGCTTTCAGACACAGGTCCACCTTCCAGTGCTGCTTTTTATGTTGCTGGGGTGCAGTGGGCTGGATCGGGCCTTGTGGGGGTGATCGGGGAGGGACTGCATGGCCTCCTATTAAAAACATGCTGGGTTTTTCGGAGGGAACTTCTACTGGGGAGGGCATTTCTGTCTGTCTGTTTATATAACTGTATGCAAGACATGCCGGTGTGGAATAAGTGGGTTTCTTGGTAGGGGTGAATAGGGTTTCTGAGAGGGTAGAAATGTAAGAGGAATGGGATAAGTATTGCAGGCTGAGAAAAACAACTGGTAGCAATAGCAAGAACTGGAGGCATTGAAGTAGAAGAGTTCAAAAGCAGCACAGCACATTATGCATTTCATATTATAAATATATATATTTTTTAAAGATATATTTGTTTTTTCTATATAGCCGAAAGTTAGCACCTGTGACCTCATCTGCCTTCGCCTTGTGTGATATTATATAACACCAGCGACTCCATTGAAAATGAATGACAGAGAGAAGAATACCAGGAAAAGAAAATATTGCGATGACTTTTTAAGATATGGTTTCACCTCCATATTTTCAGCAGGGATTGAGAAACCACAATGCGTTATTTGTAGCGAAGTTCTATCAGCGGAATCCATGAAGCCAAACAAACTGAAACGGCATTTTGACTGTAAGCATCCCACCTTTGTAGGCAAGGATATTCAGTATTTTAAGAACAAAGCTGATGGAATCAAGAAAAGCAGACTTGATATTGGCGGAAAGCTCCACCAGCAAAACATAGCCGCTGTTGAAGCTTCATATATGGTGGCTCTCAGAATCGCCAAAGCCAAGAAAGCTCACACCATTGCCGAGGAATTGCTGTTACCAGCAACAAAAGATATTGTTCGAGTCATGCTTGGAGATGAATTTGTACGGAAATTGAGTCCAATTTCCTTGTCTAACGACACCATCGGTAGACGAATAGAAGATATGTCTGCTGATATCCTTGACCAAGTAATCCAGGAAATGAAATCCGCTCCACTTGGACTATTTAGCATCCAGCTTGATGAATCCACAGATGTTTCAAACTATTCTCAGTTACTGGTTTACGTGAGATATATTAATAATGGTGAGTTTAAAGATGAGTTCCTTTTTTGCAAGCCACTTGAAACGACAACAACTGCTCGTCATGTGTTTGAAATATTTAGTTCATTTCTGCAAAACCACGATATCCCCATCGACAAGGTTTGTGGTGTTTGCACAGATGGAGCTCCAGCTATGCTAGGATGTCGGTCGGGATTTCAACGTTTGGTGTTCAATGAATCCCCGAAAGCCATTGGAACTCACTGTATGATTCATAGACAAGTTTTAGCAACGAAGACACTGCCACCAGAGCTGCAAGAAGCTATGACAAATGTAGTAAGTGCTGTTAATTTCATAAAAGCAAGTGCTTTAAACACGCGACTGTTTACAAAACTTTGTAATGATTTGGATGCATCCAATAATGTTCTTTTACTACACACTGAGGTGAGATGGTTATCAAAAGGAAAGGTTTTAAAGCGCGTCTTTGATCTTCGCGATGAACTAAAAATGTTTTTTAAGCAAAAAGCAAAACCACAATTTGAAGCACTTTTCAGTGACAAAAAGCAGCTGCTGAAAATTGCTTACTTGGTTGACATATTTGCAATATTGAACGAATTAAATTTATCACTGCAAGGACCAAATGCAACATGCCTAGATTTGTCCGAAAAGATTCAAGCATTTCAAATGAAACTTCAGCTTTGGCAGAAAAAGTTAGCTGAAAATAAAACGTACATGTTGCTAAACTTATCCACTTTCTTTGAAGAAAACGAGATTGAACTTGACACAAGAAATGAAATTATAATTTCTGTCAAACAGCACCTAGAAATGCTGGAAGAAGAAATTTCAGCGTATTTTCCAAATCTACCTGGCACACCATTTGCACTTGCCAGAAGTCCATTCACAGTTAAAGTTGAGGATGTTCCTGAGATTGCACAAGAAGAGTTCATTGAACTCATTACCAGCGATGCAGCGAAAAATGATTTTTCTTCAATGTCAGTAATTAAATTCTGGATCAAGTATTTTCAATTGTATCCTGGACTGTCTGAGATTGTGTTGCGTCTACTTCTTCCGTTTCCAACAACATATCTGTGTGAAACCGGCTTCTCAAGCTTGTTGCTTATCAAGAGTAAATACCGCAATAGACTTGCTGCAGAAGATGATCTTCGTTGTGCTCTCGCAAAGACTGAGCCGAGAATTTCACATCTGGCGAGAAGGAAGCAAGCACAACCTTCGCACTGATAGCCTATGCCTACTTTTTAGGTTTGACAACGCTAACATTTTTGTTCTTCGTCAGTCTTTTTGAATAAAGCATACTAAAACCGTTGACTACAAAATCATCATAATTTCGAGATCAAATATTGTTATTTGTTGTTGTGATTAATTATTGTGGTTTAAATAAGTAAATTTTATAAATAAAAACATATTGCAAAGGCCTGTAATATATTAATAATTCAACAAATTATTACAGCGACATTGCGTTAATGATAAAGGATGAGAGACGCATTTGATTTTATCATTGGGGTCCCCACAAGTTGACCAATGGTAAAAGGGGTCACGGCACAAAAAAGGTTGAGAACCACTGCTTTACTACATCCTCCGGTAACAAATTCCAGAGTTTGATTACACGTTGAGTGAAAAAATATTTTCTTTTATTAATCTTAAATAGTTTACCCTGTAGCTTCATTGCATGTCCCCTAGTCTTTCTATATTCTGATAACGTAAACAATCGATCTACGTTTACCCGTTCCACTCCGTTCATTAATTTATAGACTTCTATCATATCTCCCCTCAGCCGTCTCTTTTCCAGGTTAAAGAGCCCTAACCTTTTTAGCCTTTCTTCATAGGTGTATCCTTCCATCCCCTTTACCATTTTGGTGGCTCTTCTCTGAACCTTTTCTAATAACTCTATATCCTTTTTAAGATACGGACCTTAAAGACCTTTGTGGGCTGGTTGAACTCTCAAAAGGAGCATTTAAAATTCACATTACATTATCATTTTTCTGAATTAGAGTTTTTAGAAGTTAAAATATTTAAAAAAGATTCCAAGTTACATTCAACGCTTTTTCGTAAAGCGGTGCAGAGAAATACTTTACTTGATTTTTCAAGTTTTCATCCAGCTGCTTTAAAGAGAGGACTACCATATGGTCAATTTCTGCGGCTGAGGCGTATTTGTAGCTCCATTAGTGATTTTGACCAACATGCGCATGAGTTAAAACAACGGCTATTACAACGGGGCTATCCATTGTATATAATCAAAAAAGCATGGACAAGAGCAAGGTTTACCTATAGGGAGTGGTTTTTTTTTTAATTTTGATACCCCTCAAAGGACTATAGATGTTGATCAAAAATTCACGGGGGTATTACCATATATGTCAAATGTTATTCATGTGTATCGCATTTTGAAGAAATATTGGCATTTGCTATCATTACACTCATGTTTTCAAAAACCATTACAGATCGCATACACCAGAGGTCCAAATTTAGGTGATTTGATTGGTAGCACGTCATGTCCAGTCAAATTTGATACAAATTCTACTGAATTGGGACATTCTTTGTGTCATAAATGTGAATTCTGTTTACAAACAACAGCAGGAAAAGAATGGACTATACCCAACATGATGTTTAAACACGTTTCCAAATGGTCCACAACATGTTCTACGTCCTTTGTTGTCTATGTGCTAATCTGCCCCTGCCAAAAGTTATATATAGGTCGTACTACTCAGATGCTACGTCGGCGACTACAAGAACATGCCTCGAGAGTTCGCAACAATGTAACATCTGCTCCCATTGTGCAACATTGTATGGACTTTCAACATACTTTTGGTGATTTTAAATGGAGAGTTTTGGACTATATTCCTGAGAACCCAAGAGGGGGAGATAGAGAACAACAACTTCAAATGCTTGAACAAGCCTGGATTTTTGGCTTGTCATCTTTAGAACTGAATGGTTTAAATTTAGAGCAGGATTGGGCTAGTTTGCTATGACGTATTAGCTGATGATTGGCTGAGGGGATTTTTAAAATCTTCTGGGATAATTGGTTGGTCAGGAAGTTTGACTGAATCACTGATGGTTTTTCAAAGGAGTAAGGAACTCTTTTGGCGTTCTTGTTAGACGCATTTGGAACTTCTGCAGTAGAATTAAGCGTTGAAACAGGACCAGTATGAAATGACTTGGCCCTAAACGCAGTACTGTGTTCGGCGATATTGACTGCGAAGAACCCATTTATCAGATGAGTATTCAAGTTATTTTCATTGAATTATAACTGTTGAGCTATATTGGGACTTTATATTGTGGCACAGCACTGAATAGTGTGCATAATTTCACAATAAAGTATTAGCGGAGTTTGAGCCGCGGTTTTGATTAAAAGGGAAGTTATGCTTCAAGAGGGGGAGACCTCTCATGGCAAAAACTTCCGACAAAAAATAAGATTGTTACATAAGATTTAGTTACTCTACATACACTCTAGTGGTTAGAGCACATTCCAGGCAACCACCACCCTTTCTGTGAAAAAATATTTCCTGATCTTGCTCCTGAGTCTATCTCCTTCTACTGCAACTTCATATCATATCCCCTAGAGTTCTATAGCTTCCTTTCCTTAGGAAAGGGTTCAAGTTCTTGTGCATTAGCTTAGCACTTCCAAGTATTTAACTATTTGTTTCCTATCTTACTCTTGCCGCCTTGCTGGGCAGACTAGATGGACCATACTGGTCTTTATCTACTGTCATATGGTATGTTACTATCTCCCCTGTCCCTCTCTTCTCTTTTGGGTAAACATATTTAGGTACTAAAGTCTTCTCGTATACCTTCTGTTACAGACCCCACACCATTGTGGTCACTTTCCTCTAGACATCATCTAGATTTTTTATATCCTTAATGAAATATGGCCTCAAAAGTGAGTACAGAATTCAAGGAGAGGCCTCACCAATTACCTATACAGAAGCATTATCACCTCTTCCTTTCTGATGGTTATGCCTCTCTCTGTTTAATCCAGCATCCCTCTGGCTTTTGCTACTGTTATCTCATTGTTTTATTAACCTCAGATCATCAGACATCATCATCTCGCTGTATGTCTCCTGATTCAAGCACATCAGCATCCCCCACTTATTGCATTCAGCTCCTTTGGATTTCAGCATCCCAAATGTATCATTTTGCACTTCTTTGTATCAAAGTTTATCTATCAATTTTTCCACCAGCTTTCCAGGTTTTGTAGATTGCTTTTCTTTTCTACTGTTTCAGGGATGTCCATTCTGTTGCAGATCTTTGTGTCAACCATAAAAGTGCAAACTATTCCTTTTAACCCTTCTACAATACTACGCACAAAAATATTGAACAGAACTGGCCCCAGGATTGATCACTGAAGTACTCCACTACTCATCTTCCTTTCCTCAGGTGAATTCTACTTACCACCATCAACTGTCATCTGTTAGTCAGCTGATTTCTAAATACAGTTCACTATTTGGGTGAGGAGTGTACAAATCCCGTAGCTATGGCTCACCTTTGGCAGCACAGGTGTGGCTCTTTTTTTCTTCTTTTCCGAATTGACATCATCCAACAAATCTGGCTCAAAAGTGTAGAGCTCTGTCAGCTCATTCATTGTAAAATGTCGCTCGATCTGCTGCTGATCAATCACTCGGAAAGACAGAGACTGTTTGGCTACTTGACGATCATAGATCTTTTCCTCCATAGTTCCCTATGAAATAAAATAAAACAGATAATGGGCTAGGAGTGCAAAAGTATATGACAGACATACTTATATAGCATAGTTACTCACCTGTAACAGGTGATCTCCGGGAACAGCAGGAATCAGTCTTCACATATGGGTGATGTCGGCACTGATGCAGCCTGCGCGGGAATGCGCCCCAGCATTCCACAGGAAAGCCTTTGGGAGCACTCCACTGCACCTGCGTGCCTACCTTCACGCCTTCCCAACTTCTCTCCTCAGTTGAGTATGTAAAAGAGAGGAAGAGAAAAAAATAAATGAACCCTACAACTCCAAGGGGAGGAGGGCAGGTTCTGAAGACTGATTCCTGTTGTTCCCGGAAATCACCTGTTACAAAAGTAAGTAACTATGCTATCTCCAGGAACATGCAGGAATGAAGTCTTCACATATAGGACTCACTAGCTCCCAGGTACCAGACTGGCATGGGGGGAGGAGAGGGGGGAGCAGTGATCCCTGAGGCTAAAATGTTGTAGCCAAAAAGTCTGGAAGAGATGTGGGCCATTGGACTAGATTCCAGGAAGCGATACTCCCCCAATGATAGTCTGGTCTCTTGTAGAAGTCCGGGATGAAGGGTAGGAGTTGAATTTAATTCCCAAAGAGGTGCTGGAGTACAGTTTGACCAAAGACAGTGCCTCAACGGGAGTCTCAGTCCAGACAATAGTGTGCAGCAAAATTATGAATGGAGAAGCGGGTAGCTGCCTGACAGATCTCCTCAATGGATACTGAACGGAGATTGGCTATGGAGGTTGCCATAGCCGGCACATTATGAGCAGAGTGACATGATCCTCCAAAGAGAGTCCTACCTGTGCATAAGCAAAAGAAATTAAATCTGCTATCCATTTGGATAGAATACTTTTCGTCACTGGTAGGCTTAGGTGACTAGGAGGATAGGAAATAAATAACTGAGAGGATCTTCTGTGATCCTTAGTTCTATTTATATAGTAAGCCAGCGCTCGCTTGCAGTCTAAGATGTGTAGCGCTGCTTCAGCCCGCAATGTAAGTGGGTCTCAGGAAGAAAATCGGTAGAATTACAGACTGGTTTAGATGGAAGGAGGAGACTACTTTCGGAAGGAAATGTGGATGGGTACACAGAACCACCTTGTTAAGGTGGAACTGGGTATAGGGCAGATCCCCCACCAGAGCCTGCAGGTCACTGATGCAGCAAGCTGATGTGAGGGCAATAAGGAAGATTACCTTCCAAGATAGAAACTTCAGTGAAGTGGTGGCTAAAGGCTTGAAAGGAGGCTTTAGAAGTTGAGCGAGAACCACATTGAGATCCCAGGCCACCAGTGGTGGATTAATGGGAAGTCTGCATAGCAAGAAACCCCACATGAAGCGTTCCACTAAGGGGTGTAAGGAGATAGGCTGTCCATTCCATAGTTTGTGAGAGGCCGCAATGGCATTGAATTAGTCTTAAGATCTATAAAGGATAAGTGAAGGAGATATTGTAGAAGGGACTCCACTGGGCAAGAAAAGGGGTCAATGCTCTTTGGGGAGCACCAGAGGGCAAAACTACACCACTTGAAAGCATAAAATCACCCAGTGGAATACTTGCGTGATGCAAGGAGGACATCTTTGACAGTTTGTGGCAGGTCGAGGTCAGCGAGCACTATCCCTTCATCATCTATGCTGTCAGGTGTAGGAAGTGAAGATTGGAATGGAGAAGCATCCCATGGTCCTTAGAGAGGAGTTTGGGCGCACATCCCAGGCTGAGAGGTTAAGTTTGCACAAGGTGAAGAAGCACAGGAAACCACAATTAACGGGGCTAAAAGGGGTTGTCTCTCCTGACTAGAACAGGTTTCCCTAAAAACTGGGGTTGAAAAACCTGAAGAGCATTTGTCAATGCTCATAGTTCTAGGAGGTTGATCTGCAGGATAGATTCATGTTGTCTCCACAGTTCTTGTGTGGTTAGGTCATTCAGATGCACTCCCAACCCAGCTTGGCATCTGTTGTTAGGGTACATCAAGGTGGAGACATCTGAAAAGGTGACCCAATGAGCAGGTTCTATGGAGAGCACCACCACTGAAGGGACCTGATCAGCTGAGGGGTGATGTGGATCTTATCTCTGAGATGTCCCTTTGGTTACATCCATTGAGAAGACAGAGTCCATTGCGCTTGTCACATATGTAATCGAACATAAAGAATGACATGGACCATGGATGCCATGTATCCTAATAGCCATAGCATCTCTCGAGCTGATACTCGGCTTTGCTGATGAACCCCATTTGCCAGCTCGATGAGGCAGGCACAGCGATCCTGTGGAAGGAAATCTCGGGCCTGCTGAGTGTCTAAGAGCACTCCGATGAACTCCATTCGTTGGGTTGGATCGAGATGAGACTTTGGGAAGTTTATCACAAAGCCCAGGTGTTGGAGCACAATAATGGTGCAATGAAGGGAGAGAGGTCTTACCTCTTGAGGGGAGTCTCCCCTGATCAGCCAGTTGCTTAAGTAAGGGAAGAAGAATACCCCCAAGGTGCATAAGTGCAGAACTCCAGACCAGTAACTGTGCTATCCTGTCAGTCTCTATGTTCATCCCAAAATCATCAATGTTGAACCCCCGGTGATGGGCCCCCCCACAATTGATCCCCCCCCCCCTGTTATATGTCCCACCGCTTTGACCCAGTGAAAAGCGGGATATAAATACAGTTAAATAAATAAATAAATAGATAAATAAGTAGGCAGCGACTACTGCCTTGCATTTCGTGAAGACCCTTAGGGCAGAGGCTAGACCGAAGGGGAGAATCCAGTATTGATAGTGGTCTCCTTGAAACATGAAGTGCAGATTCTGTCTGTGCAAGGTATGGACCAGTAAATGCGTGCACGCCTTTTTTAGATCTAGAAATATAGCCAATCGTGTCTCTGGAGACATGGCAGGAGAGTTCTAGAGAAATGAATTTCTCTCTGACGATGAATTTGTTTAGGTCTCTCAGATCCAAAATGGGCCTGAAACCTTCTGTTTTCATAGAAATGAGAAAATATGGAGAGTAGAAGCCCATCCCTTCTTGAGGGGGGAGGAACACTTTCTATGGCACCCTGGGACAACAGGGTGGTAACCTCTTCTTTTAAGAGAATGTTTTGAAGGGAATGGGTGGGACAGTGCCCCTGTGAAGCTGACTGAAATTTTACCCTTCCCCCAAGTGAAGCTGATACACCCCCCCCCCCTTTGGACAATCTGGAGTGTCCACTGCTCTGATGTTATGAGTTGCTACCTATGGGCATAATGACAGAGTCTGACGGCTATGTGGAGGGGCAGGGGACCTTTCAGGAGCAGACTGGCAATGCTCTCCAGGAAGGAGTCAAAAAAACGGTGCAGGCTGTACTTATGCAGCTGATTGAGGCTTAGGAATCCTTGACTTCGTAGGCTAGCGAGGGCCCTGCTGTGTCTGTTGCGAATGCTGGGGCTGCTAGGCAGCAGAGGGTGGGTAAGAAGGATAGTATCTCTTCTTTTTAGAATAAAAAGATTTTTTTGGGAAGAGCCTTCCACTTGGAGGGCTCAGCTGTTTTCATGCAAAGGCGTTTTAGGCTGAGATTGTCAATTTAAATCTCTCCTGCTTTTTCCCTCCAATCTTTGCCAAAAATGTTTTCTCCAGTACAAGGGATATTGGCCATTTTATCTTGTTCCCATTGCATGAGATCTGATGCCTGTAACCAGGCCATTCTATGAACCCCAATGCAGACTGCTGAAGCTCTGCTTGTTGATTTAAAGGCATCGAAAGAGGCCCTGGTAAGAAACTTAGAAGTATTTTGGCCCCGTTTGATGGGTGTCTGGAATGCACTCCACTTATCCTCAGGAAACATGGGGGTGAAAGTCTTCATATCCCAAGTGACATCCTTCAGAAACATGCTATGTACAGTATTGTAAGAGTTTATCCTGGAAGCCAACATGCATGCTTGAAAGCACTGACACAAAAAGGTATAGGGTGTCCTCGAGTCTCTGCCAAGTGACATGAATGAATAGTTCTTAGAGCTCTTTATGCTGCTCATCACCAATTCCACCACCATTGAGTGGTGGGGGAGCTGAGTTTTTGGAAAGACTGGGCACTCTGGTACTCGGTACATGGCATCAAGCCTCTTGCTGACAGGCAAAACTGTGAGCGGGGCTTCTCACATGCAGACAAACTGATGGTACATCATTCTGGCTCTGTGGAAAACAAAGAACTGAGGAAAGGAGTTGGGAAGGCAGGCATGCAGGCACAATGGAGTACTCCCAAAGGTGTTCCTACTGGATGCTGGGGAGCGTTCCCATGTGGGCTCCGTCGGTGTCGACATCAGCAGACTGCATTCCTGCTTGTTCCTGGACATATAGATTTCTGTAGCATAGTCTATAAAGAATAGTTACTCACCTGTGGCAGATTATTTCCAGGAACAGCAGGAAGCAGTCTTCACATATGGGTGACATCCTCAGATGGAACCCGCGGGGGAACACTCCCCAGCCCCCAATAGGAAGCCCCTTTTCCCGCCTTCCCAGATGATTCTCTTCAGTAAGGTCCATAGCAAAGAAAAAGAAAAAAAAAACCCCTACAACTTCTTGGGGAGGAGGGCGGGTTGTGAAAACTGATTCCTGCTGTTCCTGGAGATCATCGCCTGTTGAGGTGGAGGCATCTGAAAAGCTAAAATTGTGAGAAGGGTTTGAGGAGAGAGCCACCACTGAAGGGAGTCCGCTAGAAGAGGGGTGACTACCACTCTGTCTCGAAGACAGCCCTTCGCTTGCTTTCAATGGGAGGAGAGGGTCTACTGTATCTGATGCATGTGGGGACTAGCGTAGGGGACTACATGGACCGTGGAGGCCATGTGACCCAACAGACGAAGCATGCCTCTTGGCGTGGTGTGACAACAGCGCTGAATGAGGCCTGCCAGTTCTGTGAGGAGTTTGAGACTGTCCTCGAGCAGGAATGCTTGAGCCTGAGTGGTGTCGAGTAGAGCACCTATGAATTCTAGCTTCTGAATGGGAGAAAGGTGCAATTCTGGAATGTTTATGACAAATCCTAGTAGTTCGAGCTCAGAGACTGTGCATTGAACAGACAGATGCATCATATGCCCAGGGTGCAGAGAAAGGCTGCGACTACCACCAGAAATTTCGTGAAGATTCCTGGGGACGCCGCCAGGCCAAAGGGCAGAACTCGATATCGGTAGTGCCTGCCATCAAACATGAAGCAGAGGTATTGCCTGTGACACGGGTGAAAGAGAATGTGCGTGTATGCATCCTTTAGATCCAGATAACAGAGCCTATCATGCCTCTGAAGGTAGGGCAGTAAGGTTCCTAGACAAACCACCTTGAACTTCTCTCGTACTAGAAACTTCTTGAGGGTTCCAGAGGTCTAGGATGGGATGGAACCCCCCTCCCCCTTATTTTTTGGGAATAAGGAAATGTTGTTGTTGTTGTTGTTGTTAAGTGCCATTGAGTCGGTGTCGACTCATGGCAACACTCTGGATAGTTGTCCGAAATTGTGTTCGGTCTTCAGTCAGGCAGCTCATTGTTGACAGACTGGCACCCATAGCTGCTGTTATTGTATTGATATATCTCATTGCTGGCCTTCCTCTTTTGCGTTGACCTTCTACCTTGCCAAGCATGATGTCTTTCTCTAATGATCTCTCTCTTAGCATGATGTACCCAAAGTATGAAAGTCAAAGTCTTGTCATCTGAGCTTCTAAAGAAAGCTTACGTTTGATCTCGACCGACTGGTTTGTTCTTCGGGCAGTCCATGGTATATGCAGTATTCACCGCCAGCACCCGAATTCAAAGGCATCAATTTTCTTCCTGTCTATCTTTTTCATTGTCCAGCTTTCACATCCATATGATGTTATTGAAAATACCATGGCTTGAACGAGTGAAATCCTTGTATGGAGAGAGACATCTCTGCTCTTGATAATCTTGTCTAGGTCTTTCATATCCATTCTGCCAAGAGCAATGCGTCGTGTGATTTCTTGACTGCTTGTTGCTTCTTTATTGATAGTTGATCCAAGTCAGTTATTTTTATTTATTTATTGTTCTTATATACCGCACTCTTAGAAATCAGCGCGGTTTACATACAACGGTTCTGTGCCGAATAGGTTCCTATTAGGCACTTACAAAGAACAGGAAGTTAAACTTGGGTTTCAACTGGGGGAACTATGTACATCAATTTCAATTTATCTACAGTATCTACATGTGTTGACAGTAACTCATGAGTTCCTAGTTGGGTGTGTGATAGATGATGTTAGGTTGGTGGGTTGAGAGTAGTGCAAAAGAAAGAGGTGGTGTTTTAGTGCCTTTCTGAATTGGGCAAGATCTGTTATGGCTCTAATGGTAGTTGGGAGCGCATTCCAACAGCTGGGAGCATAGAACTTGAAGGCTCTGTTTCTTGTTAAAGTTGTCAACTATTTCAATTTCTTCTCTTTCAACGATGAACTTATTGATTTTGCCAGTTGTCATAATCTTTGTCTTCTTTACATTAAGGTGCAGGCCCATTTTAAGACTATGTTCCTTGATCTTGAGAAGCAAATGTTTCATATCATCTTCACTTTCAGCCAGTAATGTGGTATCATCAGCACAGCGAAGATTGTTGATGAGTCCTTCCACCAATCTTCACACCTCTGTTGTCTTCATACAATCCTGCTTCTCTGATGATTTGTTCTGAATATAAATTAAACAGGTAGGGGGAAAGTATGCAGCCTTGTCACACATCTTTGCAATTTTAAACCATTCTGTTTCTCCTTGTTCCGTTCAAACTGTTGCTTCTTGATCAATGTAAAGGCTGTGAAGAGAATGATTAGATGTTCTGGTATACCCATGGCTTCTTAATGTGGCCCAGAATTTCTCATGGTTTACACAATCAAAGGCCTTGCTGAAGTTAATAAAGCACAAATAGATATTCTTTCGGTATTCTTTAGTCTTTTCATGGATCCATCTCACATCCGCAATGATGTCTCTCATTCCTCGCCCTTTCCTGAACTATGCTTGCACTTCAGGTAGTTCTTGATCCAGGTATGGTTGTAATCTCTGTTGAATAATCTTCAGTAGAATCTTGTTGGCATGTGGGATCAGAGCCATTGTGTGATAATTACCTTTCTTTAGTATCGGTATAAACACAGTCAGTTGTCCATGAACTTGTCTTCCAAATTTCCTGGCAGAGCCTTATAAGTATGATAACAGCTGCATCAGATTGATGTAATACTTCTATGGGAATGCCATCAATCCCTGGTGCTTTGTTCTTTGATAAGGCTTTCAATACTGATTCAACTTCTTCTTTCATCACCAATGATTCCAGATCATAAGGTACAGGTTGAAACGGCTGTTGGTCCACTTGATCTTTATCATGTAAAAACTCTGCATATTCTTTCCACCTTTTCTTGATCTTCTCAGCATCATTCAACATAGATCCTTGAACATCTTGTAACATTCCAATTCAAGGATGGAATTTTTCCTTTAACTCTCGTAGCTTTAGGAAAGCCAATCTTGTTCTTCCTCTAATAGCCCTTGCATGCGTCATTGTAGTACTTTCTCCTTGTCTTGTGTTGCTGCACGTTGGAAATCTCTGTTGAGTTCTGCCATTGCCTCTCCTTCTCCTCTGCTTTAGCTTCTCTGCATTTCTGGCCAATTTTCAGAGTTTCTTCAGTCATCCATTTTGGACGTTTTTGTTTTTTCACCTTTTGTAGAGACTTCTCACTTTCTTCCAACACAACCTTGTCATCCCATAACTCTTCTGGAGCTCTGTCATTTGTATCTAAAGCAGCAAATCGATTTTGCAGACAGTCTTTAAATTCCAGTGGTATATTCTCAAGTTTATAGTTTGCTACATTCATGGGTGGCTTGCTCGTTTTCAACTTTAGCTTGAGTTTGCATACTACTAATTGGTGATCTGTACCACAGTCAGCTCCAGGTTTTGGTTTTGTTGTAGTTATAGAGCTTTTCCACAGATGTAGTCAATTAGATTTTTGTGGAATCCACTGGGTGAAGTCCATGTGTACAGTCGCAGCTTGTGTTGCTGAAAGAAGGTGTCTGAGATAGAATTCTGCAAGACCAACAATCTATTTATCAGGAAATATCAGGAGAAAACCCTAAACGAGTTCTATCACACCATCCCTTAGTAGGGTCGTGACTTCCTGCTGTAAGAGTCCAATGGAGAGGTTTAAGAGGACACTCCCCTGGTGTTATTTATTTATTTATTTAGACAGTTTTGTATACCGCCTTATCCTTTCAATCAAAGCGGTCACAACACAATTGGGGGATACATTTAACACGCGGGATATGAGACACATACACTAATACTTACAGGGAACATGGGCAATGGAGGGTTAAGTGGCTTGCCCAAGACCACAAGGAGCATCTATGGGACTAGAAACCCCAGTCCTTCCGGCCCAAGGTTGCTGTCCTCTAGTGGGATTTGAACCTCCGACCTTCCGGCCTGAAGTACCTTGCCCCAACCACTAGGCTACTCCTCCTCCCAATTCCAATTCCAGGCATTGGAATTGGAGAGGAAATCAAAATAGCGATGGTCAACAGCACGTCTCCACTTCCGATCCAATGCCCGATCATGATGCTGGTTCCTCCTGCGGCTAATGGAACTTGGCTGATTTCAGGCTTGGCATCGACCCAGCGAGTCCCAATGGTAGTGGTTCCAGGCTCGACACTGAGACCTGGGCTGCCAAGGGCCTTGAAGTGACAGATTCTAGGCTCGGTATCAAGACCTGAGCTCTGAGGGCCTTGAGGCCACCGGCATGGATGCCACCAGGAGTGCAGCCAAACTCCTCTCGATGGACAGCATGCACTACTCGAGGGAGATAGAGGATGTCTGGGTGGACTCTGGTACAGGACTCTGGATAACCGTTACAGACAATGGAACTGGAGGCTCTCCAGAGGTTGAAGTCTTGGTAGCACTCCAGAGCCCCTCTTCAGCTTTGGAGGTAGATTCCTCCCATCGGGGCTGTTAAGCTGGCCATTCTTGATTCTCTGCTTTGGAGTCCCACCGAGGCAGGCTCTGGTGTCAATGTCCAAGAAATCAGATCCTGGGAATCAGCATTGGTCCTTGACGTTGAAGCCTGAGCTGCCGATGTGGCATTGGTGGTCGGCTGTTTGTTACCACGGTCTCTCGGTTCCAAAGGAGCGTGAGAACCACGCGAAGAACAGGAGCCCCGAGAGAGGGTCGACATCAAAGAGGAGTGTGCTGAGGGCGCAGAGTCAGATCCAAAAAGACTCTCGAGTTGCTTTTCCCATTTTTTTATCACTTTCTTTGTCATTTGCTGACACAAGTTACAAGAGCTCAGGTTGTGGTCAGGGCCCAAGCACTGTAAGCAACATTTGTGCTCGTCAGTAACCAAAATGGTGTGGTTGCAGGAAGGTACATTTCTTGAAACCACTGGCTGGCTTCTCCATATTAGGAAAAACAGCCTTTGTCAGGTTAAAAGTCTCAATGGCAGCTGGAACAGACGAAAAACCCATGGGAACCATGCGGTAAAAACGAAAGAAAATTAAAGTAAATTAGAATGCCAGAGAGGACACTGGTGTCGTCGAGCGACGGTCTTGAAGGTAGACGGGAAAGTAAAAAGAAGAACATGCACCCTGAAGGGCACAGAAGAAAAAGATTTATCTGCGGTGTCAGGAATATCGTCCGTTGGGCTCCGTGGAAAAATGAAGACTGAAGAGAATCATCTGGAAAGGTGGGAAGTCATGACACATGCAAAGATGGATGCTCTCAGGGGCTCCTTATTGGGGGCTGTGGAGTGTTCCCAAACAGGCTCTGTCAGAGGATGTCACCCATTATGTGAAGACTGCATTCCTGCTTCTTCCTGGAGATGAATAAATACTCGATACAGCACAAAGGGAAAGAGGATAGAAACAAATGATAGTCTACAAAAAGGCTTACTCTGGCCTAATTTCCATACAAAAGAATGCTTTGGCTACCAATATAAATGTTGTCTCTGTAAAAGTGCTAAATGAGAAAAGGTAGCAGTGCAATAGCTTTCCTAGATACTATTAAAAGAAGCAGAACTGCCTATATTCAACAGGCCTATTTATTGACGGTATTTGTTAATCTACTTGTCTCATTTTTAAGTCAGTCTTTACTTTTACTGAAACTTGTCACTTAAAAGTGTTACCTTTTTAAAATGCACACCTCTGGCTACCTGTGGTAAGATTTTAAGTAAAGTGACTTTTCCTAGAGGTCTCACTTTAGCCACTTGCAATAAATTTATACTCAAGTTTCTTGTGATAATCAGCATGACAGCACAAGGACCTGTTACAATAGAAAAAAGTCATTCAAGGATTGACAAAGAATGTGTGCTGGTTGGACCTTTGATAGCACTACTTCTTTCTGATGCTAAAAACCACTGCAATAAGATGCAAAGCTCAGAAAGCTTCTTTCAGGTAACATCAGATAATAGACCAGTCAAGTGTCTACTGTTGGTAAGAACCTCCAAAATTTACATATAATGCTTATAAGTATAGAAATGATCTGGCAGACTCAGAGAACACAGGTAGAGGTAGAATAAATGTCTCACTTTGCATGTATCTAATAAACATTCTCTATCTGTGGCTTAGGAGTCACATGTGGCTATATGGGGGTTTCAGGTTTCAAAATATCATAGCATCGAATACATCCAACGGTAACATGCTAAGACTACAAAGATGACAATATTTAAAGATGACTCAGACCTGGCTTGCTGATTATGTAGCACAATGATGGCCACTGTTTAATCTCCTTCTTACCACAGCACGTCTGACCATCAGAGTATATTGCCAAATTATCAGAGGAGGGAGTGGTGGCAAGAAGAAAAAAAAGAGTGAAGATCTCTAAATCTAGAGAACACAAATTAAAAATTCCACAACCAAAATAGGGAGATAAAAGCATGCTCTCATCCAATTCATGCAAATAGCTACCTGAGCCAAGAATCTGTATACAAAGACAGGCTTATTCTGCCCAAAGCGATAAACTCTGAAGATGCTCTGAATGTCATAGGATGGATTCCAAGAAGCATCAAAGATGACAACACGGTTAGAAGCCACAAGATTAATTCCAAGTGATCCTGCCTTAGTGGAAATAATAAACAAACGACCTCTGTAAGGAAGTAAACAAAACATTTTTTTATTAAAACAGTTTCCTTTTTGTTTGTATTCTTAACTGCAATATAAATATACAATGTTCTGGTGTCAGTACAAATTTAAATCCCCAAAACACATGCAATGAGTTACTCACATGGCAATCATTGAAAAAGATGCTTCAAAAAGCAAACCACTGTTCACACTCTAAATCAGTTAATGTTCCTATTATTCCTTACAATCCCTATGAGATAGTACCAGTTATTTTGCAAAACGTTGATACCATTTAAAGCACTAAAAACTTAAAAGAATAGGACAGTGGATTTTAAAAAAAAGCCTTTAAAATCGAAGTTCTTTTCTTTCCAGATTCTGATACCATGTCCCATCTTCCCTCTGTCTCTATTTCTATCAATTCCTTATCACTTGTTGTAAATGATACTGCAAGAAGTTTAGGTGTAACAGACATTTTCCTCTCCAGGAGAAGAGATGCTCCATCTAAGAGGCCAGAAGTTAGTTTTCTGGTCCAACATCAGTTTTCCAAGTCCAATTAAAGCCCAACTTCTCACTTTACCTCGCACTCCTATCTGTCCTTCTCCTTCCTTTAACTCTAGTCTCACAGTAAGGTTCCCTATGGGGTACTATTTGCAAGGACTTGCAAGATTCATACCAAGAAATTGGACCTATACAAGAGGGAAGGCAGACATGACTACAAAGCAGTACATCTCTTCCTTTACAAGTATGGTAGGATAGGGATGGTGGAGACAGCAGGGACTGTCTCTTATGTGTATGTGTACGGTGCTGTGTATGCCTTGCAGAAAACTATACAAATGATACGTAGTGGTAGAGTTACAGTAGCTGTAGAATGAGGGAGAAATGACAAAAGGAGTGCAGATATTAACACATAAGAACATAAGATATGCCATACTGGGTCAGACCAAGGTCCATCAAGCCCAGTATTCTGTTTCCAACAGTGGCCAATCTAGGACATATGTACCTAGCAGTTTCCCCAAGGGACACATTGAATTTGGGATTGTTTCGACTCCAGGCTTCATAAACCATTACTAGTGAAATTGCTCATCACCAAGAGAAACTCTGCAATATCTGAAAGAGTTCCTCTTCACTTACCTTTGATACTTGCCAGCCATTTTGCCATATCCTTTTCCATCCTGCTTTGACTAATGCAAAAGTCTCCTTGCTGATCACCCCGACTCCTCTTTATCTCTTCTCTAATTGCTTCAGAATTGCCTTTTCCACCAGCTGCCCTGCTGTGCTGTTACTCTATCATTTTGCAACATACACTAAGTCAAAAGCGTAGTTACTCACCTGTAACAGGTGTTTCTCTTGGGATAGCAGGAATCAGTCTTCACATATAGGTGATGTCGATGACAATGGAGCCCTCGTGGAAGCATCTCCCCAGCTTCCAAAGAAAGTCTTTGGGAGATGCCACCATGCATGCGTGGTCCCCTTCCCACCCAAGGGTGCCATCTTGGTCAGTCAGATGATATAGCTAGAGCTGATAAAGAAAAGATGGCCAAAATGAAGAGCAACTCCAAAATGAAGAGCAACCCCTGCAACCCAGTTGTTGTTGATCATGTTTCACTGCCATCTTCTCCCATGCCAAATCGGGCCCTTGCCCATACCTGGTCCTCTTTTCATCCGGTTCTCCCTGCTGAACTTCTGTCAACGTTATCTACTTCTCGGAAGACCACATGTTCCCTAGACCCCATTCCCTCCCGTTGGTTGTCTGAACCCTCGCTGCAGTTAGTCCCTATTATCACTACTATCATTAATACAAGCTTTTCTCTGGTTTGTTCCCTTCTCCATGGAAATCGGCCGTTGTCCACCCGCTCTTAAAGCAACCCTCCCTTGATCCATCTGTCCTTGCCCACTGGCGTCCTGTCTCGAACCTCCCCTATCTGTCCAAGCTCCTGGAACGTTTTGTATTTATTCAGTTGTCTTCCCACATCGAATCCACAAACACCCTTCATCCTCGACAAGCCGGCTTTCGACAGGGTCACAGCACTGAGACTGTCCTCTTAGCAGTTCTAAATGAACTACACGTTGCACATGATCGCAGTGATGTTACTCTGTTGGTTTCTCTTGACTTATCTGCGTCTTTTGATTTAATTGATCACACTCTTCTTCTTACCTGTCTCGCTGAGGTGGGGTTGCGTGGAGCAGTTCTTCTTTGGTTCCGCTCCTTCCTCACTGCTCGCTCTTTTTCTGTTACCCTAAATGGTAAATCATCCGGTTCTCTCCCCCTCACTTGCGGTGTCCCCCAGGGCTCGGTGTTGTCTCCTTTGCTGTTTAATATTTTCCTGGCCCCCTTACTTCTTTTATTACAGCAGTACCCGGTATCTTGTTATGTTTATGCAGATGATATTATTTTGCTCTTTCATGCTTCTCCACTTTCTCTGGATCTTTCCCCTTTAAACTCCTGCCTCTCTCATGTGGCCTCTTGGCTCTCTCAGCACCTTCTCCGGCTTAATCCCTCTAAGTCCACTGCTATGTGGGTATCACAGAATGGGTCGTGTCCGTCTGCTGCCCCTATGATTGATTCTATTCCCATTCCTCTGGTATCTTCTTTTCGGTATCTTGGGGTGATTCTTGACTCCTCCTTTTCCTTCCGTAATCATATCTCTCTCCTCACTAGGCGTTCTTTCGCTATCCTCCGCCGGCTTCGGGCTGTCCGTTCACTTCTTCCTCTCGGTTCTCTGGTTACTCTCGTCCTTGCTCTCATCGTTAGTCGTCTTGATTACTGTAATATCTTTCTGGCCAATCTTCCCAATTACCAACTTAAACGCCTTCAACTCATTCAGAATACAGCTGCCCGTATTATTACTTTCGCCCGTCGCTTCGATCACATTACCCCCATTCTCATTCGTCTTCATTGGTTGCCCCTCCGTGTTCGGCTTCACTATAAACTCCTTATCCTCACTCATCGTGCAATTTACACTAACAATCCTTTATACCTGGCTGATTTAATTTCTCTTCACACGCCCTACCGTCAACTCCGCTCCCTTCACGCTAATCGTCTGGCTTTACCGTCCCCGTCCCGTGCACATCTAGAAAAGACCCGTCATGCTGCATTTTTCTTTCTTGGTCCTTGGCTGTGGAACACTCTGCCTCTGTCCCTTCGTTTAGAACCCTCCTACCCTCAGTTCAAAGCCTCACTCAAAACCCATTTGTTTCAGAAAGTGTTCGATCTCCCTCCTGATTTCCCTCCCTGATACCGCTCTAGGTTGATGTTCCTGTCCTAGCTCAGTTTGGTCCTGCTACCCCCTTTGTCTGCCTCTGTTGGTTGTGCTGTTTGTCTTTTGTCTGTGTTTGGTTGTTGATTATTGTTTATCGTTTATAAGGTTATTGTGCTATTCTTTTTCTTTCTTTCCTATTATTTTTGGCGTTCTTTTTCCGTAGTTTGCAGTGCTGCCTTTTATTTTGTTTGTACACCGCTTTAATGTCCCGACAAAAGCGGTTTATCAAGTGTGAAATAAAGATAAAGATAAAGAGGGTTGTGAGGACTGATTCCTGCTGTGCCTGGAGAACACCTGTTATAGGTGAGTAACTACACTTTCTCTGGGAACAAGCAGGAAAGTCAGTCCTCGCATATGAGACTCCCTAGCTCCAGGCTACCGAGGACCAGAAGAAAAAAACATGGCTCAGCCGTGAGCAGCCGCAAGTGCATCTGAGGAAAGACATGGAGGACTCCAGTGTCTAGGGAGAACCATGGCTCCGGTAGCCTGAACAAGAAGGGTCGGAGGGCAGGAGTTGCCTAAACCTCGAAGAGATTACGGAGTACACCCTAGCCAAAGGCACTGTCTGTCGGGACGCCCTCTCCAGGAAGCAGTAAGCTGCAAAAGTGTGGACCAAAGACCAGGTGGCAGCCCAGCACATGTCTGCCATGGGAACCGAGTGGAGGCTGGCAACAGAGGTTACCATAGCTCTGACATTATGCGCCAAGATCCAGCGCTCCAGCAGCAGCCCAGCCCGGTTGTGGGCGAAAGTGATGCAGTCTGTCAACTAAATGGACCGGGTCCGCTTGGTGACAGCCTCTCCCAGATGACTGGGGTCATAGCAGACAAAAGGCTATGAGGCTTTGCGGTGGCTCTGAGTGCACTATAGATAAAAGGACAGGGTCCTTCCACAGCCCAAAGTATGGAGAATGGCCGATGCCTTGTCAGTGTGGGGCTGTGGAAAGAAGGTAGGGAGTACCACCTCCTGATTGAGGTGGCAATCCAACACCACTTTCAGAAGAAACTTCAGGTGAGTACGGAGCACGACCCTGTTCTTGTAGAACCTGGTGTAGGGTGGCTCGGCCACTAGGGCCTGGAGCTCACTGACTCGATGTGCCGAGGTGAGTGACACCAGGAAGGCCACCTTCCAGGATAGGTATTAGAGGTGGCAGGTAGCCAATGGCTCAAAGGGCAGCTTAGTAAGGTGTGCCAGATCACACTGAGATCCCATTCCACTGGGGGTGGCAGAATGGTGGGTTTCAAGAGCAGTAAGCACCTCATGAAGTGCGTGATGAGGGGCTGCACGGAAAGAGAGGCTTGCTTTCTATTGTGGTACCGAAAGCATTCCTGAGCAGAGGGAATGGCAGAATAGCGAGCACTGCACCTTTAAAAGTCAGAGCAAGCCAGGTTTCCATGGCAGCAGGAAGCTTTCAGACAGAATGCAGCTCAGCCATAGTCATGACGTAAGAGCTGAAAGCAGCTCTAACGAGGTGCACCTGAGTAACCAGAAGGGCGTGCCTCCACAAGGAAGCCGTTTTAAACCAGCTTCAGAGCTAGTCTTTCAGAACAGCCGACAAGGTGTGGCAGGTGCAGGCCTGTGACCCACGGTGTCTGACATAGGCAGGCCAGCATGGCTAGCTTGACCTGTAAATGAGGCCTGTGGAGAGGCATATAGGATTGCACATCCCCCAATATGCTGCTATTGTAGGAAAGAACTCAGTAGAAATATTGAATTAGCTTAGATAAGCAGAATTGCAGAATTAAGAAATGGAAAAATACAGAAAAGATGTGTTTTAAAGTTACTGATAAGAAAGAGTACATTTGCAGAGAAATATTGAGGAGTGCTGACAGATGAGTTACAGAACCTTGCTCTTCTGCACGCACAAATGGTCCCATAGCCTTGAAAGTGTGAAAGTAACAAGTTGATGAACTGACCATTGTAATTGGGACTAGAAGGGGGGGCAGGCAGGTGTCATGCCTACAGAAGCCCACAGAAGGAACATAATTGGAGAAACTTATCAGTACCGGGACCAATAGAGGGGCTACGGGAGGTACGGGAGCGTACCGGGACCAATGAAATGTTTTTCTATACCTAGAATGGAACAGAAGTCTATAAAAGTTGTTGTAATACTTGAGAACTTTGCTCAGCCATTTTGAAATTGCCTTGCTTGAGACTTGTGCACAAATAAATGATTTGGACCTTCTGAACAGACTCCTGGTATCATTGGTTTGTCTGCGCTTTGCTGCTACATATTCCTTGGTGCATTGGCCGGGAAGTTGTGGAATCAAAGTGTATATAGGGCAATATACCACGACTTTCCGCCTCTATAGGCTTGGTCCTGCCGGGATCGCGCCCTTCCGACGAGGGCCGCTCCCTGGCGCCGCCGGTCCCTTGTATCGGAGGGAGCTGGTCGGACCTCGGCGGGTGACGAGCCCGGCTGGAGTCAACGCCTCGAACCCGAGTGAGGGGAGTCCAAGGTCCAACTCATGCGCCTGCTTGGGAAGTTTTGAGGACCGGATCCGGTGAGTATAGTTTTGATTTTGGGTCTAGACAGAAATAGAAAGAGCAGTACTGCCATTGGAACTTGGAGCTTGGAATTTGTAATCTCGAGATATTGGGAATTGGTAAGAGAGCCTGATCAACTCTCAAGGAAGAGCCGAGTAGCCTGGCATGGGAATTCGCTAGGTGAAACCCTCATCCTTTTTGTAATTGTACTTGGAAAAGACTAGTCAGAACAGATAGAAACGAATGCATTCTGGGAATACGTTGCTAGCATGAGTGTGTGAACGAAGTATGAATGAGAGGTCTGGCAGCACGGACCAAGTGAAAGCGGACCCCTGATTAGCGCATTTCCTGACCGGGCGACCGCGTTCAGGTCGCGAAAAGGGGGAAGCGATTGTCGTCTTGTCTTGTTATTTGTATTCCCTGTACGTTTCCAGGGCCGTGAGAACCCCTTACCCACGGTCCGCCCACCTTTTCCCTTCTGTCTGTTGTTGCGCGCACACATCGAAATGGGAGGGGCGGAGTCTACTAGGAACACTCCATTAGAATGTATGATCGCACATTTTAAAGAGGGATATTCAGGAGATTATGGTATTAAAATGACAGCAGCCCGTTTGCAGATTTTGTGTACTAGGGAGTGGCCCGATCTAGACCCCATCTGGCCCCGAGAGGGAACGTTCACCGTAGAGATTATCCAGTCAATACACCGTAGAGTGCGGGTAGCGCACCCCGATCAGTACCCCTATATAGATTCCTGGTTAAGTATTTGTGAAGATCCGCCCTCCTGGGCGCAGCGCTGTTATGAGGAGCAGTGCAGAATAATGTTAGCTAAAACAGATTCTAGACAGAGAAAGGAACAGCCTAGAATGAAAGAGCAGGATAAGAAAGCCAAGAAGAAACCCATCTTGGCAGATCCTGATTCCCCAGAAGTAGTCCTCAGGCAACCCCGAACCCCAGGTCCAGTAAGGATAGCCCGGCGGCGTCCTGCCCCAGATCCCCAGAGACCGCCGGAGCCGAGGCGAGACCCAACCCCTGACCCCCCTCCTCCTGGAGGAGAGAAAGAGAAAGAATTAGCGGGAAGAGAAGAGGAGGATGTAAAAAGTGAGCCAGAAGCGGAGCTAGAAGAAGAAGGAGAGGATCCCCCAGAAGAGGAAGAACAGGACAGTGTACAAATAATTGAGGAAGCTAGCGCTAGCACTAGCGCCCCGGTGAAAGAGAAACCCAAAGCAAAACCAGTTGTAAAAAAGAAAGCGACTCCTGCAAAGACAACGACAATAGCCCTTAGATCCCAGACCCAAATGACGCCTAGGACAGCCAAACTGTTTCCCTTAAGGCAAGTCCCGGGAGTGCCCGTAAAGAATGATAATGATGAAGTGGTAGCGGGACCCCTAACTTATGTGTATATCCCGTTCTCTACAACGGATTTATTAAATTGGAGGTCGCACTATGCCTCCTATACTAGCAAGCCCCAGGAGCTGACAGAATTAGTAACTAGTATTATGGAAACTCACCAACCCACTTGGCCAGATTGCCGTCAGCTCCTGACCACCCTATTCACTACAGAAGAACGAGCGAGAATTAGAAAAGCAGCTATCGAATGGATGGCAGAAAACCCTGCAGCTCCAGCGCAGGGGCAGAATATAATAGATCGTAGAGAAGCAGCTCAGAGAGAATTCCCAAATGAAGACCCCCAATGGGATCCAAATACAGATGAAGGATCCACCGCCCTAGCCCGTTTTCGCCAAGGCTTTTTACAAGGCCTGCGAAGAGGAGGCCAAAAAGCTATGAACCTTTCCAAAGTAGCAGGAATTATCCAAGGAATAGATGAGAGCCCAGCAGATTATTATGAAAGATTAACTGAAGCTTACAGAATGTATACTCCCTATGATCCCGAGGCACCAGGAAGTTTATGCATGGTGAATTCTGCTTTTGTAAACCAGTCTCAACCAGACATTAGACGTAAATTACAGAAATTAGAAGGGTTTGCGGGCATGAATGCAACACAGTTATTGGAAGTCGCTCATAAAGTGTATGTGAATCGTGATACTGAAAGACAGAGAGAATGTGATAGAAAGATGAAGAAGAAAGCTGATTTTTTGGCTGCGGCCATAGTTGAAAAGAAAAGGGGAGGTGTCCCTAATCGAAGGAGCAGAGGAAGAGGGCGGGGTCAAGGCGGAGGCCGGACCCAGAGACTAGGCGTGAACCAATGCGCCTACTGCAAAGAGGAAGGACATTGGAGAGATACTTGCCCGCAACTCGAAGACGCCCAGCAAGATGACGAATACGATCATCAGTGGCGAGAAGAAAGACGAGGCCGTCCCCGAGGCCGAGGAGGAGCCAATCGAGAACAATTCCAGCGAGAGAGGGGAGGAGGAGCCATCCAAGCATTGGCCACACAGGCCCATGAAGAGGATGACGTGGATTAGGACAGACCGGGCTCCAAGTTTGCTTTAGGTCTCCAGGAGCCTATGGTCGAAATACAAATAGGAGACCAATTTATGAACTTTATGGTTGATACTGGAGCAGAACATTCAGTAATAGACAAAAAGATAGCCCCATTCACCAAGAAAGCAGTCACCATTATAGGAGCAACTGGTGCCAAAGCCACAAAGTCTTTTCTACAAAACCGAATATGCAGTCTAGGAGGACAGCAAGTAACTCATCAATTTCTTTACATGCCCGAATGTCCAGTACCCCTACTGGGACGAGACATGCTAGCCAAGCTTCAAGCACAGATATCTTTCTCCGAGCAAGGAGAAATGCAAATGACAGTGAATTCTCAAGCCAAACCAGCAGGAGTAATGCTGCTGACAGTACCCCGAGAAGAAGAATGGAGATATTACATAGATGATTCGATTCAAGATACCTATTTTGAACAAACCTTAAAGAACATTCATGCACCACTTGAAGTATGGGCAGAAGGCAGTCCCCCAGGCCTAGCCAAACATATAGCTCCAGTGATTGTAACCCTCAAGCCTAGTGCTACACCAGTGCACGTCAAACAGTACCCTCTCCCAAGAGCCGCAATTGAAGGCATTCATCGCCACCTACAGAGATTACTTGAGTATGGCCTACTGAAAGTATGTCAATCCCCATGGAACACCCCACTTTTGCCAGTGAAGAAACCTGAGACAGATGATTATCGACCAGTGCAAGATTTGAGAAGAGTAAACGATGCAGTTGAAACTATACACCCAGTTGTACCCAATCCTTACACTCTACTAGGATTGATACCCGCTGAAGCTACCCATTTCACCGTACTGGATTTAAAAGATGCATTCTTTTGCATAAGATTAGCCCCTGTAAGCCAAATATTGTTTGCATTCGAATGGCAAGACCCCATCTCTGGAAGAGGGGGCCAACTCACCTGGACAAGATTACCCCAAGGATTCAAGAATTCACCTACCATCTTTAGTGCTGCACTAAACCAAGATCTTTCAAGCTATCCAGTAGCCCCGGGGAGGAGAGTACTTCTCCAGTATGTGGATGATCTGTTGATAGCTGCCATATCAGAAAAAGAATGTATACGAGCCACCCAAGATCTCTTGCAGTTACTAAATGAAGCTGGATATAAAGTTTCCAGAGCCAAAGCACAACTATGCCAAACAGAAGTGAAATACTTGGGTTTTCGTATTACCCAAGGAAGTAGAAGATTAGGCAGAGAAAGAAAAGAAGCAGTATGCAGAATTCCAACTCCAACAACCAGAAAGCAAGTCAGAGCCTTTCTGGGAGCAGCAGGATATTGCCGAATCTGGATACCCAACTTTGCCCAAATTGCCAAACCACTGTATGAAGCCACAAAAGGAGAAGAGAAGTCACCACTGGAGTGGGGACTTGAGCAGGATACAGCCTTCCAGAAGTTAAAAGAAGAATTGATGTCATCACCAGCACTTGGATTACCAGATGTCCACAAGCCTTTCCGTTTGTTTGTACATGAAACACAGGGAAATGCCCTAGGCATGTTGACTCAGAAACTAGGAAATTGGGAACGACCTGTAGCCTACCTATCGAAACAATTGGACCCTGTGGCCAAAGGATGGCCACCCTGCTTGAGAGCAGTTGCGGCTACAGCACTATTAGTGAGTGAAGCAGACAAACTCACCCTAGGACAGAACATACGAGTCACTGTGCCACATGCAGTCCTTGCCCTTATGGAACAGAAAGCAAATTATTGGCTCACCAATTCCCGAATGTTGAAGTACCAGAGCATGTTATGTGAAAACCCACAGATACAACTCGAAGTAAGCCATGCCCTGAATCCAGCTACCTTGATACCCATCAGTGAAGAACTCCCAGAACATGACTGTATCGAAGTCATGGAAACTGTGTTCTCTAGTCGACCTGACTTAACAGATGTGCCCATAGACAATCCTGACCAGATCTATTATGTTGATGGGAGCAGTCTCATCCTTGACGGACGACGCTGTGCCGGATATGCAGTCGTCACTCAACACGAAGTAGTTGAATCATCAGCCCTAGCCTCAGGCACATCAGCCCAGAAAGCCGAATTGATAGCACTCACCAGAGCATTGTTGTTAGGAGAAAAACTTGTGCTAAATGTATATACAGATTCCAAATATGCTTTCACTACCTTGCATGCCCATGGAGCTCTCTACAAAGAAAGAGGACTCATCACATCCGGAGGAAAATCAGTCAAATATGGTCCCGAGATATTGATGTTACTTGATGCAGTCTGGGCCCCAACACGTGTAGCTGTCATGCATTGTAGAGGACATCAAGCAGGAAAAGGAGAAGTTGCTCGAGGAAATAGATTCGCAGATGCCTCAGCACGACAAGCAGCTATGACAGGACAGATTGCCCCACAAGCTATGCCAATGCAAGCAGCATTGTTTCCAGTACCTCTGAATCTATGGACCCCACGATATACCACCAAAGAATTGGATTACTATTGTGACAAAGAAAATGGAGTATTGAAAGACGGATGGATTGAGCTGCCACCAGAAGAAGGCAGTCAACCTCCGGGAAGAATAGTAATTCCTGAACTGTTAGGACCATCCTTTGTCAAAGCTTTCCACGAAGCCACCCACTATGGAAAAAGTGCCATGGAAAAAGCACTCAGACCACATTTCTACATCCCTCTGATGACAACCATATCAGCCTCAGTAGCACGACAATGTCAAATCTGTGCCAAGAATAATGCCAAGCAAGGCCTTATTACAGCACCCCGAGTTCAGTCAAGAGGTGTGACCCCCATGCACAACCTCCAAGTTGATTTCACCGAAATGCCAAAAGCCAATGGATACCATTATCTACTAGTATTAGTTTGTACTTTCTCTGGGTGGGTAGAAGCATTCCCAACCAGAACTGAGAAAGCCCGAGAAGTTACCAAAGCCCTAATGAGAGAGATTGTCCCCAGATTTGGAATCCCAGCAGTAATAGGGTCAGACAATGGACCCTCATTTGTCTCTCAAGTTACTCAGCAGTTAGCAAAAGCTTTGCAGATACAGTGGAAGCTCCACACTGCATACAGACCCCAGAGTTCAGGGAAAGTTGAGCGAATGAATCGTACATTGAAAGCCCAAATGTCTAAGCTTTGTCAGGAGACACACTTGAAATGGCCCCAAGTGCTCCCCATAGCTTTACTCAGAATACGCTCAGCCCCTGTAAAGTCAACAGGATTTTCCCCTTTTGAAGTTTTGTATGGTAAACCCCCACCAATAGTGCAGGGAGTCAAAGGAAATTTAGCCCAGATTGGTTCAGAAGTAACCAGACAAGAACTCCTAGCTCTTAGTTTTGTTCTGCAGACTCTCCATACGTGGATCCAAGACCAGTTGCCTATCAACTTGACGGAACCCTTGCATCCCTACCAGCCTGGAACTTCGGTGTGGATCAAAGATTGGAAGAAGATACCGTTGGAACCCCATTGGAAGGGACCGTACACCGTCATCCTGTCTACCCCAACTGCAGTAAAGGTAGCCGAGATCGACGCCTGGATCCACCACAGCAGAGTCAAGCCCGCCGCCGATCCTGAACCAGAGCGGTGGACAGCAGAGCAGCACCCTGATGTACCCTTGCGAGTTACTCTGAGACGGCAACCAGCAGCATAGACACTTCATCACAAGTGCTTTGCAGTAGCCAAGTCTTTCGAAGAGGATTGCTGTTTTCCATGCAGCAACAGCTTTGTTTCAACGAACCCAATTTGTGTGTGTGAGTTGACACACTACTTTGAGACTACATTGACTAAGCCAGACTTCACAAGCCAACTGAATTGCTAAGTTGGTTAATGTGTGCTGGACATCTTGAGGATCTTCAATCAACACTCAGCAACCGTTAAATTGCTTCATTAGCAAACGGGACGAAGAATAATAGACCGTCGTGATCAAGATCAGCAAGCTGAGGATTCAGAAGAACTCCAATCAACATCAACATGTATCTTTGCTTCTGCTTTGCCTTGGTTGCCTTCTTTGGAGGTTTTGAACAGACTTATGCTCTACCTCCATGCACCGCTTGTATTACCTCTACTAGAACTGGACTGAAAGTAACTCAGACTTTGCTTTACCATTCTTATTATACCTGCAAGGGAACAATAACTCGGTGTATCTATAACACCACTGAACTAAATGTTTGCACTCATGGCAAAATTAAAGCATGCTATAATCCGCATCAGAATCCATCCTATTACACGTTGGAAATAAGATGGAAGGATGCAGATGGACCTATATTAGCTGCTACACCACCACTTAAGGACATTACTAAACCTGCTGTTCTGAATTTTGATGCATGTAATGCTATTAATAGAGATAGTCAGTCCACCTGTGGTACATGGGAGAAAGCGTATCGAAATGACCATAAGTATATGTGTCCAGAAGGTGCCACAAATTGGTGGAAGTGTACAGGTAAAACAGGATCAGGGTATAGTACTGCTACAGCGGCAGACTACTATTGCCCGTATTGGGAATGTGTTTTTTATGCTACCTGGAACACTGGTATAACTAATGAGAAAATAGATAAACGGATGGCTACTCTAACCAAGCCAACCACAAATGATAAATGTCAGAAAGATGCTTGTAACCCCTTACATTTGCGTGTACATAACCCTCATGCATGGAAACAAGGATATAAGTTTGGTTTACGTATTGCTGGAGGAGGAACAGATCCAGGGACCATTGTGTATATTAGATTGAATACCCAAGCCCACAAGTCATCTAAATATCATATTCATAATACCTTTTATGAAGCTATGCATGTAAATAAGTTTGAGATCCCTCACCCTTCACAGAATTTGTTTCTAGAATTAGCCGGAGCAGTAGTATCTAGTCTTAAGATCACAGATTGTTATTTCTGTGGCGGAACCCAAATGGGAGACCAATGGCCCTGGGAAGCCCAAGAATTGAATTATTCTATGATTTACAATCAGACTGAATTACACAAGACAACCAGTGAATGGGTGTTAGCGCACTCAATCGTTGGACGTCTTTGCTATGCCAGAACTGGACCCCAGTTCACTCAAAAGGTAGGACAGCTGGTCTGTCTTAGCCAGAAATACTATAATGCCACGACCAAGAAGGTAGCATGGTGGTCAGGAATCAGACATCCTGAACCTCCTAACCCATTAGCCAGATTTCCTGAACTTGCAGGTCTATGGACTAACCTCGCCAAAGTCCAAGCCTGGCAAGCCCCACCTGGCCTATATTGGATCTGTGGAAACCGAGCATATGCGCAACTCCCACCACAATGGGGAGGAGCATGTGTCTTAGGAACCATCAGACCTTCATTCTTCCTGTTAAACACTGAACACGGAGAACAATTAGGATACCCTGTATATACCACCCACAAACACAAAGGAGCATCTAGACAGAAAAGAGAGGCCTTACAGATAGGCAAGTGGGAGAAATGGCAAGGTGATGATTGGCCACCAGAAAGAATTATTGAGTATTATGGACCTGCCACTTGGAATGATGATGGTATGTGGGGTTACCGAACCCCAGTCTATATGATTAATCGTATTATTCGCTTACAAGCAGTAGTTGAAATAATAACCAACGAAACTAGTCATGCTCTTACGCTCTTAGCTAGACAAAGTACTCAGATGCGCACTGCCATATACCAAAATCGCTTAGCACTTGATTATTTGCTAGCAGCTGAAGGAGGAGTGTGTGGTAAACTGAATTTAACTAATTGCTGTTTGAAAATAGATGATAAAGGTCAAGTAGTTGAAGAAATTGCTAAAGATATGCAAAGACATGCTTATGTGCCAGTACAGACTTGGCACGCCTTGAAATTTCCTAATTGGTTTGCTAACCTTTTCTCTTGGCTGGGAGGATTTAAGACTTTCATTATCTTAGTACTAATCCTTGTTGCTGTTGTCCTCTGCTTACCATGTTTAATCCCATGTTGTATGCGTTCCCTTCATAGTGCTATTGATAGTACAGTAGAGCGGAAGACCGCAACTAGAATAATGGCTTTATACAAAGTCAGCCCTAGTGGAACTAGTAAGAATCCTTTAATCAGGATTTGAATCCTCTGGAAAGTGATTTAATTCTCACACCTTATTAAGTAATAGGGTGAGATTCATCAAAGGGGGGAATGTGGCAGGTGCAGGCCTGTGACCCACGGTGTCTGACATAGGCAGGCCAGCATGGCTAGCTTGACCTGTAAATGAGGCCTGTGGAGAGGCATATAGGATTGCACATCCCCCAATATGCTGCTATTGTAGGAAAGAACTCAGTAGAAATATTGAATTAGCTTAGATAAGCAGAATTGCAGAATTAAGAAATGGAAAAATACAGAAAAGATGTGTTTTAAAGTTACTGATAAGAAAGAGTACATTTGCAGAGAAATATTGAGGAGTGCTGACAGATGAGTTACAGAACCTTGCTCTTCTGCACGCACAAATGGTCCCATAGCCTTGAAAGTGTGAAAGTAACAAGTTGATGAACTGACCATTGTAATTGGGACTAGAAGGGGGGCAGGCAGGTGTCATGCCTACAGAAGCCCACAGAAGGAACATAATTGGAGAAACTTATCAGTACCGGGACCAATAGAGGGGCTACGGGAGGTACGGGAGCGTACCGGGACCAATGAAATGTTTTTCTATACCTAGAATGGAACAGAAGTCTATAAAAGTTGTTGTAATACTTGAGAACTTTGCTCAGCCATTTTGAAATTGCCTTGCTTGAGACTTGTGCACAAATAAATGATTTGGACCTTCTGAACAGACTCCTGGTATCATTGGTTTGTCTGCGCTTTGCTGCTACAAAGGGAACAGCCAGCAGCAGAACAGTAAAGAGAACAGAGAGAATCAGAACAGCACTCAGAGTCAAGAGAAACTGGACAGACAAGAAGGCAGAGAGAAGTCTCTGCCATTGTCTAAGCCACTTCAGCAACGAAGGCAAACAGGAAGGCAGCAGACAGGAAAGTCTTGGAACCCAGCTCCAGGCAAGGGAGATTCTGGTGGGTCTTTTCCTTGTTATCTTAAAGCTAAACCAAAGCCGTTGTGGGAGCTTCCTGCAGACAGGGTCAAGCCATTTGCCTGTAGAAGGGAAGAAAGCTCCAAGCACAGACAGGGCAGTGCCAGCAGAGAAGGTACGTCAGAATTACTTCCTAGCCAGGGGCTTGTTAAGGACATTGTGAAACAATTGAAAGCAAGTGCTAACAAGTGCCATGATAGCACGGCTGTAAAAGCTCCTAGCAGAAACACTTTTGATAAATGGTTTAATGCTGATGTAAGAACCATAAAGAAGAGCTTACGTGATAATCAATCTCCTGAACTAGAAGAGGTCACGGCTATTGAGACAGGAAACTTGCTAGAGCAGCTGCAAGAGGTTATCCCAGGATTGCAGTGCAGAAGTTCTCCTAAGCAGAGCCGTGAGAATGTAAGTGAGGATATGATTGACGTAGCTGATATTCCTGAGTCACCTGATTCCTATGAGATGGATTGTTCTCTGTGTAATATAGATGAATTGGATTTACGTTAAACAAGCTTTGTCTGAGAAGAAGTACAAAGTTGTTTGGGTTTTGAGTTACTGTGAAGAAACAGTTTTCCACTTTATTTCTGCTTTTTATTTGCTCATATTTTCCTGTTAATTTGGAGAAGAATTCTAAAAATAAATTTATCTGTTCCAAAAGACCCTTGTGCCACAACACATTTTGTGAAAGAGTGTGACCTGAAACTACATATCCCAGCAACCCTTGCTGCTAGCTAGTAAGGAGGACACTCGGAAGCAAGATAGCGGTCACCCCTGCTATAAAGCCTCCGGCCTGTAGTAGGGGAGCGTGACACTATGCAGTGGTGGTTCGCGGAGAATGCACTCAGGTGCACTCTCACGGAGTTGGATTTGAGTCCAGACTGAGAAAAGTGGAGCAAGTACTGCAGTACTGCCTGTACTGGGCAGAACAGGTTCATCTGTTGCTCTGTACACCATAAGGAGAACCAGTGCCACTTGAAGGCGTAGGTCCTTGGGAAGGTTGAGGGGCACTAGGGTGACCTCCTCAGCAGCCATGCTGTGAGGGACAAGGAACCCAAGTTGGGGTGGAGTGAGAAGTCTCAGTAAGCTCTTGAGAGGGACCGAGGATTCCGTCACAAGATGAAGCAAGAGAGGAAACCAAGGCTGCCTGGGCCATCTTGCGGCCATCAGAATCAGGGAAGCCCTGTCTCGCTGGGCCTTGAAGAGTCTGTGCTACCAGAGGCATGGGAGGGAATGCATACAACAGGCCATGAGGAAGGCATCCAGTGCCACCCAGGCAGAAATGCAACAGCTGAGCATTGGTCAGGTTGACAAAGAGGCAGAGACTTAGGGTGCCCCATAACCTGAAGAGCCGCTGTGCTGCCCCAGGGTCCAGGTGCCACTCGTGCAGTTGGAGGACCCTGCTGAATCTGTCCGCCAGGGCACTGTCCTGGTCTGGGAAGTACATTATCCAGAGGAGCATCCCCTGTCTGGTCGAATATTAACAGAGGGCTACATCCTCCTAGCAAAGGCGGTAGGAGCCTGTGCCCCCCTGCTTGTTCAGGTAGAACATTGTGACCTGGTTGTCTGTTTGAACAAGCACTGACTGGTGCTGCAGGCGGTGCTGAAAAGCCTTGAGTGCCAGGAAGGCCCGGAGTTCCAGCAGGTTGATCTGCTGCTGGCTCTCCTCAAAGCACCAGGCGCCCCGGGTGCGTAATTCTTCGCAATGGACACCCCAGCCCAGTAGGCAAGCATCTGTCATGAGGACCCTCTTGGGGCTCAGGAGTTGGAAGGGCATGCCCCTTCGCAGGTTTTGCAGAACCTGCCACCAAATGAGGGACTCCACCAGCTGATGGGACACAGAGACCCTGCCCCTTAGCGTGCCCATAGCCTGGGCCCACTGTGAGCGGAGGCACCACTGAGCTGCCTGCATATGGAGTCGGGCATCAGGGACGACATGGACCATGGAGACCATGTGGCCGAGGAGGCAAAGCATCGACCATGCTGATACGGTGCGACGGCGCTCTACCTCGGACGCCAGGCCTGCGAGGCGATCCGCCCTGTCTTGGGCGAGGAAAGCCGCGGCCTGAAGGGTGTCCAGCCAGGCACCTATGAACTCCAAGTCTTGAGATGGGGCGAGATGGGATTTTGGGCGATTAATTACAAAGCCCAAGTGTTGCAGGATCCTGATGATGCGGCCTGTGGCCTGCAGCGTCTCTGCGGCTGTGTCACCTTTTACAAGTCAGTCGTCTAGGTAAGGGAAGACAAAGGCCCCTTGGAGACAGAGATAGGCCGTCACCACAGCCAGGCATTTGGTGAAGACCCAAGGGGCAGAGGCCAGACCAAAGGGGAGTACCCTGTACTGGTAGTGGTCACCTCCAACCATGAATCTCAGGTAGTGTCTGTGACTGGGATGGATAAGGATGTGGGTATAAGCATCCTTTAGGTCCAATGAGCATAGCCAATCTCCCTGCTGGAGGTAGGGCAGCAATATTCCAAGGGAGAGCATCTTAAACTTCTCGCGCACCAGGAATTTGTTCAGGTTTCTCAGGCCCAGGATGGGCCTTAGTCCACCTGTTCTTTTTGGGACCAGAAAGTACCTGGAGTAAAACCCTTTTCCTTTCAGGTGGTGAGGTACAGGTTCCACAGCCCTATCCCTGAGGCGGCCTGAAAGCTCTTGTATGAGCAAAGCCTGGTGCATGGGAGACTGAGGGGGCTCCCTTGGAAAGAAGGGTGAAGGCAGCTTGTCTAGGTGGAGGAGGTAGCCCTCCCTGACCACCTGAAGTGCCCACGAATCTGTGGTGATGGAAGGCTATCTGTGGGCAAAGTGGACCAGAAGCACCCCCATAGGTAGCTGATCTTGAGTGGAGGAGTGGCCTAGTGGTTGGGACAAGGTACTTCAGGCCGGAAGGTCGGGGGTTCAAATCCCACTAGAAGACAGCAACCTTGGGCTGGAAGGATAGGGGTTTCTAGTCCCACAGGTGCTCCTTGTGGTCTTGGGCAAGCCACTTAACCCTCCATAGCCCATGTTCCCTGTAAAATAGTTATCTCCAAGTTATAATGCCCTGTTCAATGTAAGTTCAGTTTGTTCAATGTAAACCGCACTGATGCAGAATAGTGCGGTATATAAGAGAATGTAAATAAAATAAATAAATAAATCTTCCAGAGGCTATGCTGGGGCATCAAAACCCCGACCCAGGCTGGGCTGGTGCTGGAGTCTGGGGCCCTTGGGCCTGTGTGGGCCCTGTCTCGCTTCCTTGCCCTGGAGACCCTGCTGAGGGATCTGGGCAGCTGGGTATGGAGGATAGTCTTGATAGGGTTGGCCCTTTCTATGGAAAGGAGGCTTCTTTCCTGGAGGCTTCTTCCTGGGAAGAGTGGAAGTCTCCCTCGAGAGTAGAGTCTGAGTCACAAGCTCAGTCTCGATCTCGGCAGCCTTGTCCTCTATGGGCTTGCCAAAAAGTTAGTCTCTAAGACACTGTACGTCCAAGAAGCTTCTCCTGCACCTACTGCTCAAGATCAGATGTCTGGAGCCAAGCCTGGCGTTGGGTCCCGATGGCCATGGCTGCTACCCACGCGCTGGACTCAAAGTCATCATAAAAGGCCTGGGAGAGGTATTTGGAACACTCCCCGACAGACTTTGTAAGGGTCTGGAAGCGCCCGGAGGTGATACCCATCAAGGCCAGCCGTGAAGCCTCCGAGTTCCTTCGACAGGTCTCCGAGGAAAACACCGATGTAAAGTTGGTATGTCTGGATGTGGCAGGCAAGAATCGAACCCTGGTAACATTTGCGCCCAAGGGCTTCGAAGGCACAGGACTCCCTATTCGTGGGCAACGAAGAGAGCGTCTTTGGGCTCATCTGTCAATGCATGGTCGATTCCACAACCATGGAGGTGTGGGGAAGTTGGGTCTTGCGGAAACCCGGCCTGCACTGCACCCAGTACATGGTATCTAAGTGGCAGGTGGCAGCTGACAATCGGCACCGAGGCCGTGGCCTCCCACATCCGGAGAAGGAATCTGTTAAGAATGGAGGGGACCGGGACCATCTCCTTTGGTGGCACCTCGTACTGAAGGATGTCGAGTTCATCTGTACAAGGGCCCTCTGACTCAGTAGTGAGGGAGAGAGCTCGCGCCATATCCCGGACAAACTCAAGGAATGAGGTGTCATCGGATGAGGACTGGTTGTGGGTAGGGACGGTTCTGAAGGGAGGTCCCGGTGGGCCCGGGACTCCGGGGACGTCTCGGCAATGGACTCCCAAGCCGAATAGTCCGAGAAAGACTCGAGGCCCGGCGGCTCCAATGGCGTCATCGGCTCCGGTATTCAATGCTTTGAGGCCGAGGTGTGGCCAGAGCCAGAGGCACTTACTTGCAAAGATCTCGCCCCCAAGAAGCAGGAGAGAGATCGAGACCTTCACCGAGTATCTACCTGAGGCATCTGGCTCTCGGGGAAGAGGGGACTACTTCAGTGGTCTGGGACGTCCTTGGTATCGAGGTCCCTGAGGTCTCAGAATGAGCACCAGTGGGGCCGGGTCTCAATGCCTGTTGGGACACAAGGAGTGCAAAAACGCTGTGTTCAAGCGCCAACACACGACTTCCCACTTGGGGGTGGCTGTCAAAGCCACCAATGCCAGAGTTACAGAGTCTGGCGTCGAGGAGAGCGGGTCCTTGGCAGGATGGCCCTTGGGAGACAGACGTCCGTCGCTGGATGCCTCGACTTTTGTCCTGGGTATCTTCCAGCACCACTCCCTCTCCGACTCCTCAGAGGCCCGTCGGGGGCTGAGGGACTGTGCATGAGATTTCACTTGCTTGTCCTTCTCCCAGGACGAGGTCCTCGAGGTCTTCTTTTTCTTTTCACACTCTCGCTCTGGGGACCCTTGCTCGGAATGTCTGCAAGCCTGCTCAGGAATCGTGGGGACCTTATGTGACTCATATGATCCATGCAGGGCCTTTGAGAGCGAGGCTACCGGTGAAACAGAGGTCGAGCCCACCCTCTGGAAGATCTCCTCCTGCTTTTGCCGGCGGCTTTGGATGGCCTTCGTGGACATGTTTTTACACAGGGGCCATTCCTCCGGGTCATGGTCGGCACTCAGACACCGGAGGCAACAATCATGAGTGACATGTTTTTGGAGCACCAATCTACATTTCTTGAAACCGGTGGCCATTGGGGCAAAAGGGACCCTCGCGAGGTCAAAGACCCTCAGCACGGCCAACGGTTGAAAAGGGCACGAAAGCGCTGGAATAACCTACAAAAAATAAAACTAAGTTGCGAGACCCGATGCCGGGGCAAAGGGCCTCAAAAGCAGGAAAAGGATTGGTGAAGGCCAGAAAGGTGTACTACAAAAATCAACTTTTTTTCTGGGAAGATAAGATGCACGTCTGTAGGGCTCCACAGAAAAAGGGAGACTGACCAAGATGGCACCCTTGGGCGGAAAGGGGACCACGCATGCGTGGTGGCATCTCCCAAAGGCTTTCTTTGGAAGCTGGGGAGATGCTTTCGCGAGGGCTCCGTCGGCATTGACGTTATCCATATGTGGACTGACTTCCTGCTTGTTCCTGGAGAACATCAAATACAATTCAAACTCCTGAATCTTACATATACAATTAATTGGCTCACTATTTCTCAGTTTATTTTCATGTTGCTCGTTCATTTTTCCTTTAGTTTTATACAAAGCCATTTGTTGTGAGGTATTCAGGTTACAATGATGTACATTCTCTGTCTTCTTTTCAGTCATTCTGTTTTTTGCTTGCCAATCTCCTGCTACTCAGCATGAGTACACAGCTCCCACAGCTCTCTAAGGCAATGCTTCTCAACCCTCTCCTGGAGGCACACCAAGGCAGTCAAGTTTTCCGGATTACCTGAATGAATATACATGAAAGTGGTCTGCACATGCTGAAACCCACTGTATGCAAATCTCTCATATGCATATTCATTATGGTAATCCTGAAAACTCAATTAGCTTGGTTTGCCTTGTGGAGAGAGTTGAGAAATAGCTCATAGGTTTTCCTTTAGATATGTCATACATAAAGTAATGAATAAGTGTAGTGTAATGTAATTTACATTAGTCAATTAATAATTGACTAATGTAAATATTTGACTGATGTAAATAGTTAAAGCAGTTGTATAATTACATGTTCCATGTTATTGTTCATGAAAAGTTAATTGTACATAGTTTGAAAAAATACGATGTTCCATGTAAAACCATGTTCATTATGTTAATTGTAAACCGTTCATTATGTTAATTGTAAACCGCCTTTGATCTTGGGAAAAAGCGGTATAGAAGAAAAGCATAAATAAATAAAAATAAAAAAATAAAAATAATGTCATACTCTGGGATTTTCCCAAGTCTTCATATCCAGGCCACTAAAGGTTTTTTTTTTTTAATTTTTTATTTATAATATTTTCTTGAATACAGCACAATCATTAAGAAAATTAAATAATACACCAAAATGATCCATAGAATAAATTGAACCACTTGAAAAGAAACACATCAAGAGAGAGAGACCAACCCATAATATAAAGAAAAAAGAAATACAGCAATTAGGAGTATAACTCCATAATAGGGAGCTAAATTTACTAATCCATTCCCTCCCACTATTTCCCAACAATTTCCTTTTCACCCAGAAAGTTTGATAATGATGAAACATCAGTAAATGTGTGAGTCTGCCCCTCTAAAGTTATAATACAACGACATGGAAATTTTAGAAAGAAAGAAGCTCCAAGAGCCACAACTCTGGTTTTCAAACCCAAAAATTGCTTACGACGAAGCTGGGTATGATGGCCAACATCCGGGAAAACCTGTACTTTAAAGCCACAAAAGAGGGCCTCTCTGTTTTTAAAATAGGCCCTCAATACACGCAACTTAATAGACTCAGAACCAAACTGCACCACTAGGGTGCAACGCTTGGAAATGACATCTTTTGAATCCTCCAGGAAGGCTGTAAGGTCCTGGCCAACAGAACCGGGAGAGGGCTCAGTACCTCCCACAACCGGCGGAGCTGAACCAGGGCCACCAGCCAGGTAATACATATGGTGAATATCCATACTACCTTGCAAATGTAAAACCTCAGAAAAGTATTTCTCAAGCAGAATATTTGAGGACAACAAATGAATCATAGGAAAATTAAGAAAACGTAGGTTGCACGCTCTATACTGATTCTCCAGCACTTCCAATCGATAAGATAAGGAGGAATCTCTAATTAAGGCAATTTCAGTATCACGAGAGGATTTAAGCTGGGAATCAGAGTGTGTAACCAAATTAGTTAAAGAACCAAATTGTTGATCTACACTTTTCAACTTACAAACAACATCTTGAGAAAATTTACAAAGTGATGACACTGTAGAAGTTAAACGACAATCAATATTTTGGATAGCAGACCATATGTCTTTTAGTGTCACTTCCTCAGACGGGGGAGCAACAGTAAATGTTTCAGGAGACGCCGAATAAACCGGGAGTGGCAGTGGAGGAGAAACTTCAGAAGGGCATTCTAATATAGTGGATGAAAAGGGAGCTTGCTGGAGAGTAGGAGGAGACCGGGATTCAGGACTTAACGAAGCCCCATCCGGTGACAGGATACCAGGCAGCGAGGGAGTCAAGTGTTTGTCCATTGGGCCCGTCACCTTACCTCCTTTTCCACTCTCATTCAACTTGGGACCAAGCTTTCCTTTTCTCTTGCCCATATCGCTGGAACAAACACTCAGACCACCGGTTCCGTTCAACTCCCCTCACGTGCGCCGAAGGGGCGCAAAAGGGGCGTGACCTGCCCCTTGGTTCACGCCCCTTAGGCCACGCCACGCGGCCGCGTGTAGGAACCTCTGGGCTTTATACAGCAGGTAGGGGGGGGGGGGGGGTTCTCCAGCCCTGGGATCGTCCTCCGAAGTGCCTGCTAGGTAGTCCAGAGCACCAGATCTCACGCTGCACAGCTCCACCAGAGTGACACAAGCGGCAGCTCCCTCAAGCAGCGGTTCACTCTCCACCCGGATACAGGTACCTCTGGGCTTTATACAGCAGGTGGGGGGGGGGGGTCCTCCAGCCCTGGGATCGTCCTCCGAAGTGCCTGCTAGGTAGTCCACAGCACCAGACCTCACGCTGCACAGCTCCGCAAGAGTGACACAAGCGGCAGCTCCCTCAAGCAGCGGTTCACTCTCCCTGGGCCACTAAAGGTTTTATCCTAATGAATCCCTCTAAATTCCTGTCTGGCCACCTCTGGGGCCCACAACAAGGCAGTTAACAGAGTCAAGTTTCCACTGCAATGTCCTATGATAATTTAGATGAAACAGAGACCAAATCGAGTTTAAGCTGCTGGACTGGGGGGAAGGAGTATCATTTCTTATATTTAAAAGTTAAACATTTTAAATGCCTATATTAAAATTTGAAAAATATGATAAAGAGAGCTTTGGATCCCATGAAAAGTCTGGGTGTTCACTTTGATTTTACCAACAATCTCACTGCATATGGAGTTCCATTTTTTTTAGGAACAAGCTATTTTGGTGTAAACTGTGAATAAAACAGAAACAAATGGAAGTTGATGATAGCCAGAAATGAAGAAGTTCAAATAAAAGTGTTTATTAAAAGACTTGAATCAGCTGAGTTTCGGCAATTTCAACTGCATCAGGAGCAAGGAGGCCCAAGGGGGCTGCGGGGCCATGTGCGGAGCCTCATTGCAGGACTTCGTTTGCATACATGGCCTCATATGCATAAATATTTGTATAATGTTAACGTGCGCTAACTTTTAGTAAACATGCCTCTTAATAAGAACATAAGATATGCCATACTGAGCCAGACCAAGGTCCATCAAGCCCAGTATTTTGCTTCCAACAGTGGCCAATCTAGGTTACAAGTACCCAGCAGTTTCCCCAAAAGACAAAAGTTCCACAATGCTTGCATTGGGGCAAGCAGTGGATATCCCGGGTCCCCTTTAATAATGGTTTATTGACCTTTCCTCCAGGAACTTGTCCAAACAATTTTTAAACCCGGCTACACTAACAACTTTTACTACATCATCCGCTAATGAATTCCAGAGTTTGATTACACATTGAGCGAAAAAATATTTTCTCTTATTAGTCTTAAATAGGTTACTCTGTAGCTTCATTGCATGTCCCCTAGTCTTTCTATATGTTGATAGTATAAACAATCGATCTACGTTTACCTGTTCCACTCCATTCATTAATTTATAGAACTCTTTATCATATCTCCCCTCAGCCTTCTCTTTTTCAGTTTGAAGAGCTCTAACCTTTTTAGCTTCTCTTCATAAGGGTATCCCTTCCATCTACTTTACCATTTTGGAGGCTCTTCTCTGTATCTTTTCGAACACCACAATATCCTTTTTAAGATACGGCGATCAGAATTGCACACAATATTCAAGACTGGGTCGCACCATGGAATGATACAGAGGCAATATAATATCCTTTGTTTTATTCTCCATTCCTTTCCTTATGATACCTAGCATTCTATTTGCTCTCTTGGTTGCTGCTGCACACTGGGCCAAGGGTTACACAAGATGTTATCCATGACGACACCTAAATCTTTTTCCTGAGTGGTGGTTCCTAATGTGGAACCTTGCATCGTGTAACCATAGTTTGGGTTGTTCTTTCTTAGGTGCATAACTTTGCACTTGTCCACATTAAATTTCACCTGCCATTTGGATGCCCAATCTTCCAATTTATCAAGGTCCTTTTCACAATCCTCATGGATTTTAACTACTTTGAATAATTTTGTGTCACCTGCAAATTTGATTACCTCACTCGTTATTCCCATTTCAAAGTCATTTACGAATATGTTAAAAAGCTGTGGACCCAGCACAGATCTCTGGGGTACTCCACTATTCACCTTTCTCCATTGGAAAGAAATGGCCATTTAGCGCTACCTTCTGCTTTCTATCTTTTAACAAGTTCCTGATCTACAATAGTACACTTCCTCCTATCCCATGACTTTTTAATTTCGCCAAGAGTCTCTCATGAGGGACTTTGTCAAAGGCTTTCTGAAAAACCAGATACACTATATCAACTGACTCACCTTTGTCAACCTATTTATTCACACCTTCAAAAAAACATAACAGATTAGTAAGACAAGACCTTCCTTGGCTAAAGTCATTTTGGCTGTCTCCCATTAAGCCATGGCTATCTACATGTTCAGTAATTTTGTTCTTTATAATGGTTTCTACCATTTTTCATGGTAGTGACGTCAGGCTCACCTGTCGGTAGTTTCCCAGATCACCCCTGAAATCCTTTTTAAAAACTGGCGTTACATTGGCCATCCTCCAATCTTCAGGTATTACAGATGATTTTAATGATAGTTCACAGATCACTAATAGTAGGTCTGCAATTTCATATTTCAGTTCCTTCACACCCTTGGATGTATACCATCCGGTCCAGGTGATCTGCTACTCTTCAGTTTATCAAATAGTTGTAATACATCTTCCTCATGTATCGATATTTCTTTCAATTCGTTTGCAGCATCACCTTTAAATACCATTTCAGTCATGGGCAACATCCCTACATCTTCCTCAGTAAAGACCGAAGCAAAGAATTCATTTAGTCTCTCCGCTATGGCCTTGTCACCTCTTAGTGCCCCTTTTACCCCTCTATCATCTAATGGTCCAACAGACTCTGTCACAAGTTTTTTTGCTACGAATGTACTTGAAAAAGTCTTTATTACACAGTTTTGCTTCCACAGCAAGCTTCTTCTCAAATTCTCTCTTTGACTGCCTTATTAATGCCTTGCATCTAACTTGACAGTGCTTATGTTGTTTCCAGTATTCAGCATTTGGCTCCTTTTTCCATTTCCTGAAAGATGCTTTTTTTGGCAACAGCCGCCTCTCTGACCTCACCATTAAACCATGCTAGCAGTTTTTGGACTTCCTTCCACTTGTCTTAAAACATGGAATACAGCTGGTCTGGGCTTTCAAGATAATATTTTTAAACACCACCCATGCTCGATGTAAATCTTTAACCTTTGCAACTGCTCCTTTTAGTTTTTTCTTAACTATTTTCCTCATTTTATCATAGTTTCTCTTTTGAAAATTAAAAGGTAGTATTGTGGATTTACCTTACTGTCCGTCCTCCATTTATTAAATCAAATGCAATGATGCTATGATCACTATTGCCAAGTGGCCCCACCACCCTTATCTCCAGTACCAGATCTTGTGTTCCACTAAGGACTAAGTCCAAAATGGCTTTCCCTCTGGTCAGTTCATAAACCAGCTGCTCCAAGAAGTAGTCATTTATTTAATCTAGAAACTTTATCTCCCTAGCATGTCCTGCCGTGACACTGACCCAGTCGATACTGGTGTAATTGAAATCACCCATTATCATTACTGTGCTGTGACTTTTGTTAGCTTCCTTGATTTCTCTGAGCACTTCATAAGCCATTTGTTCATTCTGGTCAGGCGGTCGATAGTACACCCCCACTGCCATCGCCTTCCCCTTCCTCTTTTTAATGGAATTTCAATCCATAGAGATTCTACAGTGAATTTTGCTTTCTGCAAAATTTTAATCCTTTGTGACTCAATGCCCTCTCTAACATAGAGTGCACCCCTCCACCAATTTGATCAGCTCTATCATTACGATATAGTTTGTATCCAGGTATCACAGTGTCCCACTGGTTGTCCTCCTTCCACCACATCTCTGAGATAACAATTATATCTAACCTCTAATTTAGTGCTATATATTCTAATAGTCCCATCTTATTTTTTAGACTTCTAGCATTTGCATACAAGCATTTTAGAGACTGCATTTTATTCATATTAATTTGGCTATTGGTAGACATGGGTAATTTGGGACCTTTAAGCTCTGTCTGCTCCATACTCGAGGGCATTTGGGCTACTTTACTCTTTTTTGGAACACCTCTGCTTTTGGTAGTATCCTTCAAGGATACATTTAAGCATCTATAAAGTTACGATTATCCAAGGGGTGGGTGGGAGTTGGGGAGGGAGTGAAAGAAGACTTATTAAAATCTGGCTGCTACACAGTACATTGTTCTGTACTTCTAAGGTAATTTGTGACCAATTTCCTGGGTGATTCACACAGCTCTTGCTTGGATAGAGTAGTTACTCACCTGTAACAGGTGTTCTCCAGGAGCAGCAGGAATCAGTCCTCACATATGGGTGACATCGACGTCGATGGAGCCCCTGCGGAGCATTTCCCCAGCTTTCTATGAAAGCCTTTGGGAATACTGCAGGCATGCGCGGTCCCCTTCCCGCCTAAAGGTGCCATCTGGCTCAGTCAAATGACATAGCTAAAAAACAGCACACAAAAATGTAAAAATAAACTATGTACAACTGCAACTCCCAGGGGAGGAGGGAGGGTTGTGAGGACTGATTCCTGCTGCTCCTGGAGAACACCAGTTACAGGTGAGTAACTAATCTTTCTCCAGGACCAAGCAGGAAGTCAGTCCTCACAAATGGGTGACTCCCAAGCTCTGGGCTACCAAGGAACCCAGGCTGAACAAGAGAACTCCCTCTAGTCCCAGCATCCAAGAAAGGCTTTTCACTGAAAGAACCTCCACCGGTAGCCCAACGGACAGCTGGAGGGCAGGAGTTGCCTAAACCTCAAAGAGATTCCGGAGTACTGCCTGGCCATAAGCACTGTCCCTACGGGACTCCCTCTCCAGGCAGTAATGAGCTGCAAAAGTCTGGCTTGAAGACCAAGTTGCAGCCCTGCAGATGTCTGCCAACGGTACAGAGCGGAGATGAACTACTGAAGCAGCCATTGCCCTGACACGATGGGCCGTGACCCGACCCTGCAAGGGAAGGTCAGCCGCCCTGTAAGCCCAGGTGATACAGTCAGCCACCCATATGGACAAGGTACGCTTGGACATAGGTAACCCCAAATTATTAGGGTCAAAAGAGATGAAGAGCTGAGTAGCCCTTCTATGTCCTTGCGTACGGTCAAGGTAGAAGGGATAAGGCCCTTCTACAGTCCAGGGTATGCAGGACTGCTTCAGCCTGGCTTGCATGAGGCCTAGGGAAGAAGGTTGAAAGAACCACCTCCTGGTTGAGGTGGAAAGAGGAGACTTTAGGGAAGAACTTTGGATGAGTCCTAAGGACTACCCTGTTCCTATAGAAGCGGGTGTAAGGCCTGTCACTGACTAGGGCCTGAAGCTCACTCACCCGTCTGGCCGAGGTTAAGGCTACCAGGAAGAGTGTCTTCCAGGAAAGGAAGCGGAGAGGACTAGCCATCGGTTCAAAAGGTGGACGAGTCAGTTGCTGCAAGACCACATTCAGCTCCCACTCAGGGGCTGGAGGATGGACAGGAGGCTTGAGCAAGAGCAAACCTCTGAGAACCGGGACACCAAGGGGTGAACCGATGTAGAGTTTCCCTCCACCAGTGAGTGGTGAGTTGCTAGAGCTGAGAGGTGGACCCAAACAGAATTGGACTTAAGGCCCTGATTGGATAAATGTAGCAGGTATTGAAGCACCACTGGTACAGCACAGGAGAAAGGATCTTCTGTACGCAGCTGACACCACACAGAAAACCTCTTCCACTTCAGGGCATAGGTTTTTCTAGTGGACTGCTTCCTAGAGGCCAGGACGACCTCCTCAACTTCAGGAGGTAGGCCCCAAGGAGCCAAAACTACCCTTGCAGCTTCCAGGCCATCAAATTGAGAGATTTGAGATTGGGGTGCAGAAGAGACCCCTGGTCTTGAGACAGAAGGTCGGGCTGCAACCCTAGAGGTAGTGGAGTGTCCACTGCTAGCTGAAGCAGAAGTGGGAACCAAGGTTGTCTCGGCCACCTGGGGGAGACCAGAAGGACCGAGGCCTGGTCCTTCAGAACTTTGAACAGGGTTCGGGCCATCAGAGGCGTGGGAGGAAACGCATATAGGAGGCCTTGGGACCAGGATATCAGAAAAGCATCTGCTGCCAGTCTCAGAGGATGCGGTTGCCTGGAGGAGAACTGGGGCAGCTGGGACTTGCAAGAGATCTATGGATGGAAGTCCCCATCTCAGGAAGATCTTCTGCACTACCAAGGGATGGAGCTGCCACTCATGTGGCTGCAGAATTCTGCTCAACCTGTCTGCTAGGTAATTGTCCTGGCCAGGGAGATAAACCGCCTTGAGCAACATGTTGTGCCGGAGAGCAAACAAGCAAAGGTCCTGCGCCTCCTGACAAAGGAGCCTAGACCCAGTGCCTCCCAGTGCGCTTGTTCACATAAAACATGGCTACCTGATTGTCTGTCTGCACTAAAACCGACTGGTGAGCCAGGGTTTGAGAGAAAGTCTTGAGGGCTAAGCGAATAGCCGGAAGCTCTAGTAGATTGATCTGCTGCTGGCCCTCAAAGGGAGACCACAGGCCCCAGATGCTGTAGCAGAGAAATCGTTCGGAGGGTGGCTTGCCTGGCCTCCTGACACGTCTGACCCCTGATGAGCCAGTCGTCTAGATAGGGGAAGACAAAGATACCCTGATTTCTCAAGTAGGCCGCCACCACTGCTGGGCATTTGGTAAAGACTCTGGGGGCGGAGGTGAGGCCAAATGGCAGCACCCTGTACTGATAATGGTTTCCTCCCACAATAAACCTGAGGTACTTTCTGTGGTCTGGATGAATAAGGATGTGAGTGTACGCATCCTTTAGATCTAAAGAGCATAGCCAATCTCCCTGCTGGAAGTAGGGCAGAAGTGTTCCAAGAGTAAGCATCTTGAACCTTTCCTTCTGTAAGAACTTGTTGAGATTTCTGAGGTCGAGAATAGGCCTGAGATCCCCTGTTCTCTTTGGTACTAGGGAGTACCTGGAGTAAAACCCGTGACCTTGGAGGTGGGGAGGCAGAGGCTCCACCGCCTGGTCTCGTAACAGACCCTGGAGCTCCTGTAGGAGGAGGACTGTATGGAGAGGAGGCCTTGGAGGCTCTCCTGGAAAATAGGGAGGAGGCAACTGATGAAAATAAAGCAGGTAGCCCTTTTGGACTATGCTTAAGACCCAGTTGTCCCCTGTAATGGGTGGCCACCGGTGGGCAAACAGGGCTAGGCGACCTCCTGTGCAGGGATGGGACAGCAGAGACCGAGAGGCTATGCTTTGGGAGTCAAAACCCCCCACCCTGCTGAGTAGGAGCAGGAGCCGGAGGCCAGGCAGAAGGCCCCCAATGGGGCCCATGTCCCTGCCCCTTGGCCTGCTGACCCTGAGGGGGAGCGGGGGAGGCCTGGTAAGTTGGGAACTGTTTGTAGGCAATCGCCTTCCTCGGGTAAAAGGACTTTTTACCCGAGCCCTTCTTCTTGTGTGAAGGGGCAGAAGTCTTTCGAGACAGCCTTGTCCTCATGAGGTGCTCGGTCTCGAGCTCAGCAGCCTTCTCGGCCATGGGCTTGCCAAAAAGGTTTTCACCTCGGCAAGGGACATCGACCAATTTGTCTTGAACCCATGGCTCGAGGTCCCATGACTGCAGCCATGCCTGGCGTCGAGCCATGATGCCGGCAGCCGCAACCTGGGCCGAGGCCTCGAAGCCATCGTAGGCCGCTCGGGACATGAACTTGGAGCATTCCCGGATCCCCGAAGACAAGGACTTGAACCTCCACAAAGGTTCCCCGGAGAGACCAGAAGAGAACCCGGCAAGCTCATTTGCCAGGTCCCGTAAGTACATGCCCATGTACAGCTGGTAAGACTGGACACGGCAAGCAAGCATCGAGCTCTGGAAGCACTTTCTACCGAACGCATCCAGGTTCCGGGCCTCCCTGCTAGGGGGCACCACGGAGTGCATCTTCTGACTTTTCAGATGATGCATGGTCGATTCCACCACCATGGAATGGTGCGGTAGCTGCGCCTTTTGAAAACCAGGGCTCTTACGAGGTCGATAAATGGAATCGACCCGCTTGCTCAGAACCGGCGCTGAGGCCGGTGCCTCCCACATCCGGAAGAGGAGCCGTTCCAGCATCGGAGGAACCGGCACAGTAAAGGCCTCCTTCAGAGGAGAGTCATACTGGAGGGCCTCAAACTCTTCGGCTCCTCGGGATCCGCCGGGATCGCCAAAGCAGTGGCCATATCCCGCACGAACTCCGAGAACCGGGTATCCTCCGGAGGGGACCTACTCCGGGGCTCAGACTGCGGTGAGTCCGACGGGACGCACCGAGTCTTGAAGGTATCGGGGGACTCCTCATCCTCCGTCTCCCAGACGGACTCGTCCGAAGAGGAGTCAGGCTCCGACCGCGCGGGACCCGGCAGCACCCACCCTGATACCGAAGGCACCGGCGTCGACGCCCTCCGTCCCGATCGGGAGGTCAAGGGTGACCGCAACCGAGGACGACCTCGAGTCTTCATGGTCTCAAATATCGGCTCGGTCTCCGGGGTTGACTTCGACGTCGATGTCCCGGTGGTCGGGGCAGATGCGCCAGCGAGGCTGGCCATCAGCACCTGCTGCTGATCCATGAAGGCAGACAGTCTGCACTCCAAGGCTGTCAGCCTGAGACCCAGCTCAGGCGACTCAGCAGCTACCGACTCGGGCCCCGGTGGCGCCGGGCCCGACGTCGGCTCCCTGGGAGGAGTCCGAGGACAACAGGACTTACGTGTCCAGCAGACTCCGGCTCCACCCGAGGTACTTTTGACGGCTTCTCCTGTTCCAGGGACCCGGGACGGCGGTCGGGGGTCTGAGACCTAGCCCTCGAGGAGCCAGGGACCTCCTCCGCTGCCGCCCTCGTGAGCCGCTTCTTCCTCTTTCGCTCCCGCTTGGGGGACCCCCTTTCCGAGGAACCTCGACGATGCTCGGGGTCAGACTCCCGAGACATCGAGGCCTCAGACGAGGTCCGGGCCAGGCTGGAGGCCGAGTCAGAGAAAAGCCTTTCCTTCTGGTGCTGACGACTTCGCAGTGCCTTAGTGGACATTTTTCCACACAGTCCACAGATCTTAGGATCATGATCAGGACCGAGGCACCGAAGGCAGCAGTCGTGTGTGTCGGTGAAAGACATTAGTTTCTTGCACCGATCACACTTTTTAAAACCACTGGAAGCCATCGGGGAAAAAAGAGTCCCCGCGAGGTCAAAGGACCGGCCTTCCAGGGAAAAGGAAAAAAAGGGCGCGAACGCCAGCCATGAAGGGCAAAAAACGAAAAAATAAGATCGGGCTTGATACCGGTGTACCGAACCCGGCGAGAAGGGGAACCGGCGTCGAACTGGACAAAAACCGCAAAGAAATCGCAAGGAATAGATGAAAAAATCGAACTATTTTCCGGGTGAACTAGGACACACGTCCGAAGGGCTACACGGAAAAAGAGAGACTGAGCAAGATGGCACTTTTAGGCGGGAAGGGGACTGCGCATGCCTTCATAGAAAGCTGTGGAAATGCTTCGCAGTCTTCATAGAAAGCTGGGGAAATGCTCCGCAGGGGCTCCATCGATGTCAATGTCACCCATATGTGAGGACTGACTTCCTGCTTGGTCCTGGAGAAAGAGAGAGTCTTTCAAAATGCCCCTTTGATCTGTCACTTGGCTTTAACACCTATTTAAAACAATTTCACAGATCTCTTGCCCCCTTATCTAGAAGGCCTCTTTATAAAAGTCTCTAGAAACAATTTATTGCTCAAAGAATACTGACCCTGTTTTTCCTTTTATGCTAAGTTATACTCTGATTTGATTTAAATTAAAGCGTTTTGATGATACTAGGCCCTGACCGAGTATTAAATTTAAACTAGAAGCTCTCTGCTGGGTTCTGAATTTAAACTGAAAGCCCTATGCTGGGTTTTAAATTTAAACTGACGCTATCTGTTGAGTTTTTAATTTAACTAAAAGTTCTTTGTGGATACTAGGCCCTGACTGATTTAACAAATACACTGGATTCTAATTTACACAGATTAATCAGTTTTAATCTAAATAATTCATTTTCCCCCAAGATTTAGAAAAATTCCCAGAAGTAAATACTTACAATTGCAGATCTCTCTCCAGAAGTAGCAGACCCTTTTTGTAGTCCTTCAAGACTAATGAGTGTCTGGATAAAGAAAGACTACCAGATTTCTACATTACTATACTCCAGTGCCAACCACCAGGCACATTAGGAAGCACTATAAACACTGCCCATTTAGAACCCATAGCAAACCTGTTCTATCATAACAGCACTACCAGGACTCACAAAGCACCAAACTCTACCTATCAAAAGGCAACACTGCAAATATTAAACCAATACATCTCAGAGAATACCAATACATCTCCTACTGGGGAAAGGGAACAAGTGGCACTTTCAAAAAGAAACTGCATGAACAGACTACCTCAGCTCGGTTACATATCCAGAACACAGATCACCACCAAACAAAGAACAAGGGATCATAATTTAGAAACACGAAGACAATAATTAAACTGGGAATCCCAAAAGCCAAACTTGGAATGTACAACACTGGAGAAATAAAACTATTAATTTCCTCTTGTACTAAAAAAAATACAAAGAAGTTAGCGATGCACATTTCCCAGAGCTGACAGATTCCAGTTAATAAACTCAAAATAAAAAAGTATTTTTCTACTTTTTGTTGTTTGGGCATTTTATTTTTCAGTTGCAATTGCTCCAGTCACTTTCTTCTGGTTTCTTTGTGTCTTCTGCTAACTCTCCATTGTCTGCTGTCCATTTGTCCTTTCTTTCTTCTAGTTTTTTTCCATTCTCTCTCTATATCTGCTTTAACATACTGATCTTTCCCCTTTTGCTCCTTCTTCCATTTCTTTCTTCATTCTTTTTCATCCACTCAAATTTCACTCTTCCATCCTCAGTTCCCACTTACTCTCCCAAAACCCGGCCAATAGCAGATTCTTCTTCTCTCCCACACAAAATATATTTTTTCCCCTCTCCATCCTCACTCCTCCAGACCCATCCCCGTCTAGTCCTTCCCCAACATCAGCTCCCTTCTAGTTCCAGCCCCACCAAGCATCTGCTCCCTTCTAGTCCCATTCCAACATCCCCCCACATTAAACCATTTCCAATCCTACCCTAGCCCCCCCCATCAGCCATTTCCAGTTCTATCCTAACCCCCTATGTGCCAATTTCCAGTCCTAGCCCCCCTTCAGCCATTTCCAATTCTATCCTAGCCCCCCCATCAGCCCATTTCCAGTCTTAGCCTCCCCCCCCCCGAAAATCCCTGCATCTGTCTGACAGACTTGAGACAGAGCCAGGGAAGCCCGAAGCCCCGGCTCACCTCTGCACAGCGTCAGAGTGAAGAGCAGCACGTTCCTTCACTCCAGCAGCTGTGTTCTCCTGAAGCGCTAGTGTACTGGAGGTTAAAGGGCATTTCCTGTTTCCTAGCACTTAGCGCGCATCAGGAGAATACCAGCTGCTGGACGCCGCTCTTCACTCCGGCGCTGTGCAGAGGTGAGCCGGGGCTTCGGGCCTCCCCGGCTCCCTCTGAAGCCAACCAGTCCTGCAAACCGAACACCATGTGCAGAATGGAGTTGGTGCAGGGCCCTGTGTGAACAACATTCTCAGATGATGGGACAGGCCAGCCCTGATCAGGGGTCAGGTGAACAGCACTAAGCTCAACAAATGGTTATGGAGCTGTTCAAGGATTAAGCATTCAGTAAAACCCTTCTATAGCAACTAATTGTTGAGCAAATTCTGTTCACCTATCCTGACCTCTGATGTAGGCAAGTTTGTCAATCCTCAGCTGATTCGGGTCTTTTAACAAACACTTATTTGAACTTCTTCATTTGTGGCTGTCGTCAACCTCCTTTGTTTGCTTCTGTGTTTTGCTGTCTTTTTGAAGGTTCCTTCTCCTTGTTTTGTGAATAATACATCTGGATGTCATGGTGCCAGTGGGATTGTTTGATTTGTGGATTGCAGTGTTTTTTTAAAAAAAAAAAGATATTCCAAGAATCACAGCTTCTTATGAAAATGTTCATTTATAACAATATTTTAAAAATCCCTGTTGCTTCCAGCCATCATTGTTATTGCTATTTCTGTAACCTTGCACTTGCCAGTATCCGCCGGTAACAGATCCACAGATTACAATTAGTTCAGGATACAGCAGCTAGGCTCATTACTCACTCCTCATGCTGTTATCACATCACTCCCCTTCTCTTTCAGCTTCACTGGCTCCCAATAGAATTATGCATTCGATACAAAATTCTCACTCTCATTCACCATGCCATCTATACCCATATGCCACGGTATCTATCGGACCTCCTTCAATTCCACACTCCCTCCCACAGCCTTCGCTCAATGCAAATTAACCACCTTCTTCTCCCCTCCCCTTCCTGTGCACATCTCTGTTCCACACGGCATTCAGCTTTTTTCTTTTTACGTCCATCCCTAAGGAACTCACTCCCCACTTCCCTCTGCATGGAACAATCCTATCCAAAATTTGAGTTCCTCTTAAAAAGCCATCTTTTCTCCATCGTTTATGATCTTCCATCTTCTTTTTCATGACCACTCTAACTCTCTGCTGATTGCTCTCTGTACTGTGTGATTGAGTTTTTCTTTCCTGTCCTATATTAGTGGTTCCTTTCCTTTTTCTAGGCCTTATCCTAACCTTTTTATACTTGAAATTGCACACTGCCTTAATGTTTTGAGGGGTGGTATATCAAGTGATGCAATAAACATTAACAAACATTGATGGCAAACAGAAGAGGAAACTGAACTGTGGCAGGTGCAGGCCTGTGACCCACGGTGTCTGACATAAGCAGGCCAGCATGGCTAGCTTGACCTGTAAGTGAAGCCTGTGGAGAGGCCCATAGGATTGCACATCCCCCAATATGCTGCTATTGTAAGATAGAACTCAGTAAAAGTATTGAATTAGCTTAGGTAAGCAGAACTGAGAGATGGAAAAATACAGAAAAACATGTTTAAAAGTTACTGATAAGAAAAAGTACATCTGCAAGGAATATAATTGGGAGTGCTGACAGATGAGTTGCAGAGCCCTGCTCCTCTGCATGCACAAATTGGCTCTATGGCCTTGAGAGTGTGAAAGTAACAAGTTGATGAACTGACCATTGTAATTGGGACTAGAAGGGGGGTATGCAGGTGTCATGCCCACTGAAGGGACATAATTGGATAAACTTATCAGTACCGGGACCAATGGAAGGGGTACGGGAGGTTACCGGGACCAATGAAATGTTTTTCTATACCTAGAATGGAACAGAAGTCTATAAAAGTTGTTGTAATGCTTGAAAACTTTGCTCAGCCATTTTGAAATTGACTGGTTCGAGACTTGTGCACAAATAAATGATTTGGACCTTCTGAACAGACTCCTGGTATCATTGGTTTGTCTGCGCTTTGCTGCTACATATTCTTGGTGCGTTGGCCGGGAAGTTGTGGAATCAAAGTGTATATAGGGCAATATACCACGACTTTCCGCCTCTATAGGCTTGGTCCTGCCGGGATCGCGCCCTTCCGACGAGGGCTGCTCCCTGGCGCCACCGGTCCCTTGTATCGGAGGGAGCTGGTCGGACCTCGGCGGGTGCCGGGCCCGGTTGGAGCCAACGCCTCGAACCCGAGTGAGGGGAGTCCGAGGTCCAACTCATGCGCCTGCTTGGGAAGTTTGAGGACCGGATCCGGTGAGTATAGTTTTGATTTGGTGTCTAGACAGAAATAGAAAGAGCAGTACTGCCATTGGAACTTGGAATTTGGAATTTGTAATCTCGAGATATTGGGAATTGGTAAGAGAGCTTGATCACCTCTCAAGGAAGGGCCGAGTAACCCCGCATGGGAATTCGCCGGGTGAAACCCCCATCCTTATTGTAATTGGGAAAAGACTAGTCAGAATAGATAGAAACGAATGCATTCTGGGATACGTTGCTAGCATGATTGTGTGAACGAAGTGTGAATGAGAGGTCTGGCAGCACGGACCAAGTGAAGGCGGACCCCTGAGTAGCGCATTTCCTGACCGGGCGACCGCGTTCAGGTCGCGAAAAGGGGGAAGCGATTGTCGTCTTGTCTTGTTATTTGTATTCCCTATACGTTTCCAGGACCGTGAGGACCCCTTACCCATGGTCCGCCCTCCTTTTCCCTTTTGTCTGTTGTTGCGCGCACACATCGAAATGGGAGGGGCGGGGTCTACTAGAAACACTCCATTAGAATGTATGATCGCACATTTTAAAGAGGGATATTCAGGAGATTATGGTAATAAAATGACAGCAGCCCGTTTGCAGATTTTGTGTACTAGGGAGTGGCCCGATCTAGACCCCATCTGGCCCCGAGAGGGAACGTTCAATGTAGAGATTATTCAGTCAATACACCGTAGAGTGCGGATAGCGCACCCCGATCAGTACCCCTATATAGATTCCTGGTTAAGTATTTGTGAAGATCCGCCCCCCTGGGCGCAGCGCTCTTATGAGGAACAGTGCAGAATAATGTTAGCTAAAACAGATTCTAGACAGAAAACGGAACAGCCCAAAATGAAAGAGCAGGATAAGAAAGCCAGAAAGAAGCCCATCTTGGTAGATCCTGATTCCCCAGAGATAATTCCAAGACAGCCCCGAACCCCAGGTCCGATAAGAGTAGCCCGGCGTCCTGCCCCAGAACCCCAGCGACGGCCGGAGCGGGACCCAACCCCTGACCCACCTCCCGGAGGGGAGGAAGAGGAAGAATTATTAGCTGAAAGAGAAGAAGAGGAGGTTATAAAAAGTGAGTTAGAAGCGGAGGTAGAAGAAGGAGAAAAAGAGAATGCCCCAGACGAGGAGGACAGTGTACAAGCGATTGCTAGCACCAGCACGCCAGTAAAAGATATACCCAAAGTGAAACCTGTGGGGAAAAAGAAAGTGACCCCTTCAAAGACAATTACAACAATAACCCTTAGATCCCAAAAGACACCTACGGCGGCCAAAATGTTTCCCTTACGGCAAGTCCCGGGAGTGCCCGTAAAGAATGATAATGAGGTGGTAGCGGGACCCCTAACTTATGTGTATATCCCTTTCTCTACAACTGATTTATTAAATTGGAGGTCGCATTATGCCTCCTATACTAGTAAGCCCCAGGAGCTGACAGAATTAGTAACTACTATTATGGAAACTCACCAACCCACTTGGCCAGATTGTCGCCAGCTCCTGACTACCCTATTCACGACAGAAGAGCGAGCACGAATTAGAAAAGCAGCTATTGAATGGATGGCCGAGAACCCCGTAGCTCCGGGACCAGGGCAGAATATAATAGACCGTCGGGAAGCAGCCCAGAGAGAATTCCCGAATGAAGACCCCCATTGGGATCCAAATACAGAAGAAGGAACTGCAGCCCTAGCCCGTTTTCGCCAAGGCTTTTTACAAGGCCTGAAAAGGGGGGGCCAAAAAGCTATGAACCTTTCCAAAGTTGCAGGAGTTATCCAAGGGATAGATGAGAGCCCAGCAGATTTTCATGAAAGATTAACTGAAGCATACAGAATGTATACTCCCTATGATCCCGAGGCACCAGGAAGTTTATGTATGGTGAATTCTGCTTTTGTAAACCAGTCTCAACCAGACATTAGACGTAAATTACAGAAATTAGAAGGGTTTGCGGGCATGAATGCAACACAGTTACTGGAAGTCGCTCATAAAGTGTATGTGAATCGTGATACTGAAAGACAGAGAGAATGTGATAGAAAGATGAAGAAGAAAGCTGATTTTTTGGCTGCGGCCATAGTTGAACAGAAAAGGGGAGTTGTCCCTAGTCGAAGGAGCAGAGGAAGAGGGCGGGGTCAAGGCGGAGGCCGGACCCAGAGGCTAGGCGTGAACCAATGCGCCTACTGCAGGGAGGAAGGACTTTGGAGAGATACGTGCCCGCAACTTGTAGACGCCCAGCAAGATGACGACAACGATCATCAGTGGCGAGAAGAAAGACGAGGCTATCCCCGAAATCGAGGAGGAGCCAATCGAGAACAATTCCAGCGCGAAAGAGGAGGAGGAGCCATTCAAGCATTGGCCACAACGACCCATGATGAAAATGACGTGGATTAGGACAGACCGGGCTCCCAGTTTGCTTTAGGTCTCCAGGAGCCTATGGTCGGAATACAAATAGGAGACCAAATTATGGACTTTATGGTTGATACTGGAGCACAACATTCAGTAATAGACAAAAAGATAGCCCCATTCTCTACAAAAGCAGTCACCATTATAGGAGCAACTGGTGCCAAAGCTACAAAATCTTTTCTTCAGAATCGTATATGCAGTCTAGGAGGACAGCAAATAACTCATCAATTCCTTTACATGCCCGAATGTCCAGTGCCATTACTGGGACGAGATATGTTAGCCAAGCTTCAAGCACAAATATCCTTCTCTGAACAAGGAGAAATGCAAATGACAGTAAATCCCCAAGCCAAACCAGCCGGAGTAATGCTGCTGACAGTGCCCCGAGAAGAAGAATGGAGGTATTACGTTGATGACTCCATTCAAGACACCTATTTTGAACAAACTTTAAAGAACATCGATGCACCACCTGGAGTATGGGCAGAAGGCAGTCCCCCAGGCCTAGCCAAGCATATAGCTCCGGTGATTGTAACCCTCAAGCCTAGTGCTACACCAGTGCACGTCAAACAGTACCCTCTCCCAAGAGCTGCAATTGAAGGCATTCATCGCCACCTGCAAAGATTGCTCGAGTATGGCCTACTAAAAGTATGTCAATCCCCATGGAACACTCCACTTTTGCCAGTAAAGAAACCTGGGACGGATGATTACCGCCCAGTACAAGATTTAAGAAGAGTAAATGATGCAGTTGAAACTATACATCCAGTTGTACCCAATCCTTACACTCTTCTGGGACTGATACCTGCTGAAGCTACCCATTTCACTGTACTGGATTTGAAAGATGCATTCTTTTGCATAAGATTAGCCCCTGTAAGTCAGATATTGTTTGCCTTTGAATGGCAGGACCCCATCTCTGGAAGAGGGGGCCAACTCACCTGGACAAGATTACCCCAAGGATTCAAGAATTCGCCTACCATCTTTAGTGCTGCACTGAATCAAGACCTTTCAAGCTATCCAGTAGCCCCGGGGAAGAGAGTGCTTCTCCAATACGTGGATGATCTGTTGATAGCTGCCATATCAGAAAGTGAATGCATACTAGCCACCAAAGACCTCTTGCAGTTACTAGATGAAGCTGGATACAAAGTTTCCAGAGCCAAAGCACAGCTATGTCAAAAAGAAGTGAAATACTTGGGTTTTCGTATAACCCAAGGGAGCCGAAGATTGGGCAGAGAAAGAAAAGAAGCAGTATGTAGAATTCCAACTCCAACAACCAGAAAGCAAGTCAGAGCCTTTCTGGGAGCGGCAGGATATTGCCGAATCTGGATACCCAACTTTGCCCAAATCGCCAAACCACTGTATGAAGCCACAAAAGGAGAAGAAAAGTCACCACTAGAGTGGGGACTTGAGCAGGATACAGCCTTCAAGACGTTAAAGGAAGAATTGATGTCATCACCAGCACTTGGACTACCAGATGTCCACAAGCCTTTCCACTTGTTTGTACATGAAGCACAGGGAAATGCCTTAGGCATGTTGACTCAGAAATTGGGAAATTGGGAGCGACCTGTAGCATACCTATCGAAACAATTGGACCCTGTGGCCAAAGGATGGCCACCTTGCTTGAGAGCAGTTGCAGCTACAGCGCTACTAGTGAGTGAAGCAGACAAACTCACACTAGGACAGAACATACAAGTCACAGTGCCACATGCAGTCCTTGCTCTCATGGAACAGAAAGCAAATTATTGGCTCACCAATTCCCGAATGTTGAAGTACCAGAGCATGTTATGTGAAAACCCACAGATACAACTTGAAGTGAGCCATGCCTTGAACCCAGCTACCTTGATACCCATCAGTGAAGAACTCCCAGAACATGACTGTATCGAAGTCATGGAAACTGTGTTCTCCAGTCGACCCGACTTGACAGATGTGCCCATAGACAATCCTGACCAGATCTATTACGTTGATGGGAGCAGTCTCATCCTCGATGGATGACGCTGTGCCGGATATGCAGTCGTCACTCAACACGAAGTAGTTGAATCATCAGCTCTAGCCTCAGGCACATCAGCCCAGAAAGCCGAATTGATAGCACTCACCAGAGCATTATTGTTAGGAGAAAAACTTGTGCTGAATGTATATACAGATTCCAAATATGCCTTCACTACCTTGCATGCCCATGGAGCTCTCTATAAAGAAAGAGGACTCATCACATCCGGAGGAAAATCAGTCAAGTATGGTCCCGAGATATTGATGTTACTTGATGCAGTTTGGGCCCCAACACGTGTAGCTGTCATGCATTGTAGAGGACATCAAGCAGGAAAAGGAGAAGTTGCCCGAGGAAATAGATTTGCAGATGCCTCAGCACGACAAGCAGCTATGACAGGACAGATTGCCCCACAAGCTATGCCAATGCAAGCAGCATTGTTTCCAGTACCTCTGAATTTATGGACACCACGATATACCACCAAAGAATTGAATTACTACTGTAACAGAGAAGATGGAATATTGAAAGATGGATGGATTGAGCTGCCACCAGAAGAGGGCAGTCAACCCCCTGGACGAATAGTAATTCCTGAACTGTTAGGACCATCGTTTGTCAAAGCTTTCCACGAAGCCACCCACTATGGGAAGAGTGCTATGGAAAAAGCACTCAGACCACATTTCTACATCCCTTTGTTGACAACCATATCAGCCTCAGTAGCACGTCAATGTTTAACCTGTGCCAAAAATAATGCCAAGCAAGGCCTTATAACGGCACCCCGAGTTCAGTCAGGAGGTGTCACCCCCATGCACAACCTCCAAGTTGATTTTACCGAAATGCCAAGAGCCAATGGATACCATTACTTATTAGTATTAGTTTGTACTTTCTCTGGGTGGGTAGAAGCATTCCCAACCAGAACTGAGAAAGCCCGAGAAGTTACCAAAGTCTTAATGAGAGAGATTGTTCCTAGATTCGGAATTCCAGCAGTAATAGGGTCAGACAATGGACCCTCATTTGTCTCCCAAGTTACTCAGCAGTTAGCAAAAGCTTTGCAGATACAATGGAAACTCCACACTGCATACAGACCCCAGAGTTCAGGGAAAGTTGAGCGAATGAATCGTACCTTGAAAGCCCAAATGTCCAAGCTTTGTCAGGAGACACACTTGAAGTGGCCCCAAGTACTCCCAATAGCTTTACTCAGAATACGCTCAGCTCCTGTAAAGTCAACAGGATTTTCCCCTTTTGAAGTTCTGTATGGTAAACCCCCACCAATAGTGCAGGGAGTCAAAGGAAGTTTAGCCCAGATTGGTTCAGAAGTAACCAGACAAGAACTCCTAGCTCTTAGTTTTGTTCTGCAGACTCTCCATACGTGGATCCAAGACCAGTTGCCTATCAACTTGACGGAACCCTTGCATCCCTATCAGCCTGGTACTTCGGTGTGGATCAAAGATTGGAAGAAGACACCGTTGGAACCCCATTGGAAGGGACCGTACACCGTCATCCTGTCTACCCCAACTGCAGTAAAGGTAGCCGAGATCGACGCCTGGATCCACCACAGCAGAGTCAAGCCCGCCGCTGATCCTGAACCAGAGCAGTGGACAGCAGAACAGCATCTTGATGCACCCTTGCGAGTTACTCTGAGACGGCAACCAGCAGCTTAGACACTTCATCACAAGTGCTTGCAGTAGCCAAGTCTTTCGAAGAGGATTGCTGTTTTCCATGCAGCAACAGTTTTGTTTCAACGAACCCAATTTGTGTGTGATTTGACACACTACTTTGAGACTACATTGACTAAGCCAGACTTCACAAGCCAACTGAAATTGCTAATAAGTTGGTTAATGTGTACTGGACAACTTGAGGATCTTCAATCAACACTCAGCACCCGTTAAATTGCTTCATTAGCAAACGGGACGAAGAATAAAAGACCGTCGTGATCAAGATCAGCAAGCTGAGGATTCAGAAGAACTCCAATCAACATCAACATGCATCTCTACTTTTGCTTTGCCTTGGTTGCCTTCTTTGGAGGTTTTGAACTGACTTATGCTCTACCTCCATGCACTGCTTGCATTACTTCTACTAGAACTGGACTGAAAGTAACTCAGACTTTGCTTTATCATTCTTACTATACCTGCAAGGGAACAGTGACTCGGTGTATCTATAACACCACTGAACTAAATGTTTGCACTCATGGCAAAATCAAAGCATGCTATAATCCGCATCAGAATCCATCCTATTACACGATGGAAATACGATGGAAGGATGCAGATGGACCTATACTAGCTGCTACACCACCACTTAAGGACATTACTAAACCTGCTATTTTGAATTTTGATGCATGTAATGCTATTAATAGAGATAGTTATTCCACCTGTGGTACATGGGAGAAAGCGTATCGAAATGACCATAAGTACATGTGTCCAGAAGGTGCCACAGGATGGAGAAAGTGTACAGGTAAAAAGGAACCAGGCTATAGTACTGCCCCAGCAGCAGACTACTATTGCCCATATTGGGAATGTGTTTTTTATGCTACTTGGAATACTGGTTTAACTGATGAGAAAATAGATAAACGAATGGCTACTTTAACCAAGCCAACCACAAATGATAAATGTCAGAAAGATGCTTGCAACCCCTTACACTTACGTATACACAATCCCTATGCTTGGAAACAAGGATACAAGTTTGGTTTACATATTGCTGGAGGGGCAATAGATCCAGGGACCATTGTGTATATCAGATTGAATACCCAAGCCCACAAGTCATCTAAATATCATATTCATAATACCTTTTATGAAGCTATGCATGTAAATAAGTTTGAGATCCCTCATCCTTCACAGAATTTATTTTTAGAATTAGCCGGAGCAGTAGTATCTAGTCTTAAGATCTCAGATTGCTATTTCTGTGGCGGAACCCAAATGGGAGACCAGTGGCCATGGGAAGCCCAAGAATTGAATTATTCTATGACTTACAATCAGACTGAATTACACAAGACTACCAGTGAATGGGTGTTAGCGCACTCAATCGTTGGACGTCTTTGCTATGCCAGAACTGGACCCCAGTTCACCCAGAAGGTAGGACAGCTGGTCTGTCTTAGCCAGAAGTACTATAATGCCACGACCAAAAAGACAGCATGGTGGTCAGGGATCAGACACCCTGAACCTCCTAACCCATTAGCCAGATTTCCTGAACTTGCTGGTTTATGGACTAATCTTGCCAAAGTCCAAGCCTGGCAAGCCCCACCTGGCCTATATTGGATCTGTGGAAACCGAGCATATGCACAACTCCCGCCACATTGGGGAGGAGCATGTGTCTTAGGAACCATCAGACCTTCTTTCTTCCTGTTAAACACTGAACATGGAGAACAATTAGGATACCCAGTATACACTACCCACCGACACAAGAGAGCACTAAGACAGAAAAGAGAAGCTTTACAGATAGGCAAGTGGGAGAAGTGGCAAGGTGATGATTGGCCACCAGAAAGAATCATTGAGTATTATGGACCTGCCACTTGGAATGATGATGGTATGTATGGTTATCGTACCCCAATTTATATGATTAATCGTATTATTCGCTTACAAGCAGTAGTTGAAATAATAACCAATGAAACCAGTCATGCTCTTACGCTCTTAGCTAGACAAAGTACTCAGATGCGCACTGCTATATACCAGAACCGCTTAGCACTTGATTATTTGTTAGCAGCTGAAGGAGGAGTATGTGGTAAACTGAATTTAACTAATTGCTGTTTGAAAATAGATGATAAGGGTCAAGTAGTTGAAGAAATTGCTAAAGATATGCAAAGACATGCTTATGTGCCAGTACAGACTTGGCACTCATTGAAATTTCCTAACTGGTTTGCTAACCTCTTTTCATGGGTGGGAGGATTTAAGACTTTCATTGTTCTAGTACTAATCCTTGTTGCTGTCATCTTTTTATTACCATGTTTAATCCCATGTTGTATGCGTTCCATTCATAACACTATTGATAGTACAGTAGAGCGGAAGACCGCCACTAAAATAATGGCTTTATACAAAGCCAGTCCTAGTCGAAATCCTTCAATCATGATGTGATTCTTATAAAGGTGATTTAACTCTCACACCTTATTAAGTAATAGGGTGAGATTAATCAAAGGGGGGAATGTGGCAGGTGCAGGCCTGTGACCCACGGTGTCTGACATAAGCAGGCCAGCATGGCTAGCTTGACCTGTAAGTGAAGCCTGTGGAGAGGCCCATAGGATTGCACATCCCCCAATATGCTGCTATTGTAAGATAGAACTCAGTAAAAGTATTGAATTAGCTTAGGTAAGCAGAACTGAGAGATGGAAAAATACAGAAAAACATGTTTAAAAGTTACTGATAAGAAAAAGTACATCTGCAAGGAATATAATTGGGAGTGCTGACAGATGAGTTGCAGAGCCCTGCTCCTCTGCATGCACAAATTGGCTCTATGGCCTTGAGAGTGTGAAAGTAACAAGTTGATGAACTGACCATTGTAATTGGGACTAGAAGGGGGGTATGCAGGTGTCATGCCCACTGAAGGGACATAATTGGATAAACTTATCAGTACCGGGACCAATGGAAGGGGTATGGGAGGTACGGGAGGTTACCGGGACCAATGAAATGTTTTTCTATACCTAGAATGGAACAGAAGTCTATAAAAGTTGTTGTAATGCTTGAAAACTTTGCTCAGCCATTTTGAAATTGACTGGTTCGAGACTTGTGCACAAATAAATGATTTGGACCTTCTGAACAGACTCCTGGTATCATTGGTTTGTCTGCGCTTTGCTGCTACAGAACAATGAGCTAGCTAAACTATGAACAAAAATCTGTAAAAGGTTCAAGCAGCTGGCACAAGTTCTATACAATTTAAATCCATTACCTATTGGGACAGCAAAGCCACTATCTGTATTTTGCACTGCAGGATTATTTACAATAGCCATTTTTCATGTTCTTACAATGTACACATCTGCATAAGAAATAAAATTCCTCTTTCAGCACAAAGTACAAGCAGCAAATCATCACCAGGATGAATTGCTTGCCAGGTTTACATGCCAGGGATGCTTCAGAAAGACAGCTTATACTCATGGGCATAGTCTTGGGGGGGAAGAGAAGGGACAGGGCCACCCAAATGTGCTGGCTCTCTGCCGACTCGGCGACAGCCTGCCCTCCCCCCACCTGCGCCGCTGTTGTTGCATTTTCTGTGCCTGCAGCAGTGGCGGACTGGCCTCCTATTTTTGAAAAAACAAACACACACAGGTGTAAGCACTTACTTGCTAGGAAGGCTAGTCTGGTCTCGCCCCTCTGACGCATGCTTCATCTCGGAGGGGTAGGCACTAGACCAGCCTTCCTAGGAAAGAAGTGCTGACACTTGCGATTTTGATTTTTTTTTTAAAATCTGAGGCCAGTCCGCCATTGCCACTGCTGATACAGAAAAAGCAGGGCAGCAGCAGAGGTGCAGTTGGGGAGAGGAAAGGGAGTGTATGGGAGGCTGGAAGGGGAATGCTGGGAAGATGGACATGAAGGGAGGGGGGTAGTGGAATGGATGGAAAAGAAATATTGGGCAAATGGACACAAGGGGGGACAGCCTCTGCTCGATGGGCCTTCCTAAGGCAATCATGAAGCATGAGTTAAGGTGCTTTTTCAAGAAGTGGCTGCCACAAGAGCTACAGTTAAAGAGCACAGCAGGTAATGTTTATATTGAGCAAAGACAAGGCTTGGCCAGAGACAAAAATATGCAGCCACGGGTTGTGATATTGCAACTGCCCAACTATATGCAGAAGCACATTTTACAAGCCATTCATAAAGGGAAAAGCCGAAGAATAAAGGTTACTTGGTGAAGGTTTCCACACATCAGGAATTCTTTATGCTCTAATTTATCTGACCTGAAAATCTTAAGTGGATAGTGACTCAGCTGTCTGGGGTGGCTAAAGTGGAGCAAGGCTGGGGCAGAGCTAGGACTGAGAGATACTGGTGTGAGAAGAGGCGCACAGAACCCTTATAGTGTGACATCATCAAAACCTCATCCATCTGCTGGTGACAGGCCATACATAACCCATGCGCCTGGACTGGAGGGATAAGGACAACAACTTCATCAGCAGTAAAGAGACAATTGGGGCACTTTTGAACACAGCAGAGAAGAACTCCTTAACTTTGTGGGTCTGGTGTAACTGGATCAGCTGCCTCCCCCCCAGCACCTCTTACAGATGGGTAATACCCTGCAGGAAATCATGTGGCAAAAAAAAAAATAAAAACAGTATCTGCAGTATTCTGGGAATATATGAAGGTATTTTAATACTTGGCTACCAGTCAGCCCTAAGCCCACGTGTCCAGCATCTTCCTGATGGTCATGTGAACAGTGGCATTCAGTAGTATTTTAACAAAAGCCCTGTAGTTACCAGCAACCAGAAAATTATTTGTCTATCCATTTTTATCGGAAGGTTGCCAAATGACCACCAGGATTCAGATACACTGGCCTTTCACTGGACAACAAATTTGTTCAAATATTTTGCCTCCTGAAAAACGTTTGGTGATTATGAAAGGCAGCTTCAAACGTAACACAATTTCAGATTGACTGTATCATGTAGGAATTTGGAGAAATATGAAATTAAATTTTGACTGAATTTAGCATGTTTAATCGCACAATGATGCTGACATATTGCACTAGTTCACCTGAGCTAAAAATGTTTTACTCCTAATTTTCGTTTGTACTCAGCATCTGAGCTTATGGAGCGGCCAGTTCTTTTTAATGTAATGAGACTCTCTAGCATGGCAGTCCCATTTGCAAATTAAACAACAGTAAGTGGTATACCCAAGCTGCCTTCCTAGTAGCAGTACCACTACACTTAGATCACCACAGATTTTCCAGTTGTAGTTATTGTACTGTATGTGTTTCAACAACATTTTCATGTTTTCGTAGGTTTTTTTCATGTGTGCTGGGATAGGCAATAGATAGTGAAGGGTGGACATTGCTACTGTGTACCAAGACAGCTTTCAGGCTTAACAGTGATGAACTGATAAAAAGGCGCCATTGTTGTGGGTCATGCTCACAACTGAAAGCAGTGAACAATCCATCACTGTCAGTACAGAAACAGAGGTTGTCAACCTGCACAAAGAAATGTTTCATATATTCTTGGTGGGTCCGAAAGACAGAAATTTTCATACCTGGCAACAGCAAATCCCATCCTTACAATCTTGAACCACGTAGTTAAGCTTTTGTTTTTGACAAACATAAGTCCCTCAATAGGTCTTTCAATTCTGACTGTGTTATCAGATGAGGCATTCCAGACAAACAATTCAAAATCTGGATCCATGTCATTTTCCACATCTGGCCCGTGTATTGAGGCATATTCTAGGCTCCAGGTTTCTGGTGACTTCGGTACTGGCATATTGTTGTCATGCGGCACTGGTCTCATGGCTGAAGGCAGACTAGCGTATTCAATAGATTTCTTATTTTTAGCAGAGAAGCCGGATGCATTGGTCAGAAAGAAGTAACAGTGGCCCTTAGGCGTGTGTCCGTGGCGGGTGAGTAAAACCTATTGTATAACTGTGTACTTAACTGTCATGCTGCTATATCATGGTTGTAATCTGTTGTTCTCCTTTCTTCTTGTCTCTTCTATCCTTTTATCTACTACTATACTCTGTCCTATCTCATATATGGCATTCTTTTCGTATTTTCTGTAATATTTATATTGTATTGTAAACCGCTCTGATGCTTTGGCCTGAGCGGTATATCAAATGATTAAACAAACAGTCCGTCACGTCATCTTTCTGTTCTTGCTATATCATCAGGACTGCAAATGGCACTGATTTCCGAGTACCTCTGAGCCAACCTCTGAAATGGACAGCACATATTGCACAGCAAATGTGAAGAGCCCAGAATTTGTCTTGATTAAGAGTAGTTACTCACCTGTAACAGGTGTTCTCCAAGAGCAGCAGGAATCAGTCCTCACATATGGGTGACGGCGCCGACGGAGCCCCCATGCGGAGCATTTCCCCAGCTTTCAAAGAAAGCCTTTGGGAATGCAGCGCACATGCGCGGTCCACTTCCCGCTCAAGGGTGCCATCTTGCTCAGTCTGATGACATAGCTAAAAGACAGCAAAAAAACAAAATGAGGTATATGACTGCAACTCCAGGGGAGGAGGGAGGGTCATGAGGACTGATTCCTGCTGCTCCTGGAGAACACCTGTTACAGGTGAGTAACTACTCTTTCTCCAGGATCAAGCAGGAAGTCAGTCCTCACATATGGGACTCCCCAGCTCTAGGCTACCGAGAACCCCAAGCTGAAAAATGGCTTCCTCTCAAGAGCCTCAGCATTCGTGAGAAGAATATCCTCTGAGAACGCCCCCATATGGTAGCCCAACACAAGGGCTGGAGGGTAGGAGTTGCCTAAACCTCAAAGAGATTACGGAGTACTGCCTGTCCGAAAGCACTGTCCCTTCGGGACTCTCTCTCGAGGCAGTAGTGGGCTGCAAAAGTCTGGCTTGAAGACCATGTAGCGGTCTGGCAGATGTCTGCCAATGGAACAGAGAGGCGATGAGCTACTGACGCGGCTTTCGCCCTGACACAATGGGCTGTGACTCGACCCTGCAAGGGGAGGTCAGCTGCCTTCTACGCCCAGGCGATACAATCCGCTACCCAAGTGGACAACGTCCGCTTGGAGACAGGTAACTCCAGTTTATTAGGGTCAAAGGAGACCAAGAGCTGAGTAGCCCTTCGATGCCCCCGCGTACGTTCTATGTAAAAAGACAACGCCCTCTTACAGTCCAGGGTATGCAACACTGTTTCAGCCCGGCTGGTATACGGCCTGGGAAAGAAGGTCGGAAAACCACCTCTTGGTTGAGGTGGAAAGAGGAGACCACTTTTGGAAGGAACTTCGGATGGGTCCGTAGGACCACCCCGTTCCTATAGAACCGCGTGTACGGTCTATTAGAAACCAGAGCTTGTAGTTCACTCACACATCTGGCCGAAGTAAGAGCTACCAGGAAGAGCGCTTTCCAAGAAAGGAAGCGCAAATGGCAAGTAGCCATAGGCTCAAACGGTGGGCGAGTAAGTTGCTGCAAGACCACATTCAAATCCTACTCAGTCGCCAGTGGACGAACCGGAGGACTGAGAAGCAGACCTCTGAGAAATCGGGACACAAAGGGGTGAACCGACAGACTGTCCCCTCCACTGGTGAGTGGTGCGCTGATAGAGCACTGAGGTGGACCCGAACAGAGCTAGACTTAAGGCCTAGGTCAGACAGGTGAAGTAGATACTGCAGTACTACTGGCACAAGACAGGAGAAAGGATCTTCATTGCGCTGAGCACACCATATTGTGAACCTACGCCACTTGAGGGCATAGGACTTTCTGGTGGACTGCCTCCTAGAGGTCAAAACCACCTCTTCAACCTCCTTAGGTAGAAGCAAGGGAGCTAGCACTATCCTTTCAGCAGCCAGGCCACCAGATTGAGGAACCTGAGATTGGGGTGCAGAAGGAAACCCTGATCTTGAGACAGGAGATCGTGTTGCAACCCCAGAGGGAAAGGAGTTTCTACCGCCAACTGTAGCAGAAGTGGAAACCACGGTTGCCTTGGCCATCTGGGGGCTACCAGAATCACTGAGGCTTTGTCCTGGAGAATCTTGAACAGAGTTCGGACCACCAGGGGCGTGGGAGGAAACGCATACAGGAGGCCCATAGACCAAGAGATCAGGAAAGCATCTGCTGCCATTCTCAGGGGATGTGGCTGTCTGGAACAAAACCTGGGCAGCTGACGGTTCAGTGGACTTGCAAAGAGATTGATGGATGGAAGTCCCCAGCGTAGAAAGATCTGCTGGACCACCAATGGATTCAACTGCCATTTGTGGGGCTGGAGAATCCTGCTTAGCTTGTCTGCTAAGAAGTTCTCCGGACAAGGTAGATAAACTGCTTTGAGAAACATGCCTTGTTTGACTGCAAAGGAGCAAAGGGCCTGCGCCTCCTGACATAGGAGCCTGGACCCTGTGCCCCCTTGTTTGTTCACATAAAACATTGCTACCTGATTGTCTGTCTGAACTAAGACAGACTGGTGACAGAGGGCATGAGAAAAAGTCTGTAGTGCCAAGCGGATTGCTCGCAGCTCCAAAAGATTGATCTGCTGTGCGGCCTCCCGAGGAGACCAGAGGCCTTGAGTGCACGTGCCCTGGCAATGTGCACCCCAGCCCTTAAGGAAGCATCGGTCGTCAGCACCCTTGTGTGTGCTGGGGCCTGAAAAGGTACCCTTGCTGAGAAGTTTTGGGGGATGTAGCTACCACTGCAGGGAATCCAACAGTGGTTTGGACACCTTTACTCTGTCTCGGAGGTCGCCTGTGGCCTGCACCCACTGAGCTCTGAGGCACCACTAAGCAGCCCGCATGTGCATATGGGCATTCAGCGTCACATGTGCCGTGGATGCCATGTGGCCCAGGAGCCGCAGGAAGTGCCTGGCAGAGACCTGAGAATTGCTGTGGAACTGGTTGGCCAAGTCCATCAGTCTGTGGGCCCTGACCTCGGGCAAGTAAGCTCTTACCTGCAGGGTGTCTAATCTTGCCCCTATAAACTCTAGGTTCTGTGAGGGGAGCAAAGTGGACTTTGCGTAGTTTATGACGAAGCCCAGATGCTGAAGAAGAGAGACAGTGCGAAGAGTGGCCTGTTTGGCCTCCTGGAGAGACTGGCCCCTGATGAGCCAGTTGTCCAGGTATGGGAAGACAAAAATTCCCTGATCCCTGAGATAGGCCGCCACCACCACCAGGCATTTGGTGAAAACCCTGGGGGAGGAGGTTAGGCCAAAGGTAAGTACTCTGTACTGAAAATGATTTCCTCCCACCACAAATCTGAGATATTGTTGGTGGTCTGGATGGATGAGGATGTGAGTATAAACATCCTTTAGGTCTCAGGAGCATAGCAGTCTCCCCGCTGGAGGTAGGGCAGCAGTAATCCAAGGGTAAGCATATCTTGAACTTTTCCCTCTCCAGAAACTTGTTTAGGTTTTGCAAGTCTAGGATAGGCCGGAGGCCTCCTGTCCTTTTTGGTACCAGGAAGTACCTGGAGTAGAAGCCTTGCCCTTCCAGGTGGTGAGGCACCGGTTCCACCGTCTGTTCCTTTAGAAGACTTGCCAACTCCTGAAGGAGGAGGTTTCTGTGCAGAGGGAGTCTTGGAGGCTCCCCTGGAAAGTAAGAGGGGGTTAGCTGGTGGAAGTGCAGCATGTAGACCTTCTGGACTATGCTGAGGACCCAGCTGTGGAGAAGAGGCTATGCTGTGGGAGTCAAAACCCCGCTCCCTGCTGTGCAGGAGCCGGAGCTGGCGGCTTGGGGGTCTTCTGCCTATGGGGCCCTTGTCCCTGCCCCTTGGCTGGAGAGGCCTGATACTGAGGGCAGGATTTGTAGGCAGCACCCTTGCTCGGGAAAAAGGGCTTCTTTCACGAGCCCTTCTTTTTCTGAGAAGGGGCAGAAGTCTTCCTGGACAGCCTTGCCCTGGTGAGAGTCTCAGTCTCGATTTCCGCAGACTTTTCAGTCATGGGCTCACCTCGGCAGGGGACATCGACCAACTTGTCCTGTACCCATGACTCCAGGTCTTGTGACTGCAGCCAGGCCTGACGGAGTGCACCGATGACGGCTGCGGCTACTCGGGCCGAAGCCTCGAAGCCATCATAGGCTGCTCGAGAGATAAACTTCGAGCACTCTCGGAACCCTGTTGACAAAGCCTTGAACCTCTGCAAATGTTCCTTGGAGAGGCCAGCTAAGAACCCGGCAATCTCCTACCGAGGGCTTCCAGGTTCCAGGCCTCCTGACCGGGGGGCACCGAGGAGTGGGGTGCATCTTCTGACTCTTCAGGCGGTGCATGGCCGATTCCACAACCATGGAGTTGTGCGGAGGCTGCACCCTCTGGAACCCAGGGCTCTTACAGACTCGATAAATGGAATCGACCCATTTGCTCAGAACCGGCGCCGAGGCTGGTGCCTCCCACATACGGAAGAGCAGCCATTCCAGCATTGGAGGAACTGGTACAGTAAAGGTTTCCTTCGGAGGCCATGTCCCTCACAAAGTCCGAGAACCGGGTATCCTCCGGGGGGGAGGGTGGGGGGAACCGTCTCCGAAGCTCGGACTCCAGTGAGTCCGAAGGGACGCACCGGGGACTCCTCATCCTCTGTCTCCCACACCGAATCCTCCTCTGAGGAATCGAGTGGCTCCGGCCGTGTAGGCATCAGTGCCACCCGCCCCGACGCCAAGGTTATTGGCATCGATGACCTCGGCCCTGCATGGGAGGTGGAGGACCCTGACCAAGGATTGACTCGGTCTCTGGGGTCGACTTGGACGTCGAGGTCCCGGTAGTCGGGGCAGATGCACTGGTGAGACCGGGGATCAGCACCCACTGCTGTTCCATGAAGGCAGCCAAGCTGCTCTCCAAGGCCGTCAACCTGAGTCCAAGCTCAGGAGACTCAGCAGCCCCTGACTTGGGCCCCGACGGCGTCGGGCCTGACATCGGCTCCCCCGGAGGAGAGTCCACGAGGACAACTGCACTTACGTGACTCGGGGACTCCAGCTCCAAACGAGGTAACCTGGGCGGCCTGTCCAACTCTGAGAGCCCGGAGCAGCGGTCAGGGCTATGCAACCTGGCCCTCGAGGATCCAGGAGCCTCCACCGACGCTGCCCTCGCGAGCTTCTTCCTTCTGTGCTCCCGGGTGGGAGATTCCCTCTCAGAGGACCCCCGACGGCGTTCGGGGTCAGACTCCCGAGATGTTGAGGCCTCTGACGAAGTCTGGGCCCGGCCGGACACGGAGTCAGAGAAAATTATCTCACGTTGATGCTGACGGCTCTGAAGCGCCTTCGACGACATTTTGCCGCACGGGCCACAGGCCAGCGGGTCATGGTCGGGCCTGAGGCAACGGAGGCAGCAGTCATGTGTGTCAGTGAGAGACATAAGTTTCTTACACCGATCACACTTTTTGAACCCGCTGGCAGTCATTGGGGGAAAAAGGGCCCCTGCAAGGACAAATAACAGATATTACACCCACTTGTAAATAACTATGATTTAAATCTAAAGAGCTTACAAACCTGTAATTGTACATAGTTCTTAACCTTGTTCTTGTTCTGTTATGTATTTAACCATTACATTGTTCTGTTACGTATTTAACCATTACATTGTTCTGTTACGTATTTAACTATTACTTTGTTTACTGTCAAAAATTGTTCCATGTAAAACAAGCCCTTGCTTTGTTGACTGTTGTTCAATTGTAAACCGCATCTGAACTCTGGAAGATGCGGGATATAAATGATTGTTAAATAAATAAATAAAATAAAAAGACCGGGCTGCCAGTGAAAACACAAAAAGAGCGTGAACGCTAGTCACGAAGGACAAAAACCTAAAATCAAAACTCCGGACTCGATACCGGTGTACCGAGCCCAGGCGGGAAAGGGAACCGGTGTCGAATCGGAACAGAAAAAGCTAAAATAGCCGAAAAAAATCTACTTTTCCTGGGTGACATGAACTCACGTCCGTTGAGCTCTGTGGAAAAAGAAAGACTGAGCAAGATGGCACTCTTGGGCGGGAAGGGGACCTCGCATGCGCGCTGCATTCTCAAATGCTTTCTTTGAAAGCTGGGGAAATGCTCTGCACGGGGGCTCCGTCGGCGCCGACGTCACCCATATGTGAGGACTGACTTCCTGCTTGGTCCTGGAGAATGAACTTTACAACCGAAGTACAGCTTATACGCTTTCTGAATAAGTGCAGTCATGCTGCGTCTTTGAGGCTAAGTGTATACTCGCCACAAATGCAACAGAATGTACAGTATCGTGGCTGTTGCAACATGGACGAGACATTTCTGCTGTAACAAATTGTCGTTTAGACAAGCAGCTTACATGTAAATGCTATTGTTAAGCACACAAACTGATATCAACGTCATGCATAGCATCTGTGAATGAAAGCTGCTTTTATAGCCTGGACTGCCAGCATCCATCCTAAGAATGCCCACGCGTTGCTGAGCAGTAGCATTTCCATTATACGTTGTGAGCCTGCACTGAGTGCATGCCCAGGCATGCCTGGACAAAATAAAACGGCTTACTTTCTAGGCCACATATGAGTAGACTTAAAATATGTGAGGAAATCACAAAAATAGGCAATTGCAAAAAAACCGGTGCATGATAAAGTTTCAAGGTGATTTTCGTGATCAGCAATCCAAAATCCATAAGATACACCCAAAAGTGTGGGTGTAATGTGGTCATAAATAAATAAATAAAAAGTGTTCAGGAAGCAAAATCTTCGTTATCCAATTCAACAATAATATATATTCTAAACATATGTATCTTATCTGTATAAGCTGTCACTAATGGTTAGAGCAGGAGGCTGAGAACCAGGGAAGCCAATGTTCAAATCCTAGTACTGTTCCTTATGATCCTGGACAAGTCACTTAACTCTCCATTGCCTCAGGTCCAGACACTTGCAATATCACGACTTGACTACTGTAACATCATTCTAGCTGGCCTTCCTCAATATCAACTCGCCAGTCTCCAACTCATTCAGAACACTACTGCCTGTCTGATTACTTGCACCTCCAGCTATGACCAAATTACACCCACACTCAAATTACACTGGCTCCCTATTCAGACCCATATTCAGAAAGTCATTTACACCGGTTCCCCTCCCCCCCCCTGTATCTTGCCAATTTTGTCCATCTCCACAGCTCTCACTGCACCCTCTGTTTCTTCCATGTCAATAGGTTATACCTCCCCTCTGCTTCACAGGCACATCTACAATCCACTCGTAACTCAGCATTCTTTTCCCTAGGACCTTCATTTGGGAACATTCTCTCCTCTGCCCTCCATCTTGAACTCTCCTATTACAAATTCAAAGCCTTACTAAAGACCCACTTGTTCTCCCTTGCTTTTAACGTCCCACCACCCATTGTGTAATTCTTCTCCCTCCTTCTTTCTAGATATTTCTACCCCTCACTCATGTTCCTCTTGTTGCTTGTCTCCCCTCCTGTCCTATCATACTTTGGTGTTTCTTTCCTGTTTACTGGCGGCTTATTTGTTTATTGTAAACTTCTTTACTGCTTATGTAACAAGCAGTATATCAAAAATGCCGATAAAGATAAAACATAGAAACATGATGGCAGAAAAAGACCACATGGCCTATCTAGCCAGCCCTTTCATATCAATCACTACAAGTTTTTAAGACTCTACTCCAGTCCCAGGACCCCTCAGGAGGGGGTAGCAACTTCGCAATTGACAATTTGTACCTGTCTCCTCTTCCCCGCAAACATGATTCACTGCTGCTGGTGGTGGTACGCAGCCCCCAGCATTGAAGATGATCATCATGGACCATGTGTGTGGACATGTCTGCCACATGCAGCTGAAGGCTTTGCGCACCCACAGAGAAGTTCTTCACACACACCAAACATGCAGCAGTGCAACAGTTGAGACCAGAAAGGGGACTGGAAGTGAAGGCCCAGCTGCTGCCCTCTACAAATTAAAGGTTTAGATTGTAAGCCCTCTGGGGGCAGGAAAGTAGAGTATCTGAATGTAACTCACTTTGAGCTGCTACTACTGAGAAAGGCATCTGCTAAATCCAAATTCCAGTACCAGGCATGTTATGAATATAAAACCCTACAAAAATCATTCGGGACCTACAGAACAATTCTGCCATACCGCAACAGCATTAACTTCCAAATGTTGCACAACAAGGACTCTACCATACATAGGAAAAGACAGCACTGTACACACTGCAGTAGCCACTAGAACATCAGCACATCTACCGGGAACAGTAAAAAGCCTGATTAGTACAGCTCAATCTTACACTGACATTCAGAGCCAACTAGGGTTGCCAACTGGCCGGTTTTCAGCCGGCCTGGCCGTTTTTTCCATGGCCAGGCCGGCTGCCGGCGCAGAGGCAAAACCAGCCCTTGAAAAGCCGGTTTTTTTGCTCTGGCTGCAAGATCGGGAGCGGCCAGAGCAAAAAAACCTGCTTTTCTCCCAACCCAGAGGGCTTCAGAGGGAGCCGGGGAAGTCAGCGCGAGGCCCCGGCTCCCTCTGTACAGCCGCCAGCGTGAAGAGCCTTTACCTTCACGCTGGCGGCAGTTCCTGTGAAGACGCGATTGGTGGGAAAGGTTAAAGGCAATGCCCTTTAACCTTTCCCAGCATTCGCGGCTTCACAGGAACAGCCGCCAGCGTGAAGGAAAAGGCTCTTCACGCTGGCAACTGTTCAGAGGGAGCCGGGGCCTCGCGCGGGCTTCCCCGGCTCCCTCTAAAGCCTCAGACAGCCGCGGTTTTGGGGGGGGAGGCCAAGGACTGCCTGGGCTGTGATGGGGGAGGGGGCCTGGACTGGAAAAGGGCTAGGGGGGGGGTCTTTGACTGGAAATGGGTGGTGAGGGGGGGGGGGACCTGGACGGGACAGGGGGTATGGAGGGGGGGGGGGACTTGGACTGGAAAGAAATGGGCTGTGATGGGAGGGGACCTGGACTGTAAAAGGGCTATGGGCCGGGGACATCAACAAGAAATGGGTTTTGATGGGGAGGGGGACCTGAACTGGAAAAGGGCTAGGGGGGGGGGGACATGGACTGGAAATGGGGTGTGATGGGGAGGGGGACCTGGACTGGAAAAGGGCTAGGGGGGGGGGGAACTTGGACTGGAAGAGGGCTATGGGGGGGGGACTTGGACTGGAAATGGGCTATGGCGGAGGGAGGGGGAACTTGGACTGGAAATAGGCTGTGATTAGGGGGACTTGGACTGGAAATGGGTTGTGAAGGGGGGGGGACCTGGACTGGAAAAGGGCTATGTGGGGGGGGGGGACATGGACTGGAAATGGGTTTTGATGGGGAGGGGGACCTGGACTGGAAAAGGGCTATGGGAGGGGGGGGAAACTTGGACTGGAAATGGGCTATGGTGGAGGGAGGGGGAACTTGGACTGGAAATAGGCTGTGATTAGGGGGGCTAGGACTGCAAATGGACTGTGATGGTGGGGGGGGGGGTAGGACTGCAAATGGGCTGTGATGGTGCGGGGGGACTCCGACTGCAAATGGGATGTGATGGGGGGGGGGCCTAGGACTGGAAATAGGCTGTGATGGGGGACTTGGACTGGAAATGGGCTGTGATTGGGGGGGGGGCTAGGACTGGAAATGGTCTGTGATGTGAGGGCTAGCACTGGAAATGGGCTGATGAAGAGCTGGAATAGGACTGGAAATGGGCTGATGTGGGGCATGGGAGAATGGGATTAGAAGGGAGTGGATGCTGGGTGGGTCTAGAACTATAAGGGAACTGATTTTGGGGGAGGACTAGAATAGATGGGGAATGAGTGGAGAGGGGAAAAATATTTTGTGTGGAAGAAAAGTCTATGATGGGCTGGGTATTGGGAGAGTGAGGGGCTTGAGAATGGAAGGGTGAAATTTAAATGGATGATAAAGGAATAAGGAAAGAATTGGGGGAAAGAGCAAAAGGGAAACAATCAGTATGTTAAAGCAGAAATAGAGAGAGAATGGAAAACATCTAAAAGAGAAGAAAGGACAAATGGATAGCTAGCAGAAGACACGAAGAAACCAGAAGAAAGTGACTGGAGCAATTGCAACTGAAAAATAAAACGCCCAAACAGAAGGTAGAAAAATACTTTTTATTTTGAATTTATTAGCTGGAATATGTTTGGTCTGGGAAGTGTGTATTGATAACATCTTTGCGTTTTTGTTTAGTGCAAGAGGAAATGACTTTATAGTTTTATTTCTCCAGTGTTGTACATTTCATGTTTGGATTTTGGGGTTCCCAGTTTAATTATTATCTGACCAAGGAAGTTAGCCTACACGTATCCTCGGTAATTTTTGTGGGTGGGGCTGGGGGCGGGGCAGGGGTGGGACTAGGGGCGGAGAATGGGTGGAGCATGGCGAGCCACAGGTGTCGGGTTTTTCTCGGTGAAAAAGTTGGTAACCCTAGAGCCAACAGCATACCTGGTCTCACTCATGTACAACAAAATAAGTAACCCCAAACCAAAAAGAGAAATAAGTAAACAAAAATGAAACTGAAACTGCATGAAGCCAGACTGCATGTAGTACAGCACCAGAAAATAGAAAAGTGATGCATTTCCCCCTGCACTGTTCAAAATATAGAGACTGCAGATGTAACTTTCAAAAACTAACATATTCCAAATACTACATTAAAAATAATTTTTTCCTGAACATTTAGTTTTCCCACTTATGTTGTCTCAGTCTCTGGTTTTTGCTCTTCTATTTCTTCTCTTATGGTGGCACAAATGTGAAGAGAATAAACACACTGGCACAGGCAGGTGGATGCAGGCAGCTGTGTCTTAATTTGAGACAAGAGGTGACCTTTAAGCAGACGCAGCATAAGCTCTATTCAAGCAGAACAACAGAATTAAGCAAACATGAAGTCTTAGTTTTCCTAGACTCAACAGCTGGGACTTTCGGACTAGAAAGAGGCAATGTAGTGGTGACTGGTGGTTGTGCATATGGTCAGTGCCCACAGCATACCATATTTATTTATTTGTTGTGTTTTTCTATACCGCCCCTTCCAGAGATCAGGGGCGGTTTACATAAAACTTAACATGTTACAAAGACTATTTGTAGCTTTACATTATAACATTTAACCTTGAACATTATAACTTTATATATTATAACATTTGGCCATGCACGTTATAACTTTATACAATATACATTTGGCCTCGCACAATATAACTTTATACATTATAACATTTGAACTTTTTTCCTTGTAACTTTATACATTATAACATTTGAGCTTTTTCTTGTGAGTTTCTGCATTTTGACATTTGACTTCTTTCCTTCTAGCTTTATACGTTAGCACAGTGTGGTCTTTTTTTCAGTATAACATCTGTGCTATATGCAGTCTTTATTCCGGTTGGGGTTATGTGGGTGCATGGTTTGTCTGTGGGTTTGGGTAGGGTTGGGTTGTGTTTTGTGTTCTGTAATGTTCTAGAAATAGGTATGTTTTTAGGGCTTTTTTGAATTGTTGTAGGTCTTTAGTTGTGCGTATTGATAGGGGTAGGGTGTTCCATAGTGAAGGTGCTGTGTATGTGAAGGCCCTTGAGCTTGTGACCTGCTTTGTTTTCCTGATTGTGTTGGGGGTTACAAGTGAGTGGACAGTCTAGTACAAGTGTGCAGAAGGCACATCACTGACAAGCAGGCTGCTTATCTTAGTTGCCTCTCTCAAGTCAGCTCCAACTGTGCATGCAAGATGAAATTTGAAGACAGTTGTAGACTGAGTCCTGTCCTGGAACTTACTTCCATGAACCTACCGACACAGGATGATAATGTCAACACACATACAAAGCTCAGCTGGGCTTTCGGGGGTAGCAGATAGCAGCTGGGCCTTCACTTCCAGTTCTTCTCTGGCCTCAGCTGTTGCACTGCTGCGTGTTTAATGTGTGTGAAGGACTTCTCTGTGGTTGTGCAAAGCCTTCAGTTGCACATGGCAGACATGTCCACATACATGATCCATGTTGATCATCTTCAATGCTGGGGGCTGCATACCACCAGCAGCAGCAGTGAATCGTTTTTGTGGGGAAGAAGAGATGGGTACAAATCGTCAATTGCGATGCTGCTACCCCCCCTCCTGAGGGGTCCTGGGGTTGGAGTAGAGTCATAAAGCCATCTGTGCTTGCTATATAATTGTGAATGCTCACCAGCACAGCACCAGTAGAATCACACTCAGAAGGGGGGGGGGGGGGAAGAGAGGGAGCGGCGGATTCTACAGCTGATTCTGTGTCTCTGCTGCATTGTCCATGCTCTGCAACATGGTCCTATCTGCACACACTAGTCCAGCATATAACTGCTGTGCTGCCTTAAAGAAGCCCTAGCCAGTCATCTTCATACATGCGGTGCAAGCACTCTGCCTCTGCTCCACCTATGATGCATAGAAGCTCAAATAGTGGCATGGCAAAAGCATAGCCTCAAGCCCGGATGCCAGACCCGCATGCTACTTTGAGCCTTCCTTGTGTTTCACCCATGCACAGAAGGCAGGAGCCCGAGGCCAAGCCCAATGGGCAAGTCCTTAGCCTGGATCCACATGCAGCAAGTCTGGCTGCTCCATTGCTGTGAGTCTGTCTGACAGTACAACGATTAGTGCCTGGAGTTAAGGGGGGGGGGTCGTCTCAGGGGCTGAGTGCAGCTGCAGGAGAACAACTATGGAGGAAGAGATGGTCAGGCTCAGTATGGCTGCTGGTGCTGACACTGGTGTAAATAACAGTGTATGTTCTTTTCTGCCATTTTGTGCGAGTTCTTGGGGGCGGGGAAGGCTTAGCCTCCCCAAGCCTCTTAATATGGGGTGTCAATGCTGAAGATCCAGTTTGCATTACAATACCCACTATTACTCAGTGTCTTTCATCATGGCAAGGTCCATGTGTTCTCTGATGTGCATACAGCTAAAAACTGGTTGGACAAGTTGAACTGTAGTCTAGAGCAGTCTATTCGGGGCTTTCGAAGTCTGGTTTGCCATAATCTATTTTAAGGACGTGACTGTGCTGGTGAGCACTGATAACTGATGTCCTGACTGCTTTCATCAGAGGAGCTGTTCCCTTTATTTTGTACAGATTATGGGGCAGTCCTTCGGTCTCCCATTGGACTTTACAGACAAAATCTGAAGATTCTGTGACATTATAGTTTGTTTGCACCTTGAGAGGGAGGGGAGGGGCTGGGCAATGTGGTGTGTGTGTACATATGGAATAGCAAGTGAGTAGGGTTAGAAGCATTGGAGTCCTGGAGGTTAAAGGAGGGGTCTGGCACACCCGATTGCACAAGACTGGATGTTATCCTTTTTCTAATGTGATAGGATCATTCCTGACTTGGACAACCATGGTGCTTGTGTTCTTGCATTCCGGGGGCTGCGCTGAGACTTTGGGCTTCCTTTTTTGAGTAGGGCTCTGTTCAGCTCACCTCTAGATTTGAAAACTGAGGTGGGGATAGAGAACAATGGATGTAGATGAGAATCTGAAGTGCCTAGATATCTAGACTCCTCGGTTATTGGAAATACACATGAGTGCGGTTGAGCGGCTGCACCCCCCCCCTTCCTTGTTCTTACTGTATGATGTTACGTGAGTTTTATTCTCAGACTGCCTTGCTGTTGGTAAATTAGTTTTCTCCTATATATATGAAGCCCCTTGTATCTCTACATAATGGCCCTCCCACTCTGCTTGCCCACGTTTACAAATCAAAGGCCTCCTGATGCCAGAGCACTGAAGCTTGGGTTGTGCATAGGTGAGTGTTTATGCAGCCTGAAGCACTTTCCTGTGTGATTGTTCTTATGGAAGGGTCATGGGGTGTGTGGGGGGCCATACTTCCCACAGCTGCTGTTGCCTGCTTCTTGCTTAAGTGGGTTTGTTATGGACAGTGAAGAGTGCTCCGCTCTATGTTCTAAGTTGAAACCTCTGGAAAAAGGGAGGAAATTTGGGATGGATGTATCTCAGTCTAGGGATGCAGACACGGGGTTGTGCTTCTAGCCATGCCGTGTCCCCGAATGTGGTGTGAATGCTCTAGGGTCAATACCTGATTCTGGTAATTTATGAATGATAGATGGAGTAGAGTGTTAAGATAATGGCAGGGGGGTACCAGGCGGTCACTAAGGGGGAAACAAGAGAGGAGGAGGCATCATACATAACCGATCTGTTAAGATCAGTATGACAGATTTAGGATTTGGGCAAAGGATATTTGTGTGGATATTTCTGAACATGTAGCAGATAAGAGATTGTGGTATGTAGGGGGCAATATATGACTTAGGAGGTTGGTGGATTGGGGAGCCTCAATATATATATATATATATATATATATATATATATATACACACACACACACATACATACATACACACGCACATATATATACTTACACACACACACACAACGTTCAAACATGTGTATCTGCTGGGTTGATAGGCTCCTTGTACTTTAAGTCCTGAAATGTTGCAAGGTTGCCTTCACCTGTTAAGCAGTTTAAGATTACGCAAGCATTGAAACTGCATCATGCAAATGCAGCATTTCTTCAGGAGACCTATTTTACATCTAGTGAACATGCCACGTTAAAAAGATGATGGGTGGGGGAAGCAGTGGGAGCTTCTTCGTGAACTAAGAGCAGGAGTGATTATTCTGTTTTGCAAGAATATGAGTTTTCATATCATCTACTACTACTATTTTATTTATTTATTTATTAGTTTTTATATACCGCTTTTTCCAGAGATCAAATGCAGTTTACATTGAACTTCAACCAGGACATTTACATGTAACAGTTTCAATAACTATATACAATGAACAGTGTTTAAACAATGAACTATGTCAATAACTATAACAATGAATAAGAGGACAGGAACTTAAGACATGACTTAGCCATGTTGAAACATTGTACAGAGGTTAGAGGACTAGGTCCAGACTTATGGTCTTGATGTGAGCTACTTATATTGAGTCTGTGTACTCTATGTGTGGGTGGAGATAGAATTATTTATGTTTAGGGTGAGATATGGACTTGTGCTGATGTGGACATCTTCAGTGATGATTTTAATATATCTATGATCTCCAGAAAGATAAATCTCATAGTCCTCATTAAGATACTTGTAACCCCAATAGGGGTGTGCCTTCAGTCTGTGAACATTTGGATTTGATTGATGTGTGACATGCTCGCCATCCACAGCAGCATGATTACATGCACTTGTTAAGAGCACATGCCACACAATTACAGACTGACTATCTTCTGCTCTCTCAGTTCCTTTTCCCAATATTTACTGATGCTGTCATTGGCCCTGTAGAAATAGAGGATCATGTCCTATTTTGGGTGGAGTTAGAATGTAGCAGAAGAGAAGGTGCTATGAATGGCTCTTGGAAATGCCCCTTGTCCCCGTTTGTAGATTCTGAATTTTGGCTTTACCTGCTAAGTGTGAAGAACTTCAAATGTTTAATTAGGAACATGCTAGCCAGCAGGCCCTGTTTCGGAAGAAGGCCAAAGCTGTCTTCCTGGAAGGAGGGGGGGGGCATCATCACTTACTATGTCAGATTAAAAAGGCTCTTGGCTAGGCAACTGCTGCAGCTTGAGCTTCTCTCTCCCTACACCTCCTCCTTGGGAACTCCGCTCTTCTGGCAAATCGCTTCTATATGCCCTTCTCTTCTACTGCTAACTCCAGACTTTGCTTCTTTCACCTTGCTGCTCCTTATGCCTGGACCATACTACCCGAGTCTGTACTTCAGGCGCCTTCTTTGACCCTTTTCAAATCCAGGCTGAAAACTCACCTCTTCGCTGCCGCTTTCGGATCTTGACTCACCTGATCTCCTCTGTGTTTCCTTACCATTCCCCCTAGTTGTATCCCATGTCTACAGCTACTGTGTTGTCTATCTTGACTAGACTGTAAGCTCTGATGAGCAGGAACTGCCTTTTACATGTGTCTGTGCAGCGCTGCGTATGTCTTGTAACGCTACACAAATTTTCAGTAGTAGTAGTAGAAGTACACCGAGACAGAGAAAGGTTGGCTCTGTCCTCGCAGAGGCAGTTAAAGCCCAATTAATAGCAACCCAGACAGCCCTAAATATTCTCAGAAACCAGCATGTGAAAAAGTCCCTCTTATTAAAAAATGGAAATTACACTAACCTGGTAATTGTAGTTCCTGGAGGGTCCAGTTTAGTCCTCTACAATTGGGTAGTGCCCCTCCTCCTGCAGCCGGGAGACTGGACCAATCAAATCTTCTGTAGTATATATGCAGCCGGAGCTCCCAGAAGCCCCCAGTGTACTAGTAACAAAGCATACTTAACGAAGCAACACATTAGATTAATATACAAAATGACATAATTAAAGAACAATTTGTTCCCCCCCAAGAAATATCCAACCCCCTCCCCAAACGAGGAAGTCAGAACACTGCATTGCGCCGGCACCGATGTCTCAGGAATCAAAACACCGCTCCCCACCAGAAGTTCAGGAGCTGCCTGAACCCCCGAGACAGGGAAGAGCCTCAGCAAAAAAAACGCGGCTGCAACAGAGGGACCGAACGGCAAGAGGAACCGTCTTAATATCAACCGTTCGGAAAAGCGCGCCGCACCACATTAGCAGATAGTCGGGAGGGAAGGAGGACTAAACTGGACCCTCCAGGAACTACAATTACCAGGTTAGTGTAATTTCCATTTCCTGTTCGGTAATCCAGTTTAGTCCTCTACAATTGGGATGTAACAGAGCAGTTAAGACCGGGCGGGACCTTGCCATCCGGCGCGCAGAACCGCCGAACCAAAACAGGAATCCCGAGCCGCTGACACATCTAAGCGATAGTGTCTACTGAAAGCATGCAGAGACGACCAAGTGGCCGCCCTACAGATATCTGCCGGCGGAACCAGGCTATACTCCGCCCAAGAGGTCGCCTGAGCCCTAGTGGAATGAGCCCTCAGACCCTCCGGAATAGACCGCTGTTGCAACAGATACGCGGACGCGATCGCCTCTTTGAGCCATCTCGCAATGGAGGCTTTAGCCGCCGCTTCCCCTTTACGCGTGCCCCCGAAGAGCACGAAAAGCCGGTCAGATTTCCGAAAGGACTCTGTAACCTTTAAATAACGATGGAGCGTGCGACCCACATCGAGCCGGAGAAGACCCTTGTCCGTTGACCCGACAGATTGCGAAGAAAGTACTGGAAGAAACACTGCCTGATTCATGTGAAAGGGAGACACCACCTTTGGCAGAAAGGAAGGAACCGGACGGAGAACGATCCGATCCGCGGAAAAAGACAAGAAAGGCTCTCGACAGGACAATGCCTGCAGATCCGAAATGCGCTGTGCCGAACAGATGGCTACAAGAAAAACCGCCTTCAGCGTGAGATCTTTCAGAGACGCCCTGCGCAGGGACTCAAAAGGTTCACGAACCAGGGCCCTCAGAACTAAATTCAAGTCCCAAGGAGGAACGAAAACTCTGCGGGAGGGCCGCAAATGAAAAACAGCCGTAAGAAATCGGCGGACATCCGGATGAGCCCCGAGCAGACGACCCAACACCTTGCCGCGATAACACGAGATAGCCGCCAACTGGACTTTTAGGGAACTAGCCGCAAGGCCCTTATCGAAACCATCCTGAAGAAAACTTAAAATGACGGGCACGGAAACCGCCGCCGCCCGGACTCCCCGCCGGGAGCACCAGTCTTCAAAAATTCTCCAAATCCGAAGTAAGAGAAGTGGACGTTTTCCGCGCCCGCAGAAGGGTAGAAATCACCGCTGGGGAGTAGCCCTTCCTTTTCAGCCGAGCCCTCTCAATGGCCAAACCGTAAGCGAGAATCGATCCACTTGGGGCATCCGCAAGGGACCCTGAAGAAGAAGATCCGGTAGCACGGGCAGGAGCCAAGGAACGCCGTCGCGCAGCCGGACCAGATCGGCATACCAGGGCCTCCGGGGCCAATCCGGGGCCACCAGTAACACGCGACCCCGATGGCTCTCGATACGTTGTACGACCCGGCCGATCAGAGCCCACGGAGGAAAGACATAAAGAAGACCGGACGTTGGCCACGGCTGAATGAGAGCGTCGAGCCCCTCGGACATGCGCTCCCTTCGCCTGCTGAAGAAGCGCCCTGTCTTGGCTGATTGAAAGGTCGCCATGAGATCCATGATGGGTGGACCCCACCGCCGGACGATTTGTGCGTAAACCTGTGGGTTTAGCTCCCATTCTCCGGGGTCCACCCGCACTCTGCTGAGAAAATCGGCCTGGACATTGTCTACGCCCGCAATGTGAGCCGCCGAGATTGCCGGAAGGCGAGTTTGCACCCAGTTGAACAAGGCCGCCGCTTCTGCCTCCAGGGCCACGCTGCCGGTACCCCCTTGGCGATTGATGTAAGCTACGGTGGACGCATTGTCCGACAGGACTCTCACCGGCCGTCCGAGAACCAGGGTCTCCAGGTCCACCAGGGCTAGCCGGACTGCCCGCAATTCGAGACGGTTGATCGACCAAGAGGCCTCCAGGGGAGACCATTCCCCCTGAGCAAAGCGGGACTCGCAGTGAGCCCCCCAGCCGGTTAAGCTCGCATCCGTCGTGAACGGAACCCACAGAGGAGGCTCCAAGGGAATCCCCCGCGACAGGTTCTCGGCGGAGAGCCACCACCGGAGGGATCGGCGAACCGTCTTTGGGCAAGGCAATCTCTTGTTCAACGAGTCGAACTGGTTGGACCAACGTCGCAGAAGAGCACTCTGCAGCGGACGCATGTGGAAGCGCGCCCAAGGCACCACCTCCAAAGTCGCCGCCATCGTGCCGAGGAGCCGCAGGTACCACCACGCCGACGGAGCTGGCATCCCCCGGAAGAGACGGACCAGAGCCCGCAACGCCAGCACGCGTCGCTCCGGAAGGCACACCAAGCCCCTTGCTGTGTCGAAGCAGACTCCCAGATACTCGAGATCCTGTGTCGGAGACAGACAACTCTTGCATTCGTTCACCACCCATCCGAGGGACCGAAGGAGATCCACCACCCTGCTCGTGACTTGCACACACTCCCGACTGGACTTCGCTCGAATCAACCAGTCGTCGAGATACGGATGGACCAGGATGCCCTCCTTGCGCAACGCCGCCGCGACTACAATCATTACCTTTGTGAAGGTGCGGGGAGCCGTGGCGAGTCCGAACGGCATGGCCCGGAATTGAAAATGGCCCCACGGAAGCGCAAAGCGGAGAAACCGTTGATGGGAGGGCCGGATGGGAATGTGTAAATAGGCCTCGGTAAGATCGAGGGATGTTAAAAATTCCCCTTGACGCACCGCTACGATGACTGACCGCAGGGTCTCCATGCGGAAGTGCGGTACTCTGAGAGCGCGATTCACGCCTTTGAGATCCAAGATCGGACGAAGAGAACCGCCCTTTTTGGGAACCACAAAATAGATGGAGTAGCGACCTGCGCCTCTTTCCAAAGGCGGGACCGGAACCACGGCCCCCAGAGAGAGCAGCCGATCCAGGGTCATGCGGACGTCCCGCGCCTTTTGAGCTCCCTTGCTGGGAGACAGAACAAACGAATCCAGAAGTGGGTGCGCAAACTCTAGGGCATAACCTTCTTCTATAATCTGCAGCACCCACCGATCTGACGTAATTTGGCCCCAAGAAGGAAGAAAGTCGCGCAAACGACCCCCGATGACCGGGTCTTCCTCTAGAGCCCGCCTCGTTTCATTGCGGCTTGCTATTAAAGGAAGAGGCCGAGGAAGAGGCGGCTCCGGAGAAGCCCCTTCCTGCTCCTCTGAAACCACGAAACCCTTGATGACGGGTTCCAAAACGACCGCGCTGCGAAGTCCACAGCCGGGAAGAACGAAATCTGCGAGCATCCCAAAACTGGCCGCGCGCTGAGGTGGACGACCTATTAAGCTTAGGCTTATCCTCTGGAAGCCGACCACCCTTAGACTCACCGAGATCCTTCACCAACTTATCCAGAGCCTCACCAAATAACAACCTGCCCTTAAAGGGTAGTTTACTGAGGCGAGACTTGGAAGAACCGTCGGCCGCCCAATTGCGCAACCAGATGGACCGTCGTGCCGCTACCATGGAGGCCATGCTATTAGCTAGGGAGCGTATTAAATCATAAAACAGATCCGCCAAGTAGGCTGATCCCGACTCCACGCGGGTAACGTCCAACAGCCCCTGTTGGTCCATACTGGACCCCGAGCGCAGGTGCTGCGACCATCGCAAACAAGCTCGAGCTACCCACGCCCCACATATAGAAGCTTGCAACGATAAGGCGTTGGTCTCGAAGGCTTGCTTCAACAAATTATCAACCTTTTTGTCCTGAACATCCCTCAGGGCCGCGGCCCCTTCAACCGGGATGGTGGTTTTCTTAGTCACTGCCGAAACGGCAGCATCCACCCGTGGAGACTTAAACAAGTCCCTGTCCTTGTCGGCAAGGGGGTAAAGACGATTCATGGTCTGAATCCCTTTCAAAGCGGATTCCGGTTGCTCCCATTCCGCATGGATCATCTGCTCAACCACGCGGTGCACAGGAAAAACTACCTGGGCATCCCTGACCGCCTGAATGAGAGGATCCTCGAGACCCTCCTCCTCCAGCGGCCGCACCGCAGAGAGGTTAAGCGCTTGGAGAGACTCCGTGACCAAAGGGACCAGCTCGTCCCTTCGAAACACCCGAATGATGCGAGCCTGATCTTCCGGTTCCGGAAGCTCCCCGTCTTCTAATTCCTCCACCTCAATCTCCGGATCCCCCTCAGCCTCGGAATCCGGAAGGCAAAGGGTGTCCTGATCCTGGTCCCCCAACCTGGGCCGCTTGACAGCGGGTTGGGAAGACCGCTGAACCCCCCCCTGCGGATGCTGGGGGGAGAGAGGCGGGCCAAGCCTCCGGCAAGTGACCGGACTGGCTTAAGCGGAAGGCCTGATGCATGAGAAGAACAAAATCCGGGGAAAGGTCTATAGGCGACGCTACCATAGCCGCCTGCTGGAGCTCAGGGACCGACGTATTAGACGCCGGGCCCAGACCAGAAGGGAGGATGCTCGGTGAAGGGACACTGTCCCCCGAAAGAGAAGGTTCCCCGGGCACATGCTGTTCCTTAATTTCAATAGGAAGCTCCAGGTCTGAAGAAACTGCAGCACAGCTCTTACAGATTCCAGAGTCAGTCATTGTACCTCTGCGGGACCCACAAATTACACACTGAGGTTTGGCAGCCATGCCAAGGCAACCTGCTCTCAGGGAGAAATAAGGCAACAGGAACAGGGAAGCCCACACCAAGGGGACTAACCTTATTCAATTCAGCACAGTATTAAATTTAAAACCTTTTTTTTTTTTTTTTTTTTTTTACAGGAAACAAAACACTCCCCAGAATCCTAGGGGTGCCCTGAGCAAAATCGCCAGCAAAAGAAACCCCAAAAACACCAGGGGAACCCGTGCGCAAGTGTTAAAAAGTGCCCTTAAAAAGCACACTTTAGAAATCCAAAATGGCCGCCGCACTTTTTCACCCGCGGTAAAAAACGGCGCGAAAATACAAAGGTACCCAAATAATATGGAAAAGAAAGAAAACGACCCTCTAATACAGGGCAAGCGAAAAAAAGCAGGAAAAAGTGCAATTTGGAAGCCAGGGGAGCCGACAGAGCCTCTGACCAAGCAAAGAACAGAGAGCTGAAAGATTAAAACAAGGAAAATTCCTACCAGCTCAGGGAACAGCAAGGAACTCAGCCCACTTCTCCAAGTGACAGGCAATGTTGCAGCCGGTATGGCTCTTCCCCGAACAGCCTTGGGGAGAGCTCAACCCAGGCTTTAGAGATTCCCAGGCAGGAAGGCAGGAGCACAAGGCAGGTCTGGCTTCCCCCAGGATGTCCCCTGTGGCTTTTTTTTTTTTTTTTTTTAAAGATACAGCTACCTAGCAAAAGAAATAGAAAATAAAGGACCAGAAATAAACCCCAAAAGAACTAACTAACTAGTGTTGCTCCTTCAAGTGTCACTTAGCGTGCCCAGTAGGGGCACAGAAGTCCTCCAGCTGCAGGGAGACTGGACACACTGGGGGCTTCTGGGAGCTCCGGCTGCATATATACTACAGAAGATTTGATTGGTCCAGTCTCCTGGCTGCAGGAGGAGGGGCACTACCCAATTGTAGAGGACTAAACTGGATTACCGAACAGGAATATAAGTTGTTCCATTTCAGAGACAAAGCAGGAAGGTCAATGGCTGCTTTAACAAGAAAATGGTAAGGCCTGCAAAGGATTTTAGTCCTGTCCAATAGCAAGGGTGAGCTAACCACATCTGACAAAGATCTCTGTAATGTTTTTCATGAATTCTTCATGGATCTTTTTGTTAGAGAGGAGGGAGACAGAGCAGCGGAATGCCTGTTCTTGAAGGGGGCACAATTTCCGCAGGTGGTGCAGAGGTGAGGGACCTGCTAAATGCCCTGGGTATTAGGCGAGAAATTATCTGGCGTTATTTATTCATAATACTGCACAATTCAAGGCGCCGGAGCCTGATTGCTTTGGTGATGAATTTTATAAATATTACATGATAAAACTGTTTCTTCCTCGACTTCACTGTACTGGCAACAGACGCAAACTATACAAGCAACTGCACATGGGAGCAACATAAGATGGAGGATAGCTCTACAAAATGCAGTCGACCAGCTTAACCATGCTAAGTGAACTCCGCTCCATCAGACGGCAGATCCTGACAGATTGCACGTACACTGCATCAATACAGAAACAGACATTCTAAAGCTACTGTCTTAGAGGTCGATATTAACATAAAACAAATACTTTTGGAATTTTTCATAGGGCCCAGTGTACCTTTGACCATAAACAGACCAGTCATAAATTCTCAGGACTATGGCAGCACTGACCAGGACAGGAGGCCCCCATGCAAATACCTGATATCCAAAGGACACTTTCTGATTTGCTGATTTGAACCCTCGGACCCAGGCCTGGGCCAATCACCTGGAGACACACCAGTAAACCGACTGACTGCATAGAAGAAAGAGGGGATATAATTAGAAGGTGAAAGGGGATAGACTCAGGAGTACTATGTGGAAATATTTCTTTATAGAGAGTGGTAGATTCATTAAATAGTCTCCCAGTGGAGGTGGTAGAGATAAGGACTGTATTTGAAGTACAGAAAAAGCATGGGACAAACACAGAAGATCTCTAAAGGGGAAAAAAAGGGACTATAATAGCTGGTAGGCAAGTGTAGATTGGATAGGCTGTATGGTCTTTATCTGCCATCATGTTTCTATGTTTTTAGTAGCATAGTATATGACAGCAGATAAAGGCCAGTATGGTCCATCTAGTCTGCCTATCGCTCCATGCCTTTGTTTAGGGTTTTACCCACCACTCTGTGCAGGTCACCCCCTCTGTATGCCTTGGTTTAGAGTTGGATAAAAGATATTTAAGCTTGTTCTTATTCCATCCTCTTGCTATATGGGGATCCTCTGTCTGACCCATGTCTTTTTGCATTCCATTACTGTTTCTGCCCCTACCACCTCAATCGTGAGGGCATTCCAGGCATCTACTACGCTGTCAAAGAAAAATAATTTCCTGGTGTTGCTTTTAAGTTTACCTCCCTGCAGCTTCATTTTATGCCTTTTAGTTTTACAGCTTCCCTTCTTTGAAAAAGGTTTGGTCATTAATACCCTTTAAGTATTTAAACATCTGTATCATATCTCCCCTGTCCCTCCTCTCCTCTAGAGTATACATATTTAGGTCTTCAAATCTCTTCTCATACGTCTTCTGGTGCAGGCTCCAAATCATTTTGGTCACCTTCTTCTAAACCATTTCAAGTCTTTTTATATCCTTTGTGAGATATGGTCTCCAAAACTGAACACAATACTCCAAGTAAGGCCTCACCAACGACTTGTACAGGGGCATTAAATACCTTCTCCTTTCTGCTGGTTATTCCTCTTTGTATGCGACCTAGCATCCTTCTGACTTTGGCTACTACCTTGTCACATTCTTTTGCCACCTTAAGATCCTCGGATACTATTCCTCGAGGTACCTCTCTTGGTCCATGCACACCAACCACTCATCCCCTAACGCATAAAAATCCTTTGGATTTCTGCATCCCGAGAGCATGATTATGCTCTTCTTTACATTAAATCTTAAATGCTAAGCATTAGACAACCTTCTAGTTTTTGTAGATCTTTTCTCATTTAGTCCACTTCTTCCAAGAAATCCACTCTGTGGCAAATCTGTCTCTCATCTGCAAAAAGGCAAACTTTTCCTTTCAATCCTTCAGCAATACCACTCACAAAGACATTGAACAGTATGGGTCCCAGGACCGATCCCTGAGGCACTCTACCAGGGCCGTACCAAGCCATAAATGCACCCCTGTGTGACTTGCACATCTGGTGCTCCCCCCTAATCACAGGTTTGCCATTTGCCCCATGCCAGCATCTCCACATCTTGCCTTAAGCCACACCTCTATGTCCAGTTGGCTCCCCACGCTGCCTGCCCTTGCCCCGCCGCAGCTTTTCATGTTTCCTTGGCGGTGGCAGTGGCAGACATCCAGTTCTTAAAAAAAAAAAAAGAACACGGGTCTTTCCGACTCTGTGCTTGCATACAGGTCTAATCCTTCCCTCCTCTGATGTATGCTCACCTTGGAGGATGGAGGGACCAGACCAGCCATTCAAACGCGGGTCTCTGCAACTCCATACTTCAATTGCTGGTCTGGCCTCTCCCTCCTTCTGAAGCGAGCAAACGTCAGAGGAGGAAGGGATCGGACTTGCATGCAAGTATGGAGTCGGAAAGACCCACATTTGTTTTTAAAAATTGGATGTCCGCTTTGCTGCTGCCATCACCACTGCCGCCACCAAGGAAACATGAAAAGCAGCAGCGGGGCAAGAGCAGGCAGCGTGGGGGGGAGCGGAGGCCAGCAGCCCCAAATGCGCCCCTATTTCTTTGCATCCTGTGAGGCTGCATTGCTCGCACAGGACTAGGTACAGTGCTGCACCCCACTACTTGCCTTCCTTTAGGTCTGCCTATGAAGTCAACATGGAAGATCAGATGACAGAAAGGTGTAGTAACATAGTAGAATAATCTTTTATTATTTCCATGGTTTCTTTCACTTCTTCAAAATGTGAGGGGCATCTGCTAATTTTGAAAAGACATCTTCATAAGAAGATAAGATATGCCATACTGGGTCAGACCAAAGGTCTATTAAGCCCAGTATCCTGTGTCCAACAGTGGCCATTGCAGGTCTCAAGTACCTGTCGGGTTCCCAAAGGTATACACATTCCATGCTGCTTGTCCGAGGGGTAAGCAATGGATTTACCCAGTTCTCTTCAATAATGGTTTATGGACTTTTCCTCCAGGAACTTGTCCAAATCTGATTTGAACGCAGCTATGCTAACAGCTTTTACTACATTCTCCGGTAATGAATTCCAGACTTTGATTACAACGTACTATCCACAATAATGCCCAGATCCTTTTCTTGAATGGTGATAACCAATGTGGAACCTTGCATCATGTAATTAAAATTGGACTATTCTTCCCTAAGTGCATAACTTTGCACTTGTCCACATTAAATTTCATCTGACGTTTAATCATCCAGTCTCCCAATTTTTCAAGGTCCTCTTGCAATTTTTCACAATCCTCTTCTGTTTTAACAACTTTGAATAATTTTGTCTCATCTACAAATTTGATCACCTCACTCGTTAATCCCATTTCCAGGTCATTTATGTTAAAAAGCAGTGGGCCCAGCACAGATCCTTGGGGTATTCCACTATTGACCTTTCTCCATTGAGAAAATTGCCCATTTAGCCCTAACTCTTTGTTTTCTAGCTTTTCAACAGTTCCAAATCCATAACAGTACAGTGCCTCCTATCCCATAATTTTTTAATTTCCGCAAGGTTCTCTCATGAGAGATCTTATAAAAGGCTTTCTGAAAATCCACTATATCAACCTGCTCACCTTTATCTATCTGTTATTCACGCCTTCGAAAAGAAATACAGCATAAACTGAAAACTCAAAGCCAGACTAGTCAACAGCCACGAATGCAAAAACAAATTCTCTGGAAGAAGTTTCAAGTGTGTCATAGGCAGATCTAACTAGATGGGTGCCACATTCATCTGTCTCAGCTAAAGTGGAAGCAGAGATTTCTCCTGTTCTTCCAAAGCCGTATCAAAGACTAGTACACATTTTGGAAAATGGTATGCACATATTGGACCGTGATGGCCAGCTATATAGGTGACAAGCAAAGCTCCTTGGAAAACTTCCTTCAGGATGCCTTGCCTGGAGGGGTTTTGGAGAATCTCTACATTTTTTTTTGCCTTACTCATAGCTGCTTCTGTAACAGAAAAATGTGTAAGCCAAACTTCACTAAAACCCTAACAGGACTAAACTTTATATTTAAGATCCAACTTCTTTGAGACTGGTTGGATAGTGAGCAGAGTAAGTCACAAAGTTTTGTTCTTTTGAGGAGGCCATGCACTGCTACAGTTGCTTTTGGGGCATTAATGTATTTCAGTAAACCAAAAACTTCCAATCTTGGCTCCGACTCCTGTTGTAGTGGAAAAGGAACATCTTTTGACATCTTTTGGTGAAACCTCGGGTAAGAAATATCCCCATAGGGAGATTCATTCCTAGCAAGAAAAGAAGGATCAGAAGGTACCCATAGAGTCCCCTATTCCATCACCTAGAGAAGGCTGCAGAAAATCTACAGATGATGACTTGCATAGAACAGCAGGTAAAACCCTAAAACAAAGACATAGAGGGGGTAACCTGCATGGAGCAGGCGGCACCTTATTGGGCAGACTAGATGTACTATACTGGTCTTTACCTACCGTTATTTAGTATGTTACCTTGATCCATGACGGAATGGAGAGAGTCTGAAGACGATAGTAGAAGCAAATGAGCCTACTTCTGCTCAGAGTCTGAAGTATTTAATAAAGATACAATAGTTAGGTGAATCTCCTGATGCAATAGCTGTTTATTTAATTATTTACTGTTTGTCTACCTTTTTGTTTGTTTAATTATTTATTGTTTGTCTTAGTGGTGTGCTAGTTCAGCCTTCTCAGCTGTACTTACCTTGCCTCTCTCAACTAACTGGGCTTTGTGTGGTAGCCATTTTGAATTAAATCTCTCTCTCCCCAGAACCTGCTGTTTGTTGAGCTTTTTTCCTGTCCTTGCCTGCCTGAGTGAATCCTCCCCCTCCCCCCCTCCCCCTGAGGTATTGTGTAGCCTTCTTCCTGTTTTCTCCACGTGTGCATAGGCTGTTTTAGTTTGCTTTTCTCTGATCAGAGAAGGGCTGAACTTTTACAGAGCTCTGCTAGTGAGTGGATATTTGCCTCCTGGGACATCTTACTGTGAGTTCTAGCTGTTTATTTAATTATTTACTGTTTGTCTAACTGTTTGTTTGTTTAATTATTTATTGTTTGTCTTAGTGGTGTGCTAGTTCAGCCTTCTCAGCTGTACTTACCTTGCCTCTCTCAACTAACTGGGCTTTGTGTGGTACCCCCATCCCCCTGCTGAGGGTTCAGGACAGGGTACCTTGTAACTGCCCTCTTTAATAGGACTTATCTCCCTCCCTCCCTCCCCAGCACCCACCCACCCCTGGGGTAATTGTAGTTTTATAGGTACTTGCACATCTTAGAGGAAAGGGGCTGCTCTCAGGTGCAGCTCTTAATCCAAATCAGTCATACACAGAGGACCTGAGATTAATTAAGCTTCAGGTACACAGGGTGTATTAGGGGTATTAGATACACTTTTATTAGTATAAGCATCTACACCAATCCTTATTATATACCGAATTTAAAAGACCTAAACACAAGCTTTAAACTAAGATGCAGACAGAGGTCCAGCAACGAGATGGGGGTTCTCCAGTCTTTTGCACTGAGTGTCACATGTATGATTTTCTCCCAGTTGGTGAGAGGTCCTACATATGCACTAAGTGCAGGGAGCTCTTTGCTCTCAGGGAACGAGTCCATTCTCTAGAGGCTAGAGTAGCAGACCTGGAAGACATAAGAAAGATAGAGAAGTACATGGACGAGACCTACAGGGATATAGTCCTGAAGTCCCACCTCCAGTCTGGCAGCATCACTGTTGCCATGGAGGAGAGAGGTCACGTGACAGGAGAGCATCACCCTGGTGTGGCAGGAAGTGATCCTGTAACTAGGACCTGTCCTCCAGGTGATGTAAAACCCTCTCGCACCGAGGACGTTTCTCCAGGGCCATGTCCCCATGAGGGGAGGGTCAGGACAGCTGTTATAGTTGGTGATTCAATCATTAGGAATGTAGATAGCTGGGTGGCTGGTGGACGTGAGGATCGCCTGGTAACATGCCTGCCTGGTGCGAAGGTAGCAGATCTCACGCACCGCCTAGATAGGATCATAGATAGTGCTGGGGGGGAGTCTGCTGTCTTGGTGCATGTTGGTACCAATGATATAGGAAAATGTGGTAGGGAAGTTCTGGAGGCTAAATTTAAGCTTTTAGGTAGGAAGTTGAAATCCAGAACTTCCAGGATAGCGTTCTCCGAAATGCTTCCTGTTCCACGTGCAGGACCCAAAAGACAGGCAGAGCTCCGGAGTCTCAATGCGTGGATGAGACAATGGTGCAAGGATGAGGGTTTTGGATTTGTTAGGAACTGGGGAACATTCTGGGGAAAGGGGGGGCTCTTCCGAAGGGATGGGCTTCACCTTAATCAGGATGGGACCAGACTGCTGGCATTAACCTTTAAAAAAGAGATAGAGAAGCTTTTAAACTAGAAAATAGGGGAAAGCCGACAGTCACCCAGGAGCGCATGGTTCGGACAAAGGTATCCTTGAAGGATACTACCAAAAGCAGTGAGGTTCCAAAAGGGAGTATAGTAGCCCAAATGCCCTTGAGTAAGGAGCAGACAGAGCATAAGGATTCCCAATTACCCATGCCTACCAATAGCCAGATTAATATTAATAAAATACAGTCTCTAAAATGCTTGTATGCCAATGCTAGAAGTCTAAACAATAAGATGGGAGAATTAGAATATATAGCACTAAATGAGAGGTTAGATATGATTGCACTCTCAGAGACATGGTGGAAGGAGGATAACCAGTGGGACACTGTGATACCTGGATACAAACTATATCGTAATGATAGAGCTGAACAAATTGGTGGAGGGGTTGCGCTCTATGTTAAAGAGGGCATTGAGTCAGAAAGGATTAAAGTTTTGCAGGGAACAAAATTTGCTGTAGAATCTCTATGGATTGAAATTCCATTTATGAAGGGGAAGGTGATGGCAGTGGGAGTATACTATCGACCGCCTGGCCAGAATGAACAAATGGATGATGAAATGCTCAAAGAAATCAAGGAAGCTAACAAAAGCCACAACAGAGTAGTAATAATTGGTGATTTCAATTACCCCGGTATCGACTGGGACAGTGTCACAGCAGGACAAGCTAAAGAGATAAAGTTTCTAGATGAAATAAATGACTGCTTCTTGGAGCAGCTGATTCATGAACCGACCAGAGGGGAAGCCATACTGGACCTAGTCCTTAGTGGAACGCCAGATCTGGTGCAAGAAATAAGGGTGTTGGGACCACTTGGCAATAGTGATCATAGTATGATCATGTTTGATTTAATCAGTGGAGGACAGATAGTAAAGGAATCCACAGTACTACCTTTTAACTTTCAAAAGGGAGACTATGATAGAATGAGGAATATAGTTCGGAAAAAACTAAAAGGAGCGGTTCCAAAGGTTAAAGACTTACAGCAAGCTTGGGTGTTATTTAAAAATACTATCCTCGAAGCCCAGACCAGCTGTATTCCACGCATTAAGAAAAGTGGAAGAAAGTCCAAAAAACTGCCAGCATGGTTTAAAGGTGAGGTCAGAGAGGCTGTTGCTGCCAAAAGAGCAACCTTCAGGAAATGGAAAAAAGAGCCAAATGATGAAAACTGGAAACAGCACAAGCACTGGCAAGTTAAATGCAAAGCATTGATAAGGCAGGCAAGGCGGGAATTTGAGAAGAAACTTGCTACGGAAGCAAAAACACGAAATAAAGACTTTTTCAAGTACATTCGTAGCAAAAGGCCTGTGAGTCAATTGGACCATTAGATGATAGAGGGGTAAAAGGGGCAGTAAGAGGAGACAAGGCTATAGCAGAGAGACTGAATGAATTCTTTGCTTCGGTCTTTACTGAGGAAGATGTAGGGATGTTACCCAAGACTGAAGTGGTATTTAAAGGTGATACTGCAGAGGAATTGAGAGAAATATCGCTACACCGGGAAGATATATTACAACTATTTGATAAACTGAATAGTAGCAAATCACCTGGACCGGATGGTATACATCCCAGAGTGTTGAAAGAACTGAAATATGAGATTGCAGACCTGTTATTGGTAATCTGTGAACTTTCATTTAAATCATCTGTAATACCTGAAGATTGGAGGGTCACCAACGTAACACCAATTTTTAAAAAGGGTTCCAGGGGTGACCCGGGAAATTACAGACCGGTGAGCCTGACGTCAGTACCAGGGAAAATGGTAGAAACCATCATAAAGAACAAAATTACACAGCATGTAGATAGTCATGGCCTAATGGGAGACAGCCAACATGGCTTTAGACAAGGAAGATCTTGTCTTACTAATCTGATCTGTTTTTTTGAAGGTGTGCATAAACAGGTAGACAAAGGTGAGTCGGTTGATATAGTGTATCTGGACTTTCAGAAAGCGTTTGACAAGGTCCCCCATCAGAGACTTTTGGCGAAGCTAAAAAGTCATGGGATAGGAGGCAGTGTACTATTGTGGATCGGGAACTGGTTAAAAGATAGAAAGCAGAGGGTAGGGCTAAATGGCCAATATTCCCAATGGAAAAAGGTGAATAGTGGAGTACCCCAGGGATCTGTACTGGGTCCGCTACTTTTTGACATATTCATAAATGACCTGGAAAAGGGAATAACTAGTGAGGTTATCAAATTTGCAGATGACACAAAACTGTTTAAAGTTGTTAAAATCCAAGAGGATTGTGGAAAACTGCAGGAGGATCTGGATAAATTGGAAGACTGGGCATCCAAATGGCAGATGAAATTTAATGTGGACAAGTGCAAAGTTATGCACCTAGGAAAGAACAACCCACACTATAGTTAGTTACACGATGCAAGGCTCCACATTAGAAACCACCACCCAGGAAAAAGATTTAGGAGTCATCGTGGATAACATGTTAAAACCCTCCGCCCAGTGTGCAGCGGCAGCCAAGAAAGCAAATAGAATGCTAGGTATCATAAGGAAAGGGATGGAGAATAAAACAAAGGATATTATAATGCCTCTGTATCGCTCCATTGTACGACCGCACCTTGAATATTGTGTGCAATTCTGGTCACCGTATCTTAAAAAGGACATAGAGTTATTAGAAAAAGTACAGAGAAGAGCCACCAAATTGGTGAAGGGGATGGAAGGCTACTCCTATGAAGAGAGGCTAAAAAGGTTAGGGCTCTTTAACCTAGAAAAGAGACGGCTGAGGGGAGATATGATAGAGGTGTATAAATTAATGAATGGAGTGGAACGGATAAACGTGGATCAATTGTTTACGCTATCAGAATATAGAAGGACTAGGGGACATGTAATGAAGCTACAGGGTAAACTATTTAAGACAAATAGGAGAAAATATTTCTTCACTCAACATGTAATCAAACTCTGGAATCTGTTACCGGAGGATGTAGTAAGGGCTGTTAGTATAGCTGGGTTTAAAAAAGGTTTGGACAAGTTCCTGGAGGAAAGGTCCATAAACCACTATTAAAAAGGGACCCAGGAAATCAATGCTTGGCCTAGTACAAGCACTGAAGAACCTGTGTCTTTTGGGGAAACTGCTAGGTACGTATGACCTAGATTGGCCACTGTTGGAAACAGGATACTGGGCTTGATGGACCTCGGTCTGACCCAGTATGGCATTTCTTATGTTCTTATGTTCTTAATGGTGTGAGACCAGAAGAATGAGAGGATTGCTCAGGCAGCTGAGGTAATAAACATAGCCAGGAGCAGCTAGTTGCAGAGGGATCCATGCTGAAGAGGTCTTTAAATGTGTCTTGGGGTGACTCAAGAACTTACACTGCTGCTGTTGTGATGAAGAGGAGTCTAAATGCTGCCTTTTAAGAACACGCTTCCTCTATGTTGGAATGTTTTTGCTTCATCAGGGCTTTTGTCTGCAATGCCAAAAGGTGACATTTTACTTACCAGTTAATATCCTTTCCTTGAGTCTGCTAGACCATTCCAGACAAGTGGGTTGTGTTCCCCTACTAGCAGATTGGGAGAGACAAACAACAAATGAAAAGCCCAGTTTTCAATATCATCACTCTTATGCCTCTATTCATCTCAGCTACAAGAGGTTGCCCCTCAGTATTCATTCCAAAGAATATGGAAAAAACATGGCAAGTCTCACACAACGCTCAACTGCTCCCTGTAAGTATTAGTGTATGTGTCTCATATCCCCTCGTGTTAAATGTATCCCCCAATTGTGTTGTGACCACTTTGATTGAAGGATAAGGTGGTATACAAAACTGTCTAAATAAATAAATAAAATAACTGTGGGCAACAATGCGTAACCACAGTACTACTACTACTATTAAACATTTATAAAGCGCTACAAAGGCATATGCAGTGCTGCACAAACACAGTAGAGACAGCCCCTACTCGTCAGAGCTTATAATCTAATCAAGACAGACAAAACAAGACAAAAGATAAAGAAAGAAATGGGAAGGGTAAGGAGACACAAGGAAACAAGGGATCAGGATCCAAAAGCAGCCTCAAAAAGATGAGCCTTTAGCATAGATTTGAAAAGGGGCAGAGATGAAGCCTGATGTACAGATTCAGCAAGTTTATTCCAGGCTTAAGGAGCAGCAAGGTGAAAGGACCAAAGTCTGGAGTTAGCAGTGGAAGAAAGAGGCAAAGAGAGGAGCAACCCAGTAGAAGAGTGGAGTTCATGAGGAGGGATGTTGAGAGAGAGGAAAAGTAGTGAGGAGCAGAAGAATGAATGCATTTAAAGGTCAGGAGGAGGAGTTTGAATTGGATATGGAAATAAAAGGGAAGCCAATGAAGTGACCCGAGAAGAGGGGTTTTATAGGTATATCGAGACTGGTGAAAGATTAGTCGCGCAGCAGAGTTCTGAATAGATTGAAGAGGAGAGAGAAATGACGTAGGGAGAACAGCAAGGAGGAGGTTGCAATAGTCGAGATGGGAAGTAAGGTGAAATTAGACTTACCTGCTAATTGTTGTTCCTGGAGTGTAGACAGTCTAGTCCCGGACCTCTGGGTTCCCTATCTCATCCAACAGCTTGGAGACTGAGAAAACTCCTCCTTTTTATGATATCACCGGTATATCTTCACCGCATCCGCCTCCTGTCTTCAGTAACCTATTGACAAAGCAGACTCACCGGAGACACAAGAAAGCCTTCAATCGAAGAACTATGTATCTGACTCCTAAATCCCAAACCAGAAACAAATGAAAAAATGCAAAACAGGAACGCACTGAACATTCTGTGACTTCAACTGCAGCAGGCCCCACCCTCCCTCACCAGGAAGGGAAAGACCTGAAAAAATGAACGGAATTATTTCCTTATCTAGCTACTAATTCCTTTGCACTCTCAAGTACTCCACTCACCCGTGCAGCAACTCAAGGCCCCTGAACAAAAAGCCCTCTTACCTGTTAAAGATCTCCGCTCTTCAGGTCACTGCAGAACGAAAAAACACTGGGTAGGGATACGGGACTAGACTGTCTACACTCCAGGAACAATTTGCAGGTAAGTCTAATTTCACCTTCCTGATCGTGTTAGCCAGTCTAGTCCCGGAACTCTGGGTCTGTACCAGAGCAGTGAAGCCCTTCATCCACGGGAGGGACCTGGAAAACCAGCCTGCAAAACCGCCGAACCAATGGAGGCCTCTTCCGCCCCCTGTACATCCAAACGGTAATGTTTGACAAAAGAATGCAGGGACGACCAAGTCGCTGCTTTGCAAATGTCCGCCGGAGGCACTAAATGCACCTCCGCCCAGGAAGAAGCCTGTGCCCTAGTGGAATGTGCCCGAAGCCCCTCTGGCACAGACTTTCCCTTTAACATGTAGGCTGACGCGATGGCCTCCTTAATCCACCAAGCGATGGACGCTTTGGACGCCGGCTCTCCCTTTCGGGACCCCGCAAAGACCACAAAGAGCCTGTCCGATTTGCAGAAAGAGGACGTTCGCCTCAGGTATTTCTTCAATGCCCTACGGACATCTAACCGGTTCAAGGTTCTCGCCCCCAACGTCCCTACGTCATGCAAAAACACCGGTAACACAATCTCCTGATTTACGTGGAACGGTGAGACCACCTTAGGGAGAAACGCCGGCACCGTCCTCAAAACCACCTTATTGGGAAAGAAAGACAGATATGGCTCCCTGCAGGAAAGCGCTTGTAATTCCGAGACTCTTCTCGCCGAACAAATGGCCACCAAAAACACCACCTTAAGGGTGAGATCTTTGATCGATGCCCGTGCCAACAGTTCGAATGGCTCCCTCTCCAACGCGTTTAGCACGATCGGCAGGTGCCATTTAGGGATGACTGGTCTAGCCGGGGGTCACGCTAGCGAAACCGCCCTTAGGAAACATTTGACGTCGCACTGACACCCTATCGATTGACCTCCTATCCTGCCTCTGTAACATGACAAAGCTGCTACCTGCACCTGCAATGACGCAGCCGCTAGCCCTTTCTCAAATCCGTCCTGCAGGAATTCCAGGATCTGAGGAATAGAGGAATGTAAGGCCTCACACTGCTGTTCCGCGCACCACGCCTCAAAAATCCGCCAAACACGGACATAAGCCAACGAAGTGGATCTCTTCCTGGCCCTTAGAGTAAGGTAGAAACAACCGCTGCCGAATAGCCCCTAGCCTTTAACCTCGCCCTTTCAAGAGCCAAGCCGTAAGCGAGAACCGATCCACGTGCGGCATGAAGAGGGGCCCCTGCGAAAGCAGATCCGGACGAGAGGGAAGTCGTCAGGGTTTCGCCGCTAGCAACCTCACCAGATCCCCGTACCAGAGTCTGCGAGGCCAGTCCGGGGCTATCAGAATCACCTGACCTTTGAATTGTTCGACTCGCTGCAGCAGCCTGCCTATCAGTACCCACGGAGGGAACACATACAGAAGATGTCCCGCCGGCCACTCCTGGACGAAAGCGTCTAGACCCTCTGACATTCGTTCCCTTCGCCTGCTGTAAAAATGGCTGACCTTGGCCGAAGTGAAGGTCGCCATTAGGTCCATGACTGGTGAGCCCCACCTGCGTACCACCATCTCAAAGACCTCGGGATGAAGGACCCACACCCCTGGGTCCACTCTCACCCGGCTTAGGAAATCGGCCTGTACGTTGTCCACTCCTGCCACATGGGCTGCTGACAGGTCCAGCAGATTTGTTTCTGCCCAGTTGAACAGGGCTTCCGCCTCGGATTCCAACGCTATGCTGCTTGTTCCCCCTTGTCTGTTGACATAGGCCACCGCTGTGGCATTGTCGGAGAACACTCGAACTGCCTTGCCTGCGACGAGCCCCAGAAATTCCCGCAGCGCCAGGGAAACCGCTCTCAATTCCAGCCTGTTGATGGACTATGTCCTCTCCTGGTCCGACCACTGCCCCTGCGCGAAAATGCCTTGACAGTGTGCCCCCCAGCCCAGGAGGCTGGCGTCTGTCATTACTGACACCCAGGCTGGAGCATCCAGCGCCTTGCCGCACTCCAACGACGCGGGAAGCAACCACCACTGAAGAGACTGGTGAACCTCCGTCGGACAGTGCAATGTTCGGGCCAACGGATCCCGTTGGTGCGACCACCGGCGCAGCAACGCTCTTTGCAATGGCCTCATGTGGGCCCGCGCCCACGGCACTGTCTCTATGGCGGCTGCCATCGTGCCCAGCAACCGAAGATACTGCCACGCTGAGGGCGCTCTGCGTCGGATAAAGTGATGTACCAGGCTCCGGAGAGTCTGCGCTCGAACCGAGGTCAGGAACACCCTTCCTAAGGCCGTGTCGAAACGAGCTCCCAGATATTCCAGATTCTGAGAAGGAACCAATTGACTTTTCGACAAGTTGACTATCCAACCGAGCTCCCCCAGGAAGGACACCATGCGAGCCGTGGCAGCCTCGCTCTTGGACCTTGATTTCGCCTGGATCAGCCAATCGTCTAGATAAGGATGCACCAGTATGCCCTCCTTGCGAAGGGCCACCGCCACCATGACCTTGGTGAAAGTTTGCGGCGCCGTCGCCAAGCCGAAAGGCAACGCTCTGAACTGAAAATGGCCGAAGGAGACTGCGAATCTGAGAAACTTGTGGTGCTCCGGTCTTACCGGGATGTGGAGGTAGGCCTCTGACAGATCTAGCGATGTGAGGAACTCCCCCCTGCGAACCGCCACTATCACCAAGCGCAGCGTTTCCATATGGAAATGCGACACCCGAAGGCAACGATTAACTCCCTTGAGATCCAGAATCGGACGGACGCCCCATCCTTTTTTGGTACCACGAAGTAAATGGAGTATCGACCAGAACCGCACTGGTCTGGAGGAACGGGCACTATCGCATTGAGCTCTAGTAGCCTTCGGACTGTCACCAGTAAAGCCTCGCACTTGGCGGCCGACTTGCCGGGGGACCGCACGAAGGCCTCCCTCACTGGACGCAAGAACTCCAGCGAGTAGCCCTCTCGGATCACCTCTAATACCCACTGATCTGACGTTACACGGATCCAGGCAGCATAGAACTCCTGCAACCGCCCCCCTACCGGAGGCAAGGGTGCCTGGGTCCCCCGTATCTCATTGCTGCTTTTTAGCCGCGAAGGACGAGGAGGAAGAAGGGCCGAAGCCTCGTCCCGCTCCGCGAAACCCGCGGAAAGATTGCGTTCTATTGGGGTAGCGCCCCCTCTGACCTGCACCGAATCTCTGGGACCTAAAGCGGCGAAAATCTCGCTGCTGGCCCCTGCCAGCCGGAAACGTCCGATTCGACTTAGGTTTATCCTCAGGTAACTTACCCCCTTTGGTTTCTCCTAAGTCCTTAAACAGCTTCTCCAAATCCTCACCGAATAACAAACGACCTCTGAAGGGGAGCTTACTTAACCTAGTCTTGGAGGAAGTATCCGCCGCCCAGTTGCGCAGCCACAAATAACGTCGTGCCGCCACCGCCGACGCCATGCTCTTCGACAGGCCCCGCATAAGATCATAATGGATGTCAGCTAGGTAGGCTGCGCCCGACTCCAGCTTGGCTGCCTCACTAGATTCTACAGCTCCTAGACCCGCTTGAACCTGTTGGGACCAGCAAAGACAGGCTCTTGCTACCCAAGCTCCGCAAATAGCAGCCTGAAGCAATAGCGCATTCACATCAAACACCTGTCGTAGCAAAGTATCTAACTTTCTATCCTGAGGGTCCTTAAGGGCCGCCCCGCCTTCAACAGGAATGGTAGTCTTTTTGGTGACCGCCGACACGGCCGCGTCTACCTTGGGCGACTTAAAAATCTCCTTATCCTGATCTAACAATGGATACAGACGGCCCATAACTCTGGCTCCCTGCAGGGTAGCTTCGGGCATGTCCCACTCCTCCTGTATCATTTCCCGAAACACCCTATGCACCGAGAAGGCCCTCTGACTCCTTCTAAAAACTTGTAGCAAGGGATCTTCCAGCGAGTCATGTGTTGTAGCCCCCAGTAACGGCATATTCAGAACCTTCAAGGTCTCCACTATAAGCGCCGGTAGCTCTTCCTTTCGGAAGACCCGCACTACTCTTGCCTGATCGTCCTTTTCAGAAAGCTCGCCTTCCTCTAGCTCTTCTTCGATCTCTAGGCCGTGGTCCTCATCATCGGACAGCGGACCCTCCGAGGCCACAGAGAGCTCCCCAGATATTCCTTCCATTCGTGCCCTGTTAGCCCCGCGTGATGGCTCGTCGGCCTGTGAGGGCGGCGCGGATCTCTTAAGGCCACTCGCCTCCGCTGGCTCTGTCCGTGGCTGAACACCACCACACAGAGTGCACTGCAGCAGAGCGACAAAATCCTGCGAGAAAATTGCCGCTAAGTCTTTAGGGAATGGAGTCTGATGGGGAGGAGGGTCTGGAGCCGAAGATGGACCAGCGACTGGTTCCACCTGGGGCCCCTCAGGTAACAGAGCGAGAAAGCCCTCCACCTCGGCTTCCTGCCCCTTTGCTCTGTCTTCTCTGGCCTGCTCCATCGAAGCTGCATCCCTCACACACGCTTTGCAGACCCCCGAAGCAGTGCCTTTTTTCATGCCACAGACTAGGCAGAGTGGCTTAGATGGCATGATAAATCACACCAACTGCAGCACATCCAGCCAACTCAGGATGCCTACACCCTGAGAAACACTTGCTCTGTAGCAGCACCAGTCTAGGACCCAAAAAACAGAACTGGCCCTTTCCTGAGATGCGATCCTGGTTTTTTTGGGGGGGTTTTAATGGAAATCGCCCCTTAGCGCAACACAAGACTGCCCAGGATATGCAGAAAGTTAAAAACTGAGCCAAGCTAGACGCTGCGATCTGTTTAAGGCGACCTTACTAACTGCAGAGCACATCAGCATGTACGCGAATGGCTGCCACACGGCTAGGCCCGCTGCTTGATTCTGCGCGCCAAAATCACGTCTCCCAAGAAACGCTGCAAAAAGGGTTTGCCTTACCTTAGGGCGCCACCGAAGACAAGCAAGCTGCAAACCTTCCCCAGCAAAGCTTGTCACAGGCTCCGGAGGTCTCACCGAAGAGATGAAAACAGCCTCGTTTGAATCTCAAGCTAAACTGTGAGTGCGAACGGGCCGAGCCAGCTAAGCGCGCGAACAGGCAAACATCTGTGTGGCACTGGCTGGGCTCTCCTCCGGCTCCTACCTCCACCGCGAATGCAGCTACCCCCAACGGAGGTACTGGATTAAAGGAGCTGCCGTTCAGGGTATCCCTTAGCGCTTACCGGGCCGCGGGAGCAAGCTAACTGAGGGGGGTGAAGCCTGCAGTCAATTAAAGGCACAGTACCTAAAGGCAGAGAATCCTGCACAGAATTAAACTAAGCTGATGCTAGCCAACTAATGCCAAAATAAAATGAATCTTAATTGTTTCTCCAATGAGCCCGGCTCTCCGGGCTCTATGTCATCCAGCTGCTTGGAGACTGAGGTAACTGAAGACAGGAGGCGGATGCGGTGAAGATATATCGGTGACATCATAAAAAGGAGGAGTTTTCTCAGTCTCCAAGCTGCTGGATGAGATAGGGAACCCAGAGGTCCGGGACTAGACTGGCTAACACGATCAGGAATTAGATATTGGACAAGTGTTTTAGTAGTGTGTTCAGAGAGGAAGGGGCAATTTTTTTTAATGTTATAGAGAAAGAAATGACAGGTTTTAGCTATCTTTGTGTGAGGAGGAGAGGAAGAAGTCAAAATGCACCAAAGTTATGGGCTGAGGAAACAGGAAATAGAAGAGTGTTATTAACAGAGATAGAGAAATGAGGAAGGGGAGAGGAAGGTTTAGGGGGAAAAATAAGAAGTTCGGTAGAGAACAGTAGAGAGCTATCTATAGAAAAGCATAAACAGAAGGCTGTCAGTAGAAAATGAACCGCAAAGAAGAGTATAAAAATCATAGTGGACCCAAGGATACCACAGCCAAAGAACAGAGCAAATGCAGTTTCAGGGGCAGGCCCTGGACTGGTATAGTAGGGCTCAAAGAAAGGACATTAACTGGTAAGTAAAATGTCACCTTCCATATCATCCTGCTAGACCAGTCCAGACAAGTGTGATGTACCAAAGTTACAACTCCACTGGGTGGGAAGAAGACACAGCAACACGCAAAACCCTTGAGCCAAGGTCATGTCTGCCCGCATGTGGACATCCAAGCAGTAATGCGCGACAAAAGTGGAAAGTGATGCCCAGGTTGCTGCCCGACAAATGTTAGCAGGGGCTACAGAACTCTGCTCTGCCCATGAGCATGCTGGTGCTTGGGAACAATGGACGCGCAAACCCTCCAAAACTGGCCAGTCCCACAACAGATACGCCGAGGCCATGGCTTCCTTAATCCAGCGCCCGAAAAGCAACAGTTGCTGGTCACCCTTGTGTGGGCCAGCAAACAGCACAAAAAGATTGTTGGACTTATGAAAGGAATTCGAAACCTCCAAGTACCAGAGAAGCAGCCTCTGGATAGCCACAAGGCAGTACTGTCATCAACTCTTTGGGATATGGATTTAGCATGAATCCTAAAGAAGGTAACTCAGAAATAACATCTTATTTATTTGTAGACAATCTGAAGCTCTATAGTTCCAGCGACCAACAATTAGCAGAAAAACTCCGTGTGGTGAAAAGCTTTTCTGATGACATCAGGATGATCTTTGGCCTTGACAAAAGTGCTAAGGCGATTTTATTTATTTATTTATTTTTAGAAAAAAATTGAGGAAAACAGAAAACATCTCCCTGGCTGAAGGCTGTGACATCAAGGACCTTGAACAGGAAGGTATATATAAGTATCTTGGAATAGAAGGAGGAACGACACTCAAGCCGAAATTACTGAGAGAAAAGATCAATAAAGAATACTACAGGATAGTAAAAATCATTATTGAAAAGTGCTTTAACATCACGGAATAAGATACAAGCCAACAATCAGCTGGCAATTCCAGAACTTTCATACAGCTTTGGGGTTGTGGACTGGTCTCAAAGATCTTGAAAAGCTGGATGTGCGAACATAAAAACTCCTCCATGCCCATGAAGTGATTTACAAGAATCAGTGTATGCCAAGACTGTACATCCCTAGAGCTGAAGGAGGCCTAGGACTCATCGAGATTGATTACACATACAGAGCTATCATCATAGGCCTCCAGGTCTACTTAACTGCATCCTCGGATCCAAATACGCAAAAAGTGCTGAATATGAGAGTAAACGTCCAGAATCTGTCCCCATCATCAAACTTGGACAAGTGTTCCGACGATTAGAAGGAATGAGTGAAAATCCACAAGCATGCACAGGGAAGGCAATAACGTAATTTGCAAAACAAGAGAAAAAACTCTAAGGATTTAGATCAACAAACAAGGAAAAACAAGTGGCAGATGCCTTCCATATCATCCTGCTGGACTGGTCTAGTAGGATAATATGGAAGGTGACACCAAAAACGTGTTTCTACTCTTATTTCTAAATGTCACTGCAGCCTTTGACAGCATAAACCATCAGGTTATGCTCTCCAGACTCCAACAAATAGGTATCAAAGATACAGTTCTAAAATGGTTCTCATCATATCTGTCTGATAGAATACAGCAAGTAAGAATTGAACATCAAATATCCGAACTCTACAAACAAGAACAAGACCTTCCACAAGGTTCTGCTCTCTCAGCCACTCTCTTTAATATATATATCCAGCCCATTTGCTCCCTTTTTTAAAAATTCCAGGTAAATTACCATATATATGCAGATGATGTAATGATATATCTCCCATTTAACAACACAAACCCTTCAATTAAAAAACGTACTTATTGCTTTGCAGAGTTAACAGAATAGCTCACAAATCACAACCTTAAGATCAAAATTACAAAAACCGAAGCCATGTACGTAACCAGAAACCAGAGCTTCACCCCCGCCAACATCGATCAAGATTCAAAATATAAACATATTAATAAAAAATGAGGTAAAATACCTTGGGGTAATCATTGACCGCACCCTCAACATGACATCTCATATAAAACATACACAAAAAAGATTTTCTATAAACTCAAAATGCTGAAATTACTCCGCTCACTACTTCACGTCCATGACTTCAAATCCGTCATCCATGCAGTTATTACTCCCCATTTTGACTTCACCAACACTACTCTACAGGGCATTACAAAAGAAGCCTTAAGACAACTCCAATTAGTACAACATACTGCAGCAAGGATAACTATGAATATCAACCCAACGGAACACATCACTCCGATACTGTACGACCTCCACAGGCTCCCCATCCAAAGCCGCATAAACTACAAAATACTTGTTACAACCTTCAAATTAATCAATGACATTACGCCCTCACACCTCTCCATGCTCATTACAAAGGAAACCAACTCCCACACACAACAAGATTGTAATAAGAACAAGATTTCAATACCACTTGACTTCAGGAAATCAAGGAAAGTACCGGCAAAGTGACCGATTAGTTCACATGGAACAGCGAGACTACTTTTGGCAGGAACAAAGGCACTGGACACAGCACCACTTTGTCCCTAGAGAAGGAGAGAAAGAGTTCTCTATACGACAAGGCTTGGAGTTCAGAAATTCTCTTGGCTGAGCAAATCACTACCAGAAACACCATCTTAATCGTCAAGTCCTTTAAGGAACAGGCCCCCAACGGCTCGAACGGTGCCCCCGCTAGAGCTAACACTAAACTAAGGTCCCACGGAGGTACCACTGACCACAGGGGGGGACGGAGTTGTTTAACAGCTCGGAGAAACCAAATCATATCTGGGTGTGTCCCCAAGGATATCCTTTGGATCTTGCCCCAATAACAAGCAAGAGCTGTCAACTGCACCCTCAGGGAGCTCCAGGCCAGGCCTTTATCCAGCCCAGCCTGCAAGAATGCCAACACCTCTGGAACCGATGCCCCCAACGAATTACACTGCCTGTCGGCACACCAATCCTCAAAAATCTGCCACATCTGAATATAAAACAGAGAGAGGTGGTCCGTTTCCTGGCCTTTAACAGGGTTGCGATCACTGGGGCCGAATAGCCCCGCTTCCTTAGCCTAGCCCTTTCAAGAACCATGCCGTAAGTGAGAATCAATCCATCTGGGCATGCAGACCGGTCCCTGAGTTAACAGATCAGGATGGCTCAGCAACCGCCATTGCCGCTCCGTCCTCAGGTGGATCAGGTCTGCATACCACGGCCGACATGGCCAATCAGGATGACCAACCCCATGTGTGCTTCGATCCACTGAATCATGCATCCTATGAGCGCCCAAGGGGGAAACACAGAGAAGCCCCTGATCCAGTCAGTGCTGCACCAAGGCATCCAGACCCTCCGACATTCTCTCCCATCTCCTGCTGTAGAACCTGGGGGCCTTGGCCGATGCAAAGGTTGCCTTCAGATCCATGATTGGCAACCCCCACCAAATTATTTGTGAGAAGACAGCATCGCTCAGGGTCCATTCCCCTGGATCCAGGCAGATCCAACTGAGATAATTGGCTGTCACATTTTCCGTCCCTGCAACATGCGCTGCTGAATAACGCTTGTAAATGGCTATCCGCCCATTCCAGCAGAACTGCCGCCTCACCTTCCAGCCATGCGCTGCCTGTGCCCCCTTGCTGATATATGTAGGCCACCGTGGTGGTAAGGTCAGAAAAGACCCGCATCAACTTTCCCTCTAGAAAGTGGTGAAAGTCCCACAACGCCAGAAGCACCGCCCTCATTTTTAGCCTCTTGAAGGGCCAGACACTCTCCTCCATGGTCCATGTCCCCTGAGCAATATGCCCCCAGCAGTGAGTCCCCCAGCCCAAGAGGCCGGCATCCATTGTTAGGGGGATCCAGTGGGGTGATTCTAGGGGAATTCCCACTGCTAAGTTGTCAGGCCACAACCACCAGCTGAGAGCCCTCCAAGTCGCCTTCAGACACAGCAACCTCTGGGACAGAGGCTGTTATTGGTGTGACCATCTGTGCAACAGAGTCTTCTGTAAGGGTCGCATGTGTGCCCAAGCCCACAGGACCAGATCAATCATCACCAGCATGGTCCCCAACAGCTACAGATAATGCCTTCATCTGGAGGAAATGTCTCACTAATTGTCTGAGCCCCTATGCCCTCTTGGGAGGTAGGAACCCTCTGCCACTGCGGGTGTCGAAATGCGTTCCCAGGTACTCCAGGTCCTGTGTCGGTGTCAGTTGACTCAAACGTCGATGACTCATACAAGGCTCTGCAGGACCTCGACCACCCTTACCGTGGCCTGCGCGCTCTCTCGCTTGGACTTTGCTCGGTTGCACCAAAATGCCCTCCTAGTGAAGTGCTGCAGCCACTATGACCATCACCTTGGTGAAGGTGCGGGGAGCTGTGGCGAGTCTGAACGGTAACACTTGAAACTGGAAGTGACCCATTGGTACTGCAAAGTTCAGAAACTGGTGGTGCTCCAGTCAAATGGAGGTGTGCAGGTACCTCTCTGAGATCGAGAGAGGTGATAAACTCTCCTTCCCGCATGGCCATAATAATGGATCGGAGGGTTCCTATGTGAAAATGTGGCACCCACAGACACGTTCACTTGCTTGAGATTGAGAACGGGGCAAAATGAGCTGCCTTTTTTTGGGGACCATGAAATAAATGGAGTATTGACCATATCCGCATTGATCGTTGAGGACCCTTACCACTGCCCCCACGTCTAGGAGGCGCTCTAGGGTCTCCTGCACTGCCCTAACCTTTCCCCTTGCCTTGCAGGAGGATCGTACAAAGGCCAGGCTGAGAGGCCTGGTCAGCTCTTGCGCACAGCCCTCTTGGATAACCTCTAGCACCCATTGGTTGCAAGGGGGCCCAGGCAGGGTAAAACTCCCACAGCTGACCACCTACGGCTTGAACCCCTGCCTGGACCCCCCCCCCCCTCGTTTCACTGTGGCTTTTTCTGAGTTGAGGAGGAAGCGACCACGGAATAGGAGCCTCTACTGGAGCCGCAAAACCCCCAAAAGGGTTGTCCTTGAAGTGGAAAGCGGCCCCTCGGATAAGGCACAAAACACATGGAGCAGAAACGCCAGAACTTGCGTGGCTGACCCTTCGCCAATGATGTGGTGCGCCCCTGCTTCGGCCTATCTTCAGGCAGGCGGCCTCCTTTTGACTCAACTAAGTCTTTCACCAACTTCTCCAAGTCCTCCCTGAACAAGAGCTTACTCTTGAATAACAGCTTACTTAGTCAGGACTTAGAAAAGACATCTGCCGCCCAATTGCACAGCCAAAGATATCCGAGTGCTGCCATTGCCAAGGCCATACTTTTGGATAGGCCTCTGATCAGGTTGTAATATGCATCTGCCAGATATGCAGCCCAACTCCAACCTTGCCACTGTTGCCGCAGATTCCTTGGACTCCCCGGGTGGATCCAGCACCCCCTGCGCCCATCGCAAGCAAGCCTGTGCCATGATCGCCCCACAGACCGAGGCCTGCAGGGACAAGGAGTGGAGGAGTGGCCTAGTGGTTGGGGCAAGGTACTTCAGGCCGGAAGGTCAGGGGTTCAAATCCCACTAGAGGACAGCAACCTTGGGCCGGAAGGACTGGGGTTTCTAGTCCCACAGGTGCTCCTTGTGGTCTTGGGCAAGCCACTTAACCCTCCATAGCCCATGTTCCCTGTAAAATAGTTATCTCCAAGTTATAATGCCCTGTTCAATGTAATTTCAGTTTGTTCAATGTAAACCGCACTGATGCAGAATAGCGCGGTATATAAGAGAAAGTAAATAAATAAATAAATAAATAAACAAGGGATTAATGTCAAATGCTTGCTTTAACAAGGTATCCAACTTCCTATCCTGAACATCCCTGAGATGGTGAGACATCCCGGGATGGTGGTGGTCTTAGTCACAGCCGACACTGTGGCATCTACCTTGGGTGAGTGCGGCATCTCTCGGTCCACCTCTGGGAGGGGGGTATGGCCGGGCCATTGTTCTCGTACCCTGTAGCACACTCTCTGGGAGGTTCCACTCCTCCTGGATCATTTGCTTAATTACTTGGTGTATTGGGAATGCTCACTGAGGCTTCCAGACAGCCTGGAACAAAGGATCCTCTAGGGCCTCTTCCTCCGTCACTTGTCCCACCCATTGTGATTTCACAACCAGTAAATGGTCAATACCAGAGTGAATAAGCAACTGACAAAATAATGTACCGTATTTTCCGACGTATAAGACGACTGGGCATATAAGACGACCCCCTACTTTTCCTGTTAAAATATAGGGTTTGGCCTATACTCGCCGTATAAGACTACCCCTCCTCTTCCAGCGCACACCAAAAAAAATAAAAAAACATCGATTTGATTTCAATATGGTAATTTTAATTCAAATGCTTATGACATGCAGGTACTTAGCAGGAAAACTGTCACTTATAAACATAAGGCTGTTTGTCATCAAACATGTAAACATAAAACAGTGCAAGTGGATTAAACTTTTCCTAATTCACTCTAAAGCTGAAAGAAAGGATAAGACAATAAACCCATGGGAGCTGCCATGCTGCCAACCAAACTGGAACTGATGATGATAGGAGGAAGATATAACAAACAATAGAGAGAGAGATAGCAAGTGCCGGGCTAGTCTCTGACGACGCATTATAACTGCAAGCTATTTTTACAGGTTTTGCTGGTGTGACAGTTTCCCTTTAAAAACCTTCAAAATCCTCCTGTTCATCATCTGATATCATAAGTACATCAATGACATCTTGTGATACATTTGTAAGGCAGTCATCATATGGATCTAATTCCATATCAGATGGTGTGGTCTCAGCTTCGGCTTCCTCTTCATCTTCATCTTGCCACAAGTAGTCGTCCTCCATATCATCTAATGAATTTGATATGCCACACTTCTTGAAAGACTTGATTACTGTCTTTGCATCAATATCATTCTAGGCTTTTATGACAAACTTGCACAAAACATCCAGCTGTGGAGCACGCATGTTTCCTCCTTTTGTGAACGACTTTTCGCCGCTAACCATCCACTCATTCCACTGTTCTCAAATGCGATCTTTAAATGGCTTGTTTAGGCACACATCCAGTGGCTGTATCAACGATGTCAATCCTGCAGGAATAACTGCTGCATCTGTGTTTATTCTTGCAAGGCTTTGCTTGGTGCTGGGAGTTAAATGAGCCCTGAACATATCCCACACCAGTAGACTACGTTTTTGAATAAGTCCACCTGGTCGCCTGCTCCATACATTATCAAGCCATAGCTTTACCCCTTCTTCATCCATCCAGCCTTTTTCATTCACATGTACAACGCAACCAACAGGGAACTTGAGTTTCGGCATTGTTTTTCTTTTAAAAATAATCATTGGTCTCAGTTTTGCGCCATCAGCTGTGCATGCTAGGACCACTGTAAAACTAGACTTCTCATGTCCTGTTGTTCTAATTAAAATTGTTTTTTCACCTTTTGGATGAACAGTTCTATTTCCAACCATATCAAAATTCATTGGAGTTTCATCCATATTTCCGATACTACTTAACGCATAGCCATGTTTATTGCGCTGTTGTATTACGTATCGGTGGAAACTATTTACTTTGGCATCAAGATCTGCAGGTAATTTTTGTGCAATTTTCGTCTTTTGCCTCAGTGCCATATTATGCCTTTCCAAGAATTTAGTACACCAGGATACAGTGGCCTTAAATCTGTTGCTGTGATCTGGGTTAGATTTGGCCCACTGAAGTGCAAACAAACATATTTTATTACGTGTCACTACATAACCGTTTTGGAGATGCTCATTCACCATATCTGCTACATGTTTTTCAAGTTCTGGCCAATGTGGGGTGCCTCTTCTTAATGCACACTTACCCCTTGGCATACTCTTTAATGCTTTTTCATTTGCTTTCCAGTCCCGAACCATCTTTTCTGTTACTCCATATTGTCTTGCAGCAGCACAGTTATGATGTTCCATGGCAAAGTTTACAACTTTAAGTTTGAAACTGGCTTCATATTTCTTTCTTCTTGCTGGTGAAGTCATGATGGGGTCTTCACTGTTAGCCATTTGTATGCTGTATGTACTGGGCTGTACTGTATGAAGAAGTAAAGATACTGGTGCTGTACTGTATGTAAAGATACTGGTGCTGTATACTGGTGCTGCATGTATCTGCTCACCAGAGCAGAGACTCTCCACAGATGCTCCTGCTTCCCCCTGCCTTCCCTCAGAATCGCCAATCCAACCCAGTATAACAACCAGCCAATCCAACTCAGTATAATAACCAGCCAATCCAACCCACTATAATAACCAGCCAATCCAACCCAGTATAATAACCAGCCAATCCAACCCAGTATAACAACCAGCCAATCAATCGGCTGGCAGGGAGAGGGGAGGAGCCCGGGATGCAGCGTCAGTCAGCTTCCCCAGTCCAGGTCAGAAAGTTGCTGTATACCGCCGTATATGACGACCCCCGACTTTTGAGCATATTTTCATGGGTTAGAAAGTCGTCTTATACGCCGGAAAATACGGTATATAATCACTCCACCTTACTACCAAACTTCACATCAGGTACTAACAAATTTTAAAAGCCAGAAGGAAGAAAAACAAGACTCAGAATCCTAGGTAGCAAACCCAGCTTCAGTGCCATAAAGCATACCTTCCAACACATCATAGGCCCATCAGACCTCCTTCCAGCCTTAAAAACAATCTTCAAACAGAAAAATATTTTTAACAAATTATTTATTTCTCTATTCCTCACATTATTACAAAGCAACAAAGGTTCACAAAACAAACTTTAAATTGCCAAAAACATGACACAAAAGGCACTTATCCGAAAGGGCACATTACTGATGCATTTAACCAAGCACACCAGTTAGACCCACACATGGTTGAACATATTGCAGGGGAAGCACACCCCCTCGGGGTGCTTCCTCTGTAACACTGGGTGTGGGGTGTGCTTCCAACCAACACCTTCAAGCTTCAGAGCCCTAGTAGGGCCAAAGCCAATTTTGTTCTTTCCTTTCTTCTTTTCTCTTTTTTTTCTAAATATAAATCAGCTCCTGACAATCTCCTGCACCAAAAACAACAAACCGTGGGAGCAGGAAACCCCAACCGAATATTCCACATCGTGCCAGGTCCACCATTGGTTTTCCTTCAGTCACAAAAAAAAAGGTGCGGTTTCCCATGCTGCCGGCAAACTCGAGACCCACGCAGTTGCAGGCCAATTTCCTGCCCTGTGACTGGAAGAAAACTGACCTGCCCAGTTTTAAAATCACTCCATTCGCGATTTGCCTGCACTGATCCTGCTGGTCTGCTCTGTACTCCCGGTCCTACACTCAAGTCTCATGCTGGCTTTGGCGATGCAGGCAGGAGACTGGAAGAGAGCTGCTCACTGCAATTTGCCTGCCCAGCAGCTCTGGAAGATGTCTAGACAAGCTTCTTCCTCTGTGGGTCAAAGCCCCTGCCCTCAGAGAATTCCCAAGTTCTTTTTTTTTTTCCTTAACGCTGGGGGAAACACAAAAACAGCCTGTGCAACGGCACTTGAAGACTTTCCCCCCTCTATTTTTTTTTTTTTGTAAAACTAGCAAGCTCCTTAGTTGTCCCTTCAGTGAGTCCAGACCATGAGATCACCTCCAGCTGCTTGGAGACTGAGCTTACTGGGGCTGGTAGGAGGTGGCAGCTTCCTAAATATGCTGATGTCATCAAAAGATAACATGCTCAGTTCTCCAAGCTGCTGGTGGGGGTCGATTACCCAGAGGTGCAGGACTGGACTGGAGGGATGATAAGGAAGTTGAAGTTACAATATATACCACTTTGACTGAAATTATAAAGTGGTATAAAAAAAACCTGTTAAAAACCCGGGTAAGGTTTGCCTCTTTGCGGATGATACCAAAATCTGCAATAGAGTAGACACCCAGGAAGGTGTAGATAACATGAGGAGGGATCTAGTTAAGCTTGAAGAATGGTCTAGAATTTGGCAGCTGGGATTTAATGTTAAAAAATGTAAGGTCATGCATTTGGGCTGCAGCAATCCAAGGGAGCAATACAGTATAGGAGGTGAAGTAATTTTGTCCACTAAAGAAGAGCGGGACCTAGGCGTGGTTGTGTCTGATGATCTTAAAGTAGCTAAACAGGTAGAAAAGGCGACGGCAAAAGCTAGGATGATGCTTGGGTGCATACGGAGAGGAATGGCTAGCAGAAAAAAGGAGGTGATAATGCCTCTGTATAAGTCTTTGGTGCGACCTCATTTGGAGTATGGTGTGCAATTCTGGAGACCGCACCTTCAAAAGGATGTGAACAGGATGGAGTCGGTGCAGAGGGTTGCTACTAAAATGATTAATGGGCTTCATTATAAAGCATATGAGGACAGACTTAAGGATCTTAATATGTACACCTTAGAGGAAAGGCGGGATAGAGGTGATATGATTGAGATGTTTAAATACCTCCGTGGCATAAATGTTCAGGGAGAGAGCCTCTTTCAATTGAAAGCAAGTTCTGCTACGAGGGGACATGGGATGAGGGTGAAGGGAGATAGATTCAGGAGTGATATGCGGAAATATTTCTTTACAGAAAGAGTAGTGGATCCATGGAATAGTCTCCCAGTGGAGGTGGTAGAGATGAGGACAGTAACTGAATTCAAAAAAGCATGGGACCAACACAGAGGATCTCTAAAGGTAAAAAGTGGACTATTGTAGTTGTTGTTATGGAAGGACAGACTAGATAGGCCATGTGGTCTTTTTCTGTCATCATGTTTCTATGTTTCTAAATAAATAAAAAGGTGCATCATAATAAACAATTAAAACTGTTAAATAAAACTATCATCTCCCAAAAACTAAAATAGCCATACACAAATCAGCTTATGTATATGTCTTCTATAGAGGAATAAGCTAATATAAATAAGAAGGTCTTCAACTTTACCTTAAAGGTCAAGTCCTGTCAGCTCTCAATTCAGTGGCTAAATTATTCCACCCTATTACTCCAGTCACAGAGAATACCCAAGCATATGTTTACTCCTAGACACAACCTGTACAGGGTAAGATTTTACTTACTGGATAATCTCCTTTCCTGGAGTACTGTTAGACAAGAACAGGCCAAGTGGGTTGTGTTCCCCCACCACTAGATGTGAAGAAAGAGAAAGAGAAATATGGAAATGTGCTCCTAGCTACATCAGCATTAGTAGCAGTGATGATGTCACTATAGGTTTCTGGTTCTGTCTCCAGCAGATGGTCGATGCTGGTTGGTTTTAAACTGTGTTAGCTCCTGGGCAATCAGTCAGAAAGGTTCTTTCTCAGTTGAGCTCATTGGCGGATGTCTCCGGGGTGGGGGGGGGGGGGACGGTACCCAGGATACCCCGTTGGCATTTCCCACATGGATGAAGATAAAAAGATCTGCTCTAAGTCAGGATTCCATCATATCAAGGACCCAGTCTTCACACAGTCTCAAGCACTTCAGTTTCCTCCCCACCCTGCCTCCCCCAGCCCCCCAGGACAGCTCAACGAAAGACAGAAAATTTTCCAAATAGAAAGGTGGTTTGTGCCAGAAGGTTTCATCATCAGGGGCTGCCTGGAATCCAGCATACAGCATTTGTCTTGAGCTCCATGGGGGTGAGTAATGTCTCATTTTGCTTCAATGTCAACTTCTTTGAAGCTGCTGTGGTGGGGAGGGTGAGGATGAGGAGAGGGGCAGGCCGATTGTCAGGTCTGGCAAGTGGGATGGTTTTCTGCTTCTACTACATTTGCTCTGTGGCCATGTGTTAGGCTTCACCATTTACGTAGGATTTGAAGCCGTGGGGTTGATCTGCACATTTTTGGGCAACATGAATATGCTGCTTGCATACTCTGCTACAAGGGTTATCTGCACACATGTGCTACACGATAACTACACGTGGTAGTGGCAAGGTTGGATATTTATTTATTTATTTATTTACAATTCTTATATACCGCACTATTTATGATCAGCGCGGTTTACAAAGAACAACAACATCCGACACTATACAAATGTCTGGTCATTACATTGAACAGGGAATGAAACTTGGAAAGAGGGGGCAACTATATACATAGGAAGTTAATAGGGGAGGAACCTGTTTTGTGTTTACATATTTGAGGACGAGCTATACGAGGGATATGCCTGCTGCCTGCTTATAGTTGTGAAATAAGTATATCTGCTTCTAAGAAACTCTGCTTGGACGATGGCAAGCATTATGTTGGCCCTACGGAATCCCTACGTGGGCACTGTTCTAAGGACAAACTCATGTTGATACAATTCTAATATCTCAGATGCTTTTATGTAATCCTACAACTGTACACAAATGGCCTGTTCAATTACCTTATTTAAGAAAGGCATACCAGATATAGGCTGAAAGTTTAAACAGTCTTTTAGATCTAGTCAATTCTTCTTCAGCATAGGTCAAACACTTGCTCACTTCAAAGTGCTGGGAGAAATAGTCCCTAAATAAGGCTTGGACTAAATCATGTAAACAGTTACTTAACTGATGGCGAAAAGATGAACTGGCGTAAAGACTCTAAAATCCAAGCTAAATTTTAAGGGGTTTTTTTTGGTTTGCTTTTTTAAACATCGGGAGCAATTATTGAGTGATTTGCATGCGCACTGCGCTACCCTTTACCACAGTGGTTTTACTGCTGATTTTCCAGTGCTAAAAATTCTTACTGCATTGGAAGTAAAATTAATGTGGGAAAATCTTGAGTAAACCACTGCACTAAAGGACAGTACAGATTATTATACTGGAGTCTTAATGGGAAGCCTTTAAAAACACCCATCAGAAATCTTATTTTTGTCTTTAAAAGTTTCCTCTCATTACGCAATGAACACATTATCAAAATCACAAGCCAAAAATAAGCTTAATTTTAACGTTTTAACTTTGAAAATTAAATGACAAAATAGGTATGAAGAAACATATTTTGTAGAATTTCACTTATTCATTCTCACTTTTTCAGCCCAAGAATTTCCATGTCAAAGAAAAAATAGCTGGCTTTTAAAACATTGCCCTCAAACAGGAATCTGCTAACATTTAAAATCAGAAAGGAAGTGCTGTAAATTTAGAAGCCAGCATCATAACAAATGATAGGACTTTCAAGCTTACAAACTGAAGCATCACGTGAGTCAATTTAAAAGTCAGACACTTGAAATCAAACACAAAAAAAATCTGCCTTTTTAAAAATTAACCCATGCTCAGTGCCCAAGTTTAAGAACTTTAATTCACCAAGCCCCTACTTTTAAGATCCTAAAAAGAAGGTGCACAGACAGGCTGGGGGAGGGAGCAGGGGCAGGAGCATGGCTAGTGAATGAATTAGGGGCTTATCATTAATTTCCAGTGCCAAATGCCTAATTGAATAGCAAACCTAACTTTATGCACCTGAATTTGAATTTAGGAACCTATTTTCAGCCAAAAACTTGAGCCCTCTGGATATTTCTGTCTTGGCATCAAAAACCTAGCAAATTGGTATAAGTGTACAGCAAAAGTCCAATGAGATGCTCATATGGAGACATGCAGTCCCCATAACTGCCGAAGAGCAAATATTTTGGTTCTATATACCTATGCCCACACTTGGTTTGCAGCTTGTCGTACGTACTGTGAGGGCTTGTGTGCATCAGTGATGCTGAGGGCTAACCTATTGGTAGTTTAACTACTGGCAGGGTCTCCCAAGATGTACAGGTCTCAGCTGAGGTGCCAGACCAACACAAACCACTCATATGGGCAGAAGCAGAATGGGACAGTGTTGGCAGTGGAGGATCACATATCTGACAATGGCAACAACACTAAACTTAAACTACGCGGAGGAAAGGCCTAGCAATCTACTTCTGTATCTTGCCATGCCAATGGATAGTCACAACAAAACAAATTGCACTATAGTGCTGGAAGATGAGATGCCCCAAGTCAGAAGGCACTCAACTAGCTACTGGGGAGGAGCTGAAGACTTTTCAGGGTAAAGCCAGCATTTATGATGTGGCTGAATCAAAGCCCTCGGGACGTCTGACTGCTGATGTAGCTGCACATGAGAGTCAGAAGCTGTAAAGATGTTTTACATATTGGGACATGGAACCTACGAAGTATGAACAAAGGGAAGTTGGAGGTGTTCAAGAATGAAATGGAACGTGTACAACTTGATCTGTTGGGTGTCAGCGAACTGAAATGGACTGGCATCGGGCACTTTGCATCAGATGATCACATGGTCTACTATGCTGGAAATGAAAGACAAAGAAGAAATGGTGTTGCATTTATAATAAAGAAGAAACTTGCAAGAACTGTAATGAAATACAATGCAGTCAGTGAACGCTTAATCTCTATTCGTCTACAAGGAATGCCTAACAACAACTATAATACAGGTATATGCCCCAACAACAGCTGCAGAAGAGGATGAAATCGATGAGTTCTATGAACAAGTACAAGTTGAAATTGACAGAACATGCAAACAGGATATCCTGATAGTCATGGGTGACTGGAACACAAAGGTTGGCAACAAAGAAGGCAAAGTGGTTGGAAAATATGGACTTGGCAACAGAAATGAAGCTGGAAAAATCTGCAAGGCCAACGATCTATAAATCTCAAACACCTTCTTTCAGCAACACAATCGGTGACTGTACACATGGACTTCACTCACTGGATTGTACAAAATCAAATTGACATCATCTGTGGAAGTCAACGATGAAAAAGCTCTATAACATCAACAAAAACAAAACCTGGAGCTGACTGTGTTACAGATCACCAACTACTAGTATGCAAACTCAAGCTAAAGTTTAAAAAGAGCAGGCCACTCATGAATGTAGCAAAATATGACCTTGAGAATATACCACTGGAATTTAAAGACTGCCTGCAAAATCGATTTGCTGCTTTAGATACAAAGGACAGAGCTCCAGAAGAGTTATAGAATGACATCAAGAAGTTTGTGTTGGAAGAAAGCAAGAAGTCTCTACAAAAGGTGAAGCAACAAAAACAGCCAAAATGGATGACGGAAGAAACTCTGAAAATTGCCCAGAAACGCAGAGAAGCTAAAGCCAGAGGAGAAAAAAAGACAATCGCAGAACTCAGAGATTTTCAACGTGCAGCAAGACAGGACAAAGAAACGTACTACAATGACACATGCAAGGGAATAGAAGCAGAAACTACTAGAGGAAGAACAAGATTGGCTTTCCTAAAGCTATGAGAGTTAAAGAAAAAATTCCAGCCTCGAATTGGAATATTACAAGATGCTCAAGGTTCTATGTTGAATGATGCTGAGAAGATCAAGAAAAGGTGGAAAGAATATAGAGAATTTTATATGATAAAGATCAAGTGGACCAACAGCTGTTTCAACCTGTATCGTATGATCCAGAACCATTGGTGATGAAAGAAAAAGTCAAAGCAGCATTGAAAGCCTCATCAAAGAACAAAGCACCAGGCATTGATGGCATTCCCACAAAGGTATTATAGCAATCTGATGCAGCTGTTACCATACTTACAAGGCTCTGCCAAGAAATTTGGAAAACATCATCATGGCCAACTGACTGGAAAAGATCTGTGTTTATACCAATACTAAAGAAAGATGACCCAACTGGCTGTGGAAATTATTGCACAATCGCTCTGATCCCAAATGCCAGCAAGATTCTACTGAAGATTATTCAACAGAGACTACAACCATACCTGGAACAAGAGCTACCTGAAATGTAAGCAGGGTTCATGAAAGGGTAAGGAACGAGAGACATCATCGCGGATGTGAGATGGATCCTTGAAAAGACTAAAGAATACCAAAAGGATATCTATTTGTGCTTTATCGACTACAGCAAGGCTTTTGACTGTGTAAACCATGAGAAACTCTGGGCCACATTAAGAAGCATGGGTATACCAGAACACCTGATCGTTCTCTTGCACAATCTGTACATTGAGTAAGAAGCAAACGTTTGAACAGAACAAGGAGAAAAAATTAGGTTTAAAATAAGGAAAGGTGTATGACAAGGTTGCACACTTTCCTCCTACTTGTTTAATTTATATGCAGAACAAATCATTAGAGAAGTAGGACTGTATGAAGACAACAGAGGTGTGAAGACTGAGTCTTCCACCATCAACAACCTTCGCTATGCTGATACCACCACATTACTGGCTGAAAGTGAAGATGATCTGAAACATTTGCTTATCACGATCAAAGAACATAGTCTTAAAATGGGCCTGCACCTTAATGTAAATAAGACAAAGATCATGACAACTGGCAAAATCAATAAGTTCATCATTGAAGGAGAAGAAATTGAAATTGTAGATAACTTTAACCTACTTGGATTAGCTATCAATAAAGAAGCAACAAACAATCAAAAAATCTGATGACGCATTGCTCTTGGCAGAATGGCTATGAAAGACCTAGACAAGATTCTCAAGAGCAGAGATGTCTCTCTCCATACAAAGATTTGACTCATTCAAGCCATGGTATTTTCAATATCATCATAAGGATGCGAAAGCTGAACAGTGAAAAAGATAGACAGGAATAAAATTGATGCCTCTGAATTAGGATGCTGGTAGCGAATACTAAGTATACCATGGACTGCCCCAAGAACAAACCAGTCAGTACTAGAGGATATAGAGCACGTATCTCCTCTCCTAATCCAACTACACTGGCTCCCAATAAACAGTCGACTCAAGTACAAAACTCTACTAATAACATTCAAGATGCTCCACCACCTATCAGCACCCCCACTGGAAAATCTCCTACATTGGACTCCTGACAACAGAGCGAGAAGATCAAATATGATAAACACACTTACCATTCCTTCCATAACTAGAAAAACCTTGCAATTCACCAAGAACAGAGCCCTCTCCCTCTTCGCCCCTCTACTGTGGAACTCCCTACCTCTTCCTATTAGTCTCATAACAGAGCTGACCACTTTTCGGAAAGCAATAAAACACATCTATTCCACCTTGCTTTCGACCACATAACAAAGTTACCAATCAATATTATAGTCATAACCCTATCAGCCTGTAAATAGTTCCCAGTATTATAATCTACAATGAATGATCATTGATCTACCAATGTAAATAGTTAACTGTATATATATATACCTTGTTCAGATGTTCACAAGTTTAATATGTTAAATATACTGTTACATGTACTATGTTGTTACCTTGAAAACCGTGCTGATCTTGAATAGTGCGGTATAAAACCAAATAAATAAATAATAAAGTATCAAACCTAAGCTTTCTGTAGAAGCTCAGATGACAAGACTTCGACTTTCATACTTTGGACACATCACGCTAAGAGAGAGATCATTAGAGAAAGACAACATGCTTGGCAAGTTAGAAGGACAACGCAAAAGAGGAAGGCCAGCAATGAGATGGATTGATACAATAACAGCAGCTACAGGTACAGTCTGTCAACAATGAGCCACTTGACTGAAGACTGAACACAATTTAGGACAACTATCCAGAGGGTCACCAGGAGATGACACCGACTCGACGGCACTTAACCACAACAAACCTATACACTTTGTGATGATAAAAAATCTCAACATTAATATCACATATGTCCACATATCATATGCATCTTCCAAGGTATGTTAAATATTTAACCTTTATGAGAATGAGCCACTTGATTTCTATAAATTATATCAGATATCAATTAATGATTCTGTGTTTTAACAGTGAGAGAAATCTATTAGTAAAAGAACTTATATCCATTTGCGTGAAATAAAGACCTCTGAGCATTGGTATCTGTATCGGCCCTCGATGTCAACGAAGCATTGAGGTCAAACATAAGACCGCCAATACTTCAACTTCTTGTCAGACTCCGATTCTAGTTCTTCTCATTCTGATGAGGGATCACTGAATTCCCAAGAACCTCCAGACATCCCTTCAGATCTGTCCCCTCCACATGAGTGGTGGAGACGATATGTCTTTACAAGACTTGATCCGTGACATGGCAGCAGGACTGGCCATCACAGTAGCCTCAGAGAAGGAACAGAGGTTAGAAGAACTGGAGATACTCCAATACCCTCCCATGCCCCAGGAAGTGGCTACTTTACCGGTGCATTGCATCTTACAAGATATGCTCCGAATGTGGGAAGCTCCTCTCACGGTTCCGCCTATCAGCAATAGGTTCGATACCATGTACCGAATTCCACAGTGCCCAGGCTTCCAGAAGCCTCAACTTCCCCACCACTCAATGGTGGTGGAATCGGCAATGTGCTGAATAAAGAGTTCAAAAAAATCACTCTTCCATGCCTCCAGCTAGAGGCTCGAGGACACTTGATGCCTTTGGGCGTTGATGCTTTTAGGCATGAATGTTGGCCTCTAGAATAAGCTCCTACATGCTATACATGGGGCATGTTTCTAAAATATGTCACCAGGGATCTGGATAGGTTTTCCGCCATGCTTCCTGATAAGCAAAGTGCATTCCAGACACTTATCAGGCAAGGTCAGAATACTTCAAAATTTCTTACTAGAGCATCATTTGATGCCTTTGAGTCAACGAGCAGAGCTTCAGCAGTCTGCAATGGGGCTCAGAGGATGGCCTGGTTACATGCATCAGATCTCGAACAGTGGGTACAGGACAAGCTGGCCAATATCCCATGTATGGGAGAAAATCTCTTTGGAAAAGATTGGAGAGAAAAGGCCGGTGAGACTGAGACAGATCATCTCACCTGTCTCAAACATCTTTTCAGAAAAAACAGCTGATTCCTCCTGTCATGAAGAAGTCCCTTCTGAGCCTATAAAGACAGGGCAAGATGAGGATTTGCTTTCAGAAACTGACAGGCAGTCTGAGCACATGGCTCAGTGTTTGCAAAGAAGAAGTAAACAAAGAGAGTCACGAGCTAGAAAGACACACCCTTGCAGTGACGTATTCCCTAGCTCAGGAGGTAATGAGCTTCACCTGTTTCAGGGCAGGGCACAGCTAAGCCCTGAGAGTTACAAGGATAAAAAGTGGTCATTAGCTTGGACCAAGCAGAACGAGAGCCAGAGGGAGAAATGGAAGCAGAGCAGAAGCAGAACTGGGAAGAGAGCCAGAAAGGAAGCCAGCAAAGGAGCACGCTGACTAGAAGGAGTCAAGGAGGAGTGAGAACCAAGGGAGCCATATTCCTGAGGCCAGAAGGAAGCATCCCAGGACAGGGGTTGTCTGGCAAAGGCAGGAGAGAGAAGAATCTTCCTGAGAGGCAAGCCTGTCAAAGCTCACATGCTCCTAAGAGAGAGACAGGCTGGTTGGAGAATACCGGTATGTCTGAGGGGAAAATTAATAGGCTGAGAGGCAAGCAAACACAAGCTGTGTTTGAGAACCAGTCTGACCCTGCAGAGTGGAGAGTTCCTTCCCTTTCAAAGTCAAAAGGTAGGCTTAATAATTCATATAAGTTTGAACCTAGCTATAAAGCAGTTAGAACATAACATAAGAACATAAGATATGCCATACTGGGTCAGACCAAGGTCCATCAAGCCCAGTATTCTGTTTCCAACAGTGGCCAATCTAGGTCATACGTACCTAGCAGTTTCCCCAAGGGACACAGGTTCCACAATGCTTGTAATGGTTCAAGCATTGATATCCTGGGTCCCTTCTTAATAATGGTTTATGGACCTTTCCTCCAGGAACTTGTCCAAACCTTTTTTAAACCCAGCTACACTAACAGCCTTTACTACATCCTCCGGTAACAAATTCCAGAGTTTGATTACACGTTGAGTGAAAAAATATTTTCTTTTATTAGTCTTAAATAGTTTACCCTGTAGCTTCATTGCATGTCCCCTAGTCTTTCTATATTCTGATAAGGTAAACAATCGATCTACGTTTACCCGTTCCACTCCGTTCATTAATTTATAGACTTCTATCATATCTCCCCTCAGCCGTCTCTTTTCCAGGTTAAAGAGCCCCAACCTTTTTAGCCTTTCTTCATAGGAGTAGCCTTCCATCCCCTTTACCATTTTGGTGGCTCTTCTCTGAACCTTTTCTAAAATTGCTATATCCTTTTTAAGATACGGCGACCAGAATGGCACACAATATTCAAGGTGCGGTCTCACCATGGAACGATATAGAGGCATTATAATATCTTTTGTTTTATTTTCCATTCCTTTCCTTATCATACCTAGCATTCTATTTGCTCTCTTGGCCGCCGCTGCACACTGGGCCGAGGGTTTTAACATGGTATCCACAATGACGCCTAAATCTTTTTCCTGGGTGGTGGTTCCTAATGTGGAACCTTGCATCGTGTAACCATAGTTTGGGTTGTTCTTCCCTAGGTGCATAACCTTGCACTTCTCCACATTAAATTTCATCTGCCATTTTGATGCCCAGTCTTCCAATTTATCAAGATCCTCTTGCAATTTTCCACAATCCTCCTGGGTTTTAACAACTTTAAATAGTTTTGTGTCATCTGCAAATTTGATAACCTCACTCGTTATTCCACTTTCCAGGTCATTTATGAATATGTCAAAAAGCAGCGGACCCAGCACAGATCCCTGGGATACACCACTATTCACCTTTCTCCATTGGGAAAATTGGCCATTTAGCCCTACCCTCTGCTTTCTATCTTTTAACCAGTTCCTGATCCACAATAGTACATTGCCTCCTAGCCCATGACTCTTTAGTTTTGCCAAAAGTCTCTCATGAGGGACCTTGTCAAAGGCTTTCTGAAAGTCCAGATACACAATATCAACCGACTCACCTTTGTCCACCTGTTTATTCACTCCTTCAAAAAAACATAACAGATTAGTAAGACAAGATCTTCCTTGTCTAAAGCCATGTTGGCTGTCTCCCATTAGGTCGTGACTATCTACATGCCGAGTAATTTTATTCTTTATGATGGTTTCTACCATTTTTCCCGGTACTGATGTCAGGCTCACCGGTCTGTAGTTTCCCGGATCACCCCTCGAACCCTTTTTAAAAATTGGTGTTACATTGGCGATCCTCCAATCCTCAGGTATTAGAGATGATTTCCCTATAGTTACCAGAAAGTAAACTCCCTGGACAAAAACTACAGCATATATGGTAGTTTACAACCCTGCTCAGGAGAGTGTTACAGAGAGAAACCACGTGCTAGAGAAACCGATTGTTTCAAAGATCAGGATAGCAGCTTACTGCCACACCCTGCTAGTCCTGATGCTGAGGAAATGCAGATAGACTTTGACCATAATAAAATAGTGGATGATCGGATGGACTGTACATTATCTTTGGCTGACCATGTGAATTTCCTATGCTGAACAGTGTCTGTGAGAGACGGTAAAAGCAGCAGAAGAAAAGGGAACATTTTCTTTGCTAATTGAAGCTGTTGTGATTTGTTTTGTATCAAGCACTGCACATTTAAAGCCTGAAGCTGACAAGGCTAACTTACCTGAGTTCATGTATAATTTCCTCAAGCCAATTGTATGGCATGTGTTGTCCTGAGTTATTCACTTGCACTTAATCCGCCGGGAAGGGGAAAATAAATTCTTGTCATTGCCTGAAACACTCGACTGCAACTCATCTGTGCTCAAAGTGTAAAGGGACTTACATTCCCAGAAGTCCTTGCAGAGTTAAAAGCAAGCCCACGCTCTCTGAGGCAGGAACACCACAGGCAGACCAAGACTCAGCGCCCTAGGCGTTGGGCTGGCCACCGTGAGGGTGACACTCCCCAAAAGGAAGGCTCTTTCCAAGAAACCTTTCTATTCTAAGAAGAGATATTATCCTTCTTACCCTCCTTCAGCTGCTTACCAATCTCAGCAGTCTCGGCAGCGGTAGCAGGGCCCTTACCGACCCAAAAAGTCCAAGGGTCCTAAACCTCAACCAGCAGCTCAGGCACAACCTGCACCTGCTTTTTTGACTCCTTCCTAGAGAGCATTACGACTCTGTCTCTGGAGGGTCCCCAGTCCCTCCACATAGCAGGCCTTGACTGTTCCTATGCTCACAGGTGGCATCTCATAACTTCAGAACAGTGGACTCTCGACATCGTTCAAAGGGGGTATCTGCTTCACTTCGAAACCTTATCCCCTACCAGCTCCACAGGGGACTATCCCACCCATTTCTTTCAAAGCACTCTCTTGAGAGAAGAGGTGTCCACCCTATTATCCCCAAGGTGCAAATAGGAGTTCCTCCTCCTCAAGAAGGGATGGGCTTTTACTTTCCATATTTTCTCATTCCAAAGAAAACAGGAGGATTCAGGCCCATTTTGGATCTCAGAGATTCTAAACAAATTCCTGGTCCGAGAGAAATTCAAAATGATTTCCTTAGGAGCTCTTCTCCCATACTTCCAGAGACAAGATTGGCTATGTTCTCTAGACTTAAAGAAGGCATACATGCACTTACTGATCCATCCTCAGGAGCCCCTCTTCTGCTTTGGAGGACAGGCCCTTCCACCGGGACTGCTTGACTGGCCGGTCAGCATCAGGGACATCCCTAGGGGAGTTTCAGTGTTTATGCTGTGACTTTCCTCTGGTCTCGGTATCTGTCTTTGATGTCGATGCCTTTTTAGAAATCAAAGACTTACCCTTATGTATGGACTTGAAAGAGATCCGAGACCCATGAGAGGAAGCCGATGTCCTTGATGTGAAAGTCACTGAAATCGAGTCTGGAACGAACAGGGATCCATACTGTATGGCTCTGTTCTTTAGGCTTCTCCTTGCCATTTGCTGACACAAAAGGACAAGAATCAGGTAAATGATTGTGGGGTCTTCTACTGTCCAAGCCACCCATTAGGCCGCCTCCAGTGGTCTGGGCACCAATGTGGTTCTCACTCAACTTCTAAAGCCTCCTTTCGAGCCCTTAGCCACCACTTCACTGAAGTCTTGGAAGGTAATCTTCCTCATCGCCATCATGTCAGCTCGCTGCATCAGCGAACTGCAGGCTCTGGTGGCAGATCTGCCACATACCTAGTTCCACCATAAAAAGATGGTCCTCCATACCCATCCACACATCCTTCTGAAGGTGGTCTCCTCCTTCCATCTAAACCAGTCGGTAATCCTAGCGATTTTCTTCCAGAGGCCACATGAGTCTCGGGTGGAAGCAGCACTACACACCTTAGACTGCAAGTGAGCGCTGGCTTACTACTTGGACAGAACTAAGGTTCACAGGCAACCTTCTCAATTCTCCATTTCCTTTGATCCCACTCACCTTGGACTACCGGTAACAAAACAAACTCTATCCAGATGGATAGCAGATTGCATTTCTTTTGCTTATTCAAACAGGACTCTCCCTAGGAGGTCACATTACTGCTCATAATGTGCGGGCTATGGAAACCTCCGTAGTCAACCTCCATTCAATATTCATTGAAGAGATCTGTCAGGCAGCTAACTGGTCCTATACTTAAACTTTTGCTGCACTTTATTGTCTGGACAGGGACTCCCCTCGGGATACTGTCTTTGGCCAAACTGTATTCCAGCACCTTTTTGGGACTTAAGCTCAACTCCTAACCTCCATCCCGGACTTCTACAAGAGACCAGACTATCAGAGGGGGTATAGTCTCCTGGAATTGAATCCAATGTGACATGTCCACACTCTTCGGCTCTATGCTTTAGCCTCAGGGATCTCACACTGCTCTCCCCCCATGCCAATCTGCTACCTGGGAGACAGTGAGTCCCATATGTGAAGACTCATTCCTGCTTGTTCCTGGAGATAGCGTAGTTACTCACCTGTAACAGGTGTTCTCCAGGAGCAGCAGGAATCAGTCCTCACTTATGGGTGACGTCGGCGCCGACGGAGCCCTCGCGGAGCAATTTTCCCCAGCTTTCAAAGAAAGCCTTTGGGAATTGCAGCGCGCATGCGCGGTCCCCTTCCCGCCCAAGGGTGCCATCTTAGCCAGTCAGATGACATAGCTAAAAAAGACAGCATAAAAATTTGCAAAAAAACTAAAGCAGATGATTGCAACTCCACGGGGAGGAGGGAGGGTTGTGAGGACTGATTCCTGCTGCTCCTGGAGAACACCTGTTACAGGTGAGTAACTACGCTTTCTCCAGGACCAAGCAGGAAGTCAGTCCTCACTTATGGGACTCCCAAGCTCAAGGCTACCGGAGACCCTAAGCACAAAAATGAGCTCCCTCTAGCTCAGCAGCACAGAAGGAAAGAATCTTCGCTGAATTATTACCCACCGGTAGCCCACATCCGGGATGGAGGGTAGGAGTTGCTCAGATCTCGAAGAGATTACGGAGGACTGCCTGTCCGAAAGCACTGTCCCTGCGGGACTCCCTCTCGAGACAGTAATGGACCGCAAAAGTCTGGCTCGAAGACCAAGTAGCGGCCCGGCAGATGTCTGCCAGCGGAACAGAGCGGAGGTAAGCCACTGACGTAGCCTTTGCCCGAACGCAGTGAGCCGTGACTCGACCTTCCAAGGAGAGTCCGGCTGCCCCATAAGCCCAAGAGATACAGTCCGCAACCCAGATGGACAGAGTACGCTTGGAGACCGGGAGTCCCAATTTATTGGGGTCAAGAGACACAAAAAGCTGAGCAGCTTTACGGTGCTCCCGCGTACGGTCAAGGTAGAAGTTCAAAGCCCTTCTACAGTCCAGGGTATGGAGGACCGTTTCAGCTCGGCTGGAGTGTGGTCTGGGAAAGAAGGTTGGAAGTACCACCTCCTGATTGATGTGAAAGGGGGAGACCACTTTTGGAAGAAATTTTGGGTGAGTCCGTAGGACTACCCTATTTTTGTAGAACCGAGTGTAAGGGGGATCAGACACGAGGGCCTGCAATTCACTTACGCGTCTAGCGGAAGTGAGGGCTATCAAGAACAGTGTTTTCCAAGAAAGAAAACGGAGAGAACAGGTAGCCATAGGTTCAAAAGGCGGACAGGTGATCCGCTGTAAAACCACATTCAGGTCCCAGTCAGGCGCTGGCAGGCGCAGAGGTGGTTTAAGTAGAAGGAGACCTCGGAGAAACCTCGCTACGAGAGGGTCGTTGGAGAGAGGCCTGCCGTCCACCGGCACATGATGTGCTGAAAGAGCACTGAGGTGAACTTTGACGGAGTTGGACTTAAGTCCCAGATTAGAGAGGTATAGCAAGTACTGCAAGACCACCGACACCGGGCAGGAGAAGGAATCCTGAGACTGTCGGGTACACCAAACGGAAAAACGACGCCATTTAAGGGCGTAGCATTTGCGGGTAGAAGGTCGTCGCGAAGCTAGGACGGCCTCCTCCACCTCTGTCGGCAGGAGAAGGGGAGCAAGGACTACCCTCTCAGCAGCCAGGCCATTAGGTTGAGAGACCTGAGGTTGGGGTGTAGCAGAGACCCCTGATCCTGAGTGAGGAGATACGGTTGTAACCCCAGAGGGAATGGATCCTCCACCGCTAATTGCAGCAGGAGCGGAAACCACGGCTGTCTGGGCCAGCGAGGGGCCACCAGGATCATGAAGGCTTTGTCTCGGAGAACATTGAAAAGAGTCCGAGAGACTAGCGGGATGGGAGGGAAAGCGTACAGAAGGCTCCCCGACCATGAGAGTAGAAAAGCGTCCGCCGCAACCCGAAGGGGGTGTGGCTGACGAGAGCAGAAGCGAGGAAGTTGCCAGTTGTGAGGACTGGCAAAGAGATCCACCGTGGGGAGGCCCCACTTTAGAAAGAGCTTCTGAACTACCAAGGGATCCAGACGCCACTCGTGCGGCTGGAGGATCCTGCTGAGTTTGTCCGCCAGGCAATTCTCTTGGCCTGGGAGATAAACTGCCTTGAGGAGAACGCCGTGACTGACGGCCCAAGAGCAGAGCTTCTGTGCCTCCCGGCAGAGGAGGAAGGAGCCCGTGCCCCCCTGCTTGTTCACGTATTACATGGCAACTTGATTGTCCGTCTGGACAAGGACGGACTGGTGAGAAGTCAGGTGGGAGAAGGCCTTGAGAGCCAGGCGGATCGCCCTGAGCTCCAGGAAGTTGATCTGCTGAGCAGACTCCCACGCGGTCCAGAGGCCCTGAGTACGTGCCCCTTGGCAATGCGCTCCCCAGCCCAGGAGGGATGCATCTGTTGTCAGCACCCGGGCCGGCTGAGGTGACTGGAAAGGCATGCCGAATATCAGGTTCGGCCGCTGAAGCCACCACCGGAGAGACGAGAGCAGCGGCTCGGAGACGCGCACTAGGTCTGCTAGGCCGCCTGTGGCTTGTCGCCACTGCTGGCGGAGACACCATTGAGCAGGCCGCATATTCAGGCGGGCATTGGGGGTCACATGGACGGTGGAAGCCATATGGCCGAGTAGTCTCAGGAAGCGCCTGGCGGAGACCAGGGGCTGGCTGCGAAAACGGTCGGCTAGGTCCATGAGCCGTTGAGCCCTGTCGAGCGGTAGGTACGCTCGTGCCTGAGGAGTGTGCAGCCTTGCGCCGATGAACTCGAGATCCTGTGAGGGGAGCAAAGTGGACTTTGCAAAGTTTATAACAAAGCCCAAGTACTGCAGAAGAGTCACCGTGCGGCGCGTGGCGTTGGTGACCTCCAGAGCGGACGCTGCTCTGATGAGTCAGTCGTCGAGGTACGGAAAGACATAGAGGCCGTGAAGCCTGAGATGGGCCGCCACCACCGCGAGACATTTTGTGAAGACTCGCGGTGCGGAGGACAGGCCAAAGGGCAGTACTCTGTACTGGTAATGATTTCCTGCCACCACAAACCTTAGGTATTGGCGGTGGCTTGGGTGGATGAGGATGTGCGTGTAGGCATCCTTTAGATCCAAGGAGCATAGCCAATCTCCCTGCTGGAGGTAGGGCAGAAGGATTCCAAGGGTAAGCATCTTGAACTTCTCCCGCACGAGGAACTTGTTGAGGTTGCGCAAGTCCAGGATGGGTCTGAGGCCTCCTGTTCTTTTTGGTATTAGAAAATACCTGGAATAAAAGCCTTGACCTTTCAGGTGGTGGGGCACCGGTTCCACCGCCTGTTCCTGTAGAAGACCTGCTAACTCCTGAAGGAGTAATTCCCTGTGCAGAGGGGGTCGTGGAGGTTCTCCCGGAAAATAGGAGGGAGGGACCTGGTGGAAGTGGAGAAGATAGCCTTCTCGCACGACTTGGAGCACCCAGGCATCTGAGGTGATGCTGGACCACCTGCGGGCGAAGTGAACCAGCCGGCCTCCGGTGCTGGGAGGAACCAGCGGGGGGGGGGGAGAGGCTATGCTTAAGGAGTCAAAAACCCCCACCCTGCGGAGCAGGGGCTGGTGGTGCAGGCTTGGGGGCTTGCTGCCTACGGGACCCGTTACCCCGTCCCTTGGCCTGCTGGCCCTGTTGGGGAGCTGCAGGGGCCTGATAGTGGGGGTACTGTTTGTAGGCAGCCGCCTTCCTCGGGTAAAAGGACTTCTTTACCGAGCCCTTCTTTTTCTGGGAAGGGGCGGAGGTCTTCCTAGAAAGCCTAGTCCTGGTGAGAGTCTCCGTCTCAATTTGTGCAGCCTTATCAGCCATGGGCTTGCCAAAGAGGTTTTCGCCTCGGCAAGGGACATCGACCAACTTGTCCTGCACCCAGGGCTCAAGGTCAGACGACTGAAGCCAAGCCTGTCGGCGGGCACCGATGCCGGCTGCGGCCACTCGAGCCGATGCTTCAAAGCCATCATAGGCTGCTCGGGACATGAATTTTGAGCATTCCCGAATGCCAGTGGACAAGGCCAGGAACCTCCGCAAGGGTTCCTCGGACAAACCAGCGGAGAAGCCGGCTAGCTCTTTAGCCAGGTCTCGGAGATACATGCCCATGTATAGCTGGTAGGTCTGGACACGACATGCGAGCATAGAGCCCTGGAAACACTTCTTACCAAGGCCATCCAGGTTACGGGCCTCCCTGCCAGGAGGCACCGAGGAGTGCATCTTCTGGCTCTTAAGACGATGCATGGCCGATTCCACTACCATGGAATGGTGTGGTAGCTGTGCTTTTTGGAAGCCAGGGCTCTTGCGGACTCGATAGATAGAATCGACCCGCTTGCTCAGGACCGGCGAGGTGGCCGGACTCTCCCACATGCGGAAGAGTAGCCGTTCCAGCATGGGAGGAACCGGTACAGTAAAGTGTTCCCTGGCGGGAGAGTCATACTGGAGGGCGTCGAGCTCTTCGGCTCGAGGCTCCTCCTCGGGGTCCGCAGGGAAGGCCAAAGCCTTGGCCATATCCCTGACGAAGTCCGAGAACCGGGCATCCTCCGGGGGGGACTGCTTCCGAGGTTCGGACTCAGGTGAGTCCGAGGGGACACACCGAGTCCGAAAAGAATCAGGTGACTCTTCCTCTTCAGACTCCCAGACCGACTCCGACGAGGACTCGGTGGGGTCGGCCCGGGCAGAGCGCGGCGCCTGCCGCCCCGACGCCGAGGGAGTCGGCGTCGGCGACCTCGGTCCCGAACGGGAGGCCGAGGGTGACCTCGACCGAGGATCGACTCGAGTTCGCATCGACTCGAGGATCGGCTCGGTCTCCGGGGTCGACTTAGACGTCGACGTCCCGGCGGTCGGGGCAGCGGCGCCAGCGAAGCCAGCGAGCAGTGCCCGCTGCTGGTCCATGAAGGCAGACAGTCTGCTCTCCAAGGCCGTCAACCTGAGTCCGAACTCAGGTGACCCAGCAGCCCCCGACTCGGGCCCCGACGGCGTCGGCTCCGACGTCGGCTGTCGCGGAGGCGAGTCCAGAAGGACCACAGGACTTACCCGAGCAGGCAGCTCCGACTCCAGGCGAGGTCGCTTCGTGAGGTGCTCCTTCTCCAAGGACCCGGGGCGGCTATCGGGGCTATGCGACCTGGCCCTCGCGGAGCCAGGAGCGTCCACCGACGCCGCCCTCGCGGGTTTCACCTTCCGTCGATGGTCCCCGGAGGGAGAGCCCCTGTCGGAGGAACTCCGGCGACGGTCCGAGCTGGAACCCCTGGACGCGGAGGCCTCCGACGAGGTCCGGGTACGGCTGGGGTCAGCGAAGATTCTATCCCGCTGATGCCGCCGACTTCTCAACGCTTTGGAGGAAAGTTTGCCACAAGGCCCACAGATCATTTCTTCATGATCCGGGCCCAGGCAGCGGAGGCAATTGTCGTGTGTGTCAGTTAGTGACATATTTCGGTCACACTGACCACACCGCTTGAAACCACTGGCAGCCATCGGGGGAAAAAGGGCCCCGGCGAGGTCAAAGGACCGGGCTGCCAGGGAAAAACCGAAAACGAAACTGACTAAGTCAGAAAAACCGAAAAAGAAGAAGAGGACTCGTGACCGGCGTCGCGAGTCCGGGCGGGAAAAAGACCGGCGTCGAACCGAAGGAAAAAAGAGTAAATTATGAGTAAAAATCAACTTTTTCGCGGGGACACGACGGGTACGTCTGTAGGGCTCCGTGGAAAAAAGAAGACTGGCTAAGATGGCACCCTTGGGCGGGAAGGGGACCGCGCATGCGCGCTGCAATTCCCAAAGGCTTTCTTTGAAAGCTGGGGAAAATTGCTCCGCGAGGGCTCCGTCGGCGCCGACGTCACCCATAAGTGAGGACTGACTTCCTGCTTGGTCCTGGAGAAAGGAACTTATATCCATTTGCATGAAATAAGGACTTTGGAGATACAAAGTGTTTCAGGCTATTTCAAAAGCTTTTTATTGAAAACACTCAAGTCCTAGGCACCAAAGGCCAATGATTACAGTCAAATACTCCAAAATTATGAAAAAACATAGCAATACTGGCCAGTACTAATATATTCACCCTCAAACTGAGTATACAAAGCAGAAGGAGAGATGACAATACAAAGGCAACCATGAACACACTGTCTAAAGCTCTGGTTGCCTGAACAGAGCATATAAATAATATTACCAAGTATGTCCTCAGTGCATGCACAGTATTACCAGTACCAAGAAAACACTCATGCTCTTGGCAAGTCCAATTGTCTAAATGTCACCACAAAAAAGAAAATGCCTTCTGAAGACAAAGTTTAAACAATAACTTTTCAGGGATGCATGTAGTTCACTAAATACTGAAATTCATTTCCTTATAATTTAACTCTAGTATCTGATGCCTTCCTCATAACAAAGATGATGTGCGCAATAGAGTGCTGAGTAAGGGATATGCCTCTCTTCATTTAGTTAGCATGAAAAACAAAGCTACCCTTAAGAAGTTCTGTTTTGTTGTTCTTATCACCTGTGTCAGATTACTAACAGTGTACAGGATTACCAATCGTCATATGTCACTTGTCTTATAATCCTTGAGAAACAGCGGTTACTCACCCGTAACAGGTGATCTCCGGGAACAGCAGGAATTTAGTCCTCACATATGGGTATCGTCGGTACCGACGGAACCTGTGCGGGAACGCTCCCCAGCGTCCAATAGGAATGCTTTTGGGAGCATCCCTCAGCACATACGTGCTGCCTTCCCGCCTTTCCAACTGTCCCTCTTCAGTTACGTTTGTAGCTGAGTGAAAGGATAGAGGAAAGAGACAAAGAGATAGAGAGACAGCTCCTAGGGGAGGTGGGTGGGTTGTGAGGGCTAAATTCCTTCTGTTCCCGGAGATCACCTGTTACAGGTGAGTAACTACGCTATCTCCAGGAACAAGCAGGAATGTAGTCCTCACATATGGGGACTCCCTAGCTGAAGATGCCAGGGAGACAGCCCAGGAAGGTGCAAACATAGAAGGTGGGAATCCTTCCTCCCATGAATCTCTGGCATCCCACCAGGGTTGGTGGGTAGGAGTTGGTTTAGGTTTGAAAGAGATTTTGAAGAACAGCTTGGCCAAAGAAGGCATCCCGACGGGAGGCTTTATCCAAGCAATAGTGGGCTGTGAAGGTGTGTATCGAAGCCCAGGTGCCTGCTCGACAAATGTCATCGATAGACACAGAGTGGAGATTAGCTATAGAAGCTGCCATGGCTTTCACATTATGAGCTGTGACATGGTCCTAAAGAGGAAGACCCTTACTCTCATAAGCAAAGGATATGAATTGGGCAATCCATTTAGATAACGTTCTTTTAGAGACTGGAATTCCCAATGACTAGGGTCAAAAGCTATAAAAGGTTGCGAGGACTTTCTATGTTGCTGTGTTCTTTGTATGTAAAAGGCTAAGGCCCTTTTACAATCCAAAGTATGAAGGTTTCTTTCTGCATTAGAGGCGTGAGGCCTCGGAAAAAACACAGGAAGATAAACTGATTGATTTAAATGAAAAGGTGAAACCACCTTTGGCATAAAATGTGGATGAGTTCGAAGAACAACCTTATCATGATGAAATCTAGTATAAGGAGGATCAGACACTAAAGTTTGCAATTCACTAATGCAACGGGCAGAGGTGATTGCAACTAGGAAGATGACCTTCCAGGTCAAAAACCTAAGGGCTGTAGTGGCCAAAGGTTCAAAAGGCAGCTTCATGAGCTGCCCGAGAACTAGATTTATATCCCATGCCACCGGTGGTGGCTTGATGGGAGGTTTAGTTAATAAAAGGCCTCTCATGAATCTTGATAGGAGTGGATGAGAGGAAATTGATTGTCCATTCAGAGGCTTATAAGTAGCTGCAATTGCACTAAGATGGACTCTTACCGAATTGGTCTTTAGACCAGAATTCGATAAGTGAAGGAGATACTCTAGTATCGATTCTAAGGGTATGACCAGGGGGTTTAATCCCTTCTTGGAGCACCATATAGTAAAACGTTTCCACTTGAAGGCATAAGATCTTCTAGTGGAAAGTTTCCTAGAAGCCTGAAAGATATCTTTTACCTGGTGGGACAGGTTGAAATCTTGGAGGTCTAAGCCTTCAGCAACCAGGCCGTGAGGTGCAGGGACTGGGGATTCGGGTGCCATAGCATCCCGTTCGCCTGGGAAAGGAGGTCTGGAGCATGCCCTAACTCCAGAGGTGCCGCTTGAGAGAGATGTAGAAGCAGGGAATACCACGTTTGGCGTGGCCATCGTGGGGCTATGAGAATCATGCGACCCCTGTCTCTCTGAAGCTTGAAGAGTGTTTTGGGGATGAGGGGAATGGGTGGGAAGGCATAAAGGAAGTCCTGACCCCAGTGAAGGAGGAAGGCATCCCTTGCCTGACAGTTGTGAGCCGGAATTCTGGAACAGAAACGGGGAAGTTTGGCATTCAGTGGACTTGCAAAGAGGTCTATGTCTGGAGTGCCCCAGAGATGAAATATCCTTGCCACCTGGTCTAGGTGGAGGGACCTCTCGTGAGGCAGCAGTACTCGACTGAGTTTGTCTGCCCAAAGGTTTTGAATGCCTGGAAGATATTCCACTAGAAGGTGAATTTGATACTCTCTGGCGAGGACCCACAGTCGTAAAGCTTCGTTGCATAACGACAGAGAGCCTGCTCCGCCCTGCTTGTTCACATAGAACATGGCTACTTGATTGTCCATCTGGACTAGGAGTGTCTTGTAGCTGAGCTGGGCGTGGAATACTCGAAGAGCTAAATAGATTGCTCTTAATTCTAGGAGGTTTATGTGTAAACCAACTTCCTGTGGAGTCCAGGTGCCATGGGTAGAGAGATGATTCAGGTATGCTCCCCAACCCACCTGTGATGCATCTGTTGTTAGGGTGGCCTGAAAGAGGGGTTGATGGAAAGGAGGACCCCACTGTCAGATTTTCTAGTGATTGCCACCATTGGAGGGACAGAATTAGTCGCTGAGAGATTAGTATTTTGTCCGACAAAAGACCCGTGGCCTGTGTCCACTGTGTGGAGAGGGTCCACTGAGCTGCTCGCATGTGGAGGCGAGCATATGGGACAACATGAACTGTGGATGCCATATGTCCCAGTAACTGCAGTAGCTCCCGAGCAGTGAGGGAGGATTTGCCTGCTGCTTGAGAAGCTAGTTACATTATGCGAAGACACCGGGCTTGTGGAAGGAAAGCCCTTGCCTGTCCGGTATCTAGACAGGCTCCTATGAATTCTAGGCATTGGGAAGGAACTAGTTGAGATTTTGGGAAGTTTATTACCAATCCCAAGTATTGGAGAATTCGCATTGTATGGGACAGTGCAGTGCTGGCCTCTGCAACTGTAGGGGCTCGAATGAGCCAGTCGTCTAAGTAAGGGAAGATAAAAATCCCCAGGATTCGTAGAAATGCAGCTACTACTGCCACACATTTCGTGAATACCCTTGGTGCTGAAGCCAGGCCAAAGGGAAGAACCCTGTACTGGAAATGTTTTCCCCTGAAAAGGAAACGTAAGAATTTCCTGTGATCTGGATGGATGAGAATGTGAATGTATGCATCCTTTAAGTCTAGAGAGCAAAGCCAATCCTGGCTTTGAAGGCATGGCAGAAGAGTTCCTAGAGAAATCATTTTGAATTTCTCTCGAAACAGATATTTGTTCAATTCTCTGAGGTCTAGAACGGGTCTGTGTCCCCCTGTTTTCTTTGGAATAAGAAAATAGGGGGAGTAAAACCCTGCACCCCGTTGAAGAATGGGTACTTCTTCTATTGCCCCTTGGGCAAGAAGTGTGGAGACCTTGTGATCTAACAGACTGTCTGCAGAGGTTTGTGAATTGAATTGCTTTAGAATTGTAGGAGGGGGCATGCTGTGAAAATGAAGCTTGTGCCCCCCTCTCAAACAATGGACAAAGTCCAATCTTCTGCTGTTATCTGATGCTATCTGTTGACAAAGTGGCATAACCTGCCTGGAATATTGGGGGGGTTGGGGACCCCTCAGAGGCAGGGAGGCAAAGCTCTCTAGGAAGGAGTCAAAGCACTTGAGGGGGTTGAACCTGGAGTGCTGGTTGGGCTCTCGGGCCTTTTGGCTTCTTTTGCTGTCTAGTTTGTCTCTTTTGGGCAACCTGACCTGGAGTTTGACTCTGCTGGGTATAGGAAGGATAAAACTTCCTCTTTTTGCTAAAAGAGGGTTTTTTTATAAGGCTTCCTTTTGGCTGGAGTGGCTGTAGACTTTGACAATCTATCTAAGGTAGAATTGTCAGCATCTAACTCGTTAGCCTTTTCCTGCCAGTTCTTGCCGAAGAGATTCTCCCCCATGCAAGGAATGTTGCCTAACTTGTCCTGTACCCAAGTCTCCAAGTCTGATGCCTGTAACCAGGCAATCCGCCGTTCGCCAATGGCAATAGCAGAGGTTCTGCTGATGCATTCGAAGCAGTCAAAGGCTGCATGATTAACAAACTTGGAGACATCTTGAGCATGCTTAACTAGAGCAAGAAAATCTTGTCTCTTGTCATCTGGGAGAAATGGGTTCATAAGTTCCAAATCTCCTGTGACTTCCTTGAGGAACATTCCCATATATAGGATATATGAACTGATCCTAGCTGAAAGCATGAAAGCTTGAAATGTTCTGCGCCCAAAAGCATCCAGAGTCCTGCATTCACGACCTTGAGGATTGGATGCATGCCTCTTTGCACTTTTCATCCTACGCATGGCTGATTCCACTACCATTGAATGGAGTGGCAGCTGAGTTTTCTGAAATCCAGGACATGGCGGAACTCGATACATAGTATCCAGTCTCCTAGAGTGAGGAGAAGTAGTCAGAGGTGTCTACCACATTCTGAGCATCAAACTATGCAGAATTTCATGGATAGGCAGAGTGGCTGCCTCCTTAGGAGCTTTAGGATATTGGAGAAAGAGTAGTTACTCACTTGTAACAGGTGTTCTCCAGGAGCAGCAGGAATCAGTCTTCACATAAAACAGCACACAAAAAGGTAAAAATAAACTATGTGCAACTGCAATTCGCAGGGGAGGAGGGAGGGTTGTGAGGACTGATTCCTGCTGCTCCTGGAGAACACCTGTTACAGGTGAGTAACTACTCTTTCTCCAGGACCAAGCAGGAAGTCAGTCCTCACATAAGGGTGACTCCCTAGCTCTGGGCTACCAGGAACCCAGGCTGAACAAGAGAACTCCCTCTAGTCACAGCAGCAAAGAAAGTCTTTCCAAGGACACAACCTCCACCGGTAGCCCAACAGAGGGCAGGAGTTGCCTAAACCTCAAAGAGATTCCGGAGTACTGCCTGGCCAAAAGCACTGTCCCTACGGGACTCCCTCTCCAGACAGTAATGGGCTGCAAAGGTCTGGCTTGAGGACCAAGTTGCAGCCCTGCAGATGTCCACCAATGATACAGAGCGGAGGTGAGCCACTGAGGCAGCCATTGCCCTGACACGATGGGCCGTGACCCGACCCTGCAAAGGAAGGTCAGCCGCCCTGTAAGCCCAGGTGATAGAGTCAGCCACCCAGGTGGACAAGGTACGCTTGGACACAGCTAACCCCAAATTATTAGGGTCAAAAGATATGAAGAGCTGAGTAGCCCTTCTATGCCCCTGCATACGGTCCAGGTAGAAGGATAAGGCCCTCCTACAGTCCAGGGTATGCAGAACTGCTTCAGCCTGGCTTGCATGAGGTCTAGGGAAGAATGTTGGAAGAACCACCTCTTGGTTAAGGAGGAAGGAGACGACAACTTTAGGGAGGAACTTTGGATGAGTCCTAAGGACTACCCTGTTCCTATAGAAGCGGGTGTAAGGCCTGTCACAGACCAGGGCCTGAAGCTCACTCACTCGCCTGGCCGAGGTTAGGGCTATCAAGAAGAGTGTCTTCCAGGATAGGAAGCGTAGAGGGCAAGTAGCCATCGGCTCAAAAGGTTGGCGAGTCAGTTGCTGCAAGACCACATTCAACTCCCACTCAGGAGCAGGAGGACGGAGTGGAGGCTTGAGCAAAAGCAAGCCTCTGAGAAAGCAGGACACCAAGGGGTGAACCGGCAGAGAACGTCCTTCCACTAGTGAGTGGTGAGCTGCTAGAGCTGAGAGGTGGACCCGAACAGAAATGGTTGACAACTGGAATGAGACACTCCTACAATATTCACAACTACCTACTATGCACAACGAGATCGCCCCTAACAAGGATCCTAACATAAGGCATAATGCCCCCTGGTTCTCTCCAGATATCCGAACTTCACTGCTCCAACTGAGAAGATTAGAAAGAAAGTGGAGACGCTCTCATGAAATCAACATCCATGATGAATACATGGCGCACCTCAAAAATCACCGTGAACTAATGTGGTCCAAAAGAAAAGAACATCATGCAAAACTACTTAGTCGTTCACTAAACAAACCTCGTGAGCTATTCAATTTAGTGAAAACACTATCTAAAGAACCTGCACCGCAACAGCAAGAACATATCCATCCTCAACAGTATGCAAATTACATCCAATCCAAATTAACAAGAACAAATTTGAATTCATCACAAGCGTCCCCTCAATCCACGCACTCTCAAGAACCACTCCTGAGTATCTCACCTCCATCATCTAAATCCATTAAAGAACTAATTGCTACTTTGAACACCACTACTGCAGCCAATGACCCATGCCCAGCACACTGGATCAAATCAATGCGCACAGAGCTCAGTCCATGCATAGCGAAAATTGCAAACCTCTCCTATTCCTCTGGAACTTTCCCAGCTGCACTCAAACAGACCTCAATACGTCCCCTATTAAAGAACAACCAGATCGACCCGAAGAAGGAAGAATCATACCGTCCAATCTCCAGCATCCCGCTGCTTGCCAAAATACTGGAGAAAGAGACTCAACGCCAAATTCAGCAATATATTGATACATCCTCCCCTCTTGATCCGTGCCAACATGGATTTAGGGAAATGCATGGAGTCGAGACTCTCATGACCTCCTTAATCAACACGCTCATCTGTGGGATCAACAACATAAGGTCTGGCGTCGCCATGATCTTCCTTGACATATCCGCGGCGTTTGACTCAGTAGACCATAACATACTACTAGCACGACTCTACGAAAAGGGTATACAAGGCCTAGCATGGAACTGGTGCAAAACATACCTTGAAGATCGTTGGCAACATGTTCGCATTGACTCCAGAACATCCGAACCATTCCTCCAAACGCAAGGGGTTCCACAAGGCTCCTCCTTATCGGCACTCCTCTTCAACATATATATGCAGCCGATTTGCCAAATCACCAAATCCTTTAATGTCTCCTGCCTTATTTACGCAGACGACGTGCTTATCTACACCCCGTTTGATATAACAAGTCCAAATTACACTAACCTAACCAACTGTTTCAATGCAATAGCGGATTGGCTCTTAGATCAAAACATGCGAATCAATTTCAAAAAGACGGAAGTTTTATTGGTCACTAGAAACAAGCTCTTCTCCCCCCCTGCATATCTTAAGGTACGGGACGCTGAGCTCCCAATCAAGAATACAATTCGTTACCTAGGTGTGATCCTTGATCAACGACTGGATTTTACCTCCCACATAAAAAATACAGTAAAAAAGATTTACTTCAAGATAAAAACATTACGCCACCTAAGACCCATGCTAGAATACAATGATTTCCGCTCAATATTCCAAGCAATAGTCACCCCTCACTTTGACTATGAGAATATTGTATTACATGGTCTTCCAAAGAACACTATAAACCCCCTGCAACTAGCAATGAATGCTGCGGCTCGCATCCTAGTTGGAGCATCAAAGAGAGACCATATTACACCAATCCTTAGGGACCTTCACTGGCTCCCTATAGAATGTAGAATTAGATATAAAGCTCTCCTCATTACATTCAAGGCCTTCAACAAATTATCACCAGCAACGACTTCAGATCTCATCAGTCTAACTCCCAATACAAGATCTAGGAGACCATTTGCCGAAAACACCCTAATCATTCCGAGTGATTCCACAAATTGGTCCCAATCATCGATCAACAGAGCATTCAAATTCTATGCGCCTAGAGGTTGGAATAAACTTCAGCCAGAAATTAGAGCAATACGTGACATGAAGCAGTTCAGAAAAGCTATCAAGCACTACCTCTTCACTGAATACTTCCAGCCACCGTAATGCTATCTAATATATCAAATGCTATCTAATATATCAAAAGACAGTCTAATAGCCAGAAGCATAAACACTACACCCTAGAATTAAGAAATTTTGGATTTAATTACAGCTGTACACTATATTCTCTGCTCTGTTAGTTGTTTTATACAAACAGTCAATCATTATTGTATTGTAGATAGTTACCCTTGTTGACCAAGTTTTCTGCCCTGTTATCTGTAACTCATACGTATTTCAAATGTACTGAGATTGTTCTGTTCTATGTGAACCGCGCTGATGATAAATAGCGCGGTATATAAGAGACTTTAAATAAATAAAAATAAATAAGTCCCTGATTTGATAAGTGCAGTAAGTACTGAAACACTACTGGTACAGTACAGGAGAAGGGATCCTCTGTACGTAGCTGACACCACACAGAAAACCTTTTCCATTTGAGAGCATAGGTTTTTCTAGTGGACTGTTTCCTAGAGGCTAGGACAACCTCTTCAACGTCCTGAGGTAGGCCCCAGGGAGCTAAAACTACCCTTGCAGCCTCCAGGCCATCAAATTGAGAGCTTTGAGATTGGGGTGCAGCAGGGAACCCTGATCCTGAGAGAGAAGATCGGGCTGCAACCCCAGAGGCAGTGGGGGGGGGTCACTGCCAGCTGAAGCAGAAGTGGAAACCAAGGCTGTCTTGGCCACCTGGGAGCTACCAGCAGGACCGAGGCCTTGTCCTGAAGAATCGTGAAGAGGGTTCAGGCCACCAAGGGCGTGGGAGGAAACGCATACAGGAGGCCCAGAGACCATGGAATCAGAAAAGCATCTGCCGCTATCCGCAGAGGATGCGGTTGTCTGGAGCAGAACTTTGGCAGCTGTTTGTTCAGGGGACTGGCAAACAGATCTATGATGGCAAACAGATCTATGGATGGAAGTCCCCATTTCAGGAAAATCTTCTGAACTACCAAAGGATGGAGCTGCCACTAGTGGGGCTGCAGAATCCTGCTCAAACTGTCAGCCAGGTAGATTTCCTGGCCAGGGAGGTACACAGCCTTGAGGAGTATGTTGTGCTTGAGGGAAAACAAGCAAAGGTCCTGTGCTTCCTGACAAAGGAGCCTGGACCCCATACCGCCCTGCTTGTTCATATAAAACATGGCTACCTGGTTGTCTGTTTGAACTAGGACAGACTGATGAGCCAGGGTTGGAGAGAAAGTCTTGAGGGCTAACCGAATAGCCCTGAGTTCCAGTAGATTGATTTGCTGTGCGGCTTCCCAGGGAGACCACAGGCCCTGGGTGCACTTGCCTAGACAATGAGCTCCCCAGCCCTGCAGGGAGGCATCCGTGGTCAACACCACTGTGAACCCAGGAATCTGAAAAGGTACCCCTTGCAGCAGATTGGGTGGGTGCAGCCACCAGCTGAGGGAGTTCAGAAATTGTCTGGACACCCTTATCCTGTCTCTGAGGCTGCCTGTGGGCTGTGACCACTGAGTCCGAAGGCACCACTGTGCAGGCCTCATATGGAGCCTGGCATTGGGGGGTCACATGTACTGTCGAAGCCATGTGTCCAAGAAGCCTCAGGCAGAGTCTGGCAGAGACCAGTGACCTGCTGAGAAACTGGTTTGCTAAGTTTATCAGTCTTTGGGCTCTGTCTTCTGGCAAGAATGCCTTTGCCAGCAGAGAGTCCAACCTCGCCCCTATGAACTCCAAGTTCTGGGAGGGGAGCAAAGTGGACTTTGCGAAGTTTATTACAAACCCCAAGCTTTGAAGAAAAGCAATAGTTCTGAGGGTGGCCTGTCGGGCCTCCTGGCACGTCTGACCTCGTATGAGCCAGTCGTCCAGATAGGGGAAGACAAAGATACCCTGATTTCTCAAGTAGGCCGCCACCACTGCTAGGCATTTGGTAAAGACTCTGGGGGCGGAGGTGAGGCCAAATGGCAGCACCCTGTACTGATAATGGTTTCCTCCTACAATGAACCTGAGGTACTTTCTGTGGTCTGGATGAATGAGGATGTGAGTGTATGTATCTTTTAGATCTAATGAGCATAGCCAATCTCCCTGCTGGAGGTAGGGCAGAAGTGTTCCAAGAGTAAGCATCTTGAACTTTTCCTTCTCTAGGAATTTGTTGAGGTTTCTGAGGTCTAGAATAGGTCGAAGGCCACCGGTTCTTTTGGGTACCAGGAAATACCTGGAGTAGAACCCCTGACCTTGCAAGTGGGGAGGCACAGGCTCCACCGCCCTGTCCACCAACAGACCTTGGAGCTCCTGAAGGAGAAGATCTGTGTGCAGGAGAGGCCTTGGAGGCTCTCCTGGAAAGTATGGAGGAGGCAGTTGTTGGAAGTGTAGTAGATAGCCCTTGTGGACTATGCTTAACACCCAACTGTCTCCAGTGATGAGTGGCCACTGGTGGGCAAACAGGGCGAGGCGACCTCCTGTACAGGGTTGGGAGAGCAGGGACGGAGAGGCTATGCCTAAGGAGTCAAAACCCCCCACCGTGCTGAGTGGGAGCAGGGGCCGGAGGCTTGGGGGTCCTCTGCCTACGGGGCCCATTGCCCTGTCCCTTGGCTTGCTGACCCTGAGGGGCAGCTTGGGCAGCCTGGTACTGTGGGTACTGTTTGTAGGCAGTGCCCTTCCTCGGGTAAAAGGGTTTTTTACCCGAGCCCTTCTTTTTGTGAGAAGGGGCAGAAGTCTTTCTAGACAGCCTTGCCCTCGTGAGGTGCTCGGTTTCGAGCTGTGCGGCCTTCTCAGTCATGGGCTTGCCAAAAAGGTTCTCACCTCGGCAAGGGACATCGACCAACTTGTCCTGAACCCATGGCTCGAGGTCCGATGACTGCAGCCATGCCTGGCGTTGAGCCGCGATGCCGGCTGCCACAACATGGGCCGAAGCCTCAAAGCCATCGTAGGCAGCGCGGGACATAAACTTGGAGCATTCCTGGATCCCCGAGGACAAGGACTTGAACCTCTGCAAGGGTTCCCCGGAGAGACCAGCAGAGAACCCGGCCAGCTCCTTGGCCAGGTCTCGCAAGTACATGCCCATGTACAGCTGGTAAGACTGGACACGCCAAGCAAGAATCGAGCCCTGGAAGTACTTCCTACCAAAACCATCGAGGTTCCGGGCCTCCCTGCCAGGGGGCACCGTGGAGTGCATCTTCTGACTTTTCAGGCGATGCATGGTCGATTCCACCACCATGGAATTGTGTCGTAGCTGCGCCTTCTGAAAGCCAGGACTCTTCCGGAGTCGATAGATCGAATTGACCCGCTTGCGTAGAACCGGTGCCAAGGCCGGTGCCTCCCACATCCGGAAGAGGAGCAGTTCTAGCATCGGAGGAACCGGAACAGTAAAGGCCTCCTTCGGAGGAAAGTCATACTGTAGGGCCTCGAGCTCCTCGGCTTGAGGCTCCTCCTCGGGGTCCGCAGGGATAGCCAACGCGGTGGCCATATCCCGGACAAACTCCGTGAACCGGGTATCCTCCGGGGGGGGCGGATCTACTCCGGGGCTCAGACTGCGGTGAGTCCGACGGGACGCACCGAGTCCGGAAGGTGTCGGGGGACTCCTCATCCTCCATCCGACGGGAGGTCGAGGGAGAGCATGACCGAGGTCGACCGTGAGCCTTTATGGTCTCGAGTATCGGCTCGGTCTCCGGGGTCGACTTCGATGTCGATACCCCGGTGGTCGGGGCAGATGCGCCAGACAGGCTGGCCATCAGTACCCGCTGCTGTTCCATGAAGGCAGACAGTCTGCTCTCCAAGGCTGTCAGCCTGAGACCCAGCAGCCCCTGACTCGGGCCCCGGTGGCGCCAGGCCCCGACGTCGGCTCTCTGGGAGGAGTTCACGAGGACTACAGGACTTACGTGTCCAGCAGACTCCGGCTCCACTCAAGGTACTTTGGGAGGCTTCTCCTGTTCCACGGACCCAGGGTGACGGTCGGGGATCTGAGACCTAGCTCTCGAGGAGCCAGGGACCTCTTCCGACGAAGCCCTCGCGAGCCGCTTCTTCATCTTTCGTTCCCGGTCGGGGGACCCCATTTCCGAGGAGCCCCAACGGTGCTCGGGATCCAATTACCGAGATGTCGAGGCCTCAGACGAGGTCTGGGCCCGGCCGGAGGCAGAGTCAGAAAAAAGCCTTTCCTTTTGGTGCTGACGACTTCGAAGTGCCTTGGAAGACATTTTTCCACATGGTCCACACGTCTTAGGATCGTGGTCAGGACCGAGGCACCGAAGGCAGCAGTCGCGTGTGTCGGTGAGAGACATTAGCTTCTTGCACCGATCACACTTTTTGAACCCACAGGAAGCCATCGGGGAAAAAAAAGAGTCCCCGCGAGGTCAAAGGACCGGCCTTTCAGGGAAAAAGAAAAAAAGGGCGCGAACGCCAGCCACGAAGGGCAAAAACCGAAAAAAGAAGATCGGGCTCGATACCGGTGTACCGAACCTGACGGGAGGGGAACCGGCATCGAACCGGAGAAAAAAAAGCAAAGGAATCGCCAAAAAATCTAACTATTTTCCGGGAGGACTAGGACACACGTCCGGTGGGCTTCACGGAAAAAGAGAGACTGAGCAAGATGGCACCTTTAGGCGGGAAGGGAACCGCGCATGCGTGCCTGCATTCCCAAAGGCTTTCTTGGAAAACTGGGGAAATGCTCCGCAGGGGCTTCATCGACGTCGATGTCACCCATATGTGAGGACTGACTTCCTGCTTGGTCCTGGAGAATTTCCAATTCCTTTGCTCTGGGTTCCTCCTTGAAGGACTAGAAAGGGGGACTGTTACTTCTGGAGAGAAATCTGCAACTGTGAGTATATACTTCTGGTAATTTTCTAAAAATAATTCTTTGTATTAAAGCTACTTAATCTGTGAACCCACTGTTTTTTGTTGGATCAGTTAGGGCCTAGTAGCAGCAATTAAAGTTTGAATTTAAAACACAGAGGAGAGCTTTCTGGTTACATTTCATACCCAGCAGAGAGCTTGTAGTTTAAATTTCATAAGAAGTTAGAGCCTAGCAGCAGCTAAGAGCTATAATTTAAATCAAATCAGAATTTAGCTTACCTCAGCAGCACAAGACAGGGTACTGTGTAGCAGCCCTCTTTTAATAAGTGTTATTTCCCTCTCTCCCTCCCCACACCCACCCTCCCCTGGGATAATCATAGCTTTATAGGTACTTACACATCTTAAAAGACAGGAGGTGCTTTCAGGTGAAGCTCATTACCCAAATCAGTCATACACTAAGGACCTGAGATTAATTAAGCTTCAGGTGAACAAGGTATATTAAACGTATTAGGTATAGTTTTATTGGTATAAATACCCACAGCAACTCCTAATAAGTAAGAACTTAAAGATCTAGACACAAACTTAAAACTAAGATGCAGACAGCAGTCCAGCAGCGGGATGGGGGCTTTCCAGTCTTTTGCATTGAGTGTCACATGTATGATTTTCTCCCAGTTGGTGAGAGGTCTTACGTGTGCACTAGGTGCAAGGAGCTCTTTGCTCTCAGGGAACAAGTCCGTTCTCTAGAGGCTAAAGTAGCAAACTTGGAAAACATAAGACAGACAGAGAGGTACATAGACGAGACCTACAGGGATATAGTCCTGAAGTCCCACCTCCAGTCTGGCAGCACCCCTGTTGTCACGGAGGAGAGAGGTCACGTGACAGGAGAGCATCACCCTGGTGTGGCAGGAAGTGATCCTGTAACTAGGACCTGTCCTCCAGGTGATGTAAAACCCTCTCGCACCGAGGAAGTTTCTCCAGGGCCATGTGCCCATGAGAGAAGGGTTAGGACAGCCGTTATAATTGGTGATTCGATCATTAGGCATGTAGATAGCTGGGTGGCTGGTGGACGTGAGGATCGCCTGGTAACATGCCTGCCTGGTGCGAAGGTTGCGGACCTCACGCGCCACCTAGATAAGGTCTTAGATAGTGCTGGGGAGGAGTCTGCTGTCTTGGTACATGTCGGTACCAATGACATAGGAAAATGTGGTAGGGAGGTTCTGGAGGCAAAATTTAGGCTTTTAGGTAGGAAGTTGAAATCCAGAACTTCCAGGGTAGCATTCTCCGAAATGCTTCCTGTTCCACGCGCAGGACCCAAAAGGCAGGCAGAGCTCCGGAGTCTCAATGCGTGGATGAGACAATGGTGCAGAGATGAGGGTTTTGGATTTGTTAGGAACTGGGGAACATTCTGGGGAAAGGAGGGGCTCTTCCGAAGGGATGGGCTTCACCTTAACCGGGATGGAACCAGGCTGCTGGCATTAACCTTTAAAAAGGAGATAGAGCAGCTTTTAAACTAGATATTAGGGGAAAGCCGACAGTCGCCCAAGAGCGGATGGTTCGGAAGAATGTATCCTTGAAGGATACTACCAAAGAGGTTCCATAAAAGAGTAAAGTAGCCCAAATGCCCTCAAGTATGGAGCAGACAGAGCTTAAAGATCCCAATTTACCCATGTCTAACAATAGCCAAATTAACATGAATAAAATACATTCTCTAAAATGCTTGTATGCAAATGCTAGAAGTCTAAAGAATAAGATGGGAGAGTTAGAATATATAGCACTAAATGAAAGGTTAGATATGATTGGAATATCAGAGACATGGTGGAAGGAAGACAACCAGTGGGACACTGTGATACCTGGGTACAAACTATATCGTAATGATAGAGCTGATCAAATTGGTGGAGGGGTTGCGCTCTATGTTAGAGAGGGCATTGACTCAAAAAGGATTAAAGTTTTGCAGGAAACAAAATCTGCTGTAGAATCTATATGGATTGAAATTCCATATAAAAGGGGGAAGGCAATGGCAGTGGGGGTGTACTATCGAGCACCTGGCCAGAATGACCAAATGGATGATGAAATGCTCAAAGAAATCAAGGAAGCTAACAAAAGTTACAGCGCAGTAATAATAATGGGTGATTTCAATTACCCCGGTATCGACTGGGTCAGTGTCACGTCAGGACATGCTAGAGAGATAAAGTTCCTAGATGAAATAAATGACTGCTTCTTGGAGCAGCTGGTTCATGAACCGACCAGAGGGGAAGCCATATTAGACCTAGTCCTTAGTGGAACACCAGATCTAGTGCAAGAGATAAGGGTATTGGGGCCACTAGGCAATAGTGATCATAGCATGATCGCCTTTGATTTAATTAGTGGAGGAGGGATAGTAAGAAAATCCACAGTACTACCTTTTAACTTTCGAAAGGGAGACGATGATAAAATGAGGAAAACAGTTAAGAAAAAACTAAAAGGAGCAGTTGCAAAGGTTAAAGACGTACATCAGGCTTGGCTGTTGTTGAAAAATACTATCTTGGAAGCCCAGACCAGCTGTATTCCATGCTTTAAGAAAAGTGGAAGGAAGTCCAAAAAACTGCCAGCATGGTTTAAAGGTGAGGTCAGAGAGGCTGTTGTTGCCAAAAAAGCATCTTTCAGGAAATGGAAAAAAGAGCCAAACGACGAAACCTGGAAACAGCACAAGCACTGGCAAGTCAAATGCAAGGCATTGATAAGGCACGCAAAGGGAGAATTTGAGAAGAAGCTTGCTGCGGAAGCAAAAATGCGAAGTAAAGACCTTTTCAAGTACATTTGTAGCAAAAAACCTGTGAGAGAGTCAGTTGGTCCATTAGATGATAAAGGGGTTAAAGGAGCACTAAGAGGCGACAAGGCGATAGCGGAGAGATTGAATGAATTCTTTGCTTCAGTCTTTACTTAGGAAGATGTAGGGATGTTACCCATGACTGAAGTGGTATTTAAAGGTGCGGAAGAATTGAAGGAAATATCGATACATCGGGAAGATGTATTACAACTATTAGATAAACTGAAGAGTAGCAAATCACCTGGGCCGGATGGTATACATCCAAGGGTGTTGAAAGAACTGAAATACGAGATTGCAGACCTGCTATTAGTAATCTGTGAACTATCATTAAAATCATCTCTAATACCTGAAGATTGGAGGATCGGCAATGTAACACCAATTTTTAAAAAGGGTTCCAGGGGTGATCCGGGAAACTACAGACCGGTGAGCCTGACATCAGTACCGGGAAAAATGGTAGAAACCATCATAAAGAATAAAATTACTCAGCATGTAGATAGTCATGATCTAATGGGAGACAGCCAACATGGCTTTAGACAAGGAAGATCTTGTCTTACTAATCTGTTATGTTTCTTTGAAGGAGTGAATAATCAGGTGGACAAAGGTGAGTCGGTTGATATTGTGTATCTGGACTTTCAGAAAGCCTTTGACAAGGTCCCTCATCAGAGACTTTTGGCAAAACTAAAGAGTCATGGGATAGGAGGCAGTGTACTATTGTGGATCAGGAACTGGTTAAAAGATAGAAAGCAGAGGGTAGGGCTAAATGGCCAATTTTCCCAATGGAGAAAGGTGAATAGTGGTGTACCCCAGGGATCTGTGCTGGGTCCGCTGCTTTTTGACATATTCATAAATGACCTGGAAAGTGGAATAACGAGTGAGGTTATCAAATTTGCAGTTGACACAAAACTATTTAAAGTTGTTAAAACCCAAGAGAATTGTGAAAAATTGCAAGAGGATCTTGATAAATTGGAAGACTGGGCATCAAAATGGCAGATGAAATTTAATGTGGACAAGTGCAAGGTTATGCACCTAGGGAAGAACAACCCAAACTATGGTTACACGATGCAAGGTTCCACATTAGGAACCACCACCCAGAAAAAAGATTTAGGCGTCATTGTGGATACCATGTTAAAACCCTCGGCCCAGTGTGCAGCGGCGGCCAAGAGAGCAAATAGAATGCTAGGTATGATAAGGAAAGGAATGGAAAATAAAACAAAAGATATTATAATGCCTCTATATCGTTCCATGGTGAGACCGCACCTTGAATATTGTGTGCAATTCTGGTCGCCGTATCTTAAAAAGGATATAGCAATTTTAGAAAAGGTTCAGAGAAGAGCCACCAAAATGGTAAAGGGGATGGAAGGATACTCCTATGAAGAAAGGCTAAAAAGGTTGGGGCTCTTTAACCTGGAAAAGAGATGGCTGAGGGGAGATATGATAGAAGTCTATAAATTAATGAACGGAGTGGAACGGGTAAACGTAGATCGATTGTTTACCTTATCAGAATATAGAAAGACTAGGGGACATGCAATGAAGCTACAGGGTAAACTATTTAAGACTAATAAAAGAAAATATTTTTTCACTCAACGTGTAATCAAACTCTGGAATTTGTTACCGGAGGATGGAGTAAAGGCTGTTAGTGTAGCTGGGTTTAAAAAAGGTTTGGACAAGTTCCTGGAGTAAAGGTCCATAAACCATTATTAAGAAGGGACCCAGGATATCAATGCTTGAACCAATACAAGCATTGTGGAACCTGTGTCCCTTGGGGAAACTGCTAGGTACGTATGACCTAGATTGGCCACTGTTGGAAACAGAATACTGGGCTTGATGGACCTTGGTCTGACCCAGTATGGCATATCTTATGTTCTTATGTTCTCCTGAGGAGCTACAGTGATTGAAAGACCTTTGGCCATATCACGTATGAAATCCTGAAATGACATGTCCTCTGGAAGTGACATTCTGCATTGGGGAGAAGAGGGATCTTTTAGAAGAAGCCCTCTAGTGACAGTAGAATTGTCAGAGTCTTCGGAATCGGAGGAATTGAAGTACTCCTGACTCCGATGCTCCTGCAAAGCACTATCCCAGTATTTATCGAAGTTGGTACCGAGTTGACCCGGTACCGCTTTGACAATTCCAGCCAGAGATGGCATGGGAAGAGTTCCCACCAGGGTCAGTACTGTTGGTACCAGTATCATCGGTGTCGGGATCGGTGCCCGTGGGACCACCGGTACTGCAGTTGAAAGAAGAGCTGCGATGCTGCGCTTGAATGCGAGGAACATCTGGTCTATCGATGCTGCTGATGCTTGGGTATCGGTACCGGTAAGAACGGCCGGAACCCCTGAGCATGGCACAGGTAGTTCTTGCGAGGCTGAAGCCTCAAGAACATCCTGAAGCTCCCATCGATGCTTTGGAAGCCGAAGCCTCCCGCTGGGGCTGTTTTGCCGGTATGGTTCCCTCAAGAGCAATGCCAATGGCCTCTCGACGCTTAGCAAGAGAGCTACCCTTTGAGGACCGGCTTTTATGCTTATTTACCTGAGATCCATGGGAGGAAGAAGAGGCCCTTGACGATGTTGATGCAATGGATCTGGCATCTGAAGAAAAGAGGGTACCGAGCTTTGCAGCCCGGTTTTGTCTTCCTCTTTTTGTCATCCCCATACAGGAGAGACATTCAATTGGAGAATGTTCAGGTTCTAAACATTTCAGACACCAATCATGGGTGTCAGTGATGGAAATGGTACTGCCACACTTAGTACATTTTTTTAAAACCACTAGTTGGCTTTTCCATGTTTTAGGAATATGGGGCCTAGTGCCCAAAATGGCGCCTAGCACCAAAGAGAAAAGTTTCTGAAAAGAAACAATCTAAAACCTAAGGTTTTTTTGTTTTTTTTTTGAAAAGAAAGAAAAGAACCGGCGGTACCGGTAGGCGTCATGCGGTAGGCAAACGCGACCACAAGAAAACAAATTTAAAGACGGAATTTTCTGTGGTGATAGGGAATAGTTCCTGTCGGCTCCGCGGAAAACGAAGAACTGAAGAAGGACATTTGGAAAGGCGGGAAGGCAGTGCGCATGTGCTGAGGGATGCTCCCAAAAGTGTTCCTATTGGACGCTGGGGAGCGTTCCCGTGCAGGCTCCGTCGGTACCGACGATACCCATATGTGAGGACTACATTCCTGCTTGTTCCTGGAGATCATGTATTATCAAGACAGACAGTAGTGCACATATAAAATCAGCTTTGCAGTATCAAGTGGGAAAACTTAAATCAATTATGTACAATCAAAAAGAAGGGAATAAAATATACATATTTAAATATACCTTACCTTACGTTTGTTTCATCATTGAACTCCTCTGCCCATTTCTTCCTGGTCTGTGCAGTGGTAGAACCATCTAATCGATAGTAATCGATATTTCGAAACCATTTTCCTTCACCTAGAGAAAGTTCAGTCAAAACTTGGTAGTGGTTCAAATACAGCAACTGTTTATCTATGCAGTGCAGTATATAATTCAAGTCATTGCAATCTCTCTACTCAAAAAAGGCTACATTCTAAAAGTGAACCAGGGCTTCAGTCGCTCACTAGATATGGACTGAGGTCTCCCACATTTTTGGCTCTGTGCTCTGAACAGTACACTTCACTACCAGCCTAACAGTTGATCAGTATCTTGATCCTTGCAGTTTTCCAGGTCATGCCGTGTCTTGGTAGGTAGAACAGGCGTTACGGCCATCATTCTGTGGCTTTCTTCATGGTGAAGTGGTTATGCAGTTAATGTCTGTTCTTATAAACAGTGAATCTCAAACCAGATTGGTTGGTTTGAAGCAGGAAATGCGAGTTTTGACAGAAATGTTCACTGGAAAAAGGTGGGAGTTTTGAAATCTGAATTTTGGCAGGAAGGTTTGTTTGAGAAAGAGCAGGAAAACTGCAAGTAGGAATCCTGGAGGGATTAGTGTCTTGTAACCAATGGAAAAGGAAGCAGAGTAGCTTTCAACATTAGAACCATTTTGCTTCTTGGACAGCTCCATGCTGCTCTTGAATAATTGTATCACATGAGCCACATATGTTATGTTCCCCAAGTGCAGCTAACACATCAACATTACATAATTACCATGTCTTTTCTGATGTCTGTATAACTTAAATCAACATATATTCCTGAAAAGTAAGAGCAACCATCTTCACAACAGCATATGTAATTCAAATTCATCAATCCATGAGAACTGAGCAACACATTACCAGAATAAGATTCAAAACAATTAAGAAATAAAGCATAGGTACTCCACCTGTAGCAGGTGTTCTCCGAGAATAGCAGGAATCGGTCCTCACATATGGGTGACATCACCAATGGAGCCCATGCAGGAAAACTTCCCAGTTTCCAAAGGAAGCTTCTGGAATGTACTCCACATATGTGTGCCGGTCTTCCTGCCTGAAGGAGCAATCTCAACTCAGTATGATGACAAAGTTTAATGAAGCCCAAAAAGAAAACAACTCAATGGGGAGGAGGGAGGGGTAGTGAGGACTGATTCATGCTGTTCCCAGAGAATACTTGCTACAGGTGAGTAACTATGCTTTCTTTGGGACCAAGCAGGATGTCAGTCCTCACATATAGGGCTCCCTAGCTACAGGCTACCGGAAAGTCCTGTAGACACCCAACGAGGCAACAAGAAAAATGAACCCAGAAAACAGCAGGAAACGCTCAGATTCTGAGAGTCAACACCAGCCTCAGGCATCAATCAACAGTCAACTCTCCGGTAGCCTGGACAGACTGAAGGGCTGGAAGGAAGGAGTTGCATTAATTCCCAAAGAGGTGCCAGAGTACAGCTTGGCTGAAAGTGCTATCACGCTAGGAAGTCTTATCCAGTCAGTAGTGGGCCACAAAAGTGTGGACGGATGGCCACTTAGCAGCCCTACAAATCTCCACTAAGGAGACGGAGCACAAATAAGCCACTGAGGCCGCCATAGCGCAAATGTGACGTGGCGCTCCAAAGTAAGTCCAGCCTGGGCATATGCAAAAGGAATGCAGTCAGCCACCCAGATGGAGAGGGTATGCTTAGAAACAGCGACCCCCAGCTTGTTGGGGTCATAGGAAACAAAGAACTGAGTGGAATGGCGATGGGGCTTTGTCCGTTCAAGGTAAAAAGCAAGTACTCTCTTACAGTCCAAGGTATGGAGAAAGGCCTCTGTCCTGGAGGAATGAGGCCTTGGGAAAAAAGTGGGCAATTCCACGGACCGGTTTAGGTGGAATGCTGTTATCACCTTAGGGAGAAAATTAGGATGAGTGCGTAGAACCTGGTATAAGATGGGTGCGCTACGAGTGCCTGTAGCTCACTGATTCTGCGCGCTGAAGTAGGCACCATCAAAAAGATGACTTTCCAGGTGAGGAACTTGAGTGGACAGGTGGTGCCGAGAGCAGCTGTCCCAGTATGACACTTGAGATCCCATGCTACTGGCGGTGGCCAAATAGGGGGACGAAGGCCCTGCATAAAGCATCCTATGAGTGGATAAGCAGAAAGGGGTCGATCATCAGTTGCAGTGATAGGCTGCAAGAGCACTAAGGTGTACTCTGACAGAGTTAGACTCCAGTCCAGAGTTGGAGAGGTAAAACAAGTCAGCAGTGTTTCCACCGAGCAAGTAAAGGGGGTTTAGGGCCTGGTCTGCACACCAGACTGAAAATCTGCACCACTTGAAGGCATATGCCCTCCTGGTGGAATCCTTGTGAGAAGCCAGGAGAATGTTTTCGACATCAATAGGCAGATGGAACCCTGCCAGAGCTACCTGCTCAGCAGCAAAGCCATGAGCGATAAGGAGCAGAGGTTGGGGTGTAGTAGGTGCCCTCCTCCTGTGAGAGATGATCTGGGGCACAGCCCAGGCAAAGGAATGGTGCCCGAGACAGATGTAGAAACAAGAGGTACCACGGCTGCTGGGGCCACCATGGGGCAATGAGTATCATGAGGCTCCATCTACTTGGACCTTGAAGAGTGTCTTGGCCACTAGAGGAGTTAGTGGGTAAGCACAGAATAGGCCCCAACTTCAATCCAGGAGGAAGGCATTGGAAGCCACCCGACTGGGACAGGGCATCCTGGAGAAAAACAGCCGTAGCTGGGCATTGAGAGGAGATGCAAAGAGATCCATGGTGGGGGTGCCCCATATCTTAAAGATCCTGCAGACCACCTGTGGGTTGAGAGCCCACTCGTGCTATTGCAGGACTCTGCTGAGCTTGTCCGCTAAGGCATTGTCCTCTCCCAGGAGATACACTGCTCAGAAAAGCATTTGGTGCTTCACGGCGAATTTCCAGAGCCGGACTATCTCCCAACAGATGAGGTGCGAGCCTGTGTCCCCTTGCTTGTTGATGTAGAACATCGTCACTTGGTTGTCGGTTTGTATGAGAATGACCTGACTGGCCAGCTGTGTCCGGAAGTTTCGCAGCACATTTGCAATGGCTCAGATTTCAAGAAAGTTTATCTGGTGGAGGCTCTCACCCTCCGACCAGAGGCTTTGCGTGCAGAAGCTGCCAAGATGAGCTCCCCAGCCAAGCTTAGAGGCATTCATCAGCAGAATTTGCTGGTGCGGGGGGTGCTTGGAAGGGCAGCTCACTAGAAGATGCACAAGACTGCTGCCAATATGGGAGGGAGTTGAGTAGTGGTGGAATGATGCACATCCTGTCGAAGAGGTAGCCCGACGCCTGGGATTTTTATGGGACTGACCTGTACTTATTTTGGTTGTTGTATATGACTAAAAATCAAATAAAAAAAAGAATGATTCCTGCTGCTTTTCTCAGTTCTTGAGCCCCTTGTGAGTGATCTGCAAGCAGAGAAGGCAAGTTGAAGGCTCATGGTCGGCCCAAAGACATTGAAGGCACGAACTGTGGCGGTCGGTGATCGAAATGGTCCGACCACAATGAGTGCAATTTTTAAAACCACAACTTGCATTCGACATGGTTGGGAAGACGGCTCCCGCCAATCAAAGGACTCCAATGTCCTCATCAACCAGGGGGGTGCGAGAAAAACCTGCACACTGAAAAAAGGAACAGAAAACCCGAAAAAAACGCAGCCCTGAGGCATCGACGGTTGTCAGGCTTGACAAAGGCATGCAAATAGAGATGTAAACCGCGCTGATGATGAATAGTGCGGTATATAAAAATGTTAAATAAATAAATAAATAAATAAGACTGTATCGGAACAGCAAAAAACAGACAGCAAAAAATTAAACTTATCTCCGGGATTCAGAAGGACATCCGAAGGACTCTGCAGAAAAAAAGACGACTGAGGTAAGATGGCTCCTTCAGGCAGGAAGACTGGCATGCATGCGCAGAGTATATTCCAAAAGCTTCCTTTAGAAGTTGGAAAGTGTTCCCGTGCAGGCTCCTACAGTGACGTCATCCATATGTGAGGAATGGCTTCCTGCTTGGTCCCAGAGAATGATTATATTACTAGATCGCTTAAAAAGGATTGCAAAATAGCTTCAAGCAACAAACCAAAACCTAATGAGTATTTATGAATATTTTTACTGCTCACATTAAAGAGAACTTTGAACTGTACCTTGGCATTATCTATGTATCTCCATCTCTTGGAAATACTTCTACTACTACTTTTTCTAGGATGTTCAGATTGATATCAATTTACTTTCCCACACTCTGCTAGAAAAGAAATAGTCTCTTCCAACAGTCCCCTTTTCAAAGGCCCGCAAGAAGAAATACCAGTTCTTGGATAAAGCACAGTTACTTACCTGTAACAGGTGATCTCTGGGAACAGCAGGAATTAGTCTTCACATATGGGCACGTCGGTACAGACGGAGTCTGCATGGGAACGCTCCCCAGCGTCCAATCAGAACGCTTTTGGGAGCATCCCAACACGCCTGCGTGCTGCCTTCCTGCCTTTCCCAACTGCCTCTCCTCAGTTAAGTTTTAAAGCTGAGACAAAGAGAGCGAGAGCGAGAGAAAGGGAAAGATAGAGATAGAGAGATACAACTCCTAGGGGAGGTGGGTGGGTTGTGAAGACTAATTCCTGCTGTTCCCAGAGATCACCTGTTACAGGTAAGTAACTGTGCTATCTCTAGGAACAAGCAAGAATAAGTCTTCACATATGGGGACTCCCTAAGCTAAGATGCCCGGAGGGAGTCGTAGCATGTTGCGAATCTAGAATGAGCCATGCTACTCCTCAGAACCTCAGGCATCCTGGGGATGGAGGGTAGGAGTTGAATTACAGATAGGTGCTGTGGAACAGCTGGACTAGAACAGTACTTCTATAGAGGAAGACCCTGTGAGATGAAATTTAGTAGTAAAAATATTGAGTGCAATATTTTAATATGGACCTCCCTTGGTGGTATTGTAAAAAGTCTATTGAGGTTCATATGGATCTGTTAGAAGAGCCAGTAGAAGATCCTCAAGGAGTACCTCACTGTGAAGTAGAGGTGGTAAACTGTAGAAAAAACAAGTGGAGGTCAGAACCCTTCAGGGTGAGAAATAGCCCCAGGGGAAACTGGAGAATGTAAATAAAAAATAAAAAAATAGTACAATGAGGTAGGGCTTCAGCGGGAAACGCAGAAGGTACTATTAGACAAAGCTTAAGCTCTTTTGGCCGAAGAACAGTACAATCCTAGGACCAAAAGGAAAATAAGTCTGACCGATTTGGACTGACAATAGAAATAGTCCATGTAGGAGAGAAGGGGTATGGAAGACCCCTGTATCCGATAACAAAGTAAGGACAGACTTATGAAGCGTTACAGCTTTAGATTAACTGAAGATCCGCAATGTCTTTCCTAAATGAGGTCAATTAGGAAAGAAAAAGGTACATGGAGAGCTTCAGAGGTACCTACCCTGAAAGGTTATGGTAAGAAAAAATTTGCTAATTACCACAGGGAGTGGTTGTATGTGTAGAACCCTAAGCATGCTGGCACAGCATTGATAGGGGTAGTGCCCATCTGTCAAGAGTCATATAGGAATATATGGATATATGAACCTAAACAGACAGATAGATAAGTACGTAGATACATATCTACCTAAAAGATATATCTCGAGATATATATATAGACATATAGGAGTATATATGGATATATATATATACAGAGATATACATGGGCAGAAGATACACAGATATATATATATATATATATATATACATAAACATGTAGACATATAGACACATGTCTCCACGTATGTAGATGGAGACATGCCTATATAACTAGATCCCCATAGGAATATGGGGAGAGAGAAAGATTCATCTAATAGCAAGAAGGGTGATACCTGCTTGAATAGATGCATAGAGAATCTTCTTTCCCTGGTTATGATTGACAGAGTCAGAGGAATGGACTCCCTGACAAGGAGGAGTCTAGATTCCTTTAAGAATTCGAGCTCTTGAATAACCAGGATGGCCTACGTGAAAAATGCAGAGGATAACTTCAGTCTGCAGGCAGCAAGTCCAGATCTCTCTAGGACTCCATTATGGCAAATGGATAGAAGATGCCAAAGGAATAAGATACCATATTGACCCGCCTATGAGGGCAAGATGGGTATCATGCGTCCTTCAGTTGAACATGAGCTTCCCATGAAGTATTGGGAAGGAAGCATATAAGGACGAGCTGCAACGAAAAGAAAACTATCCCTGGTGAGAAGTCCAAAGAAGATGTGGACCAAGCCAGGGAATTGGCCATTCTTTAGGTTTCACGTGATGTAAGGCCTGTGTCCTTTGTTTTGAAAAGAGACTTTACATGAGGTGGTAAGGGTAGGGAACACCTACCAGTCATGGGAGCATGACTGGGTGAACCCCTCCTAACCATCTGGGATTATCTGCTAGACAAGATACTAATGCTCTCTAGCAAGGGCCCATAGTGCAAAGCTACTCTGTAGAATTGCAGAGAGCATGTTGCAGGTTGGTTAGAAGAAAAAACTGGCTGCTTAAAGCCAGTAGATAAACTATTCTGCCAAAAACAAGGGAATTGGAGATGGCGAAGAATAGAAGTCAAACCAACAAGCCTGTGATGATAGGGTTTCCAAAAAAGGTTGATAACCTGTTTGGGTTTACTACCTAGGCCAGAAGGATTGCTAGTGGAGGACAAACCCTGGTTGTGTGGTGAACAGAACCAGTAGTTTTAACCACTAGGAACTGCTGCATTTGCAGCAATTACCAGGGCAGCGGAAAAAAATCCCTGTTTTTTTTTCCAGATTGGAAAAAGAAACAACAGACATAAGCAGGAGTGGTAAGACTTCCTTATTGTCTGATAAGCTGCCCTAAAGTAAGAATGTGCAAGGGGGAGACAACTCTGGAAAGGAAACCCCTTCCTGGAATAGGTAGAGAACCATAGGGGCTTACCAGTGTAATAGAACCACTCTTACAAACAGAATGTTGTAGTAAGAGGGCAGGTAAGACAGAGTTGAAGGAGACTCACGATGCAGTAAGTCTCTGAAAGGTAAGATGATACATGCTAGTACAGGGAAAACTGTCTTATTGATAGTTGTTACACCTCTTTTTCCCAGTAGGAGGAAGAGGAGAAACCTGTTAACTATAGGCATGATCATCATAAAAACTCTTAGAGCAAAAAGAAAGGATGTCTCGTGAAAAGAGATCCATGAGAATTTAGGATGAAATTAGTGTAGATGCTTCAAGTGAAAAGAAGCATACTACAAACTCTAACCCCCAAACAGGAGATGTAATGATAATCTATCAGAAATCCTGCGGCTGCTGGGTTTGCTGAACCTGTTGAGGTTGTGGTTTCTTTAGCCCGGTCTGATGTTTCCCCTGTCTGGGAACATCTATATGATGGGTAGAAGATGGGTAAAACTTTTTCCCCTTAGGGGAACAAAGTTTGTTAGGAAATTTCCTACAAACTGGGAAAGAGGAAAGCGTAGACAAGCCTCTGAAAACAGCAATGTCAGTGGTTAACTAAGCAGCTTGGAGTAAAGACTCCTTGTTAAAGAGATTTTCACCAGTGCAAGGAGTATTTCCCAGTCTTTCTTGTACCCATCTGTCCAAGTCTGAAACTTGGAGCCAGGCTTTACGTCGTGCCCCTATAGCTATAGCAGAAGTTCTGCTAACAGACTCAAAGGAGTCTAGGGAAGCACGAGTAAGGAACCTAGAGATATTTTGAGCATGACTAACCAATAAGGAATAGTCTGCTCTTTTGGGCTCTTGAAGAAAAGGGGTCAAAAGTAGTAAATTCTTTGTGATTTCTTCAAGAGATAATCCCATATAGAAAATATATGAGAGAATTCTTGCTGAAAGCATGGATGCCTGGAAGGTTTGGCGTCCAAAGGCATCTAAAGTCTTAGACTCACGACCTGGCGGATAAGAAGAGTGCTTTTTAGTACTCTTAACACGCCTCATTGCTGATTCTACAACAATGGAATGATGAGGAAGTTGAGTCTTTTGAAAACCTGGAGAAGGGGGCACCTTGTATAGAAGATCAGTTGCCCTAGAAGGTGGGGATACTGTTAAAGGAGTTTCCCACATTCGAAAGAGCAGATCCTGCAAGGTCTGATGCAAAGGAAGCATGTCGTCCTCCTTTGGACTCCAGGGAATATACAGAGATTCTGTATTCCCTGGTGCAGGATCTTGGCCAGGTATAGAAATGGCAAGTGACTTTGCCATATCAAGCAGGAATGCCTGAAAAGAAAAATCTCCAGAGGGAAGTCCTCTACAAAGAGGAGTAAAGGCTAGATCTGTTGAAGAACTAGCATTGTCACCCAGGGATCTATCCAAATTCATTGGAATAGAAGACCCCTAAGGGGTGGAGCTTCAGACTGTCCTTACAGGATGGTCGCTGGTACTGCAGGAGGTCGGGACCACAAGCAGTCGGTAGCGCATCGTCCATGCTAGGGATAGATTCCAAACTCGGTACCGAGGGAAGCGAGCCTGTTGAAACAAGCATGGAAGGTACCGACAGCGATGCTAATGTCGATACCGGTACCGACTCCGGCACCATATCCGATACCGATACATGAAGACCAGTCGGTGACAGCTCTAACGGTACCGAAGAAACCGAGAGTGCCCGACATGGATCATCGGAACCATGCCTTCGGTACCGTCCGGTGTCGGTACCAAGGCGAGTCGGTACCCAGTCATCCAGACTGGAGATCGACTCCAGACTAGGCATCGAAAGAAGCGAGTCTATCGATGCACATCTGGAGGGTACCGATGTCGGTACCAGTACCGGTATTGATACCGATACTGGAAGATCGGTCTGCAGCGTCTCTAACGGGCCCGAAGGAACCGAGGGCACCAGACTGCGATCTTTGGTGAGGAATGTTTCATCCAACACCATTGCCGATGCCAGGGTATGGGTACCGCTCGAAGCGGATGCCACCACCGAGCATGGCTCAGGTATGTTCGGAGAGGGGTGAACCTCAGGAACAACCTGAAACCCCATTAAGAGGGAGGAGTAGCCTAGTGGTTGGGGCAAGGTACTTCAGGCCGGAAGGTCGGTGGTTCAAATCCCACTAGAGGACAGCAACCTTGGGCCGGAAGGACTGGGGTTTCTAGTCCCACAGGTGCTCCTTGTGGTCTTGGGCAAGCCACTTAACCCTCCATTGCCCATGTTCCCTGTAAGTATTAGTGTGTGTGTCTCATATCCCCACGTGTTAAATGTATCCCCCACTTGTGTTGTGACCGCTTTGATTGAAGGATAAGGCGGTATACAAAAACTGTCTAAAAAAAAAAAAAAAAATTAAGGATTTGGAGGCCGAAGACTCCCACCGGGGTTTTAAAGCCAGTGTGTCCTCGAGGGCAAGGCCAGAGGCATCTCTATGCTGTGCATGAGATCTACCACTCGAGGACTGGCTAGTCTTAACAGACTGTTTTTGGGTTACCTGATCCTGCGAAGAAGAAAGGGTGGTCGCTGCCCTGAAGTTGAATGGGGACCGTGTATCGAGGTGAACTCGATGCTGAAGACTTCTTCCGACTATACTGTTGCAGGAGGGACACTCCAGCGGATAGTGGTCAGGACCCAAGTAGGGTAGACACCAATTATGAGTGTCTAAAATCAATTTTGTACCGCCACAGTTTGAACATTTCTTAGGGATAGTGGCTGGCGCTTCCATGAAGGAAAGTGAGTAGGCCTAAGAGGCCGAAAAAACCATCAGGCACTAACAAGGAAAAAATTATTCCTTAAAAAGGAAAAATTACAAGAAAAAAGAAAAGAAACACCGGCGGTACCGGTGGCGTCGGGGAAGGCAGACGCGACCACAAGAAAACCAAAAAATGAAAGAAGAATTTTCTGCGGTGACAGGAGAACGTCCTGCCGGCTCCGCGAAAAAACAAAAACTGAGGAGAGGCAGGAAGGCAGCACGCAGGCGTGTTGGGATGCTCCCAAAAGCGTTCTGATTGGACGCTGGGGAGCGTTCCCGCGCAGACTCCGTCGGTACCGACGTACCCATATGTGAAGACTTATTCCTGCTTGTTCCTAGAGATTACTAAGGTTCCCCCTTACATGTCCTTTTGGCTTTGCAAATCACCTTATAGAATCAATGCAATGATTATTTCACGAGAAGAACCACTGGGAACTAAAAATGTATGTAATCCCAGTAAGTTACATTAATTGCTAATTCCAATAAAGCACAGTTACTTACCTGTAACAGGTGATCTCTGGGAACAGCAGGAATAAGTCTTCACATATGGGTATCGTCGGTACCGACGGAGCCTGCGTGGGAACGCTCCCCAGCGTCCAGTAAGAAAGCTTTTGGGAGCATCCCACAGTGCCTGCGCGCTGCCTTCCCGCCTTTTCCAACCGCCTCTCTCCAGTTCGAGTTTTAAAGCTGAGACAAAGAGAGAGAGAGGAAAGGAAAGATAGATAGAGAGATACAACTCCTAGGGGAGGTGGGTGGGTTGTGAAGACTTATTCCTGCTGTTCCCAGAGATCACCTGTTACAGATAAGTAACTGTGCTATCTCCAGGAACAAGCAGGAATGAGTCTTCACATATGGGGACTCCCTAGCTGTAGATGCCAGGGAGAAACCCCAGGTTGTGTGTTCTTGAAAAGGACTCTACCTCCTCCCATGGATCTCTGGCATCCGACCAGGGTAGGTGGGTAGGAGTTGATTAAGAATGGAACAGGTGTTTGAGAACAGCCTGACCAAACGAGGCATCTCGGCGGGAGTCCTTGTCCAAACAGTAATGGGCTGTGAAGGTATGAACCGAGGCCCAGGTGGCCGCTCTACAGATTTGGTCGATGGACACAGAGTTTAGATGAGCCATTGAGGCTGCCATGGCTCTCACATTGTGAACTGTGACATGGCCCTCCAGAGAAACGTTCCTACTCTGGTAGGCGAAAGAAATACACTGAGCAATCCAGTTGGACAGTGTTCTCTTAGAGACCCTAAGTCTTAAATGAGAAGGATCAAAAGCAACAAAGAGTTGAGAAGACTTTCTATGTTGCTGTGTTCTTTGTAAGTAAAAAGCGAGAGCTCTCTTACAATCCAGGGTATGAAGATTCCTCTCTGCATTTGATGCATGAGGTCCTGGAAAAAAGACAAGTAAATATACCTCTTGGTTCAGATGAAAAGGTGAGACCACTTTAGGCATAAAGTGTGGATTGGTCCTGAGGACTACCTTATCATGATGGAACCTTGTATAAGGAGGATTAGCCACCAAAGCTTGCAACTCACTGATGCGGCGTGCTGAGGTGACTGCAATGAGAAAAATAACTTTCCAAGAAAGGAATTTCAAGGAGGTGGAGGCTAAAGGTTCAAAGGGTGGCTTCATAAGCTGGCCAAGAACCAGGTTTAAGTCCCATGCCACTGGAGGTGGTCTAATGGGAGGTTTAGTTAAAAGAAGGCCTCTCATGAATCTTGCTATAAGAGGATGAGAGGAAACAGGTTGTCCATTGAGAGGCTTGAGGGACGCTGCAATAGCACTCAAATGGACTCTTACTGAATTCGTCTTCAGACCTGCATGGGATAGATGCAGGAGATACTCTAGTAGAGAATTTAGAGGTATTGCAAGAGGGTTTAGACCTTTCCCTGAACACCAAATGGTAAATCTTTTCCATTTGAAAGCATAGGAACGTTTTGTAGAAGGCTTTCTAGAGGCATGAATAACATCTCTGACTTGCTGAGAGAGATGAAAATCTTGAAGGTCTAGGCCCTCAGCAACCAAGCCCTGAGATGGAGCGACTGGGGGTTTGGGTGCCACAAAGTTCCCTCTTCCTGGGACAGAAGGTCTGGTGCAGAGCCCAAGTCCAGGGAAGGAGCTTGAGAGAGATGCAGAAGTAGAAGGTACCACACTTGGCGTGGCCAATGTGGTGCTATGAGGATCATGATCCCTTGATCTCTCTGAAGCTTGAATACTGTTTTGGGAATTAGGGGAATTGGTGGAAAGGCATAAAGGAAGTCTTGACCCCAGTGAAGGAGGAAGGCATCCTTGGCCTGAACTTCCTGACACGGAATTCTGGAACAGAACCGGGGAAGTTTGGCATTCCATGGACTTGCAATGAGGTCTATGTCCGGGGTTCCCCAAATTCGAAAAGTCCTGGCTACCTGGTCCATGTGGAGGGACCACTCGTGTGGAAGCAGAATTCGACAGAGTCTGTCCGCCCAAGAGTTTTGAACGCCTGGAAGATATACTGCCAGAAGATGGATGTGATGCTCTCTGGTGAAGGCCCACAGTCGCAAAGCTTCGTTGCAAAGCGACAGAGAGCCAGTCCCACCCTGCTTGTTTACATAGAACATGGCTACTTGGTTGTCCGTATGGATGAGGACTGTCCTGTAGCTGAGCAGGGAATGGAACACTTTGAGAGCAAAGAATATTGCTCTGAGTTCCAAGAGATTGATATGCAGAGAAGTCTCCTGTGGAGACCAGATGCCCTGGGTGGAGAGATCCTGCAGAAGAGCTCCCCAACCCATTGGAGAAGCATCTGTTATCAGAGTTGCTTGGGGTAACGACTGCTGAAAAGGGGACCCCAGCAACAGATTTGGAGGGGACTTCCACCACTGGAGAGACCAAAATAGGCGACTGGAGTTTGCTATTTTGTCTGACAGGCAACCTGATGCCTGAGCCCATTGGGTGGACAAAGTCCACTGAGCTGCCCTCATGTGAAGGTGAGCATATGGAACCACATGCACGGTGGATGCCATGTGGCCTAAGAGTTGTAACATCTCTCAAGCAGTTAAATGGGATTTTAACTGTATCTGGGAGGCTAACTGCACCAAGCGTAGGCAACGGGCCTGAGGAAGATAGGCCCTTGCAGTTGTGGTATCCAGCAAGGCCCCTATAAACTCCAGAGACTGAGTAGGGGTGAGAGGGGATTTTGGGATGTCTATTACCAGTCCCAATAGTGAAGGACACGCATTGTGCAGGTTAGAGAAATCTGGGCCTCTGACTGGGATGAAGCTCGAATGAGCCAGTCGTCCAGATATGGGAAAACGAATATTCCTAGAGTGCGTATAAAATGCAGCTACTACTGCCATGCATTTCATGAACACCCTTGGTGCAGAGGCCAGACCGAAAGGAAGCACCCTGTATTGGTAGTGCTTTCCTTGAAAAAGGAACCGAAGGAATCTTCTGTGTGTTGGATGGATGAGGACATGGGTGTACGCATCCTTGAGATCTAGAGAACAAAGCCAGTCCTGACTCTGAAGGTATGGCAGCAGAGTACCGAGAGAAATCATCTTGAATTTCTCTTTGAATAGAAACTTGTTCAATTCTCTGAGATCTAATATGGGTCTGTAGCCCCCTGTTTTCTTTGGAATAAGAAAATAAGGGGAGTAGAACCCTGAGCCCTGTTGAAGAAGGGGTACTTCTTCTATTGCCCCTTGGGCAAGAAGGGTAGCAATCTCCTGACCCAGAAGGTTGAGGAGAGATGTTGGAGAATTGAACTGTCTCACCATGGTGTGGGGAGGAAGGTTCAAGAAATGAAGCTTGTACCCTTCCCTTACAATGGAGAGGGTCCATTGCTCTGCTGTAATTTGCTCCCATCTGGGAGCAAAGTAAGCCAACCTTCCTGGAATGGTGAGGGGCTCTGGTTCTTCCAGAGCCAGAAAGGCTAAGTTCTCTAGTTGCAAGTCAAAGGCCCTGGGGAGGCTGAGGCTGCTGAGTCGTGGGAGGCCTGGCAGCAGCCTTTGACTTGGCCTGTTTAGGTGGTTGCTGACGCTTTGCAGCAAAACGACCTGCAGATGATGCCTGCTGACCATAAGCAGGATAGTATCTTCCCTTTTTAGAAAAAGTTGTCTTTTTGAACAACCTTTTCTTAACAGGAGCAGAGGTAGACTTTGAAAGTCGATCCAAAGCAGAGTTCTCAGCATCCATCTGAGTGGCCTTTGCTTTCCAATCCCAGCCAAAAAGGTTTTAAGGTTTTCACCTGTACAAGGAAGATTTCCCAGTTCATCTTGGACCCAAAGTTCCAAATCAGAGGCTTGTAACCAAGCAATTCTGCGTGCACCTATGGCAATAGCCGAGGCTCTGCTTACACTCTCAAAGGAGTCAAAGGCTGCACGGTTGGAAAATTTGGAAACATCTTGGGCATGTTTAAGCCAAGTGAGAAATTCCTGCCTTTTATCTTCTGAAATAAAAGGGGCTAAAGTCTGCAGATGATCTGTGACTTCTTTTAGAAACATCCCCATATAGAGAGTTTAGAAGTTGATTCTGGCAGCAAGCATATTAGCTTGGAAAACCCTTCTGCCAAAAGCATCAAGGGTCCTGCATTCACGTCCTGGAGGATTAGATGAGTGTCTCTTTGCACTCTTTATTTTCCTCATGGCAGACTCTACCACAATAAAGTGGTGAGGAAGCTGAGACTTATGAAAGCCAGGACAAGGATGGACACGGTACATGGTGTCTAATCTACGAGAATGAGGAGAGGTGGTAAGAGGAGTCTCCCACATGCTCAACATGAGATCATAGAGAATCTCATGAATAGGTAAAGTAGCTGCTTCTTTAGGAGCCTTAGGATATTGCAAAATATCTAGTTGCTTGGCTCTAGGCTCTGACTCAGGGGCCACTGTAATGGAGAGGCCCCTAGCCACTTCCCTAATGAAGTCCTGAAAAGACAGGTCTTCTGGAGGAGACATTCTTCGTTTTGGAGAATCAGACTCCTGAGGAAGAAGTACCGGTGCATCGACAGAAACCTCCGACTCATCAGAGTCTTCGGAGGAATCGAAGTATCGCCTGTCTGGATGCTCCTGTAAAGCCCGATACGCGTACTGAATGGGATCGACATCGGGAGTAAGCGGTACCGGTTCGGTACCAATGGGCATCATAGGACAGGGTACCGTTGCAGTCGACACCGAAGCCATGTCGATGCAATCGGTATCGGTACCGGCACCGGGAACGATGCCGGTGCCAGAGTCGGTACCGGCAATGGAGACTGTTGCGGTACGGGAGGCGTCGAAGCCTGCATAAACGCCGATAGGGTGCGCTGCATGGACAGAATCTTCTGATCCATCGACGCCACCAGAGTCTGGATGTCGGTACCAGTGGAGGCCACCGGTACCCCAGAACACGGCAACAGGTGATCGGTCGAGGCCGTCGATGTCAACCTGTGACCCCATCGACAATGATTTGGAAGCCGGAACTTCCCGCCGGGGTAATTTTGCCGGTGCGGAATCCTCGAGGACAAGCTCTGAGGCATCTCGATGCTTAGAGGGAGATTTGCCCTTCGAGGACCGGCTAGATTTATGTTTGGTTACCTGAGATCCATGGGAGGAAGAAGCAGCCCTGGAAGACGTCGATGCCACCGAAGCTGCATCAGAGGGAAACAGGGTACTGAGCTTGGCTGCTCGGTTCTGCCGACCTCTTTTAGACATCATGGTACAGGACACACAATCCGTGATGGAATGGTCAGGACCCAAACATTTTAGACACCAGTCATGGGTGTCGGTGACAGAAATAGTACCGCCACACTTTGCGCACTTTTTGAACCCGGAAGCGGGCTTCTCCATGAGGAGAAAAAATGTTCAGGCCTAAGGCCCAAACCGAAAATGCACAGTTGAAGAAAGAAAAGTTTTTGGGTTTTTTTTTAAGAAAGAAAAGAAAAGACCGGCGGTACCGGTCTGACGTCAAGAAGGCAGACGCGACACAGAAAAATAAAGAAAAAAATAAAAATTCTTCTGCGGTGACAGGAACACGACCTGCTGGCTCCGCGGAAAAGAAGAACTGGAGAGAGGCGGTTGGAAAAGGCGGGAAGGCAGCGCGCAGGCGCTGTAGGATGCTCCCAAAAGCTTTCTTACTGGACGCTGGGGAGCGTTCCCGCGCAGGCTCCGTCGGTACCGACGATACCCATATGTGAAGACTCATTCCTGCTTGTTCCTGGAGATTGCATGAAATCTTAGCCACTAGGCTAAGTGAGATCTTGTTATTATAATAAAAAGCTATTCAACATGCAAACCACCAAAATAAGTCAAAACTGGTGTCAACTGCTAGCATAAATGAATGCACTTCTAAAACCTTTGAGGAGGAAACAACAAGTCCTGTAAATAAGAAAAGGGGCAGGTTGTCCTCTAGCCTTTCAGTCTCAGGGTTATTAGATATCAAGCAGTCAGCAGTAAACAGTTATGTCTTGGAATAGATGTATGTCTCCTCATACTGACCTATGCTGATTAGAAATTGACCTATGATGTGATAAATACGTAATACCTGACGTGGAATAATAAAGTGAAATTATGCTGTATCCTCCAAAAGAGCCTTATAAATAAAGTAAACCATAGCTAATAGTTAGAGTAAACAAAGAGAACTTGCTTCTATTTGTTTCTCTCCGCAAAGCTTTGGTGTATCTATATAGAAGTGTGTGGTATTTTATTGCTGTCTCTTAGATTCCCTTCTCATTGCTTTGAGTGCGGATTTCTGTGACTCCAAGAGCCCTGCAGGTTGCTGGTGAGGGGGGGCAAACAGTAGCCCACACAATCAACTTTTAGACAGTCTTCAATTACTGAATAATTGCAGTTTCTCATGCAAACTTTATTCACTCTTTAGAAAGTGCCTGAAAGATTATTTAAAAATTCTCAAGGTCTAATCATAATGTAGCAGAAATCCAGAACAGCTGTTGAAGTTTAATTAGGTTGTGAGTTATGGCTACTACTTGCCAGATGTATGAAAAATAAGGAAAAATAGGAGTAGATAGGATCATATTTTCTTTTACTTTATAACTAATCTTTTGTTTTCAGTGGAGGTCAAAGCTTAGTTTACACTTACTGAACCCAGATGTGTCAAATTTATGATCAGAACGGCTCTTATTGGAAGCACTAGAGCCAGCTGATAGATTATGGTAAATACCATGCTTCACATCAAAAGTCCTTTGTGGGAAACCTTCACTGGAATGGATGGAGAAAAACTACAGCTCCAGGTTATTACAGACCTGCTGCTGCTGCTTTGGCTTCTTTAACTCTCAAAGGATTCTGTGATTTGTAGTTCAAAGAAAAACAGGATACAAATCAAGAAATGCTTTAAAACTGAAGTCTTAAAAAAGAAAAAATTAAGATTGCTTTTAGAAATTGGGGAGCTGTACAGTTGCACTAACCTACTAGCCACATACATACAAGATTAACTCATCGGTGTAAGTATCGGGCCAAATTCTATATGTAATAAAATGGTTGCTACCCATGATGCCCAAGAGTTCCTAAGTGGGGAAAAACGCACACTCACTGGGTGTGAATATGTATGGAAGTATCATTCTTGTGAACATAGCACTGTCCCTCCAGTTAATGCAAATTTCAAAGCTCACGTCCTCTGCCCCCAGTAGTGTGTTTGCACCACACAGTGTCTCCATATGTTCACAGCTGGCAGCAACTCTCCTGCTCATTTCTTGGATGCTCAATTGTAGTGAAGAGAATGCTAAAGGATACTGAAGACTGAAGCTGTAAACAGTAATAATGTACCAAGCACCCCAACTATATGTAGGGTTTCTAATTTCAGGGGATTTATTTATTTATTTATTCATTCATTCACAGAATTGTAAGGGGGTTATTTTAGAAGCCCTATTCACACCTTGGACAGCTAGCCGGTTCTGTGGTTGTCCCCATCGCAAGGACATCCAAGTCAGAACAGGGACGTGGTGGAGGCATGGCTGGGTTGTTCAAGAACTGATTTCAGAAATGTCCTGGATGTCCAAAGCCACACCAAAAATGATACCTACTCCAGGCATATTTTCATTTTGCCACACTGCTGGACATCCCCATTTGCAACTTTGCTTGAGACGGACATCCCCCACCCCACGGTTTTATAGCTGGGATGACTATATGAATGTCAGCACGGGCATCCACGTCAGGGGCTCTGTTTCTAAAATCCATCCAAAATAGATATCCCCGGTGTTTTTCTGAATATTCTGTCCTAGATGTCCCAGATTGCACTTGGATGTCCTTTCTAAAATATCACGTCATGTGTTATATTATCCATTTTTTTTTTGTGTGCCATCAAGTCAATGCTGACTCTCGGCTACCCAGCAGCCCCTGGATTTTCTTGGCAAGGTATGATTGGAAGTAGATTGCCAGGCCTTTTATTCTGAAGTAATGGAGGGTAACGTGGAGTGGAGTGGAGGAGTGGCCTAGTGGTTGGGGCAAGGTACTTCAGGCTGGAAGGTCGGGGTTCAAATCCCACTAGAGGACAGCGACCTTGGGCCGGAAGGATTGGGGTTTCTAGTCCCACAGGTGCTCCTTGTGGTCTTGGGCAAGCCACTTAACCCTCCATAGCCCATGTTCCCGTAAAATAGTTATCTCCAATTTATAATGCCCTGTTCAATGTAATTTCAGTTTGTTCAATGTAAACCGCACTGATGCAGAATAGCGCGGTATATAAGAGAATGTAAATAAATAAATAACATGACTTGCCCAAGGTCACAAGGAATGCCAGTGGGAATCGAATCCTGGTCTCTTGGGTACGAGGCTGTTGCACTAACCATCCAATCGGTAGTAGCAACGGGCAGTGTGAACAAAAAAAAATATCTGACCACATCACACCAATACTTACATTGGCTACCACTAACAAGTTGGATTTGATACAAAATACTAATGATCATATCCAAAATCTTCCATAACCAATCTGCACCATGCTTGAAATCCACTATAAAAGAAACCACTAAGAACAGGGACAAACGAAAATGCATGCAGAACATGCTAGCCCCACCAGCTGAGTTAATGAAAAGTAACCCGGAAACATGAAAAAGGGCCTTCTCCATGTATGCCCCAGACCTCTGTGATGCTCTTCCCACAAAACTCAGAAACACGACTAAACTTTCATCTTTCTGAAAGGAATTGAAAACTCATTTATTCAGGGACCACTTCAAAGACTAAATATTTCCCACCCCTCCCCTTATCCCAGTGTTCTGTTTCCTTCTGTAAATTGTACCTAAAATTATACAGAGTTCCTAGTTCTATATAATAACGTTCAAGTTATATGGTTTTATGTAAACCACTTTGATTGACTGACCGAACAAGCAGCACAGAAAAACAGTTAAATAAGGAAATATTACCACTAGGCTACTCCTCCACTCATATCCATATCTATGTATATATCAATAAAGATATAACAGAAATTACAAAAATCATCAGCGTTATAAAAGGAAAATAGGACAAAGCTCTAGACCACAAAGTTTTAAAAAGGGCCAAGAAAAGAAAAAAACTTCACAAGATAGCTAACAAAAAATATAAAACCAGGAGCAAAGTTAGTGATATCATAGCAGCTGGTAAGGGAAGACAAAATTAAACCTCAGATATATTCTCTCATACAAACAAAAAACTATTCAGTTGTTTAGTGTAAAAAAAAAAAAGCAACTGCCTAGAATCATGGCAAACAAAACATTTACATGGATATTTCAAATGAAACCTAGCTCCCAGAACAAGGTCTCTGATGAAATGTTAGAAAGTCTTTCATCCGCTTCTGGGTTTTCCCAGAGAAATCAGGAAAAAGAGTTTTTTTGTCCCCATATTTTCAAAATATAAGTGTAAGACCGAATTACTATCTGATTCAAAAGCAAAACATATCAACAGAGTAGACCTGCCAGTCACAACCTCAAGAGAACTTTCAAGGGAGCCGGTGAAATCCAAACTCTCCTGAACGGCATGATGCACTAATCCACCAGATCCTGCAGAACTGGATAAAGTAGTCAAATACTGAGTTCTTACAATTGGAGGTAAAGCTTAACAGTAGCTTTACTACTGGGATGTCTAAGCCAGAATGCCTGAAATAAATGCACGTCCATCATATTTTCACAAACCTGGACGTTCCTAATATGGATATCTGAGGGGGCGGCTACCCAGCATATCAATCGCAACAAAACATTTAGGAAAGTTTAAAAATGTCTAATTATTCTTCCACATATGATTTTCCAAGACGACTACTTCCCTATATAAAATTTCCTTCCCCTTGTTCTGAGCAGTATTTACTGACTGAAGAGAGCCAAGAGTGATTTCCAACTGCTCAAGTTGAGTAGCATGTTGAGAAAAAGCCACGTCATGCTCTGCTACCCTCAGCATTCACCATCTCTAAATCAACAATAAACTTGCCAGTGAAAACATTAATGTTACAAGTTTAATTCAACATTCTTGGGGCAATTTTCAAAACTGTCTGCCAAGACACAAAGTCCACAGGTACTGTGTACATAGGACTGGTGCAAAATGAGGCGCTCTAGACAAAACTCACGTCTTGCGCCCCTTGTTCCGGCCTCCCATGCCTTCTCCAGGACCTGCAAGGTCCTCAAACAGTCCCACAACACTTACCTTAAAGCTTCGGCACTACAAATCTGTTTGACTTTTATCCCCTCTGACACCCGATGCAGACATTATCTTTATGGAGGTAGCCACTTCTGTCCCCATGCATAAAGAAAGTTGGTATCGGAGGGGGAGAAAGTCAAACAGCCTTACCGTGCTGGAGCTTTATGGGAAGCGCTGAGGGGCTGTCGGAGGCCCTTACCGCTGCAGGTCCCAGACAGGGATGGCAGGGCGGCAATGAGCCACCCCTGGACCCCTGCACTCTAGTTGGTCACCTAATGGTCGTGATAGCCCTGTGTACACAAATTTTTAAATGAAAAACTTTCTTGAATATTTTCCATTTGAACAACTAGTCACAGGTACAACGTTCTCAGAGACTTGGCACCTGCTTTTGTGGGGACTAAATATGAGTGGAAAAGAAGCAGTTACTCACCTCTAGTAGGTGTTCTTCATGAATAGCAAGAGTAAGTCCTCATGTATGGGTGACATCATTGATGGAGCCCCGCATGGAATGCTCCCCAGTTTCCAAAGGAAGATTTTAAGAGGTACACTGTGCATGCACACCTGTCTTCCCTGCCCACCGTGGTGCCATATTCTCCAGTATGATCACATAGCAGGAGCCAACAAGGCAAATCCCCAGGGAGGGGAAGAGTTGAGGACTTATTCCTGTTATTCATGGAGAACACTTGCTACAGGGTGAGTAACTACACTTTCTCCGTGAACAAGTAGGACATAAGTCCTCACACATGGAACCCCCAAGCTCCAGGCTACCGGAACCCAAGGAGAAATTATAGCCCAACTGGACATCGAGAACTGGAGAAGCCAGAAAGACCAAAGAGGCAGTCCCACTGAGGGACTCATCTGATGCAATATCCACAGTTGACATTGACCAAGGGAATTTTGAGCAGGTAGCCTGGATGGACAGAAGGGCCAGTGGGCAGAGTTGATTCTCAAGACCCAAAGAGATGCCAGAGCATGGACTGGCCAAAATTGCTGTCCCATCAGGAATCCCCATCCAGACAGTAATAGGTTGCGAAGATATGGACCAAAGACCATGTTGCAGCCCTGCAGATCTCCTCTGCAGAGACAGAACAGAGGTTGGCTACTGATGTAGCCATCTCACGGACATTGTGAGCCATGACATGACCCTCAAGGTTGAAACCAGCCAGGGAATACATATGGATGATGCAGTCAGCAACACCCAGCCTATTAGGATTGAAGCAGATGAACAACTGAGAGGATTTATGGTGCGCCTTTGTGTGCTCCAGATAGAAGGCCAACACATGCTTGCAAACCAGCATGTGCATCACTGCCTCACTGTAATTGGCATGAGGTCGAGGAAAGATTGTTGGAAGGACAATAGATTAGTTGAGATGAAAAGTGGAGAGCACCTTAGGCAGAAAACGGGAGTTGGTGCAGAGCACCACCCAGTTCTCATGGAACCTGGTGTATATAAGGTGTGCCACCAGAGAGCCTGGAGCTCACTCACACATCAGGCCAACGTGACAGCCACCAAGAAGAGGAGCTTCCAAGTCAAGAACTTCAGAGGACACACGTCCAGTGGCTCAAAGGAAGCCCACATGAGCTGGCCGAGGATCACGTTCAGATCCTAAATGATGCTAACGGGCTTAGCTGGAGGCTTCGAAAGAATCAAGTCCTGCATGACTCGGCTCACCAGAGATTGAGCAGACATGGGTTTCCCCTCATAGCATTAATGGAACACTCCTATCGTGCTGAGGTGAATACGCACTGAGTTGGACTTGAGCCCAGAATTGGAGAGGTGCAAGAGTTACTCCAATAGCTGGTCCACAAGGCAGACATAGGGGTCCAGAACTTGACCAGCGCACCAGACAGCAAATCGCAGTCATTTGAACGCATAGGCCTTATGCATAGACTCCTTGTGGGATGCCAGCAGGAGCTTGGTAATGACCTCAGGGAGGGTGAGCTCCTTGAGGGCTACCCGCTCAGCATTCATGCATTGAGTGCCAAGGAGAGGAAGTTGTCATGAAACGGAGTTGCTCTCCTGCGAAATGAGGTCTAGGTCAGAGCCCAGGCGAAGAGATTCCCTCTATGAGAGCTGCAGTAGTAGCGGGAACCACAGGACCACTTGATTTGCCCGGTATGCCTAAAAGGCATGGAAAGCATTTGCAATGGCCCGGAACTTGAGTAAGTTCATCTGATGGAGCTCTTGCTCTCGAACCACAGACCTTGGGGTGTGGAAGCCTCCCAGTGCATGCCCTAGTCAAGCTTGGAGGTATCCATCATGAGCAGCCTGCAGGGTGCTGCTGGTTGGAATGGAAGGCCCCTGACCCAAGTTTCCAGGCATGAGCCACCACTTCAGGGACTGAGAGAGTGGTGCAGTGACCACAACCCTGTCCCGCAGGCAGCCTGAGGCTTGTTTCCATTGCATATGCAAGGTCCATTGGGCCTGCCACATGCAGAGGTGGGCCTGAGGGATGACATGCACCATGGCTGCCATGTGTCTGAGGACTCTCACTAGCCCACGGGTTGTGGTGTGATACTGGCAATGCAATGTGCCCACCACCTTCATGAGACACTGCAAGTGGTCTGCCAGCAGAAAAGCTCTCACCCGAGTGGTATCGAGGAAGGCCCTGATGAACTCTAGTTGCTGTACTGGCTAGAGATAGGATTTGGATAGTTGATCATGAAGCAGAGTCCCTCGGGCATCTGAATGGTGAGCTTGGTGGACCGCCGCACGCAGGCCAGCATGGGTCACTTTATAAGCCTGTCATCCAGATAGGAGAAGACAAAGACCCCCTAGGTCTGATGGAAGGTGGCCATGACCGCCAGGCACTTTGTGAAGAGCCTGGGGGGGGGGGGGGGGCTGCGGCCAAACTCCAGATGCTCCAGTACTTTAATAGTGCAGGTCATGGATTGTCAGATCTCGTCCAGCGTTGCAGCCGTGATGAGCCAGTTGTCCAGATAGGGGAAGACAAAGATGCCCTAGGTCTGAAGGAAGGCAGTGATGACCTCCAAGCATTTTGTGAAAACCCATGGAGAGGAGGCAAGGTCAAAGGGCAGAAACCTGTACTGATAATGCTGCTCTCTGAGCATGAAGTGGAGGTACTGGCAGTTCATGGGGTGAATTAGGATAGGCATCTTTGAGATCCAAGGCGCACAGACAATCTTCACGGTGAAGGTAGGGCAGCAATGTTCCAAGGGAGTCCATCTTCAGCTTCTCATTTTCCAGGAAGTGATTGAGATTGCAGAGATCCAGAATGGGTCTGTAACAGCCAGTCTTCTTGGGGACCAAAAAGTAGCGGGAGTAGAAGCCTCTTCCTATTTCAGACGGTGGAATGAGTTCCACAGCTTGATCTGCAAAGAGGGTCTGTACCTATTGTTGGAGAAGCACACAATGGTGGCTGCTGGAGAGGGTACTGGAAGCAAGGTGGAAGTGTGGCAGGTGCAGGCCTGTGATCCACGGTGTCTGACATAAGCAGGCAGGCCTAACTAGCTTGACCTGTAAATGAAGCCTGTGGAGAGGCACATAGGAATTGCACATCCCCCAATATGCTGCTATTGCAGGATAGAACTCTGTAAGAGAACTAAACTAACTTAGGTAAGCAAAACTGAGAGATGGAAAAATACAGAAAAACATGTTTAAAAGTTACTGATAAGAAAAAGTACATCTGCAAGGAATATAATTGGGAGTGCTGACAGATGAGTTGCAGAGCCCTGCTCCCCTGCATGCACAAATTGGCTCTATGGCCTTGAATGTATGAAAGTAACAAGTTGATGAACTGACCATTGTAATTGGGACTAGAAGGGGGGTATGCAGGTGCCATGCCCACTGAAGGAACATAATTGGATAAACTTATCAGTACCGGGACCAATGGAAGGGGTACGGGAGGTACGGGAGAGTACCGGGACCAATGAAATGTTTTTCTATACCTAGAACGGAACAGAAGTCTATAAAAGTTGTTGTAATGCTAGAAAACTTTGCTCAGCCATTTTGAAATTGACTTGCTTGAGACTTGTGCACAAATAAATGATTTGGACCTTCTGAACAGACTCCTGGTATCATTGGTTTGTCTGCGCTTTGCTGCTACATATTCTTGGTGCGTTGGCCGGGAAGTTGTGGAATCAAAGTGTATATAGGGCAATATACCACGACTTTCCGCCTCTATAGGCTTGGTCCTGCCGGGATCGCGCCCTTCCGACGAGGGCTGCTCCCTGGCGCCGCCGGTCCCTTGTATCGGAGGGAGCTGGTCGGACCACGGCGGGTGCCGGGCCCGGCTGGAGCCAACGCCTCGAACCCGAGTGAGGGGAGTCCGAGGTCCAACTCATGTATAGTATAGTTTTGATTTGGTGTCTAGACAGAAATAGAAAGAGTAGTACTGCCATTGGAACTTGGAATTTGTAATCTTGAGATATTGGGAATTGGTAAGAGAGCATGATCACCTCTCAAGGAAGGGCCGAGTAACCCCGCATGGGAATTCGCCGGGTGAAACCCTCATCCTTTTTGTAATTGGGAAAAAGACTAGTCAGAATAGATAGAAACGAATGCATTCTGGGATACGTTGCTAGCATGATTGTGTGAACGAGGTGTGAATGAGAGGTCTGGCAGCACGGACCAAGTGAAGGCGGACCCCTGAGTAGCGCATTTCCTGACCGGGCGACCGCGTTCAGGTCGCGAAAAGGGGGAAGCGATTGTCGTCTTGTCTTGTTATTTGTACTCCTTATACGTTTCCAGGGCCGTGAGGACCCCTTACCCACGGTCCGCCCTCCTTTTCCCTATTGTCTGTTGTTGCGCGCACACATCGAAATGGGAGGGGCGGGGTCTACTAGAAACACTCCATTAGAATGTATGATCGCACATTTTAAAGAGGGATATTCTGGAGATTATGGTATTAAAATGACAGCAGCCCGTTTGCAGATTTTGTGTACTAGGGAGTGGCCCGATCTAGACCCCATCTGGCCCCGAGAGGGAACGTTTAATGTAGAGATTATTCAGTCAGTACACCGTAGAGTGCGGATAGCGCACCCCGATCAGTACCCCTATATAGATTCCTGGTTAAGTATTTGTGAAGATCCGCCCCCCTGGGCGCAGCGCTGTTATGAGGAACAGTGCAGAATAATGTTAGCTAAGACAGATTCTAGACAGAAAACGGGAACAGTCTAGAATGAAAGAGCAGGATAAGAAGTCCAGGAAGAAGCCCATCCTGGTAGATCCTGATTCCCCGGAGATAATTCTCAGACAGCGCCGAACCCCAGGTCCGATAAGAGTAGCCCGGCGTCCTGCCCCAGAACCCCAGAGACGGCGGGAGCGGGACCCAACCCCTGAACCCCCTCCAGGAGGGCAGAGAGAGGAATTAGCTGAAGAAGAGGATGCTATAAAAAGCGAGTCAGAAGTAGAGGTAGAAGAGGAAGACAAAGAGAATGCCCAAAGCGAGGAAGATAGCGTACAAGTGGTTGTTAGTGCCAGCGAGCCAGCAAAAGATACGCCCAAAGTGAAACCTGTTGAGAAAGCGAAAGTAATCCCTGGAAAGATAGTTAAGAAAACAGCCCTTAGATCCCAAAAGACAGCTCCCGCCAAGATGCTGCCTTTGCGGCAAGTCCCGGGAGTGCCCATAAAGAACGATAATGAGGAGGTGGTAGCGGGACCCTTGACTTATGTGTATATCCCTTTCTCCACAACTGATCTGTTAAATTGGAGGTCGCATTATGCCTCCTATACTAGTAAGCCCCAGGAACTGACAGAATTAGTAACTACCATTATGGAGACCCACCAACCCACCTGGCCAGATTGCCGCCAGCTCCTGACCACCCTATTCACGACAGAGGAGCGAGCACGAATTAGAAAAGCAGCTATTGAGTGGATGGCAGATAACCCTGTAGCTCCGGGACAGGGACTGAGCAGAATAGACTATCGGGAAGCAGCCCAGAGAGAATTCCCGAATGAAGACCCCCATTGGGATCCAAATACAGATGAAGGATCCACAGCCCTAGCCCGTTTTCGCCAAGGCTTTTTACAAGGCCTGAAAAGGGGGGGCCAGAAAGCTATGAACCTTTCCAAAGTTGCAGGAGTTATCCAAGGTATAGATGAGAGCCCAGCAGACTTTCATGAAAGATTAACTGAAGCATACAGGATGTATACTCCCTATGATCCCGAGGCACCAGGAAGTTTATGTATGGTGAATTCTGCTTTTGTAAATCAGTCTCAACCAGACATTAGACGTAAATTACAGAAGTTAGAAGGGTTTGCGGGCATGAATGCAACACAGTTACTGGAAGTCGCTCATAAAGTGTATGTGAATCGTGATAATGAAAGACAGAGAGAATGTGATAGAAAGATGAAGAAGAAAGCTGATTTTTTGGCTGCGGCCATAGTTGAACAGAAAAGCGGAGGTGTCCCTAGTCGACGGAGCAGAGGAAGAGGGCGGGGTCAAGGCGGAGGCCGGACCCAGAAGCTAGGCGTGAACCAATGCGCCTACTGTAGAGAGGAAGGACATTGGAGAGATACGTGCCCGCAACTCGAAGACTCCCAGCAAGATGACGACAGCAGTCATCAGTGGCGAGAAGAAAGACGAGGCTATCCCCGAAACCGCGGAGGAGCCAATCGAGAACAATTCCAGCGAGGAAGAGGAGGAGGAGCCATTCAAGCATTGGCCACAACGATCCATGATGAAAACGACGTGGATTAGGACAGACCGGGCTCCAAGTTTGCTTTAGGTCTCCAGGAGCCTATGGTCGGAATACAAATAGGAGACCAAGTTATGGACTTTATGGTTGATACTGGAGCACAACATTCAGTAATAGACAAAAAGATAGCCCCATTTTCTACAAAAGCAGTCACCATTATAGGAGCAACTGGTGCCAAAGCCACAAAGTCTTTTCTTCAGAATCGTATATGCAGTTTAGGAGGACAGCAAATAACTCATCAATTCCTTTACATGCCCGAATGTCCAGTGCCACTACTGGGACGAGATATGTTAGCCAAACTCCAAGCACAAATATCTTTCTCTGAAGAAGGAGAAATGCAAATGACAGTAAATCCTCAAGCCAAACCAGCAGGAATAATGCTGCTGACAGTTCCCCGAGAAGAAGAATGGAGGTATTACATCGATGACTCCATCCAAGACACCTATTTTGAACAAACTTTAAAGAACATCCATGCACCACCTGGAGTATGGGCAGAAGGCAGTCCCCCAGGCCTAGCCAAGCATATAGCTCCAGTGATTGTAACCCTCAAGCCTAGTGCTACACCAGTGCACGTCAAACAGTACCCTCTCCCAAGAGCTGCAATTGAAGGCATTCATCGCCACTTGCAAAGATTGCTCGAGTATGGCCTACTGAAAGTATGTCAATCCCCATGGAACACTCCACTCTTGCCAGTAAAGAAACCTGGAACGGATGATTACCGCCCAGTGCAAGACTTAAGGAGAGTAAATGATGCAGTTGAAACTATACATCCAGTTGTACCTAATCCTTACACTCTTCTAGGACTGATACCTGCTGAAGCTACCCATTTTACTGTACTGGATTTAAAAGATGCATTCTTTTGCATAAGATTAGCCCCTGTAAGTCAAATATTGTTTGCATTTGAATGGCAGGACCCCATCTCTGGAAGAGGGGGCCAACTCACCTGGACAAGATTACCCCAAGGATTCAAAAATTCGCCTACCATCTTTAGTGCTGCACTGAATCAAGACCTTTCAAGCTATCCAGTGGCCCCGGGGAAGAGAGTGCTTCTCCAATATGTGGACGATCTGCTGATAGCTGCCATATCAGAAAGTGAATGTATACAGTTGTCGTAATGGTCGTTTTGTTATGATGTAAACCGCGCTGATTCTAAATAGCGCGGTATATAAGAAACTGTAATAAATAAATAAATAAATAAAATACTAGCCACTAAAGATCTCTTGCAGTTACTAGATGAAGCTGGATACAAAGTTTCCAGAGCCAAAGCACAGCTATGCCAAAAAGAAGTGAAATACTTGGGTTTTCGTATAACCCAAGGAAGCCGAAGATTAGGCAGAGAAAGAAAAGAAGCAGTATGCAGAATTCCAACTCCAACAACCAGAAAGCAAGTCAGAGCCTTTCTGGGGGCGGCAGGATATTGCTGAATCTGGATACCCAACTTCGCCCAAATTGCCAAACCACTGTATGAAGCCACAAAAGGAGAAGAGAAGTCACCACTGGAGTGGGGACTTGAGCAGGATACAGCCTTCCAGAAATTAAAAGAAGAATTGATGTCATCACCAGCACTTGGACTGCCAGATGTCCACAAGCCTTTCCACTTGTTTGTACATGAAGCACAGGGAAATACCTTAGGCATGTTGACTCAGAAATTGGGAAATTGGGAGCGACCTGTAGCATACCTATCGAAACAATTGGACCCTGTGGCCAAAGGATGGCCACCTTGCCTGAGAGCAGTTGCAGCTACAGCACTATTAGTGAGTGAAGCAGACAAGCTCACACTAGGACAGAACATACGAGTCCTTGCCCTCATGGAACAGAAAGCAAATTATTGGCTCACCAATTCCCGAATGTTGAAGTACCAGAGTATGTTATGTGAAAACCCACAGATACAACTAGAAGTGAGTCATGCCTTGAACCCAGCCACCTTGATACCCATCAGTGAAGAACTCCCGGAACATGACTGTATCGAAGTCATGGAAACTGTGTTCTCCAGTCGACCCGACTTGACAGATGTGCCCATAGACAATCCTGACCAGATCTATTATGTTGATGGGAGCAGTCTCATCCTTGACGGACGACGCTGTGCCGGATATGCAGTCGTCACTCAACACGAAGTAGTTGAATCATCAGCTCTAGCCTCAGGCACATCAGCCCAGAAAGCCGAATTGATAGCACTCACCAGAGCATTGCTGTTAGGAGAAAAACTTGTGCTAAATGTATATACAGATTCCAAATATGCCTTCACCACTCTACATGCCCATGGAGCTCTCTATAAAGAACGAGGACTCATCACGTCCGGAGGAAAGTCAGTCAAATATGGTCCCGAGATATTGATGTTACTTGATGCAGTGTGGGCCCCAACACGTGTAGCTGTCATGCATTGCAGAGGACATCAAGCAGGAAAAGGAGAAGTTGCCCGAGGAAATAGATTTGCAGATGCTTCAGCCCGACAAGCAGCTATGACAGGACAGATTGCCCCACAAGCTATGCCAATGCAAGCAGCATTGTTTCCAGTACCTCTGAATTTATGGACACCACGATATACCACCAAAGAATTGGATTACTACTGTAACAGAGAAGATGGAGTACTGAAAGATGGATGGATTGAGCTGCCACCAGAAGAGGGCAGTCAACCCCCTGGACGAATAGTAATTCCTGAACTGTTAGGACCATCTTTTGTCAAAGCTTTCCACGAAGCCACCCACTATGGGAAGAGTGCTATGGAAAAAGCACTCAGACCACATTTCTACATCCCTTTGTTGACAACCATATCAGCCTCAGTAGCACGTCAATGTTTAACCTGTGCCAAAAATAATGCCAAGCAAGGCCTTATAACGGCACCCCGAGTTCAGTCAGGAGGTGTAACCCCCATGCACAACCTCCAAGTTGATTTTACCGAAATGCCAAGAGCCAATGGATACCATTATCTGTTAGTATTAGTTTGTACTTTCTCTGGGTGGGTAGAAGCCTTCCCAACCAGAACTGAGAAAGCCCGAGAAGTTACCAAAGTCTTAATGAGAGAGATTGTCCCTAGATTCGGAATTCCAGCAGTAATAGGGTCAGACAATGGACCCTCATTTGTCTCCCAAGTTACTCAACAGTTAGCAAAAGCTTTGCAGATACAATGGAAGCTCCACACTGCATACAGACCGTAGAGTTCAGGGAAAGTTGAGCGAATGAATCGTACCCTAAAAGCCCAAATGTCCAAGCTTTGCCAGGAGACACACTTGAAGTGGCCCCAAGTGCTCCCAATAGCTTTACTCAGAATACGCTCAGCTCCTGTAAAGTCAACAGGATTTTCCCCTTTTGAAGTTTTGTATGGTAAACCCCCACCAATAGTGCAGGGAATTAAAGGAAGTTTAGCCCAAATTGGTTCAGAAGTAACCAGACAAGAACTCCTAGCTCTTAGTTTTGTTCTGCAGACTCTCCATGCGTGGATCCAAGACCAGTTGCCTATCAACTTGACGGAACCCTTGCATCCCTATCAGCCTGGTACCTCGGTGTGGATCAAAGATTGGAAGAAGACACCGTTGGAACCCCATTGGAAGGGACCGTACACCGTCATCCTGTCTACCCCAACTGCAGTAAAGGTAGCCGAGATCGACGCCTGGATCCACCACAGCAGAGTCAAGCCCGCCGCTGATCCTGAACCTGAGCAGTGGACAGCAGAACAGCATCTTGATGCACCCTTGCGAGTTACTCTGAGACGGCAACCAGCAGCTTAGACACTTCATCACAGTGCCTTGCAGTAGCCAAGTCTTTCGAAGAGGATTGCTGTTTTCCATGCAGCAACAGTTTTGTTTCAACGAACCCAATTTGCGTGCGATTTGGCACACTACTTTGATACTACATTGACTAAGCCAGACTTCACAAGCCAACTGAAATTGCTAATAAGTTGGTTCATGTGTACTGGACAACCTGAGGATCTTCAATCAACACTCAGCACCCGTTAAATTGCTTCATTAGCAAACGGGACGAAGAAAAGAGAACGTCGTGATCAAGATCAGCAAGCTGAGGATTCAGAAGAACTCCAATCAACATCAACATGCATCTTTACTTTTGCTTTGCTTTGGTTGCCTTCTTTGGAGGTTTTGAACAGACTTATGCTTTACCTCCATGCACTGCCTGCATTACTTCTACTCGAACTGGACTGAAAGTAACTCAGACTTTGATTTACCACTCATACTATACCTGCAAGGGAAAAGTGACTCGGTGTATTTATAACACCACTGAACTAAATATTTGCACTTATGGCAAAATTAGAGCATGCTATAATCCGCATCAGAATCCATCCTATTACACGTTGGAAATACGATGGAAAGATGCAGATGGACCTATACTAGCTGCTACGCCACCACTTAAGGACATTACTAAACCTGCTGTTTTGAATTTTGATGCATGCAATGCCATTAACAGAGATAGTTATTCCACCTGTGGTACTTGGGAGCGTATCGAAATGACCATAAGTACATGTGTCCAGAGGGTGCCACAGGATGGAGGAAGTGTACAGGTAAAAAGGAACCAGGCTATAGTACTGCACCAGCAGCAGATTACTATTGCCCGTATTGGGGATGTGTTTTTTATGCTACCTGGAATAATGGTATAGTTGATGAGAAGATAGATAAACGAATGGCTACCTTAACCAAGCCAACCACAAATGATAAATGTCAGAAAGATGCTTGTAACCCCTTACACTTACGTATACACAATCCCTATGCTTGGAAACAAGGATACAAGTTTGGTTTGCGTATTGCTGGAGGGGCAGTAGATCCAGGAACCATTGTGTACATTAGATTGAATACCCAAGCTCACAAGTCATCCAAATATCATATCCATAATACCTTCTATGAAGCCATGCATGTAAATAAGTTTGAGATCCCTCATCCCTCACAGTATCTATTTCTAGAATTAGCCGGAGCAGTAGTATCTAGTCTTAAGATCTCAGATTGCTATTTCTGTGGCGGAACCCAAATGGGAGACCAATGGCCATGGGAAGCCCAAGAATTGAATTATTCTTTGATTTACAATCAGACTGAATTACACAAGACTACCAGTGAATGGGTGTTAGCGCACTCAATCGTTGGACGTCTTTGCTATGCCAGAACTGGACCCCAGTTCACCCAAAAGGTAGGACAGCTGGTCTGTCTTAGCCAGAAGTACTATAATGCCACGACCAAGAAGACAGCATGGTGGTCAGGGATCAGACATCCTGAACCTCCTAATCCATTAGCTAGATTTCCTGAACTTGCAGATTTATGGACTAACCTTGCCAAAGTCCATGCCTGGCAAGCCCCACCTGGCCTATATTGGATCTGTGGAAACCGAGCGTATGCCCAACTCCCGCCACAATGGGGAGGAGCATGTGTCTTAGGAACCATCAGACCTTCTTTCTTTCTTTTAAACACTGAACATGGAGAACAATTAGGATACCCTGTTTACACTACCCACCGACACAAACGAGCATTAAGACAGAAAAGAGAAGCCTTACAGATAGGCAAGTGGGAAAAGTGGCAAGGTGATGATTGGCCACCAGAAAGAATCATTGAGTATTATGGGCCTGCCACTTGGAATGATGATGGTATGTATGGTTATCGCACTCCAATCTATATGATTAATCGTATTATTCGCTTACAAGCAGTAGTTGAAATAATAACCAATGAAACTAGTCATGCTCTTACGCTCTTAGCTAGACAAAGTACTCAGATGCGCACTGCTATATATCAGAACCGCTTAGCACTTGATTATTTGTTAGCAGCTGAAGGAGGAGTATGTGGTAAACTGAATTTAACTAATTGCTGTTTGAAAATAGATAAGGGTCAAGTAGTTGAAGAAATTGCTAAAGATATGCAAAGACATGCTTATGTGCCAGTGCAAACTTGGCACTCATTGAAATTCCCTAACTGGTTTGCTAACCTTTTCTCCTGGCTGGGAGGATTTAAGACTTTCATTGTCTTAGTACTAATTCTTGTTGCTGTTATTTTCTTATTACCATGTTTAATCCCATGTTGTATGCGTTCCATTCATAATGCTATTGACAGCACAGTAGAGCGGAAGACCGCAACTAAAATAATGGCTTTGTATAAAGCCAGTCCTAGTCGAAATCCTTCAATCATGATGTGATTCTTCAAAAGGTGATTTAATTCTCACACCTTATTAAGTAATAGGGTGAGATTAATCAAAGGGGGGAATGTGGCAGGTGCAGGCCTGTGATCCACGGTGTCTGACATAAGCAGGCAGGCCTAACTAGCTTGACCTGTAAATGAAGCCTGTGGAGAGGCACATAGGAATTGCACATCCCCCAATATGCTGCTATTGTAGGATAGAACTCTGTAAGAGAACTAAACTAACTTAGGTAAGCAAAACTGAGAGATGGAAAAATACAGAAAAACATGTTTAAAAGTTACTGATAAGAAAAAGTACATCTGCAAGGAATATAATTGGGAGTGCTGATAGATGAGTTGCAGAGCCCTGCTCCCCTGCATGCACGAATTGGCTCTATGGCCTTGAATGTATGAAAGTAACAAGTTGATGAACTGACCATTGTAATTGGGACTAGAAGGGGGGTATGCAGGTGCCATGCCCACTGAAGGAACATAATTGGATAAACTTATCAGTACCGGGACCAATGGAAGGGGTACGGGAGGTACGGGAGAGTACCGGGACCAATGAAATGTTTTTCTATACCTAGAACGGAACAGAAGTCTATAAAAGTTGTTGTAATGCTAGAAAACTTTGCTCAGCCATTTTGAAATTGACTTGCTTGAGACTTGTGCACAAATAAATGATTTGGACCTTCTGAACAGACTCCTGGTATCATTGGTTTGTCTGCGCTTTGCTGCTACAGAAGGAAGCTGTTGGAAATGCAGCCGGTATCCCTCCCTGATTACCTGGAGGGCCCAGGTGACGGAGGTTATGATGAGCTACCAGAGGGCAAAATATGCAAACTGCTCCCCCCCCTAGGAGGAACATAGTCTGGGAAGGGAGAAAGGGCCATGGTGCTAATGCAGTTATCAAAAACCCACACCAGGTTGTGGCTGCGGTGCTGGCTGGGGCTTAGAGGTCTAGGGCTTGCGGTAGTGCTTCTTGCCATTGCCCCTGTTGGGGTTGTTGGTATGAATGGTTTGGAATGTATGTACCATAGTACCTTCTCTTTTTTGGGTAAAAAGACTTTATCTGAGGCTCTCTTCAACAGGGTCAGTGATCTTTCTCAAAAGGTGGGTCATGTTAAGTTGCTCCATCTCCATCATGGGCTTAATGAAGAGATTCTCCCCTTGGCAAGGGACATCAGCCAACTTGTCCTGAATCCACTGCTCTAGGTCTGAGGATTGTAGCCATGCCAGGTGGCATGTAAGGATGCCCACCACATTCACCCTGGCCACGGATTTTGTCGTAGGCGGCTCTGGTGACATATTTGGAGCACTCCATGGTTCTTCCCAACCAGGCTCCTGAAGCACTCGAGGTGTTCTCCAGAAAGACCCGGGGAGAACCCTGCCAGCTCTCCTGCTAGGTCCCACAGGTACATACCCATGTACGGTTGGTATCCTGGATTCTGGCCACAAGCACTGAGCCCTGGTAGCACTTTCTGCCAAAGTCAACCATGGTGTGTGCCTCCTGATCCGGAGGCACCAAGGAGTGAGTCTTTGAACTTTTACTCCCATGCATGGCTGATTCCACCACCATGGAGTTGTGCCTTTTCAAATCCAGAGTTTGCACACCCGTAGAGGGAGTCAAGGCATCTGCTGACTGTCAGCAGTGTAAGCGACATCTCCCACAATCAAAAGAGAAGCCTTTCTAGAATGGGGTGCACCAGTACTGTGATTGCTTCCTTCGGGAGAGTCGGGTACTGGAGGATCTCCAGTTTCTCCGCTCAAGGCTCTTCCTCTGCCGCTATGGTGAAGGGCAGAGTCTTTCCCATGTCTCAAATGAACTCGGGAAAGGAGAGGATCTTGGGGAGGGGGAGACCTCCTGCGTTAGAATGGGGTAAAGGATCAGAGGGAGGGTCACGGTGTCAGATCATCTCCAGTGAGTCCTTCTCGACCTCCCATTCAGTGTCTGGGAAGGAGAGGAACACTAAGGACCTCCCCGATCAACGCTCTGGCAGAGTCGAAGGAACCCTTGACCCCAATGGGCTTAGTGGCAATACCACCGGTATTGAGTGGGAGCAAAAGCGTTCACGGGAACTGCCTGAGATGGCAAATGTCTCCAAAATGGGCTGCACCTTAGCAAGTGAGGCACCCATCGATGGTGGGGCGATCACCTGTGCCGAAGAACTGGAGTTCCTTGGGAGTCTGCTGTATCATGAAGTCAGTGAAGCAAGGCCTGCATCCTTTCCGCAAGGAGCGAGGTCTCTGATGCCAGAGGGACCGGCGCCACAACCACCGGTGCCGATGCCAGCTCCTTCAGTGGGAACTCCTGGGCCTCAGGAGGCAACTCCTCCCACTGGGGTAGCTTGGAAGGCCAATCCTGGCTCTTGCCTTCAGAACTGCATCAGGGGCTGATGACGATGATGCCCATGGGATTTAGCCTTGGACTCAGCATCGCCCTTTGACGCTGAAGGAGCTGGGGGCATTCCTTTTCGAAGGAGAGCCACTGTTATGGTGCCCCGTGACCTCTCGTCTCCAAGTGAGCCTAATTCCTGTGCAAAGCCTCAGTGGGAGCCTTTGAGGGTGTCGAAACTGGGTTCTCTGATGACGATGATGCCCATGCCTAGGAACCAAACAGCGATTCCCGTTGCCATTCCTGGTTCTTCGGTCCTTTGCGTGTCATCTGTAAACAGAGAGCGGAGGTTGAGGGCTCATGGTCGGGCCCAAGGCATTGAAGACACCAGTTGTGGCGGTCCATCATGGAGATGGTCCGACCACACCAGGAGCACTTCTTAAAGCTACTAGGCAGCTTTGACATGGTTGGGAAGACAGCTTTGCCAAGACAAAGGACTCCAATGTCCTCACCGACCAGGGGGCTGCAAGAAAAAACCTGCGCACCAAAAAAGAAAAGGAAAGATAACCCCAAAAAACGCCAAGTCAAGGCTCCGAGACTTACAGAGTTGGGCAAGAAGACATAAAAAAAACATGTAACCTGAAAGGGAAGAAAAGAAGACTGGAAACCAGCCAAGAAAAATCTACTAGATTATGGGACACACATGATTCTCTATAGGGCTCAGTGGAAAAAAGAAGACTGAGGTAAAATGGCTCCTTCGGGCAGGAAGACAGGCGTGCATGCATGATCGACCTCCCAAACGTTCTCCTGCGCAGGCTCCATCGGTAACATCACCCATATGTGAGGACTAACTTCCTACTTGGTCCTGGAGAAAGGAGGGTTAGAAAAAGGGGAAAAAGGGAAAGCTGGGGTTAACAGCACAGCATGTAGCATAGAGGCATTAACTCTATACCCCAAAAGCCTGCTCAAAGAGGAAAGTCTCGAGGACTTCAAGATCAGATCAATCTTATCAGTGTCATAAGTCTTCAGTTACCCATACTGTTATACTTCCCTTGACTTATTGAACAATGACACCTTTGAATCTCACATTCTGCTTATCCTAAATTACTTCTAGCTTCCTCTTTGTTTAGAGTAAGGCTGCTTGTTTCTAAAGTTTAGCGGAAGGGTATAAAGTTTTTGCTAAATTTTAACTTTTTAAACAATTTCATATAGTAAGCACAGATAGCTCAAGGAAGAGTACAATAAAAGGATAGGCACAAACCCATGCGAACAAGAAAGCCTTGAAATCAAATTAATATAATTAATATTTATAAATGATTTGATGGGGAAAGAATTTTTTATTTTTTACATAGAAACATAACAGCAGAAAAAGATCACATGACCTATTTAGTCTGCCCTTCCATATCAACTACTTTAGTCCCTTTTTCCCTTTAGAGATATTCTGTGTTTGTCCCATGCTTTCTTGAATTCAGATACTGTCCTCGTCTTGACTACCTACAGTGGGAAACTATTCCACAAATCTACGACTCTTTCCATAAAGAAATATTTCCGCATATTACTCTGTCTATCCCCTTTCACCCTCATCCTATGTCCCTCATTGCAGAGTGCATTTTCAATCGAAATAGGCTCTTCTCTTGTGCATTTATGTCACAGAGGTATTTAAATGTCTCATCCTATCTCCTCTATCCCACCTTTCTTCTGTTGTTGTTGTTAAGTGCCGTCGAGTCGGAGTCGACTCATGGCGACCCTATGGATAGCTATCCTAAACTGTGTTCGGTCTTCAGTCAGGCGGCTCATTGTTGACAGACTGGTACCCGTAGCTGCTGTTATTGTATCGATCCATCTCATTGCTGGCCTTCCTCTTTTGCGTTGACCTTCTATCTTGAAAGCATGATGTCTTTCTCTAATGATCTCTCTCTTTGCATGATGTGTCCAAAGTATGAAAGTCGAAGTCATCTGAGCTTCTAAAGAAAGCTTAGCTTTGATCTCCTCTAGTACCGACTGGTTTGTTCTTCAGGCAGTCCATGGTATACACAGTATTCGCCGCCAGCACCATAATTCAAAGGCATCAATTTTCTTCCTAGCTTTTTCACTGCGCAGCTTTCACATCCATATGGTGTTATTGAAAATACCATGGCTTGAACAAGTTGAATCTTTGTATGGAGAAAGACATCTCTGCTCTTGAGAATCTTATCTAGGTCTTTCATAGCCAAGAGCAATGCGTCATTTGATTTCTTGACTGCTTGTTGATCCAAGTAGGTTAAAGTTTGTGATAAGGAAGCTTATCAAAGCTCAGGGAGTAATGACAAAAGAGGAGAATTTACTCTGATTAAGGGACCTGTGCTGGCAGGTTATAGAAATAAGACAGCTTGTTTCCCTAAAAGACTACATGTTCCAGAATGCACCAGTATGCAGAAAGTCCCTAGGGGAGCTAGAGTGGAAAAGCATGAGTCTAATCAGAGAAAGCATTATGTCATCCCTAATCAAACAGCCTCTAGGAGAGAGCTTAATCCACAACACCTGAAGAATGCAAGGGAGGAGTTGCAGTCTAAGCCCTTTAAAACTAGAGGGGAATCTTCAGGAAGGCAGAAGGGGGCGGAGAACCAGACGGAGACCAGCAGGAACAGAAGCAGAAGGAACAACCTGAACCTGAAGGAACAAGGACAAGGAAGCAGACGGTCCAAGAGAGGAGCTCAGAGAAGTACGTATGCCTGGAGAGATTCCTGGGGGAAACAACCTTCAGAGAACTGGAGAAAGCCAGAGGTCTGGAGATCCACAGCCAGGGGACCCTCAAGCAGCACCTAGGAAGAGGTCTGTTGCAGCTAAGGAGAAAGGGAGCCCAAATACCTCTTGGAGGATGTCTGGAGAAAAGATCCTGAGGTCCAGAGATACCAACTGGAGGACAGGACACAGAAGCTCTATTGCATACTGGCCAGGATACCAGAAGCAGCAGCCTGATGCTTGCCTGGATTCAGGTATGAACTGTGAACGTTTCTCTAGCTTTGAGCAATGCAAACAGCAGGGAAACAGTTTCTCTCCGTATAGAGGTCAGTTCTTAAAACCCTCTGAGCCAGACAGTGAAAGTGAATCTATGCAATTTCAGGAACAAGGTTTAATATCTGATGAAGAGAATGTTTATATGGACTGTTCTTAGAGTAGGTTGTTAGTTTAGAAAAATCTTAAAAATAAGAGTAAACATCAAAAGGAAACATTCTAAATACTGGCTTCCCATAAAGTTTTGTTGGAAAGAAAAAGCTTTTTGGGAAAGTTTGCATGTGTGCTGAAAACAAGCTACTGATTGCAGCTAATTGTTACCTGTTGGTAGAGCAGAGCACAAACCGTGCACACGTGGGATTTAAAAGTTCTTTTCTGTGTGGAGAAAGAGAGCTATTTTTTTGTAAAAAGAAGTTTTCCTTTTTGATTTGTTTCCACCTCAGCACTGCTAAGGAGTTGATTAGCAGTGGCTGTAAGAAAGCCTTTCTGTTCCATAAAGGATTTTGATACTAATTTACATAAGTTTTTCAGCTGCCTTTGTTTATATTGAATAAACCCTGGAGAAGTTATCTGGATGGTGTTACCAAGTATATCTGTGTGTGGAATATTCACCCCATAAATAAACATTAATTTTTGCCTTACACTCGACCAACTACTAGTTTGTTTCATTTTTTGAAAAGGCAAGCTTTGTGTGAATGGACTTCAATAACCACAATCCTTTGCAAGACAGTTAATTTACATACTTGCCAAGATGATGGTTCCTTCATAACAAGCACCCCCTTTTACAGTGGCGTAGTTTTTCGGATTGCTTTTACACTAAGGATACCAGGAATTATAAGGATTTACAGCTGAAAAAGTGAAAGAAAAAGTTTCAAGCCAGAAGGTGGAAAGTGTTTTTTTTTTTTTTGACAAAGCCTTGGAGAATACAGAAGCTGGTCCAGGAGCAGTTCCAGGAGGGAAAAGATCCTGTGAGAGCCTGATTCATCACTGGTATAAGGTAAAAAGTACCTGGGCATAACCAGTGGTGGATAAAAAGTCTAGATACGGGGGCAGTTAAAAAAAAAAAAAAAAAAAAAAGAATCCACCTGTTTGTAGGGTGTCGCCCTTTGTGTTTTTTCTTTTGTTTTCTTACAGGGTTATACAGAATGGATCCCAAGGAACTGGTCAGCTGGATGGCAGCTCAGTTTGCCCGGCAACAAGAGCTCGCACAGCAGGTTCAGGACGCCTCAATCACCGCCCTGAGAGAGCAGCAGAAGCCCTGCTTGATCTTGTTGAAGCATTAATTGCATTACGCACCAAAGGAGGAGCTGATTCAACACAGTCAGTGACACCGGGTACTCCCCAGGTTGACAATGTGGGACTCTGTCAGGGAATAGGCTTTCCTAACCAGGGCTCTACAGATCAACAAACAGTAAGGATTTGAGGGTTTGTTTGTTTGTTTGTTTTTATTATATTACATTGCTAGCTCTCTGACTGGGAGCTCTTAAAGAGGTTTTTTGTATATTTTTTAAAGCAAGGTTACTTTCTTTTTGGTGCTTTAGTGGAACTTTCCTTGAGCACAGTAGGATGCTGAACTCTAGTAACCTCCTCAGGTTTGGAAACTGCTAACACCTAATCAGGAGATAGTGGGCCTAGGCGTGGTTGTGTCTGATGATCTTAAAGTAGCTAAACAGGTAGAAAAGGCGACGGCAAAAGCTAGAAGGATGCTTGGGTGCATACGGAGAGGAATGGCTAGCAGAAAAAAGGAGGTGATAATGCCTCTGTATAAGTCTTTGGTGCGACCTCATTTGGAGTATAGTGTGCAATTCTGGAGACTGCACCTTCAAAAGGATGTGAACAGGATGGAGTCGGTGCAGAGAGTGGCTACTAAAATGATTAGTGGGCTTCATTATAAAGCATATGAGGACAGAGTTAAGGATCTTAATATGTACACCTTAGAGGAAAGGCGGGATAGAGGTGATATGATTGAGATGTTTAAATACCTCCGTGGCATAAATGTTCAGGGAGAGAGCCTCTTTCAAATGAAAGCAAGTTCTGCTACGAGGGGACATGGGATGAGGGTGAAGGGAGAAGATTCAGGAGTGGTATGCGGAAATATTTCTTTACGGAAAGAGTAGTGGATCCATGGAATAGTCTCCCAGTGGAGGTGGTAGAGATGAGGACAGTAACTGAATTCAAAAAAGCATGGGAACAACACAGAGGATCTCTAAAGGTAAAAAGTGGACTGTTGTAGTTGTTGTTATGGAAGGACAGACTAGATAGGCCATGTGGTCTTTTTCTGTCATCATGTTTCTATGTTTAATAGGGGCATTCTGTCTTGGGAAACTCACACCTGAGGACAATGTTGATGATTTCCTGGAAACCTTTGAAAGGGTAGCTCAGGCACCAGCGTGGTCAGAGAACCAGTGGGCAGTAAGGCTGGCAACCTCATTAACTGGGGAGGCGCTTGCCGCCTATAGAGCCGTGCCAGCAGCTCAAGCTTTAAATTACAGAGATGTTAAAGCTGCTATAAGGGATCGCCTAGGATTAACTGTTTCTGAATATAGGCGAATGTTTAGGGCTACTGTCTCGAGAGAGGGTGAAACACCCAGAGCTCTGAGTCAAAGGATCAGAGGACTAGCTCTAAAATGGTTAAATCCTGAAGGGAAGAATATGGAAATGGTTTTGGACACTATAATGCTTGAATAATTCATGTTAGCTGTGCCAAAAGACTTGAAAACTTTCCTAATACAGCAAAATTGCCAAAACCTAGGAGAGGCAACCATGTTAACAGAACGGTTCATGGAAGCCATGCAGGCTTGCCATAGAATGGGTGGCCCTCTGAAGGTTGGTGCTGAGACAAGCTGTGCTGTATCAGAAAAGAAAATGATAAAGAATGATGTTTCTGAAAATAATATTGTACCTAACCAGGTTAAGAAGTGGGGTAAGAAAAAATGTTACCAATGTGGAAAATGGGGACATTTGGAAAAGGCATGTCAGTTTCACACTAGTTTAATAGGTACTGGTTTAAGACAGCCTGAAGGTGGTTTCCTTTTGGTGGTTGATGTGCAGGGAATTACCACGAATGCTCTGTTAGACTCTGGGGCAGATCAGAGTATGCTGTCTAAAAGGCTTTGGAAGAGGATAGAGGCCCAAGAAAAATTTGAGCCTAGAACCCCTGAAAGCAATGTTTATATTAGATGCATTCATGGAGCTGCTTCATCATTCCCCACGTACAAGCTAATGGTTAAGGGCTTGGGAGTACAAAAGGAAATTCCTTTAGCAGTGGTTCCCAGGCTTCCATTTGATTTAGTCCTAGGAAGAGACTGGCCACAATTAAAACAAGGGTTAGTGAAAGGACTAGAGCAGAAGAGGGGCCTTGTATCCACCCGAGCACAGGCTAAAGCAGGAAGCCAGGAGGAGGGGGAACAGGCAGAGTTGTTAGGAGACTTACCCTCTCATGATGATTTAATAACCCCACCATCTGAGAAAGTAAGAAAAATGAAAGCACAAACGCTGTGAGAGACTTTGCAGAGCACAAGGTAGGGCTGAGCTGGCAGCTGGCCAAGACTTACCCTGGGTGCCAGCTGAGCTAGTAGCAAAGTTTCCCAACTTTCCACAGGAACAGCGAGCTGATCAAGCTCTCGCCCGAGCTTTTGAATATGTTCGAGAGGTCCGAGAGGATCTTCCCAGATTTATATTGGACAATGAAATACTATATAGAGAAAGTCAGGACCCCCGAAATGGGACCATACGTAAAAAGTTAGTGCTACCCACAACTTTTAAGGGACTAGTACTTAGACTTGCTCATGATCATCCAGTGGGAGACCATAAAGGGATGCAAGGAACGCTGGATCAAATACTAATACGTTTTTACTGGCCAGGTATTTTTAAGGAGACTGCCCAGTTTTGTGCTGCTTGTCCAGCATGCCAGCGTGTTACGGCAACTCACCCATCGGTGGTGCCTTTAACTCCCACACCAATTATAACAGACCCAGTAGGACGCATTGCTGTGGACATAGTAGGGCCATTAGTCAAAACACCCCGAGGTTTCCAATACATCCTAGTTATGGTAGATCAGGCAACAAGATTTCCCTGGGCCATACCATTAAGGAATGTTTCTGCTAAAATGATAGCTTTAGAGCTATTCAAATTATTTTGTGAAATAGGGTTCCCCAGAGAGGTGTTAACTGACCAAGGATCTAATTTTGTATCCAAGTATATAGCACAAGTCTGGGATGCCTTTGGCATTCAGCATGTAAAAACCTCGGCCTACCATCCTCAGTCAAACGGTTTGGTGGAGAGATTCAACCAAACTCTCAAACAGATGTTGAGAAGAGGCTTAGCAGGGGATTCAAAAGAATGGGATATGTTATTGCCCTTTGTCTTATATGCCTGCAGGGAACAAATTCAAGTTTCCCTAGGTGCATCCCCATATGAATTGATGTATGGTAGGGCCCCACGTGGATTGTTAAGATATCTTGAGGGAGCAATGGCTAGATCCTGAACCAGAGAATCAGGAAGTTCCACAGTTCTTGCATGATTTGAGGGCACGTTTAAAGAGGACTTCCCAGGTTGCTGAGAGGAACCTGCAGGAAAGTCAAGTGCGCCAGAAAGGATGGTATGAGAGGAAGGCCAAAAGCCGCCAGTTAACCCTGGGTGAAAAGGTGTTGCTACAGGTAGCGGGTACAGCGCTCAAGTTTGAAGTACAGTGGAAAGGGCCATGGAAGGTAGTTAACAGGTGAGCCCAGTGTCTTATGTGGTGGAAAACACTAGGGGGCCTAGGCAAACCTACCACATAAATGTACTAAAATCTTGAAAAGAGAGGCCTGCACCTGATAATGTTCCTAGCCCTAGCCAAGAAATAGGTGAGCGACCAGAGGATAATAATAATGCTCTCGCGGGTATTACGGACTGTAAGGTAGAGGTTTCACAACAAAAACCAGTCCGTAATAACTTAAGCAGGGGGGTATGTGATAAGGAAGCTTATCAAAGCTCAGGGAGTAATGACAAAAGAGGAGAATTTACTCTGATTAAGGGACCTGTGCTGGCAGGTTATAGAAATAAGACAGCTTGTTTCCCTAAAAGACTACATGTTCCAGAATGCACCAGTATGCAGAATGTCCCTAGGGGAGCTAGAGTGGAAAAGCATGAGTCTAATCAGAGAAAGCATTATGTCATCCCTAATCAAACAGCCTCTAGGAGAGAGCTTAATTCACAACACCTGAAGAATGCAAGGGAAGAGTTGCAGTCTAAGCCCTTTAAAACTAGAGGGGAATCTTCAGGAAGGCAGAAGGGGGCGGAGAACCAGACGGAGACCAGCAGGAACAGAAGCAGAAGGAACAACCTGAACGAACAAGGACAAGGAAGCAGACGGTCCAAGAGAGGAGCTCAGAGAAGTACGTATGCCTGGAGAGATTTCTGGGGGAAACAACCTTCAGAGGACTGGAGAAAGCCAGAGGTCTGGAGATCCACAGCCAGGGACCCTCAAGCAGCACCTAGGAAGAGGTCTGTTGCAGCTAAGGAGAAAGGGAGCCCAAATACCTCTTGGAGGACGTCTGGAGAAAAGATCCTGAGGTCCAGAGATACCAACTGGAGGACAGGACACAGAAGCTCTATTGCATACTTGCCAGGATACCAGAAGAAACAGCCTGATGCTTGCCTGGATTCAGGTATGAACTGTGAACGTTTCTCTAGCTTTGAGCAATGCAAACAGCAGGGAAACAGTTTCTCTCCGTATAGAGGTCAGTTCATAAAACCCTCTGAGCCAGACAGTGAAAGTGAATCTATGCAATTTCAGGAGCAAGGTTTAATATCTGATGAAGAGAATGTTTATATGGACTGTTCTTTGAGTAGGTTGCTAGTTTAGAAAAATCCTAAAAATAAGAGTAAACATCAAAAGGAAACATTCTAAATACTGGCTTCCCATAAAGTTTTGTTGGAAAGAAAAAGCTTTTTGGGAAAGTTTGCACATGTGCTGAAAACAAGCTACTGATTGCAGCTAATTATCACCTGTTGGTAGAGCAGAGCACAACACAAGCTGTGCACACGTGGGATTTAAAAGTTCTTTTCTGTGTGGAGAAAGAGAGCTATGTTTTTGTAAAAAGAAGTTTTCCTTTTTGATTTGTTTCCACCTCAGCACTGCTAAGGAGTTGATTAGCAGTGGCTGTAAGAAAGCCTTTCTGTTCCATAAAGGACTTTGATACTAATTTACATAAGTTTTTCAGCTGCCTTTGTTTATATTGAATAAACCCTGGAGATGTTATCTGGATGGTGTTACCAAGTATATATGTGTGTGGAATATTCACACCATAAATAAACTAATTTTTGCCTTACACTCGACCAACTACTAGTTTTTTTCATTTATTTAAAAGGCAAGCTTTATGTGAATGGACTTCAATAACCACAATCCTTTGCAAGACAGTTAATTTACATACTTGCCAAGATGATGGTTCCTTCATAACAAGCACCCCCTTTTACAAGTTGTTCAGGATTTCAATTTCTTCTCCTTCAACCATGAACCTGTTGATTATGCCAGTTGTCATGATCTTTGTCTTCTTTACATTAAGGTGCAGGCCCATTTTGAGACTATGTTCTTTGATTGTGAGAAGCAAATGTTTCAGATCATCTTCACTTTCAGTCAGTAATGTGGTATCATCTGCATAGCGAAGGTTGTTGATGAGTCTTCCACCAATTTTCACACCACTGTGGTCTTCATACAATCCTACTTCTCTGATGATTTGTTCTGCATATAAATTAAACAGGTAGGGGGAAAGTATGCAGCCTTGTCTTACACCTTTGCTTATTTTAAACCATTCTGTTTCTCCTTGTTCCGTTCAAACTGTTGCTTCTTGATCAATGTACAGATTGTGCAAGAGTACGATCAGGTGTTCTGGTATACCCATGCTTCTTAATGTGGCCCACAGTTTCTCATGGTTTACATAGTCAAAAGCTTTGCTATAGTCGATAAAGCACCAATAGATATCCTTTTGGTATTCTATAGTCTTTTCAAGGATCCATCTCACATCCATGATGATGTCTCTCGTTCCTCGCCCTTTCCTGTACCCTGCTTGCACTTCAGGTAGTTCTTGTTCCAGGTATGGTTGTAGTCTCTTTTGAATAATCTTCAGTAGAATCTTGCTGGCATGTGGGTTCAGAGCGATTGTGTGTTAATTTCCACAGTCAGTTGGATCACCTTTCTTTAGTATTGGTATAAACACAGATCTTTTCCAGTAAGTTGGACATGATGTTATCTTCCATATTTCTTGGCAGAGCCTTGTAAGTACGGTAATAGCTGCATCAGATTGCTGTAATACCTCTATGGGAAAGTTATCAATGCCTGGTGCTTTGTTCTTTGATAAGGCTTTCAATGCTGCTTCAACTTCTTCTTTCATCACCAATGGTTCCCGATCATAAGGTACAGGTTGAAACAGCTGTTGGTCCACTTGATCTTTATCATATAAAAACTCTGTATATTCCTTCCATCTTTTCTTGAACTTCTCAGCATCATTCAACATAGAACCTTGAGCATCTTGTAACATTCTAATTCGAGGGTGGAACTTTTTCTTTAACTCTTGTAGCTTTAGGAAAGCCAATCTTGTTCTTCCTCTAATAGTTTCTGCTTTTATTTCCTTGCATGCGTCATTGTAGTACTTTTCCTTGTCCTGTCTTGCTGCACGTTGGAAATCTCTGTTGAGATCTGTGATTGTCTTTCTTTCTCCTCTGGCTTTAGCTTCTCTGCGTTTCTGGGCAATTTTCAGAGTTTCTTCCGTCATCCATTTTGGCCGTTTTTCTTTTTCACCTTTTGTAGAGACTTCTCGCTTTCTTCCAAAACAACCTTCTTGATGTCATTCCATAATTCTTCTGGAGCTCTGTCATTTGTATCTAAAGCAGCAAATTGATTTTGCAGGAAGTCTTTAAATTCCAGTGGTATATTCACAAGGTCATATTTTGCTGCATTCATTAGTGGTTTGCTCTTTTTCAACTTTAGCTTGAGTTTGCATACTATTAGTTGATGATCTGTACCACAGTCAGCTCCAGGTTTTGTCTTTGCTGATGTTATAGAGCTTTTCCATCGTTGACTTCCACAGATGTAGTCAATTTGATTTTTATACAATCCACTGGGTGAAGTCCATGTGTACAGTCGCCGCTTGTGTTGCTGGAAGAAGATGTTTGAGATGAATAGATCATTAGTCTTGCAGAATTCTATCAGTCTTTCTCCAGCTTCATTTCTGCTGCCTAGTCCATATTTTCCAACTATTTTGTCTTCTTTTTTGTTGCCAACGTTTGCGTTCCAGTCACCCATGACTATCAGGATATCCTGTTTGCATGTTCTGTCAATTTCAGCTTGTACTTGTTCATAGAACTCTTCAATTTCATTCTCTTCTGCAGATTTTGTTGGAGCATATACTTGAATTATAGTTGTGTTGATGGGCATTCCTTGTAGACGAATACAGATTAAGCGTTCGCTGACTGCATTGTATTTCATTACAGTTCTTGCAAGTTTCTTCTTTATTATAAATGCAACACCATTTCTTCTTTCTCTTTCATTTCCAGCATAGTAGACCATGTGATCATCTGATGCAAAGTGCCCGATGCCAGTCTATTTCAGTTCACTGACACCCAACAGATCAATATGTACACGTTCCATTTCATTCTTGACCACCTCCAACTTCCCTTGGTTCATGCTTCGTACGTTCCATGTTCCCATAAGACATCTTTACAGCTTCTGACTCATTTCATGCGCAGCTACATCAGCAGTCAGACATCCCGAGGGCTTTGATCCAACCACATCATAAATGCTGGCTTTACTCTGAAAAGTCTTCAGCTCTTCCCCAGTAGCTAGTTGAGTGCCTTCCAACCTGGGGGTCTCATCTTCCAGCACTATAGCACAATTTGTTTTGTTGTAACTATCCATTGGGTTTTCATGGCAAGATACAGAAGTAGATTGCCGGGCCTTTCTTCTGCGCCGTTTAAGTTTGGTGTTGTTGCCGTTGTCACAGAAATGTGAACCTCCGCCGACAACACTATCCCATTCTGCTGCTGCTCAGATGGGTGGTTTGTCTTGGTCTGGCACCTCAGCTGAGACCTGTCCATCTTGGGAGACCCTGCCAACAGTTAAACTACCGATAGTTTAGCTCTCAGCATCACTGATGCACACAAGGCCTCACAGCACGACAAGCTGCAAACCAAGTGAGGAACCTTTCTTCTAATGTATACATATTAAGATCTTTAAGTTTGTCCCTATATGGTTTATAACTAAGACCACTGACCATTTTAGAAGCCACCATCTGCACAGATTCTATCCTGTTTATATCCTTTTGAAGGTGTGGTCTCCAGAATTGCACACAATACTCCAAATGAGGTCGCACCAGAGACTTATACAGAGGTACTATTATCTCCTTTTTTCTGCTGACCATTCCCTCTCATTATGCACTCAAGCATCCTTCTGGCTTTCACCGTCACCTTTTCTACCTGTTTAGCCACCTCAAGATCATCAGAAACAATCACACCCAGATTCTGCTCTTCCTTTGTGAACAGAAGTACTTTGCCCCCCTACATTGTACCGCTCCCTTGGATATTTGCAGCTCAAATGCATAACCCTGCATTGTTTTAGCATTAAATCTCAGCTGCCAAATTCTTGACCATTCTTCAAGCTCAGCTAAATCCATCCTCATGCTATTTACACCTTCCTGGGTTTCTACTCTATTGAAAATTTTGGAATCGTCCACAAACAAGCAAACCTTACCCAACAGCCCTTCCACAATATCACTAACAAGGATGCTAAAAAGAATCGGACCAAGGACAGATCCCTGCGGCACACCACTGGTAACATCCTTCTCCTCAGAGTGAGCTCCATTTACCTGTACACTTTGTTGCCTCCTACTCAACCAATTTCTAACCCAGTCAGTCACTTTAAGGTTCATCCCTAGGGTGCTCAATTTATTTATGTTTGTTTGAATGAAAGCATGTCAACACCAAATTATCAAGCAATTTGGAAAGGTAGCATCCCATTTCTCCCCACCAATATACAACTATGTAGCCACTAAGAAAAATATATATAAGGACCTTTTCTATTGTACATGAATTAGTCTATATACATTTTGAAAAATACATTATTTCAACGCCATGAAATTATTTTTTTGGTCTGAAGTTTCCTCCTATTCCTTTGTATTTCCAGATCAACTGGAACCAAGTCTGGATATGTACTGGCTAAGTTTTCATTAGCAACCAATTGGATGTTTTCTCCCAATTTTAAGCCACCTCCCAACTCATTTAACCAAGTTATCACAGTGATAGTCCTCAGTCATAGGTCATGAATAAGGCTTCTTTCAGAACCCTGTAATCTTAACTTGCCATTCACCTAATGGCCTGGAACTCCTTCCCCACAGGTGTCCTGAATGCCGCCTATGCACTGCTCTCAGCCCCAGCTAGTCCAGTAAGCAGAGTCTTGGCATAAGCACCAAACCCAGGTTTTCTGCAGGACAGTGAACTGCTACTAAGTTAGCCTTTTGAACATTGTGTATATGAAATAAATATGCAACTTACAACATCTCAAAATACATCTTACATTCTGATAAATGGAGCAGGAAAGATAGGAATGGTACACAAAACTTAAGGATAAAGCAAACTAAAAACCTTGGATGTAAAAACAGTATCCCAATTTTTTTTAGAAACTGCTTTTAAACTGTAAAACAAAAAGTGCATGGGTCAGTGATGGCAGTGTTATCAACAGTCATGTAGAAGAAGTGGTTTGATTCCCAGGCTGGGAATGTACGGAAAGCCCTCAGGGGAAGAGTGTCATGATTTGCTGCACGCAAGCATGTAATCTATTTTTTGGCATATTTGTGTGTGCTGTCAAGTCATTATAAACCTTATTGCCTCCACAGTGGAACTCAAAGTGGTTTACATCATAGAGGATAAGTAGTACAGCACATACAAAATAATTTAAACTCCTCCTAATGCAACCCTACTCATCCCTCATTGTCACTAAGGAGAGGATGGAGAGCACCACAACTACAAAAGTGTAGCTACTCACCTGTAGCAGGTGTTCTCCGTGAACGGCGGAATAAGTCCTCATGTATAGTGACATCACAGATGGCGCCTCGCATGGGAACACTCCCCAGCTTCCAAAGGAAGCTTCTGGGAAGCACCCACGCATACACGCCTACACCTTCCCACCTGCCACGGCACCCTCTTCTCCAGTCAAATAACAAAGCAGGAGCCAACTCCCCAGGGAGGTGGGAGGGTTGTGAGGACTTATTCCTGCTGTTCATGGAGAACACCTGCTACAGGTGAGTAATTACGCTTTCTCCATGAACAAGCATGAAATAAGTCCTCACGTATGGGACTCCCAAGCTACTGGAATCCCAGCAAATCAGTAGCCCAACAGGGGCAACCAAACTGGAGAAACCAGGAGGAACAGCAAGGTAGTCCCCCAAGGGACTCATCTGATTCAGCATCCTCAGCAGACATCTACTCTGAGAGGTTTTAGCAAGTGGCCTGGATGGACAGAAGAGCCAGTGGGCAGGAGCTGACACTCAAACCCAAAGAGATGGCAGAGCACGGCCTGGCCAAAATTGCTGTCCCATTAGGAATCCCCATTCAGACAGTAATGGGCTGCAAAGGTAAGGACCAAAGACCACATAAGCAGCCTTGCAGATGTCCTCTGCAGAAACAGTGCGGACATTGGCACCAGACACTGCCTTAACTCAGACATTGTGAGCCGTGACATGACCTTCAAGGCTCAACCCAGCCTGGGAATAGGCGTGTGCAATGCAGTCAGCTAGCCAGAGGGATAGCGTGCGCTTCAACACAGCCGAGCCAAGCTTACTGGGATCAAAGGAAATGACCAGCAGAGCGCCTTTGTGCACTCCAGATAGAGGGCTAAAGCCTACTTTTAGTCCAGAGTATGCAATGCTGTTTCACCTTGGTTAGCATGAGGCTGGGAAAAGAAAGTCAGTAAGACTATCGACTAGTTGAGGTGAGTAGAGTTGGTGCTGTTCAGAAACTAATCTGTGAACCAAACAGCATAGCTTCCTGTTACAAGATGGATTCCTTGCCTGCTCAGAAAACGGTTCTGAACCATATAAGAAGGAACACGTTTCTGCTGTGCCATTAGTAAACTCTGCAGATCAAGCAAGTCAGTACAATCATCATTCATGCCTACATGCTAGAGAACTCACTCTTATCCAGAGACTGTGCCACTGGGCCTAGGATTTGCAACAATGTATGCACCTGCATACCAGCATCTTTCCTGCACCATGGATCTTTGTTTGGAGAAGGACCATCTGACCACTGTTACAGGATTTGCTGAAGATGACATACAGTATCTGAGACCAGCCAATCAATGTGCCGTGATGAGGGGGTCGGGACACATTTTCAGCCACTTTTTCTGAAACGGTTTCTGGGACTTCTACACACAGCTTCTGCATACACAGACTTCTGATATATTGCTTTGGGAACTGTAACTTAGCCTGTCTCTGGGAGTTTGTTTTCTGCAGTTCTTAGTCCTATTGCCTACCTGCCTCAAGGATAAAGACTAACCTCGGGACGGAGTGAAACTCTCCCACAGACCTGCAGCTCGGTGTTACCACACAGCTCAGCTCTCCTGCCTGTAGCCAAAGTTGGACCTCTGCCATACTTTGACTTCATGCCATTCCTGAGACAATTTCTCGGACCCAGTCACAAGCGTTCTGGCAGGAGCTAAGGTATTAGTCTTCAATTCCCCCCCGAGGTTGGGGGTAGCTTAGATAGATAGATAATGCACTGTATGTCTAAGTGCACAGCGAATCAGTGAAGATGGTTGCTAAAACAGTGATTAGGTTTTGGTAATTGTAATCATAGGGCTGTATAACTTACTACCTCAGAAAAATAATTTATGCTAATTTTACACTATATTTCTATCAGTAATAAAGTCTAATTTATATACAGACATAGGGTTAGTTCTTGTTTTTTCACGTGGTTTGTTTACCAGGTAGTCCTATGAAATCCTGGGAAAATGAAGAATATCAGTTTTCCCTAGACATACGAAGTATTTATACATCTGTATTTATCTGCTACTGACAATATCTCCTACAGGTGGAACGACGAGACTACCTTCGGCAGAAAGCAGGAATGCATATGGCGAACCACCCTATTCTGGTGAAACCTGGTATAGGGTGGGTGAACTACCAAGGCTTGGAGCTTACTGATGCATCGAGCCACACTGAGTCCTCATTAGCTGGGCGAGTACCATGTTGAGATCCCAGATCACTGTAGGGGGTTTGAGAGGGGCTTTGAGAGGAGCAAGCACCACATAAAGCTAGCCACAAGAGGCTGGGCCAAAATGGGCTTCTCCCCAGAGCCGCGATGGTATGCCTCCTATTACGCTGAGATGAACTCCCAAGCCTGAGAGGTGTAGGAAATACTCCAGCAGCTGATCCACGGCACAAGGGAAGGGCCCTGCACACTTCAGTGCATAGGCCTTGTGTGTCGAATCCTTGTGGGATGCCAGAAGGATGTTCATAACTCCCTTGGGCAGATTGTGCTTTGAGAGGACTACCTGCTCAGCATCCATGCCATGAGGGCCAAGGAGTGGATACTGGGATGCAGGAAGGTTCTGCCCTCCTCAGAGATGAGGTTCAAGGCAGAGTGGCTCCCTCTGCCTCAGGGAGCAGAAATGACCCACCTGGGCATTGTGTGCCATGGCAAAAAGATCCACCACAAGAGTGCCCTGCTCCTGAAAGATATGGTCCGCCACCGCCCTGTTGAGGGTCCACTCATGCGGCTGAAGGACCCGGCTGAGCTGGTCCACTAGGACATTGAGCTTACTGGGCAGATAGGTCGCTCTTAGGTCTTTACATGTATCTGTGCAGCGCTGCGTACGCCCTGTAGCGCTATACAAATGTTCAGTAGTAGTAGTCCATACTGTGGGGCAGAGCGAACTTTCACAACCAAACCACCTCTGAGCAGAGAAGGTACGAACCAGTGCCCCTCTGCTTGTTCACATAAAACATCGCCACTTGGTTGACCATCTGGATCAGGACCCCCGGATTAGCCAGGTAAGCTTGGAAGGCTCAGAGTGCATTGGATATTACCCGAAGCTCAAGAAAGTTGATCTAGAGCAGGCTTTCCTACTCGGACCACAGACCCTGAATGCGCAGGCCATCCAGATGAGCTCCCCAATCGAGCTTTAACGCATCCATCACGAGTGTCTTCATTTGGAATGAGAGGCTTTTGAGCAGATTCCCCGGCTCAAGCCACCAGTCTCAAGACCGCACCAGAGGCATGGTGACCGCCATTGTCCTGAAGACGGCCTGTTGCCTGCTTCCATTGTGTGCTTAGGGTCCATTAGGCCTGCTGCATGAAGAGGCGGGCCTGAGGGGTGGCATGCACCGTGGCAGCCATGTGACTGAAGACCCTCAACATCCTTCGGGCCATTGTGTGGCACCAACTCTGCACATTGCCCACCACTGCTTCCAGCTGCTGATTGTGGTCCTCCGGTAAAAACGTCTACATGGTATTGAGGAAGGCCCCAGTGAAATCCAGCTGCTGCGTGGGCTGGAGATGGGACTTTGGGTAATCGATCACAAAGCCCAGCTGCTCTGGCACTTGAATGGTGAGGTCGGCAGACTGCAGGATGCCGTCCAGTGTCGGACCTTTGATGAGCTAATTGTCCTGGTATGGGAAGACAAAGACCCCCATGGTCTGGAGGTAGACAACCACGACAGTCAAGACACTTTGTGAAAATCCATGGAGCTGAAGGCAGCACAAAGGGAAGTTCTCTCTATAGATAGTGCTGGCCTCCCAGCACAAACCATAGATATTGTTTGTGATACAGATGGATTGGGATGTGTGTATGCATCCTTTAGATCCAAGAAGCATAACCAATCGTACTGTAGAAGGTATGGGAACAACGCCCACAGTGGGACCATCTTGAACGTCTCATGCACCAGGAACCAGATGAGGTTTTGCAGGTCCAGAATTTGCCTGAACCTGCCAGTCTTCTTGGGAACCAGGAAGTATCTGGAATAGAAGCCCTGTCTGACCTGAGCCGGGGAGGGACTAGCTCAATGGCTAGATCAGTTAATAGAGCAGAGACGTATTCCTGTAGCAGGATCCTTTGCGATGGGTCCATGGGGCACTCCCTTGGAGCAAATGGAGGTGGCAACTGGGCGAGGTGTAGCCAATATCCACCTTGGATGATCTGCAACACCCAGGCATCTGAGGTGATGAGGGGGCACCAATGGACGAAGTGAATCACCCCAGATGTAAACCATGTTAGAAACCATGTTAGACTGTAAACCATGTAAGCCATACAATCCAACCACTATGTTATCTGTAAGTGTTGTTTGAAACACACATTCATATGTTTCATGTAAACCGCACTGATCTGTAATAGTGCGGTATATAGAAACAAACAAACAAATAAGATGAGCTGCTCCTTATCTGTGGGGGTACCCCGAAGGAGAGCAGCCAGCTGGCTATGCTCCTGAAGAACCCATCAAAAGACCATCCCCGATTTATTTTATTTTATTTATTTATAGACTCTTATATACCGCACTATTAGGCATCAGCGCGGTTCACAAAAAACAGTGAGATACACAATTCAACAGTACTTTGTGTTTACAGAAAACAGGAGATTTGGGCTTCAGGACTGACCGAGCCTTCACAGCTTTCTCCTTCAGCTGCTGGTGGAGGGCCTGCATGCTCGGCTGGGCCAAGTAATACTGGTGCAGGAACAGGTAGAAAGCCTTTTTATTCTGTTTCTTCTATGAGAGATCCGCAGTCCTTCAAGAGCCTAGAGAGGGTCACATACTCTCACTACTCCTTCTCAAGCTCTTCCGCCTTCTCCTCCACCGGCTTTCCAAAGAGGTTATCACCCCAGCAGGGAACATTGGTTAACTTGTCCTGGACCCACTGTTCTAGGTTGGAGGACTGCAGACATGCCAGCTGGCTGGTAGTGATGCCCAACGCCACTAATCTGCAGGCAGACTCAAAGGCATCATTAGCGCCATGCATCAGGTACTTAGAATAGTCCTTGCGAGGGCCCACCAGAGCCCAAAAGGCCTCAAGACAGTCAGCAGGGGACATGGCCAGCAAATTCCGCCAGATCCAGCATGTCGTCTTTTAGAAACATACTCACACAGGTCTGGTTGGCCAGGACTCTGGCCACCAGCATGGAACCCCAACAGCATTTTCTCCTGAAGGAGTCCAGGGTCCGAGCCTCCTGGCCTGGGGGCACCAAAGAATGGGTCTTGGTGCTCTAAACCCACTTGAAGTTTAAGCAATATTAAAGCTACTGAAATGCATGGGGAAAAGAAGCAGCGCTCTGGATTGTGTTGGAAAGAGGAGATGGCACTGTCATCCATACTGCTGTAGTCTATAGACCTCCGACACAAATTGAAGAGATAGATAACGGAATGATTATAGATACTGCCAAGATAGCCACAAAGGGGGACGTGATAATATTGGGTGACTTTAATCTACCTGATGTGGATTGGATTACTCCTGCAAATCTGGAAAGAAGCAAAAAAATTGTGGATGCTCTCCAAGATGCGTTACTTAGACAAATGGTGATGGAACCAACCAGGGAAAACTCAGCGCTGGATTTAGTGCTCACCAACAGTGATAGCGTGTCAAATGTCTGCGTGGGTGACCCTGTGAGCAGCAGCGATCATCAAACGGTGTGGTCTGAGATAAAAGCCATGGTACAGCCAATCATAGCAAGCTCAAAGTCCTAAACTTCAAAAACACCGACTTCAATAAAATGGCCGAGTACCTAAAGGAGGAACTGACAGGGTGGAAGGAGATAAGGGAAGTGGAATTGCAATGGGATAAACTAAAGGTGGCAATAAAAGGGGTAACAGATAAATATGTAAGAAAAGTAAACAAAAACAAGAGGAGAAGAAAACCTGTTTGGTTTTCCAAAGAAGTGGCTGCTCAAATAAAGGCAAGAACCACATATTTCACAAAATTCAAAAGCTCACAAACAGAGGAACACAGAAATGAATACAAGATCAAACTCAAAGAGACAAAAAGAGAAATAAGGATAGCAAAATCAAAGGCAGAGGAAAAGATGGCTAAAGATGTGAAGTGTGGCGACAAAACTTTCTTCAGGTATATTTGGGAAAGGAAGATGATCAGAGGTGGAATTGCAGGACTCAGAAGTGCTGCGAACGGACTCGTGGAAAGTGACATTGAAAAAGCGAAATTGCTAAACGAATACTTCTGCTCTGTTTTTACTAAAGAAAGTCCTGGAGAAGGACCACCTGTGACTCCGAAATATAAAAATGGGAATGAAGTAGATACCACACCATTCACAGAAGATGAAGTGTTAGAACAACCTGCAAAACTGAAAGTGGACAAGGCCATGGGACCGGATGGGATACATCCCAGGATACTGAAAGAGCTCAGAGAGGTTCTTGCAGGGCCGTTAAAGGATGTTTTCAACAGATCCTTGGAAACAGGAGAGGTTCCTCAGGACTGGAGAATGGCTGATGTCGCACCTCTACACAAAAGTGGTGACAGGGAAGAAGTGTCAAACTATAGGCCTGTGAGCCTACCTCGGTGGCGGGAAAAGTAATGGAGGTGCTCCTGAAAGAGCAAATAGTGAACTTTCTCAAAACCAACAGGTTGCAAAACCCGAGGCAACATGGTTTTACCGAAGGACGACCTTGCCAAACAAATCTGATTGAGTTCTTTGACTGGGTGACCAGGGAACTAGATCAGGGACATGCGATGGATGTCATCTACCTAGATTTCAGCAAAGCCATTGATACTGTTCCTCATAGGTGGCTTATCAATAAACTCAGTAGCTTGGGGACGGATCCCAAGATGGTATATTGGATCAGAAATTGGTTGACTGACAGAAGGTGATGGTAAATGGAGCTCACTCGGATGAAGGGAAGGTGATTAGCAGGGTGTCCCAGGGGTCGGTCCTGGGCCCGGCACTGTTCAATGTATTTGTGAGTGATATTGCTGAAGGACTGAATGGAAAAGTCTGTCTTTTTGCAGATGACACAAAAATTTGCAACAGAATGGACTCCCCCGAGGGAGTGATTAACATGAGGAAAGATCTAGAAAAGCTGGAAGAATGGTCTAATGCTTGGCAATTAAGATTTAATGCAAAGAAGTGCAGAGTCATGCACTTGGGTAGCAGAAATCCAAGGGAAATGTATGCGATAGGGGGCGAGAGGTTGGTATGCACGGATCAGGAGAAAGACCTTGGTGTGATTATTTCTGAAGATCTCAAGGTGGCAAAACAGTGCGACAAGGCGGTGGCAAAAGCCAGGAGGATGTTGGGCTGCATACAAAGAGGAATTACCAAAAGAAAGGAACAGGTACTTATGCCACTGTACAAGTCACTGGTGAGGTCTCACTTGGAATACTGTGTTCAGTTTTGGAGACCGTATCTTGCAAAGGATGTAAAAAGACTGGAAACTGTTCAGAGGAAGGTGACCAAAATGATTTGGAGCCTGCGTCAGAAGCCTTATGAGAAGAGACTTGAAGACCTAAACATGTACACTTTGGAGGAGAGGAGGGACAGGGAAGATATGATTCAGACCTTTAAATACTTAAAGGAAAATAATGAACAAACAAACCTCTTCCAAAGATGGGGAAGCTGTAAAACTAGAGGGCATAAAAGGAAGCTGCAAAGTGGTAAATTGAAAGGCAATGTCAGGAAATACTTTTTCACTGAAAGGGTGGTGGATGCTTGGAATGCCCTCCCAATGGAAGTGGTGGGGGCAAACACGGTGACGGAATTCAAAATGACATGGGACAGACACAGTGGATCCCTTTACATCAACAGGATAAAATCAAAATAAACTGAACCATCTAATTTCTCAACAAATAGGGGTGTCCTACATGGAGTGGTGGGTTCACCCCTAAACAAAGACATGGGGAGGGGTGGCCTGCACAGAGTGGCAGGTGCACCTACTCTTGCCACCGTACTGGGCAGACTAGATGGACCATACTGGTCTTTATCTGCCATCATTTACTATGTTACTATGTAACTCTACCACGATAGAGTTATAGAGTTGTGTGGTAATTGAGGACTCCTGAAGCTGGTGCCTTCTGGACCCGGTACATGGAGTCAAGCCTCCAGCTGATGACTGGAACCATGAGAGGTCAGGGGACCATAGGTCAAACACTGCAGATTCCTCCTTGGTCTCCCACTCTGATTAGGATTCTGAGAGGAAGTCGAAATAGTGCTGAGTCTCCTCCTGCTGCTGGCTCCGTGACTGGGGAGAGGGCAGATGTCTGTGGGACCCGTGCCACTCTGCTCATGAGTGCCAGTGCCCTGAGGCATCAGACTCTGACATGCTGGACATGGAAACAGCCGTCGGAACTGGTGTTGAATCCGATCTCCCACCTGATGTGCCTGCCTCGGCAGGCAGCACTATGGATCTCCAGAAAAGGCTGGACAGAGTACAGCGACGATGACGACACCAGCACTGTAAAGCCTGTGTTCCATAAGGCTAGAGCCGCCACCAAGTGAGCTTTGAGAGCTCGAAAGTGTTCTTCCAACACCACCACCTATGAGGGGGGCAGTGTCGTGGCCATGGTCACTAGCATAAATAGCTTGGGTGGGGGACTCCATGACGACTGGTAGATTGGGAGACAACCAGCAGCCCCCCCCTTCTGAAGGTCAATTCATCTTGCTGGGAAAGCTTGGCTGGCCATTCCCAGGCATCGTTCTCTGTGTCATGTCGAGAAGAACTGCAATGATGGTACACCCGGACCATATCCCGGTGCTCACCCTTCGACAAGATCTCACCAGATAGTCTCCTCTTGATGCTTGGGCCCCCAGGTTCCAATTGGGCACGGACTTCCCTCCCCATGGATGCCTCAGCAGAAGCCTCGGAAGACGTTGATGTCGATGTCTGCGTTGGGGCCAAGGATGCTGAATCCAATGAGTCGAAGAGGGGGGACTCCTGTTTTTCTCGACCTGTCAGTCCCTGTCGCATCATCTGCGAGCACAAATTTCAGGCTGATGATTGGGTCTGAGGCACTGTAGGCACCAATTGTGTCAGTCAGTGACCAAGATGATCCTGCCACACTTGGTGAATTTCTTGAAGCCACTAGCTGGCTTAGACATTTCGAAAAATACCAGCGCGGCTAAATTAAACTTAATTGCCGCAGGTGAGAAAAAATTCCCAGAAGAGACAAAAAGCCAAAAGGCGAGGGGAAAAAAAACAGAAAAGAGAAAAAAAGAACCTAAGTCGATAGGGACAGACTAAACAGACAGTAAGGAAGGCAGAAAAAAATGGCCCACAAGAGCCAAGAAAAGAAAACGTTTTTTTCCAGTACATAGGAACACGTCCTAGGGGCTCTGTGGAAAAAAAGACGACTGGAGAAGATGGTGCCACGGCAGACAGGAAGGCAGGTGCACATGCGTGGGGTGCCTCTCAAAAGTTTCCTTTGGAAGCTGTGGAGTGTTCCCGTCCAGGGATCCATCTCTGACGTCACCATATGTGAAGACTTACTTCCTGCTTGTTCATGGAGAAACATTTCTTCACAATTTAACTACAATAAATATAAACAGCAGCAGACAAATACAATTCATATCATCAAAAATGCAAAACCAAAAAATTAGCAGCAGCAAAGTAAATATACTAACACACATTAATCCCAATCAATCCCTTAAAAAACAGCAAACTGAAATCCCTAATCCCCGTGTTTCCCAAAGAACTCCCAAAGGGGCAAGTCCTTAGGTTTGCCCTTTTGGGAGATACCCACCCATGCCACCTAAGAAGCTCCCCAAATAATAATCAGAGCCAATATCAGGTCAACAGGACAGTAGAGAAAACATAGTTACTCACCTGTAACAGGTGATCTCTGGGAACAACAGGAATTTAGTCTTCACATATCTGTGATGTCGGTACTGATGGAGCCCACGCGGGAACACTCCCCAGTGTCCAATAGGAAAGCCTTTGGGAGCATCCCACTACACCTGCGTTGCTGCCTTCCCACCTTTTTGACTCTCCCTCCTCAGCTGAGTTTATAGCTGACATAAAAGGAGAGAATAGAGAGAGAGATAGAAACCCTACAACTCCTAGGAGAGGAGGGTGGATTGTGAAGAATAAATTCCTGAAGTTCCCGGAGATCACCTGTTACAGCTGAGTAACTACACTATCTCCAGGAACAAACAGGAATGTAGTCTTCACATATGGGACTCCCTAGCTCCCAGATGTCAGAAAAATGCTCCCCGAATCGGTAGATTTGCCTCAGAGCAGGCCTCAAGAGGGCATGGATCCTTCATGGATGTCTGGCATCGTAAAATTCTGGGACGGAGGGTAGGCGTTGCCCTAAGTCTGAAAGAGGTGCTGGAGTACAGTCTGACCAGACATGGCATCCTGGTGGGAGTCCTTGTCAAGACAATAATGAGCAGCAAAAGTATGTACCGAAGACCAGATGGCTGCTTTGCAAATTGTCAACGTCAACAGAATGTAGATTTGCCGTGAAGGCAGCCATGGCACAAACATTATGGGCAGTGACATGACCTTCAAGGGAGTCCTGCTTTATCATAAGCAAATGCAAATCCATTTAAAAAGGGTACATTTGGATACTGGCAACCCCAAGTGACTGGGATCAAAGGAGATGAATAACTGAAGGCCTTTACGGTATTCAGCTGTCCTTTGAAGATAGAATGCTAAGGTATGTTTACAGTCAAGGGTATGGAGGGTTACCTCTGCCTTAGAGGAATGTGGTCTAGGGAAAAAGACAGGAAGGTAGCTGACTGATTCAAATGGAAAGGAGACACCACCTTGGCCATGAAATGGGGGTGAGTCCTAAGGATCACCTTATCATGGTGGAACCGGAAATAAGGCAGGTCTGTCACCAACACCTGAAGCTCACTGATGCATCTAGCTGAAGTGAGTGCAACAAGGAAGATGACCTTCCAAGAGAGAAATTTTAGTGAGGTTGTAGCTAAAGGTTCAAAAGGCGACTTAAGGAACTGTCCTAAAACGACATTAAGATCCCATGCCACTGGTGGTGGCCTGATAGGAGGCTTGGTCAATAAGAGCCCTCTCATGAAATGCGTCACAAGCGGTTGTGAGGAGATAGGCTGCCCATCCAAGGGATTATGAGAAGCAGCAATTGCACCGAGGTGAACCCTCACCGAGTTCGTCTTGAGACCAGAGGATGAAAAATGAAGGAGATACTGAAGGAGAGCTTCCACAGATTGGGTCTGCGCAGCTTGTTGGGGTTTAGGAGCCTGTGGCTTCTTCTATTGCTTAGGAGGCTGTTGCTTCCTCTGGGTACCCTGAGGTTGGTATTGAGAAGCTGCAAGGGTACGAAGGGTAAAATTTTTTCTTCTTACCATAGAAAGGCTTCTTTGCAGCTGCTTTCTTCTTGGCAAGGTTGGCAGTAGCTTTGGAAAGCCTACTGAGGGTAATATTCTCAGACTCTAACTGAAAGGCCTTATCTTGCCAATCCTTTCCAAACAGATTCTCAACAGTACAGGGAATATTATCCAGCTTATCTTGAACCCATTGTTTAAGGTCTGATGCCTGGAGTCATGCAATCCTACGTGCACCTATACAGATAGAAGTTGCTCTGCTAGTGCATTCAAAACAGTCAAACAGTCTGGAAACATTTTGGGCATGTTTGACTACTGTAAGATAGTCTGCCCTCTTATCATCCGGGAGAAGAGGAGACATTGATTCCAGATACCTAGTTACCTCCCTAAGGAACATACCCATGTAGAGTATTCCCTGCCCGGGGGATTGGAGAAGTACATCTTAGAACTTTTAATTTGACACATAGCTGATTCCACTACCATTGAGTGGTATGGAAGCAAAGTTTTCTGGAATCTGGGGCTTTCCAGTACTCAATACATGGTATTGAGTCGTTAAGTATGGGGAGAAATGGTGAAGGGTGTTTCCCACATCCTGAGCATACGATCCTGGATTATACATTGAATAGGCAGAGTAGTCGCCTCTTTATGAGCTTTAGGGCATTGGAGAATGTCCAACTCCTCTGCTCTGGGTTCTTTCTCCAAATAGGAGTAAATGGATAGACCCCTTGCCATATCCTTGATAAACTCTTGGAAAGATGTATCTTTGGGAGGGGACATGCTCAGTTGCAGCGACGGTGAGGGTTCCTCCAGAAGACTTCACATCTCTCGGGTACCGATCGATTAATCAACTGAAGAATCAGAATCGGTAGAATCAAAGTATCGACGGGAGCGATGATCCTGCTCTTGCAAGGTCCGGTACCGATTGAGATCAGTATCTGCTCGAGAGACTTGCCGTACCAGTACCTCGGAACCGGGAATGGACTCGAGGGCCAGTATGGGCGGAAGAATGCAGACTGCATGGGCACTGACGATGGTACCAGTAGCAACAATACCGCCGGTAATGTCCTGACTGGTACCAATGCCACTAACAGAGCCGCTAGACTTCGCTCAATGGCCAGCATACGCTGATCCATAGAGCTTGCTGATGCCTGGGTATCGGTACCGGAAGCATGGGCTACCATTCCAGAGCATGGCACTAGGAGTTCTCCTGAGGTGGAGACCTCGGGAGCATCCTGGACCCCTTTTGTGGCTTTGGATGGGAGATCCTCCCACCGAGGTAGTTTGGCTGGTCGATCCAAATCCAGGACAACGCTAGAGGCATCTCTATGTTTAAATAGAGATCCACCCTTGGGAGGACAGCCTGTCTTGTGTTTCGATACCTGAGATCCATGTCAGGAAGACTATGCCCTCGATGACGTCGAAGGGAGTGAAACCGCATCTGAGGCAAAAAGGGAGCAGAGTTTCACAGCCCGATTCTGTAGGCCTCTCTTTGTCACCTTCTTGCATATGGCACATTCAGATGGCTGGTGATCTGGACTGAGGCATTTAAGACACCAGTCATGGGTATCAGCAGCAGAGATAGTGCTACCACACTTGGAACATTTCTTAAAACCACCGGTTGGTTTTCCATCGTGTAAGTAAACTGGATGGAAGGCCTAGGGCCTAAGATGGCGTCGATGTGCCTGAAAGAACTAAAGCTCAGGGGGTTTTTTTGTTTTTGTTTTTTAAGAAAACAAGAAACAAACAGAATCGAAGAGATGTGTTCTGGAGTTGATGGCAACCACAAAAAATAATAAAGAAGAAGAAATTTTCTGTGGTGACAGGATTTGCTTCCTGCTGGCTCCCCAGAAAACGAAGAACTGAGGAGGGAGAGTCACAAAGGCGGGAAGGCAGCAGCATAGGCACAGTGGGATGCTCCCAAAGGCTTTCCTATTGGACGCTGGGAAGCGTTACCGTGCGAGCTCCATCAGTACCAATGTCACCCATATGTGAAGACTATATTCCTGCTTGTTCCTGGAGATAAGCTTCACCCTGAGCAGCAGAAACTGGTGGAAATCATAAATTGCAGGCAGGCTTGGTCCTGGGACTCTGCACAAGCAGTGTGATGGTGAAGCGTCTTCTCTTCACCACAGGAGTGGCTACATAAAGCGAGTACATATTGGGTTCCAGAGGGAGTTGTTATCCTGTCGCCCTTCACTAAGAATAGTCACTATGCAATAAAGCAGGAGATTCATGCTTGGAACTTTTATTCAGTGGAGTTACAGGGTCTGAGCACGATTGGACAGACGACTGTTAGTCATGCCAACTCAATCAACCCTTTTCTGGTCTAACACTGAAGGTTTCAATCTCCACTATCTATTCAGCCTACCCACTAGGAGAGGAAGACACTTAGCAGGTATACCACAATACATACCTTTATAAAGAGATGGCTTATCTTCTGTTTCTTCCTTATTTGCCAGATCTAGAAAGTCTTCTATTAAATCCAATGATATCAGTGACTGGCTAAAAACTAGACTAAAAGAGAGAAAACAAAAAACATGAACACAAAAGATTTATTCGTTTTGAAGCCTTAGTTGTACCCCACCCACTGCATGCAATTTCTAACGGAGGCTGAATATATACATGGTTTATTAAAATCTTAATATATCAAAATTCATACAAAAACAAAGTGATTTACATCAATAAAAAAACAAAACAAAACAAAAGAAAGGAACTCCATCAAACAATGATAGGATAGTATAGAACAGAAAGAGTATAAAATCCAAGTCCAGCAAAAATATGCCATGGGCAAGTCTTTAGTGTATGTCAAATGCACTTTCAAAAGTTTTTTTTTAAACCAATTTTGAAAGAGAAAGGAGTGAAGATGGGTTTAGGGGGACAGATGAGAAGCTCGGTTTTGGCCATGTTCAATGTCAAATGGTGGCAAGACATCCAGGCCGCAAAGCATTGTTACTCATCTGTAACAGGTGATCTTTGGGAACAGCAGGAATCAGTCTTCACATATGGATGACGTCTCTACCAATGGAGCCCACGCGGGAACGCTCCCCAGCGTCCAATTGGAAAGCTTTTGGGAGCAATCCTCTGCGCCTGCACTTCTGCCTTCCTAACTCCTCAGTTGAGTTTGTAGCTGAGAGATAGAGGAAAACAGAGAATACTCTATACCTCCTAGGGGAGGAGGGCGGGTTATGAAGACTGATTCCTGCTGTGCCCAGTGATCACCTGTTACAGGTGAGTAAGAACGCTATCTCGAGGAACAAGCAGCAATTTAATCATCACATACGGAACTCACTAGCTCCCAGGTAGCAGAATAAGAATAATAAGAATTTCTATTCATTGTATATAGGTTCATAACATATATGTACAAAGTTTCCCAAAGTTGAATTGCAGTTTAATTCTCCTGTTACATGTAAACTCTCCTGTTACATGTAAACTCACAATAGCCTGTTGCTTGCTATGAGTATTCCTGTTCAATGTAAACCGCGCTGATGAAAAAGAGTGCGGTATAAAAGAACTATAAATAAATAAACAAACAGCCCTGGTATCCCCAAGACTAAAGGATAGAGCCAAGAATGTAGATACAATGTGGCACTGTTGGACTCGACTGCAGTCAGCTAGACCACCTCTGATGGAAGTCTGATGCCAGAGAGAAGACCGGAATGTAGGGTAGGAGTTGCATTTAAGTCCCAAAAAGGTGCTGAAATACAGCTTGGCCAAAGACAGCATCCTGAAGGGAGTCCCTGTCTAGGAGTAGTGAGAAGGTATGAATGGAGGACCATGTAGCTGCATGACAGATCTCGTCAATGGAGACGGAACGGAGGTTGGCAACTGAGATTGCCATGGCTTGCACGTTGTGAGCAATGACATGACCGTTGAGGGAGAGTCATGCCTGTGCATAGGCAAAAGGAATGCAGTCCGCTATCCACTTGGATAAGGTACATTTGCCACCAGAGGTCCAAGGTGACTTGGATTAAAGGAAATGAATAGTTGAGGATATCCTGTGAGCTTTGGTTCTATCTAAGTAGTAAGCCTGTGCTCATTTACAGTCCAGAGTGTGTAGCACTGCTTTGGCCATAGAGGTGTGTGGCCTCGAGAAAACGACCAGTAAGATTACCAACTGGTTCAGGTGGAAGGCTGAAACCACTTTCGAAAGGAAGTGTGGATGTGTAAGAGGACCACCTTGCCATGGTGGAATCGAGTGTATGGGGCATCTACCACCAAAGCTTGCAGTTCACTGATGCGGCGAGCTGAGGTTAGAGCGATGAGGAAGAGTACCTTGAGTGAAGCGGTGGCTAAAGTCTCAAAGGGAAGCTTTAGGAGTTGTGCTAGAACCACATTGGGGTTCTAGGCCACCAATGGTAGTTTGACTGGTGGCTTGGACAGGAGAAGACCATGCATAAAACGTTGCACCAAGGTGTGCAACGAAATAGGTTGCATGCCCAGAAACTTGTGATAAGCTGTAATGGCACTGAAATGAACTCTGACTGAGTTAATCTTGAGACCTGCCAAGGAGAGGTGGAGGAGATACTGTAGAAGAGATTCCACTGGGCAGGAAGAGGGGTCAATTTGCTTTGGGGAGCAAGAGTGTGAACCTCCACCATTTGAAGGCATATGACTGTCTGGTAGACAATTTGTGTGATGCAAGGTGGATATCCTTGACCTGCTGTGAAAGATTGAGGTCAGCAAGGATTCGGCTTTCAGAAGCCAGGCCGTGAGGTGGACACACTGTGGACTGGGAAGGAGAAGCATTACATGATCCTAAGAGAAGAGGTTGGGCACGTGTCACAGACTGAGAGGTCGAGTTTGCACTAGTCGAAGCAGCAGAGGAAACAACGGCTGACGGGGCCAAAAAGGGGCTATGAAGATCATGGAACCCCTGTTGGCCTGTAGCTTGAACAGGGTCTTGGGTATCAAGGGGATGAGTGGGAATGCATAGAGCAATTCTTGTCCCCAGTGGAGAAGGAAAGCATCCGTCGCCTGACTGTGTAGGGAGGGAAGTTGTGAGAAGAACAGCAGAAGTTGTGCATTCTCCTGGGTGGAGAAAAATCTATGAGTGGGGTCTCCCACACATAGAAGATCCAAGATGCCGTTTGGCAATTGAGGGTCCATTCATGTGGACACAGGATACAGCTGAGTCTGTCCGTAAGGAGAATAAATTTGCCTGGGAGATACACGCTCTGAGGTGAATGCAGTGTGCAATTGCAAAAAAACAGAGGTGAAGCGCTGCCTGGCAGAGGGATAGGAACCTGTTCCTCCCTGCTTGTTCACATAGAACATGGCCACCTGGTTATCCGTTCTGACTAAGACCTGTTGGCCTGAGAGTTGGGGTTAAAAAATCTGAAGGGCATTTGTAAGTGAACATAGTTTCTAGAGGTTTATCTGTAAGAGAGATTCCTGCTGCATCCACTGATCTTGTGTGGTTAGACTGTTCAGATATGCTCCCCAACCGAGCTTGGAGGCATCTGTTGTCAGGTGCATTGAGGTGGAGGCATCTGTTGTCAGGTGCATTGAGGTGGAGGCATCTGAAAAGATGACCCACCCCCTCCCCGAGTAGGTTTTGAGGGGAACATCACAACTGCAGGGAGTTAAGAAGTGAAGGGGTGATGCTTATTATGTCTGAGACATACCAGTTTGCCTGTGTCCATTGAGAAGAAAGCGTAGTTACTCACCTGTAACAGGTGTTCTCCAGGAGCAGCAGGAATCAGTCCTCACTTATGGGTGACGTCGGCGCCGACGGAGCCCTCGTGGAGCAATTTTCCCCAGCTTTCAAAGAAAGCCTTTGGGAATTGCAGCGCGCATGCGCGGTCGTCTTCCCGCCCGAGGGTGCCATCTTAGCCAGTCAGATGACATAGCTAAAAAAGACAGCATAAAAATTTGCAAAAAGAACATAAGCAGACGATTGCAACTCCAAGGGGAGGAGGGAGGGTAGTGAGGACTGATTCCTGCTGCTCCTGGAGAACACCTGTTACAGGTGAGTAACTACGCTTTCTCCAGGACCAAGCAGGAAGTCAGTCCTCACTTATGGGACTCCCAAGCTCAAGGCTACCGGAGACCCTAAGCACAAAAATGAGCTCCCTCTAGCTCAGCAGCACAGAAGGATAGAATCTTCGCTGAATTATCACCCACCGGTAGCCCACATCCGGGATGGAGGGTAGGAGTTGCTCAGACCTCAAAGAGATTACAGAGGACTGCCTGTCCGAAAGCACTGTCCCTACGGGACTCCCTCTCGAGACAGTAATGGACCGCAAAAGTCTGGCTCGAAGACCAAGTAGCGGCCCGGCAGATGTCTGCCAGCGGAACAGAGCGGAGATAAGCCACTGACGTAGCCTTTGCCCGAACGCAATGAGCCGTGACTCGACCTTCCAAGGAGAGTCCGGCTGCCCCATAAGCCCAAGAGATACAGTCCACAACCCAGATGGACAGAGTACGCTTGGAGACCGGGAGCCCCAATTTATTGGGGTCAAAAGACACAAAAAGCTGAGCAGTTTTACGGTGCTCCCGCGTACGGTCAAGGTAGAAGTTCAGAGCCCTTCTACAGTCCAGGGTATGGAGGACCGTTTCAGCTCGGCTGGAGTGTGGTCTGGGAAAGAAGGTTGGAAGTACCACCTCCTGATTGATGTGAAAAGGGGAGACCACTTTTGGAAGAAATTTTGGGTGAGTCCGTAGGACTACCCTATTCTTGTAGAACCTAGTGTAAGGGGGATCAGACACGAGGGCCTGCAATTCACTTACGCATCTAGCGGAAGTGAGGGCTATCAAGAACAGTGTTTTCCAAGACAGAAAACGGAGAGAACAGGTAGCCATAGGTTCAAAAGGCGGACAGGTGATCCGCTGCAAAACCACATTCAGGTCCCAGTCAGGCGCTGGCGGGCGCAGAGGTGGTTTAAGTAGAAGGAGACCTCGGAGAAACCTCGCTACGAGAGGGTCGTTGGAGAGAGGTCTGCCGTCCACCGGCACATGATGTGCTGAAAGAGCACTGAGGTGAACTTTGACGGAGTTGGACTTAAGTCCCAGATTAGAGAGGTGCAGCAAGTACTGCAAGATCACCAACACCGGGCAGGAGAAGGGATCCTGAGACTGTTGGGTACACCAGACTGCAAAGCGACGCCATTTAAGGGCGTAGCATTTGCGGGTAGAAGGCCGTCGCGAAGCCAAGACGACCTCCTCCACCTCCGCCGGCAGGAGAAGGGGAGCAAGGACTACCCTCTCAGCAGCCAGGCCATGAGGTTGAGAGACCTGAGGTTGGGGTGCAGTAGGGACCCCTGATCCTGAGTGAGGAGATCCGGTTGTACCCCCAGAGGGATTGGATCCCCCACCGCCAGTTGCAGCAGGAGCGGAAACCACGGCTGCCTGGGCCAGCGAGGGGCCACCAGGATCATGAAGGCTTTGTCTCGGAGAACCTTGAAAAGAGTCCGAGAGACTAGCGGGATGGGAGGGAAAGCGTACAGAAGGCTCCCCGACCATGAGATCAGAAAGGCGTCCGCCACAACCCGAAGGGGGTGTGGCTGACGAGAGCAGAAGCGAGGAAGCTGCCGGTTGTGAGGACTGGCAAAGAGATCCACCGTGGGGAGGCCCCACTTGAGGAAGAGCTTCTGAACTACCAAGGGATCCAGACGCCACTCGTGCGGCTGGAGGACCCTGCTGAGTTTGTCCGCAAGGCAATTTTCTTGGCCCGGGAGATAAACTGCCTTGAGGAGAATGCCGTGACTGACGGCCCAAGAGCAGAGCTTCTGTGCCTCCCGGCAGAGGAGGAAGGAGCCCGTGCCCCCCTGTTTGTTCACGCAGAACATGGCAACTTGATTGTCCGTCTGGACAAGGACGGACTGTTGGGAAGTCAGGTGGGAGAAGACCTTGAGAGCTAGGCGGATCGCCCTGAGCTCCAGGAAGTTGATCTGCTGAGCAGACTCCCACGTGGTCCAGAGGCCCTGAGTACGTGCCTCTTGGCAATGTGCTCCCCAGCCCAGGAGGGATGCATCGGTGGTCAGCACCCGGGTCGGTTGAGGTGACTGGAAAGGCATTCCGAATATCAGGTTCGGCTGCCGGAGCCACCACCGGAGAGACGAGACCAGTGGCTCGGAGACGCGCACTAGGTCTGCTAGGCCGCCTGTGGCTTGTCGCCACTGCTGGCGGAGACACCATTGAGCAGGCCGCATATTCAGGCGGGCATTGGGGGTCACATGGACGGTGGAAGCCATATGGCCGAGCAGTCTCAGGAAGCGCCTGGCGGAGACCAGGGGCTGGCTGCGAAAGCGGCCGGCTAGGTCCATGAGCCGTTGAGCCCTGTCGAGCGGTAGGTATGCTCGCGCCTGAGGAGTGTGCAGCCTCGCGCCGATGAACTCGAGATCCTGTGAGGGGAGCAAAGTGGACTTTGTGAAGTTTATAACAAAGCCCAAGTGCTGCAGAAGAGTCACCGTGCGGCACGTGGCGTTGGTGACCTCCTGAGCGGACGCTGCTCTGATGAGCCAGTCGTCGAGGTACGGAAAGACATAGAGGCCGTGAAGCCGGAGATGGGCCGCCACGACCGCGAGACATTTTGTGAAGACTCGCGGTGCGGAGGACAGGCCAAAGGGCAGTACTCTGTACTGGTAATGATTTCCTGCCACCACAAACCTTAGGTATTGGCGGTGGCTTGGGTGGATGAGGATGTGCGTGTAGGCATCCTTTAGATCCAAGGAGCATAGCCAATCTCCCTGCTGGAGGTAGGGCAGAAGGATTCCAAGGGTAAGCATTTTGAACTTCTCCCGCACAAGGAACTTGTTGAGGTTGCGCAAGTCCAGGATGGGTCTGAGGCCCCCTGTTCTCTTTGGTATCAGAAAATACCTGGAGTAAAAGCCTTGACCTCTCAGGTGGTGGGGCACCGGTTCCACCGCCTGTTCCTGCAGAAGACCTGCTAACTCCTGAAGGAGTAATTCCCTGTGCAGAGGGGGTCGCGGAGGTTCTCCCGGAAAATAGGAGGGAGGGACCTGATGGAAGTGGAGAAGATAGCCTTCTCGCACGACTTGAAGCACCCAGGCATCTGCGGTGATGCTGGACCACCTGTGGGCGAAGTGAACCAGCCGGCCTCCTGTGCTGGGAGGAACCAGCGGGGGGGGAAAGGCTATGCTGTTCGAGTCAAAAACCCCCACCCTGCTGAGCAGGGGCTGGTGGTGCAGGCTTGGGGGCTTGCTGCCTACGGGACCCGTTACCCCGTCCCTTGGCCTGCTGGCCCTGTTGGGGAGCTGCAGGGGCCTGATAATGGGGGTATTGTTTGTAGGCAGCCGCCTTCCTCGGGTAAAAGGACTTTTTCCCCGAGCCCTTCTTTTTCTGGGAAGGGGCGGAGGTCTTCTTAGAAAGCCTGGTCCTGGTGAGAGTCTCAGTCTCAATTTGCGCAGCCTTTTCCGCCATGGGCTTGCCAAAGAGGTTTTCGCCTCGGCAGGGGACATCGACCAACTTGTCCTGCACCCAGGGCTCAAGGTCTGACGACTGAAGCCAAGCCTGTCGGCGGGCACCGATGCCGGCTGCGGCCACTCGAGCCGATGCTTCAAAGCCATCATAGGCTGCTCGGGACATGAACTTTGAGCATTCCCGAATGCCAGTGGACAAGGCTAGGAACCTCCGCAAGGGTTCCTCGGACAGACCAGCGGAGAATCCGGCTAGCTCTTTAGCCAGATCCCGGAGATACATGCCCATGTATAGCTGGTAAGTCTGGACACGACATGCGAGCATAGAGCCCTGGAAACACTTCTTGCCAAGGCCATCCAGGTTACGGGCCTCCCTTCCAGGAGGCACCGAGGAGTGCATCTTCTGGCTCTTAAGACGATGCATGGCCGATTCCACTACCATGGAATGGTGTGGCAGCTGTGCCTTTTGAAAGCCAGGGCTCTTGCGGACTCGATAGATAGAATCGACCCGCTTGCTCAGGACCGGCGAGGAGGCCGGACTCTCCCACATGCGGAAGAGTAGTCGTTCCAGCATAGGAGGAACCGGTACAGTAAAGTGTTCCCTCGCGGGAGAGTCATACTGGAGGGCGTCGAGCTCTTCGGCTCGAGGCTCCTCCTCGGGATCCGCAGGGAAGGCCAAAGCCTTGGCCATATCCCTAACGAAGTCCGAGAACCGGGCATCCTCCGGGGGGGACTGCTTCCGAGGCTCGGACTCCGGTGAGTCCGATGGGACACACCGAGTCCGGAAAGAATCAGGCGACTCTTCCTCCTCAGACTCCCAGACCGACTCCGACGAGGACTCGGTGGGGTCGGCCCGGGCAGGGCGCGGCGCCAGCCGCCCCGACGCCGAGGGAGTCGGCGTCGGCGACCTCGGTCCCGAACGGGAGGCCGAGGGTGACCTCGACCGAGGATCGACTCGAGTTCTCATCGACTCGAGGATCGGCTCGGTCTCCGGGGTTGACTTGGACGTCGACGTCCCGGCGGTCGGGGCAGCGGCGCCAGCGAAGCCAGCGAGCAGTGCCCTCTGCTGGTCCATGAAGGCAGACAGTCTGCTCTCCAAGGCCGTCAACCTGAGTCCGAGCTCAGGTGACCCAGCAGCCCCCGACTCGGGCCCCGACGGCGTCGGGCCCGACGTCGGCTGTCGCGGAGGCGAGTCCAGAAGGACCACAGGACTTACCCGGGCAGGCATCTCCGACTCCAGGCGAGGTCGCTTCGTGGTGTGTTCCTTCTCCAAGGACCCGGGGCGGCTGTCGGGGCTATGCGACCTGGCCCTCGCGGAACCAGGAGCGTCCACCGACGCCGCCCTCACGGGTTTCACCTTCCGACGATGGTCCCCGGAGGGAGAACCCCGGTCGGAGGAACTCCGGCGACGGTCCGAGCTGGAGCCTTTTGACGCGGAGGCCTCCGACGAGGTCCGGGTACGGCTGGGGTCAGCGAAGATTCTCTCACGCTGATGCCGCCGACTTCTCAACGCCTTTGAAGACATTTTGCTGCAGGGCCCACAGATCAGTTCCTCATGATCCGGGCCCAGGCAGCGGAGGCAAAAGTCGTGTGTGTCGGTTAGTGACATGTTTCGGTCACACCGACCACACCGCTTAAACCCACTGGCAGCCATCGGGGGAAAAAGGGCCCCTGCGAGGTCAAAGGACCGGGCTGCCAGGGAAAAACCGAAAACGAAAGCTGACTAAGTCAGAAAAACCGAAAAAAGTAAGAGGACTCGTGACCGGCGTCGCGAGTCCGGGCGGGAAAAAGATCGGCGTCGAACCGAAGGAAAAAAGGATAAAATACAGAAGAAAATCGACTTTTTCGCGGGGACAAGACGGGGACGTCTGTAGGGCTCCGCGGAAAAAAAGAAGACTGGCTAAGATGGCACCCTCGGGCGGGAAGACGACCGCGCATGCGCGCTGCAATTCCCAAAGGCTTTCTTTGAAAGCTGGGGAAAATTGCTCCGCGAGGGCTCCGTCGGCGCCGACGTCACCCATAAGTGAGGACTGACTTCCTGCTTGGTCCTGGAGAAAGTATATGGTTTTAGGCATTTGATATACCGCCCTTTACTTACGCATCAGAGCGGTTTACATGTATACTAACAGGTACTTTTTTATTCCCTTGTCCCCACAGGGCTCACAATCTAAGTGTACCTGAGGCAATGGAGGGTTAAGTGGCTTGCCCAAGGCCACAAGGAGCGGCCATGGGACTAGAGACCCCAGTCCCTCCGGCCTGAGGTATCCATGGGACTTGTCACATGTGCAGGTAGGCAGAGGGGACTACATGGACTGTGGAGGACATATGCCCTAGAAGATGTGGCAGCTCTCAAGCTGTTACACAAGAGTGACTTTTGTGTTAGCTCAATAAGACAGGTAGGGCAATCCAGGGGGAGGAAAGCTCTGGCTTGTTGAGGGTTGTGACAATGTCAGCTATACTGAACAGATGGAGATAGAGGAAAATGGGGACTATACCTTTAAGACTGAGGAAAGGCAGGGTTTCCATAGAGCTCAAACTGTAAACAAACCAGAGAAGCACGTTGTAGCCACTGTTCCCTCTAAGCTGTGCGCGTGTGCGCGCGCACACATCTCGCCGAGCGAGCGCACATACTTTACAACAGAGCGCACAAAAATTACGGCTCTGATTCTGATAGAAAACAACACAGACGTCTTAAAATTTAAAAGTTATGAGGGTCTGGGTTTCTATGCTGGTATTTTTATTTACTTTCTTTTGCTTTAAAATGCTCTCTCTTGATGTGGACTAGATCATGTATATTTCTCCTTTCAAGTCTGTTTTTTGGCTTGCTATATGTATTGTTTATTTGATTGACCTGTTTATCATGTTTTTGATCATGTATTTGATTGAAAATTTAATAAAAAGATATTTGAAAAAAAAAAAAATTTTTTTTTAAAAGTTATGATTGTAATTACTAGAAATTTCCCGCTTCATTTAGTAATCGTCTATTTTCATTTAATTTGATTAAAATCAATGTGGTGTACATACTGTATTCTGACGTGTAGTCAAATTTTAAAGTATATAACGCCGAGTGTCGTTATGTGGCGCACAAAAATTTAACCTTCCTTCAAAAGCTGCACACAGCTGATATTTTATGCACACACAGCCTACAGAAAATTAGAGGGAACATTGGTTGTAGCAGAGGTTGAGCCCCGCCCAAACCTTAACGTGGGGGCAGGTTTAAGCCCAGATAGCAAGTACACGTGCACAGAACAGGGCGTGGTGGCTAGAAAGCACCTTTTTAAACCTGCGTCACAGAAGTCAAAAGGGCAGGAAGTGAGCAGAGGAAAGAGCAGAGTGGAAGCGACCAGAGTTGGAGAAGATGGAAGCAGCAGATACATCTACCGAGAAGGCAGAGATTCCAAACCAAAGCACAGAGTTCAGTCTTTAGCTGGAGTTACTGCTGAAGCCGAGAGTCCAGAGCCAGGAGGTTCAGAGAACGCTGAAAGATCAGTGTGGACAGAAGGCTCAGCAAGAGCAGGAAACTCAGGGCTGGAATCCCATTCAGAGGAAGCACTGAAGCCAGAGGGTTTAAAAGTGAGAACTGCTTTTAAGAAACCCAGAGGAGGCAAAGCTGGAAAGTTTTATTCCACCGGGCAACTTAACTCTAGTAGCAAAGAAAGCAATTCCTTTGTGGAAGGTGTGGCTTACTCAGAGCCCAGCAAGAGGTTTGCAGAAGATGTTGCTAATGAGCTAAGGAGGAGTGCAGGGCAGAGTGCTCCAGGACCTTTGAATGCCAGAAGGTGGGTGAAAGAAATTCCTAATGCTGATATTCTGAAGACAGACAAAAGTAAAGATAGAGACTTGAACCTGATTAAGAAGCTAAAGCAACTGTTTCCAGATAGTGGAAGTTTTCCAGAGAGCATAGCTAATCCTTGGTTAGGAGAGCAGCATGTAAGGGAGTTTCTGAATACCCTTTCAAACAATAAGCTGAACTCTTCCATTAGAAGCCCAAGTGGGGAGAAAGGACTTGCAGGGGAAGAAGATATGCAAGTAGATTCTCCTTCGCCTGAAGCTGTGTGTGACAGTATTCCCATGGATTGCTCTTTCTGTAAATCTGTTTACCCTGGATAGGAGAAAGACAGAAACCCCATTGAAAGCAAAGAATATTTCTGAAAGCCTAAACGTGATTTAGAAGAGTTTTGAATGAAGACAAGAGATAAATGCCCATTGTAAATAAGAACAATAGCTGTGATTCTTTACTACTGGAAAAGGCCTATGAACAGCTATTGTCACTGTATAAAGAGCTTTTGCCAAGTTCTGATAGTCCAGATAACCTTTATGCTCCTGTATTATTTTCTTTTGGAGAAATTATCCTTGCTGTTTGTGTATATGAACTTTAATGCGTGAAGGGGAGCCCAAAAAGAAAAATGTTCTGTTTTTGCCTTAAACAAAACCGTGTGGTGACAACTACTTTGTCTGCAAGTAATATAGAGAAACTACAGCTCCCAGAATTCCTTGAGGGAGGGAGAACCAAGTGACTCTATACTTAAGGGCAAACAAGGCCACCCCTCCTGCTTATAGGCTTGGCCAGCAGGGGGAGTGCGACAGGGTCCAGAAGTGCTCCGATGAACTCAAGCCACTGGGTTGGCACCAGATGCGACCTGGGAAGTTTAAGACGAATCCCAGATGTTGGAGCACTGTGATGGAGCAATGAAGAAGGAGTTTTACCTCTTGTGGGGATTTTCCTTTGATTAGCCAATTGTCTAAGTAGGGGAAGACGAAGAACACCTGAAGAACACCTGTTACAAGTGAGTAACCACGCTTTCTCCGGGAAAAAGCAGAAATTCAGTCCTCACATATGGGACTCCCTAGCTATAGGCTACCGAAAGCCCGTAGAAAAGGTCATGGTTGCCCTCAAGGTAGCCTGAACACAGAAGGGTCGGAGGATAGGAGTTGTCTAGACCCCGAAAAGATTACGGAGCACAGCCTGGCCGAAGGTGCTGTCCCTTTCCAGGCAGTAATGAGCTGCAAAGGTATGGACTGAAGACCAGGTGGCGGCCCGGCAAATGTCCAGGAATAGGATGGAGCGCAGGTTTGCCAAAGAAGCCGCCATTGTCTTGATGCTGTGAGCCCAGCCTGTTCATAAGCTAGAGCTATGCAGTCTGCCATCCAGGTGGACAGTGTCCATTTCCAGCTGACTGGGGTCATAAGAAATAAAAAGCTGGGAAGCTTTCCGGTGGAACTGTGCCCTCTTACAATCCAATGTGTGAAGGACAGTCTCCGCCCTACTGGAGTGAAGCCTTGAGAAGAAGGTAGGTAACACCACCTCCTGGTGGAGGTGGAAATGAGAACACCTTTGGAAGGAACGGGGTGTGTACGTAGCACGACCCTGTTCTTATAGAATCTGGTATATGGTGCCTCTGCCACCAGGGCTTGGAGCTCACTGACCCTGCGAGTGGAGGTGAGCGCTATCAGGAACACGACCTTCCACGAGAGGTACCTCAGGTGGCAGGCAGCTAGAGGCTCAAATGATGGGCGACTGAGCTGTGCCAATATTTCCTTGAGGTCCCATTCCATTGCTGGAGGGCAGATGGGAGGTTTGGACAACAGGAATCCTCTCAAGAAGCGGGTCACAAGTGGATGGGCAAACAGGGCTTGCCCTCACAGAATGGTGATGTGCCACCAGGGCACTTAGATACACTCTCAAGGAGTTTGATTTGAGCCTGGATTGTGAGAGATGAAGGTGGTACAGCAGTACCAGCTGCACTGGGCAGGAGAACAGGTTCACCCACTGCTCCACGCACCAGAACGAGAACCTGCGCCATTTGAAAGTGTAAGCTCTCCTGGTAGAGGTCTGCATGTTGGAAATTTCTGTTGAGGTCTGTGATGGCCTCTTTCTGGGCAATTTTCAGAGTTTCTTCGATCATCCATTTTGGCCGTTTTTGCTTTTTTACCTTTTGTAGAGACCTCTCACTTTCTTCCAACGCAATTGATGTCATCCCATAACTCTTCTGGAGCTTTGTCATTTGTATCTAAAGCAGCAAATCGATTTTGCAGGCAGTGTTTAAATTTCTGGTAGTATATTCTCAAGGTCATATTTTGCTAGATTCATGAGTGGCTTGCTCTTCTTCTTTAGCTTGAGTATGCATACTGTGGTGAACAGCGCCCTCCTGAGCCTATGGAGATAGTAGAAAATCCTGAGGGTCAGCAGGATTTATACCAAAATGACAGGGCAAGGAAAAAAGAGAGACTCTATTCCTCAGAGCTGAGTAGGGAGACCAGCCCAGGGGAGGAGCCCTGCAGTTCTGATTGGGCACACCCAGCCCGAGGAAGGGGCGTGTCCAAAAGAGAATGTACATTTAAACCAGAGCATGGCTCTGAAGGGGAAGGACGGATAAGAGACCCGAGTGGAGGACGGATAAGAGATCCGAGTAGAGGACGGATAAGAGATCCGAGTAGAGGACGGATAAGAGATCCGAGTGGAGGACGGATAAGAGATCCAAGTGAGGGACGGATAAGAGATCCGAGTGGAAGACGGATAAGAGATCCGAGTGGAGGACGGATAAGAGATCCGAGTGGAGGACGGATAAGAGATCCGAGTAGAAGACGGATAAGAGATCCGAGGGGAGGACGGATAAGAGATCCGAGTGAAGGACGGATAAGAGACCCGAGTGAAGGACGGATAAGAGACCCGAGTAAGGGAAAGACAGACGAGAGACCCGAGTAGAGGAAGCACGAGTGGAGGTGATACAAGGAGTACAAGAAGTACAAGGAATACAGGAGGTAAAGGAAGGAAGGAATATTGGAAGAAGAAACAAGGGGATGGTTGGAAAGCCAGTAGAGTGATTAATGATACTTTGGAACCTGGCATAAGAAGAAAACCTGCACAATCCTATTCCAGGGAAATAAGCAGAAGTCCCACGCAGAGAGGATTTAACCTTGAAGTGGATAGCCCTTGGAAGGCATCGCCTTGGGGGAGAAAGACTTCAGGACAAGCACAGGTGAAAGAGCAATCATTCCCTGAAACGTCGTTTGTGCCGGAGAGCAACAAACAGATCAGCTGGAGAGCCTGGGAGCCATCTGCAGGCAGAAGTGCTGCACAAACAGTGAGTAATTGGCCACCCGGCTGCCAAGCTGAATATAGAGATAATTCTTCCTCCTATGAGTCAATTGCTAAAGAAACTAGCAATTATCCTAATACCTTTATCTTAAAGGAAGAGAAGACAAACAGCCTTGAGCAGAAGGGAAAAGCTATAGCAGATAGTAGTGCCCTCTCTCATAAGGAACAGGCTGAATTGCTACTTCAGAGCTTCCAACAGTTTTTAGACTTACAGGCTAGAAAACAGCTAGTATCACAAGAGGCAAATAATTCAGCACAGCTTGAAGGAGTAACCCAGGGAAATACAAACATACCTGAGTGTGAACAAATGGACTGTACATTCTGTTGTATAGGAAAGCCAAGCTGAAGGGAACTGCCTTTATCGTGTGTAAGCTGAGTTCTGTAAAGCTGTTGTATTGCCGTGAAAATGGAAGTTCTAATTACCTCCACCTGATTCTCAGCATAGTGAAAGTAACTGTGGCTGTAAGAGGTGCAGTGAAGCCAACTGACCTCTGGAGGCAAAAGAGAGCAATTTGCTGGAAAGAGAAAAAGCAGCATTTGTATTTTGAGTTGCATTTAACCTGAAGTTTCTGTTTGCCTTTGAAGCACCCTTGTTTGCATGTGATGGAACATTTACCTTTTACTTTAATAAAATACTTATTATAAAGAAACCACAACTACAGTTTCTTAATTCGGAGTGAGAAGAGCTGGAACTACAACTCCCAGCATTCCTGGGGGCAAAGGTTTCCTCCTTCCCTCACGAAGTACAGCGGCTGCTCATGTCCTTAACCCCTTGAGCCGGGCAGGGTCGCCGCAAGTTGGCGTATTTGGAAGGATATCTTCCACGCATGCGCAAGGTGCCGCGCAGAGAAAGAAACTTCAAAGGAGCAACTATAAGAAGGAACCGATTGCAGACCATCCTGAGAGGAAGGAGACAGTCCCAGCATCGGTGTGCCAGCTGCAACGAAGGCTGTGAAAGCGTGACGCAACACCTGAGCCAGGTAATAGGTATCCACCTGGGAAAGGGAAAGGATACAGGGCTGAGGGTGTTGGCCAGCTAGTGAAAAAAAAAAAAAAAAAAGGAAAAGTGTTTTTTTTTTTTTTTGGTGTGTGTGAGGAATCGCACTTGGTTTTTTTTCTCTCTGTTTGCATTCACAGATAGCAAAGATGTCGCTGGAAGCAGCAGAAGTATTCAAGTGGATGGCAACCCAACTTGAAAGACAGCGAGACCTGAGTCTAGAGTTTCAAGAGCAGACTGCCGCTGCCATACAGGCTCAGCAGCAACCCCTCCTGGACATGCTGAAAAACTGGGTAGCTGAGCAGAAGATGCCAAAGGAGAAACCGACCGTACCTCCAGGTTTAGCTCCTATAGTTGCGCATGGTTTAGGCGCAGAGACTATGTTTAACTTTGGTCAGTTAAAGGACAATGATGACATTGACAATTTTATTGAAAGTTTTGAAAGGGTAGCACAGTTGAGTGCATGGCCAGAGGAATATTGGGCCATCAGGTTCGCAGCTTCCCTCACAGGAGAAGCAATGGCGGCCTACAGGAGCATGCCACCTGACCTTGCCGGAAATTATGGGGAGGTGAAGAAAGCGGTCCGGGAAAGGCTAGGCCTTACGCCGCTAGCCTACCATAATCTCTTGCGAGCGGTGAGGTTAAAACAGGGTGAGTCACCAAAAGCCCTAGTGTATAGGATAAGCACATTGTTGAATAAATGGCTTAATCCGGAGCATAGGACTAAAGAGTCCATACTAGAAAGCTTAGTGCTAGAGCAATATATGAACGCTATACCAGATGAAATAAAGACCTTCCTGATTCTGCAAAGCTGCAAAACCCCACATGAGGCAGTGGACCTCACGGAACGCTTCTTGCAGGCCAAAGCAATGCCTCTTGAAAGCAATAGTGAGTTAAAGGGGGCAGCAATCACGGAATCAGAAAGGAAGGGGAAATTTCAATATGGTGCAAGCAGAATGTGTATGCCGACTGTAAAGGCTAGGTTTCAGCCTGGCAAATGTTTTAAATGTGGCCGAGAAGGGCATATACAGAGAAATTGTTTTAAGACTGCCTTAGTAGCAGAGAGTGCGCATAAAGCTCGTGAAGGGTTTCTTATAGAGGTCGAGGTGCAGGGGATTGCCACCACTGCGATACTTGATTCTGGCGCAGAGCAAACGATGCTCTCCAAGGCGCTGTGGCGGCAAATCCAGGCAACAGGGATAGCGATTCAGCCTGTTCGAAATGTGAAGATACGCTGTGTACATGGTGGTACGTCGCTATACCCTGTATACAGTCTGCAGGTGAAAGCACTAGGTGTACTGAAGAAAATCCCCATTGCAGTAGTCCCCAAGCTACCTCATAACCTAGTTTTGGGTAAAGACTGGCCACACTTCCATAAAGGAGTGGAACAAGGCTTAATTTTGAAAGAGCAAGAAGCTACCAGAGAATCCTCGGTAGAAGCTCCAACCCAAGCCACTAGGAAAAGCATAGTGCCTAGTCCTTTCTTTGCTCACCTAAAAAGGCAAAAAGGGAAAATACCGCCTCCAAGGGAAGAAATGGTGAAGAAACCGGTATTTGTGCTGAGATTCTGCAAACTGAACCCTAATGCGCAACCCCCTAAGAGAGCTTCAAGTAACTCAGCAGGTTATGACCTCTGTAGTGCTGAGGAGGTCATAGTTCCTAAGCAAGGGAAGGCATTGATAGATACTGCTCTACAAATGGAAATGCCACTAGGATGCTACGGCCGAATAGCCCCACGATCGGGACTCGCCGTGAAACATTTTCTGGACATAGGAGCCGGAGTGATAGACCCGGATTATAGGGGGTCTATTAAAATTCTTATGTTCAACTTCGGCAAGGAGGACTTTAAAATCCAGGTTGGAGACCGAGTAGCTCAACTAATCTGCGAGCGTGTAGGTCTGCCTCCGCTGGAAGAAGTATCCAGCTTATCTACAACGGCTCGAGGAGCAGGTGGATTCGGGTCAACGGGGGGTACCAGCTTCCAAGCTCTAGCTGCGGTGGTAGAAGAAAAGGAAGAGGAAGACCTAGGGCCGCAAATCGCAGTCTGTAAAAGCCACCCTGAGCCTAGAATGGATGAAGGCTTGTCGTGGGCCCAGAAACAAGAGTTGGTCCAGCTACTGACAAGGTACCAGGATGTCCTCACACCCATGCCAGGCAAGACAGACCTGATCACCCATGGGATTATAACGCCGCCGGGCGAGATAGTACGCCAACGTCCATATAGGCTGCCAGAAGCCAAGAAGGCGGAAGTCAACTTAAGACATAATCAGCGACGACAGAAAGACTACTATGACCAAGGCACACGGCCACGCCAGTTAGCCGTGGGAGACAGGGTTATTGTGATGGTGTCGGGCCCTGATCCGAAATTCGAGAGCCGGTGGAAAGGCCCATGTACCGTGGTCCGACCAGTCGGTCCAGTGTCCTATCTCGTGAAGAATCAGACAGGACGCACACAAGTGTATCATATTAACCTTCTGAAGCCTTGGCACGATAGAACAGCCCTAGCTCAAGTAGCTACCGTAGTGCAAGACGGGAAAAGGATGAAGAACGCACAGGTCAACGCCAGACCCCGGAGTAGAATCACGTGCTGTGCCTCTGGTCAGCAGCCAGCCCGTGATATCTTAAGGGGGGGGATCTGTGGTGAACAGCGCCCTCCTGAGCCTATGGAGATAGTAGAAAATCCTGAGGGTCAGCAGGATTTATACCAAAATGACAGGGCAAGGAAAAAAGAGAGACTCTATTCCTCAGAGCTGAGTAGGGAGACCAGCCCAGGGGAGGAGCCCTGCAGTTCTGATTGGGCACACCCAGCCCTAGGAAGGGGCGTGTCCAAAAGAGAATGTACATTTAAACCAGAGCATGGCTCTGAAGGGGAAGGACGGATAAGAGACCCGAGTGGAGGACGGATAAGAGATCCGAGTAGAGGACGGATAAGAGATCCGAGTAGAGGACGGATAAGAGATCCGAGTGGAGGACGGATAAGAGATCCGAGTGAGGGACGGATAAGAGATCCGAGTGGAAGACGGATAAGAGATCCGAGTGGAGGACGGATAAGAGATCCGAGTGGAGGACGGATAAGAGATCCGAGTAGAAGACGGATAAGAGATCCGAGGGGAGGACGGATAAGAGATCCGAGTGAAGGACGGATAAGAGACCCGAGTAAGGGAAAGACGAGAGACCCGAGTAGAGGAAGCACGAGTGGAGGTGATACAAGGAGTACAAGAAGTACAAGGAATACAGGAGGTAAAGGAAGGAAGGAATATTGGAAGAAGAAACAAGGGGATGGTTGGAAAGCCAGTAGAGTGATTAATGATACTTTGGAACCTGGCATAAGAAGAAAACCTGCACAATCCTATTCCAGGGAAATAAGCAGAAGTCCCACGCAGAGAGGATTTAACCTTGAAGTGGATAGCCCTTGGAAGGCATCGCCTTGGGGGAGAAAGACTTCAGGACAAGCACAGGTGAAAGAGCAATCATTCCCTGAAACGTCGTTTGTGCCGGAGAGCAACAAACAGATCAGCTGGAGAGCCTGGGAGCCATCTGCAGGCAGAAGTGCTGCACAAACAGTGAGTAATTGGCCACCCGGCTGCCAAGCTGAATATAGAGATAATTCTTCCTCCTATGAGTCAATTGCTAAAGAAACTAGCAATTATCCTAATACCTTTATCTTAAAGGAAGAGAAGACAAACAGCCTTGAGCAGAAGGGAAAAGCTATAGCAGATAGTAGTGCCCTCTCTCATAAGGAACAGGCTGAATTGCTACTTCAGAGCTTCCAACAGTTTTTAGACTTACAGGCTAGAAAACAGCTAGTATCACAAGAGGCAAATAATTCAGCACAGCTTGAAGGAGTAACCCAGGGAAATACAAACATACCTGAGTGTGAACAAATGGACTGTACATTCTGTTGTATAGGAAAGCCAAGCTGAAGGGAACTGCCTTTATCGTGTGTAAGCTGAGTTCTGTAAAGCTGTTGTATTGCCGTGAAAATGGAAGTTCTAATTACCTCCACCTGATTCTCAGCATAGTGAAAGTAACTGTGGCTGTAAGAGGTGCAGTGAAGCCAACTGACCTCTGGAGGCAAAAGAGAGCAATTTGCTGGAAAGAGAAAAAGCAGCATTTGTATTTTGAGTTGCATTTAACCTGAAGTTTCTGTTTGCCTTTGGAAGCACCCTTGTTTGCATGTGATGGAACATTTACCTTTTACTTTAATAAAATACTTATTATAAAGAAACCACAACTACAGTTTCTTAATTCGGAGTGAGAAGAGCTGGAACTACAACTCCCAGCATTCCTGGGGGCAAAGGTTTCCTCCTTCCCTCACGAAGTACAGCGGCTGCTCATGTCCTTAACCCCTTGAGCCGGGCAGGGTCGCCGCAATACTAGTAGTTGGTGATCTGTACCACAGTCAGCTCCAGGTTTTGTCTTTGTTGATATTATAGAGCTTTTCCATCGTTGACTTCCACAGATGTAGTTAATTTGATTTTTGTACAATCCACTGGGTGACGTCCATGTCTACAGTCACCGCTTGTGTTTCCGGAAGAAGGTATTTGAGATGAATAGATCGTTGGTCTTGTAAAATTCTATCAGTCTTTCTCCAGCTTCATTTCCTTTGCCAAGTCCATATTTTCCAACCACTTTGTCGTCTTCTTTGCTGCCAGCGTTTGCGTTCCAGTCACCCATGATCATCAGGATATCCTGCTTACATGTTCTGTCAATTTCAGCTTGTACTTGTTCATAGAACTCATCGATTTCATCCTCTTCTGCAGTTGTTGCTGGGGCATATACTGAATTACAGCTGTGTTGATGTGCATGTCTCAAACGAATAAAAATTAAGCGTTCACTGTTTGTATTGTATTTCATTACAGTTCTTGTAAGTTTCTTCTTGATTATAAATGCAACACCATTTCTTCTTTGTCTTTCATTTACAGCATAGTAGACCATGTAATCATCAGATGCAAAGTGCCCAATGCCAGTCCATTTCAGTTTGCTGACACCCAACAGATTGAGTTGTACATGTTCCATTCATTCTTGACCACCATCAACTTCCCTTGTTTCATGCTTCGTACATTCCATGTCACAATATGTAAGACATCTTTGCAGCTGACAATTCATTTCATGTGCAGCTACTTCAGCAGTCAGGTGTCCCAAGGGCTTTGATCCAACTATATCATAAATGCTGGCTATATTCTGAAAAGTCTTCAGCTCTTCCCCAGTAGCGTGACTATTCATTAGGTTTTTGTGGCAAGATACAGAAATGGATTGCCAGGCCTTTCTTCCGCACAAGTAATTCTAGTGTTGTTGCCGTTGTCAGAGAAATGTGATCCTCCACTGCCAACACCGTCCCATTCTGCTGATGTCCAGATGGATGGTTTGTCTTGGTCTAGCATTTCAGCTGAGACCTATCCATTTTGGAAGATCCTGCCAGTTGTTATGCTATCGATAGCTTAGCTCTCAACATCACTGATGCACACAAGCCCTCACAGCACGACAAGCTGCAAAATACACTAACAATGATAAATATATAGAATATATATATATATATATATATATATATATATATATATATATAGAGAGAGAGAGAGAGAGAGAGAGAGAGAGAGAGAGAGAGAGATGCAGAACTCACAGTAAGCAGTAAAATGGCTGAGCCAAGCCAGGACCTAAAAACAAAGGCTTGTAATGAAGTTGCTCTTAGCCAAGGCAAAGAGGCAACAGAAGGCTGAGCACACATGTGCAGAGAGGAAAAGGACCAAACAGTTAGGATGTGTAATGTGAGAAGAGATGAAAGTGTCTCTGTGTATAGAGACTTATGGGCCAAGCTCAAAAGTTTATAGTTAATATGAGAAGAAATAGGGGAGCTGATGATGTTGGTTTATAAGGTGTTACGCAGTCAAAACGACACGTATGTGACAAAATTCAGATTGCAGTGTTCTGAACAGATTCAAAATATTTCACTTCTGATACAGACAGGGCAGCATAAAAGGTATTAAAATACTCAAGCTGTGACATCACAAGGGACAAAAGCAAAGTTGTCAAGGCAGAGGAAAACAATAGAGAGAACAGATCTGGTTAAGAGCTAAAAATGAAGTATGCACCACAGAGCTGATTTGATCATGAAAATTTAAGTCATAAGAACATAAGTCTGTATCAACTAAAACTCCCAGATACCGAAAAGTGGAGGAAAGTTTGATGGGGGTGCTATCTAAGAGCGGAGCAAGAGAGGGGGAACTAAAAAATCCAGTTAACCAAATCGCTAAAGCCTTATCTAGATTTAATTGGAGCAGGTTATTGCAGAGCCAAGTGTTAAATTTTGATATACAGCAATTTATAAGTGAAAGATCCGGGGCCGAGACTCAATGCAAATTTAGCTTAGTAAGATGAAATTTTGTTTGCCTGGAATCTTGCTAGACCAATCCAGACAAGTAGGTTATTTCCTCGACAGCAAATGGAGACAGAGAAAAAACAATCAAAGTGACGCAGCTAGGGGCACCCTCCAGTATTTTCCTAACAAAGGCTATGGAAAAACCCTGGTGAATCCGCTCAGGGAGCCTCCATAGCTAATCTGGCGACACAAAACCTCAAAATGAAGTAACAGCTATGTACAGGGAAACAGCGAGGACAGACAAACCTATGCTGTTGTGTTTCTATGTTCCTATAGGATCTCTAAAGGAAAAAAGGGGACTGTTGTAGTGGTTCATATGGAAGGGCAGACTAGCTAGGCCATGTGGTCTTTTTCTGCTGTCACGTTTCTATGTTGAATTCAGCAACAAGAAACTGCCTTCTAATTGCACAGAGCCAAAAGAGTAGGTGGGCCCTGGACTGGTCTAGCAGGATTCCAGGAAACGAAATTAACGGTAAGTCAAATTTCACCTTCTAGAGAATCATGCTAGATCAGTCCAGACAAGTGAGAAATACCAAAGCTACTCCACCACAGAGTGGGATGAAATTGCCACAGCAAGCACCTCGGAGCCAAAGCGGGCCATTGCCCTAGCCCGAAGGTCCAATCAGTAATGCTTTATGAAGGTGGACAAAGAGGACCATGTCACCACTCAACAAATATCAAGTGAGGAAATACAGGATGACTCCGGGTCCAGGAAGAGTGATCCTTCAGGCCTTCCAGAATGGGCTTACCACCCAATAGATAGGCTGATGCAATGGTCTCCTTAATCCAGCATGCTAGCATGGCCTTAGAGGCTGTATGCCCCTTATGAGGCCCTGCAAACAGGACAAACAGATGATCAGAGAGCTTATGAAAGGGGTTGATTACCTCCAGGTAATAGAGGAGAGCCTTACGAACATTTACCTGACAAAGATCCTTGTCTTTCCCCAAACACTGCTTAGGCGAAAAGGATGGCAGAGAAATAACCTGGTTGACATGAAAGGGCGAGACAACCTTGGGCAAGAAAGAAAGAACGAGTCGCAAGGTAACTCCCTTGACTGAAAAGATGAGAAAGGATTCTGGCAGGAAAGTACCTGCAACTTGGAAATACGGCGCGCTGAGGTCACCACCACCAAAAAGACAGTCTTCAGCAACAGATCCTTTAGTGTGGCTCTCTTGAAGGGCTCCAAAGGAGATCGCATGAGCGCCCAAAGAACAAGCCTAAGAACCCAAGGCAGGACAATCGGATGAAGAGGAGAATGCAATTAATGTACTCCCTGCAGAAAGTGTGCCACATCTCGGTGAGAAGTGAATGAGCACACTGCCAATGGCCCCCAAAAACCTGTGCTGCCACTTTCACCTTCAGAGAGCTCAAGGCTGGTCTACTCAAAATCATCCTGTAGGAAAGTGAGCACAGACGGCACCTGCACACACCATGGTGAAACACTACAGCAATGTCACCAGTTCTCAAAGAGGCATCAGATGTGGACAAAGGCCAAGGAGGTGGAACTGCACCTGACCTTCAACAGCGTATCGATTACTGCCACTGAATAGCCCTTACAAGCTAAGAAGCACATCTCAAGGGCCAAGCCATGAGAAGAGAGCTGGGTCATCCATAAGGATGGGCCCTGCTGAAACAAGCCTCTGCAAGATCCCAGGCTCAGCAGGAGGCAAATTAGGTCTGCATGCCATGGGTGACACAGTGAATCTGAGGCTACCAGAATCACCAGACTGGGGGGGGGGGGGGGGGGGAGTTAGCCTCTATCTGACAGAGGACACTGACAATCATGGCCCGTGGAGGAAAGATACACAGCAGAAGAGATACAGGCCACAGCTAAACCAGCACATTAATCCCTTTGGAGCTGCTCTCCTTCTGGTAACTGAAGCCACTCCAGTACCTTGGCAATAGAATTTATGGCCATTAGGTTTGCGCCCGGAATTCCTCAACGGTTCACTATGCACTTGAATGCCTACAGGACCCTGTTCCCAGTTTCCAGGATTGAGGACATAATGACTGAGGTAAATCGGCTTCCACATTTTCTTCTCCCACGATGTGTTGAGCTGATAGAGCCCTCGAATAACATTTGGTTCAAAAAAACAAGAGTTGCATTTTCAGTACCACCCTGTGGCACTTTGTCCCTCCCTGACAATTGATTTATGCCATGGCATTGTCTGAAAGAACATGCACTGTCCAAACATGGACTAAATGTAGGAAGCTCACCAATGCCAAGCAGATAGCCCTGGCCTCCATGCAATTGATGGCCCACTTGTCTTCCACAAAAGACCATCTCCCCTGGGCATCCAGCTTCTATAGTGAGCTCCCCTCCCCCAGGCTGGCACTGGTTGTCACCAAAACCCAGACTAGGGTCTCGCGTGGCATCCCCAGGAGCATCTTGTCAGGGGAAGTCCATCAATGTAGACTGCTCCATATGCTTGAAGGAAGAGGCAAACAAATGTTGTAATCCTGCAAAGGCGGCTGCTTACTGTAGCAGCCTCATGTACGCCCGAGTCCAGGGGACCACCACCACCGTAGCTGCCATTGCCTCCAGCAACTGCAGATAATCCCAAGCTCTGGGTTCCTCTGAAATGCTTGAAGCTGATGGAGGAATTTGCCCCCCCTCCCCCACTCCGCTCTATAGTATGGAAAACGTTCTGTGAGTTTTGAAACAATCCCTGAGAAACTCCAACATCTGAGAAGGGTCTAGACAACTCTTGCTGTGATTGACCACCCAACCGAGCTCCTCGAGAAGAACCACCACCCAGACTACAGATCGGGTCACTTTAGAACAGGACTTGGTCTGCATGAGCCAGTTGTCTAAGTAAGGGCGCACACAAATGCCTTCAAAATGGAGCGCTGTTTTAACTACCACCATGACTTTTGAGAAATTCCTAAATGCAGTCACCAAACTGAAGGGTAGCGCGCAGAATTGGTAATGCTTGCCGAGAACTGCAAATCTCAGGAAACGCTGCTGTCCTCTCTGATGGGAATGTGGAAACAGTTCTCGGACAAATCCACAGAAGCAAGAAATCTCCCCCGCCACACAGATGGAATGACTGACCTCAGTCTCCATTTGAAACTGGGCAACCCAGATCGACGGTGGGCCAAAAAGAACTGTCATCCTTTGGCACAACAAAGTACATGGAGTTTCTTCCTATTCTTGGAAGGCAGAACAGGGATAATCACCTGGAGATGCAGAAGACGTTGAAGGGTAGAGCGCATGGCTGCTCTCTTGGCAGCAGAGCCACATAAAGAGATCACAAAAGTGTCCTGAATGGGCTATGTGCATTCCAGAACATATCCCTGCTGTATGATGTCCAGGACCCAGTGATCCAACATTTAGGCCCATTCATGGTAAAAACAATGGAGATGGCTGCTCCCTGAAGTACCCCAGAATGGGCCCCCTACCCATCAATGGGGGGGTGGGAAGAGGAAGAGGTGGCATCTCTCGACAACTAAGCTCTTTGAAAGGGCTGAGATTTGGGCGCAGACTTAGAAAAAGGCAGCCACCTGCTTCCCTAGCCGAAAGCGCCTGGAGTCCTGAAAGCATAGGCAAGATGAATTTGCCCCCGAGGAAAAGGAAGACTTGGAGGAAATCTTGGGTTTATTCCTCTGGTAGTCACTGAGGCTCAACTTCCCCTCGATCCTCAACCAACTTCTTCAGCCCTCCCCAAACAAAAGCCTATCCTTAAATAGTAATCTGGCTAACCATGCCTTAGAGGCTGCATCAGCCAACCAGTTCCAAAGCCATAACCAGTGACAAGCCATGATGGCTGCCGCACCCCCCTCCCCGATTTTCTAGGCGTCCGCCACAAAGGCCACCACTGATGCCAGAAAAGCTGAAGTCACATCCTCTGGTAATAGCTGAACCGAGCGCAGAAGGGCATGTGCAGCTAAGCTGCACAGGCCGAAATCTGCAACAATGAGAAAGAGGCTGAGAATACAGTCTTCAGGGGCCTTCCATCTCCGATCCTACTAAGCTGCCCCTACCGCCTCTACAGGGATCGTTGTGCACTTTCTCACTGCTGTGAAAAGGGCATTCACTCTGAGAAACCCCAGCCATTTATCCAAGTCGCCTTGAGACCAAGTTTAGATCCTACCTAGCCGCCTCGCATTCCTCAAGACCACATCTGGGGAGTCCATTCTGCTGATCATCTGCTGAGGATCCTGTGGAAAGGGAAAGGCCCTCAAGGGCTTCCTAATACCCACCAGAATGGGGCTGGGCTGTGTTTGATTTGGTCCCCCCCACCCCCTGTGAGTGTGGGAAACCAAGATCTGATGCAATCTGAGAAATCAAAGCCAGAAGCACAGGAATCACCATCATCTTCAAGAGGAGACACCTCCTTTTCCTCACAACTAGAAACACACAAACATGACAGCAGAAAAAGATCATATGGCCTATGGAGTCTGCCCTTCCAAACAAATTACTATAGTCCCTTTTTTCCCTTTAGAGTTCTTCTGTTTGTCAGAAGACATGCTCGCCGTGGAATCCTCCAAAAATTCCTGATCCGCATCCTAGGATTCAGATTCCACTAGACCTCAGGCCAACTCCTTGGGGAACCGCCCATTTCTGCAAGCACTGTGCCCTGAGCGGGAGAGTTTCCTTCCCATCCACACTTTAGAGGATGCTGACAACTGAGCAAGAGCCTGAAGGTGTGGTAGAACCAACCCTTGCCCTCCCCTGACATAATGCCCACATATGCTGGAAGAGAGCAGTACTCTGCTGCAGTCAAGTCTGCCATCCTCGCCGTGGGCAGGTTCCCCCGGAGGATGAGGCTAAGGAAACAGAGGCAGAGGGTCTGGAGTCTCCCTCCCTCTGCAGTGACACTGAGGCTGAAGATATCATTGCTGACAACAGAGGAGGAGCAAATGGGCCCGGGGAGAGAGGATCTTCAACTGCCGATGCGGACTGCGGGATGGAGGTTTACTCGGAGACTGCTGAGAGGTCTTTCCAAGATAGGAGACATAAGCGGTGCAGAAGCGATCCATGAGAAAGTGTGCCACTTACCACAGCTGAGACAGCATGGAAGTGAAGCAGGCATGGGATCTGCTTCCGGCTGAAGACAGCCACACAGCACGCAAAGCAGGATGCCCAATGCCAGTGCTCAGCTGGGCGGGAAAGATGTTACAGAGGCCCAAGTGTCACTCCAACTACCACGCACCACCAGCAAACCACAGATGAGAGGCTCACAAGCCTGTATCACGGCTCTGAAGTGCCTTGCAAACAAATCCCCAAGCAACTTACAAGTCCTATCGTGGCAGCACACTTTGTTCTCCTTGAGCACAGCAAGCAGTCGGTGAGGGGGTAATTCACCACTCCCGGCCAAGTGCTTCAAACAAAACTTAACACCCTACTGCTCTCTATCTTGTTTTTTTATCTTATTAACTTTATGAGAAAAAAAACAACAACAATTAGCTATCACATGCCTTCAAGCATCCCTAGAGAGGATCCTCTTGACCCAGGCTGTCCCCAATAAGTTAAAAGGAACTCTTGATCAGGAGTTCAGACTCCCATTAGCTGTGCGGACAGAGGTATCACAACATATGCCCTGGATCTCCATGCTGACAGATCTCTACCACCAGATGCCCTTAAGACAGCTACAGGAGCCCCTGGTCTTAGCTGCACGAGCACAGACACCACCATCTGCTGGAGACAGAAAATACTGGAGGGTACACCTGCTTTTATACCAGAGGTGATATCACTGGAATCTTCTTATGTTTTTTCTCTGTCTCCCTCATCTGCTGGCAGGGGGAGATAACCCACTTGTCTGGACTGGTCTAGCAGGATGCTCTGGAATATGCACTTATGCTGGTATTCTGAATGAGAGTGGTCAAAGTACTAAAACAAATACTGAAGAGAAAGAGTTTTAACACCGAGCCATGAAGGACAACATAGGTTGAGAGGGTGAGAGAAGCAGACTACAGAAGACACCAAAACTACAAAAGGCAACCCAACAGCTCACTAAGCCACACTGTCAGAGGACTTGGGCTCAATTCTCAGATCAAGATCTCTTCTTCTTCTTAGGTAAGATGGGGCTGGGAACACTGCAGAGGATGCACAGAGCCACTGAGTGGGGGGAAGTGTCAGTAATCACCATCCTCTTTGTGGATGATACCAAAATCTGCAATAGATTAGACACCCAGGAAGGTATAGATAACATGAGAAGGGATCTAGCTAAACTTGAAGAATCGTCTAGAATTTGGAAGCTGAGATTTAATGTTAAAAAATGCAAGGTCGTGTATTTGGGCTGCAGCAATCCAAGGGAGTAATATAGTATAGGGGCTGAAGTACCTTCGTCCACTAAAGAAGAGCGGGACCTAGGTGTGATTGTGTCTGATGATCTTAAAGTAGCTAAATAGGTAGAAAAGGCAGTGGCAAAAGCTAGGATGCTTGGGTACATAGGGAGAGGAATGGTCAGCAGAAGAAAGGAGATGACAGTGCCTCTGTATAAGTCTTTGGTGTGACCTCATTTGGAGTATTCTGTGCAGTTCTGGAGACAGCACCTTCAAAAGGATATATACAGGCTGGAGTACGTACAGAGAGGGGCTACTAAAATGATTAGTGGTCTTCATTATAAAGCATATGAGGACAGACTTAAGGATCTTAATATGTACACCTAGAGGAAAGGCGGGATAGAGGTGATATGATTGAGAAGTTTAAATACCTCCGTGGCATAAATGCACAGGAAGAGAGCCTCTTTTGATTGAAAGCAGGCTCTACTACAAGGGGACATGGGATGAGGGTGAAAGGGGATAGATTCAGGAGTGATATGCAGAAATATTTCTTTACGGAAAGAGTGGTGGATCCATGGAATGGTCTTCCAGTGGAGGTGGTAGTAATGAGGACAATATCTGAATTCAAAGAAGCATGGAACAAACACAGAGGATCTCTAAAGGGAAAAGGGGACTGTTGTAGTGGTTGATATGGAAGGACAGACTAGATAGCACAGTTACTTACCTGTAACAGGTGATCTCCGGAACAGCAGGAATTAGTTTTCACATATGGGAGACGTCGCCGACGGAGCCCACACGGGAATGCTCCCCAGCATCCAATCAGAAAGCCTTTGGGAGCATCCCCCGCGCCTGTGCGGTGGCTTCCCGCCCTTCCTACTGCCTCTCCCCAGTTGAGTTTCATAGCTGAGCCAGAAGGAGAGGAGAGGAAGGAAGAGAGAGAAAGAGATACAACTCCTAGGGGAGGTGGGCGGGTTGTGAAGACTAATTCCTGCTGTTGCGGAGATCACCTGTTACAGGTAAGTAACTGTGCTATCTCCAGGAACAAGCAGGAATGAGTCTTCACATATGGGGACTCCCTAGCTGAGGATGCCCGGGGGAGATCCCGCAAGCCCGGCCCAGGACGGGATGGCATTTCCCCAACCTGAAACCCCGGCATCCCCTGAGAAGGGATGGAGGGTAGGAGTTGAGAGGGAGAACAGCAAACCCAAAGACTACAGGGAGAGTAGTCAGTAGAATGCATGGAAGCATCAGCAAGTAATTAAGGAATTAATAACTTAGTACCATGTAGAGCTTACCTACTGAGTTGTAGGAAGTAGAACGGTGATGAAGGTACAGTAGATGCAGTAGCGAGGTCTTCAAGGGATCTTTACCGCAGCGAGGAGGAAGTTCCAAATCCGGAAAGCCAAGAGATCCAGGAGGCAGCTGGGTCAGGAGAAGGACGGCAGGTCTTCAAGGAGCTTTATGCAAAGCTGAGCACTCCCTTAGGAGCAGAGTCCATAACTCAGAGGACTAACAGCAGAAGACTGGCCAATCTGGATAGCCTATTCCGGAGAAGAGTAGGGGAGTACCCCGAAGCAGAAGGAGTACACAGTCTGCCCTAGCGAAGAGATAGGGTGACAAGGGTCTGAACCTCCGGGAGGAGGGTATAACTGAAAAAGAAGCCGTTGACTTCACAGCAGTAGAGTACAACCAGTCCAAGTGCCGAACTAAGGAATAGGCAGGCGGACTGGTGGGACCCCGGGGGGGGGGGGGGGGTGTGCGTGAGTACCAGCCATTGGGAAAAAATAGGCGGCAGAACACAGGCACTGTGGGCATCCCCCAAAAAGTGCCGATTGAACAGGTGATATGTGGCCTATCTAGGCCGTTGGGCATATAGAACGCCCCACCCCGGCCCTAACGCAGGTACGCTGAGGAACCTGCCATTGATCCACAGAACGTCCACCTGGGGAGGTGGCGTCAAGATCTGTCCGGAGAGGGATCTACTCCGGTGGAACAAGGGCAGATCGGCGAACTAATAGCACGGTAGCGTGCATGACAGAGAATAGTGTCCGTCCGGAAGAGCACATCAGGGGGCATGAGGCCCTATAGGTGTCCCCAGGACCTGCACGCAGAGCTCGCTCCCCGCACTAATCGGGGAACATGAGGGCATAGTCCTTGGTAATCATTGGGGGACTATAGGCTGGAAGGAAAATTCCGGTACGGAAGCAATCAGCAGGGGAATACTGGCCGAGAAGGGTTAGGGGCCGTACCTAAGGGTAAGCCAGCTGACCGCGGGCCAGAGCTATCAAGGAGTAGAGGTGGTCTCCTCCACTGTTCCCTCTAAGCTGTGCGCGTGTGCGCGCGCACACACCTTGCCGAGTGAGCGCACATACTTTACAACAGAGCGCACAAAAATTACGGTTCTGATTCTGATAGAAAACAACACAGATGTTCTTAAAATTGAAAAGTTGTTGTGTATTTATGGTTTTCACAAGTTCTACAATATTTTCTAGTGCAATCAATGTGGTGTACATACTGTATTCTGACGTGTAGTCAAATTTTAAAGTATATAATTCCGAGTGTCATTATGTGGCACACAAAAATTTAACCTTCCTTCAAAAGTTGCACAGCTGATATTTTATGCGCACACAGCCTACAGAAAATTAGAGGGAACATTGGTCTCCTCCTACCAGCGGAAGGAGAATACCTAAACCCCTGGATAAGCCCCCGAGCCATTTCCCCTACTGAGCGAGCCCCATCCCAATTGTAAACTTCTGGTAAGAAGGCAAACCGCAGGCAGCCGCCCACTGGAGCCTAAACCTGCTTGGTATGAGAGTCCTGACGCGGACCCGGGAACTTCAACCCAGGGTGAGAGGTCTCTTGCTTGGGCGCACCTGGCGGGTGGGCTGAGGGGTGACATTTTCTCTTCCTAGGGAAGGAAGGTCTGGACAGGCGTGTACCACCGCCAGGGGTGAAGCCGGGCCCTAGGGTGACTTCTAACGCTGGGAAGGTTAGCGAAGCACTGCACGACCTGACGTAAGGCTTCGCCATTGAAGAGATGATCTCCGTCACAGGGAGAATTACCCAGGTTATGCTGTGCTCGTCTACACAACTCGGACGCCTGCAACCATGCTGTACGGCATGCTCTAATGGAAACAGCAGAACATCTGCTGACCGACAGGAAGGAGTCTAGAGAAGCACGAGAAAGGAACACAGAGATATTCCTGCAGTGATAAAGGAGCAGGGAAAACTCAAAGGCCTTGGTTGCAGATAAAAAGGGAGACAACAGAGATAATCTCTCAGTGACCTCCCGGAGCAACAGACTCATATAAAAAATATATGAAATAATTCTGGACGCCAGCATAGACGTTTGAAAGGTATGACGTCCTAGGGTATCTAGCGTCTTCGAGGCGCGGCCTGGAGGGCGGGAGGAATGCTTTTCCTTGCTTCCGGCCTTCCTCAGCGCCGATTCTACCACAATGGAACGATGTGGAAGCTGGTGCTGCTGAAAACCCGGGGAGGGGGGCACCTGATACAGAGCATGCATCGCAGTCGACGGTGCCGGAACCCTCAAAGGCGACCGCCAAGCCCCCAGCAGGAGATCCTGTAGGGAGGGGTGCAGAGGAAGCATCACGGCGGCCCGTTCCGCAGGGCCCGGAGTTAGGTCCGGGATAGGGATGGCCAGCAAGTCCGCCATGTCAAGTATGAAATTCTGAAAAGACGGCTCCCCCGGAGGGGCTATGCCGTGGGAGGCGGTGGCGGGAGGGGCCGCCAGGGCACCGAGAAGCCTCTCGGGCTGATGCCCGCTGGGCAGAGGAGGGGACCAAGAGCCCCGGATCGGGGCGGTCAACATGGCGTCGTCGGCTCCTGGAATGGATTCCAAGCTAGGCATCGAGGAGGTCGATGGCACCGACGGGGCCGCCGGAATCGGCCCCGCCCCTGGCCACTGAAGCAGTTCCGCGGCAGCCGAAGGGCAGTGGCCAACGATTTCCGCTCCGCATCGCGAGAGGGGACAGGGGCCAATTTCAAGATGTGTCGTGGCCGAGCCTTCGAGGCTGGATACCGATTCCAGGCTGGGCATCGAACCGAGCGATGAGATTGACTCCCTTCTAGGAGGGCCCCGGAGGGGGCGGCCGCGCCGGCGGTGCTGATCCCGGGGCCGGAACCATGCCGATCGGCATCGCGAGCATCAAGGGCCCCCGAGGACCAAGCTCGGTGGAGAGGGAGTCATCCGACGCCGGCGCCGATGTCGGGCGGCGGGCACTGCCAGATGCCGGACCCCTTCTCGAGCCCGTCCGGCCCGGAGGGAAATCCTTCCGGGGCACGCGACCCTTCCTCGACGGTACCCAGGTTGCCCAACGGCGAGTCCCTGCGGGGAGGGAAGTGCAAAACTCCCTCGCCGTCGCCGGGGTACCGGTGCGGGACGGCGCGGATCCGGGCTGGATCAAAGCGATCGAAGGCCCCGAGGCCCCCTTTCTAGGAAAGAGCGGGGCCCTCGACGGCCGCGATGATGCCGGGGGGGTCGCACGTCTGGGGCTGATCAACACACCCCAAGGGCCCCGGGGAAGGCTGACGGCGTTCCCTGGCTCTCGACGCCCCTGCCGTCACCGGCGGAGCGGAGCCGCTCAAACCCGGTACCACCCTCGCGCAGGGCTGGGATACCGGCGACCCAGCGCGGGTCGAAGCGACTAGCCCCAAAGGGAGCGAGGCCAGATGACCATCCCCGGCGAAGAGTGGAACCATCGACGCCGACGCGCCCGAAGCGGGTACCACCTCCGCGCATGGCATGAACGTAGAGCTGCCAGATCGCATCGAGTCGGTCGGCCCTAGAGGTGCCGAGGGCAGCGACCGGCGATCCCCTGTGGGGAGCGGCACCCTCGTAGGAACGCCATACCGGCAGGAGTCAGTCGGCCCCGGAGGCGCCGAGGACTGCGGCTGACAACCCCCGGTGAGGAGCGGAACGCTCGACACCGATGCCGACGTCGAGGGGTCGGCACTGTCCATAGCGGATACCACCCCCGCGGATGGCAGGGGTGAAGGAACGCCAGACTGGACCGAATCGAGCAGCCCCTGACGATCCTCGGCGAGGAGCAGAACGCTCGACACCGCCGCCGCCGCCGGGGGGTCTGCGCCACCCAGATCGGGTACCGCACCCGAGCATGGCTTGGATAGAGGGAGGTCAGACTCGGTCGAGTCGATCGGCCCCGAAGGCACCGAGGACACCAGCTGACGGTCCCTGGTGAAGAGTGGAACACTCGACACCGGCGCCGATGCCGGGGAATCGGCACCGCTCGAAGCGGGTACCTCCCTCGAGCATGGCTCGGGAATGTTCTGTGAGGAGCGAACCCCAGGAACATCCCGAAACCCCGTAAATGCTTTGGAGCCCGAGGACTCCCGCCGGGGTATAATAGCCAAGGGGGGCTTGAGGGGTTGGCCGGAGCAGTCGCCATGCCGCGCTTGAGACTCGCCCCTCAAGACTTGGCTAGTCTTAACAGACTGTTGTGTGGTTACCTGATCCTGGAGAGGAGAAGAAGAAGAAAAACCCAATGGCCGCGCCTTGGGCGTGAAAACGTCATCGAGGGATACCCGAAAAAGGGAAGGCCTTCTCCCGACCCCGTAGCCCGGAGAACCCGGGAGGGAAGGATCAGGCCCCAAACAAGAGAGGCACCAGGCGTTGGAGTCCATGTGGAAAACTAAGTCCCCGCAGCGAGGGCACTTCTGGGGCTCCATGCTGTAAGCCTGGTAGGCCTTGGCGCCCAGAGGGGAAAAAAGGTCCCGCTAGGCGACGAAGAAAAAATAAGAAAAAATAAGGAAATAAGGGGCACAGAGGTGCCGCTGTCGGCGGGAAACCGCGACTACAGAAACAAGAAAAAGAAGGTGAAAAGTTCTGCGGTGGCAGGAGGGACGTCCTGCCTGCTCCGCGGAAAACGAATAACTGGGGAGAGGCAGTAGGAAGGGCAGGAAGCCACCGCGCAGGCGCGGGGGATGCTCCCAAAGGTTTTCTGATTGGATGCTGGGGAGCATTCCCGAGCGGGCTCCGTCGGCGACGTCTCCCATATGTGAAGACTCATTCCTGCTTGTTCCTGGAGATAAGCCATGTGGTCTTTTTTCTGTCGTCATGTTTCTATGTCACTGGTTAACAGAGGCACCTACTGGCCAAACTCAGGTGCATGCACACGAACCTTTGGAGGGAACCACAATTTATGGCCCTTGGCCAGGATTGTCATAGCAATAGCTGGGCTACACTTGTGATATAAAATACCACCCAATTTCAAATAAAGACTCTTCATGCTACACTGTAATAAAGGCTGGTTCTGGTGAAGCTTGATACCCATAGGAGTTACAGAAAATTGCCAGTCTCCAAAGAGTATGTAACCTACATAGCCAATTATACTCTAGACATACAACATCTGGTTGAAACAGATTCACCCAAGTATACATTAAGCCATCATTGATAGCAATGTTGCGTAAATGAGTTCATTTTATCACTAAACCTTCCTGCTGCAACAGAGATACAGAAATCATTTTGACATGTGTAAATGCACATTCACGACTACTATCAGCAGCTGCTGTAGTGATGTAATGCACTGATCAGGTTGGCCCGATTTATGTTGCCATTGCCAAGCCTGTTAAACTATGCTGGTTGTAGGTCATGTTCACGTTTCATGGCAGCATAAACATGGAACACAAGCAAGACATATCTTCCTCACAGGGCCAGCCCATCCACTAGATGAGCTAGGTGATTACCTAGGGCGACCGACTTGGGAGGGCTGCTTTCTGCCGCTGCTTTGTTGCTTCGGCACACATGACCTGCCCCTTCTGTTCCCTCTCCAGTACAGCTTACACATGGCCTGCTGCTTACACATGGCCTGCTGCTGGCAACATAGCCACCGGTTTTAGAATATTGCCACCGTCGCCACTGACCCCTGCTCCCCCCCCCAAGACTGAAATGGCAGCGAGGCTCCGCCTGGCCGGGGTTTCTGCTTGGGGTGACAGAAAGCCTTGGGCCGGCCCTGCTTCCTCAGGAGTGATTTAACACTTTCTGATAAGTCTCATTTGGTTCTAAGACTACTACATACCCTTTCCATAAGTGTTACTAAACATAAGCTTATGATCCACTCAAGACATACAGATAAGACAAAAACTTCAGGAAATAAATCTATTATAGAAATCAAGGTTAAAACCAATAAAACTATAATCAGGGAGAACCAGTGTAAGATTTAAAATATACAATTTTGGAAAGAATTTGGATATAACCAGTGAAACTCTTGTGTCTCGCCATTATATCGCAGTACTACAACCCACTGCCCTTGGGTGTTTATTTATATTTTGTTGAGATTTTGCATAAAAACAGAATAGAAGGACCTGCAAAACAGATTTATAGCCACACTACTGCCCTTGTAATAACTAATGGGTTATCATAGTCTATAGAATAGAGGAAAGCTATCATACACTGGGAAACCAGGACCAGATTACTGTCAGTCACATTCATGATACACCCAGCACAAATTTTTCAGAAACATTTTTTTTTTATTAGATACCAATAGGATCAAAAGATAATTTACTGCACTACTTAGCCAGAGCAACATTAGATAGAAGCAAACTTTGTTCAACTACAGAAAGGACTTTTGTGCGTGCAAAAAAATAAGCTACATTAATTTTTAGATAATTAAGTACTACACCTATGGTTTTATAAAATGTATCACAAACATCATGTGAAGAATTCGGTTTTCTCTGGAATCAATATGGTTACTGAAACTCTGCATACAAATGATTCTAAATTCAATATGAGATACTGCCGCTCAAGGCAATGAGCATGATGGGCAAAATGGAGGGACATGGTATATGCATCACTTTGCTGCTGACCTGAACAGCTGATCAAGTTAGAGGAGGAATCTTTCTAGGTCAGACACAACAGAAAGAGACTTCAAGACTCCTCCCTGATCACCTAGGGTCTTTCTTGCTGCTCTAACATCCATAGAAACTTAAACCCCCTGTTCCCCATTCTAACTACAAGACCATTTCTCCTCCCAAAGCACTCTAAAATGTGAAACCCACAGCTCATCTTAATAGGTCTCACTGTATTTTGATAAAAGGTATTTATATCTTTTCCATCAGTTAATTAAAGACTGCTTACACTTTATTTCCCAGCTCTTCTGCCATGCGTAGAATTTCAAAGAGGAGAGTCATTTTCCCAGAATGTTCCAACACTTCAGCATCTGCTTCAGTGACAAAATCTTTGTACCAGTCCGGAGCTGGGCTGTTGGGGGTAGAAGATGGTGCAGCTTTGCCAGTGAGACAAAAATAGAAAAATACAAGATAAAGTCAAAAGAACTCTGATTACACAAATACAGAACTGCTTGGTTAAGTAACATGAAGATTTGCCCTCCCTTCCTAACTGGGCTAAAATGCTTGACGGCAGAGCACGGACTTGAATAAAGCAGATGGCAGCTTTTGGATCATTCTGACCATTTAAGAACAGAAAAAATGAATCTCTCTTATTCTTCAAAGTCAGTTTATAAGTTCTGCATATGTTACTCAAATGACCTATAAGGACACAATAGGAATAATACGTAGTGAGATAGTGTAGTCCCATGTTGGACACCTTTCAGTCTGCAGTTAAATACAGTCTTGGAGGCTGCCAAATATATATGGCCATAACCAAAGGCAGAAAATCCAAACCAGTAGTCTTCCTAATAGCATCACTTCATAAAATTTGGGCCTCCAACTCAAGACCAACAAGATATAAAGTTAAGAGAATATTAGAACAATAATCACAAACAAGAAAAAATTCTCCTACACAACAGGGTCCACAAAATGTATTTTTTTTTCATAAAAGCATAACTGATAATGAATATAGCCATCTAGGCATATGTGATCATCCTTCCCTCTACTACTACATGCCGAACGAAAAGCACACAAGGGGAAACATTGGGTAACACAAACAGAAGTAACCTCTAACTTCCTTCTGGAGATGTCTGTGCTGCTTTACTCTGCTCTACAGAAATATTAATAAATCTGTAGGTACCACTTATGCGTGGGGCCTCTCTTCAATTTAAAGTATTCAATCTAGCTCCTTGTTGCTAGATTTGCTTGGAAAGAATCCAGTTCCTTCAGAATTTGAAGGACATCTTTTTTTTAAAATCATCTATGGATAGGATTTACCAAAGTACTAATGAAAGCACACAAACCAATTACCTCAAATTACTAGCATGTGTTGTCTCCAAGCAAAAGCTACAGATACTACAGATACTATAGACACACAAGTCTATATACAGTAACACATATATTTGTAATATACATATACTATGCATGGGGGCATTTGTTTTACTTCAAAAGGTAGGCTATGAATATGATAAATAAAAATATGGATATGCATCAGAATATTTCTTTTTCCACATTTCACTGCCTATTCTTTAGTTTTAAAGTTGCAATCCTTAGATACAGTATCCAGGAATTTACAATTTATTTATTGAATGGTTTTATATAATGCCTTTCAGTATAGCATAGTTACTCACCTGTAACAGGTGATCTCCGGGAACAGCAGGAATTTAGTCCTCACATATGGGTAGGTTCGGTACCGACGGAGCCTGCGCGGGAACGCTCCCCAGCGTCCAATTAAAAGCTTTTGGGAGCATCCCACAGCGCCTGCGTGCTACCTTCCCGCCTTTCCCAACTGCCTCTCTCCAGTTGAGTTTTAAAGCTGAGACAAAGAGAGAGAGAGGGAAAGGGAAAGAAATAGATAGAGAGATACAACTCCTAGGGGAGGTGGGTGGGTTGTGAGGACTAAATTTATTTTATGTATTTATTTAGTAAACACTTATATACTGCTACTTCCAGCGATCAGAAGCGGTTTGATTACATCTTTGGGATTTGTCAATAATCAAGACAGAAAAGTTGGGGCATATATACATAGTTCAGAGGTAAATCACAGCACACAGAATAGGGTCTAAAGATTGGCCTTAACATATTAACATAATTTTACAAAAGAGATGACACACTGTGATGACACAAATTCCTGCTGTTCCCGGAGATCACCTGTTACAGGTGAGTAACTATGCTATCTCCAGGAATGTAGTCATCACATATGGGGACTCCCTAGCTTTAGATTCCAGGGAGAGACCCCAGAAGTTGTGTGTCCCTGAGAAGGGCTCCACTTCCCTCCATGGATCTCTGGCATCCTACCAGAGATGGCGGGTAGGAGTTGATTAGGTATGGAACAGGTGTTGGAGAACAGCCTGACCAAACAAGGCATCCCGGCAGGAGTCCTTGTCCAAGCAGTAATGGGCTGTGAAGGTATGAACTGAGGCCCAGGTGGCTGCTTGACAGATGTCGTCGATAGACACAGAGTGCAGATGAGCCATTGAAGTTGCCATGGCTCTCACATTGTGAGCTGTGACATGGCCTTCCAGAGGAAGATTCTTACTCTGATAGGCAAAGGATATACACTGAGCAATCCAATTAGATAGTGTTCTCTTGGAGACTGGAAGTCCCAAATGAGAAGGATCAAAAGCAACAAAGAGTTGAGAGGACTTCCTATGTTGCTGTGTTCTTTGTAAGTAAAAGGCTAAAGCTCTTTTACAGTCCACAGTATGAAGGTTCCTTTCTGCATTTGATGCATGAGGCCTTGGAAAGAACACAGGTAGGTAGACCGCTTGGTTTAGATGAAAAGGCGAGACCACCTTTGGAATAAAGCGTGGATGAGTCCTAAGGACTATCTTGTCATGATGGAACTTTGTATAAGGTGGATCAGCTACTAGTGCTTGCAACTCAGTGATGCGACGTGCTGATGTGATTGCAATGAGAAAGATAACCTTCCAAGAAAGGAATTTCAAGGCGGTAGTAGCTAAGGGTTCGAAAGGTGGCTTCATGAGCTGACCAAGAACCAAATTTAAGTCCCATGCCACAGGAGGTGGCTTAATGGGAGGCTTAGTTAGCAGAAGGCCTCTCATAAATCTTGCTATAAGAGGATGGGAGGAAATAGGTTGTCCATTTAGGGGCTTGAAGGAAGCTGCAATAGCACTCAAATGGACCCTTACTGAATTAGTCTTAAGTCCTGCATTCGATAAATGAAGGAGATACTCCAGTAATGATTCCAGAGGTATGGCACTGGGGTTAAGACCCTTCTGCGAACACCATACGGTAAACCTTTTCCACTTGAAAGCATAATAGCGTCTTGTGGAAGGCTTCCTGGAAGCATAAAGGATATCCTTTATTTGCTGAGGGAGGTTAAGATCACGGAGATCTAGGCCTTCAGCAACCAAGCCCTGAGATGCAGAGACTGGGGATTGGGATGCCATAACATTCCGTCCTCCTGAGATAGGAGGTCTGGCGCAGACCCTAAGTCCAGGGAGGGAGCTTGAGAGAGATGTAGAAGCAGAGGGTACCACACTTGCCGTGGCCAATGTGGAGCTATGAGAATCATACGGCCTCTGTCTCTCTGAAGCTTGAACAGGGTTTTGAGAATTAGGGGAATGGGTGGAAAGGCATACAGGAAGTCTTGACCCCAGTAAAGGAGGAAAGCATCCCTGGCCTGAGCCCCCTGAGCCGGGGTCCTGGAACAGAACCGGGGAAGTTTGGCATTCCACGGACATGCAAAGAGGTCTATGTCCGGGGTTCCCCAAATTTGAAAAATTTTGGCTACCTGGTCTGCATGCAGAGACCACTCGTGTGGAAGCAGAACTCGACTGAGTCTGTCTGCCAAGAGTTTTGTATGCCTGGAAGATACACTGCCTGGAGATGAATCTGATGCTCTCTGGTGAGGGCCCATAGTCGCAAAGCTTCGTTGCAAAGTGACAGAGAGCCTGTTCCCCCCTGCTTGTTCAAGTAGAACATGGCTACTTGATTGTCCGTATGAATGAGGACTGTCTTGTAGCTGAGCAGGGTGTGGAACACTCGAAGAGCAAGGAAGATTGCTCTGAGCTCCAAGAGATTGATATGTAGATGAGTCTCCTGTAGAGACCAGGTGCCTAGGGTGGAGAGGTCTTGTAGATGAGCTCCCCAACCCATTGGAGAAGCAACTGTTGAGAGTTACCTGGGGTAAGGGTTGTTGAAAAGGGGACCCCAGCAACAGGTTTTGAGTGGACTTCCACCACTGGAGGGACAAAACAAGGCGACTTGTGTTTGCTATTTTGTCTGACAGGCACCCTGATGCCTGGGTCCATTGAGTGGATAAAGTCCACTGGGCTTCCCTCATATGGAGGCGAGCATACGGAACCACATGCACGGTAGATGCCATGTGGCCTAGTAGTTGCAGCATTTCTCAGGCAGTGAGATGAGACTTCAGCACTGCTTGAGAAGCTAACTGCACCATGCAAAGGCAACGGGCCTGGGGGAGATAGGCCCTTGCCTTTCTGGTATCCAGCAAAGCTCCTATGAACTCTAAAGACTGAGTGGGAGTTAGACTGGATTTTGGGATGTTTATTACAAGATCCAAATACTGAAGGATACGCATTGTGCAGGATAGAGAAGTCCTGGCCTCTGACTCTGTTGGGGCTCGAATGAGCCAATTGTCTAAGTAGGGGAAGACGAATATCCCTAGAGTGCGGAGAAATGCTGCTACCACAGCCATGCATTTTGTGAACACCCTTGGTGCTGAGGCCAGACCAAAAGGAAGCACCCTGTATTGGTAGTGCTTTCCTTGAAAAAGGAACCAAAGGAACTTTCTGTGAGTTGGATGGATGAGAACATGGGTGTACGCATCCTTGAGATCTAGAGAACAAAGACAATCCTGACTCTGAAGGTATGGCAGCAGAGTTCCGAAAGAAATCATCTTGAACTTCTCTTTGACAAGGAATTTGTTCAATTCTCTGAGGTCCAAGACAGGTCTGTATCCCCCTGTTTTCTTTGGGATAAGGAAATAGGGGAAGTAAAACCCTGTACCCTGTTGATGGATGGGTACTTCTTCTATTGCCCCTTGGGCAAGAAGCATAGTGACCTCTTGACCTAACAGGTTGATGAGAGAGGTCGGAGAATTGAACTGCCTTATCATTGTGGGAGGGGGCATGCTTGAAAAATGAAGCTTGTACCCCTCTTTTATGATGGAGAGTGTCCAATGCTCTGCTGTTCTCTGTCCCCATCTGGGGTTAAAATGACCCAACCTTACTGGAACGGTGGAAGGCTCTGGTCCATTGAGAGCCAGGAAGGCTAGGTTCTCTAGCTGAAAGTCAAAGGCCTTGTGGAGGCTGAGACTGCTGAGACTGTTGAGGCTTAGCAGTCTTTGCTTTCCTTTGTTTGGGTGGTTGCTGACTTTTCTGGACAGGTTGACCTGCAGAACGTCCCTGCTGAGAATAAGCAGGATAAAATCTTTTCTTTTTAGAAAAGAATGGTTTCTTAAAAGATTTCTTTCTTGCAGGATCAGCTGTAGACTTGGATAATCTATCCAAGGTGGAGTTTTCAGCATCCATCTCATTGGCTTTCTCCTGCCAATCTTTACCAAACAGGTTCTCACCAGTACAAGGAATATTTCCCAGTTTGTCTTGTATGCAGAGCTCCAGATCAGATGCCTGGAGCCAAGCAATTCTACATGCACCTATGGCAATGGCAGAGGTTCTGCTTATGCACTCAAAACAGTCAAAAGCTGCACGGTTGACAAATTTTGAAACATCCTGGTCATGTTTGACCAATGTGAGAAAATCCTGTCTTCTATCCTCAGGAAGAAGAGGGCTCAAAGCCTCTAAATCTCCTGTGACTTCCTCCTTCAGGAACATTCCCATATATAGACTATAGGAACTGATCTTAGCAGAAAGCATGGAAGCTTGGAAGACACGACGTCCAAAAGCATCCAAAGTTCTGCACTCACGTCCTGGGGGATTAGAGGCATGTCTCTTTGCACTCTTGATCCTTCTCATAGCTGACTCCACTACAATAGAGTGGTGGGGAAGCTGAGTTTTCTGGAAACCAGGACAAGGAGGGACTTGAACATGGTTACACGATGCAAGGTTCCACATTAGGAACCACCACCCAGGAAAAAGATTTAGGCGTCATTGTGGATACTATGTTAAAACCCTCGGCCCAGTGTGCAGCGGCGGCCAAGAGAACAAATAGAATGCTAGGTATGATAAGGAAAGGAATGGAAAATAAAACAAAAGATATTATAATGCCTCTATATCGTTCCATGGTGAGACCGCACCTTGAATATTGTGTGCAATTCTGGTCGCCGTATCTTAAAAAGGATATAGCGATTTTAGAAAAGGTTCAGAGAAGAGCCACCAAAATGGTAAAGGGGATGGAAGGATACTCCTATGAAGAAAGGCTAAAAAGGTTAGGGCTCTTTAAACTGGAAAAGAGACGGCTGAGGGGAGATATGATAGAAGTCTATAAATTAATGAACGGAATGGAACGGGTAAACGTAGATCGATTGTTTACGTTATCAGAATATAGAAAGACTAGGGGACATGCAATGAAGCGACAGGGTAAACTATTTAAGACCAACAAAAGAAAATATTTATTCACTCAACGTGTAATCACACTCTGGAATTTGTTACCGGAGGATGTAGTAAAGGCTGTTAGTGTAGCTGGGTTTAAAAAAGGTTTGGACAAGTTCCTGGAGGAAAGGTCCATAAACCATTATTAAGAAGTGACCGAAGATATCAATGCTTGACCCAGTACAAGCATTGTGGAACTTGTGTCTCTTGGGGAAACTGCTAGGTACATATGACCTAGTTTGGCCACTGTTGGAAACAGAATACTGGGCTTGATGGACCTTGGTCTGACCCAGTATGGCATATCTTATGTTCTTATGTTCTTGATACAGAGTATCCAGTCTACGAGAGTGAGGAGAGGTAGTAAGAGGCGTCTCCCACATCCTTAGCATGAGATCATGCAAGATCTCATGGATAGGCAAGGTAGCTGCCTCCTTAGGAGTTTTAGGATATTGTAAAATTTCCAATTCCTTTGCTCTGGGCTCTGTTTCAGGGACCACAGAAATGGACAGACCCCGAGCCACCTCCCTGATGAAATCCTGAAAGGAAATATCCTCTGGAGGAGACATCCTGCGTCTAGGGGAGGAAGGCTCCTCCGGGAGAAGTATTCCCGCATTGACAGAACTGTCAGAATCCTCAGATTCCTCTGAGGACTCGAAGTACCTTTTGTCGGGATGCTCTTGAAGAGCTCGATACCCGTACCAACCGAAGTCGGTACAGAGGGGAACCGGTACCGGTGTAACGGTACCAGAAGGTATCGCATGACTGGGTGCCGGCAATGCGGATGCCGATGCTATCAGTACCGGTGCCGGTACCGGTTGAACTGTCTGACGCGGTTCCGAGGGTATCGATGCCGCAAGGAGAGTCGCCAGACTGCGTTCAATAGCCAGAACCCTCTGGTCTATCGACACTGCTGATGCCTGGATGTCGGTACCGGAGAAAACCACTGGTACCCCAGAGCATGGCACCAGTAGTTCTGCTGAGGTCGAGGCCTCAAGAAATGGAAACTACACTTACCTGGTAATTGAAGTTCCTGGAGGGTCCAGTTTAGTCCTCCACATCCGGGTAGTGCACCTCCTCCTGCAGCAAGGAGACTGGACCAATCAACTCTTTAGAACTGTAGCCTGCTTACTGCTGGAACTCCCATGAGCCCTCCAGTGAACTAGTAACAAAGCAGACTGAAGAAAGAACAGATTAAGGAAAGGACAGAGAACCAGAAAAGTACCCATAAAGGAGTTGCAGAACCCCCTCCCCAAACGAGAGGGCTGAAACGCTGCACCTTGCTTCCGTACCCGGTCCCGAACACCAACCGTCCGCACCGGAAGCTGAGGAAACAAAAAGAAAAAAGATAAGACCGAGAATAAATTTGAAGGAACGAAAATCCATGGGACGCAAACCCAAGGGTGATGGTTCCCTGTTTTTTTTTTTTTGTTTGTTTTTGTTTTTCTGCGTAGGAGTCATCAAGGTAACCGACAGCAGAGTAGAACGGACAAAGCGCGTCGCCAAGACTGAGCAAAAAGAGAATTCCGGGTGGAAAGGAGGACTAAACTGGACCCTCCAGGAACTTCAATTACCAGGTAAGTGTAATTTCCATTTCCTGAGCGGGTGTCCAGTTTAGTCCTCCACATCCGGGATGTACCAGAGCAGTTAACAACGGGGGGGATCTTGGCACGCGGCGCGCAAGACCGCCGACCCAAAACTGGTATCCCGAGCTGCTGCCACATCCAAACGGTAATGTTTACTAAAGGCATGGAGAGATGACCACGTCGCCGCTCGACAAATTTCCAGACTATGCTCCGCCCAAGACGTGGCCTGCGCCCTAGTGGAATGAGCTCGCAACCCCAAGGGAACAGCCTTCCCCTGCAGAAGATAAGCCGACGCGATTGCCTCTTTAATCCACCGAGAAATGGAGGCCTTAGCCGCTGCTTCTCCTTTCCGCGGACCCCCAAACAGCACGAACAAACGATCCGACTTTCGAAAAGGCGCGGACACCTTGATATACTGACGTAGGGCCCGACGCACATCAAGCTTATGAAGGACGGAGCCGGACTCCGTAGATGACCCTGGAGCTAAAACCGGCAAAACCACTGGCTGATTCACGTGAAAGGGAGACAACACTTTAGGCAAGAAGGAAGGAACCGTCCGCAAAATTACCCTATCGCTAAGAAAGGATAAAAAGGGAGCTCTACAAGAAAGCGCCTGCAGTTCAGAGATACAACGCGCCGAGCAGATGGCAACGAGAAAGATCGCCTTCAACGTCAAGTCCTTTACGGAGGCACGGCGGAGAGGCTCAAAGGGCTCCCGAGACAAAGCCTGTAGCACCAGGTTCAAATCCCAGGGTGGCAAGACATTCCTGTGAGAAGGACGTAACCGAAACACAGCTTTGAGAAAACGCCGAACGTCCACATGCGAAGAGGAATGTCGTGAATCTTGCCGCGATAGCAGGCCAGAGCGGCAATCTGGACCTTTAACGAGCTTGCGGCCAGACCTTTGTCAAAACCGTCCTGCAAAAAACTAAGAATGACCGCAATTGAAGAAGTTGCGGCCCGGACGGCATGCCGGGAACACCAATCCTCAAAGATTCGCCAAATCCGAACATAAGTGAGGGAGGTAGAAGGCTTCCACACACGCAGTAGGGTGGAAATAACCGCTGGGGAATACCCTTTCTTCCTCAACCGAGCCCTTTCAATGGCCATACCGTAAGCGAGAACCGACCCACCTGAGGCATGTGTAGAGGCCCCTGCACCAGGAGATCCACTAGGGGAGGAAGTCGCCAAGGCACGCCGTCGAGCAACCGCACCAGATCCGCGTACCACGGGCGACGGGGCCAATCCAGCGCCACCAACAAGACCGTTCCGCGGTGGGCTTCGATGCGTTGAACTACTCTGCCGATCAGAGCCCACGGCGGAAAGACATACAGAAGTTCGAACTCGGGCCACGGTTGAAGAAGCGCATCGATACCCTCGGACATTCGTTCCCTTCGCCTGCTGAAGAAACGACTCGTCTTGGCCGAATCGAACGTCGCCATGAGATCCATGATGGGCGGACCCCACCGACGAACTATCTGAGCAAAAATCTGTGGGTGCAACTCCCACTCTCCGGCGTCTACCCGCACACGACTCAGAAAATCTGCCATGACATTGTCCTTTCCAGCGATATGCGCTGCCGAAATGGCCAGGAGACGCTTTTCCACCCAAACGAACAGCGCGTTCGCCTCGACTTCCAGGGACACGCTGCCTGTGCCGCCCTGCCGGTTGACGTACGCCACCGCCGTCACGTTGTCCGACAGGACACGAACCACTCGACCGCAGACTGACTCCTCGAAAGCTTGCAACGCTAGCCATATTGCTCGTAACTCGAGGCGATTGATGGACCACAGAGCCTCCCGCGGAGACCATGTCCCCTGTGCAAACCGCCTCTGACAGTGGGCTCCCAAGCCAGAGAGACTCGCATCCGTGATGACCGGCAACCAGAGGGGCTGTTCCAAGGGAGCTCCCGTCCGAAGCGATAGCGGGGACAGCCACCATTGTAACGCCAGCCGAACCCGGCGGGGACACAACAACCGCGGTTGAGAGAATCCGACTGATGGGACCAACGACGTAACAGGGCACGCTGAAGAGGCCGCATATGAAATCGGGCCCACGGAACCACTTCCAGAGTCGATGCCATGGTTCCCAATAATCGGAGATACCACCAGGCCGATGGAGCGGGGTCCGCTAGGAACACCCGCAGGAGCTGCCGCAAATTCTGGGCACGGCGATCCGGGAGAGATACTATCCCCGTGGAAATATCGAAACAAACACCCAGATATTCGAGATGTTGAGTCGGCACCAGCTGACTCTTGGACGCATTGATCACCCATCCGAGAGTCTGCAGAAGACGAACGACTTTGTCTGTGGCCTGCAAACTCTCCTCCGTGGATTTCGCTCTTATCAGCCAATCGTCGAGGTAGGAGTGCACCAGAACTCCCTCCTTGCGCAAGGCCGCCGCGACCACAACCATGACCTTGGTGAAAATGCGAGGCGCGGTGGCCAGGCCGAAAGGTAGTGCTTGGAACTGGAAGTGACCCCAGGGAAACGCGAATCTGAGATACTTCTGATGTGCGGGCCGAATGGGAATATGCAGATAAGCCTCGGTGAGATCCAGAGAAGTCAAATACTCTCCCTGTCGCACGGCGACAATGACGGAACGGAGAGTCTCCATTCTGAAATGAGGTACCCGTAGACAGCGGTTCACGCCCTTGAGATCGAGAATAGGACGTACTGAGCCGTCCTTCTTTGGCACCACGAAATAAATGGAGTAACGACCGAGTCCGCACTCGTTCGCCGGAACTGGGACGACGGCACCCAGCGCTAACAATCGTTCCAAGGTTACCCGAATGTCTAGTTCCTTCTGCGACCCTCTGCAGGGAGAGAGGACAAAGGAATCTCTTGGAGGGATGGCAAAGTCCAACGCATAACCGTCTCCGACTATCTCGAGGACCCAACGGTCCGAAGTAATGTGGGCCCAAGAGGGAAGAAAGTTCCGAAGACGTCCACCGATAACTTGAATCCCCTCCGGAGCCCGCCTCATTTCATTGGGGTTTGCGACCAAAGGAAGAGGAGGCACCGGAGGAAGCGATGGAGAAGCCTCTGCCAGCCTCCCGGAAACCACGAAAGGACTGAGTCCGAGACGCAAACCGGCCTCGCTGGGAATTCCAAAGGCGGGTCGACCGAAATCTCCGAAAGGGACCCCGAAGCGCTGGAAAAGCTCTAACCGACTTGGGCTTGTCCTCCGGAAGCCTTCCACCTTTGGTCTCACCCAAGTCTTTCACCAACTTGTCCAAATCCTCCCCGAATAGCAACTTACCCTTAAAGGGAAGTCTGCTAAGGCGAGACTTGGAGGAAGGATCGGCGGCCCAGTTACGCAACCAAAGGGATCTGCGCGCAACCACCAACGAAGCCATACTATTCGCCATGGTACGTATCAAATCATAATGGATATCTGCCAGATAAGTGGAACCCGACTCTAGGCGAGTAACCTCGAGCAAAGCTTGCTGATCTAGGGAAGAATTCTGACGCAAGCGCTGAGCCCATCGCAAAGAGGCTCTAGCTATCCAGGCCGCACAAATCAAAGCCTGTAGCGACAAGGCATTGGTTTCGAATGCTTGCTTCAATAAACCATCCACTTTCTTGTCCTGAATGTCCTTCAAGGCAGCACTGCCTTCCACCGGAATAGTGGTCTTTTTGGTCACCGCAGATACTGCTGCATCAACTCGAGGGGACTTGAATTTCTCTTTATCCTCGTCCTTCAACGGATAAAGACGATGCATCGTCCGGATGCCCTTCAAGCCCGCGTCCGGATGGTCCCACTCGGTCTGTATCATCTGAGCTACCACTCGGTGAACAGGAAAGACCACCTGAGAGTCCCGAACCGCCTGAATAAGGGGATCCTCCAACACATCGACCTCCCCCGGAGCCGGCGCTGAGAGATTGAGTGTCTGAAGTGCTTCCGTGATAAGAGGAACCAACTCCTCCTTACGGAACACCCGAACAATCCTAGCTTGATCCTCAGGGTCTGGAATTTCACCCTCTTCAAGGTCATCGACACTGCCCTCAAGGTCAGCATCCAGCTCGAGGTCTTGTACCTCGAAATCGTCTTGCACCAAGCCAACAGGGTGCGACTTTCTAGCCGCCTTGGAGGGCGGTTCCGGTGGGACCGAGACAGGCGGCAGAGGGGCGAGAGCTGAGGGGGAGGACTCAGGCCATTTGCCCAACTGCCCCAACTTGAACGCCTGATGCATAATTAGTACGAAATCTGGAGAAAAATGCGTCAGAGCAGAAGAAGCATCCCCTTGCTCTACAGAGATTGCGGACCCTGGAGCCTGAGAGCCAGTAGCCACAGGCGGCAACAGAGGCCCCGGAGGAAGATCACCCTCAGCAGACAGCGGAGTCACCAAGTGCTCTGCTGGAGAAGGGGAGTCCCCCTGATGTTCCATGCCAGAGGAGACTGCAGCACACTGGAGCAGAAACCAGCGGCAGAGACGGACCGCCTACGCAGACCAGACATTGAGGTTTGGAGGACATTTTACAGTCAATCAGGGTCGCAGCTGAGGAAAGGATAGAAACAGCGTACCCCGAGGATCAAGTGAGGGAGCACTATACCGACCAGCCCCACACAGAGCCCGCGGGCTTAAACCCCTTTTGTTTTGTTTTTTTAAAACGAAAACAAAAAAGAAACAGGTAGTAAGGGCCCAAAATGGAAGGGAAGGCAAACCGCTACGAAATTAAAAGAATTGAGAGCCAGCAAAGGCAATTACCGCCAAAAAATAAAATTCAAAATGGCCGCCGCGATTGAGGCGCGCTGAAGAAAAAAAGAGCGCCAAAACACAATGAAAAAAAAAAAATGAAAGAAAAGAAAAGCACTGACGAGACAAAAACCCCGATGAGATAAACACTTACCCTGAAAACATGCAAACGCAAGCATTCGGACCGCCGCTCAGCAGGACCGGAGCAGAGCAGAGAGTCGGTGTGCTGAAGGGCAGGCAAGCACCGGAGCGCAGCCGGAGTGCCTGGCAGCGTGCTCAGGGAAATATGAAGGAAGGAGAGACGCGGGTATACTGATCCTGCCCCCGAACAGTCCTGGGGGAGCGATCAGAGCAGCCGGTAGAGACTGCAGGCAGGGAACCAGGGGAGAAGAGCAGTGCCGTTCAGCCTCTCCACCGCGGGAATCCCCGCGTGTCACAGACACTCGCTGCAAAATCCTTTATATATATATTTTTTTTAAACCAATTAAAGAGACAGTAGCCAGGAAAAAGAAACCAAAGTAAACTAAACTGGAGAGAAAAACAACTAGAAACAAGAAGTGAGCCTAGCTCCAGGCTCACACCACCTCCTGCTGCAAGGAGACTGGACACACTGGAGGGCTCATGGGAGTTCCAGCAGTAAGCAGGCTACAGTTCTAAAGAGTTGATTGGTCCAGTCTCCTTGCTGCAGGAGGAGGTGCACTACCCGGATGTGGAGGACTAAACTGGACACCCGCTCAGGAACGTCTTGGAGCCCCGATAATGCTTTGGAAGCCGAAGCCTCCCGCTGGGGCAATTTTGCCGGTGCAGAATCCTCAAGGGCAACGCCAGAGGCATCTCGATGCTTAGAAGGAGATCTATCCTTTGAGGACTGGCTAGACTTATGTTTAGTTACCTGAGATCCACAGGAGGAAGACGAAGCCCTGGAAGACGTCGATGCCACCGAGGCTGCATCCGAGGGAAACAGGGTACTGAGCTTGGCAGCTCGGTTCTGTTGACCTCTCTTGGACATCATGGCGCAGGCCATACATTCCGAGATGGAATGGTCAGGACATAAACATTTCAGACACCACTCATGGGTGTCGGTGACGGAGATGGTACCACCACACTTGGTGCACTTTTTAAAACCCGAAGAGGGTTTTTCCATTGTGGAAAAAATCTTGGGCCTAAGGCCCAAAATGGCGCATGCACCTGGAAAAAAAATGGGAAAAAAAAGTACTAAGAATTTTTTTTTTTTTTTAAAGAAAGAAAGAAAAAACCGGCGGTACCGGTAAAGCGTTGAGGAAGGCAGACGCGACCACAAAAAAGAAGGAGAATTTTCTGCGGTGACAGGAACACGACCTGCTGGCTCCGCGGAAAACGAAGAACTGGAGAGAGGCAGTTGGGAAAGGCGGGAAGGCAGCACGCAGGCACTGTGGGATGCTCCCAAAAGCTTTCTAATTGGACGCTGGGGAGCGTTCCCGCGCAGGCTCCGTCGGTACTGACGATACCCATATTTGATGACTACATTCCTGCTTGTTCCTGGAGATATACACTAACATACAACACAGATCAACATGTGTAACGAATAAGAAAGAGACATTTTACTTACCAGTTAATGTCCTTTTCTTGAGTCCTGCTAGACCAGCCTAGACAAATGGGTTGTGCTCCCCTACCAGCAGATTGGTGGAGACAAAGAAACAATGAAAAGCCCAGGTTTCAATGACATTACTCCCATGCCTCCATTCGCCTCAGCCACAAGAGGTCCCTTCAGTATTCATCCCAAAGCATATGGGAGAAACATGGCAAGCCTTACACAATCTCAATTGTGGGCATCAATGAGTGATCAACAGTAGAGAACTATTTACAGGAACGCAAAAACATAAGGTTGTTAAAAAGACAACGTACCTTCAGAGCCAAGTATAAAAGTATGGAGTATCTGCAGTAGCACTGGTCATCTGGGAGGATGGGCATCACCACCTTTAGGCACAGCAATTTGTTTAAGGTGGTCCACACAGCAGTATTTTTGATCACAGACCCAAAAGGGGAGAAGATAAAAGCATCTGGAATCAGCTCTGCATTCCAGAACATAGCCAAAATGAAAGGTATCTAGCAGTCAGTAATCCTTGGTAACCTGGACCCATTCCTGAAAGAAAAGGTGAAGCCTGTCTCCAACCGGATGAACCAGGCAATGGCCCTCAAACTTTCATTGCGCAGCCCAGGAGGGGCCTCCTCTGAGGGAACAGAGTCCCTGGACCCATGAGCTTCATGAAAGGACTGAGAACAAGCCCGAAGTCCATAAGGAGAAAAGGGCTCTCCAGGCCGGTAGTGATGGAATTCCTGAGACCCTTGTGAGTCCGACCAGCACTCCCGCGAGGAGTGAGCAGAAGCAGATGGAAAAAGAGCTCCAGCTTGCTACACAGGCCCCATGGACCTGTCCTCCAGAAGGTGGAAGATTTTGTCTCGCCCAGGTCCCTTAATTGCTTCTTCCAATCAGACCCCAGAAGCGCCCCTCTAAGGCCAAACAGACAACTGGGATTTGGAAGAAGAGTCCGCTGCCCCATTTCAAAGCCAAGCCAACGCCATGTCAGCTTCGACAGAGCACAATCCCTGACCACTAGACTACCAGGTTGTACATGGCATCAGAAAGGAAGTCCATAGCAAACTCCAAAAGAGGGGTATAATCATCAGGCAGATGAGATTGAATTCACTGGGGCAAGGCTTGAAACGTCAGGTCTGCACAAACCGCAAAATGAAGAATAGTAATCACTGCAGTGAACTAGTTCTTCAATACAACTCCACCTTTCAGTCCAGAATATCTTTCAAAGCCAATCCGCCTTCCACAAGAGTGGTGGTCCATGTGGTAACTGCCATGACCTGCACATTCACCTTGGAAATATCAAACCACATAACACTCCCTCACCGGGAGTGTGTGCACTTCTTATATACCCTTAGCCCCTTAGGTGGGGGAGTTGGGAGAATCCCACTCCAACTGGAGCAGGCCCTTGAGCACCTCCAGGAGTCGGAGACAGCAGTGGATTTCCGCACCCCTTGCAAAAGTGGATGCCTCATTGGTTCCTGCTCCTTGTCTGGAGCATCTGCCAAGCTCAAGGTGGATATGACTCCAAGATCAATGTTTCCAGTTCCTACTCCCAGAATCGATGGATAACATCGGCCTCCCTCACAAGCCTCTGAGGGCAAGAGTACTTCTTCATTCGCATCAAACATCTCAATCCAAGTCACAGTCCAAATCTCAGACAGATCCCAGCTGAACCCCATCTCTGGGGGGGACACATAGCCATCAAACAGGGCTTCCACTCTCAGCCTGCCCCTCACAACACTGTGCTCAGGGGAAACCAGAGGCCACGGGGCCTGAATTTCTATGACAGAATGACCAGGCCTGCTGTAAAAGGAAAAGAATCCCAGGGAGGACAAACTGGACTCCAGAAGCTCTCCTCGCAGAAATGACCCCCTACACTATGGGTATAGTCATCATCAATCCCCTAGAGAATGGAGAGAAGATTACAGCACAGTCACTGGAGCATCCAGCTGGTTGAATAGCCTTACCTGTAGCGCATCCACTACCTCCTGCCCTGAGGCAGGCAAGGTTGGATTAATAGCATCCCCCGGTTGAAAGAGGGGGGAGGAGTAGGCCCTCCAGGGACAACTCAGAAGCAGCTATGCATGAAGCGCAGAGTCCAGAAGCCAGAAATGAGGTGTCTCTCTGGCCACAGACCAAACAATGCTTGCTGAAAGAAGATAGAGAGTTAAGGCAAGTATCACAACAGCAGGTGCTAAGGCCGCAGTGGCCCAAAGGCGCACATGAACTCTGCTTTTATTGCAATGCACATTGGAGCCACTCGAGCAGAACATTGCACAATGATTGTATGACTGCCAGAGCACACTATTAAAAATAATGCCAGTGCATGCAGAAAACAGCGGGAACGCCCCCCACACACACAGTGCCAATGGTAGTCAGCAGTCCACCCCAAATTGCATCCCACAAAGACGGAATTGGGAGCCCCAAATAAGGACTATAACTAGGTCAGGCCTTTATACTCACCCCCGAGAGCCCCAGGTGGAGAATTCCTGCTAGGCTTAGCTCTATTCCCCTGAAACTATTTCTCTAGCTTGGCAGCACTGTGTTTAAGGTGGCTGGAAGGCAGATTCCTCCGAGAGTCTTCTGCAGTCTTCGGGAGAAAGGAAAGGGAGAGGAGGGCGAGAGTGTTGATGTTGCATAAGGCTGCTGAATTCTGCCATCCTTCCAATTTTCTAGTTGCTCAACAGGCTTTTATCCAGGGTAAGAATGTGGAGTTGAACCAATTCTCTCTCCTCCTACGGCTACCTAAAAGACTGCAGTCTAGTGGAGCCTCCCATGTTGCACTCAAGTGAGAGAGTCATCCTCAAAGTAGTCTGTCATGAGTGCTTTTTTAATCAATCTTTTTCTCCCAATTCTTCATGTTTCTTCAGAGAGGAGAAAATCATTCACCATTTGCTGGAGACAAAGAAACACTGAAGAGACTTCTGGTGGCTGAAGTGAAGAGGCAAGGGAGTGAAGTCATTGAAACCTGGGCTTTTCATTAGTTTGTTGTCTCCACCAATCTGCTGGTAGGGGAACACAACCCACTTGTCTGAACTGGTCTAGCAGGACGATATGGAATTTTGTCTTAACATCACTTACACTTCATTAACTTTTATAAAGGCTTGCACCATGACACTAGGCTATTTTATTTGACTTGGAATTTCTGTGGAGCAAGGCACACAGTTTCACCACCGCAAAGACCAAAGCAAAATTAGGCAGGAAGCCCTAATTAGCTTGATGTCACATGTTAGCTATGCTTCAGTCCCCTGTTGGAAAAGTTTTGAGTCCTTATGGGGGAGACGTTTCAGTCTGATGTTACTGTGATCTCTACATAAGCCTTGGTCTAGAATGTGAGAGCGACAAATAAAGCAGATTCCAAGCAATACACACATCACCAATGACTGGAAGAAAGGATGAAGGTTGAAATCAAACCAAAAGTAGTCCCCTCCAGTAAGGTGCTCCACTAGGTTATTTGTGGTTTCTTAGCAAGTAAAGCACCTTGTGTGACCTAACATTAAGTTCTGAATCAGACTCAATTCAGGAGAGCGCCTGAGGCATTTTTTCTTTCCACCAATGTATTTCACATTTTGCTTGCAGGTTAAGACTCACTTTCATCCTGTTTTATAGCAGGAGTGCTGTTTGAAATTTCTTCTGTATTTCCATCACCACCTCCTCTGGATCTTGAATTCCAGACTTTGATCACCTCTACATCATTAGCACTATCACTTTCACTAGAGTTGCTCTCGTTCTTCCTTTTTTTCCCTTTGGAATTTTTTTTCCTGTAAAAGCAAAGATAAAAGAAGTCATCATTATTTGTTGTGTATATAGTTTACAGACACTAAGCAAATAATCCATGCATAAATTTATGAGTAATCAATAAAGCACTCTGAAGGCAATAAAAAGCCCACATTTAAAACTTCTACTGTAGTTAACAGAAATAAGATTGATGCTCTATCACTGCTCTATTCTTTTTCAATGACGGTATACGAGGTTCAGAAGCCTCAAGCAATATGCTTATTGTCACCCACCAGAACTAAGTGATTGGTGGGCTGTATATGTATGTATGTATAAGTAAATAAATAAGAAGGCAAATACTGATCACAAGGTCAGCCTAATTACCCTTACTTCAATCCCTATATATATGATCTTTAGCTTTACCCTCTCTTCCCCAGAGGATCCTTCTTGCGCTTTCCCCATGTATTCTTGAATTCAAATACTACTTTCATTTCCACTATTTCAAACAAAACAGGGCGGTGGGGGTTATAACAGATATAATGTTCTCTACCTCTGGCAGAGGGGCAATACAAAAGCATCTTTCACACTATGATGGACACTTTGCATGCTTCCCTGTACTGCTGAACGAATGAATCCATGCAACATCTAATAATTAACAGGTGGAAAAATCTTCAAGTGCAAGGACAGATTATAATACTACTTGATCTACACATGGAAAGGAAATGTCAAACCACCACCACATGTACAGATGAAATAAGTATGGCTTCCCTATAAGGAGGCCTAGAAAGAATGTAAAAGGATTGGCAGAAAAAGAAAACATTCATCTTTATGTAGCACTCCTGTATATATAAGGGCATGTTTTAAACATCTGGAGTGCTTCTGGAAATTTAGTGTAATTAGGATAAAGCAAACGTACTCACCTGTAGCAGATGTTATCCATGGACAAGCAATGTAAGTGCTCACATATGGTTGGCATCTTTGACGGAGCCCTGCACCGGAACACCTCTCAGCTCCTTTTAGAACAGTGCTTTTCATACTTTTATCCTGTATGACCCCATTTTAACAGAAAATTCACATGACCCCAAATGATGATAAAGTCAGAATAGAAGGTCTCCAGCTCATTCCCCTCACTTCATTCATCTAAAGCAGGAAGGTGCAGCAACAGCAGCAGAAGCCAGCGCAGGGTCCCCTGTGTCAGTGTATACTTACAGACCCCAGTACTCAGTATGGGTTTCCAGTCTAACAGGAGGGGGCAAGGGCCTATGAATGTTCACTGCCTCATAGGTCACATGCTTACCGGTGACTGCCACTATCTCGTATAAGGAGAAATGGGCAGATTTCTATAGGTTTTAGTCTGCTCCAAATAAAAGGCCAAACTCTTTGCTGTCCAAAATGTGCAATGCACTCTCCCGCTACGAGCATGTGCCCTTGGAAAAAATGTTGGAAAAACTATTAACTGATTAAGGTGGAAGTCCAACAGCACTTTAGGAAGGAACTTAGGATGAGTATGCAATACCACTATATTGCTGAAACATTCTGTAAAAAAGTGTATCCACTACAAGAGCCTGGAGCTCACTAACTCTGCAGGCTGATTGATTACCACTGAAAACAAGACCTTTCAAGTTAGGTACTGCAGTGCACAGGTATCTAGTGGCTCCAAGGGAGATTTCATCAGCTGGGTTAGAACAATGTTAGCAGTCCCAAGACACTGGGGGAGGCACTTAAGGAGAAGCTTCTTAAGTAGTAAGTCCCTCATGAAGTGAACAACTAAAGGTTGTAGAGAGATGGGGTTTCCTTCTGCATGATGGTAGTAAGCGCCAATGGCACTCAGATGAACTCTTACAGAGTTGGTTTTTAAATCTGACTCAGATAAATGTAAAAGGTACTTAAGCAGTTTGTGTGGGATATGAGAATGTCTAGGACCTGTTTGTTACACCAGGCAGCAAACGTTCTCTATTTGAAACCATACGATCTCTTCATGGAATCTCATCTGCAAGGCAGGATGACAGTGGTAACACCAACAGGCAGGTTCAGGGTAGACAGAGTAACTCTTTCAACTAAACTAAGCTTGTAGCACAGCATTACAGATACCCAGTTCCTGGAAGAATATTGCTTAATACCGATTAAATCACTGTACTGCTTAATTTTACAGACGTTTAAATAGTAAGCACTGCATTGCATTTCTCTCCAGAACCTGTACCTACATCATCTGAGTTACTAGAATGAACATTAAGAAATTGTTACTACTATGAATCTCATTTTATATGCTCTGTGCTTATTGGTATTTTTTACACCCCCCACACATGCCCTTCTCTACACCATTGACCCTCCCAGAATACTCATACATCCAATGCTATCCCTTATCGCCAAAAACAAATCCATTAGAAACAAAATGCTAAACAACCGCTCATGGGAAGAGCAGGGCAGGCACACCACAGGCTGACACACATAAACATGACCCTGAGGAGCAACTATATGAAGATATACAATGATGCTTACCTTCATTACCTTCATGCTCATCAATGTCAGGTCTATTAGAAATAAAATCCCGCTTCTAACAGACCTAGTCAAGGCAGAGAACCCAGACCTTTTGTGTGTCACTGAAACATGGTTGCATGAAACGGACACAGTACTTCTAAACCAGATACAGATTCAGGGATGCTCTATTTTCACCTGCAATAGGACCGCACAAAAGGAGGGGTGTTCTCAGTGGAGGAGTAGCCTAGTGGTTAGAACACTGGCAACCAGGGTTCGATTCCCACTAGCACTCCTTGTGGCCTTGAGTAAGTCACTTAACCCTCCATTGCCTCGGAAGAAAGGTCTGGCAATCTACTTCTGGTGACATTGCCAAGAAAACCCAGGAGCTTCTGGGTCGCCAGGAGTCAGGACTGACTCGAAGGCACACATTGCATTTTTGTTCTCATACTAGCAAAATCTGAACTCAATTTATCATCTACCATCAGTCAAAACCAAGATAGTACGAACATCCTCAAGGTCGAAAATAAGAAATTAGTTCTTACCTGCTAATTATCTTTCCTTGAGCTTTCTCCGGGCCAGTCCAGGGACAGGTAGGGGTTGTCAATCCTCTATAGCAACTGAGGACTGAAGACTTCAAGTTTTGATGAGAGGTGAAGCCACTCCCCCTGAGAGTTACCCAGCAGTCTTCGTATGACAAAGCAACTAAAAGAAAGAACTGAAAATACCAGATGAACTCTGAAACACTGATAAAGTTCTATAGTCCTTGCAAAATGCAGAAGCCATGAAACGGGCTCCGATACTATATTTTTTTTATTTTAACTATAAGAAAATAACATTTGTCTGCACTGAATGAAATCTGAAAAGCCCCAAAAATGAGCTGTGCCACGGCCTAATGCCTGAAACGGTGTAGCTGAGTAGACCAACAAAAAAAGTTCTATAAACAGTAAGAGGTGGGACCCTGGACTGGCCCGGAGAAAGCTCAAGGAAAGATAATTAGCAGGTAAGAACTAATTTCTTATTCCTATTCGCTTCTCCGGGCCAGTCCAGGGACAGGTAGGGCAGTACCTAAATCTGGGAGGGACCCGCGAGCCCTGCGATAAGAGTCGCGGCCCCCACTTTCGCATCGTCTCGGGCTTGAACATCCAATCTATAATGCTTAGTAAAAGAATGTAAGGAAGACCAAGTAGCCGCTCTGCAAATATCTATTGGTGGTACAAACGCAAACTCCGCCCAAGAAGTGGCTAGAGCTCGAGTAGAATGAGCCCTTAATCCAACTGGCGGAGAAAGCCCCTTAGCAGCATAAGCTGCTAGAATAGCACTGCGAACCCAACGCGCTATGGTGGCTTTGGAGGCTGGATGACCCTTACGAGATCCGGCGTATTGAACAAAAAGTCTATCCGTTTTCCGAAAAGTTTTGGAAATTCGCAAGTACGTGCGTAAGACCCGTGCAAGATCCAAATGCTTGAGAGCCCGATCCATGGGAGAACTGGAAGCATCTGCAAACACGGGCAAGGCCACCGTTTGATTAACATGGAAAACAGACAGAACTTTAGGCAAATAGGAAGGTACGGTTCGTAGTAACACACGTTCCGGCAGAAATTGAAGATAAGGCTCCCTGCAAGACAAAGCCTGCAAGTCGGAAATCCTGCGAGCCGAACACAAAGCGACCAAAAAAGCCGTTTTCCAGGAACACTCGCGGATCTCCCGAGAGCTGAGTGAAGCTAAAGACGACTGAGAAAAAGCCTCCAAAACCACGTTCAAATCCCAGGGAGGAACTATAGGATGCACAGGAGGACGGAGAATCCTTGTTGCTCGTAAAAAACGTTGGACATCGGGAAGCGCCGAAAGACGGCGATGCTGAACGTATCCCCAAAAACAAGCAAGCGCGGCTACATGAACCTTAAGGGTACTGAGAGCCAGACCTTTGTCGAAACCATGCTGAAGGAAAAGTAGAATCTGAGGCAAGGTAGATGACATAGGCAGAACATTACGTTGTCCACACCATAACTCAAACAGACGCCAGACGCGTACATAAGCCAGAGAAGTTGTCGGCCTTTTAGACTGAAGCAAGGTGCCTATTACGGAATCTGCATAACCCTTGCGCTTTAAGCGAGCCCTTTCAAGAGCCAAGCCGTAAGTAAGAATCGATCCACCTTGGGCATGAGAATCGGACCCTGATGCAACAGATTTAGACAAACCGGAAGAGGCCAAGGCGGAGCTATGAGAAGCCGAACGAGATCGGCATACCAAGGACGACGCGGCCAATCTGGTGCAATGAGAATCACCCTGCCGCGGTGAAGCGCAATCCGTTGAATGACCCGACTCAACATTGGCCAAGGAGGGAAAACGTACAAGAGGGAGTCCTGTGGCCACGGCTGGACGAGAGCATCGAGCCCTTCGGACATGGGTTCTTTGCGTCTGCTGAAAAAACGGCTGGTTTTGGCACTGGCAAACGTTGCCATCAGATCCATCACTGGAGACCCCCAACGCAGAGTCAGGTCGTGATAAACTGCTGCGTTCAGTTCCCATTCCCCGGGATCGAGGACATTGCGGCTGAGATAATCGGCTTGGACATTGTCTTTGCCAGCGACATGAGCTGCTGAGATAGCTTTGAGATTGGATTCTGCCCAAGCCATTAACTCGTGACATTCGGACAGGAGAGAGAGAGACTTGGTGCCACCTTGACGATTGATATAAGCGACTGTTACCGCATTGTCGGAGAAAATCTTGACCGCCGTGCCCCTGAGCATGTCCGCGAAGTGAAGTAGGGCGAGTCGAGCCGCGCGCAGCTCCAGCCGATTGATCGACCACGAACTCTCCTCGGGAGACCAGGAGCCTTGAGCGACTTGTGTCTGACAATGAGCTCCCCAGCCCGAGAGACTGGCATCGGTGGTAACCAAGACCCACGAGGGCTCCTCTAAAGGAACTCCCGCCGTCAGATGTTCCGGAAGTAACCACCACTGCAGACTGAGACGCACCTGATCTGGACAGGGAAGGCGCTCTGAGAGAGGGTGAAGTTGCGGCGACCATCGGGAGAGAAGCGCCTGCTGCAAAGGCCGCATGTGGGCTTTGGCCCACGGAACCAGATCCAGAGCCGCCGCCATGGACCCCAAAAGCTGTAAATAGGTCCATGCCGACGGAGCTGAAAGACACAGGAAAGCTTGAACTTGTTGCAAAAGCTTCTCCACCCGCAGATCGGGCAAAAAAAACTATCCCCCGCTCCGTGTCGAAGCAGGCTCCGAGATAAGTGAGCTGCTGCCGTGGTATCACATGGCTCTTGGAATGATTGATCACCCAACCTAGTTGTTCGAGAAGCTGAACTACGCGGGCTGTCGCCGTCACAGAAGCCTCCCGAGAATCGGCTCGGATCAACCAATCGTCGAGATATGGATGGACTCGAATACCCTCTTTTCGAAGCGCCGCTGCTACTACCACCATCAGTTTCGTGAATGTATGTGGAGCCGTCGCGAGACCGAACGGCAAGGCGCGAAATTGGAAATGTCCCATGGGAAGGGCGAAACGTAAATAGCGCTGATGAGATTGTCTGATGGGTATATGAAGATAAGCCTCTGTGAGATCTATGGACGAGAGAAATTCTCCCGGCTGCTCCGCCCGAATCACTGTGCGCAAGGTTTCCATGCGAAAGTGTGGCATCCGCAAAGTACGGTTTACACCTTTGAGATCTAGCACGGGACGAAAAGAACCCTCCTTTTTGGGAACCACAAAATAGATCGAGTATCGACCGCAGCCGTACTGGTCCAACGGCACGGGAACAATCGCCTGTAGTTGAAAAAGACGAACGAGCGTGTCGGAAATGGCTTGCATCTTCACCCCGCTCGCACAAGGGGACATTACAAAGGCGGGTTGCAAAGGGCAGGCGAAGTCCAGGGCATAACCTTTCTGAACCACTTCCAAAACCCATTTGTCCGAAGTGACTGCGGTCCAGGCCGCTAGAAAATTCTGCAGACGTCCGCCTACCAGAACTAACGGCTGGACCAGCCGACCTTCATTGTGGTTTTTTAATGGAAGGTTGAGAGGCTGCTCCGTAAGATCGGCCAAAACCTCTGGCTCCTCGAAAGGACTGACCACGAAAACTGGATCGCCCCCTAGAATATGGCGCAAAGCGTGCTCCACGAAACCTGCGGGAATCCCGAGTGGAGCTCCGAATAGGTGCAGAACCACGCAGCGGCTTAGGCCTATCCTCAGGCAAACGCCCGCTTTTGGAGTCGCCTAAATCTTTCACAAGTTTCTCCAAGGCTTCTCCAAACAGCAACTTTCCCTTAAAAGGCAGTTTACTAAGGCGGACCTTCGAGGAAACATCCGCCGACCAGTTACGCAACCAGAGGAAACGCCTGGCCGCTACCATAGAGGCCATGGTTTTCGCTGCAATCCGCACCAAGTCATAAAAGGCATCAGCAGCATAAGCTGAAGCTGATTCTAACTTCGCCGTATCTGGGACATCCGAAGCGGACTCTCCCGCCGCGTCCCCCTGTAGCCAGCGAATGGATGCCCGAGAAACATAAGCTCCACAAACTGCAGCTTGTAACGCCAAAGCGCTAGAATCAAAAGCCTGCTTGAGGAGAACTTCCAATTTTCTATCCTGGAGATCCTTAAGCGCCGCTGCGCCTTCCACAGGGATGGTAGTTTTCTTAGTGACCGCTGACACTAGGGCATCTACCTTAGGCATGCGCAATAAATCCCGTTCTTCTTGCGGGAGAGGGTACAGGCGCGCTAAGGCGCGTCCTCCACGCAGGGTAGCTTCGGGACACTCCCATTCCGAATCTATCATTTGCCTAATTACCCCATGTATGGGAAAACAGCGTTGCTGAGATTTAAAGCCCTGCAACAAGGGATCTTCCAAAGGTTCCTGAGAGGACGAAGGAGGAAGCAGATGGAGAGCCGCCAAAGATTGTGCAATGAGAGCTGCGAGCTCCTCCTTACGGAAAACCCTGAAAACATTCGGATCCTCCCCAGGGGCAATCTCCCCCTCCTCCAACTCTTCACTGTCCTGATCCAAGGAGGGTTCTGCTAGAACCTCAGAGTCCCCCTGACCGAAGAGTATAGCATCTTGGGGTAGAACAGGGCCTAAGGGATCTGCAAGACCCTCTTTAGCCGTAGAAGGCCCCTCTCCAGGGTCTTCTGCGCCCTGCACCCCAGGAGAGAGGGTTTCTAAAGCAGGAAACGCCGCAGACTGCTCAGGCTGAGCTGACCTTAGCAAGAACGCTCTGTGCACTGCCAAAATAAATTCGGGCGAGAAAAACGAAGCTATATCCCCCTGAGCCAGTACATTGGGATGTGTAGGCTGAATGAAAGGCATAGGTTCCTTAGATGTCTTCGCTTTCCGCTTGTGCGGCCGAGGCTGCTCTGAGGGAGAGCTGACTGGTGCTGACAAAATGGCCGACTTTCCCGCCTTTTCGGCGGGCAAAGAAGGCTCCTGTAATGGATTCCCTTGCTTGTCTGTCATGCCGAAAACGTGAGCAAAAAGAAAAAATCAACTCCGTGGAAAAAAAAATGATGTCGGCTCAAGCCGGAACTGCACAGCAATATTTATACGGTAACCGGAGGACTCGGAGAAAAAACGGAACGGGCGAAATAAAAAAAAAGTAACAGGGACTCACCGAAAAACACAAGCACCCGCGGAGTAGAGCAGGAAGTCCCGTAGCTAGCGAGAAACAGCCTACCTTAGTAGCGGTTGCGGCAGAGGCACAACTGGGGCTCCCAGAAAATCACTCTGCCGACGGAGACGGAGTCGGTGAATAGAGACAGGCTCTGCCTCTCACCGGGGGACTGACTCACTCGACGTCTCCAATTACTTTAAAGCTACAGCACCCCAAAGTTTTGGCACAAGGACTGAAGAAAGCTATCAGCTCTGCTAGAGCTAATATATAATATAGAAATCACAAATAAAACTAAACAGCAGAAACAAAAATGAGGGAGAACTATAGAATCGATCCTCTGTAGCTGCTGAGGACTGAAAGACTGCTGGGTAACTCTCAGGGGGAGTGGCTTCACCTCTCATCAAAACTTGAAGTCTTCAGTCCTCAGTTGCTATAGAGGATTGACAACCCCCTACCTGTCCCTGGACTGGCCCGGAGAAGCGAATAGGAATAGAGATATAGCAATATGTCTCATTTATAGGCCCCTGACGGCTGACAACCAAAATTTAGCCACAATCCTTGAATCCGCCTGCAGCTCCTCTTTAAGGAAACCCCTTATAATGCTAGGTGATTTTAATCTGCCTTCACTGCCCAGGAATCAAGAAGCAGCGTTCACTGACACAATGGAAGAAAATGGAAATTACACTTACCTGGTAATTGTAGTTCCCTGAGTGACGACAGTTCAGTCCTCTACGTCTGGGTTGTGCACCTCCTCCTGCAGCTTGGAGACTGGGCATGTCAAAATCGTGACATCACCGGATATAGCCTGCTGATCTCACCCATCAGTCCCAGTGAACTACTGACAAAGCAGACTCAAAGGAGCAACCAATAAGTAGCTAACATGTAAACTTTAACATTAACTTAAGCTCAACCATTACTGAATAAACCTGTCTCCTCCCCGGGCAGAAGTACAAGCATTGTGGAACTTGTGTCTCTTGGGGAAACTGCTAGGTACATATGACCTAGATTGGTCACTATTGGAAACAGAATACTGGGCTTGATGGACCTTGGTCTGACCCAGTATGGCATATCTTATGTTCTTATGTTAAGTTTGTCGTACACTTCCCCCCAAATACCGACAGCCTGAGCAAGAAGAAAGCGTAAGAATGTACACAGAAAGAAGAAACTCAGAGAGTAGGCTAACTCCACAAACAGACCTACTGGTAATCTTTCCGTCCTCCCAACACGGCATCCACTGCGAACGATAACAGCCCGGGTGGGAATGAGGACTGAACTGTCATCACTCAAGGAACTACAATTACCAGGTAAGTGTAATTTCCATTTCCTTATCGTTCCTCCAGTTCAGTCCTCTACATCTGGGATGTAACAGAGCAGTAATCATTGGGAGGGACCCTTCCAGCCGGCATATAACACCGCCGACCCGAAACAGGCATTGTTCGCCGCCGCCACATCGAGACGGTAGTGCCTACTGAAAGTATGAAGGGACGACCAGGTAGCTGCCCCACAGATTTCCCCTGGTGGAACTAAACTATATTCCGCCCAGGAAGTCGCTTGCGCTCTGGTAGAATGAGCTCATAAGCCTGTCGGAACCGTCCGACCTTGCAGCAAATAAGCTGATGCAATCGCTTCTCTGATCCACCTGGAAATGGAAGCCTTCGCCGCCGCTTCTCCTTGCGGATGCCTCTGAACAATACAAAGAGACGGTCCGATCTGCGAAAGACCTTCGAAACCTTTAAGTATTGTCGCAGCACCCGCTTCACATTCAACCGACGCAGAGATTGGTCCCCGTCGTTCGCCTCCAGTGACCAGAGCACTGGCAGAGATACCGATTGATTCAGGTGAAAAGGGGATACCACCTTCGGCAAAAAGGACGGAACGAGTCGCAACACCACCTTCTCCCTGGAAAATGACAGGAATGGTTCTCTACATGACAACGCCTGCAACTCCGAAATGCATCTTGCAGAACAAATGGCTACCAAAAACACGGTCTTCAAGGTCAAATCCTTCACCGAGGCCTGGTGCAACGGCCAACGCCGCTAACACCAAATTGAGATCCCATGGTGGAACCAGGGCCCTATGCGATGGCCGCAGCCTGGTTATTGCTTTAAGGAAACGCAACACGTCAGCATGAGCGCCTAGGGCAACGCCTTGCACCTTGCCTCTATAACATGAAAGAGCTGCAAGCTGGACTCTCATCGAGCTGGCTGCAAGACCCTTATCAAAGCCATCCTGCAGAAAACTCAAGATCAAGGGCACGGAAGCCGTAGCCGCCCGCACTTGTCACCTTGAACACCAGTCCTCAAATATACGCCATACCCGGACATATTGCAGAGACGTAGACTGTTTACGGGCTCTCAGTAAGGTCGCAATGACTGCCGCCGAGTAACCTTTTTTCCTTAACCTTGCCCTTTCATTGGCCAAACCGTAAGCGAGAATCGATACACCTGAGGCATGTGAAGTGGGCCTTGAACAAACAGATCTGTCGACACCGGCAACCTCCAAGGCTTTCTGTCGAGTAGTCGAATGAGATTGGTGTACTATAGCTGCCTCGGCCAGTCGGGGCCACCAATAAAACTCTCCCCTGATGGGCCTCGGTCCGCTCTAGCACCTAGCCTATTAACGCACACGGAGGGAAGACATAAAGAAGACCTATCGACGGCCACAGATGCATCAGAGCGTCAATGCCCTCCAACATTCGCTCCCGCCGTCTGCTGAAAAAACGACTGACCTTTGCAGATGTGAAGGTCGCCATTAGATCCATGACTGGCACCCATCTGCGAACTATCTGAGCAAAGACGTCCAGATGCAGCTCCCACTCTCCGGCATCCACGCGTACCCTGCTGAGAAAATCAGCCATTACATTGTCCTTGCCTGCAATGTGCACTGCCAAGATTGCAGTCAGCCGACGCTCTACCCAAGAGAACAGGGCATCTGCTTCCTCTTCCATGGCTGCACTGCCTGTGCCGCCCTGCCGGTTGATATAGGCCACCGTCGCCGAGTTGTCCAACAACACCCGCACTGCCCGACCTGTCACCGCTGTCTCCAACACCAGAAGTGCTCGGAATACTGCTCTCAACTCCAGCCGGTTGATTGACCAAGAGCTCTCCCGACCGGACCATTTGCCTTGTGCGAAACGCTCTCTGCAATGGGCTCCCCCATCCCGTGAGACTCGTGTCCGTCAATAACAGAAGCCACTCCGGCTGCTCCAGAGCCATCCCGGCTTTCAGCGAACTCGGAATCAGCCACCATCGAAGAGCTTGTCTGACCTTGAGCGAACAGGGAAGCCGTTTGTTCAATGAATCGGACTGATGCGACCACTGGCACAGCAGCACTCTCTGTAAAGGCCGCATATGAAACCTGGCCCAAAGCACTGCTTCTAGGGTCGCCGCCATGGTTCCCAACACGCGCAGATAAGTCCACGCTGAGGGAGCCGGAGTGGCTCTGAACTTGCGTACCAATTACCGCAGCGCTTGAACTCAACGGTCCGGCAGAAACACCTGTCCTCTCTGCGTGTCGAACCGCACCCCCAGATACTCTAGGCTCCTGGGAAGGTACCAAGCGGCTCTTGGTCGGATTGACCACCCAGCCGAGACTCTGCAAGAACTTTACCACTTTACACTCTGTCTCGGACTTGGCTCGAATTAACTAATCGTTGAGGTAAGGATGAACTAGAATTCCTTCTTTGCATAACGCTGCCGCTACCACCACCATGATTCTTGGTGAAAATTCGCGGCGCCGTTGCCAGGCCGAAGGGCAACGCCTGGAATTGATAGTGTCCCCAAGTTACAGCGAACCTCAAGAACCTTTGATGAGCCAGTCTGATGGGAAAGTGCAAGTATGCCTCCGTCAGGTCGAGGGAAGTCAAGTACTCTCCCTGCCGCACTGCCACAATGACTGACCGCAACGTTTCCATCCTGAAATGTGGCACCCGAAGACACCGATTCACCCCTTTTAAGTCTAATATGGGGCGCGAAGCAGCATCCTTCTTTGGCACCACGAAATAAATGGAGTATCGACCCACACCGTAGTCTGCCAACGGCACCAGCATGACTGCTCCCAATTGCAAGAGGCGATCTAATGTAGTGTGAACCGCCAAGGTTTTCCATTGACCCCTGCAGGGAGACATGACGAACGAGTCCCGCACCGGCCGCGCCAATTCCAGCACATAACCCTTGCGAATTATTTCTAACACCCACCAATTGGATGTTATGTAGGTCCAGGCAGGAATAAAACCCTGAAGTCGCCCGCCTATCGGTTGGCTTCCTACCGGGACCCGCCTCCTTTCATTGTGGCTTTCGAGTCGCCGTTGAGGAGTTTGCGGAGAAACCTCTATTTGCCCCCCCGAAACCCCCGGGCCCGGGAAACAAACCTTCCCCTCTGGAATCCACCCAAACAAGAAGTACGAAACCTCCGGAAATCCCGAAACTGGCCCCAAAAAGCCATTACGGCCTTTCCTTGTTTCGGCCTATCCTCCGGGAGTCTCCCACCATTGGACTCCCCGAGATCCTTTACCAACGTATCCAAGTCTTCCCCAAGCAACAACTTCCCTTTAAATGGAAATTTGCTGAGATGGGCCTTGGACAATCCATCGGCCGCCCAATTCTTCAACCACAGAGATCTACGAGCAGCCACTAGGGAAGCCATACTGTTAGCTATAGTGCCCGAATCAAATTATAATGTACATCTGCTAAATACGCCGAACCTGACTCCAGATGATCCAGCTCTCTGATTTCTTCCTGCGGGTTGACTGCCGCAGATGCTGGGACCATCTGAGACACACTCTTGACACCCAAGCTCCACAAATGGAAGTCTGCAACGACAGAGCGTCCGCTTCAAATGATTGCTTCAATAAACCATCAACCTTTCGGTCCTGCACATCCTTCACTGCCTTCCACCGCTGCCACCGCCGCATCAATCCGCAGAGACCAGAACTTCTCCTTGTCCTTATCCGCCAAGGGATAAAGTCTATTCATCGCCCTGCTTCCGGCTGATCCCACTCCTCCTGGATCATTTGGTCTACCACCCGGTGAATAGGGAACACGACCTGTGCTTGTCTCACCGCTTGAATAATAGGGTCTTCCACCTCCTCTTCATTGGTCGCCTGCGCCGCTGCCAGATTCAATGTCTGAAGGGACTCTGTAATCAGTGCCGTCAGTTCATCCCTGCAAAAGACACGAATGATTTTCGCCCGATCCTCAGGCTCTTGGATCTCCCCCTCTTCCAAATCCTCCTGAGTCTCATCTAGGTCCACCTCGGCTTCCTCAGCCTCAGGGCCACTCTCCCTCCACGGGCGAAAGCTCACTAGTCCTCGCCCTCTTAGAGGCTTTCGGGGCAACGTCCTCGGTAACCGCTACCCCCAACTGCTGAGTAACACTAGGCAAAGACAAGGGCTCCGGTACTTTCCCTTGACGACGTAAACAAAAGGCCTGATGCATAATTAGCACAAAGTCTGGGCAAAAATCTCCGAGATCTGTTCCCGATCCTGAGACCGGTAGTGCCCCTGACGGACCCGTCAAGACTTCCAGGCTGGAGTCTTGTAATGAGACCCCCACAGCCTCCCCTGCTGCCCCAGCTGGCACCTCTTGAGGCTCAGGAGTCACCTTGACCTCCATCTGCTGCTCCACGTTAGTAGACACGGTGGCACAGCCATGGCAGACCCGAGTCAGCCACCGTACCCCTGCGGGTGCCGCAGACCACACACTGAGGGCGTGACGTCATTTTATTTATCTTATTTTTATTTCTTATATACCACGCTATTATAATCAGTGCGGTTTACATTTGAACAGAACATACAAGAATGTAACAAGTTACATCGAGTTTTTACATTGAACAGGGAAAGTAAACATGGAGGAAAAACCGAGGGAAAACTATGTACAAATTATATATAAATTATATACAAATTATGGATACTCTTACGAAGAAAATCTAAAAAACTTTACCTAGAGGCCTGGGCTTGTGGGTCAAAGAAGCAGAAGGGGAAAAAAATTGGTTAACCGTTATCTACAGGAGGATGATCTAAGGGACGGGCTAGGTAGGGAGGTAAGGTGATGGCAGTGTGAGTATCGGGATTGGTGTCAGGGTAATGTTGTAAGAATAGGTGGTATTTGAGGGCTTTTCGGAATAGCGCCAGGTTTGAGATGGCCCGGATTTCAGCAGGGAGGGCATTCCATGCCATAGGTGCAAAAATGGAGAAGGCTCTACTTGCTGTTGCCTTCCTACATTTTATCAACAATTTCGGGACTTCGAGTGTATTCATTGATGTGGATCTCCTGGTTCTGTTGTCTGGTGTGCTGTGGAGAAGATCATAAGGCCCAGCAACACTAATCCAGATTTCTTATTTTTTTCCCCAAAAATAAATACTAAAATATCTTCCAACATGGAGAGGACCTGACCCCGGGTCCTCTAGACCAACTCTTGGAGACCCGTACCTCTCAGGCCTTCCCCAAAACCACCAAGAATAAAAGGGAAGAAAATAAGTTAAATAAAACAAAAATAATACCGGATCAAAATAAGGAAAACGAGCCAATAAAGCATTCAGGACCGCCAGGGCAATGCTTCCCGATATACCGATGTCCGTGCTGCTGACCAAACCGGCAGCCACAAGGCTCACACGCGCCCTTTCAAAATGGCCACCGTGAACCCAAAAGGAAAAAACGTAAAGGAAACAAGGACCCCCAAATGAAGAGTCCGCAGGTAATAAACAAAATAAGCTGACCATGAAGATATAATTATCCTGCTGTGCAACTTGCAGCCGGCAGCAACACGCGGACCGCTGATCCCACCACGCGGTTCAGCAGTGCCTGAAAATGGCCACCGCTGTAACCCGTGAAAAATGGCGCCAAAAAAAAAAAAAGACACCACCGACCTGCAAGCAACCCTAACCCCCCGCCCGACAGAGCCCATAGGCCTTACCCGAGGGGCCGAAGGTCGCGCTGCCAGCTCCCGCTACCAAATAAGAACTGCTCCTCAAGCCGCGACAGCGTGATCGGCTGCGGCGAGGGCTGCTTTGCTGGCTGCAATCTAGAGGGCACAGATCACTCCAAAAAGCAAAACCTGCTTCGTACAAAGCCTCAGCCTGCTTGCCCAGGACCCGGTGCTCTCTCCCGTACAGCCAAGGGAGAGAGATCCGAACCAGCAAATTATCAAAGTAAAAGCAGAATGACAGGCATAGCAGGAAGGTGGGAACTGTCCACAATTTTAAAGGGTCAGACTCTAAATAGGAATTACTCACAAAATAAAATTTTTACTCCCCCACCTTAAATGGGGGGGGGGGGGCGCAAAGCCAATTAAAATCGAAAGGCCAAAAACAAAATGAAAGTGAAATTTAAATTAAACTAAAATGCTCCTTATCCATTCCTCCTAGTGAGCCCAGAACTCAGGATCACTACGTCCTCCTGCTGCATGGAGACTGGACACACTGGGGCTGATGGGTGAGATCAGCAGGCTATAACCGGTAATGTCAAGATTTTGACATGCCCAGTCTCCAAGTTGCAGGAGGAGGTGCACAACCCAGATGTAGAGGACTGAATTGGAGGAACGCTAAGGAATGGGATTTAAGCAAATAATCAACCAAGCAACACACTCCAAGAGAAACAGCCTTGACTTAATATTCCTCCCAACTAAATGCACAAAATCACCTCATTTTAAACCACCCATCATTACTCAGGTGCCGTGGTCTGACCATTTTATGATTCGGTTCACTCACCACCACCCTCAGCCTACCAGAACTTACCCGGACACTACACACCAAGGGCAAAGATTTAGAACTTTTGACAAGGAAGTATTTCTTGAAACAGTTCTTCCTAACTTAGACCCATGTTCTAATAACCTCGGCGATGCAGTATCAAACTGGAACAAAACTATAAAGTCAGCCTCAGAACCTCTACCTTCACAGATGCGGCACAAGCATAGAATAAATGAGAGGTGGTTTACTTCGGAATTAGTTACACTTCGGAAGGGGCTCAGGAAAATGGAATCTTCTTGGAGAAGAAAGAAAACCCTTGACCACAGACTGCTTAAGGCTTACAAGGACGCCATGAACAATGCAAAGAAACAATATCACACTAAAGTACTGTCAAAGGCAATAAATCATCCCAGGGAATTATTTGAGATCATTAAATCACTGACCAAAATTCCCACTAATAGCTCATACAGGATTCCTATCAACCCAAAAGCCCTAGCAGACCATTTTGCCAACAAACTCAAACAAAATTGCCTCTGCACACCAGACCCACTATCTCTTCCAGTCAACAGCACCCAGGAATGGAGCATTTTCCACCCGATCACAAGAAAACAACTGCAACAAACAATTACCAAACTCAATACCACAACTTCACTTCTAGACCCCTGTCCAGTAGCGTGGATTAAGGCAACAAAAGCAGAATTGGCTTCTGACTTACTGAACATAGTGAACCAGTCACTACTTCAAGGAACTATACCAGATTCAGAGAGTCACATGGAGTGGAAACCTTGCTGACAACTCTATTTAACACCCTTACAATTGGGATTGACAATATCAGACAAGGCTTTGCTCTCATCTTCCTCGACATCGCAGCAGCCTTTGACTCGGTCAGCCACAAGTTACTCTTATCCCGCCTTGCCAATAAGGGTGTCTACGGAAGTGCACTCACCTGGTGCGCAACATATCTTAACGACAGATGGCAACATGTTCGCTCTGGTCCCTCCACATCCATTCCATTCCCGCAAGAGAAAGGGGTTCCTCAAGGATCGTCACTCTCAGCCCTATTGTTTAACATCTATATGCAACCCATCTGCAACATCATCCGGTCGTTCAACATTAATTGCCTGGTATATGCTGACGATGTCCTAATGTTCACCCCAATATCCACAGAGCAACCAGACCTCTCCCAGCTTTCAGCATGCTTTTGAAGACTGGCTACATTCGCAAAAACTCAAAATAAACCTCAAAAAGACAGAGGTTCTCTTCATCAGCAGAGACCAGACATTTGCCCCTCCCGCATCACTCAAGGTACGCAACGCAGAACTCATTTCCAAGACGACGATTCGATACCTTGGTGTAACACTCGACCAGCGCCTAAACATGCACTCCCAAATAGGCAATACCGTAAGGGCAATTTACCACAAAGTTCGGACACTACGCCACATTAAACGGATTCTAGAACCAAATGACTTCCGAACAGTCTTTCAAGCCCTAATAATGTCTCATTTTGATTACGCCAACTCTATACTGCTGGGCCTCCCTAAGAGCTCCCTAAACCCCCTGCAGCTCGCGATGAACGCTGCAGCCAGAACACTCTATGGAGCATCAAGAAGTGAACATATCATCCCCATCCTCAAATATCTACACTGGCTCCCGGTACAGTACAGAATCACATTCAAGACCTTAACAATGACATTTAAGGCAATAAATAGAAGCACATCCACCTCCCTCTCAGACCTTATACACCCCACCCCCTCAACAGATCAAAGAGATCTACTGCCTGCAATACCATACTTCTCCCAAAAGCCATCACCAAATGCTCCAAGACTACAAGAAAATGTGCCTTTGCACTATATGCACCCTCCTGCTGGAACGCCCTCCCACCAGACCTCCGCGCCATAAGCAACTTCTCTCAGTTCAGGAAGGCGCTTAAACATCATCTCTTCCTGCAACACTCCTCCATTTCAGACAACATCACCTAGACACCCTCATCCCGACCCATAGCAGATTACACAGAGTAACCCCTCCGCCCTACAATTAGTGCACTTAATCCATTCACTACAACCGTCCCTAACGAACCTCGGAGTACCAATAGAAATATGTAGATTTATATAGCCACCATTGAGCTTTTGTAACTACCGCCGAATATTATGGGAAACCATAATACCAATTTGTACATAGTGTATATAGTTATCCTGTTCACCATGTTTTATCTTCCCTGTTCATTGTAAGTCCAATGTCAGACTGTTCTGCATTGCACAACTTATGTTACTTGTAAACCGCGCTGATGATAAATAGTGCGGTATAGAAAAGCATTAAAATAAATAAATAAATAAAAGTACCTGAGGAACTCAAAAGGTCAGCAATCTGACCTTTGCTAGAGAATAAATCTCTGGACAGCAAAGACCCATCCTCTTACCGCCCCATTGCAAGCATACCATTCCTCTCCAAGATTATTGAGAAGATTGTACAGATACAATTGCAAGACTACATGGATTCAGCGAATGATGCAGTTGGTGAAGCTTCTCAAATCCAGGAGCCTTCTGAATTCTATACATAGAGTTGACCTTCTTACTGACCAGAGGCACAGACAGAGAGATCTGTCACATTTTCATCTGCAGCTTCTGCAGAATGGGATGCACAGGCACTGTCCCCATAGAGGCAATGGAATATGGGAGAAGGCTCCTCCGTCATCTCCAATGAAAATGGAATAGACTTGGCCATTGTCCTGACAAAATTGTGGAAGGTTAGCTCCTCCAGTGGGAAACTGCTGTGTTTGTGAGGAGTGGGATCTGAGGGTAACTCTAGAAACTTCTTCTCCGAGAAATATTCAAACCAATGCAGACTCGGAGAGGAATTCGAAAGGCATCTAAGCCTCAGCCTGGTTTACCTCCAACCTCACAGGGAAGATAGATGATCTCTGGGAGTGTCAATACATCAATGACCTTTGGTCCCTTGGGGAGTGAACGCCTTCTGATGCACTGGAACATGATATCGGCCAGGCAGAAACCGGTGTTGAAACTATTCTCTCTCAAAGGCAGTCTATGAGTTTCGAGGATGGGCTCGATGGGCCACTGCATCATTGTCAATGCCATTGAAACTGCAGCGTTGCGAAGGGCAATGAACATCGTCGTCATCCTTTTGAACTGTTCCATGAGCCACTCCTTGAGGGATGCCATGGACAAAGGTGTAAGGCCTGCAGTGGATGTCTGAGAAATCTGACAGGAGTATCGGCATGCTGGGTTTCTGCTTAATGGTGTCAGACAAGACCCCCTCTGATACAGAGGAAGATGAGCAAGCCTCTCAATGGGGAGCTTACAGGGTCAGGATTCCTCTGATACCTTAGTGCTTTTGACTTCGTGCTCTGATGAATTTGATGCTGATGCAGCAAAGCCTACATCCAATGCTAGTCATCTCTGGTCCTTGATGCCTTTGAGGACAAGGATGAATCCTTCCTCTTACTCAGGGTGGTATTGATAGGTGTTCAATTCCATGGAGACTCATTGATGCTTGGCTCCGAGTGCAGCTAAACACCTGTAGGTCTCCCTGGTATGGAGTGGTGAGTACAACCCTAAACAAAGGCATAGAAGGGGGTGGATCTGCAGGGAGCAGTGCGTAAAAACACTCTAGCCACCTTACTGGTCAGATTAGATGGACCATACTGGTCTTTATCTGCCGTCATACACTATTTCTACTATTAATCAAATGCTGCCCACAGTCACCTTGTGGCTTAATACCAATTACCTCAAATTAAACCCTTAATTTCAGCAATTTGGATTACAGGAAGTTCATCATCGCCGATGCAGGCAACTTTTATCGGCAAACCTAGATTAAACTATCTCCATCTTTGAAATATATGGGGGTGATCCTGGATAAAGAATTGTCACTTTTACCCATATCAACTCCTAAAAATCATTCTATGCTCTCCGTCAATGCCATTCCTTGCAACCTTTCCTGGATTCAGCTTCTCTCACCTCCCTCCTTCTGCAGTATGTAATCTCTTACTTAGATTACTGCAATGCATTATATGCAGGCTTCTCTCAATCAAAAAGTAAGCAGCTCCAATCGATACAGAACACCACAATCTGTATCTCGACTCATACCAAAAGGAATGAACATGTTACCCCCCTCTTAAAACATCACCACTGGGTTGCCTGTCACTTTCCATATCTAGTATAAACTTTTGACTTTAGCTCATAAAATACTTTATACCAGTACTCGGCCATATCTTGCTTCTATTTTGACTTTTAACATTCCTGCCCATGCACTCCAATCCCTTCATGATAACCATCTTTGTCTTCCCCCTCCTTCTCGCGCAAGGATGGAATCCACCAGGAACTCAGCTTTCTTTTTCTGTGTCCCCACTCTCTGGAATTCTCTACCACATCATTCGGCCCATTCAAAACCCAAGTTAAAACTTTTTTATTTCAGCAGGTTTTTGGGGCCTGATTTGACCGACATGGCTATTAAAGTTATTCATGTTATGCATGTTCTACTCTGCTAGACTTATCAGACAATACCTTCTGACATTCTCGCTCTCTCATTTTTTCCTGTCATTAATATTTGGCATTCTTTTCTTATTCTTGATTTTATATCATTGTAAACCGCTTTGCCTATATAAGAAAGGCAATATACAAAATACTAATTAACATATGTTACTATGTTGGTATAAGTGAGCTCAAGGGCTTCTCAACGTCAATGCCCTGGCCAGTATCTGGTGCAGCTGATGCCAAAGATGATGGATCAGTCTTTATCAGCGTTAAGTATACATTTGTACTGCTTCTCTCGACACTGGAGTTCTTTCCTTGTCATCTGTAAACATAAAACACAAGGTGGCAGCTCATGGTCGAGACTCAAGCACTGCAGGCACCATTTGTGGGTGTCTGTAATAGACATGATCCTGAGGCATGTTTAACCTACTGGCCTGTTTCTCACACACAGCATCCAACAAAAATAGCTGCAGCAAAATTAAATGACTATTTTGAAAAAAGAAAAAAGCAATGTGGCTGAAGTCTGAGGCCTAAATGAAGCTTACAGCGGTGATACAAGAAAAATAAAGGAAACCTTAAATGGCCAAAAACTCTGAGAAGAAAATTAAGGAAAGGTGCATGCAGCTATGATGGTCGCAGGACAGGATAACTCACAAAAGCTAAAAAGCTGAAGAATGGCAAAATTCGGAGAAAGATGTAGAGAGGAACTGAAGAACGTCTTTGGGGCTCTGTGAAAAAAAAAAAGACTCGAGATAGGGCACAGGAAAACACATACATGCTTGGAGGACCCAATCTAAAAGTTTCTAAGAGGAGCTGAGGGGGTTCCCTCACAGGGCTCTCGATGACATCACCCATATGTAAGCCCTTACCTTTCTTGTCCATGGAGAACCAAGTAGTCAAGTGAGGCAAGGATAAATAGGCTTTATGCATCACTACTACTAATGCTACAGGGTATGAGAGGTCATTAGGAGTTTTGCTGCTGACTCAGAAAGTGAAAGACGGACCTAGCTAAAGTTAAGCTGCTCCTTAGGTAAGAACAAATAGTAGGTTTGTGACATTGTAGTTTCTAGTACTGGTGACAGGGATACTAAAAGGAACAGAGAGTAAGAATAAAGGTAATGGGGATCAAATAAGCTCCTTTTGAAGAAGCTGTCCCAGATGTACTTACCCCCAAAATGTCAATTTGAGTAAATATTCTAATTAATGGTTTGGCTATGAAACCACTAAGTTCAGAAGGCACTGGTAATTCAATCAATATATATTTTACACATAAAATCACAATTTACTTAGATTCTTCTTCAGAGCTTAAACTCATTGACGTTTCCTCAGAATCTGAAGCTATGAACTCATCCATACTGTCTTCATCAAAGTAACCCTGCAAAACACATTTGATGTCCTTACAAAATTTTAGAACATTCAAGTATTATCTATACAGAAACATTTTGCATCTGTTTAGTCATTTAGTAAAGTCAGGTTACGTGAGACTACATTTTAATAAATATGAGTTTATACTGAAATATAAAGCACCTGACCAGAGGCAAAAGAACAGCAGGAAATTCTACTGCAGACATTCCCATTATTTCATCAAAATCCTACCCACCATCTGGCTTGGCTTCTTTTGAAAGTTTTCAACAGAGAGAAAAGCATGTATTTCAATATCTGCTTTACCTTGTTTTCTTTGCTAATATAGTCCAGCTGCAAACACCAAGGGTGAGTCCAGATTCTGCTCAACATCTGGAAGTCCTGGAAAAGCTTGGCTCCAGCCTTACCTCTTCCTCCTTCACTGCTACCACTTACACCTTAAGAAAAGGTTTAGAGTTTTTTTTTTAATAACTATAATAAAGACAAAGCTATGAATCATTCTTTTTCCTGTTAAAAAAAACTACAGCCATGCATACAGCATGCTCATTTGCTGCAATTGCTCACTTATTGCACTACTCACAAAACATATGATTCTGTTAAAGAAACTAAATGTTTTAAAATAATCTCCCCTTATTTCAAAATGAGAAAATTGTTCTCATTTGTGCTCATTGGAGCCCAAACTTTCCTTGTTTATACCGTAGAATAAAACATTCTAAAAACGTATGTCATATCATGAAGAATCAGACAAGCATCTTAAGCACTGAAATGACAATTCTAAATCATGATTCTGAGTAATCAAGTATTTTGTCCATAATAAACATAATATTCTAAGAAGAAATTGTTAAAATATTATTGGTTTTGTTTTCTGCAAAGTCAAAATTACTACTACTGAACATTTGCATAACGCTACAAAACATTAGCAGCGCTGCACAGACATATAAAAAAGACTGTCCCCTGCTCATTAGAGCTTACAATCTAGTCAAGACAGACAACACAGTAGCTGTAGACATGGGAATCCCATGATGGGATACCATCTAGGGGAACGGTAAGGAAACACAAAGGAGATCAGGTGAGTTAAGATCTGAAAGCGGCAGCAAAGAAATTAGTTTTCCGCCTGGATTTGAAAAGGGTAAATGTTTCAATAAGTCAGAGTTGTTATCTGTGTCGTACTTGTATTTTTAAAAGTCTTAATATATACAATTTTTCTGAACATCTCACTTGCACGTTAGAAAAAGTGTATGTGTATTTGGGGATTACTGTTGTATAACAGCTGAAACTAGAATATTAAACAGTGAAGCAGTAAAGTAAAACTACGACAAAACTAAACTACTATGTCTACTAAACTATGGTATCCTTTTGCAGCTATCACGGGGACTGGGAACTGTCGGGGAGGGGTCCAGGACTTCATGCTTGTTAGTGCCACAGAGACTGGGACATCTATGGAACTGACAATGGTGTAAGGTCGGGGGGGAGAGGGCGGATTGGCTGCAGAAAGCGTAGTTACTCACCTGTAACAGGTGTACTCCAGCGACAGCAGGAATCAGTCCTCACATATGGGTGACTTCAGCGCCGATGGAGCCCTCGTGCGGAGCAATTCCCCAGCTTTCAAAGAAAGCCTTTGGGATTGCATCGCGCATGCGCAGTCCCCTTCCCGTCCAAGGGTGCCATCTTGCTCAGTCAGATGACATAGCTAAAAAGACGGCAAAAATGAGAAAAAATTAATAAAAGGACTGCAACTCCAGGTGAGGAGGGAGGGTCATGAGGACTGATTCCTGCTGTCCCTGGAGAACACCTGTTACAGGTGAGTAAAGCGTAGTTACTCACCTGTAACAGGTGTTCTCCAGGAGCAGCAGGAATCAGTCCTCACTTATGGGTGACGTCGGCGCCGACGGAGCCCTCGCGGAGCAATTTTCCCCAGCTTTCAAAGAAAGCCTTTGGGAATTGCAGCGCGCATGCGCGGTCGTCTTCCCGCCCGAGGGTGCCATCTTAGCCAGTCAGATGACATAGCTAAAAAAGACAGCATAAAAATTTGCAAAAAAGAACATAAGCAGACGATTGCAACTCCAAGGGGAGGAGGGAGGGTAGTGAGGACTGATTCCTGCTGCTCCTGGAGAACACCTGTTACAGGTGAGTAACTACGCTTTCTCCAGGACCAAGCAGGAAGTCAGTCCTCACTTATGGGACTCCCAAGCTCAAGGCTACCGGAGACCCTAAGCACAAAAATGAGCTCCCTCTAGCTCAGCAGCACAGAAGGATAGAATCTTCGCTGAATTATCACCCACCGGTAGCCCACATCCGGGATGGAGGGTAGGAGTTGCTCAGACCTCAAAGAGATTACGGAGGACTGCCTGTCCGAAAGCACTGTCCCTACGGGACTCCCTCTCGAGACAGTAATGGACCGCAAAAGTCTGGCTTGAAGACCAAGTAGCGGCCCGGCAGATGTCTGCCAGCGGAACAGAGCGGAGGTAAGCCACTGACGTGGCCTTTGCCCGAACGCAATGAGCCGTGACTCGACTTTCTAAGGAGAGTCCGGCTGCCCCATAAGCCCAAGAGATACAGTCCGCAACCCAGATGGACAGAGTACGCTTGGAGACCGGGAGCCCCAATCTATTGGGGTCAAAAGACACAAAAAGCTGAGCAGCTTTACGGTGCTTCCGCGTACGGTCAAGGTAGAAGTTCAATGCCCTTCTACAGTCCAGGGTATGGAGGACCGTTTCAGCTCGGCTGGAGTGTGGTCTGGGAAAGAAGGTTGGAAGTACCACCTCCTGATTGATGTGAAAAGGGGAGACCACTTTAGGCAGAAATTTTGGGTGAGTCCGTAGGACTACCCTATTCTTGTAGAACCTAGTGTAAGGGGGATCAGACACGAGGGCCTGCAATTCACTTACGCGTCTAGCGGAAGTGAGGGCTATCAAGAACAGTGTTTTCCAAGACAGAAAACGGAGAGAACAGGTAGCCATAGGTTCAAAAGGCGGACAGGTGATCCGCTGCAAAACCACATTCAGGTCCCAGTCAGGCGCTGGCGGGCGCAGAGGTGGTTTAAGTAGAAGGAGACCTCGGAGAAACCTCGCTACGAGAGGGTCATTGGAGAGAGGTCTGCCGTCCACTGGCACATGATGTGCTGAAAGAGCACTGAGGTGAACTTTGACGGAGTTGGACTTAAGTCCCAGATTAGAGAGGTGCAGCAAGTACTGCAAGATCACCGACACCGGGCAGGAGAAGGGATCCTGAGACTGTTGGGTACACCAGACTGCAAAGCGACGCCATTTAAGGGCGTAGCATTTGCGGGCAGAAGGCCGTCGCGAAGCCAAGACGACCTCCTCCACCTCCGCCGGCAGGAGAAGGGGAGCAAGGACTACCCTCTCAGCAGCCAGGCCATGAGGTTGAGAGACCTGAGGTTGGGGTGCAGAAGGGACCCCTGATCCTGAGTGAGGAGATCCGGTTGTACCCCCAGAGGGATTGGATCCTCCACCGCCAGTTGCAGCAGGAGCGGAAACCACGGCTGCCTGGGCCAGCGAGGGGCCACCAGGATCATGAAGGCTTTGTCTCGGAGAACCTTGAAAAGAGTCCGAGAGACCAGCGGGATGGGAGGGAAAGCGTACAGAAGGCTCCCCGACCACGAGATCAGAAAGGCGTCCGCCGCAACCCGAAGGGGGTGTGGCTGACGAGAGCAGAAGCGAGGAAGCTGCCGGTTGTGAGGACTGGCAAAGAGATCCACCGTGGGGAGACCCCACTTGAGGAAGAGCTTCTGAACTACCAAGGGATCCAGATGCCACTCATGCGGCTGGAGGACCCTGCTGAGTTTGTCTGCAAGGCAATTTTCTTGGCCCGGGAGATAAACTGCCTTGAGGAGAATGCCGTGACTGACGGCCCAAGAGCAGAGCTTCTGTGCCTCCCGGCAGAGGAGGAAGGAGCCCGTGCCCCCCTGCTTGTTCACGTAGAACATGGCAACTTGATTGTCCGTCTGGACAAGGACGGACTGTTGGGAAGTCAGGTGGGAGAAGGCCTTGAGAGCTAGGCGGATCGCCCTGAGCTCCAGGAAGTTGATCTGCTGAGCAGACTCCCACGTGGTCCAGAGGCCCTGAGTACGTGCCTCTTGGCAATGTGCTCCCCAGCCCAGGAGGGATGCATCGGTGGTCAGCACCCGGGTCGGCTGAGGTGACTGGAAAGGCATTCCGAATATCAGGTTCGGCTGCCGGAGCCACCACCGGAGAGACGAGAGCAGCGGCTCGGAGACGCGCACTAGGTCTGCCAGGCCGCCTGTGGCTTGTCGCCACTGCTGGCGGAGACACCATTGAGCAGACCGCATATTCAGGCGGGCATTGGGGGTCACATGGACGGTGGAAGCCATATGGCCGAGCAGTCTCAGGAAGCGCCTGGCGGAGACCAGGGGCTGGCTGCGAAAGCGGTCGGCTAGGTCCATGAGCCGTTGAGCCCTGTCGAGCGGTAGGTACGCTCGTGCCCGAGGAGTGTGCAGCCTTGCGCCGATGAACTCGAGATCCTGTGAGGGGAGCAAAGTGGACTTTGCGAAGTTTATAACAAAGCCCAAGTGCTGCAGCAGAGTCACCGTGCGGCACGTGGCGTTGGTGACCTCCTGAGCGGACGCTGCTCTGATGAGCCAGTCGTCGAGGTACGGAAAGACATAGAGGCCGTGAAGCCGGAGATGGGCCGCCACGACCGCGAGACATTTTGTGAAGACTCGCGGTGCGGAGGATAGGCCAAAGGGCAGTACTCTGTACTGGTAATGATTTCCTGCCACCACAAACCTTAGGTATTGGCGGTGGCTTGGGTGGATGAGGATGTGCGTGTAGGCATCCTTTAGATCCAAGGAGCATAGCCAATCTCCCTGCTGGAGGTAGGGCAGAAGGATTCCAAGGGTAAGCATTTTGAACTTCTCCCGCACAAGGAACTTGTTGAGGTTGCGCAAGTCCAGGATGGGTCTGAGGCCCCCTGTTCTCTTTGGTATCAGAAAATACCTTGAATAAAAGCCTTGACCTCTCAGGTGGTGGGGCACCGGTTCCACCGCCTGTTCCTGCAGAAGACCTGCTAACTCCTGAAGGAGCAACTCCCTGTGCAGAGGGGGGCGCGAAGGTTCTCCCGGAAAATAGGAGGGAGGGACCTGATGGAAGTGGAGAAGGTAGCCTTCTCGCACGACCTGAAGTACCCAGGCATCTGCGGTGATGCTGGACCACCTGTGGGCGAAGTGAACCAGCCGGCCTCCGGTGCTGGGAGGAACCAGCGGGGGGGGAGAGGCTATGCTGAGCGAGTCAAAAACCCCCACCCTGCTGAGCAGGGGCTGGTGGTGCAGGCTTGGGGGCTTGCTGCTTACGGGACCCGTTACCCCGTCCCTTGGCCTGCTGGCCCTGTTGGGGAGCTGCAGGGGCCTGATAATGGGGGTACTGTTTGTAGGCAGCCGCCTTCCTCGGGTAAAAGGACTTTTTTCCCGAGCCCTTCTTTTTCTGGGAAGGGGCGGAGGTCTTCCTAGAAAGCCTGGTCCTGGTGAGAGTCTCAGTCTCAATTTGTGCAGCCTTTTCCGCCATGGGCTTGCCAAAGAGGTTTTCGCCTCGGCAGGGGACATCGACCAACTTGTCCTGTACCCAGGGCTCAAGGTCCGACGACTGAAGCCAAGCCTGTCGGCGGGCACCGATGCCGGCTGCGGCCACTCTAGCCGAGGCCTCAAAGCCATCATAGGCTGCTCGGGACATGAACTTTGAGCATTCCCGAATGCCCGTGGACAAGGCTAGGAACCTCCGCAAGGGCTCCTCGGAGAGACCAGCGGAGAATCCGGCTAGCTCTTTAGCCAGATCCCGGAGATACATGCCCATGTAGAGCTGGTAAGTCTGGACACGACATGCGAGCATAGAGCCCTGGAAGCACTTCTTGCCAAGGCCATCCAGGTTACGGGCCTCCCTTCCAGGAGGCACCGAGGAGTGCATCTTCTGGCTCTTAAGACGATGCATGGCCGATTCCACTACCATGGAATGGTGTGGCAGCTGTGCCTTCTGAAAGCCAGGGCTCTTGCGGACCCGATAGATAGAATCGACCCGCTTGCTCAGGACCGGCGAGGAGGCCGGACTCTCCCACATGCGGAAGAGTAGTCGTTCCAGCATAGGAGGAACCGGCACGGTAAAGTGCTCCCTCGCGGGAGAGTCATACTGGAGGGCACCGAGCTCTTCGGCTCGAGGCTCCTCCTCGGGATCCGCAGGGAAGGCCAAAGCCTTGGCCATATCCCTAACGAAGTCCGAGAACCGGGCATCCTCCGGGGGGGACTGCTTCCGAGGCTCGGACCCCGGTGAGTCCGATGGGACACACCGAGTCCGGAAAGAATCAGGTGACTCTTCCTCCTCAGACTCCCAGACCGACTCCGACGAGGACTCGGTGGGGTCGGCCCGGGCAGGGTGCGGCGCCAGCCGTCCCGACGTCGAGGGAGTCGGCGTCGGCGACCTCGGTCCCGAACGGGAGGCCGAGGGTGACCTCGACCGAGGATCGACTCGAGTTCTCATTGACTCGAGGATCGGCTCGGTCTCCGGGGTCGACTTGGACGTCGACGTCCCGGCGGTCGGGGCAGCGGCGCCAGCGAGGCCAGCGAGCAGTGCCCGCTGCTGGTCCATGAAGGCAGACAGTCTGCTCTCCAAGGCCGTCAACCTGAGTCCGAGCTCAGGTGACCCAGCAGCCCCCGACTCGGGCCCCGACGGCGTCGGGCCCGACGTCGGCTGTCGCGGAGGCGAGTCCAGAAGGACCACAGGACTTACCCGGGCAGGCATCTCCGACTCCAGGCGAGGTCGCTTCGGGATGTGTTCCTTCTCCAAGGACCCGGGGCGGCTGTCGGGGCTATGCGACCTGGCCCTCGCGGAACCAGGAGCATCCACCGATGCCGCCCTCGCGGGTTTTTCCTTCCGACGATGGTCCCCGGAGGGAGAACCCCGGTCGGAGGAGCTCCGGCGACGGTCCGAGCTGGAGCCTTTCGACGCGGAGGCCTCCGACGAGGTCCGGGTACGGCTGGGGTCAGCGAAGATTCTCTCACGCTGATGCCGCCGACTCCTCAACGCCTTTGAGGACAGTTTGCTGCAGGGCCCACAGATCAGTTCCTCATGATCCGGGCCCAGGCAGCGGAGGCAAAAGTCGTGTGTGTTGGTTAGTGACATATTTCGGTCACACCGACCACACCGCTTAAACCCACTGGCAGCCATCGGGGGAAAAAGGGCCCCTGCGAGGTCAAAGGACCGGGCTGCCAGGGAAACCGAAAACGAAAGCTGACTAAGTCAGAAAAACCGAAAAAAGTAAGCGGACTCGAGACCGGCGTCGCGAGTCCGGGCGGGAAAACGATCGGCGTCGAACCGAAAGAAAAAAGGATAAAACAAAGAAGAAAATCAACTTTTTCGCGGGGACAAGACGGGGACGTCTGTAGGGCTCCGCGGAAAAAAGAAGACTGGCTAAGATGGCACCCTCGGGCGGGAAGACGACCGCGCATGCGCGCTGCAATTCCCAAAGGCTTTCTTTGAAAGCTGGGGAAAATTGCTCCGCGAGGGCTCCGTCGGCGCCGACGTCACCCATAAGTGAGGACTGACTTCCTGCTTGGTCCTGGAGAACTACGCTTTCTCCAGGAACAAGCAGGAAGTCAGTCCTCACATATGGGACTCCCTAGCTATAGGCTACCGAGAACCCATAGCTGAAAATGGCTCCCTCTAGAAGAGCCGCAGCAGCAGTGATAGGATTTTTCTCCGAGAACACAACCCCCATGGTAGCCTGACACCAAAGGGTCGGAGGGTAGGAGTTGCCTAAACCTCGAATAGGTTACAGAGTACCGCCTGACCAAAAACACTGTCCTGCCGGGACTCTCTCTCCAGGCAGTAATGGGCTGCAAAGTCTGGTTTGAAGACCAAGTTGTGGCCCGGAAGATGTCTGCCAATGGAGCACAGCGGTGGTTAGCCACTGATGCGGTCTTAGCCCTGACAGAGTGGGCCGTGATCCGGCCCTGCAGCTGAAGGTCAGCTACCCTGTACACCCAGGTGATGCAGTCTGCCACCCAGGTAGATAACATGCGCTTGGAGACAGGTAGACCCAGTTTACTAGGGTCATAAGAGACGAAGAGCTGTGAAGCTCTTCGATGTCCCCGCGTACGCTCCAGGTAGAAGGCGAGCACACTCTTACAGTCTAGGGTATGCAGAACCGCTTCTGCCCTGCTGGTATGTGGCCTGGGGAAGAAGGTTGGAAGAACCACTTCTTGGTTGAGGTGAAACGAGGAAACCACTTTTGGAAGGAACTTGGGGTGAGTATGTGCCTCCCTGTTTGTTGATGTAGAACATCGCTACTTGATTGTCTGTTTGTATCAGCACCGACTGATGTGAAAGAAGATGACAGAAGGCTTGAAGAGCTAGGCGGATGGCTCAAAGCTCTAGAAGATTGATTTGAAGTGTGGCCTCTCGCGAGGACCACAGACCCTGAGTGCATGAACCCTGGCAATGGGCTCCCCAAGCCCAGCAGGGAGGCATCTGTCGTCAGCACTCTGGTGTGAGAGGGAGGTTGGAATGGTACTCCCTGAAGCAAATTAGGGGGGTGAAGCCACCATTGCAAGGCTGTCACCAGCTGCTTGGAAATCGCTACCCTGTCTCTGAGGCGGCCTGTGGCTTGTGTCCACTGGTCTTTGAAGCACCATTGAGCTGTGCGCATATGGAATCAAGCATATGGAGTCACATGTACCGTGGAGGCCATGTGGCCCAGGAGGCGTAAGAAGACCCTTGGCAGAGACATGAGGCCTGTGCTGGACCTGCTGTACCAAGTCCAGCAACCGCCTTTCCCTGTCCAGCGGTAGGTAAGCTCTTGCCTGAAGGATGTCCAGTCTTGTCCCTATGAATTCCAAGTTCTGAGTGGGGAGTAAAGTGGACTTTGCGTGATTTACTACAAACCCTAGGTGCTGGAGCAGGGTGACTGTGTGAGCAGTGGCCTGCTGCACCTCCTGAGCCGATTGGCCCCTGATGAGCCAGTTGTCTAGGTATGGAAAGACCAAGACCCTCTGGCTTCTGAGAAAGGCCGCCACCACTGCTAGGCATTTGGTGAATACTCTGGGAGCGGAAGCTAGGCCGAAGGGAAGCACTGTACTGGAAGTGGTTTCCTCCGACCACAAACTGAGATATTGTCTGTGATCTGGGTGTATGAGGAGGTGAGTATAAGCATCCTTTAAATCTAAGGAGCATAGCCAGTCTCCCTGGTGGAGGTAAGGCAGTAGGATCCCAAGGGAAAGCATTTTGAACCTTTCCCTTACCAGGAACTTGTTCAGATTGCGTAAGTCTAGGATGGGGTGAAGGCCTCCTTTTCTTTTTGGTATGAGGAAATACCTGGAGTAGAAGCCTTGACCCTGCAGGTGGTGGGGCACCGGTTCCACCGCCTGATCCTTTAGCAGACATGCCAACTCCTGCAGAAGGAGGTTCCTGTGAAGATGGGGTCGGAGAGGATCTCCTGGGAAAAAGGAGGTGGGCACCTGGTTGAAATGAAGCAAATCCAGGTGTCGGTGGTAATGGCCGGCCACCTGTGAGCGTACAGGACCAGCCTTCCTCCTGTGCAGAGCCAAAACACTGGTGGGAGAGGAGCTATGCACTGTGTCACCGACTCCCCAGGCCCCTGTGGTGGAAGGCTGGAGATGTGCAGTGGGGTCCTCTTATTTCAAGCAGGGACTTTATAATGTCCCCTGGGTTTGTGTGTCCCAATAGCCAGTCAATAAGAAAGTAGTTGTGAGCGAGAGACTAAGCTTTCAAGAGGTTTTATTTCCCGTCCCGGGAGAATTCTTGCATCAATGTTACAAAAAGGAAATAAACCATATTTTTCTGGTAACACAAAAGGATCAGTAAGGATAACAAAAATGCTTCTCTTCAGCTTAAACAAACAAAACAGGAAAACAGTTTTCTTACTTTTCAGAAGAACTGTGCTGTTGAAATCAGTGCCACCTGCACAGATTTCAATGGGAACGGCACTTCAGCAAAAAGAGGTTATAGCATCTGAAAGAACTAGTGTACAGTCCATTCTAGAGCAATTATCAGTATCAGCACAACATTCATAATCCATATCTTCAGGACTTTCTTCTGTGCAAACTTGCTCAGGGCTGTAACTTCTCTGGCAATCATTTAACTCTCTTTCTTCATAGCTGAAGCTGCTCTCATTTCTATCAGTGAGGAAAGGCTGGTTACCATAGAGTCTGGCTTCTGCCCTCACAGGATCTTTCCCTCTCAGATCTCTAGACAGAAATTCCAGTGCCCCTCTATTCCATTCACCAGGGTGCTTCCCAGCCCAGCGTCGGTTTGTTTGCTTAGAAGTGTGACTGCTAAGCCTGTTATCTATCTCTCTCTCCCTCGGTTTGCTATAAGCAATTCTCGTCAGCTCACAGCCAGGCTTTTCCTTATTGTAGCCCTGGTTTAAAACACTGACCTGAGAGAATTCTTCTGAGGCAAACTCTCCTTCAGAGCAGATAGATTCTTCTTCAGAAACACTCCGGTATGGCTCCTGGGATCTCTCTCTATCCCTTCCTCTGCCTTGGTTTCTGGAAATGGCTTTTCTGCTAGTTGCAGTCTTTCTGTATCCTACAGTTCTGTCAACTGCTTCTGGGCTGGTGTAGTAACTTCCTTCTTTCCTCGTGCCTTTAGCTGAGCTTCCTGTTGTGCTCCTCGTGTATCTGTTTCCTGTGTATCTGCTGGTTCTCTCCTTCCTCCTCCCTTCTGTGCTCAAAGCTGGCCCTATTTTAACTGCGTCATAGCTTGAGACTTCCATTGGGCTAACTTCTTGCAGCTGTTTCTGCCTTACTAATGAGCCCTTACGTAATGCTCTCTCTGGGTGTTTTGCTGCAGCATGAGCTTGTGTTTTCCTTTGTTGCTCATGGCAACCCCTAGCCATGTGCTTCTCAGTGTGCCTTTTAAAACTCCCCCGAGCATTTTCCTGCATTTCCTCTGGTCTATTCTGCCCTGGACCATGACAACTGGGAGTCAGAAACCCCCTCCCGGCTGGGTAGGAGCTGGAGCTGGAGGCTTGGGGGTCTTCGGCTTACGTGGGCCATACCCCTGTCCCCTGGCCTGCTGCCCCTGTTGGGGAGCTGGGATGGCATCACGCATGTGTGGTAGCATGTCCCAAAGGCTTTCTTTGAAAGCTGGGGAAATGCTCCACAAGGGCTCCATCGATTCCGACATCACCCATATGTGAGGACTGATTTCCTGCTTGTTCCTGGGGAAACATTATTAATATTAAATGCACCTCAAACCACTGGTGCTTCTCTCCTGCCTCACCATACATATTTTTTTTTTTTGAGTATTCTTAAGTCAATGCTGAATCCTAGTGACCCAGCAGCCCCTGGATTTTCATGGCAAGGTATGATCGGAAGTAGATTGCCAAGCCTTTTCTTCTGAGACATAGTAACATAGTAAATGACGGCAGTTAAAGACCAGTATGGTCCATCTAGTCTGCTCAGTAAGATGGCAGGAGTAAGATGGCAGAGTAGGTGCACCCCTCCCCATGTCTGAGACAATGGAGGGTAAAGTGACTTGCCCAAAGTCACAAGGAGAACCAGTGGAAATTGAACCCTGATCTCTTGGGTATGAAGCTGTTGCTCTAACCAGCAGGTTACTCTTCCAATCCTCTAATCTGCAGTCTCTCTTCTATACCTATTCCTATGGCTCCAACTCACTTTCCCTTCTCACTGTAAACTCTCCATAATCTTTTCACTTCATTCCAACAACTTCAGACCTCCCACTCATTCCTTACTCTCTTCACCTCTACTGCCATTTTGTCTTCTACCCTATCATCCACTCTTGAGCTTCAATATTTTCTCTCTCATTCAGCAATCTCCACTCTAACAGCACCTTACTCTCATCACAGTTATGACTTCTCTCCCTCATACAGTACCTTTCTGCTCTTCCTCCTCTCATCTGGGAGTATCAATCCCGATCCTGACCCCGCTCCCCCCCATCCAGGCATTTCTCTCACTCCCTATGGAAATCCAACCACAGCCCCTCTAATCTTATTCATATCCCTCTCTTTCCTCCTTTTTCTATTCCCTTCTCATGTACCTCGTGGAATATCCACTCTGCCTCCAACAAACTTACCTTCATTCATGATCTCTCTCTCTAATGCTCTGCATCTTCTCGCTCTGAGACTTAGCTTCTCCAGTGGTATGATGGGGGTAGGCGATTTGATAAGAACTTTAACTGCATTAGCACAGTTGGTACCCAGTTGATTTGGTTGATGAGTTAATTATTTGCGTGTATAACAAATGAAAAATACAGATTTTTTAAAGTACTAATATGGTGTGTTTTGAAGAGACCAGTAGCGCACAAGACTAGTGGAAGCTGTTGTACCCTAAACATACATAAGCCTATAATATGGTAAAGGATGCAAAACAAACACTCTGGAAAGCAAAAAAGTCCTCAACTCTTCCTGAAGCAAAAGAACATAAGCAACTCTGCCATACAAGAAAAGAAAAACAAGAATAAATGATCATTAAATGTATATATTTTTTTAATTGACTTTGATAAAGGTCCAGGCACACCAAAATATATGAACTAAGGAAACAATGCACTCACTTGTGCTAAAAGGTTTTAATGTGCGAGTGCTAAAGGTTCAACATGTATGCTAAAACAGCACTTAAACAAGTGCACTTAAAAAAATAGCATCAATAGCACATAAAAATCTTTTAGCTATGCATACTAACACATAAAACTGTAGCGTCTATGTGTTGTGAACACTTATACACTAAATGAAGTGAGGCCACCACAATTATAGTGTGCACATATTCAGGGCTGTACCAAGGGCTGTGCAAGTGGTGCGGCCGCACAGGACACAAGTACAAAAGGAGCACTGATATCATCACTGAGCTTCTAGGAAGCTCAAGGAGTGACTTACTGCACATGCTTTGGGGGGGGGGGGGAGAAGGGGGGCACCAGATTCATTAGCTACACAGAGTGTATTTCTAGCTTGGTACGGGATCCTACATATACTAAAAGGAGAATATCCGGTCCCTCTTTTCCTCCTGGCTCAGCCCCTCTTGCTACAAACCTATATGCAATGAGCCTGGCACATGTTTGTTGCAAACCTTATACAGTAACCCTGGCACATGGATAGCCAGTGCAAAGGTAGAAAGGAGAGAGCATCTAGACTCCAGAAAAGGAAGTAAAAGAAAAAAATCTGAATAGGAAAAAAGCAAACCAAAAGCACATATTTCAGATATTTACCAAGTAGAAAAAGGAGAACTGATATCAGAAGGTGCGTCAGTAATTCCTGGTATATCCGTCCCACTGATACCACAAAAGGAAATCTGTCAGACCTCGTTTCCGACTATTCCTCCCCTCTACAAGCACAATGTAGTATTGTGACAGCTGTTCATATTGAAGCCTCAGAATGCCAGCAGTTTGGACAGACTAATCACAACAGTGGTCATGACCAAATATCACCACTATACGCACCATTGTTCAAAGATCCCTCACTTCAAAACAAGATTGCTCTTTCAGTTTCCCTGTAAGAATATTAGCAGCATTTCAGCTCCCTATGGGAACTTTCCTTAGGCTATACTGTGGGATGTGAAAGCTTCTTTCATCTGATTTTATGAAGTAAATTTGATGTGCCTGGACACACTTCTACTGCCGGAGAATGCAACAGTTTCTGGATCACTCAGTAAGGTTTGCTGTTTATATGAAGACCGTGCAGTTATGACACTGACCTTTCATTACAGCAAGAATAATTTTTATTGACCTACCTGAACCTGTTAAGTTATCCAAGTAGTACCGATACAGCTTGCATTGAATTGGAGTCATTCTCACTGCTAGAACATACTCATATTTGGGTGGCAAGAACTTTGTAAGAGCTGTGTAATCTTTTCTCTGCAATTACACAGAAAAATAAAAAAGTTAATCTGTTACTTTACTGGTCAAGTAATGAATCTGTCTGGGGAAATCTGCATATATCTGCTGACACCTTTATTTTGATATTCTAAAGAAACTATACATTATTTAAATGTCATCATTTATGTGTTTACCCTTCATGATAAAATGCAACATATGCCGGTGACATGGCATAAATGACATGTATATTACCAATTTTAAAGAAAACGGAGTACTAAGACACCACAATCCAGACTCCAAGGTCACATAATTTATGACAAAGATGCTCACCCTCAAAGAGGAAATATTTGTATTTCCTAAAGTCAATAGTAGTCTCCTTTGTGTCCAAAATGAGCATGGAGAATAAATTAAAGATAAAATGCACACACATCATTATAAGTAACATTAAGAAATGCTACTGATACTAATCAACACGTGATGCTACTGACTTTCAATGTGATGCAGTCCCATTTTAAATATACAATGTGGCTACAGAAAATCTACCCCCTTTTCCAAAATATTCACCTTTTGTTGCCTTCTAGCCTTGAAGTAAAATGCACTACAATGGTATTTGTTCGATAGATCCACACATCCTATACAAAACAATCAAGTGAAAAATATATTCCAGAAATCCTCAGGAAATGAAGTAGAAAAAATTGGAATATTTTGATTGTCCTCATCCCTTGTACATCTGTGGTAAAATGTAGTTACTCACCTGTAACGGTGATCTCTGGGAACAGCAGGAATTTAGTCTTCACATATGGGTAACATTAGGTACCGACGGAGCCCATGTGGGAAGCTCCCCAGTTACCAATAGGAAAGCCTTTGGGAGTACTCCACTGTGCCTGTGCCACTGTCTTCCCGCTCTCCCAACTCCCTCTCCTCAGTTGATTTTATAGCTGAAGAAAAGGAGTGAAAAAAAATCCAACAGAAAAACAAAAAAACACCCTACAAATCCAAGGGGAAGAGGGCGGGTTGTAAAGACTAAAAATTCCTGCTGTTCCCGTAGATCACCTATTACAGGGTGAGTAACTACGCTATCTCCAGGAACAAGCAGGAATGTAGTTTTCACATACGGGACTTCCTAGCTCCCTGATCTGTGAAGAGTTGGACCGGGCCAGAAAGTCAGATAAGATCATTCGAACCTAGACCTCCCTTCCAAGGAGATCTGGTAGAAATGGGTAGGGGGTAGGAGTTGCTTCTATATCACAAACAGATGCTGAAGGACTGCCTGGCCAAAGGCTGCATCCTCGCGGGAGTCTTTGCCCAAGCAGTAATGGGCTACAAAAGTATGGATAGAGGACCATGTAGCAGCTTGGCAGATCTTGTCAAAGGCCACTGAATGAAGGTTAGCCACAAATGTTGCCACTGCTCGGACACTATGAGCAGTGACATGCCCCGTGAGGGAAAGATCTGCTTTGTCATATGTGAAAGAAATATAGTCTGCTATCCATCTGGATAGCATACGTTTGGATACTGGAAGGCCTAAGTGAGTAGGATCAAAGGAGAGAGAGGTGGGAGAATTTCCAAATGTCTTCTGTCCTTTGAAGATAGAAGGCTAGAGCCCTTTTACAGTCAAGTGTATATAAGGTTGCTTCTGCAAGAGAAACATGAGGTCTTGGGAAAAAGACTGGTAAGATCACTGGCTGATTGAGATGGAAAGGAGACACCACTTTCGGTAGAAAGTGGGGATATGTCCATAGGATGATCATTTCATGATAAAAGCGATTATATGGAGCATGAGCCACTAAGTCCTGCAACTCACTGATGCATCTGGCCAAGGTCAGGGCAATGAGAAATAGAACTTTCCAAGATAAGTATCATAGGTTTGTGGTTGCTAGGGGCTCAAATGGAGGTTTGAGGTGTTGAGCCAATACCATGTTAAGATCCCACGCTACCGGAGGTGGCCAAAGGGGTGGCTTTGTGAGGAGCAGACCCCTCATAAAACGTGCCACAAGAGGAACCATGGAGATAGGCCTACCATCCACAGACTTGTGAAAAGCTGAAATAACACTGAGGTGCACCCATACTGAATTCGTTTTGAGTCCTAAAGAGAACAAATGCAAAGATATTGAAGAAGCATGGGTACTGGATACCTCAAAGGATTTTGATTATTTTGAGAGCATCATGAAGCATACCTACGCCATTTGAAAGAGTAAGTCTTCCTGATGGAAGGCTTTCTGGAGGAAAGGATAATATCCTTTACAGCAGTAGAAAGGGATCGATTTTGCTAGATTACACTCTCAGCATCCATGCTGTCAGGCGTAGTGACTGCAGATTGGGATGGAGGAGTGTTCCATTGTCTTGAAAGAGAAGACCTGGCCTGGATCCCAATAGAATTGGAGGAGTTTGAGTCAGCTGAAGTAGAAGGGGAAATCAGGGCTGATTGGGCCAGCGAGGGGCTATGAGTATCATAGAGCCCTTATCTGCTTGTAGTTTGAGGAGGGTCTTTGGGATCAGGGGAATGGGGGGAAACGCATAAAGGAGTCCCCGATCCCAGTGGATCATGAAGGCATCGGACACCAGACTGAATTTGGATGGTATCCTGGAGCAGAACTGTGGGAGCTGAGAGTTCTGCGGAGTGGCAAAGAGATCTATCACTGGGGTTCCCCAGATTTAAAAGAGTTTAGCCACTGCTGTCTGATCTAGGGCCCATTCGTGGGGTTGTAGAATCAGACTCAGCTTTTCTGTCAGGTGATTAGATTCTCCTGGAATGTAAACTGTATGTAGATGCATGTGGTGGAGAATGGCGAATTTCCATAATTTTCAGGCTTCCTAGCATAGGGGAAGGGAGCCCGTTCCACCCTGTTTGTTTAAATAAAACACTGCGACTTGGTTGTCTGTCCTGACAAGGATCTGACTGTCAGAGAGGTGGTGCTGGAAAACCTTTAGGGCATTCATGACTGCTCAAAGCTCGAGGAGGTTTATCTGCTGTATTGGTTCCTCCATTGTCCAAGGCTGTGTGTGGAGATGGAATCCAGATATGTTCCCCAACCCAGCTTGGAGGCATCTGTTGTCAGCGTATGTTGAGGTTGGGGCATCCAAAAAGGTGACCCTATGAGAAGATTTGTTGGGGTGCACCGCCATAGAAGAGACTCAGTCAAAGGGCGTGTGACTTGAACGATATCCCATAGATTCCCTGTGGCCTGGGTCCACTGAGATGAGTGTCCCCATTGTGCCTGTTGCATAAGGAACTACATGAACTGTGGAAGCCATGTGTCCCAGTAAGCATAGGAAGTTTCGAGCTGTGGCAGTCTGTTGTTGGTGCATGTGGTTGGCTAGATCCACTAACCTGTCCATGCGTTCCACAGAAAGAAGGCTCTGGATTGCTTTGTGTCCAGCATGGCTCCTATGAAGTCTAATCTCTGCGTTGGAGTGAGGTAAGACTTTGGTAAGTTTATCACAAAGCCTAGATGCTGTAATAGAGCAAGAGTTGTCGAGATGAGCAGAGTTCTCCAGGGGAGTCTGCCTTTATTAGCCAGTCGACTAAGGAAAGACAAAGACTTTGTTGCTTCTGAGATGTGCTGCCACCACAGCCATGCACTTTGTGAAGACTTTTGGTGCAGATGTCAGACCGAAGGGAAGGACCCTGTATTAGTAATGGGTACCTTGACAGGTGAAGGCAAGAAACTGTCTGTGGTCTACGTGTATCAAGATGTGGGTATAGGCTTCTTTGAGGTCTAGGGAACAGAGCCAGTCATGTTCCTGTATGTAGGGAAGGAGGGTTCCCAGAGAGATCATCTTGAATTGCTCTTTTATGAGAAATTTGTTTAGTTCCCTGAGGTTGAGAATGGGCTGTGGCCTCCTGACTCCTTTGGAATGAGGAAGTAAGGGGGGAGTAGAAGCCTTTGAGCAATTGGTTTGGGGGAACTGCTTCTATGGCTCCTTAGGAAAGGAGAATGTTTATCTCCTGTTTGAGTAGGGCATCCCAGGGGAGGTTTGGTGGGAAAATCTCTGAAGTGGTGAGGAGGAAGTTCTCGAAAATTTAGTTGGTAACCTTTCTGAATTATGGAAAAAGTCCATTGCTCTTTGGTAATGGAATGCCACTGTTGTGCAAAATGACAGTCTCTCCCTGGGATGGTGGAGGGTTCCTCTATGTGTAGAAGACTGGCTGTGTTCCCTATGTGGGAGTCAAAAGCTAGGTGTAGTTGGTGCTTGGGAGGTGGGCTGTGGCTTGGCTAATCTGGGCTTTTTTGCCTGCTTAGGACCCTGTTGTTTTTGTTGGATCCGATAGGCTGATTGGGAATATGAGGGGTAGAACCTCCTTTTCTTAGGATAGAAATGTTTTTTTAGCTGCTGTCTTCTTTTTGGAAGGGTCAGCAGTCATTTTAGAGAGACTCTTAAGGGTTGTCTCATCTGTTTCGAGCTCTCCAGCCTTCCCTCTCCAGTTCTTCCCAAAAAGATTCTCCCCAGTTCAGGGGATATTGCTCAATTTATCTTGGAACCATTGTTCTAAGTCCAAAGCCTGGAGCATAGCCAGCTGCCTTGCATCTATGGCAATAGTAGAGGCCCTACTAGATGACTCAAAGGCATCAAAATGCTGCCCTGTTAACAAATTTTCAGATATTTTGGCTGTGTGCTAAAACAGCTTGGAAGGCAGGACGCTTCACCGGTAGGAATGGAAGGGAATCCTTCCCAGTCTTTGTTACGCTCATTCAGGAACATCCCCATATAGAGGATGTAATAATTATCCTGCTGGATAGCATGGATGCCTGAAAGGAATGCTGGGTAAATGAACTGAGTTTTCTCGATTCCCTTCCTGGAGGAATGGAGGCATGGTTTTTGCCACTTTTTATGCGGCACATCGCCGATTCCACCACCATAGAATGGTGCGGAAGTTGTGGCTTAATGTCCAATAGACGACTGATGGGGGAAACGGTTAGAGGGATTCCCACATCCGGAGCGTTAAGTTATGCAGGATCCGGTGTACTGGGAGGATAGCAGCCTCTTCTGGGGCTGTTGGATACTAGAGTATCTTGAGTTCCTCCGCTCTCTGTTCCGGTTCCAATGCTGATGGAATGGATAGGCCAGCCGCCATGTCTTGGATAAACTCCTGAAAAGACATGTCTTGAGGAGGAGATTTACACTGAGTACTAATAAAGGATGGCAAGGGTTCAGAGGCTATGTCCTAGAGGTCATCGGAATCGAAGGACCGGTGATAGGAATCGGAGGAATCCGGATCCAATACCGGTGAGTATCAATGATGCCGACGATGACATGAATGGTGTCAATGCTCTTCGATGTCCTCAAGAGCTAAGCCTGGTGTAGAGACCAGGGATTATCTGTGGTTGATGCTGATACCGGGGTCGGTTCTGATACCTCGGTTCTCAGTGCAGGGTGTATTGGGCCCGGGGGCAAGACCGATGTAGAAGGCTGCACAGGAGTGGATGGAGTCATCGATGTCGATGCTCCTGGCTGCATTCCTGGGGCTGTCAGTGTTAGAGGAACCAAAGCCGCTAGGAGAGCTGCTATAGTCCTCTCCAAGGATAGCATCCATTGATCCAGGGAGGTAGCTTGCATCTTGCCCAATGAAAGAACAGGGCTGGCCTGTCACCGTACCAGAGCAAGACATTGGGGGCTCCCTGGAGGCTGAGACCTCGGGTACCTCCCGATTGCCCATCAGGACTTTGGAGGACAAGTCCTCCCGCCAGGGATGCCTGGACCGATGTCCAGAATCAGAAGTAGTCCTAGATGAGTCCCAGTGAGTTGATCATGAACTCTCACTCGATTCCCAAGGCTTGCCCGAGGAATCTTTGGACTTTTCCCTAGGTTCCTTCAGCTTCTCAAAAGGAGTCTCGTGGTTTTACGTTATCTTTTGCAGGTTTTGAAGGAGATGTGGTTTTCTTAGTCTTCTCTGAGTGTTTTGACTCTTTGGAGTGCTTTGAACCATGTGAGCATGATGATGCTCTGGAGGAGGTGGAGGCCAATGACATCAAGTCCGAGGGGAAGAGTTTCTCAAACTTCTTGGCCCGGTTCCCTAGGCCCTTCTTTGTCATCTGTTTGCAGAGAGAGCATTCTTGGGGACTATGGTTGGGACCAAGGCATTTCATGCACCCAATCGTGTTTGTCTGTCACCAAAATGGTGCTGGAGCGCTTGGTACATTTTTTTAAAACCACTGGTGAATTTTTCATCTTAAGATGGTGGGTAAGGCCAAGTGGGAAAGATGGCCCTGAAGAAAAGAAAATTCTTTTTTTTTTTTTAAATAGAAAAATGAAAAACGTAAGGGAAAGAAAAAATGATAAAGAAAAACGGAGACCAGTATTTAAATGATACCAGTGCGGTCAGGCAGAGTGGTAATATAAACGTAATTTTAAGTTCATGTCTGTGGTGATAGGGTAATGGCCCATTGGCTCCGTGGAAAAAGAAGAACTGAGGAGAGAGAGTTGGGAGAGCAGGAAGGCAGTGGCGCAGACACAGTGGAGTGCTCCCAAAGGTTTTCCTATTGGCAGTTGGGGAGCTTCCCGCGTGGGCTCTATCGGTACCCGATGTCATCCATAGGTGAAGACTACATTCCTGACTATTCCTGGAGATTCCCACATACATTAAGCTCTGGTGTAATCAACTGCCTTCAAAAGCAAGTGAACTGGCTCCAACTATGTTTAACTACAGTTTCACATGACAGGATAAATTCAGCAGTTTCTATTGGTTCCCTCTGCTGGGCAGTGTATTTCAAAGCAAAGATCCAACCATGATTACCAAGGAACTGGCAAAAGAATTCTGGGACAAAGCTGTGATAAGGCACAGATCAGGGGATGTGTATAAAAGAATTGCAGAGTCCGTAAGTACCCCTTAGAGCACAGTCACAACTATTACGAAGAGGAGGAAAATATATGGTACCGCCAAGACCCTGCCTAGATCAGGCCATCTCTCCAAACTGGATGACCAAGATAAAAGACTGATCCGAAAGGAAACCAAGAGAACAGTGACAACCCAAAGGGCTACAGCCTACCATGGCCAAGGATGGTCAAAATATGCATGTGACAATATCCTGAGCATGCCACAAATTTGGCCTGTAATAGCAAGAAGGAAATCATTACTCGGGAAAATCCACCATGAAGCCCATTTGAAGTATGGAAAAACACTCTGGAGATACTGTAGTGTTGTGGCAAAAAGTTTTGAAGTCTGATAAAAGAAAAAGTGACATTTTACTTACCAGATCAGTCCTTTCCTTGAGTCTGCTAGACTAGTCCAGGCAAGTGGGTTGTGTTCTCCTACCAGCTGATGTGAGACAGCGAAAGCTTCCAGAAGCTTCTTATGATATCATTGTGTCATGAACAGCCTGTGTCCCTAGGGGCACAATCCAGTATTGGTACCCAAACATATGGTCAGGAATCTCTAATCTCATACAACCTCAGTGAAGATAAAGTTCAACAGAACAGGAACCATAACTATGTACACGATCATCTTCAATAGAAGGCTTGTCAGCAGGATATGAGCTTACAGGGCCAACCATACAATACAGCAGACCAAAACAGATTCCAGGGGTAGGTCCTGGGAATGGTCTAGCAAGACCTCCAGGAAAGGACATTATCTGCTAAGTAAAATGTCACTTTTCATATCGTCCTGCTAGATCAGTCCAGACAAGAGGGACATACCAAAGCTATGACTCCATTAGGCAGGAAGACGACGTGGCAGCTTTTAAAACCTCTGAGTCAAAGTCCATGTCTGCCCAAGCGTGGACATCCAAGTGGTACTGCTTGACAGAAGTGGAAAGTGATGCCCATGTTGCTGATCAACAAATGTCTGAGGAAGCGACCGAGCTACATTCCGCTCATGAGGATGCTAGCGCCCGAGTGGAATGTGTATGCAAACACTTCAGAACCAGCTGATTCCACAAGAGATATGCGGAGGCAATACCTTCCTTGATTCAGCATCCCAGAGTAGGCTTGGCAGCCACTTCACCTTTACGCAGTCCTGCAAACAGCACAAATAGATCTGACTTGTGAAAAAAGTTAGTAACTTTCAAGTACCAGATATTAACCAGGCAAAGGTCCTTACCCTTCCCTTGACATGGTTTCTTGGAAAAGGAGGGCCAACAAACCACCAGATTTACCTGGAAGGAAGATATCACCTTGGGTAAGAAGGAAGGGATGGGTCCAATGCACATGGCCTTCTCCAAGAATGCTAAATACGGGTCCCTGCATGATAATGCCTGTACCTAGGAGACACATCTCATCAAACCAACTGCAACCAGAAAGACCGTCTTAAGGGTCAGATCTTTAAGCTTAGCCTGTTTGAAGGGCTCAAAGAGCTCCAACATCAGGGCCCAAAGCAACAGGCAGAGATCCAATGAGGGAACGACCAAACGTAGGGGAGGGCACAGGTGTGTCACCTCTGAAGGAAACAGGACATATTTGGGATGAGGCAATGGACCTCCTCTGCCACTGGTGCTCTAAAGCAGCATAAGACAGCAACCTGAATTTTCATGAAACTAAGGGAAAAGACCCTTGCATAGGTCATCCTGAAGAAAGGCTCATGGCACCAATGCTCGAAAAGACACCAGATGTGCACATAGCCCAGGCTGGTAAATCCTCTCCTTGTCTTCAGAAGCATGGAAAACACGGCAGGAGTATAGCCCTTATGCACTAAACGCTTCTCAAGAGCCAAGTCATAAGCAAGAAGGGAGCCATGTCGTCCAGGGACGGCCCTTGACTTAATTTTGGGCTGGGGGGCAGCCACAGAGGAGGTTCCTGCAGGAGCCACATCAAGTCCCTGAACCATGACTTTAATGGCCAATCCATCACTCCCAGGACAACCCAGCCCATATATCACTCTATGAGTCAAAACACATGACCCACAAGTGGCCACGATAAAACACATACACCAGGCACTGCTTTGGCCAGGACTGAACTAGGGCATCAACTCCCTTGGAGCCAGCCTCCCTACAGCGACTGAAGGATCTGCATGATTTGGCAATGGACTGGGCCACCATCAGATCCATCCCAGGATGACTCCAGAAGCACAGAATCTGCTGAAATGCTGCCCTACTCAGTTCCTACTCCCCAGGATCGAGAGAGTGGCAACTGAGGAAGACTGCCTCCGTGCTGTTGATTCCGGCAATGTGCTGGAATGAAGGAGCCAAGAGGTTCCTTTCATACCAGGAGAATAAGAGAGTCATCTCCAGGGCCACTCTGGCACTCTTGATGATTGACATACCTTACTGTCGTGGCACTGCTCAAGTACACCCGGTCCACTCTGCCCTTCACTAGAGTCTGGAAGAACAAAAGGGCCATAAGAACATAAGATATGCCATACTGGGTCAGACCAAGGTCCATCAAGCCCAGTATTCTGTTTCCAACAGTGGCCAATCTAGGTCATACGTACCTAGCAGTTTCCCCAAGGGACACAGGTTCCACAATGCTTGTATTGGTTCAAGCATTGATATCCTGGGTCCCTTCTTAATAATGGTTTATGGACCTTTCCTCCAGGAACTTGTCCAAACCTTTTTTAAACCCAGCTACACTAACAGCCTTTACTACATCCTCCGGTAACAAATTCCAGAGTTTGATTACACGTTGAGTGAAAAAATATTTTCTTTTATTAGTCTTAAATAGTTTACCCTGTAGCTTCATTGCATGTCCCCTAGTCTTTCTATATTCTGATAAGGTAAACAATCGATCTACGTTTACCCGTTCCACTCCGTTCATTAATTTATAGACTTCTATCATATCTCCCCTCAGCCGTCTCTTTTCCAGGTTAAAGAGCCCCAACCTTTTTAGCCTTTCTTCATAGGAGTAGCCTTCCATCCCCTTTACCATTTTGGTGGCTGAACCTTTTCTAAAATTGCTATATCCTTTTTAAGATATGGCGACCAGAATTGCACACAATATTCAAGGTGCGGTCTCACCATGGAACGATATAGAGGCATTATAATATCTTTTGTTTTATTTTCCATTCCTTTCCTTATCATACCTAGCATTCTATTTGCTCTCTTGGCCGCCGCTGCACACTGGGCCGAGGGTTTTAACATGGTATCCACAAGGACGCCTAAATCTTTTTCTTGGGTGGTGGTTCCTAATGTGGAACCTTGCATCGTGTAACCATAGTTTGGGTTGTTCTTCCCTAGGTGCATAACCTTGCACTTCTCCACATTAAATTTCATCTGCCATTTTGATGCCCAGTCTTCCAATTTATCAAGATCCTCTTGCAATTTTCCACAATCCTCCTGGGTTTTAACAACTTTAAATAGTTTTGTGTCATCAGCAAATTTGATAACCTCACTCGTTATTCCACTTTCCAGGTCATTTATGAATATGTCAAAAAGCAGCGGACCCAGCACAGATCCCTGGGGTACACCACTATTCACCTTTCTCCATTGGGAAAATTGGCCATTTAGCCCTACCCTCTGCTTTCTATCTTTTAACCAGTTCCTGATCCACAGTAGTACACTGCCTCCTATCCCATGACTCTTTAGTTTTGCCAAACGTCTCTCATGAGGGACCTTGTCAAAGGCTTTCTGAAAGTCCAGATACACAATATCAACCGACTCACCTTTGTCCACCTGTTTATTCACTCCTTCAAAAAAACATAACAGATTAGTAAGACAAGATCTTCCTTGTCGAAAGCCATGTTGGCTGTCTCCCATTAGGTCATGACTATCTATATGCTGAGTAATTTTATTCTTTATGATGGTTTCTACCATTTTTCCCGGTAATGATGTCAGGCTCACCGGTCTGTAGTTTCCCGGATCACCCCTCGAACCCTTTTTAAAAATTGGTGTTACATTGGCGATCCTCCAATCCTCAGGTATTAGAGATGATTTTAATGATAGTTCACAGATTACTGATAGCAGGTCTGCAATCTCAAATTTCAGTTCTTTCAACACCCTTGGATGTATACCATCCGGCCCAGGTGATTTGCTACTCTTCAGTTTATCTAATAGTTGTAAGACATCTTCCCAATGTATCGATATTTCCTTCAATTCTTCCACACCTTTAAATACCACTTCAGTCGTGGGTAACATCCCTACATCTTCCTCAGTAAAGACCGAAGCAAAGAATTCATTCAGTCTCTCCGCTATCGCCTTGTCGCCTCTTAGTGCTCCTTTAACCCCTTTATCATCTAATGGACCAACTGACTCTCTCACGGGTTTTTTGCTACGAATGTACTTGAAAAGGTCTTTATTTCGCGTTTTTGCTTCCGCAGCAAGCTTCTTCTCAAATTCTCTCTTTGCCTGCCTTATCAATGCCTTGCATTTGACTTGCCAGTGCTTGTGCTGTTTCCAGGTTTCATCATTTGGCTCTTTTTTCCATTTCTTGAAAGATGCTTTTTTGGCAACAACAGCCTCTCTGACCTCAGCTTTAAACCATGCTGGCAATTTTTTGGACTTCCTTCCACTTTTCTTAAAGCGTGGAATACAGCTGGTCTGGGCTTCCAAGATAGTATTTTTCAACAACACCCAAGCTTGATGTACGTCTTTAACCTTTGCAACTGCTCCTTTTAGTTTTTTCTTAACTGTTTTCCTCATTCTATCATAGTCTCCCTTTCGAAAGTTAAAGGGTAGTACTGTGGATTTCCTTACTATCCCTCCTCCACTAATTAAATCAAAGGCGATCATGCTATGATCACTATTGCCAAGTGGCCCCAACACCCTTATCTCTTGCACTACATCTGGTGTTCCACTAAGGACTAGGTCTAATATTGCTTCCCCTCTGGTCGGTTCATGAACCAGCTGCTCCAAGAAGCAGTCATTTATTTCATCTAGGAACTTTATCTCCCTAGCATGTCCTGTTGTGACACTGACCCAGTCGATGCCGGGGTAATTGAAATCACCCATTATTATTACTGCACTGTAACTTTTGCTAGCTTCCTTGATTTCTTTGAGCATTTCATCATCCATTTGTTCATTCTGGCCAGGCGGACGATAGTACACCCCCACTGCCATCGCCTTCCCCTTTTTACATGGAATTTCAATCCATAGAGATTCTACAGCAAATTTTGTTTCTTGCAAAACTTTAATCCTTTCTGACTCAATGCCCTCTGTAACATAGAGCGCAACCCCTCCACCAATTTGATCAGCTCTATCATTTCGATATAGTTTGTACCCAGGTATCACAGTGTCCCACTGGTTGTCCTCCTTCCACCATGTCTCTGATATTCCAATCATATCTAACCTCTCGTTTAGTGCTATATATTCTAACTCTCCCATCTTGTTTTGTAGACTTCTAGCATTTGCATACAAGCATTTTAGAGACTGTATTTTATTCATATTAATTTGGCTATTGGTAGACATGGGTAATTTGGGATCTTTAAGTTCTGTCTGCTCCATACTCGAGGGCATTTGGGCTACTTTACTCTTTTTTGGAACCTCTCTGCTTTTTGTAGTATCCTTCAAGGATACATTCTTCCGAACCATGTGCTCTTGGGCGACTGTCGGCTTTCCCCTATTATCTAGTTTAAAAGCTGCTCTATCTCCTTTTTAAAGGTTAATGCCAGCAGCCTGGTTCCATCCCGGTTAAGGTGAAGCCCATCCCTTCGGAAGAGCCCCTCCTTTCCCCAGAATGTTCCCCAGTTCCTAACAAATCCGAACCCCTCATCTCTGCACCATTGTCTCATCCACGCATTGAGACTCCGGAGCTCTGCCTGCCTATTGGGTCCTGCGCGTGGAACGGGAAGCATTTCGGAGAACGCTACCCTGGAAGTTCTGGATTTCAACTTCCTACCTAAAAGCCTAAATTTAGCTTCCAGAACCTCCCTACCACATTTTCCTATGTCATTGGTACCAACATGTACCAAGACAGCAGACTCCTCCCCAGCACTATCTAAGACCTTATCTAGGTGGCGTGTGAGGTCCGCTACCTTCGCACCAGGCAGGCATGTTACCAGGCGATCCTCACGTCCACCAGCCACCCAGCTATCTACATGCCTAATGATCGAATCACCAACTATAACTGCTGTCCTAACCCTTCCCGCATGGGCACTTGGCCCTGGAGAAACCTCCTCGGTGCGAGAGGGGTTTACATCACCTGGAGGACAGGTCCTAGTTACAGGATCACTTCCTGCCACACCAGGGTGATGCTCTCCTGTCACGTGACCTCTCTCCTCCATGGCAACAGGGATGCTGCCAGACTGGAGGTGGGACTTCAGGACTATATCCCTGTAGGTCTCGTCTATGTACCTCTCTGTCTGTCTTATGTTTTCCAAGTCTGCTACTCTAGCCTCTAGAGAACGGACTCGTTCTCTGAGAGCAGAGAGCTCCTTGCACCTAGTGCACACGTAAGACCTCTCACCAGCTGGGAGAAAATCATACATGTGACACTCAATGCAAAAGACTGGAAAGCCCACATCCCGCTGCTGGACTGCTGTCTGCATCTTAGTTTTAAGTTTGTGTTTAGATCTTTAAGTTCTATATGTACTAAAGGGTGCAATGGATATTTATACCACTAAAACTGTACCTAAGAAGTTTAATATACCTTGTTCACCTGAAGCTTAATTAATCTCAGGTCCTTGGTGTATGACTGATTTGGGTAATGAGCTTCACCTGAGAGCACCTCCTGTCTTTTAAGTTGTGCAAGTACCTATAAAGCTGTGATTTGCCCAGGGGAGGGTGGGTGTGGGGAGGGAGGGAGGGATATAACACTTATTAAAAAAGGGCTGCTACACCGTACCTTGTCCTGTGCTGCTGAGGAAAACTATATTCTGATTTGATTTAAATTATAGCTCTTTGCTGCTACTAGGCTCTAACCTATTATGAAATTTAAACTACAAGCTCTCTGCTGGATTCTAAATTTAACCAGAAAGCTCTCTTCTGTGTTTTAATTTGAAACTAAAAGTACTTTGCTGATGCTAGGCCCTGAGTGACTATGAAATTTAAACTACAGCTGTCTACTGGGTATGAAAGGTAACCAGAAAGTTCTCTTCTGTGTTTTTAAATTGAATCTTAAACTGTTGCTACTAGGCCCTGACTGATTTAACAAAAAAAATAGTGGGTTCACAGATTAATTAGCTTTAAAAGAAAAAAAATTCCTTTCAGAAAAATTCCCAGAAGTATATACTCACAATTTCAGATTTCTCTCCAGAAGTAACAGCCTTCAAGCCAGATGAACAGCCCCAAAGAAGACTGATGAGCCATGCAGACTCACAACTGCTCCAACGGCCCTGAGCCGTTCGGTTCTCGCAATGGCTTCCCCAGGCAAACAGGCTGGCATTCGTCAACAAAAAAAGATGCTACAAGTGATCGTCCAGTGGCATACCCCTCTTTAGATGCTGTGGATGCTGCCACCACCTCTGGTTTGAGGAGAAGCCTGACCTCAAACTCCTAAGAGCTTGAAGACCAATGGCATAGCAAGAACCTCCATAGTTGCCTCATATGAGCTTGTGCCCAAGGCACCAATTTGATTGCCACTGCTATCAAGCCGAGAAGCTGAAGATAATCCCAATCCCTGGGAGCATGCTGAGAATGAAAAGCTGCCAGCTCAGCCAACGGCTTTTTCACCCTTTCCTCTGGTAAGAAGACCATGCCTATCTGAATGTCGAAATATGCTCCCAGGTATTCCAGTGATTGGGAAGGCTCCAAATGGCTCTTTCCTTGATTGATCACCCAGCTGATTCTCTCCAGAAACTACACCACATGGGTCAAAACTCAAAACACTTCTGAGTGTGACTTGGCCCGGATGAGACAATTTCCCAGATATGGATGAACACAGATTCCTTAACGTCTCAGCACAGGAGCTGCCACCTCCATAACTTTTGAGTACACCTTTGGGGCAGATGAGAGGTCAAAGGGAAGAGCGGCAAATCAAAAGTGAGACCCAAGCATGGCGAAACAGAGAAAGAACTGTTGATCTTCGCAGATCAGAATGTGGAAATAAGCTTTGGCTAGATCCAAAGACGTAGAACTCTCTGCGGTGCACTGCCTGGATCACTGACCACAGGGTCTCCATACAAAGTGTAGGGTGCACAGGTGAGCGTCAACGCCCTTGAGGTCAGGGATTGACCAAAAGGAACCATCTTGCTTTGGCACTACAAAGCAGATGGAGTAGCGGCCCTTGCACCGCTTGGTAGGGGGAAGTGGGACCACCACCCGCAGATAGAGCAACTTTTCCAGCGTGATCTTAACGGTGATTCTTTTGGCCACAGTCCTACATGGGGAGATGGGAAGGTCTCCAGAATAGGCTCTCTGCGTTACAGAATATAGCCGTGCTGAATGATATCCAGCACCCAGCGATACTTGATGACCCAGGCCCAATCCTAGTAGAAAAAGCACCACCTGCTGCCCACTGGAAGCATCCCGGAATGGGCCCCCAATCTGTCATTGTGCCAGATGGGAGGTGGCAGAATCCTGGTACTCATGAGCCCCAAGAAAGTACGGAGTCCAGGACAAAAAAACATAAAAGGAAGAAAAGGTGGACTTCCTGGGTGGTACCTATGGGAGTCCCTGGAACCCCGGGAGTCCTGGCAGTGTTAGCGAGGAAAACAGGTTTTACAATGAGGATGACAACTCACACATACGCTTCAGAGACCCCTTTGGTCTATCTTCTAGGAGGCGATGAGGTTTGGACGCACTCAAATCCTTAACCAGTTTCTCCAAGGCCACCCAAAACAAAAGCTTCCCTTTAAAGGCAAGTTGAGTCAATTAAGATTTGGAGGATGTATCTTCCACATAGTCAACGTTGTGTCACCATTTAGAGAGCAAGCTTCTTAGCCGCCAAGTGAAACTAGATCATGCAGAGCAACAGACACAAAGGCTGTTGCCAACTCCAAGAGGGGGAGTAGTATCCTCTGAGACAAGGGACTGAATCCACTGGAGAATAGCTTGAGGAGTCAGGCTTGCACACAGCCCACTGGAGGATAACAGCGGAAGTCGCAAACGGATTCCTCAAGAGAGAGTCCATCTTAGGATCCAAGGAGTCATATATAAGGCTGTACCAGCCTCCACTGGGAAGGTGGTCCACTTTGTGACCACTCTAGGCGTACTGAACCATGTGATGTAGTCCTCCTGTGGCAGTGCATAAGGCCTCTTACAAACCTTGCGCCCCTTTATTAGGCAGTCAAGCAAATCCCACTCCGAGCTGATCATGCTTTGGATAACCATCAGAAAAGGAAAGGCCATCGTAGATTTCTGAACCCCTTGCAGGAGGGGATGGATACGTGGCTCTTGTTCTGCCGCTGCAGGATCACACAAATGCAGAGCGGACAAACACGTGAGCAAAAAGAGCTACTAGTTCATCCTTCCCGAACAAGCAAATAATAGATTTATCATGATCTTCCAAACGAGAAGAGATCTCCTCTTCCAAGTTAAAATCATTGCTAGAGGTGTCAGGATTGGACTCCAGGCCTCAAAGGAAAGATGATCCTTATCTCTCGATTCCAGCTCTTGCTGAGAATGCTTAGGCGGCCACGCCCAAAGCTGGTTTTGACTTGCCACCTGCCCCTCTTCTGAGCGAGCAGAAAGCAATCGAGAGGACCCAGAAGCTCCTGGGTCTGCTACGCCAGAAAGACCATGCTTGCTGCAAAAAATGAATTCCAGGGAGGAGAACCCAGAAATCAGCAGCTCTCTGGCAGGGGCTCATTGCTGGCAGCGAGTGGTTCACCCATCCTCAGGATAACACTCAGCACAGGACCTTTCCGAGAAGCGGCATGGCTATACGAGCGAGTGCCTGTAGATCATCCTTTTCCATGGCATAGTCTGCTGACTACTGCAGTAAAGGCAAGGCCTGGGCACCCATGTCTCCTCACTGTGAGAGGAGAGACAGACTCTCCAAGGGTGCACCAGAAGCTTCCATGGAAGAATTACAGACACCAGAATCCAATGATGAAGCTTTCTGCTATCCACAGACCTTGCAACGCACATCTGAGAAGTAGGGGTATGGATCAACACCAGTTGCAGCTGGGCACTGTGGGCTCAAGGCATACAGGAATGGCGTGGTGCGCCGTGTTACAGGGTCATGCTGACAGTGATAGCACACACTAGAGTTGTGTGTGCAGTAACAGTGTATACTAAAGCCATGCAGCAGTAATAGTGCATGCTAAAGCCATGCAGGTAGTAAAGCGTAATTACTCACCTGTAACAGGTGTTCTTCAGGAGCAGCAGGAATCAGTCCTCACATATAGGTGACGTCAGCGCCGACAGAGCCCTCGTGGGGAGCATTTCCCCACCTTTCAAAGAAAGCCTTTGGGAATGCAGTGCGCATGCACGGTCCCCTTCCCGCTCAAGGGTGCCATCTTGCTCAGTCTGATGACATAGCTAAAAGACAGCAAAAATCAAAATGAAGGATAGGACTGCAACTCCAGGGGAGGAGGGAGGGTCATGAGGACTGATTTCTGCTGCTCCTGGAGAACACCTGTTACAGGTGAGTAACTACGCTTTCTCCAGGACCAAGCAGGAAGTCAGTCCTCACATATGGGACTCCCCAGCTCTAGGCTACCGTTAACACAGAGCTGAAAAAATGGCTCCCTCTCAAGAGCCTCAGCATCTGTGATAAGAATTTTCTCTGAGAACGCACCCCGTACGGTAGCCCAACACAAAGGGCCGGAAGCACTGTTCCCTCTAAGCTGTGCACGTGTGCACGCGCACATACCTCACTGAGCGAGCGCACATACTTTACAACAGAGTGCACAAAAATTACGGCTCTGATTCTGATAGAAAACAACACAGACGTCTTAAAATTTAAAAGTTATGATTGTAATTACTAGAAATTTCCCGCTTCATTTAGTAATCATCTATTTTCATTTAATTTGATTAAATCAATGTGGTGTACATACTGTATTCTGACGTGTAGTCAAATTTTAAAGTATATAACTCCGAGTGTCGTTATGTGGTGCACAAAAATTTAACTTTCCTTCAAAAGCTGCACACAGCTGATATTTTATGCGCACATAGCCTACAGAAAATTAGAGGGAACAATGGCCGGAAGGTAGGAGTTGCCTAAACCTCAAAGAGATTATGGAGTACCGCCTGGCCGAAAACACTGTCCCACCAGGACTCTCTCTTCGGGCAGTTGCGGCCCGGCAGATTCTGCCAACGGAACAGAGCGGAGATGAGCTACTGATGCAGCTTTCGCCCTGACACGGTGGGCCGTGACCCGACCCTGCAAGGGGAGGTCGGCTGCCCTGTACGCCCAGGTGATGCAATCTGCTACCCAAGTGGACAATGTACGCTTGGAGGCAGGTAACCCCATCTTATTAGGGTCAAACGAGACAAAGAGCTGAGTAGCCCTTTGATGCTCCTGCGTACGTTCTATGTAAAAGGACAACATCCTTTTGCAGTCCAGGGTATGCAAGACTGTTTCAGCCCGGCTGGCATGTAGCCTGGGAAAAAAGTCGGAAGAACCACCTCCTGACTGAGGTGGAAAGAGGAGACCACTTCTGGGAGGAACTTGGGATGGGTCCGTAGGACCACCATGTTCCTATAGAACCACGTGTATGGTCTATCAGAAACCAGAGCTTGTAGTTCACTCACACGTCTGGCCGAGGTAACAGCCACCAGGAAGAGTGCCTTCGAAGAGAGGAAGCGCAAATGGCAAGTAGGCATCGTCTCAAATGGTGGGCGAGTAAGTTGCTGCAAGACCACGTTCAAATCCCACTCAGTCGCTGGTGGACGACCCGGAGGCTTGAGTAGAAGGAGACTTTGAGAAATCTGGACACCAAGGGGTGAACCGACAGAGACTGTCCTTCCACCGGTGAGTGGTGTGCTGACAAAGCAATGAGGTGGACCCGAACAGAGTTAGACTTAAGGCCTAGGTCTGAAAGGTGAAGTAAATACCGCAGTACTACTGGCACAAGGCAAGAGAAAGGATCTTCATTGTGCTGAGCACACCATACCGTAAACCTACGCCACTTGAGGGCATAGGACTTTCTGGTGGACTGCCTCCTAGAGGCCAAGACCACCTCCTCAACTTCCTTAGGTAGACGTAAAGGAGCTAGCACTATCCTTTCAGCAGCCAGGCCATCAGAGCTTCCACCGCCAACTGCAGAAGAAGTGGAAACCACGGCTGCCTCGGCCATCTGGGGGCTACCAGAATCACCGAGGCCTTGTCCTGGAGGACCTTGAACAGAGTTCGGGCCACCAGGGGGGTGGGAGGAAACGCATACAGGAGGCCCGTAGACCAAGAGATCAGAAAAGCACCTGCTGCCATCCTCAGGGGATGTGGTAGTCTGGAGCAAAACCTGGGCAACTGACGGTTTAGTGGACTTGCAAAGAGATCGATGGATGGAAGTCCCCAGTGGAGGAAGATCTGCTGGACCACCAATGGATTCAACTGCCATTCGTGAGGCTGGAGAATCCTGCTTAGCTTGTCTGCTAGGAAGTTTTCCTGACCAGGTAGATAAACTGCTTTGAGAAAGGTGAAATTAGATTTACCTGCTAATTGTTGTTCCTTGAGGAACTCTAGTCTAGTCCCGGACCTCTGGGGTATAAGCACCTCCTCCCGTAGCCTTGGAGACTGAGCACATCACCCTTTTTGGTGACACCAGGATAAATACCCCTACCTCCCCAAACGAACCGCAGCCCAACCAGCCGCTACCGCAGCCAAATGACTAAATACTGTTTATCTTACTTCAGGCTATGGTCCAAACTACTACAGCAGGGAGGGATACGGGACTAGATTAGAGTTCCTCAAGGAACAACAATTAGCAGGTAAGTCTAATTTCACCTTCCTTATTGTCCCTCTAGTCTAGTCCCAGAACTCTGGGGATGTAACAGAGCAGTAAACACCTTAACGGGAGGGACCCGCTAGACCAGCCTGAAGAACCGCTGATCCAAATCTAGCATCCCTTTCCGCCTGCAGATCAATCCTGTAATGTTTGACAAAGGAATGCAAGGACGACCACGTCGCCACCTTACAAATCTCACCTTACAACTATTTGATAAACTGAATAGTAGCAAATCACCTGGACCAGATAGTATACATCCAAGAGTATTGAAAGAACTGAAATATGAGATTGCAGACCTGCTATTAGTAATCTGTGAACTTTCATTAAAATCATCTGTAATACCTGAAGATTGGAGGCTTGCCAATGTAACGCCAATTTTTAAAAAGGGTTTCAGGGGTGATCCGGGAAATTACAGACCGGTGAGCCTGACGTCGGTACCGGGGAAAATGGTAGAAACCATCATAAAGAACAAAATTACACAGCATGTAGATAGTCATGGCCTAATGGGAGACACCCAACATGGCTTTAGACAAGGAAGATCTTGTCTTACTAATCTGATATGTTTTTTTGAAGGTGTGAATAAACAGGTGAATCAGTCGATATAGTGTATCTGGACTTTCAGAAAGCCTTTGACAAGGTCCCTCAACAGAGACTTTTGGCAAAACTAAAAAGTCATGGGATAGGAGGCAGTGTACTGTTGTTGATCGGGAACTGGTTAAAAGATAGAAAGCAGAGGGTAGGGCTAAATGGCCAATTTTCCCAGTGGAAAAGGGTGAATAGTGGAGTACCCCAGGGATCTGTACTGGGTCCGCTACTTTTTGACATATTCATAAATGACCTGGAAAAGGGAATAACGAGTGAGGTTATCAAAGTTGCAGACGACACAAAACTGTTTAAAGTTGTTAAAACTCAAGAGGACTGTGCAAAACTGCAGGAGGATCTGGATAAATTGGAAGACTGGGCATCCAAATGGCAGGTGAAATTTAATGTGGACAAGTGCAAAGTTATGCACCTAGGGAAGAACAACTCAAACTATAGTTACACGATGCAAGGTTCCACATTGGGAACCACCACCCAGGAAAAAGATTTAGGAGTCATCGTGGATAACATGTTAAAACCCTCCGCCAAGTGTGCAGCGGCAGCCAAGAAAGCAAATAAAATGCTAGATATCATAAGGAAAGGAATGGAAAATAAAACAAAGGATATTATAATGCCTCTGTATCGTTCCATGGTATGACCGCACCTTGAATATTGTGTGCAATTCTGGTCGCCGTATCTTAAAAAGGATATAACATTATTAGAAAAGGTACAGAAAAGAGCCACCAAAATGGTAAAGGGGATGGAAGGCTACTCCTATGAAGAAAGGCTACAAAGGTTGGGGCTCTTCAGCCTGGAAAAGAGACGGCTGAGGGGAGATATGATAGAGGTCTATAAATTAACGAATGGAGTGGAACGGGTAAACGTAGATTGATTGTTTACGTTATCAGAATATAGAAAGACTAGAGGACATGTAATGAAGCTACAGGGTGATCTATTTAAGACAAATATAAGAGAAAGCACAGTTACTTACCTGTAACAGGTGATCTCTGGGAACAGCAGGAATAAGTCTTCACATTATGGGTACGTCGGTACCGACGGAGTCTGCGCGGGAACGCTTCCCAGCATCCAATCAGAATGCTTTTGGAAGCATCCCAACACGCCTGCGTGCTGCCTTCCCGCCTTTCCCAACTGCCTCTCCTCAGTTAAGTTTTAAAGCTGAGGCAAAGAGAGAGAGAGAGAGCAAGAAAGGGAAAGATAGAGATAGAGAAAAGCAACTCCTAGGGGAGGTGGGTGGGTTGTGAAGACTTATTCCTACTGTTCCCAGAGATCACCTGTTACAGGTAAGTAACTGTGCTATCTCCAGGAACAAGCAGGAATGAGTATCCACATATGGGGACTCCCCAAGCTAAGATGCCGAGAGGGAGTCCCAGCATGTAGCAAATCTAGAAAGAGCCATGCTACTCCTCAGAACCTCAGGCATCTTGGGGATGGAGGGTAGGAGTTGAATTACAGAAAGGTGCTGTGGAACAGCTGGACTAGAACAGGACTTCTATGGAGGAAGATCCTGTAGAGATGATATTTAGTGGTAAAAATATTGAGTGCAATATTCTAATATGGACCTCCCTTGGTGGTATTGTAAAAAGTCTATTGAGGTTCATATTGATCTGTTAGAAGAGCCAGTAGAAGATCCTCAAGGAGTACCTCACTGTGAAGTAGAGGTAATAAACTATAGGAAAAACAAGTGTAGGTCAGAACCCATCAGGGTGAGAAATAGCCCCAGGGGAAACTGGGGTAGTACACTGAGGTAGGGCTTCAGCGGGAAATGCAGAAGGTACTATTAGACAAAGCTTAAGCTCTTTTGGCCGAAGAACAGTACAATGCTAGGACCAAAAGAAAAATAAGTCTGACCGATTTGGACTGACAATAGAAAAGTCCCTGTAGGAGAAAAGGGGTATGGAGACCCCTATATCCGATAACAAAGTAAGGACAGACTTATGAAGCGTTACAGCTTTAGATTAACTGAAAAGCCGTGATGTTTTTCCTAAATGAGGTCAATTAGGAAAGAAAAAGGTACATGGAAAGCTTCAGAGGTACCTAAACCTGAAAGGTTATGGTAAGAGGAACAAAAAATTTGTTAATTACCACAGGGAGAGGTTATATGTGTAGAACCCTAAGCATGCTGGCACAGCATTGATAGGGGTAGTGCACATCTGTCAGAGTCATATAGGAATATATGGATATATGAACCTAGACAGACAGATAGATAAGTACGTAGATACATATCTACCTAGAAGATATATACATATATATATATATTTCTCTGTATCTTCTGCCCAGGTATATCTCTGTATATATATATATAAATATATATACACACACATACAGAGAAATACCTGGGCAGAAGATACAGAGAAAAAAAATATATATATAGACACATGTCTCCATGTAAGTAGATGGAGACATGGCTATATAACTAGATCCCCATAGGGATATGGGGATAGAGGGAAGATTCATCTAATAGCAAGAAGGGTGATACCTGCTGGAATAGAGGTATAGAGAATCTTCTTTCCATGGTTATAATTGACAGAGTCAGAGGAATGGTCTCCCTGACAAGGAGGAGTCTAGATTCCCTTAAGAATTTGAGCTCTTGAATAACCAGGATGGCCTACGTGAAAAATGCAGAGGATAACTTCAGTCTGCAGGCAGCAAGTCCAGATCTGTCTAGAACTGCAGGATGGTGAAGGGATAGAGGACGCCACTGGAATAAGATACTATATTGACGCGCCTATGAGGGCAAGATGGGTATCAGGCGTCCTTGAGCTGAACATGGGCGTCCCCTGAAGTACTGGGAAGGAAGCATATAAGGACGAGCTGCAACTGAAAGAAAACTATCCCTGGCGAGAAGTCCAAAGAAGGTATGGACCAAGCCAGGGAATTGGCCATTCTTTAGGTTTTCACGTGATGTAAGGCCTGTGTCTTTTGTCTCGAAAAGAGATTTTAGATGAGATGGTACGGGTAGGGAACACCTACCAGTCATGGGAGCATGACTGGGTGAACCCCTCCTAACCATCTGGGATTATCTGCTAGGCAAGATACTAATGCTATCTAGCAAGGGCCCATAGTGCAAAGCTACTCTGTAGAGTTGCAGAGAGCATGTTACAGGTTGGTTAGAAGAAAAAACTAACTGGTCAAAGCCAGTAGATAACTTAACTATTCTGCCAAAAACAAGGGAATTGGAAATGGCGAAGAATAGAAGTCAAACCAACCAGTCTGTGATAATAGGGTTTCCAAAAAAGGCTGATAACCTGTTTTGGGTTTAGCACTGAGGCTGGAAGGATTGCTAGTGGAGGACAAACCCTGGTTGTGTGGTGAACAGAACCAGTGGCTTAACCACTAGGAATTGCTGCATTTGCAGCAAGTACCAGGGCAGTGGAAAAAAAATTTTTTTTTCCTTTTTTTTTAGATTGGAAAAAGAAGAAACAGACATAAGCAGGAGTGGTAAGACTTCCTTATTGTCTGATAAGCTGCCCTAAAATAAGAATGTGAAAAAGGGGGAGACAACTCTGGAAGGGAAAACCCCCTTTGTGGAATAGGTAGAGAACCATAGGGGCTTACCAGTGTAAAAGAGCCACTCTTACAAACCGAATGTTGTAGTAAGAGGGAGGTAAAAACACAAAAAGGAGCAGCGTGTCTTGCACTACCAGCCAGGAAACACAATGGAGCAAGAAACGAAGATATGGATGTTTATAGAGCCTTTGATGGTGAAGGTCAGAGACCCCGACGCGTTTCGGCGTGGGACGCCTTCTTCAGGGGGTACAAAGCTTAAAAGTAGGGAAATAATACATAATGTTTAATTAAAAATATAAATATGTATGCAAAAAATAATAATAATATAACAAACAATACATAGAAAACATATTAATAATCAGATTAATACCGTAAATCCATTAAAAAACGTAAATATATCACTACAATTAACAAAGTGATACGCCCTTATAGCTGTGTAAACTAATTTAGAACTGTGGACATAAACCATAAACCCTATGTATTAGTTATGGGGATCACATGAATATACAATAAAACTTCAAAGGAGTGCTAGGGAAACGCAGGACATGAGGGTTAAACCATATTAGCAGACAGACAACCTAACTGAATAATTGATATATGTAATTAAGATGTGTTAAAAATAAGTGTATAAAAGGGATGATACTATATTAAAAAACAAATAATTATGAAACAACTGAACATATGGAAAAAATCTGTAAGTGTATAAAATTACTATGATAGTGATAAACATCAGCGAAGTAAACTGTTATAAAGTAAAATTGAAACCTCGTAATACCGCTGCTTAAAAATCAAAATAAAAGTAATAATAATACTAAAAAATGTGCCATTGATCATTCAGAAGATGTGATTAATCCTACTAATGCAATTAAGATGTTAGAAATACCAAAGGGACCACTGACCTGAGTTGTTCTACTAAGTTGTATACATCATATTCTTGTATTCTTCAATAAACTGTTTAACAGAAGTACGAAAACAGAGACAAGACCAAAAACAAAAAACCACCGAAGGAAGAAAAAAGGGGGAAAGATTATCATATTGGATTGTGTAAAGATTGATATGTTCATAAAGACTTATAGTTTATGCATATTCTGAGTGTGGCCAATGTGGAATTGTCATGAGCAAAGTGTAAGTAAAACAATTGCAATTAGTCTATTCTTATGGTGCACGTAACTATTGCAGTGCTCCTCACATAAGGTTGATGATACTTGGAGACGATTTCGAACGGGAGCGGCACAAGATATAAAGATTATGTATTAAACCATTGGTTAAACCTCTTCTATTTGGAAATCAGATAATTTGCGATGAACGAAATGCGGTGGAAAAAAGGGGGGAAAAATTATACCTTACAATGTAAATATTTAAATAACCAAATAAATGAAATGAACCAGACTACTCGCTTGACTAATAAAACCGTCACAGTGTTAAACCTTAAAAATCATACTAAAGAATCAATTTGAGGCGGTGGCTATCTAAAACAACATACTAAAATATGATGAATTAAATCGATAATGGTAACAATGTGTGCAACAGCTACTAAAAACACACCTATAAAACTGGTAATCCCTGCTAATAGCACTAAGAGGAACATAAAGTGTTAAAAGTAATCAAATTGGTTAATAATGAAAATAAAACCCTTTAAAATATGTGAGGCAAGCAGGCGCATGATGTCTAGTGTTATCAGTTGACTATCGATGACTTGAGTCTCCATCAGCGTTACGTTGTGACGATGGATATTGAGGACCAAACATTGAAGCATTATAAAACCAGACTTCTTGTAAGACATTGAAAGAGATCATGGTGCTGTGAAGTTAAATACGTAAAAGTCATATTATATAAAGAATAAGTATACTTATAAACTGACCCAGACTCAAAAGCCGTGTTGATTATGTCGTCCTAATGCAGGGCGAGAAGAGCCGCTGTTCTAAATGTAAAAGAAAGTTCGGTATGTATTATATTTGAAATGAACTATTTGTGCAACTAAAATCACGCATGGTAAAAAAGGAAAATATTGTGCTGTCCTTGATAAGAAGTAATAGTATCTGTTGCTTAACATTATTTGTATTAGAGGTGTAGAATCGAAAGTGCTTGTTGAAGCTGCAGAGCCTCATGAGCCCCGTGTAGTCACTATATGGAAGTGACGCCGCGTTTCTTAGCTTGAAAGCTCGAAGCACAAGGAAGACTAGCAACAATGAAAAACCAGATAAAAAGGTGATATACCATGAAGAGGATGTGACCAGAGGTCTAACATCATACCTGGAAAGCTGAAAGTCTTGCCCGCAGCAGTGTATAGAGAATTTTGAAAGGCGCTCGTATGAAGCCAGGCTATAAACCGTCAAAATTCCCGCCAAAGGGGGAGGAGTTACTAGGTGGGGAGGAGCTTGTTTGACAAACCTCGTCAACAGAATTTCTGGTGCTATATCGTGCTTTATATATTGAAAATAGCCGACACATCAGAAAAAAAAATGAGAACCATACTGATGAAGGCTATTGTTCAGGCTTGCCAACAAGCTTGCAAAATAGACCTTCTTGGTGAATGCAGCCGCGTTGTAACAGTTGTATTGATGTGACTGAAGAGATGGACAATTAAAAATTGATGATCCAAATTTGTTAGATAAAATCATCAAGATTATATATACCTTGCTGATTGGCGTGAGCCAAAGTAACTAATAGGATAAAACGAATATCTATAAAAATACAGAAAGGTCTATTTCTTGGTTAAGGCTGTTAGGTTCCAAACTGTTAAATTCATAAATAAACCTTTGTTCAAGTTTTAAAAGGGCCTTATTGATGTCTCCACCCCTCCAATGTAGTGTGACTTTTTTCAGGACCAAAAACTTTAAATCGCTAATTTTGTGACCTGTTGTGATCCAATGCATGACCAGAGGTTTGTCTGTGATTTTTCTTAGAATACTGCTTCTATGCTCAATAATGCGTGTGCGCACTTCTCTTGTAGTCTTGCCAATGTATACCAAATTACAGGGACACAGCACCAAGTATATAACGTTGGACGTTTTGCAATTTGTGTAATTGTGTAAATATACTTTATGTGATGTAATGGGATGGATAAAGCTGTTTTTGACTGTAATAGTGTGAAGGCAAACTGAACAGTTGCCGCAACTGAAGTGTCCCTTGATCTTAGGCAGAGGGTTGCTCCTTGTAAGGGCTGACGTGACCAATAAGTTGGAAAGATTAGGATTCCTCTTATATGCTATCATCAACCGTTTAGTAGAAAAATGAGGCAGTGAGGTGAGTAAATGCCATTCTTCTCTTAGAATATTAACTATTGGTTTAGAGAGTTGTGTATATGTAAGAGCGCAAACTATCTTGTCTGCATCTTTTCGTCGGTCTTTCTTTTGCAATAGAGTGGAGCGTTCTGTCATGCATGCTCTAACGTATGCTTTTTTAATGCATTTAGTTGAATAGCCTCTTTCTTTAAACCTATTATGCATCTTGACAGCTTGACGTTCGAAACCTGCATCTGATGTGCATAATCTCTTGATCCGCAGAAATTGGCTGATTGGCAGATTGTGTTTAAGTGACGGGTTATGGTAACTATCAAATTTTAGTAAAGTGTTGCGGTCCGTTGTTTTCTGGAAAAGATCTGTAGAAAATCCATTAGTGTCTTTTGTAATCATGATGTCTAAATATGAAATTTTATCTGCACTGAAATTCCCCTCAAATTGTAGGTTAGGGTCTAAACTGTTTAACCATACAAAAAACTGTTGCAACAGTTGTTCTGTGCCTTCCCAAATGATGAGAATATCATCAATATACTGCTTCCATAGTTTGATGTTGAATTGATATGGGTGTCGTGTCAGAAACTGTTTCTCAAATTGGGCAACGTACAGGTTGGCAACGTCTGGTGCCATGGACGAGCTCATGGCAACACCTTTTATCTGTTTATAGTAAATGCCCCTAAAGTTGAAATAATTCTCAGTCATGGCCAGTGTGGCTAATTGTATAAGAAAAAAGGTGGGGATACGGATAGGTTTGGGCCTTAAAAGGAGGGTGTTGGTTAACACTTCTAGAGCTGCTTGTTGTGGTATATTTGTGTATAATGAATTGATGTCTAATGTGACTAACAGAAGATCATTGCTATATCCTTCAAAATCTTGCAAGATGTTGATAATGTGTGTGGAATCGTGTACATATGACGGAAATTTCTAGTACAGGGAAAACTGTCTTATTGATAGTTGTCACATCTCTTTTTCCCAGTAGGAGGAAGAGAAACCTGTTAACTATAGGCATGATCATCATAAAAACTCTTAGAGGAAAAAGAAAGGATGTCTCGTGAAGAGAGATCCATGAGAATTTAGGATCAAATTCGTGTAGATGCTTCAAGTGAAAAGAAGCAGACTGCAAACTCTAACCACCAAACAGGAGATGTAATGATAACACAGGTACACTAAAAAAAATTTTTTTTAAACTGCCTCTAATGTTTCGATTGATTTTTACGTTTTTTGGTGCGCTGAATCCAAATCTGGTAACCAATTTGCTCCATCACGTACAGATTTTTTGCTACATTGGGTTAGCAGTTTGAGGTGAACGTTTCAGATTGAGTGCGATCGAGATAAAAGTTTCTTAGATGAATTCTTTATACTAATTGTTTAGTAGTTATTCAAATAAGAATAAAGAAAATTGTAACAAGGCAGCACATAAGAATAGAGTAATGTCAACAAAACACACTGTGATGGTAGCAAAATTGTCTGCACTTAAAACAGCCACATACATGTGCACAAACACTGAGCATATAAGAGCGAGGTTAGACACAAAGCAAAGCAAAGAAATGTGCAAAAAATGTTGTACAGGTATGTATGTAAGAATAGAAAACGCAAACCGCACCATTGCAATACATGAAGACAAACACCCGATGGTGTGAAAATAAAATTCTAATAAATGAGATCCGACACTGTGGTAATAACTAGCAAATTTTTATTTCAAAGTTTAGTAAAAACACGATATTTGTCAACACAGTTTAGATTTTAAAGTCATTCTTGGGTCAATCAATCTCCTGGTGGGCCCGTTTCTTCTTCCCCCGAATGCTTCTCTTGGTGCGCTGCTTGGCGTATTTTTCATCTGGGTTTTCCCGCAGCAGCAACCAGCAGAAATCAGCCATCATAGTGGTGTTCCATCTTCCTTGGTACCTTCTCTCTGCGTCCTTGATGTCCTGGTGAAACCTTTCACCTTGTTCTTCACTGTACGCCCCCAAGTTTTCGGGAAAGTAGTTCACATGGGAGTGCAAGAAATGGACTTTCAGGCTCATGTTACAGCCTTGTTCTTTGAAGGCATTGAGCATCCTGGCAACAATATCCTTATAGTTCTCATCCCGCCTGTTCCCCAAGAATTTGAGAACAACATCCTTGAAGGAATCCCAGGCTTCTTTTTCCTTCTCAGACATCGTTTCAGCGAATGCTCCATCTGAAATGAGTTTCCTTATATCAGGGCCAACAAACACTCCTTCCTTTAGCTTTGCTTCAGAAAGTCGGGGGAACTTTGAGCAAAGGTACCGAAAGCACTCACCATCTTTTGGAAGGGACTTGATGAATTGCTTAATGAGACCCAACTTAATGTGGAGAGGTGGTAATAGAATTTTATCACGAGGTACCAAGCTCTCATGAAGAACATTTTTCTCACCGGGTCTCAAATACTCCCGGATTGGCCAGTCTTTTTTCCCCCAGTGTAGGTCGCGGGCCCGGCTATCCCACAAGCAAAGGAAGCAGGGATATTTGGTGAAACCGGATTGCTGCCCTAATAGCATGGATAGAATTTTACCGTCTCCACAAATCATCCACTTATGCTCATCATAACGAATCTTCTGAAGAATCAGGGCCAAATTCTCGTATTTTTCTTGGAGAATAACAGAGTGAGCAATAGGAACTGAAGCGAATGTGTTGCCATTATCAAGAACACCTTTTATGCTGTCTTTTGACGAATCAATGAACAGCCGCCATTCAGCAGGATCATACTTGAGTTTAAACTTTTCCATCACTCCGTATATATCGTTGCAAAATACCAAATCTTCCTCTTTGCTGAAATACTTCAAAAATTGTGTCTCGCGGTTGCGGTACCAATAAAAAGTTGTTCCTGGTGACAATAGATTTTTCTGTTTAAGCCGAGAACCTAGCAGTTGGGCAGCATCTTTTGGGAGTCCTAAATCCCAGACTAAATCATTCAATTCAGCTTGAGAGAAAAGTTCAGGTTTCGGATCTGGTTCAGTTTCAAACTCGGAAGTACTGGACTCATCGGGAAAAGCCATCTGATGAGTCTCATCATGATCAGAACCGTCCACACAAATATGATCCAAAGATTTTGGTGGTTCAGGCACAGGTACTTCGTTGCTATGAGGCATAGGCCTAATTGCTGAGGGAAGGTTGGGGTAACTTATTACGTTCTTATTTTTTAAGTTGTATCCCTTCACAATGCAAGAGCAAAAATAGCAGTCACTGCTGTGGTCTCTTTGTTCACGCCACATCATAGGTATTCCGAAACGAAATGCTTGTTTTTTACCTTTCATCCATAAGCGTAGATCTTCCTCACATGTCTTGCACACTTTGTGAGGAGCCCACGGTTTGTCTTGATCGCCTAACTTCAAACCGAAATAGGCGAAATATACTTTTTTAATAAATGCAGAAATGTTCCTCTGCCGCTTTTTCACGGTATATTCCCCACAAATAAAACAAAAACTGTCCAGAGAGTTGACGCAACCTCTGGCTCTGTGAGCCATCACAAATACACAGCACTGCAAACTACAACTGTAGTGAACCACTTCGGAATAAAGCTGGATTACGACTGAGCAAACAAAAGGTAATAATGAACTTGCAAGAAACTGAAATTTGACAGGAACGTTCATGTCGCAACCACCATGTTTGAGCGAGCGAACGAGGCGAGGCGAACAGGAAAGAACATGCGCCAGCGCGAGTAGAGTACTGGATTTAGCCCCCCGCCTCCCAATTGTCCTGTTAATGTATAAAATGAATACAAAACACTCTAAAATATCATGAGGGAGTGTTTCTAGTTAGTTAACCATTACAACCTCTATTTTGGGCCAAGAAAATAAACTGCAGTCGGCTAAAAAGAAATTATGTGAACATTCCTTATATGGGTAAGAAATCTAATTTTGCAAGAAAACGTGACGTGATGGAACATTTTGGCTATTTTTCCTGGATTCAGCACCCCAAAATCTATAGGAATCAGTTGCAAAACTGGAGGCAGTATTTTGGTAGTGTACCTGTGTAATCTATCTGAAACCCTGCAACTGCTGGGTTTGCTGAACCTGTTGAGGTTGTGGTTTCTTTAGACCAATGCGATGTTTCCCTTGTCTGGGAACATCTGTATGATGGGTAGAAGATGGATAAAACATTTTCCCCTTGGGGAACTAAGTTTGTTAGGAAATTTCCTACCAACTGGGAAAGAGGAAGGCGTAGAACAGCCTCTGGAAACAGCAATGTCAGTGGTTAACTGAGCAACTTGGAGTAAAGACTCCTTGTTAAAGAGATTTTCTCCAGTGCAAGGAGTATTTCCCAGTCTTTCTTGTGCCCATTTGTCCAAGTCTGAAACTTGGAGCCAGGCTTTACGTCGTGCCCCTATAGCTATAGCAGAAGTTCTGCTAACAGACTCAAAGGAGTCTAGGGAAGCTTGAGTAAGGAACCTAGAGATATTTTGAGCATGACTAACCAATAAGGAATAGTCTGCGCTCTTGGGCTCTTGAAGAAAAGGGGTCAAAAGTAGTAATTTCTTTGTGACTTCTTCAAGAGAGAATCCCATATAGAAAATATATGAGAGAATTCTTGCTGAAAGCATGGATGCCTGGAAGGTTTGGCGTCCAAAGGCATCTAAAGTCTTAGACTCACGACCTGGCAGATAAGAAGAGTGCTTTTTAGTACTCTTAACACGCCTCACTGCTGATTCTACAACAATGGAATGATGAGGAAGTTGAGTCTTTTGAAAACCTGGAGAGGGGGGCACCTTGTATATAAGATCAGTTGCCCTAGAAGGTGGGGGTACCGTTAGAGTAGTTACTCACCTGTAATAGGTGTTCTCCAGGAGCAACAGGAATCAGTCCCCACTTATGGGTGTCATCGACGCCGATGAAGCCCCAGCGGAGCATTTCCCCAGCTCTCCATGTAAGCCTTTGGGAATGCTGGCACGCATGCGCGGTTCCCTTTCCGCCTAAAGGTGCCATCTTACCTCAGTCAAATGACATAGCTAAGAACAGCACACAAAAATGTAAAAATTAATCTATGTACAACTGCAACTCCAAGGGGAGGAGGGAGGGTAGTGAGGACTGTTTCCTGCTGCTCCTGGAGAACACCTGTTACAGATGAGTAACTACTCTTTCTCCAGGACCAAGCAGGAAGTCAGTCCTCACTTATGGGTGACTCCCCAGCTCTGGGCCACCAGGAACCCAGGCTGAACAAGAGAACTCCCTCTAGTCTCAGCAACACAGTAAAGGCTTTGCAAGGACACACCCTCCACAGGTAGCCCAACCAGAGGGCAGGAGTTGCCTAGACCTCAAAGAGATTCCGGAGTACTGCTTGGCCAAAAGCACTGTCCCTATGGGACTCCCTCTCCAGAAAGTAGTGGGCTGCAAAAGTCTGGCTTGAAGACCAAGTAGCAGCCCTGCAGATGTCTTGCAATGGAACAGAGCGGAGGTGAGCCACTGATGCAGCCATTGCCCTCACACGGTGGGCCGTGACCCTACCCTGCAAAGGAAGGTCAGCCGCCTTGTAAGCCCAGGTGATACAGTCAGCCACCCAGATGGACAAGGTACGCTTGGACACAGGCCTCCCCAAGTTATTGGGGTCAAAAGAATGGAAGAGCTGAGAAGCCTTCCTGTGACCTTGCGTACGTTCAAGGTATAAGGATAAGGCCCTCCTACAGTCCAAGGTATGGAGAACTTTTTCAGCCTGACTCGCATGAGGCCTAGGGAAGAAAGTAGGAAGAACCACCTCCTGGTTGAGGTGGAAAGAGGAGACAACCTTAGGAAGGAACTTAGGATGAGTCCTGAGGACCACCCTGTTCTTATAGAACCTGGTGTAAGGTCTATCACAGACCAAGGCCTGAAGCTCACTCACTCTCCTAGCCAAAGTAAGGGCTATCAGAAAGAGAGTCTTCCAGGAAAGGAAGCGTAGAGGGCAAGTAGCCATAGGCTCAAAAGGTGGGCGAGTCAGTTGCTGCAAGACCACATTAAGCTCCCACTCAGGAGCAGGAGGACGTATGGGAGGTCTGAGCAGAAGCAAGCCTCTAAGAAACTTAGACACCAAAGAGTGCACAGACAAGGAATGGCCCTCAACTAGGGAGTGGTGAGCTGCTAAAGCAGAGAGGTGGACCCGAACAGAGTTGGACTTGAGACCCTGATTGGACAAGTGCAGCAGGTACTGAAGCACTACTGACACAGTACAGGAGAAAGGATCCTCAGCACGCAGCTGACACCACACAGAGAACCTTTTCCACTTGAGAGCAAAGGTCTTCCTAGTGGATTGTTTCCTGGAGGCTAGGAGAACTTCCTCAACCTCGGGAGGCAGGCCCCAGGGAGCCAACACTACCCTTGCAGCCTCCATGCCATCAGATTGAGAGCTTTGAGATTGGGATGCAGCAAGGAGCCCTGATCCTGAGAGAGAAGGTCGGGTTGCAATCCCAGAGGCTGAGGCAGATCCACTGCCAGCTGAAGCAGGAGGGGGAACCAAGGCTGCCTTGGCCACCTGGGAGCTACCAGGAGGACTGAGGCCCTGTCTCGGAGAATCTTGAACAGTGTTCGGGCCACCAGAGGGGTGAGAGGAAACGCATAGAGTAGGCCCTGAGTCCAGGGAATCAGAAAAGCATCTGCTGCTACTCTCAGAGGATGCAGTTGCCTGGAGCAGAACCTTGGCAGCTGGTTGTTCAGTGGACTGGCAAACAGATCTATGGAGGGAAGCCCCCATCTCAAGAAAATCTTTTGAACCACTAAAGGATGTAGCTGCCACTCGTGTGGTTGCAGAATCCTGCTCAATCTGTCGGCCAGGGAATTCTCCTGGCCTGGAAGATAGACTGCTTTGAGGAGCATGTTGTGTTTCAGGGCAAAGGAACAGAGGTCCTGGGCCTCCTGGCAAAGGGGCTGGGAACCAGTTCCGCCCTGTTTGTTGACATAGAACATGGCTACCTGGTTGTCTGTCTGGATCAAGACAGACTGTTGTGCCAGGGAGGCAGTAAAGGCCTTGAGGGCCAAGCGGATAACTGAGTTCCAGCAGATTGATCTGCTGGGACGCCCCCCAAGCAGACCACAGGCCCTGGGTGCACTTGTCTAGGCAATGTGCTCCCCAACCCTGTAGAGAGGCATCGGTGGTTAGGACCACTGTATGAGGTGGGATCTGAAAGTTTTAAAGCCAGTGTGTTCTCGAGAGTAAGGCCAGAGGCATCTCTATGCTGTGCATGAGATCTACCACTCGAGGACTGGCTAGTCTTAACAGACTGTTTTTGGGTTACCTGATCCTGTGAAGAAGAAAGGGTGGTCAGTGCCCTGAAGTTGAATGGGGATCGCGTATCGAGGTGAACCTGATGCTGAAGACTTCTTCCTACTATACTGTTGCAGGAGGGACACTCCAGCGGATAGTGGTCAGGACCCAAGCAGGGTAGACACCAGTTATGAGTGTCTAAAATGAATTTTGTACCGCCACAGTTTGAACATTTCTTAGGGATAGTGGCTGGCGCTTCCATGAGGAAAAAGAGTAGGCCTAACAGGCCGAAAAAAACCCGTCAGGCACTAAGAAGGAAAAAAGCATTCCTTATAAAGGAAAATTTAGAAGAAAAAAGAAAAGAAACACCGGCGGTACCGGTGGCGTCGGGGAAGGCAGACGCGACCACAAGAAAACCAAAAAATAAAAGAAGAATTTTCTGCGGTGACAGGAGGACGTCCTGACAGCTCCGTGGAAAATCGAAAACTGAGGAGAGGCAGTTGGGAAAGGCGGGAAGGCAGCATGCAGGCGTGTTGGGATGCTTCCAAAAGCGTTCTGATTGGACGCTGGGAAGCGTTCCCGCGCAGACTCCATCGGTACCGACGTACCCATATGTGAAGACTCATTCCTGCTTGTTCCTGGAGATAATATTTTTTCACTCAACATGTAATCAAACTCTGGAATTTGTTGCCGGAGAATGTAGTAAGAGCTGTTAGTGTAGCTGGGTTTAAGAAAGGTTTGGACAAGTTCCTGGAGGAAAGATCCATAAACCATTATTAAAAAGGGACCCAGGACTTCCGGTGACGTCGGCCGACCAGATGGCGGTGCTCTGAGAGGGCTCCGCCGCGAAACCCACCAAATTGATCATTTATGACCCCCAAGGGGCAACAGGTCCCCCCATCGTGAATGCTAGCGCTGAGCCGGAGGTGTGGGCGGTGCTTGGTGAGCGCAGTGTGCCCGGCAGCGAACAATAAAGAGCAGCGCTGAAAGTTTGGCCTTGCTGGGCCGGCGAGGAGAGAACGACGCTGTCGGGTGGTGGCAGCAGTGGCGCCGAGAGAGCGTGTGGCACCGAGCACTGTGCTGTAAAGAGTGCGGAGAGCGTGTGGAGAGGCGGGAGGCGAGCCTGCACCTGGCGGTGAGCGCGCCGGAGTGGCGGAAGAGCGAGGAGTGGATCGGGAGGAGAAGGAGCCCCCGCGCAACACGTGTGTCCTGGTTGGGAGGCCTGCGCAACGAGGGAGTCCAGGACTGAGGCCCTGCGATATTGAAGAGGCCCTGAGTGCAGAGGGGTGTGCAGCCCATCACCAGCAGTGTCTGTGGTAAGGAATTGCCCTCGGCACTGAGAAGTGAAACACGCGGTGTAGTGCCAGCCCAGCCCTGAGGGACTGCAGTTCCTTGTTGGATTATACCCGGTAGTGGGACACTGTGTGGTCCAACCTTTGAGCGGTGGGACAAGGAAGCGGCTGGAGAGGGCTGCGGAGTGGGGAAGGATGGCGGCGCGGAAAGCCCCAGTGGACCTTAAAGCCTACTCCTTTAAAGATACAGGGAGTGTTAAGAGCCCCGCAGTAAAGCCGGCGGGTGGTAATGGGAGCCACAAGGACTTGGAAGTGGTGGATGTGGCGGTGGAGACATCCACTGAGCTTAAGGCGCTGCGTAGCGACCTAAAAGAGTGGGTGGACTCGCTGAAATCCGAGTTTGGATCGCTAAAGCAGGAAGTGCACGGCTGGTTACAGGAGATCAAATCTGATCTGGACAGTATGGGGGCACGAATAGAGGAAGTGGAAAATCGGATGGAGGAGCAGGAAAGCCAGGGCACTGCGAGGGATCAGCAGATGGATGCTTTCAATAGTGCGCAGGAGGAACTCTGGCTTAAAGTTGAGGACCTGGAGAACAGGTCCAGGAGGGCGAACATTCGCATTCGAGGCCTGGCTGAAAGTGAAGGGGCGATAAACTACATCTCCATGGCGGAGGAGTTCTGTGGTGCGATGCTCCGGGCGGCTGATATGGCTGTGGAGGGTCTGTGTCTAACAGTGGACAGAGCGCACAGAGCACTCGGCGAGAGAATATGCCACGTGATGTGGTGGTTTGCCTCCATGAGTTTCGGGCCAAGGAGCTGGTGATGAGAGCCTCACGGAAGGTGGGGAAATTTAAATGGCAAGGTTCAGAGGTTGAGGTCTTTGCTGATCTCTCGAGCCTCACTATCAAAAAGCACAGAGAGTATCAAGCAATAACGAGAAGGCTCCGGGAGGAGAATGTTCGATACCGGTGGCTGTTCCCGGTGGGATTACAATTTACCATTAACACAAGGACCCTGACGGTGCACTCGGTGGAGGCTGCGATCAGAGGCATGCAGAGTGCTGGCTGGTCGGATCTCCCGGGGACTCAAGGAGCAGAGCGGAACCCTAAGGCGGAAGGTGCTTCCCGGCCGGAGAAGGCGCCGCTGAATCGTTGGAGCCGAGTTCCTGGCAAGGAGCAGCGGTTGAGAAGCCAGAGACCTTTAAAATGACTGGGGATCTGCACTTAATGACATACGAGTTCCATGTAATGAAGAGGGGATGGGGGTGAAGTATAGAGGGGAGCGGTGATAGGGGGGGACTGCAGGTGGTACGGTGGGTGGTGGTTGGCGGGAAGACGGGAAGAGATCCGGGGGTGCGGAGGTGGATGGAGGGAGGGGGGGCTGCAGGGTAGCAGAGGGGGGGGAGGGGGGGTAGTAGGTGGTGGGGGCTTTAGGGGCAGGGTAGTAGAGTACAATGCCAGATGTTAAGTTAATGAGCCTCAATGTTCGGGGCCTCAACTCCTTCGCTAAAAGACAGATGTTAATGAAGGAGTGTGACCGCTTAAGAGGGGATATCGTTCTCATACAAGAAACTCACTTGCTGGCCAAAGATGAGGGGCGGGTACGGCATCCTGGCTTTCCCCAGCAGTTCTTTGCCTCCAATAAATTGGCCAAAAAGAAGGGGGGAGTGGGGATCCTTTTATCTGCTCGGGTACAAGGCCAAGTGGGGGAGGTCATAAGGGATAGGGGGGAAGGTATCTTATAGTTAAATTACAATGGGACCATAAGTTGTATACCCTGGTGAATGTGTACGCCCCGAATGCTCAGCAAGCGCAGTTCTTTCGGGAACTGCATGATAAGCTCCTGGAGGTGGCAGAGGGCTGTATATTGATAGGGGGGGACTTCAATGTAGTATTGGACCCGGAGTGGGATACCTCCAAGGGGTTGGTATCGTCCCCAAAGCAGCACAGGCTGGCATTACGGCGGATGCTTAGTAGTCTGGGGTTGGTGGATGTTTGGCGGGAGACCAATTGGGGGCAGAGGGACTATACTTTCTACTCGGGGGTGCACGAAGTGTTTTCCCGAATAGATATGATTTTTGTAGATAAAGTTTTAATGCCTGGGGTCAAAAGGTGTGTGATTCGGGAGCGAACCTGGTCGGATCATGCCCCGGTGGTGTGTGAGATTCAAATGGGGGGGGGCTCGATTGAGTAGAGGTTGGTGGAAATTGAATGATTCCCTCTTGGATGATGGTGAGGTGGTTAAGCAGGTAATGGCAGGTATAGAGGAGTACTTACAGTTGAATGATACCGGTGAGTGTGCGCCCGGTACGGTATGGGACTGTCTGAAAGCGGTTGTCCGGGATAAGTTAATTGCTATAGGGACATTTAAGAAAAGAATGAAAGTTCGGCAATATGAGGCTTTAGCAACCAGACTTGGGAAGGTGGAGAAACTGGTAAAGGGGAACCCGAAGTCTAGCGGACTCCTGAGTGAACTTGAGGGACTACACGCGGAACTGAGTGAATTATGCATGCAAGAAATTCGGTACAAGCTGACCTTGCTACAGCAGCGGAGTTTTGCCTTTAGCAATAGGGCAGGGCGGATGCTTGCTCGCAAAGTTAAGAAGTTGCGGACGCGGAATACTATAGTTCGGATTAAAAATAGGCAGGGGGAGGATCTCTGGGAGGGGAAGGCGATTAAGGAGCAATTTATTCAATTCTATCAGCGTCTCTACACTCCGGAGAGCATAGTGGAGGATCATCAAGTGCAGGCTTATTTGGCGGGGGTCCGGTTACAATCTCTTACTGAACAGGAAGGGGCGGATTTGTCCGCGCCTATCCGGGAGCAGGAGGTGCTGGAGGTGATCAAAGGGATGCCCAGGCTGAAGGCGCCGGGTTTAGATGGGTTTTCTAATCGGTTTTATAAGGTGTTTGCGGGTCTTGTGGTGGGGCCTTTAGCTCGCATGTATAACTCGTTTAGCGCTGCGGATCTGATGCCGAGTTCAATGCGATTGGCGGGGGTTAGCCTTATACATAAGGAGGGGAAAGACCCTACTGACTGTGGCTCCTACCGGCCGATTTCGCTGCTGGGGGGAGACCTGAAAATATTTACTCGGATATTGGCTAATAGATTGGGCCCCGTGATGGGTAAATTAGTCCACCCTAATCAATCGGGGTTTATAAGAGGGAGGCATACCTCGGATAATATCCGACGGGCTCTGAATATCATATGGTCGGGGCGAGAACAGAAGGGGGGGATGGCCTTGCTGGCGGTGGACGCCGAGAAGGCCTTTGATAGAGTTCAATGGACATACCTCTTCCAGGTGCTGGCCAGAATGGGGGTGACGGGGGACTTCCTGCAATGGATTAGGTTATTATATCGCCGGCCGATGGCTTGCTTAAAGGTGAACGGGGGGGGGGGTGTCCGAGGGGTTTGAATTGTTTCGGGGTACAAGGCAGGGATGCCCTCTGTCGCCCTTGCTTTTCGTCCTCTCAATGGAGCCTATGGCGCAGAGGATACGGGATGCGGAGGCTGTGGTGGGGGTCCATGTTGGGCGGTGTCAGCATAAGATTTCGCTATTTGCGGATGATGTACTGTTTTTTGTATCCGACCCCTGGAGATCGCTGTGAGCGCTTATGGCTGAGCTCCATGACTATGGTGCGGTTTCCGGCTTTCGGATGAATGTTACGAAATCGGAGCTTTTGAATATTACCCTCAGTGTGACCGAGGAGGCTGGGTTGCGAAAGGAGTTTCCTTTTCGGTGGGCAGATACTAGCATTCGGTATCTGGGTGTGCACCTTCCCGCGCGGAGGGATTTGCTCTTCCCGAAGAACTACTTGGGGACGCGCACAACGATGTTTCGGGTCCTGGAGGAGTGGGGGAGGTTAGAGGTGTTTTGGTTAGGGCGACGGGATTTGGTGAAAATGATTGTGCTCCCGCGACTGTTGTATCTCTTTATGAATCTTCCAGTGGCAGTCCCGAAGGGGTTTCTTAAGCAGCTGCAGGATCGACTTATGAAATTTATTTGGCAGGGTCGGCGGCCCCGAGTTGCTCAAAGGATATTGTGTGCGCGGAAGGAGGTGGGGGGCATGGGGGTGCCTAGGCTGGCGCACTACTACGAGGCGGCCATGGTACGGGGGGTTTTTGAGTGGGAGATGAGGGAGGGGGCGGAATGGGTGCAGTTAGAGAGAGACGTGCTACCTAGCGAGAGTGGAGCGCCCGACAGCGTTTGGGCTAGGGGTGGTGGTATGCCTGGAGGGCAGGGGCACAGCCCCTATGCTTTATTGACGCTGAGATATTGGCGGAAATGGCGAACGAAGTGGTATGGGGTAGGAGGGGGCTCTAAACATATACCGTTTGTGGGCAACCCAGAGTTTAAGGCTGGTGGGTTGGATCGGACATTTCGAAGATGGGCTGAGGGGGGGCTACGGACGGTTGGGCAATTTCAGGAGGGGGGGGGTGGGTATCCTTTGAGGAGCTTTGAGAGGAATATCACTTGCCCGAGACCGATCGATTCCAGTATTTGCAGGCACTGCATTATTGCAAAGCGGTGGCACAACGGGGTAGGGGCCCGAAGGGGGAGGTGATAGATGGGCTTTTTGACAGGGGGGGTATTAAGGGCCTGATCTCTCGGCTGTATCAGGAGATGGAAGATGAGCCAGGTAGGGGGTGGGCGCATCGGCGAGCGTGGGAGTCGGATCTGGGGTGCAGCTGGGACAATTCGCATTGGGAGTGCATCTGTTGGGGGTTGCTTCAAAAGGTAATCTCTAGCAATATACTGGAGCACAACTACAAAATGTTATATAGGTGGTATTTGACCCCGGGGAGATTGCAAGAATGGATGGGGGGGAGTGGGGAGTGTTGGCGTGGTTGTGGTGAGTTGGGGTCTTATCTCCACATTTGGTGGGGTTGCCCTAAGGTAGCCCCCCTATGGGCGGCGGTAGAGGGTTGGTTAATGGAGGTGGGCGGGGAAGTGGGGTGGGGGCCCTGTTTAGCATTACTGAATATTGAGACAGGGGGGCAGAGTGAGGAAGGACGGAGGTGGAGTGGAATGGTGTGCACCGCGACTCGGCAGTTATTAGCGCGCAGGTGGAGGTCGACCTCTGTGCCGACTCTGGCTGAGGTGCAAGGGCGAGTAGCATATTTCTGTACCATGTATCGCTTTACGGCGGAACATTCACGTAGTATGGCCCACTTCCACCGTACCTGGGGGCCTTATTTCCGATGGAAGGATGTGACCTTGGGCTGCAGTGAGGGGGGGAGGGGAGCTGAAGGGGGAGGGGATGCTGATGGGCGGTGAGGAGTTAGACCCCCCCTGAGAGTAGTGAAGAGGCTTGGGGGCAAGTGGGGCTCAGGTGGTTGTTCGGGCTGAGGGGATGGGGAGTGCACATTTGGTAGGCTGTGTCGATTAGGAGGGGGGTACTGTATTTCAGTATGCATCTTACCTGGACGGATTGTCTATATTGTTATTTGTTATTTGTTCTTGTTGTGCGGACGGGTGGGGGGGGGGGTTTGGTGGGGGGGGGGGGGGGTTGCTCACTGTTAGTACCAGATATTGGATTTTAGTTACCCGCTGTATAGCTGCAGGGTGTTTGAATTTATGTATCTGGTTCTGTTTTGCTGTTTCTCAATAAAAATGTAAATTTTAAAAAAAAAAAAAAAAAAAAAAAAAAAAAGGGACCCAGGATATCAATGCTTGACCCAATACAAGCATTGTGGAACCGGTGTCTCTTGGGAATACTGCTAGGTATGTATGACCTAGATTGGCCACTGTTGGAAACAAGATACTGGGCTTGATGGACCTTGGTCTGATCCAGTATGGCATATCTTATGTTCTTATGCTGCCGGCACCAAACTGACCTCCACCGAGGAAGCCGCCTGCGCCCTAGTCGAATGAGCTCTTAAGCCACTCGGTACCGACCTGCCTTTCAATATATATGCCGATGCAATAGCCTCCTTAAGCCACCTTGCAATAGAAGACTTTGACGCCGGCTCCCCTTGCTTCGGTCCTCCAAACAAGACAAACAATTTGTCCGTCTTGCGGAAGCCAGCCATTCTTTGCAGATACGCCCGCAAAACTCGACTCACATCCAACCGATGTAACCGCTTCCTGGATTTGTCCATGCCACCCCTTCTCAAACACTGGCAAAGACACTGTCTGATTCACATGAAACATCGATACCACTTTTGGCAGAAACAAAGGCACTGTTCTCAGCACTACCTTCTTGTCACAGAAGGATAAAAAAGGCTCCCTACAAGACAAAGCCTGTAACTCTGAAATCCGCCTTGCCGAAGAAATGGCCACTAAAAAGACTACCTTGAGCGTGAGATCTTTCAAAGTTGACTTAGCCACCGGCTCGAAAGGCTCACCTATCAACGCTTCTAGCATTAAGTTGAGATCCCAAGTCGGTACCGGGTTCCAGCATGGCGGCCTCAGTAGAGACGTCACCCTCAAGAACCACTTCACGTCCGGGTGAGAACCAAGCACTAACCCTTCTACCTTTCCCCGATAACAAGAAAGTGTAGCCAACCGAACTCGTAAGGAAGCAGTCGCTAATCCTTTATCAAACCCGTCCTGCAAGAACGCCAAAACCCGTGGAATAGAGGCTTTCAGCGCCACCACACGCCTACCTTCGCACCAAGCCTCAAACAATCGCCATATGCGGATATAAGCTACTGAGGTAGATCTACATCTAGACTTCAATAAAGTGGAAATCACCGCTGACGAATACCCCCTGGCTGTCAATCTCACCCTTTCAATAGCCAGGCAGAACCGATCCACATGAGGCATCTTCAAGGGTCCCTGCACTATTAGATCCTCCCTGACTGGCAGTTTCCACGGGAGCTCCACCAGAAGCCGTACTAGGTCAGCATACCATGGCCTTCTCGGCCACCTCCTTAGCAGCGCTCTCTGCAACGGCCGCATGTGTGCCCTGGCCCAAGGCACTAACTCGAGCGAGGCTGCCATTGTACCCAACAGCTGCAGGTAATGCCACACTGAGGGGGCCCGTTTCTCCAAGAACTCCCGAATGAACTGCCTCATTCCTTGATCCCTGGTGCGCGGCAGGAACACCCTGCCTCTCTTTGTGTCGAAGCAGGCTCCCAAGTACTCCAACTCCTGAGACGGCTCCAACCTGCTCTTTGCTACATTTACCAACCATCCTAAACTCTGCAGAAACTGCACCACCCGGAGGGTAGCTGCCTCGCTTCTTGATTTTGCTTGAATCAACCAATCGTCCAGGTACGGGTGGACCAACACCTCCTCTCTGCGCAATGCCGCTGCCACTACGACCATGACCTTGGTAAATGCCCATGGCGCCGTTGCCAACCCAAACGGCAACGCCTGGAATTGAAAATGCCCCATCGGAACTGCAAACCGAAGGTACTGCTGATGCTCTAAGCGGATGGGAATGTGCAGATACGCTTCCGAGAGGTCCAACGATGTTAGATACTCTCCTTGCCGCACTGCAACGATGACGGACCTCAGAGTTTCCATGCGAAAGTGAGACACTCAGACATCTGTTGACTCCTTTGAGGTCCAGGATTGGTCGCCAAGGCCCTTCCTTTTTGGACACCACAAAATACATCAAGTACCGACCGCATCCGCACTGGTCTGCTGGAACCGGCACCACCCGCATTGAGGTCCTGCAACCTTTGCAAAGTCTCCAGCACCGCCCGTTGCCTTGACCTCGTTCTGCAGGGAGACTGTACAAAGGCATCGTGCATAGGCCTTTGGAACTCTAGAGCATACCCCTTCCAAATGACTTCCAACACCCAACAATCCGATGTTATCTGGACCCAGGCAGGATAAAACTCTCTCAACTGACCCCCCACAGGTACCAATCCTACCTGGGCCCCCTCGCTTCATTGAGGCTTCTTGAGGGCTGAGGACGAGGGAGCTCCAAAGCCTCTTCCCCGCTCCCCTAAACCCTCGAAACCCCCGAGATCTATACTGAAAACGTCCTCTCTGAAACTGCCCAAATCTCGGTATACAAAATCTCCAAAATTCTCTCTGCTGGCTTCTGGAGGGCGCCATAGGACGGTTCTGCTTCTGCTTATCCTCCGGCAACCTTCCTCCTTTAGACTCCCTGAGGTCTTTAACCAATTTGTCCAAATCTTCTCCAAAAAGGAGCTTACCTCGAAAGGGGAGCTTTCCTAGTCTTGCTTTAGAGGCTCCGCCCGCTGCCCAATTACGCAGCCACAGATACCTACGCGCCGCTATTACCAGCGCCATGCTTTTTGCTAGCCCCCGAATAAGATCATACTGCACATCTGCTAAATAAGCTGCCCCCAACTCCATTCGGGCCGCTTCCTCTACCAATTCTTCCTCATGGTTCAACTTCATCCTCTGGGCCCATCGTAGACAACCTCTTCCTACCCATGCCCCACAGATGGAAGCCTGCATTGACATAAAAAACTTGTTTTAGCAGAGTATCTAGTCTCCTATCCTGTGCATCCTTACGGGCAGCACTTCCCTCCACAGGAATTGTCGTCTTTTTCGTGACCGCAGACACCGCCGCATCCACCTTAGGAGACTTGAAAAGCTCTCTGTCCTGATCCTACAACGGGTAAAGTCTTGCCATTATCCTGGAACCTTTCATCCCGGCTCCCGGCGTGTCCCACTCCTCCTGAATCATTTCTCTGAAGATTCTATGCATTGGAAAAACTCTCTGGGACTTGCGAGTCACCTGAAGCAATGGATCCTCCAAGGATGAATCCGCCCCTTGTTCCTCCGTCTGCATGTTAAGAGCTTTCAGTGTCTCTGAAATAAGGGCTGCCAGTTCCTCCCGCCGGAAAACTCTGACCACCTTTGCTTGATCTTCCTGGTCCGCTATCTCGCCTTCTTTCAAGTCCAGATCCCTGTCTGAGTCCTCGTCTTCCAAGACCTCTTCTGAGACCACGGACCCTACTTTATCTTTCCCCAACCCAGGTCTCTTACACAGGGCGGCACCCGCCCCCACGGCCAGAGAAGGCCCAGCACGCTTCAGACCCAGACCTACCTCTGTCTCCGCAGCCCCCTGCTTCCCCCCCCAGGGCCTGCTGGAGTAGGCACATAAAGTCCTGGGAAAAGATTGCCGCCAGCCCCCCCCTGCAAGACAGGCTGGGACGTGGAGGGCTCCGAAGCCATGGATGTTCCTTGCGCTGGTGCCGGAGGTGGCGCGGCCGGAGAGAGTGGTTCCGGAGAGCCCAACACTTCTTCCCTCTGCACTGCCCCTTCTGCATCCATCTCCTTTGCCGCCGCTTCTTGTGCGCAGCCCTTGCAGACCCCCACCTCCGACACTGACCCTCTTCTGGCCCCACACATTACACATTGAGGCCTAGAAGGCATCTTGGCCAGGCCCCAGTCAGGTCTCCTGGAGTGACTGGCCCCTGATTAGCCAGTCATCCAGGTACGGGAAGACAAAAATCCCCTGATTTCTGAGAAAAGCTGCCACCACCGCCAGGCATTTGGCAAAAACCCTGGGGGCAGAGGTCAGGCCAAAAGGAAGCACTCTGTACTGAAAGTGGCTTCCTCCCACCACAAATCTAAGATATTGTCTGTGGTCTGGATAGACGAGGATGTGCGTATAAGCATTCTTTAGGTCTAAGGAGCATAGACAGTCTCCCTGCTGGAGGTAGGGCAGTAGTATCCCAAGGGTAAGCATCTTGAACTTTTCCCTCTCCAGAAACTTGTTCAGATTTCGCAAGTATAGGATAGGTCTGAAGCCTCCTGTTCTCTTTGGTACTAGGAAGTACCTGGAGTAGAATCCTTGCCCTTCCAAGTGGTGTGGCACCGGTTCCACCGTCTGTTCCTTTAAAAGATGTGCCAACTCCTGAAGGAGAAGATCCCTGTGTAGAGGGAGTCTTGGAGGCTCCCCTGGATAGTAGGAGGGGGGTAGCTGGTGGAAATGGAGTATATAGCCCTTCTGGACTATGCTCAGTACCCAGGTATCCCTGTGATGGCTGGCCACCTGTAGCATACAGGGTCAGCCGACCCCCTTTGCTGAGTGGAGCCACCAGCGGAGGAGAGGCTATGCTGTGGGAGTCAAAAACCCCCTCTCTACGGTGCAGGAGCCGGAGGCTTGGGGGTTTTCTGCCTACGGGGCCCATGCCCCTGCCCCTTGGCCTGCTGGCCCTGTTGGGGAGCTGGAGAGGCCTGATACTGAGGGTAGGTTTTGTAGGCAGAACCCTTCCTCGGGAAAAAGGGCTTCTTTCCCGAGCCCTTCTTTTTGTGAGAAGGGGCAGAAGTCTTTCTGAATAGTCTTGTCCTGGTGAGAGTCTCGGTCTTGATTTCTGCAACCTTCTCAGTCATGGGCTTGCAAAACAGGTTGTCACCTCGGCAAGGGACATCGACCAACTTGTCCTGTACCTATGACTCCAGGTCCGATGACTGTAGCCAGGCCTGGCAGCGTGCACCGATGCCAGCCGAGGCTACCCAGGCCGAAGCCTCGAAGCCGTCACAGGCTGTTCGAGATATAAACTTCGAGCACTCACGGATCCCTGAAGACAAGGCTTTGAATCTCTGCAAGGGTTCCTCAGAGAGGCCAGCCGAGAACCCGGCAATCTATGCCCATGTACAGCTGGTAAGTCTGGTCACAGCAAGACAGCATAGAGCCCTGGAAGCACTTTCTACCGAGGGCATCCAGGTTCCGGGCCTCCCGGCCGGGAGGCACCAAGGAGTGCATCTTTTGACTTTTCAGCCTGTGCATGGCCGATTCCACAACCATGGAGTTGTGCGGTAGCTGCGCCTTTTGGAACACAGGGCTCTTACGGCCTTGATAAATGGAATCGACCCGCTTGCTCAGAACCGGCGCCGAGGCCGGTGGTTCCCACATACGGAACAGCAGCCGTTCCAGCATCGGAGGAACCGGAACAGTAAAGGCTTCCTTCGGAGGAAAATCATACTGGAGGGCATCGAGCTCTTTGGCTCCTCCTCGGCGTCCGCCAGGAATGACAAAGCCTTGGCCATGTCACTGACGAAATCCGAGAACCGGGTATCCTCCAGGGAGGACGGACTTTCTCCGAGGCTTGGACTCCGGGGAGTCTGTCGGGACGCACCGGGTCCAGAAGGTGTCAGGAGACTCCTCGTCCTCCTGTCTCCCACACCGACTCCTCCGAGGAGAAGTCAAGCGGCTCCAGCCGTGTGGGCCTCGATGCCACCTGCCCCGACGCTGAGGGCACCGGTGTCGATGACCTCGGCCCCGCACGGGAGGTCGAGGGAGACCTTGGCCGAGGATCGACTTGAGACTTAATGGACTCGAGGATCGGCTCGGCCTCCGGGGTCGACTTAGACGTCGAGGTCCCGGTGGTTGGGAGAGATGCACCGGTCAGACCGGCGATCAGTACCTGCTGCTGCTCCATGAAGGCAGCCAGGCTGCTCTCCAGGGCCGTCAACTTGAGTCCGAGCTCAGGAGACTCCGCAGCCCCCGACTCAGGCCCCGACGGCGTCAGGCCCAACGTCGGTTCACCCAGAGGAGAGTCCACGAGAACAACAGAAGTTACCTGACTCGGGGATTCCGGATCCAGGCGAGGAAGTTTGGTCAGCCGCTCCGACTCCAAGAGACTGGGACGGCGGTCAGGGCTGCGCGACCTGGCCCTCGAGGATCCAGGTGCCTCCACTGATGCCGCCCTCACGAGCTTCTTCTTCCTTTTCTGCTACCGGGTGGGAGACCCCCTCTCAGAGGACCCACGACGGCACTCGGGGTCAGACTCCCGAGATGTCGAGGCCTCTGACGAAGTTCGGGCCCGGCCGGACGCAGACTTCGAAAAAATTCTTTCACGTTGATGCTAACGGCTCCGAAGCGCCTTCGACGACATCTTGCCACATGGGCCACAGACCAGCGGGTCATGGTTGGGCCCGAGGCATCAGAGGCAGCAGTCATGTGTGTCGGTGAGCGACATAAGTTTCTTACACCGATCACATTTTTTGAACCCACCCCTGCAAGGTCAAAAGACAGGGCTGCCAGTGAAAACAACAGAAAAAGCGTGAACGCTAGTCACAAAGGACAAAAACCAAAAAAGAAGCTCCGGACTCAATACTGGTGTACCGAGCCGAGGCGGGATGGGGAACCGGCGTCGAAGCAGATAAAGAGACGTGAAAATCGCAGAAAAAAATCAACTTTTCCTGGGTGACACGAAGTACGTTCGTTGGGCTCCGCGGAAAAAGAAATACTGGGCAAGATGGCACCCTTGGGGGGGAAAGGAACCGTGCATGCGCGCTGCATTCCCAAAGGCTTTCTTTGAAAGCTGGGGAAATGCTCCGCACGAGGGCTCCATCGGCACCAACGTCACCCATATGTGAGGACTGACTTCCTGCTTGGTCCTGGAGAATAGCATGTGCCATGCAGGCAACACACTGTTCGCTACAGATGCGCACAGGGAGTTGGCATGCAAATAGTACAGAAAAGCATGGGAAGTGCAATCAACACATTCAAGCAGTTGAATGAGGTGGGAAAACACCAGTGCTGAGCTAAGAGAGACACCTTGAGCAGCTGAACGACTTGTGAATCACAAGGGGAGTCCCCACATAACAAGTGAGACAGGCAGAGACTTATTTTTAATACTTACTCTCTGGGGAGCCCAAGGCATGTAAAAATCATGCCAGGCTCAGTGTTACTCCCCTTCTGCCAGACCTGCAGTAGCGTACCTCTCAAGAGCCTTTTTCAGATCTTCAGGGAAGATCAGGGGTAAGGAGGAGGGAGGGGCACTGAGACTGTGTGAAGCGCTGAAGAATTCTTTCCAAACTCCTTTTCCAATCTTCTGGCTACTCAACGGGTTCTTAACAAGATAAGGATGTGCAGCTGAACCAATGCCATCCCCTCCCCACTTATGGCATCCGAAAAGAGCACCAGTTTTAAGGGCAATTTTAATGGAGCCTCATGCATTGTGCTCCAGTGAGAAAGTCACCACCTGGGTGGATGCTCACAAGTGAAATCAATCTTTCCTTCTTCAATCTTAATGTTTTTCCAGATTTTCTCAGAGCTGAAAAACTTGCATCCATCATCTGCTGAAGACCGAGAAATACTGTATTATGCTCCTAGAGGCACAGACTGTTAATTGGCACAATGATGTCATAAGCCGACTAGAAATGTTCGTGATCTCCACATCTGCTAGTAGGGGAACACAATCCACTTGTCTGGCCTGATCTCATAGGACGATATAGAAGGTGACATTTTACTTCCAAGATAATGTCCTTTCCTTGACTCCTGCTAGACTAGTCCAGACAAGTGGGTTGTGTTCCCCTATCAGCAGATTGGTGGAGACAAAGAGCCAATGAAAAGTCCAGGTTTCAATGACATCACTCCCATGCCTCAATTCACCTCAGCCACCAGAGTATCTGCCCCAAAGCATATGGGAGAACATGGCAAGCCTCACACAACCTCAATGTGGGCAACAATGAGTAATGAAACAGAAGAAAACTATGCACAGGAAAATCTAAACAGAAGGCTGTCAGTAGAAGATGGACCTGCAAAGCCAGCTATATAAATAATAGTGGATATCCAGGGTACCACCACAGAAGAACAGAGCCAACAGAGCTCCAGGGGCGGATCCTGGACTGATCTAGCAAAACTCAAGGAAAGGACATTATCTGGTAAGTAAAATGTCACCTTCCATATTTATTTATTTATTTAATATTTCTTATATACCGCACTATTGTCATCAGCGCGGTTCCCATGGAACAAAACATATACATACAGGATAACTGTAGTGCATTTTACAAGTAACAAGGATTTGAAAACTTGGAAGAAACAAGGTAGTCTATATAAATCATATACAATAAACTATATACATTAAACGCAGTCAAAATTCACTAGATCTGAACATGGTGTGACTACTTCTCTTGGGAAGGTTTATACTGGAAAATAACTTAGGAATAGGTAGTGCTTAAGACTTTTCCTGAATTGTGTTAGACTGGTTATGGCTCTCAATTCTGGTGGGAGGGTATTCCATGCTACTGGGGCATGAATGCTAAAGGCTCTTTTAGATGTTTCCTTGGTGTATTTGACTGTTATTTTCGGGACGATTAGGGTATTTATTGCTGATGTTCTTCTGGCTCTGTTGAGGGCTTGGGTGTGTAGTAGGTTAGTGATGGTTGAGGGTGCTTGGTTGTTTAAGGCTTTGAAGATGATGATTATGATTTTGCATTGGATTCTTGCATTGGTTGGTAGCCAGTGGAGTTTTATCAGGATTGGAGTTATGTGGTCTGACTTTGATATTCCTTCAAGCACTCTGGCGGCGGTATTCATCGCTAATTGGAGAGGATTTAAAGTAGATTGAGGGAGCCCGTATAGGATTGCATTTGCAAAATCTAGATGTGGCATCACTAAGGCTTGGAAGATGGTTCTGAAATCTGTAGGTTCTAGTAGAGGTCGTATGTGGCGTAGTGTGCGTATCTTGTGGTATATTAGTTTTGTTATATTTTTATGTGAGTTTTCATATTGAGACGCTGGTCAAGGGTGATGCCTAGGTATCGTATAGTAGGTTTTACTGTCAATTCCTTGTCCTTTATCTTTAATGTAGTAGGGGGTGTGAAGTTTTGGTTCTTCGTGATAAACATAACTGGTTGATTCTTATCATCTTGCTAGACCAGTCCAGACAAATGGGACGTACCGAAGCTATGCCTCCACTGGGTGGGAAGACGACACAGCAGCTCATAACCTCCCCAACAATTTATGCTCAATCTCTAACCTAAAGGACTTCCACAAACCTCAAAACCTACCTCTTTCAAGGAACACTTGGATACTGCAACCTAAAACTCACCTCCCTTCTACCCACCACTCAAGACTATGTAACCTTTCTCCTACCTTACCAGTACTTCTAAATCTAATGTATACCCAGTTAAGTTTGACCCTCCAAGTTTAATCAAGCTTAATGTAAAATTGAAGTTCATATATCTGTAAACTGCTTTGACTTTCAGATAAAGCAGTATATAAAAATAGCCAAATAACTAAATTAAAAAATCTTGGAGCCAAAGGCCGTGTCCCCCCGAGCGTGGACATCCAAGCAGTAATACTTGACAAAAGTGGAAAGTGATGCCCACATTGCTGCCTGACAAATGTCTGCAGGGGTAACCGAGCTCCGCTCCGCCCAGGAGGACGCTTGCGCTCGAGTAGATTGGGCGCAGAAACTCTCCGGAACTGTATGGTTCTGCAAATGATACACTGATGCAATGGATTCATTAATGCAGCGCTCAAAAGCAGGGGTGGGCAATTCCGGCCCTCATGCACCACAATCCAGCCTGGGTTTCATGATGTCCCTAATGAATATTCATGGACCTATTTCCATACAATGGAAGGCAGTGGATGCAAATAGATCTCATGAATATTCATTAGGGGCATCATGAAAACCAGGCTGGTTTGTGGTACATGAGGGCCGGAATTGCCCACCCCTGCTCTAAAGTGTAATTAGCCGCCGCATCACCCATGCACAGACCAGCAAACAGCACAAAAAGATGGTCTGACTTACAAAAAGAATCTGTAACCTCCAAGTACTGGAGAAGCACCCTCCAGACATTCACAAAGCAAAGATCCTCATCTTCCCCCTGACATTGCTCCTTAGAGGAGAAGGGCAGGAAGACCATCTAGGTCACATGAAAGGGAGAAATCACCTTAGACAAGAATGGAAATGGCCTCCTTTGAAAAAGATAAATAAGGATCTTGGCAAGACAAAACCTTCAGCTTGGAAACCCACCTTGTGGAACAAATCGCAACCAAGAAAACAGTCTTGAGCATCAAATACTTCAAAGTAGTGTGCTTCAATGGCTCAAAGGGCTCCAACATCAGGGCCTTGAGCACCAGATCAAGATCGCAGGAAGGGACCACAGATCAGAGGGATAGGACGCAGATGCCAAATACCCTGAAGAAAGCGCAAAACATTCAGGTATACAGCTATTGACTTACAAGCCACTGAACCTCTGAAACAGGCCGAAGCTGCCACCTGCATCTTCAGGTAGCTAAGAGAGGCCCCTTTCCAGATCTTCCTACAAAAAGGCCAGTAGGGACAGCACCTTGGCAGCCTCAGGGACCAGCTGCTGTACGTCCCACTATTGCTCAAAAAGGCACCAAACCCGCATGTATGCCAAGTTGGCTGACCTCCTCCAAGCTCCGAGCAGATTGGAAACCACTGCCGGAGAGTAGTCCTTATGTGCTAGTCATCTCCTCTCAAAAGCCAAGCGAGAAGGGAGCCGAGTCTTCCAGAATGATCTGTCCCTAACACATTAAACTCCAAGACAGAGGCAAATGAAGAGGTGGCGCTTGTAGGAGCCACATTAGATCTCCAAACCATGCTCTCCTAGGCCAATCTGGTGCCACCAGAACAATCCTTCCCAGGTGGCGCTCTATATGCTGAATCACATGCTCTACCAGGGACCATGAAGGAAACACATACAGCAGGTGTAGACGTGGCTAAGGCTGAAAAAGCTGCACACTTCAGCACTGGAACACATCGTCATCAGATCAATTTCATGGTGATCCCATAGGCACAGAATCAGCTGAAACACCTCCTGACAACTTCCACTCTCCTAGATCTGGAGAATGCCGGCTGAGAAAGTCCACTTCCACATGGTCCACCTCAGCAATGTGCTGAGCCGACAAGGCTAGGAAGTTCTTTGGCCAGGCAAAAAGGAGAGCCATCTCCAGGGCCACCACGGCACTCCTCATACCATCTTGCAGATTGACATATGCCACCGTCGGGCATTGTCTGACAACAATCAAATCACTTGACCTTCAACCAGGGGCTGGAAACGCAGAAGAGCCCATCTGATGGCCCTCGCCTCTAAACAGCTGATAGACTACACCGCCTCCCTGAGGTTCCAACAGCCCTGGGCCATTGGTTCTTGGCAATAGGCTCCCCAGTCCGCAAGACTGGCATCCGTCATCAGAAGTATCCATGAGTAATTGTCTAGTAGCATGCCCTTCCTCAAATAGCTGGGATGCTGCCACCATCATAGGATGGTCTTTACCATCACTGGGACAGGAGCCTGAGGTCAAACTCCTGAGAACTTGGGGACCACCGAGTCAGCAAAGGACTGTTGGAGTGGCCATAGATGAGCACTTGTCCATGGCATCATCTTGATTGTCACTGCCATCAATCCGAGGAGCTGAAGATAATCCTGAACTCTGGAAACCTGCTGTGAAATGAACAGCGTCAGGCAAACCAAACACCCTGTGACTTTGTCCTCTGACAGGAAGAGACTGCACACTCAAGTACTGAAATGTTTCAGAGGCTGGGAAAGCAACAACTGGCTCTTTCCCCAATTGATCACCAAGCCTAGGCCTTCCAAAAAGGACACAATTTGGAGCAATACCCGAGATGATTCCGAAAGAGAATGTGCTCAGGATGAGCCAGTCGTACAGATATGGCTGCACACAAATTCCTTGGCACTGCAGCCACCACTACCACCATGACCTTGGAGAGCGTCCTTGGGGCAGTAGAGAGGCTGAATGGGGGGGCAGCGGCGGCGAATGGAAAGGGAGAGCCAAGCACGGCAAAACACAGATACCTTTGCGGATACTCTCGGAATGGGACATAAAAATACACCTCGGCCAAATCCAGAGACGCCAGGAGCTCTCCTTGGCACACTGCTTGAATCACGGATCACAAAGTTTCCATCCAGAAGTGTAGGGCGCGCAAGTGTTTGCTGACACCCTTGAGGTCCAGAATGGAAAGGAATGATATGGTTTTTTTCAGCACCACAAAAAATATGGAATACCTGCCCTAGCCCCGATCATCTGGGGGAACGGGTAGTATCACCCGGTGGAAGACTGAATCCCCTGGAGCAGGGCGAAAAATGTCAGGCCTACACATATCACCAACTAAAGAATAGCAACCGTTATGGTAAACTGGTTATTCAACAAGGAATCTACCTTGCAGTGTGGGGCCATCCTTTAAGGCCAACCCAACTTTCACAGGAATAGTGGTCTGTCTAGTAACTGCTGTGACCTGTGCATGGGAAGACAGTGGTGGATTACCGCACCCCTTTCACGAGCAGATGCACCTTCGGCTCCTGCTTCATGTCTGGATCATCCACCAAATTCAAGTTGGATGAGACAGAGGCAATCAAGGCTGCCAGTTCCTCCTTCCGGAACAGGCAGATCACTGGCCTCTTCACAATCCTCCAAAGGCGAGAGTACGTCTTCATCCACATCAGAGCCCAGAACAGAGCAATTGGAATCCAAGTCATTGTCCACATCTCATACAGATTCCAGGTGATCCCTATCTCCAGGGGTTGCCTTTCGCCGGGGACGCTTAGCCAAAGGTAATCGAACAGGGCTTCCGCTCTCAGCTCATGAGACTGTGCTCGGCCTGTTGCAAAAAGGAAAAAAATTCTGGGGAAAACAATCCGGACTCCGGAAGCTGTCCTCGGGTTAATTACCCCCCTACACCAGAGGACATAGCTGCTGCTGAGCCCCTAGAGACAGGGGTGGCCCACAACATGGTCGCCAGAAACCCTGGACAGCTGAACATTCTTACAGCACTATCCCCTACCTCCTGCCCTAAGGTAGGCAAGGCCAGAGTAACTGCATCCCCCAGATGAGAGAGAGGGAGCAAGTCCTCCAGGGATCAGAGGCTGCCATGCAAGAAGAGCAGAGTCCAGAAGACGAAGATGAAGCACCTTACTTGCCACAGGCTCAAACAATATTTCCTGGAAGAAGACAGAGCATTAAGGCAAGTATTACAACAGTGTGTGCTAAGGTTGCAGCAGCAGCCCATAAGATGTGTGCTAACGACACTTTCACAGCAATGTGCATTACGGGCACTTGGGTAGGAACGCATGCACAGATCGTGCGACCACCAGGCTCACAATAGTAAAAGACACTATTAACGCATGCATAAAACGGTGGGAAACCCCCACATCACGCCAACGGTCATCAGCGGTCCATCCCAAATTATGCCCCAGACAGACGGAATCAGGAGCCCCCAACATGGACAAAGATGAGGTCAAGCCTTAGTTACTCACCCCCTGAGAGCCATAGGCAGAAATCCATGCCGGGCTCACCTCTATCCCCTGAAACTGTTTCTCTGCTTTGCAGGCACTGTGCTTAAGGTGGCTGGCTGACAGATCCCTCTGAGAGCCTTCTGCAATCTTCGGGAGAGAGCAGGGGGGACAGAGGAGGGAGGGGATGTTGAGGTTGTGTAAGGCTGGTGAACTCTTCCAGATCCTTCCAATTTTCTGGCTGCTCAACAGGCCCCTAACAGGATAAGAGTGTGGAGTGGAATCAATTTTCATGGAAACATAGAAACATGATGGCAGAAAAAGCATAGTTACTCACCTGTAACAGGTGTTCTCCAGGGACAGCAGGAATCAGTCCTCATTTATGGGTGACGTCGGCACCGACAGAGCCTGCACGGAGCAATTCCCCAGCTTTCAAAGAAAGCCTTTGGGATTGCTGCCATGCAAATGTGGTCCTCTTCCAACCCAAAGGTGCCATCTTGCTCAGTCAGTCCCCTAGCTAGAGCCCTACTAAGCAGATGGCAAGGGAAGGACAAAAAATTAGCAACTCTTCAGGGGAGGTGGGAGGGTAGTGAGGACCGATTCCTGCTGTCCCTGCAGAACACCTGTTGCATGTGAGTAACTATGCTTTCTCCAGGAACAAGCAGGAAGTCAGTCCTCACTTATGGGACTCCCCAGATACAGGCTACCGAACCTGTAACCCAAAAATACCTCCGCGAGGCTGTGAGCAGAAGCCAATGCCCGAAGGAGCCTGAGTCTTCAGGTCCCCTGGGCAAAGCTCTCGGTAGCTGAAGGAGGGTCGGAGGGCAGGAGTTTCTTATACCCCGAACAGATTACGGAGTACAGCCTGGCCGAAGGCGCTGTCCCGGCGGGACTCCCTCTCCAGGCAGAAGTACGATGCAAAAGTGTTCGCTGAAGACCAGGTCGCAGCCTGGCAGAAGTCCGATAGAGGCACTGAGCGCAGCAAAGTCACTGAAGCCGCCTTGGCCCGGACGCCATATGCATTGACTCGCCAAACTAGCAGGGAGCCCGCCTTCACCTGGGCGAAGGCAATGAAGTCTGCCACCCAGATGGAGAGGGTACGCATGGTGACTGCTTGCCCCAGGCGGTTGGGATTGTAGACAATGAAGAGACGATCAGACTTGCAATGAACCTGGGTGTGCTGCAGGTAGAAGGCTAGAGCCCTCTTGCAGTCGAGTGTATGTAAGACCATCGATGCCCAGTCGTCATGAGGTCTTGGGAAGAAGGTTGGCAAGACTATCTCTTGATTGAGATGAAAATCCGAGACAACCTTCGGCAGAAACTTGGGGTGGGTACGGAGGACCACCCTATTCCCATAGAACCTGGTGTAGGGGGCCTCAACCATGAGGGCCTGGAGGTCACTGACTCGCCAAGCTGAGGTCAGAATCACCAGGAAGACGACCTTCCAGGAGAGGTGCCGAAGTGAGTATGTCACCATTGGCTCCAAGGGTGGCTGCGTAAGCTGCATGAGCACGATGTTGAGGTCCCACTCCGAAGGAGGAGGTCAGATGGGAGGCTTGGAGAGTAAGAGACCCCGCATGAAGCAGGAGACCAGGGGCTGCCCCGAGAGGGGTTTACTCTCGATGGGGAGGTGGTTAGCCGAGATGGCACTCAGGTGCACCCTGACCGAGTTGGACTTCAACCCCTCCTTCGAGAGGTGGAGGTGGTACTGGAAAACACACCGGAGAGAGCAGGAGAACAAGTCGATCTGGAGCATGGAGCACCAGATCGAGAAATGTCACCACTTAAAGGCATAGGCTCACTTCGTCAAGTCCTTCCTCGACGCAAGGAGGACCTCCTCGACCTCCCCCGAGAGGTGCATCAGGGTTAAGGAGAGCCATCAGGCTGTAAGGGAGAGTGAAGCCAGGTTCGGGTGGAGCACCTGTCCCTCCTCCTGCATTAGCAGGTCCGGGGGGGCAGCCTAGGAGGACTGGAGGCTTGGAGGAGAGCCGGAGCAGGAACGGGAACCAAGGCTATTGAGGCCACAAAGGAGCCACGAGAATCATGGAAGCTCAATCCCACAGGACCTTGTGCAGGGTCCTCGCAATGAGAGGAGTGGGGGGAAAGGTGTAAAGGAGCCCAGAGACCCAACTCAGGAGAAACGCATCCGAGCCACTCTGCTTGGGTGTGGAACTGGCACAGAGAATCGGGGGAGCTGTGCGTTCATCGGACTGATGAACAGGTCCATGGACGAAGTCCCCCACCGATGGAACAAAAGGCTAGCTACCTCCGGGTCCAGGCGCCACTCGTGTGGGTGGAGGATTCGGCTGAGTTTGTCCGCGAGGACATTCACCTGGCACAGGAGATAGACAGCTCTGAGGGTTATGCCCCGACGAACGGCAAAGGAACACAGGACGATCACCTCCCGACAGAAGAGGCGATAACCTGTTCCTCCTTCCTTGTTTATGTAGAACATAGCTACCCTGTTGTCTGTCTGCACAAGCACCGACTTAACCCTTGGGTGGTACTCGAAGGCTCTCAGGGCCCACCGAAGCTCGAGCAGATTGATCTGCTGCTGAGCTTGCTTGAGCGACCACTGCCCCTGGGAGCATAGACCGCCGCAGTGGGCTCCCCAACACAGCAAGGACGCATCCATCATCAGGATGAGCTCGTGCTGCGGGGCAAGGAAGGGCATCCCACGAAGGAGGCTTCGGGGATCTTGCCACCAATCCAGGGAGGTGTAAAGGTTGCAGGAGATCCGGACAGGGTCCTGGAGGCAACCGGAGGCCTGGCTCCATTGAATCCTGAGGCACCACTGAGCCGCCCGTATATGCATGCGGGCATGAGGGACAACGTGAACTGTGGAAGCCATGTGCCCCAGGAGGCACAACATGGCTCGGGCCGGAATCCAAACTCGGCCCTGGACCTTGGCCGCCAGGGCGCGGAGACGGTCCGCACAATCCCGGGGCAGGAAGGCAGTCACCTGCTCCATGTCGAGGAATGTGCCGATGAACTCCAGGGTGTGAACCGATTTGAGTTGGGATTTGGAGTAATTGACCAAGAAGCAGAGGCGTTCGAGGAGGAAGATCGTGCGCGATCCCGCAAGGTGGGCTTTCTCGGTCGATGCCCCCATGACGAGCCAGTTGTCTAGGTAGGGAGAAACAGGTATGCCCTGCCGCCAGAGATAGGCGGTGGCTGCGGAAAGACACTTGGTGAAGACCTGCGGGACATATGCGAGTCCGAAGGGGAGCACCCTGTACTGGTAGTGCTCTCCCTGCACCCTGCACCGCAGGTAATGCCTGTGCTGGGGGTGGACCAGAATGTGGGCATAAGCGTCTTTGAGGTCCAAGGAGCATAGATAATCACCCGGCTGGAGGAAGGGCAGCAGGACACCAAGCAATAGCATTTTGAACTTCTCCCGCACCAGAAACTTGTTTAGGTTCCTGAGATCGAGGATAGGGCGTAGGCCCCCATCTTCTTCAGGACGAGGAAGAATCAGGAGTAGAACCCTCGACCTCAGAGGGAGAAGGGAGCCTGTCCAGATGAAGACAGTAACCGTCCCAGACCACCCTGAGGATCCATGTGTCCAACATGATCGATGCCCATTGGGGTGCGAAAAGGGACAGGCATCCTCCCACAGGCAGAAGCCTCGCTGGGGGGCGAGAGGCTATGCTATCGGCGTCAAAACCCCTGTGGTGGTTGGGCTTTAGGCCCTTTAGGCTTGCGATGGCTGTGTGTACCCCCCTTACCCTGCGTGCCAATGGGCGGTGCGGAGCTGGGTGGGTAGGGCGGATATCCTCGGTAGGAGACTCCCTTTCTCTGAAAGAATGGCTGTTTCTTCTGTGGGAGAGAAGAGATCTTACGTAAGAGGCGGGTTCGAGTTACGAAGTCCGTTTCAATTTTGGCGGCCTTATCCTCCATGGGCTTGCTAAATAGCTGTTCACCAAGGCAGGAGACATCCAGGAGTTCCTCCTGGACCCACTGCACCAGGTCAGAGGACTGGAGCCATGCCTGGCGCTGAGCCACGATGCCGGCCAATGCTACTTGGGCAGAGGATTCAAACCCGTCATACACAGCGCAGGAGAGGTGCTTCAAGCAGTCTGCGACCAATCTCAGGAGGGTCTGGAACCTGAGAAGGTGTTCACCCTGAAGACCTGCGGAAAATCCACCAAGCTTTTTGGCGAGGTCGCACAGGAACATGCCCATATACAGTTGACAGGCCTGAATACGGCATGTCATCATGGACCCTTGATAAGCCTTGCGCCCCAATGCGTCAAGGGCTCTGGACTCCCTGCCCGGCAGGACCGAAGAATGTGACTTTGGGCTCTTTAGCTTCCGCATTGCCGATTCCACTACCATGGAGGTGTGCAGGAGCTGGGTCTTTCGGAAACCCGGGCCGCGCTAGACCCTATCCATGGCATTGAGGCGTTTGCTCACAATGGGGACCGAGGCCTGCGCCTCCCACATGCGGAGGAGCAGCCAGGACAGAATGGGAGGCCCTGGGACAGTAAGAGACTCCCGGGGCAGGGACTCATACCGTAAGATGTCAAGTTCCTCTGCCCTTGGCTCTTCCTCTGCCTGCGTGGCCAGCTTGAGGGCCCGCGCCATGTCCCACAAGAACACCAGAAAGGACGCATCCTCGGGAGGCGAATGTCTCTGGGAGGTGTGTGGGGATGGGTCAGAGGGAAGATCCCTGTAAGTGCGGGTCTCTGAGGAGGTATCCCCATCCGACTCCCAGCCCGAGAGGCCTGAAAATGAGTCCGAGTCAGGCTGGTCGCCCTGTCCCAAAGCTGAGGCCCACGGAGCCAGAGGCCTTGGAAGACCTTGCCCCCAAGGAGCAGGACGGCGAACAAGACCGGTGCCGAAGACCCTCATGAGGTCCACGGCTCTCAGGGGTTTCCAGGGCAGGTTTAGACCGAGGGGAACCTTGGTCTTCAGGTGCGAGCCAGCTGTGCTGGGCAGAAGGCCTGCTGGGCAGCTAAGAAGGCAGAAATGCTCTAGTGCCAGCATTCAGGACTCCCACGCAGACGTGGGTCCCTGCGATGCCGACACTGGGGTTACCAGGTCTGGCATGGAAGAGGAGAGGGGTTCCTCGCCAGGACGACCTTCAGAAGACTGGGAGCCATCACCGGAGGCCTCTGTGTCTGTATGAGGTACCTTTCAAAGCCGCTCCTTGTCTGACTCTCGGGAACACCGGGGAGGACTGAGCGACCGAGCACGGGAACGTTTGCGCTTGTCCGGAGCCCCCCCCCCCCCGACAGCGACTTTGAGGTCTTCTTTTTGCGCCTCTCCACCTCAGGGGATCCCTGATCAGAGTGCTGCCTGAACAGCAGAGCCGCAGCAGAGGATCCCACAAGCGGAGGGACGGCCGAGGATGCCCCCGAGGACTCTGGGGCCTTACAGAAAATGTTGTCTGACTTCTGCTTACGACTTAGCAGGGCCTTGGCGGACATTTTCTTACAGAGAGAGTGGAGCTCTGGGTTATGGTCAGCCCCCAGACACTGGAGACAGCAGTCATGGGTGTCTGTGAGCGACATATTTTTGGAGCATCTGACACATTTTTTAAAACCGGTGACCATCGGGGCAAAAAGGGCCCCTGCTAGGTCAAAGACCCTCGAGGCCAGTGGTTGAAAAGGGGACGAAAGGCCTGAAGAGAAAATTTTTTTCCAAAAGGGCTGGAATAAAGGATGTCTCTTCGCTCGGGGAAAAGGGGAGGACGGGAGAGGACCAGAACTACCAGAAAAAAGAGAACCAGAGGCCAAAACGAAAACAGTTTTTCCAAGAGATGAGGATGTGCATCCGAAGGGCTCCATGGAAAAAGGGAGACTGAGCAAGATGGCATCTTTGAGCAGGAAGAGAACCACGCATATGTGGCAGCAATCCCAAAGGCTTTTTTTGAAAGCTGGGGAATTGCTCCGTGCAGGCTCCATTGGTGCCGACGTCACCCATAAGTGAGGACTGACTTCCTGCTTGTTGCTGGAGAAAGACCATATGGCTATCTGGTCTGTCCTTCCATATCAACTACAATAGTCCCCTATTTTCCTTTAGAGATCCTCTGCGTTTGTCCCATGCTTTCTTGAATTCAGATACTGTCCTCATCTCTACTACCTCCACTGGAAGACTATTCCACACATCTAACACTTTTTCTGTAAAGAAATATTTCTGCATATTATTCCCGAGTCTATCCCCTTTCACCCTCATCCTATGTCCCCATGTATTATTTATTTATTTTATTTATTTACATTTCTTCTATACCGCACTATTTGCGATCAGCGCGGTTTACATAGAACTAACAGTTTCCGACAAAAAACAAGAGTCAGGTCATTACAAAGAACAGGAGCATCAACTTGGCTAACCAGGGAAAACTATCTACATGTGTGGAACATTGAAATAAGTAATTGTATGCATGTGGGATGGAGTTATTGTGTGTTAGTCATACATGGTGGCTGTGGTTCGGAGGAGTCTATTAGGTACTTAGTGAAGAGGAGGTGTTTTAAGGCCTTCCTGAACTGGCTCAAGTTGGGGATAGCTCTGATGTGTGGTGGTAGGGAGTTCCAGAGGCTTGGGGCGCTCAAGCTGAAGGCTCTATTTGAAGTTGTTATGGAGCATCTTGTCATAGCCTTTGGTATTGCTAGCATGTTGGCTGCAGCGGTTCTTCTTGTCCTGTTGGGTGTGAGTGGTTGTATGAGGTCACTTATTGAGGAGGGGGATAGTCCGTTGATAGCCTTGAATGTCATCACTAAGGTCTTGAAGCTAATCCTGGCTTGGATGGGGAGCCAGTGCAGTTGAATCAGTAGGGTGTGATATGCTCTCTCCTTGGTGCTCCGAAGAGGATTCGCGCTGCACTGTTCATTGCGAGTTGTAAGGGATGTAAGGTTGCCTGAGGGAGTCCTTGTAGAATGGCGTTTGAGTAATCAAAATGAGGGATGATGAGAGCTTGATAAATGGTGCGGAAGTCGCTCGGTTCGAGTAGGGGGCGTATGTGTCTAAGGGATCTGATCTTGAAGTAGATCGCTCTTACTGTTTTTGCAATGTGCTGCTTCATGTTGAGGTTTTGATCCAATGTGACTCCAAGATACCGTATGGCTGATTTTACTTGCAGCTTGGCGTTGTCTACTTCCAGGTGGTTAGGTGGTGTAAACTCAGGATTTCTAGAGATGAACAGGACCTCAGTTTTCTTATGTAGCAGAGCTTGCTTTCAATCAAAAGAGGCTCTCCTCTTGTCTATTTATGCCATGGAGGTATTTAAATGTCTATCATATCTCCTCTATCCCAACTTTCCTCTAACATACACAGTACAAATTAAGCACAGTTACTTACCTGTAACAGGTGAACTCTGGGAACAGCAGGAATAAGTCTTCACATATGGGTACATCGGTACCGACGGAGCCTACGCGGGAACGCTCCCCAGCTTCCCAAAAAGGAAAGCTTTTGGGAGCATCCCACAGCACCTGCGCGCTGCCTTCCCGCCTTTCCTAACTGCCTCTCCTCAGTTCGAGTTTTAAAGCTGAGACAAAAGAGAGAGAGAGGAAAGGAAAGACAGATAGAGAGATACAACTCCTAGGGGAGGTGGGAGGGTTGTGAAGACTTATTCCTGCTGTTCCCAGAGATCACCTGTTACAGGTAAGTAACTGTGCTATCTCCAGGAACAAGCAGGAATGAGTCTTCACATATGGGGACTCCCTAGCTAAAGATGCCTGGGAGATCCCCAAGGATATGAGACACTGGGAAGGGTTCTATCTCCTCCTATGGATCTCAGGCTTCCATCCAGGAAAGGAGGGTAGGAGTTGATTAAGAATGGAACAGGTGTTTGAGAACAGCCTGACCAAACAAGGCATCCCGGCGGGAGTCCTTGTCCAAGCAGTAATGGGCTGTGAAGGTATGAAGCGAGGCCCAGGTGGCTGCTCGACAGATCTGGTCGATGGACACAGAATTTAGATGAGCCATAGAGGTGGCCATGGCCCTCACATTATGAGCTGTGACATGGCTCTCCAGAGAAAGGTTCTTACTCTGGTAGGCAAAAGAAATACACTAAGCAATCCAATTGGACAGTGTCCTTTTAGAGACTGGAAGTCCCAAATGAGAGGGATCAAAAGCAACAAAGAGCTGGGAAGACTTCCTATGTTGCTGTGTCCTTTGTAAGTAAAAGGCAAGAGCTCTTTTACAATCCAGAGTATGAAGATTCTTCTCTGCACTTGATGCATGAGGAGCTGGAAAAAAGACAGGTAAATATACCTCTTGATTAAGATGAAAAAGTGAGACCACTTTAGGCATAAAGTGTGGATTGGTCCTAAGGACTACCTTATCATGATGGAACCTTGTATAAGGTGGATTAGCCACTAAGGCCTGCAGCTCACTGATGCGGCGAGCTGAGGTGACTGCAATGAGGAAAATAACCTTCCAGGAAAGGAATTTCAAGGAGGTGGTGGCTAAGGGTTCAAAAGGAGGCTTCATAAGCTGACCAAGAACCAGATTTAAATCCCATGCCACCGGAGGAGGCCTAATGGAAGGTTTAGTTAAAGTTAGGCCTCTCATGAATCTTGCAATAAGAGGATGAGAGGAAATAGGTTGTCCATTGATAGGCTTAAGGGATGCTGCAATAGCACTCAAATGGACCCTTACTGAATTTGTCTTAAGGCCTGCATTGGAAAGATGCAGGAGGTATTCCAATAGAGAATTCAAAGGTAGTGCTAGAGGGTCGAGACCCCTTTCAGCACACCAAATGGAAAATCTTTTCCATTTAAAAGCATAGGAACGCCTAGTGGAAGGTTTTCTGGAAGCATGGAGGATATCCTTCACTTGTTGAGAAAGATTCCAGCCTTGAAGGTCTAGGCCTTCAGTAACCAAGCTCTGAGGTGAAGGGACTTGGGGTTTGGGTGCCACAAAGTCCCCTCCTCCTGGGACAGAAGGTCTGGAGCAGCTCCCAAGTCCAGGGAGGGGGCTTGGGAGAGATGCAGAAGTAGAGGGTGGCCAGTGTGGAGCTATGAGGATCATAGATCCTTGATCCCTCTGGAGTCTTGGGAATCAAGGGAATGGGTGGAAAGGCATACAGGAAGCCCTGATCCCAATGAAGGAGGAAGGCATCCTTGGCCTGAACTCCCTGACACGGAATTCTGGAACAGAACCGGGGAAGTTTGGCATTCCACGGACTTGCAAAGAGGTCTATGTCCGGGGTTCCCCATTCTTGGAAGATTCTGAGTACCTGATCCATGTGCAGGGACCATTCGTGTGGGAGCAGAACTCGACTGAGTCTGTCTGCCCAAGAGTTTTGGATTCCTGGGAGATATACTGCCAGGAGATGGATTTGATGCTCTCTGGCGAAGGCCCACAATCTTAAAGCTTCGTTGCAAAGCGACAGAGAGCCAGTTCCTCCTTGCTTGTTTATGTAAAACATGGCTACTTGATTGTCCGTATGAATGAGGACTGTCTTGTAGCTGAGCAGGGTATGAAAGACCTTGAGAGCTAGAAAGACTGCTCGAAGCTCCAAGTGGTTGATATGAAGAAAGGTCTCCTGTGGGGACCAAGTGCCTTGAGTGGAGAGGTCTTGTAGATGAGCTCCCCAACCTGTTTGGGAGGCATCTGTTGTGAGGGTTGCTTGGGGTAACAACTGTTGGAAGGGGGACCCCAGCAACAGATTTTGAGTGGACATCAACCATTGGAGAGACCAAAAGAGACGTTTGGAGGTTGCTATTTGGTCTGAGAGAGCTCCTGATGCTTGAGTCCACTGGGTGGACAAAGTCCATTGGGCTGCTCTCATGTGTAGGCGAGCATAGGGTACCACATGCACTGTGGAAGCCATGTGGCCTAGCAGTTGTAGCATCTCCCGGGCAGTTAAGTGGCTCTTTGACTGAATCTGGGAGGCTAACTGCACTAGACGTTGGCAACGGGCCTGAGGAAGGTAGGCCCTTGCCACTGTTCCCTCTAAGCTGTGCGCATGTGCGCGCGCACACACCTCGCCGAGCGAGCGCACATACTTTACAACAGAGCGCAAAAAAATTACGGTTCTGATTCTGATAGAAAACACAGACGTCTTAAAATTTAAAAGTTCTTGTGTATTTACGGTTTTCACAATTTCTACAATATTTTCTAGTGCAATCAATGTGGTGTATATATTGTATTCTGTCGTGTAGTCAAATTTTAAAGTATATAACTCCGAGTGTCGTTATGTGGTGCACAAAAACTTAACCTTCCTTCAAAGGTTGCACAGCTGATATTTTATGCGCACACAGCCTACAGAAAATTAGAGGGAACATTGGCCCTTGCAGTGGTAGTATCCAACCAGGCCCCTATGAATTCTAGGGACTGAGTAGGGGTGAGCTGAGACTTTGGGAGGTTTACCACAAGTCCCAGATACTGCAGAATGCGTCTTGTGCGGTTCAGGGAAATCTGGGCCTCTGACTGAGATGGAGCTCGGATGAGCCAGTCGTCCAGGTATGGGAATACAAATATTCCCAGAGTGCGTAGAAATGCAGCTACTGTTGCCATGCATTTGGTGAACACTCTTGGAGCAGAGGCCAGACCAAAAGGAAGCACCCTGTATTGATAATGCTTTCCTTGTAAAAGAAAACGGAGGAATCTTCTGTGAGATGGATGGATGAGGATATGTGTGTACGCATTCTTGAGATCTAGAGAACAAAGCCAATCCTGACTTTGAAGGTATGGAAGGAGAGTGCCCAGAGAAAGCATCTTGAAATTCTCCTTGCATAGAAATTTGTTCAATTCCCTGAGATCTAATATGGGTCTGTATCCCCCTGTCTTCTTTGGAATGAGAAAATAGGGGGAGTAAAACCCTGACCCTTGTTGAAGAAGGGGAACTTCTTCTATTGCCCCTTGGGCAAGAAAGGTAGCCACCTCTTGACCTAGAAGGTCGAGAAGAGATGTGGGAGAATTGAAGTGTCTCACCATGGTGTGGGGAGGAAGGTCTGAGAAATGAGGTTTGTAGCCCTCTCTTATGATGGAGAGGGTCCACTGCTCTGATGTAATCTGCTCCCATCTGGGAGCAAAATGAGCTAACCTTCCTGGAATGGTGAGAGGTTCTGGCTGTTTTAAAGCCAGAAAGGCTAAGTTCTCTAGCATCAAGTCAAAAAACCCTGAGGAGGTTGGGTCTGCTGAGTTGCAGCAGCCCCTGTAGTCTTAGGCCTGGCCTGTTTAGGTTGCTGACGCTTAGTAGCAAAGCAACCTGTAGAGGATTGTTGGCCAGAAGCAAAAGGGAATCTGCTCTTTTTGAAAAAAGACTTCTTGAAGGGTTTTTTCTTGGCAGGAATGGAGGTTGACTTTGAAAGTCTATCCAGAGCAGAATTTTCTGCATCCATTTGAGTGGCTTTTATTTGCCATTCTTTGCCAAACAGGTTTTCACCTGTACAGGGAAGATTTCCTAAGCCATCTTGGACCCAGGGTTCTAAATCAGAAGCTTGGAGCCAAGCAATTCTGCAAGCAGCTATGGCAATGCCAGAAGCTCTGCTGGCACCTTCAAAGGAGTCAAAGGCTGCCCGGTTGGAAAACTTTGAAATGTCTTGAGTATGCTTAAGCCAAATGAGGAATTCATCCCTTTTATCCTCTGGAAGAAAAGGGAGGAAAGTGTGCAGCTTATCTGCAACTTCCTTTAGAAACATACCCATGTAAAGACTATAGGAGTTGATTCTGGCAATGAGCATACTGGCTTGGAAGATTTTCCTACCAAAAACATCCAAGGTCCTGCATTCTCTTCCTGGAGGAGTAGAAGAGTGTCTCTTTGTACTCTTTATCCTCTTCATAGCTGACTGCACCACAATGGAATGGTGAGGAAGCTGTGTTTTATGAAAACCAGGACAGGGAGGGACACGATACATAGTGTCCAATCTGCGAGAATGAGGAGAGATAGTGAGAGGAGTCTCCCATAAATCAATCATGCGTTCATAAAGAATCTCATGAATTGGTAAGGTGACTGCCTCTTTAGGAGCCTTAGAATAACCCAAAATATCTAATTTTTTTGCTCTAGGCTCTGATTCAGAGGTTACTGAAATAGAAAGTCCTTTAGCTACTTCTCTTATGAAGTCTTGAAAGGACAAGTCCTCTGGAGGAGACATTCTTCTTTTTGGAGAAGAAGGCTCTTCAGGAAGGGCTATGGATACTTCAGCAGACTCCTCTGATGTATCAGAATCACCAGAGGAATCAAAGTACCGTCTGTCAGGGTGCTCTTCTAACGCTCGGTACTCGTATCGAGCAGTATCGACATCGGGCGTCATCTGTACCGGATCGGTACCGATGAGCAGCCCTGGACAAGGAACCGCTGCAATCGGTATCCTGGTTGATGCCGATGCAGTCGGTACCGGTATCGGCGCTGGTGCCGGTACCCGAGTTGATACCGACAACGGAGTTTGTTGTGGTATCAACGGCGTCGCAGCTTGAATGAAGGCATTGATAGCCTGCTGCATGGACAGAACATTCTGATCCATCGACGCCATGAATGCCTGGAACTCGGTACCGGAAGGTTGTGCCGGTACCCCAGAGCATTCTAACAGGTGATCGGTCGAGGCCGTGCCATCGATGTCAACCTGTAACCCCATAGGTGGAGCTTTGGAAGCCGGAGCTTCCCGCCGGGGTTGTTTTGCCGGTGCAGGATCCTCGAGGGCAAGCCCGGAGGCATCTCGATGCTTAGAGGGAGATCTACCCTTCGAGGACCGGCTGGATTTATGTTTGGTTACCTGAGATCCACTGGGGGAAGAAGCAGCCCTGGAAGACGTCGATGCCACCGAAGCTGCATCAGCGGGAAACAGCACATGGAGCTTAGCTGCTCGGTTCTGTAAACCCCGTTTAGACATCAAAGAGCAGGACGGACAATCCGAAATGGAGTGTTCAGGACCCAAACATTTAAGACACCATTCATGGGTGTCCGTAACAGAAATAGTACCGCTGCACTTAGTGCATTTCTTAAACCCGGAGGCTGGTTTTTCCATGAGGAAAAATTTCTTGTGAGGCCTAAGGCCCAAAGAGAAAAAATACACTAAGTGAGGGAAAAAATATATAGTTTTTTTTTTTTTTTTAAAGAAAAGAAAGAAAAGACCGGTGGTACCGGTCCGGAGTCGGGGGAGGCAGACACGCGAACAAAGAAATAAAATAAAACAAAGAACTTCTTCAGCGGTGACAGGGCTCGACCTGCTGGCTCCGCAGCAAAGAACTGAGGAGAGGCAGTTAGGAAAGGCGGGAAGGCAGCATGCAGGCGCTGTGGGATGCTCCCAAAAGCTTTCCTTTTTGGGAAGCTGGGGAGCGTTCCCGCGCAGGCTCCGTCGGTACCGACGTACCCATATGTGAAGACTCATTCCTGCTTGTTCCTGGAGATAGATCTTTAAGTCTGTCCCCATATGGTTTGTAACGAAGATCTCTATTTTAATAGCCACCTTCTGCATCAACTCCATTCCATTTATATTCTTTGGAAGGTGTGGTCTCCAGAATTGCACACAATACTCCAAATGATGCCGCACCAGAGACTTGTAAGAGGCACTTTCACCTCCTTTTTTCTGCTGGCCATTCCTTTCCCTATGAACTCAAGCATCCTTCTAGTTTTTGCTGTCACCTTTCTACCTGTTTAGTCACTTTAAGATCATTAGAAACAATCACGCTCAGGTCCTGCTCTTCTTTCATGGACAGAAGTACTTTGCCCACTACACTGTACTGCTCCCTTGGATTTTTGCAGCCCAAATGCATGACCCTGCATTTTTTAGCATTAAATCTCAGCATTGATCATTCTTCAAGCTTGGCTAGATCCCTCCTCATGTTATCTACTCCTTCCTGGGAATCTACTCTATTGCAGATTTTGATATTATCAGCAAAGCGGAAAATCTTACCTGACAACTCTTCCACAATAGCACTAATAAAATGTTAAAAAGAATCAGACCAAGGACAGATCCCTGTAGCACACCACTGGAAATTGGTTCCCTCCTCCTATGGCTACTGAAAAGACCAGAGTCTAGAGGAGCCTCCCACATTGCACTCAAGTGAGAGTGTCACCCTTAAGGTGGTCGTTCAAGAGTATTTAAATCAATCTTTTCCTCTCAATTAGTGAAATTTTGATCAGAGTGTAGAAAACCCATCTACCATCTGCTGGAGACAAAGAAATATTGAAGAGACCTCTGGTGGCTGAGGCGGATAGAGGTAACCTGGGCATTTCATTGGTTCTTTGTCTCCACCAATCTGCTGGTAGGGGAATACAGGGTCTAGCAGGATGATATAGAATATAAATTTTTGGCCTGAATGCAAAGTGTTATTTTTGGCACAAATCCAACATAGCACATCACTCAGAGATCATCACCTCTACAGTGAAGCATTGTGGTGGCAACATCAAGTGAGGATATTTCACATCAGCAAGGACTGGGACACTTGTCAGGATAGAAGGGACAATGAATGGAAAAAAAAGAACTCAAGAAAACCTGCTGTCCTCTGCAAGAAAGTTGCAGCTGGGACAGAAATTTACCTTTCAGCATGACAATGGCCCTAAGCTCACAGCTAAGGCTACAGTGGAGGGGCTGAACAACAAATACGTAAATCTCCTTATATGGCCCAGTCAGCCCACATCCTCAATCCTAGAAAATCTGTGGCATAATTTCAAGATTGCTGTCCATGAATGCTCCCCAAAAACTTTGACAAAGCTTGAACAGTTTTCTAAAGAATGATCTAATACTGACAAATCTAGGTGTGCAAAGTTGGTGGAGACCTATTCCAACAGGTGGTTGCTGCCAAGGATGCTTCTATCAACTAATGACTCTGGAGAATGGAAACATATCCCATTATTGCATTCCTGTTTTATTTTTGGAGTATATCCTCCCCCCCTCCCCAATAAACTAATTTTTATTTACCTGAAATATACAAAGCATAGTTGCTTACCTGTAATGGGGGTTCTCCATAGTCAGCAGGGGTATAGAGTCACACTCAACGGTGAAGTCCCCGGACTAAGCCTTCAGCGGGTCTTCGACGGCTCAGAGAAGCTTTGTTGCTTCACTGAGCATGTGTGCCAGCTTCTTGTCTGCTTCTGCTGAAAGAATCAGTTCGTACCAGAGTAAAAAGAAACCACAACAAAAATATGGAGATGATGCACCAGTCTATATGATGGAGTCAACTCCGGCGATGTTTTATTTTTTTTTCAGTTGAGGGGAAGGTGGGCGGGAGAGTGTGACTGTATACCCCTGCTGTCTAAGGAGAACCCTGTTACAGATAAGCTACTACACTTTCTCCGGAGACAAGCAGGGGGAAATAGTCACACTCAATGGTGAGTCCAGAGCTAGGGGCCGCATGGTCAGGAAAGTTTAGCTGTGTGAAACGTCTTTGCAATCAGTGCGGCTCTGGACTTAGCTCAAGTGCAGGAGAAAATTAAGTTGCAAACAGGTTCCAGAGGACAGTCTGGCCAAAGGCAAAGTCCGTCGCGGGTGAATGATCCAAGCTGTAGTGTCTAGGGAAGGTGTGGATAGATGACCGGTAGCTGCTTTGCAGATGTCCTGGGTGGAGATAGAAGCTAGACTGGCTATAGAGGCAGCTTGGCCCTGAGCTTATGAGGGATAACACATTCTGGAGAAGGGAGAGCTGCTTGCTCATAGCAGAAAGCAATGCAGTCCACAATGCACAAGAAAATGGTCAGCTGTGATGCCGGTTGTCCAGGATTATTGGGATTGAAAGTCAGGAGCAACTGAGATGATTTACGTAGAGGTTCAGTACGACACAGATAGTAGAGCAGAGCGCTTCTGCAATCCAATATATGTCATTTCTCTTCCGGACAGCCCACAGAGGCATTTGGAAAGAAGGCAGGGAGAATGATAGGTTGGTTGATGTGAAAGTCAGAGATCACCTTCGGAAGAAACTTAGGATGAGTCCAAAGGATAGCCTTGTTGTGGAAGAATTGTGTATATATAGGATAAAGCGCGAGCTTGGATTTCCCCTCCTAGACGTCTGGCCGAAGTGATGGCAATGAGCAAGACAGTTTTCTCAAGTGAGATGTTTGAGTAAAGAGGACAGGAGAGGTTCAAATGGTGGTTGCATCAGATGAGACAAGACAACATTAATTTAATTTAACAGTTTCTTATATACCGCACCTTCCAGAGATCAAATGCGGTTTACATGGAACAGCATAAAATAATAGGCCAGCGTCTGTTTTTACAGTGAACAGCTTAAAACCATAACAACTTATATTACATTACATGGAACATAAAAGAACTATTTACAGAGATCAAAATGAGAACTAAATACAGTGGTGAGTGTGACATGTATGAATCATAATATATAAGCATTTGGGTTACACATCCTATGTCAAATCCAGTTTGGTTTATTAGGGGTCCAGGCCAGCGTAGAAAGTCAGACGGGAGGACTGGTGTTCATGAGACCCTTCATGAATCTGGAGACCACCGGATGGAACAAAATGGACTTGTCATTGACGGGATCACGCGAAGTGGCGATAGCAGAAAGATGAAAACAAACTGAATTAGTCTGCAGGCCTGAATGAGAAAGGTGAAGGACTGCGGTTTCTAGTCCCACAGGTGCTCCTTGTGGTCTTGGGCAAGCCACTTAACTATTTTACAGGGAACATGGGCTGTGGAGGGTTATCTCCAAGTTATAATGCCCTGTTCAATGTAATTTCAGTTTGTTCAATGTAAACCGCACTGATGCAGAATAGCGCGGTATATAAGAGAATGTAAATAAATAAATAAGACGAAAGCTGGCTCACCGAACAGAGAACTGGATCCTGTCTATGCACTGCAGCTCAGTGAGAAAAATGGGCCCACTTGCGCTGATAGGAATGCTCTGTAGAGGTTCTGCGGGAAGCAACAAGAACAGAAAAGGACATCCAGTGGGAGTGAAGAAATCATTGCTTGGTACCCTGAAGCTGCCATGCCGTGAGGGATAAGGACTGGAGGTTGGGATGTAGAAGGCAGCCCTGATGCTGAGTCAGGAGGCCTGGCTGAGTTCCCAGAGGTAGAGAGTTCTGCAGCAGCACCAGAAGATGGGGCCACTGAGGTGCTATCAGACTGACCGATGCTTTGTCTTGCTTTATTCTTGAGCAGGATCCACATGATTAGTGGGAACAGAAGGAAGGCATACATAAGACTGTGAAACCAGTTCAGTGCAAAGGTGTCAGATGCTCACCTCTGGAGGCAAGGCGAATTGAGCAAAAGACAGGACAGCATTGTCCGCGGAGGCGAATAGGTCCACCTCTGGCTGTCCCCAAAGAGCAAAGATGTCTTGAATGATGGCAGGATCGAGGGATCATTTGTGCGGCTCCAGCTCAACTTGTCGGCCAGCTGATTAAGAGTTCCTGGAAGGCAGGTCGCTCGTAGCGCGACATCTAGGGAAAGAGCAAGAGTCCATAGTCATATGGCTTCTCAACAAAGATGAATAGAGACTGTACCACCCTGCTTGTTTCTTTAAAACATGGAAACCTGGTTTTCGATGCATACCAGGGCAATCTTGCAATGCACCCATTCAGCAAAACCTTTGAGGGTATAGTAGACCGTTCGATCTTCGAGCACAATGATATATAAGATCTGTTCCTCGGGGGAACTATGCACCCTGAGAGGAAAGACTGAGGAGATGCATGCTCTAGCCATACGTGGACGCATCGGTAGTAAGAACGATGTGATGCAGCGGTATCTGGAACGGCACCCCTGCAGAAGACTGGCTGAAGTTATCCACCATCTGAGGTTGTCGAGAAGAACAGTTTGCTGCAGGCCTTAAATCATGTTCCGAGGGAATGGGAATATTGACACTAATTCAATCTGAGGTACCACTGTAGAGGACGCATATGCAGCTTGGCGAGTGGGATTACATGCACTGTTTGACCCAATACAAGCATTGTGGAACCTGTGTCGTTTGGGGAAACTGCTAGGTACTTATGACCTAGATTGGCTACTGTTGGATACAGGATACTGGGCTTGATGGACCTTGGTCTGACCCAGTATGGTATATCTTATATACTTATGTTCACAGAGGCCGCCATGTGACCCAGGAGAAGGCGGGCGGGTGCTGATCAGTATGTGGCCAGAGAGGTGCAGAGAATGTAAAGCTTGGATCCTCTGAACAGGAAGGCAGGCCTTGGCTCATCGAGTGTCTAAGAGCACTCTGATGAAATCCAGAGTTTGTTTAGGGACAGGCTCGTATTTCTCGGCATGGAGGACGAAGCCAAGAGACTGCAGGGTGACAGTAGTGTCCCAGACAGCTCGGGTTGTGGGTGTAGGCATCCTTGAGGTCCAGGGAAGCTAGCCAATCCCTGTGGCTGAAAAAGGGAAGGACTGAGCTCGAAGAGTGCATTTTGAACTGTTCCCGCTTGACAAAAAGATTGAAATGATGGAGGTCCAGAATCGGCCGAAGGCCGCTGGTCTTTTTGGGTTTCAAGAAAAACCAAAGTAAAATCCCTGACCTCTCTCAGGAAGCGGAATGAGCTCAATGGTATTGCTGTGGAACTGGAATAACTCCAGTGCTAGTTGGGGCACATTAAGCGATGGGGTACGGTCCGATGGGAGCGGGCCCCGAGGGTAAGGTTCCATATGCAAATGGAGTTTGTATCCAAACTGAACAATGGAGAGAACCCAGCGGTCTGTGGTGATGGACAGCCAGACCTCTGCGAAGTGCAGTATACGACCCTCCACCGACAGATAGTCAAAAATCAGGGGACGGTTTGGGAAGGTTAGTCTGCGGGAGTGCCTGGGATTTCCTCTCCTGGGAGAGACCCCTCTGGAGGTATGGTTGATATGCCTGGCCCTGAGCCCGAGGGGGGACTGCTGTGGGTAAGGCTGAGAATGCCGTCTCGAGTAAAACTATTGCAAGTAATTGTAATGGAAAGGATGGCAATAGGATAGCATAGATGGACAATGAGAGGAAGGAGCCGTCTCCGCTGGATGGGCTGCAAGTTCTCAGATTGTGGAGAAATGATCCTTGACCTCTGAAACCACTTCCTGGTCCCTTAGAACCAGAGGCTGCCTCCCAAGCAGGGAGTGTCATCTAAGTGGTCATATAGACCCTCACGCAGACTGGACACACGAAGCCTGGTAGTGCGCCTGGTTGATATAGTTCAGCGTTTTTCAACCACTGTGCCGCGGCACACTAGTGTGCCGTGAGATATTGTCTGGTGTGCTGTGGGAAAAATTCCAATTTCATCCGTAACATGTGGCCTTGGCTCACAAATTAGGGTTGCCAACTGGCCGGTTTTCAGCCGGCCTGGCCGGTTTTTCCATGGCCAGGCCGGCTGCCGGCACAGTTGTAAAACCGGCCATTGAAAAGCCGGTTTTTTGCTCTGGCCGCAAGATCGGGAGCGGCCAGAGCAAAAAACCGGCTTTTGTGCCGAAGTCCGCGGCGCGAACGCGATTCCCTATAGCAGTGCAGCCGCTGGTTCTGCTTTGTACAGAGCAGCGGCTGCACTACACTTACATTGAAAAGTAAAGAGAAACTGTGTCAGGAGCCCTCCGATCATGCAGAGCCCGAGGAAGTGATGTTATGGGGGCGGGCTCCTCACAGGCTGCCTTTCCTTTTCAAATTAACTTTAGCTGCAATAAAGTTAATTTGAAAAGGAAAGACAGCCTGTGAGGAGCCCGCCCCCATGACATCACTTCCTCGGGCTCTGCGATGACCGGAGGGCTCCTGACACAGTTTCTCTTTACTTTTCAATGTAAGTGTAGTGCAGCCGCTGCTCTGTACAAAGCAGAAGCAGCGGCTTGGGCAGAGGGGGGGGGGGGTGTGTGTGTGTGTGTGAGTGAACCAGCAAGGGGGGGGGAGTGTGAGTGAACCAGCAGGGGGGGGGGGGAGTGTGAGTGAACCAGCGTGGAGGGGGGGGTGGTGTGAGTGAACCAGCAAGGGGGGGGGGGGCGATGGTGTGAGTGAACCAGCAGGGGAGGGGGGGTAAGTGAGTGAGTGACCCAGCAGGAGGGGTGAGTAAGTGACAGGGGGGTGGGTGAGTGAACCAGCAGTGGAGGGGGGGGTGGTGTGAGTGAACCAGCAGGGGAGGGGGGTTGGTGTGAACCAGCAGGGGAGGGGGGTTGGTGTGAGTCTTTGATTCCTATTCAAGAGAATTACTTTATATATAGTCAATATAGGCACAGAGGTAAATTTTTTTAACATTTTCTAATGGTGGTGTGCCTCGTGATTTTTTTCATGAAAAAATTGTGCCTTTGCACAAAAAAGGTTGAAAAACACTGATATAGTTTATTTATTTTTTATTAACAGGTTTTATATACCGCTTTATCATTTTAATCAAAGCTGTTTACATTGAAACAAACTTGGTAACGTACATTAAAGAGGGACATTGATAAATGATAATTATACTTACCTAGTAATTGAGATTCCTTGAGGAACTCCAGTTTAGTTCTCCACCTCTGGGTAGTACACCTCCTCCTGCAGCTTGGAGACTGGGCATGTCAAAAACGTGACATCACTGGATGTAGTCTGCTGGTCTCTCCCATCAGCCCCAGTGAACTATTGAAAAAGCACACTCAAAGGAACAACAAATAAGTAGCTAATATATTAACGTAAGTTCATAAAAACAGGAAATGGATATCAACTAACTATGTACCACGGGATCCTACTCTAGGAAGCCAGGCCCTTTCACTTGTGCCTTTTCCTTCCCCTCCAAGAAGAATCATAGTCAGAAGCAAAAGAACAGAAAGAAGTATACCTACCGGTAATCTCACACTTCCTCCAACTAAACCTCCACTGCCAATGACAACATCCTGGCAGGAATGAGGACTAAACTGGAGTTCCTCAAGGAACCACAATTACCAGGTAAATGTAATTATCATTTCCTTATTGTTCCTCCAGTTTAGTTCCTCCAATTTATTGGGAGGGACCCTTCCAGCCGGCATGCAATACCGCCGACCTGAACAGGGCATCATTCGCCACTAGAACATCAAGTCGATAATGCCTACTGAAAGTATGAAGAGATGACCATGTGGCCGCTCTACAAATATCCCCTGGCGGAACTAAACTGTGCTCCGCCCAAGAAGTCGCGTGTGCCCTGGTAGAATGCACTCGCAGCCCCGAAGACACCGATCGGCCCCCCAGAAGATAAGCCGAACTAATCGCTTTTCTAATCCACCGAGAAATGGACGCCTTCGCCACCGCTTCCCCTTTGTGAGGGCCTCCGAACCCCACAAACAGACGATCCGATTTGCGGTAAGTCTCAGAAACTTTCAAATAGTGCCGCAGCACCCGCTTTATATCCAAACGGCGCAAGCCCCGGTCTGACGTGCTGCCCTCCAGCGAGCCTAGCACTGGAAGGGACACCATCTGATTAAGGTGAAATGGGGAAACTACCTTAGGTAAAAAGGACGGTACTGGACGCAACACCATCTTTTCCCGAGAAAAAGACAAAAACGTCTCTCTACAAGACAATGCCTGTAATTCCGAAATTTGCCTCGCCGAACAGATAGCTACCAAAAATACTATCTTCAAAGTTAGATCTTTCACAGACGCTTTGTGTAAAGGCTCAAAGGGTTCCTTAGTCAACGCCCCTAAGACCAAATTGAGATCCCATGGGGGCACCATGATTCTACGAGAGGGCCGCAGCCTGGTAACTGCTTTCAAAAAACGCAACACGTCCACATTGGCACCGAGTGATAGTCCCTGCATCTTGCCTCTATAGCAAGACAAAGCTGCTAACGGAACTCTCAAGGAACTGGCCGCCAGTCCTTTATCAAACCCTTCCTGCAGAAAGCTCAGCACCACCGGAACTCATACCGTTGCCGCACGCACTTGCCTGCGCGAGCACCAATCCTCAAACAAGCATCATATGCGAACATATGCCAGAGATGTGGACATCTTCGGTGCCCGAAGCAAGGGTGCGATGACTGCGCTCGAGTAACCTTTTTTCTTTAGCCTCGCCCTTTCAATGGCCAGACCGTAAGCGAGAATTGATCCACCTGGGGCATGCAAAGCGGACCTTGCAGTAACAAATTTTCCAACACTGGCAATCTCCACGGCTCCCCGTCTAGCAGCTGGTCGGCGTACCACGGCCTCCTTGGCCAGTCCAGAGCCACCAGCAACACTCTCCCCCAATGGGCCTCGATACGCTGAATCACTCGACCTATGAGTGCCCAAGGCAGAAAGACAGAGAAGACTCGACATCAGCCAACAATGCATCAGTGCGTCGATCCCCTCCGACATCCGCTCCCGTCTGCTGAAAAAACGACTCGCCTTGGCTGAGCGAAAGGTCGCCATGAGATCCATGACCGGCGGCTCCCACCTGCGAACTACTTGTGCAAATATGTTTGGATGCAACTCCTATTTGCCGGAATCCACCTGAACCTTGCTGAGAAAATCTGCCATCACGTTGTCTTTCCCTGCCATGTGGGCTGCTGAGATCGCTGTCAGTCATGTTTCCACCCAAGCGAACAACGCCTCTGCCTCTTCCTCCATGGCTGCACTTCCTGTACCGCCCTGCCGGTTGATGTAGGCCACCGTTGCGGAATTGTCCGATAGAACTCGCACCGCTCGACCGGTCACCACCGCTTCGAACGTTTGTAGCGCTAGAAACACTGTTCGCAGGTCCAGCCGGTTGACTGTCCATTGGCTCTCCTGAGTGTTCCACATTCCTTGCGTGAATCTCTCTCTGCAATGCGCCCCCCAGCCCACAAGACTTGCGTCTGTCAGCAACGGGAGCCACTCCGGCTGTTCCAGAGGCATTCCTGTCTGAAAGGTGCTCGGAAGGAGCCACCACCGCAGAGGGCTCCTGACCCCGAGCGGACAGGGAAGTCACTTGATCAGCGAGTTGTCCTGATGTGACCAGCGGCAAAGTAGCGCCTGCTGCAACGGACACATATGAAACCTGGCCCATGGCACTGCTTCCAAGGCCGCCGCCATCGTTCCCAGCACATGCAGGTAACTCCACGCTGAAGGCCCTGGCACAGCCCTGAACTTGCTTACCAGCTGTCGCAGGACGCAAACTCAACGAATCGGGAGGAACACCGCTCCTTTCCGCGTGTCGAATCTCAGTCCCAAATATTCGAGCTCCTGGGTTGGCACTAGGTGGCTTTTTGACACATTGACTACCCAGCCAAGACTTTCCAAATACCTCACTACTTTGTTTGTAACCGTCACGCTCTCGGCTATGGATTTTGCTCGTATCAACCAGTCATCGAGATAGGGATGCACCAGGATCCCTTCCTTTTGTAACGCCGTCGACACCACCACCATGATCTTGGTAAACATGCGCGGCGCCGTCGCCAGGCCAAAGGGCAACGCTTGAAATTGATAGTGCCCCCAAGGGAGAGCGAAGCGAAAGAACCTTTGGTGGGCCTCCCTGATCGGAATGTGTAAATACGCCTCCGTAAGATCGAGTGATGTCAAGTACTCTCCTTGCCGCACCGCCACTATGAGGAACCACAACGTTTCCATCTTGAAATGCGGCACTCAGAGACAACGATTCACACCTTTTAAATCCAAGATAGGGTGAAGAGAGCCGTCCTTCTTTGGCACCACAAAATAAATGGAGTATCAACCCCTGCCGTAGTCTTCTATCGGCACCGGAGTGACCGCTCCTAATTGCAAAAGTCGATTTAGTGTGTGTCGAACTGCCAGAGCTTTCCTCTGCCCTTTGCAGGGAGACATCACAAATGACTTCCTGACGGGCCTTCGTGAACTCTAGTGCATAACCCTCGCGAATGATCTCTAACACCCACTGATCTGTCGTTATTTGGACCCAGGCAGGAAGGAACCCCCGAAGTCGCCCGCCTATCGTATTGCTTCCTACCGGGGCCCGCCTCACTTCATTATGTCTTTCGAGAGGTTCCTGCAGCCGTCGTTGCAAAACCCAACACATCCCTCACACAACTAAGTTTTATCCTCACTGCATGTACAACACACACACTTTACCTGATTGCTTGCTGTGATACCACCTTGATTATTAAGATAAGGCGGTTTAGAAATACTGTTAAATAAATAAATAAAACCTCTACTTGATCCCCGAAACCCCTGGGCTCTCGAAGCAAATCGTCCTCTCTGAAATCCACCCAAGCGAGGAGTCTGAAATCTCCAAAAATCTCTAAACTGACCCTGAAACGAGGACTTCCCCTGCTTAGGCTTATCCTCCAGGAGCCTTCCACCTTTCGACTCCCCTAAATCCTTAACCAACTTGTCAAGGTCCTCTCCGAACAACAACTTTCCTTTGAACGGAAGATTACTGAGCCGCGACTTAGACAAGCCATCTTTCATAACCACAGGGATCTACGGGCGGCCACCAGCGATGCCATACTATTAGCCAGAGCTCTAATCAGGCCGTAATGCACATCCACCAAGTAGGCCATCCCCGACTCTAGCCAATTCAGCTCTCCCAGACTCTCTTGTTCCAGTCGCGGAGACAGCCGCAAGCTTTGGGACCATCGTAGGCATGCTCTTGCCACCCACGCTCCACAAATGGACGCCTGCAATGACAAAGCGTTGGTTTCAAAGGACTGTTTCAATAAACCATCCACTTTCCTATCTTGCGCATCTTTTAAAGCCGCGCTACTTTCCACCGGAATCGTGGTCTTCTTAGTCACCGCTGACACTGCCGCATCAGTCCGGGGAGACCGAAACCGCTCTCTGTCTTTCTCCGCCAAGGGATACAACCTGTTCATCGTCTGCATTCCTCTCAGCCCCGCTTCGGGCTGATCCCATTCTTCCTGGATCATGCGGTCAACCAACCTACCTGGATAATAGGGTCTTCCCCCTCGTCCTCTTCCACAGGCTGTTCCATAGTAAGCTTTAGCATCTGGAGGGACTCCGTGACAAGTGCTGCTAACTCCTCCTTCTGAAATATGCAAATAATCTTTGCCTGATGTTCCGGCTCCGGAATCTCACCTTCTTCCAATTCCTCCATTCCTGCTTCCAGGTCTACGTCAGTGTCCTCAGACTACTGCCACTCTACTTCCGATGGCTAAGATTCTCGAGGCCTCAGCCTCTTAACGGGCCTCATGGAGCTGCCACCTGCCTCCGCAGAGCCAGCCTGCTGAGGTGTTGCAGCCAGAGACAAGGAGTCTGGCATTTTTCCCTGCCGTCTCAAACGCCTGATGCATAATTAACACAAAGTCTGGACAGAAATCACAGAGTTGCGGGTCCAATCCCCAGTCGCAGGCCCCCCCGAGGGTCTGACTGGAGTCTCCGAACTAGCCGCTGGCATAACGGACAGCACAACCTCTCCAGCCAAAGCCCCCGGAAGGTCCTGCCCCACCTTAACGTCCATCTGTTGCTCCACGCTGGTAGACACCGCTGTGCAGCCCCGACAAATTCCATAGTCAGCGATAGCTCCCCTGCGTGTACCGCAGACTATACATTGAGGGCGTGAAGTCATGAATCCGCCCCCAAACTGCTTTACAGCGGCAAAAGAAATCCCCGCTTTGATGCACGGGTTTATTTATTTATTTTTTTGGAATAGGGACAGTCCCGGCAATCACCAACCCAACTGTCTCAGGACCAACCCAACCGTCTCACCAAGCTTATTACCCCTTAACTGAAACCGCCGCACTTACTGTCTCATGCACTCTCAGTATTCCCGAAAATGAGCAGAGATCCCCAGAAACCGAAACGAAAGCAAAGAGACATCAAAAGAAATGACAAGAAATCAAAGAAATGAAAAGGAAACAATAAACTAAGTCCTGCAATTCCTGCTGCGCCTGCCCGCCACGCGGATAGCACGCTGCTAAAATGGCCGCTGCCGTGACAAGAAAAAGGCGCCAAAACACACCGCGCTTAGCCGCACACTGCCCCGGCGCTCTCCTCGCTTGCCGGGCCTATTCACTGCCCCAGAAGCACTCATCTCCTGCACACCAGCTCACACTCCGATGCAGCGGAGCTCCTGCCTGCGCGGCTCCGCTCACCCAGACAGCGAGCAGAGGACCATCGGGTGAGCTTCCCGCTGCCGGGTGCACCGACTGAGCAGTGTCGTGGCTGTCCAAATCGTCACTGACCCGCTGGCTGCTAGGTGTTGTAGAGCTCTCCCCCGTCCACTCAAGGGGGAGAGATCTGACCTGCGATTCCAAGACTGCAAGGTAACAGAGGAGAGAGGCAGGAACCGGCACAAAACTACAGGCAGCTTCTTTTTTTTTTTTTTTTTTTTAAAGCTACAGCAACCTAATCAAGAAAAAATGTACAGGATTCAGATAAAGCAAACAAACTAATCTATAGCTACTCTAACAGCTCCTTATTCATTCCTCAAGTGAGCCCAGCACCTAGGCTCACTACGTCCTCCTGCTGCATGGAGACTGGACACACTGGGGCTGATGGGGAATTCCAGCAGGCTACATCCAGTGATGTCAGGACTTTGATTGGTCCAGTCTCTAAGCTGCAGGAGGAAGTGCACTACCCAGAGGTGGAGGACTAAACTGGAGGAACGATAAGGAACTTGGATTTTTGTAGACCGGGCTACAGAGTCAGATGTCACACGTAGCACGAATGATGTGGTAAAGGGATTTTATTTTATTTATTTAACCATGCAAGTCCGCAGTCAAGAAAGCTAGATCCACAAGAGGGGGGTCATCCAGCTGTAGGAGATGGCCATGAAGGTAGTGCAGCATATGAAACTGATGAGCTAATATGCACATAGCAAGAGTACTGCTCTGCTAGGATTTTTGCCCCATAGCATCTAAGGTCCACTGCTCCTTCTCTGAAGGCACCTGGGAAGGCGGCTGAGAGCTCTTGGATTTTTTAAGGACTGCCTCAGATACAGACTGATGGGGGAGCTGAATTTGAAGGAAACCCGGAGACAGCAGGACGGACCTTGTACTTATGGCCTATACGGCGTGATGCAGTGCTGCCAGAAAAAGGGGTCGGCCAGATAAAGCATTGTAAATTCTGAAGGACCTGAGGCACAGGAAGCACAAGGACCTCCTTAGGAGTACTGCAAGCCTTTAGAATGGATTGAAAATCCTGCTTGTTAGTTGGAGACTGTGAGGCATTTAGGGCCAACGCGCAGGAAAGTTTTTGAAGGAACTCTGGATATGAAAGGTCCTCAGGTGGATTATTCTGAAGGTCCTATCCGGGAAAAGGAAACAGGGTCATCTACGTATAATTCACATGACTCCCAAGAATAGAGAAGGAGTGAATGAATGTCCTCGTCAAGTGGCAGAGACTTGCGTCAGTCAATAAGCCATGGAGATCTCATGACCTGGGGATCCAAAGGCACACTGGGCCGTGTATCAAGCTCCTGAGGAGAGGTCTGCAAAAGAGCAGAACTATCCTGGAGAAACTTCTTGAACAGAGAAAGAAAGGTTGATTGAGGAGCCTGTGATGCCGCCCTAGAAGGGGAAAAGCTGTCAGGCATGGAGGGGCAGGAGTTTGTGCTTCGTAAGGTGCTTACCCAACTGTACAGATGAAGGGAGTTGATGCTTATGCTTAGCCCAAGCTTTTTTTTTTTTAAACCAGATAGAGGCATGTCCACCAGAGATGCCAAGGAGGAGGCCAACGTACTGGGAGTCAATTCAGGAGAGGGAGGGGTACTACCCGATGGCAGGGATAGCCGAGAGGGAGTCCCAGACCCCTCAGGCAAGATTGGAGGTGGCAATACCAGTGTTGCAGCTGCTTTCACAGACCCCCATCCCGAGGCTGTGCTTGGCCCGGTGTGGGTAGGGAGCACAATGAGTGATATAAAAGCTGGCTCTGCAGAGGGGGTAAGCTGAGCCTGATCTAGCTCTGGTAAAGGGAGAGACAGCTGACCCCACAGAGACTGAAGCCAAGCCTTGTGTAGCTCTGGTAAAGGAAGAGAGCGCGCTGACCCCACAGAGGCCAAAGATGAGCCTCATCTAGCTCCGGTAAAGGGAGAGAGAGATGGCCCCGCAGAGGTGGCAACACCGAGCAAGGCCTGGCTCTAAAACAGTTGAAAAACAGCTGCTTGTGTCTCTCTGGCTGAAACTGCACTTTTTCTTTCTGTCAACCGATGAAGATCGCAGCTCAAAAAGCACTTTACCACGATCCAGCGGTAAATTGCAGGCAAGTCTGTGTAAACCTTTCTTCTGAATGCCGAATGGAAGGTGCAGGCAGAAATGTTTATCTTTTTCTCTTCCCGATTGCTTAAAAATCACGCAGTTAAAAGAAAACAATAGTGGAAATGATCCGATATGAAAACAAAGCAAGGGGACCACCAAAAACTGAAAAAATAGTAAAAATGCAGGCAAAAATGAAGAGAGAGGGAGACCCGTACAAGCTTCTGCACGGTGAAAGAAAAAAATAATTCTCTCAGCACAACAGGCAGAAAGCAGGCACACATGCTCAGAGAAGCAACAAAGCTTCTCTGAGTTGTGGGAGACCCGCTCAAGGCTCAGTCTGGGGACTTCACCGTTGAGTGCGACTGTAGCTCCCTGCTAGTCTCCAGTGAAAATATGATGTGCTGATTAGTGAAAAAAATAATTAAAATGAATGCAAGTCTGATGCATTGACAAAACAAAATGTGAACATTCAAGGGGTATAAAGTCTCTACAGTCACTGTATGTACTGCCTATTACATAACTGTGCTCCTATAAATCTATACAAATGGATATGGATATCCTTTATATAAAAGGCATCTATGGTGACAGCTTTACTAGATCCTGACACTCACAAAAGCAGCATACCTAATCAAGGCAACAGTATTATAGCATGGGGTGGCCAACTAGCAACTCACGGGCTCTTGAAAAAATGAAATGCATCTCTTACAATGGCGCTCAATTAATCAGCTGCAGGAGGCCCAGGGCATATAAGCCTGCCCATCCTCCCGCCCATCTGATGCACATCAATATGCAGGTGTGCTATCCTAAGCTCACAGGCTCTGCACCTGGAGATCCTCCCCCTTCTTCAGTAGCATGCCCCACAGTGAAGATTACAACCTATAACTTTCACTGGCTGCTATGAAGAGAAGAATCACCACATGTAGAATTGCAAGATCCCTTGTTTGCACAGATGCTGTCCACTTTGTCCTACCATTGCAAAAAGAAGACAGATGAGCCTTGCCATGATCATGTGTTCTCTACTTGGCCTGGGAGTTGTATGGTAGGACAAGGCGCCTTAAGAAGTTCAGTCTCTTGGGAGAAAGAGAGGAAAGAAAATGGATGGGGAAGGGAGATGGACACTGTCATGGCTGAATGCTGGGGTGAGGGGGTGGTAGCAGTACCTAGGAATAATGCCGTGGGCTACCAAACAACAAGTGGCCTTGCACTCACATAAAACAGGCAGAGTCTAGTCTGGGCATGACAACAGCTATGGAGACACTCATGGTGAGCTAAGCACAGGAATGGCATATGCAATCACAATGTCCAGGTGGGTGCCCTTTGAGCAGCAATGATCATCACAGTGTGGTTTGAGGTAAAGACCAAGGCAGAGTCCAATCACAGCAAACTCAACGTCCTAGACTTCAAAAACACTGACTTCAGTAAAATGGGAAAGTATCTGAAGGAGAAGATGGCAGGATGGGAGGAGATAAGCAAAGTGGAATTGTAGTAGGTTAAACTAGAAGAGGCAATAAAGGGGCAACGGGTATATATGTAAGGAAAGTAAATAAAAACAAGAGGAAAAGGAAACCTATATGGTTCACCAAAGAAGTAGCTGCACAAATAAAGGCAAAATACACAGCTTCCACAAAATTCAGAAGATCACAAAAAGAGGAACACAGAAAAGAATACAGGATAAAGCTAGAGACAAAGAGAGAAGTAAGGATAGCAAAAGCAAAGGCAGAAGAAAAGATGGCTAAAGATGTGAAGTGTGGAGACAAAACGTTTTTCAGATATATTCAGAAGAAGAAGAAAAGAAGTGGAATTGCAAGACTCAAAAGTACCAAGGATGGATTTGTGGAAAGTAACACTGAAAATGCAAAAATGCTAAACCAAAACTTCTGTTGTGCATTTAGAAAAAGAAAATTCTAGAGAAGGACCATATATCATCAACAAATATAAATGGTAATGGGGTAGATTCCACACCATTCACAGAAGATGATGTTTTTGAATAGCTTGCAAAACCGAAAGTGGTCAAGGCCATGGGACCGAATGGGATACATCCTAGGATACTAAAAGAACTAAGAGAGGTAATGGCAGGGCCTTTAAAGGATGCTTTTAATAGATCCTTGCAAACAGGAGAGGTTCCGCAGGACTGGAGAAGGGCTGATATGGTACCTTTTCACAAAAGTGGTAACAGGGAAAAGGTGACTAACTACAGGCTTTCATGGGAAAAGTAATGGAGGTGCTTTTGAAAGAAAGAACAGCAAACTTTCTGGAAAGTGAACATAAGAACATAAGATATGCCATACTGGGTCAGACCAAGGTCCATCAAGCCCAGTATCCTGTTTCCAACAATGCCAATCTAGGTCACAAGTACCTAGCGGTTTCCCCAAAAGAAATAGGTTCTACAATGTTTGTATTGGGTCAAGCAGTGGATATTCTGGGCCCCCTTTAATAATGAACTCGTCCAAACCTTTTTTAAACCTGGCTAAATAGCTTTTACTACTCCGGTAGCAAATCCCAGAGTTTGATTACACGTTGAGTAAAAAAATATTTTCTCTTATTAGTCTTAAATAGGTTAACCTCTAGCTTCATTGCATGTCCCCTAGTCTTTCTATATTTTGATGGCGTAAACAATCAATCTACCTTTACTTGTTCCACTCCATTCATTAATTTATAGACCTCTATCATATCTTCCCTCAGCAGTCTCCTTCCCAGGTTGAAGAGCCCTAACCTTTTTAGCCTCTCCTCATAGGGGTTTCCTTCCATCCTCCTTTACCATTTTGGTGGATCTTCTCTGTACCTTTTTTTAATAACGCTATATATCCTTTTTAAGAAACAGTGACCAGAATTGCACACAATATTCAAGGTGCGGTTGCACCATGGAACTATAAAGAGGCATTATAATATCCTTTGTTTTATTCTCCATTCCTTTATTTGATACTTAGCAGTCTATTTGCTCTCTTGGCCACTGCTGCACATTGAGTGGAGGGTTTTAACATGTCATTTATTTATTTAGCTGTGCTTATATACCACTTTTCACCTGGTCAAAGCGGTTTACAATTCAACAAAGTGGTTTACAATATATAGATGTTGTTGTTGTTGTTGTTGTTATTAAAGTGCCATTGAGTCGGTGTCGACTCATGGTGACCCTATGGATAGCTGTCCTAAATTGTGTTCGGTCTTCAGTCAGACGGCTCATTGTTGACAGACTGATATCCATAGCTGCTGTTACTGTATCGATACATCTCATTGCTGGCCTTCCTCTTTTGCGTTGACCTATCTTGCAAAGCATGATGTCTTTCTCTAATGAGCTCTCTCTTCGCATGATCTATCCAAAGTATGAAAGTCAAAGTCTTGTCATCTGAGCTTCTAAAGAAAGCTTAGGTTTGATCTCCTCTAGTACTGACTAGTTTGTTATTCGGGCAGTCCATGGTATACGCAGTATTCGCCGTCAGCACCATAATTCAAAGGCATCAATTTTCTTCCTGTATCTTTTTCACTGTCCAACCTTTGCATCCATATGATGGTATTGAAAATACTATGGCTTGAACAAATCGAATCTTTGTATGGAGAGAGACATCTCTGCTCTTGAGAATCTTGTCTAGGTCTTTCATAGCCATTCTGCCAAGAGCAATGCATCGTCGGATTTTTTGACTGCTTATTGATAGCTGATCCAAGTAGGTTAAAGTTGTCCATGATTTCAATTTCTTCACCTTCAACGATGAACTTATCGATTTTGCCAGTTGTCATGATCTTTGTCCTCTTTACATTAAGGTGCAGGCTCATTTTAAGACTATGTTCCTTGATTGTGAGAAGCAAATGTTTCAAATCATCTTCACTTTCAGCCAGTAATGTGGTATCATCAACATAGCAAAGGATGTTGATGAGTCTTCCACCAACCTTCACACCTCTGTTGTCTTCATACAATCCTGCTTTTCTGATGATTTGTTCTGCATATAAATTAAACAGGTAGGGGGAAAGTATGCAGCCTTGTCTTACACCTTTGCTTATTTTAAACCATTCTGTTTCTCCTTGTTCCGTTCGAACTGCTGCTTCTTGATCAATGTACAAATTGTGCAAGAGAACGATCAGGTGTTCTGGTATACCCATGCTTCTTAATGTGGCCCAGAGTTTCTCATGGTTTACACAGTCAAAAGCCTTGCTGTAGTCGATAAAGCACAGATATCCCTTTGGGTATTCTTTAGTCTTTTCAAGGATCCATCTCACACCCGCGATGATGTCTCTCGTTCCTCGCCCTTTCCTGATCCCTGCTTGCACTTCAGGTAGTTCTTGTTCCGGGTATGGTTGTAGTCTCTGTTGAATAATCTTCAGTAGAATCTTACTGGCATGTGGGATCAGAGCGATTGTGCGATGATTTCCAGAGTCAGTTGGATCACCTTTTTTCAGTATTGGTATAAATACAGATCTTTTCCAGTCAGTTAGCCATGATGATTTCCAAATTTTCTGGCAGAGCCTTGTAAGTATGGTAATAGCTGCATCTTGTAATACTTCTATGGGAATGCCTTCAATGCCTGGTGCTTTGTTCTTTGATAAGGCTTTTAATGCTGCTTCGACTTCTTCTTTCATCACTCACCAATGGTTCCAGTTCATAAGGTATAGGTTGAAATGGCTGTTGGTCCACTTGATCTTTATCATACTGTATAAAAACTGTCTATATTCTTTCCACCTTTTCTTGATCTTCTCAGCATCATTCAACATAGAACCTTGAGCATCTTGTAATATTCCAATTTTAGGATGGAATTTTTTCTTTAACTCTCGTAGCTTTAGAAAAGCCGATCTTTTTCTTCCTCTAATAGTTTCTGCTTCTATTTCCTTGCATGTGTCATTGTAGTACTTTTCCTTGCCCTGTCTTGCTGCACGTTGGAAATTTCTGTTGAGTTCTGTGATTTATTTATTTATTTTATTTTATTTAACAAACTTTTATATACCGCAACCTTCCGGTGATCAGGTGCGGTTTACATATAACAGTTAAGGGGACAGAAAGACATTTCTGTTTTTACATTGAACATTGCATGAATTATGTACATTAACAATTAAACTTTTAAACTTATAAACTTTGGAGAACTATGTACATTTAACTATGTACAGTTAGCAAAATGAGTTCAGCAGTGAAGGTAGATATACAAAAACATCATAGACAGTGTCAAAGGTCATAATATCATAAGGCAATTGCGGTGTTAGTTTCTATGTGTTATATAGATTAACCCTTTTCATTTTGGTGTTGGGAATTTGCCAGTGGACCGTAGTGGGAGATAAAGAGGTGAGTTTTTAAGGTTTTGCGTAGGTCTTTAAGGTCGGTTATGGCTCTGATTTCGTCTGGTAGTAAGTTCCAGAGTATAGGTGCTGCGTGATTGTCTTTCCTTCTCCTTTGGCTTTAGCTTCTCTGCGTTTCTGGGCAATTTTCAGGGTTTCTTCAGTCATCCATTTTGGCCGTTTTTGCTTTTTCATCTTTTGTAGAGACTTTTCGCTTTCTTCCAACACAACCTTCTTGATGTCATTCCATAACGTTTCTGGAGCTCTGTCATTTGCATCTAAAGCAGCAAATCAATTTTGCAGGCAGTCTTTAAATTACAGTGGTATATTCTCAAGCTCATATTTTGCTGCATTCATGAGTGGCTTGCTCTTTTTCAACTTTAGCTTGAGTTTGCATGCTAGTAGTTGGTGATCTGTACCACAATCAGCTCCAGGTTTTGTCTTTGTTGATGTTATAGAGCTTTTCCATCGTTGACTTCCACAGATGTAGTCAATTTGATTTTTGTACAATCCATTGGGTGAAGTCCATGTGTACAGTCGCCGCTTGTGTTGCTGGAAGAAGGCGTTTGAGATGAATTGATCATTGGTCTTGCAGACTTCTATCGGTCTTTCTCCAGCTTCATTTCTGTTGCCAAGTCCATATTTTCCAACCACTTTGCCTTCTTCTTTGTTGCCAACTTTTGTGTTCCAGTCACCCATGGCTATCAGGATATCCTGTTTGCATGTTCTATCAATTTCAGCTTGTACTTGTTCATAGAACTCAATTTCATCCTCTTCTGCAGCTGTTGTTGGGGCATATACTTGTATTATAGTTGTGTTGATGGGCATTCTTTGTAGACGAATAGAGATTAAGCGTTCACTGACTGCATTGAATTTCAATACAGTTCTTGCAAGTTTCTTCTTTATTATACATGCAACACCATTTCTTCTTTGTCTTTCATTTCCAGAATAGTAGACCATGTGATCATCTGATGCAAAGTGCCTGATGCCAGTCCATTTCAGTTCGCTGACACCCAACAGATCAAGTTGAACACATTCCATTTCATTCTTGTCCACCTCCAACTTCCCGATAAAGTGTGACATAATTTGGGGGGTGGGGGAACCCATCATCGGGAGGGGTGGGATATAGATAGTTTCGCATCCGTTTACCTATCTAACATATCTATAATCCTGTTTGCCCAGTAGTTCTCAGTTTTGATTCCCAGTCTCAGTTTTTGTTGTTTCTTTTGGGAGGCGTATCAATGGGTGATGTTCTGCTCGAAGCCCAGATGTTCTCTGAATAAACGGGTTTTTAGCTGTCTTTTAAATGTTGAAAGCTCCTTGATGCATCAGATTTTAGTTGGGAAAGAATTCCATAAGGAAGGTAGATCAAATGCAAGTTTCAGGCTTGCTGGTTGAATTTAGTTCTTTCATGTGGCACAATCAGTGTATTGTTTGTGATCTGCCGGGTAGTTCTTCCTGAATGCGGTTTTGTCAGACGTGTATGTAGATGTGACGGCTGCTGTTGAAGAAATGCTCTGTGGATCAGTACTAGTGTTTTCTATTTGATCCGAGCCTCTACTGGGAGGATGTGTAGATCTTTCAGGATTGGGGTGATGTGGTAAAATTTTCTCCCTCTTTGGATGATTCTGGCTGCTGTGTTGAGGGCAGTTTGAAGTGGGTTGAGAGCTGCAGTTGGGAGACCACGGTATATGGAGTTAATAATCCAGATGCGGGAGTGTCATAGCCTGCATGACAGATCTGAAGTCCTGAGTATCTAGGAGTGGTCTTAGATGATGCACCAATCTGACTTTGAAAAATAGTGTCTCTGCAGTTTTTGCAATCTGTTATTTGAACAACAGTGCCTGATCCAGAATGATTCCCAGGTATTTTATTTGTGGTTGGACTCTAATTTGAATTATTCCTAGTGCGAGGTATGTTGGCAGGGTGAATTCTTGATCTTTTGTAACAAATAAGGCTTCTGTCTTTTTGAAGTTTATTGTAAGGTTATTCTCTTGAAGCCATCTTGACACATCATTGAAGCAAGTTATTAACTGTGGGTTTGTTGGGTTTGAGGTGGTTATGGGTCCATAAATCATAATGTCATCTGCATATATGTGGAAACTGATGTTGTGTGATCGTATTATGGAGCAGAGTGGCCGCAAGTAAATGTTGAATAGCATGGCTGACAGTGCAGAGCCTTGCGGAATCTCTTGGGTTTGTTGGTATGGCGAGGAAGTGGTCGTGCTGGTTAGGATTTGTTGATATCTGTCTGTTAGGTATGACTGGAACCATTGCAGTACTTTGCCTTGGATGCCAGTTTCCTTCAGTCTATGGAGGAGGATGTTGTGGGAGACAGTGTCAAAAGCAGCAGATATATCCAGGAAGATCAATGCGTATCTGATGTGTTTGGTTTGGATTCCCTTGGTTAGGGTGCTTATTAATGAGACCATGAGGGTTTTAACACCATGAGAAGGTCGGAATCCATGTTGTTTTGGGTCAAGTGTGTTGTTTTTGTCCAAGTGGTCTTGTAGTTGCTGTTGTAGTATCTTCTCGATGATTTTTGCTGAATTGAAGGCTTGCTACTGGTCTAAATGAAGTAGGATCTAATGGATCAAGATCCGGTTTCTTGAGGGTTGGGTGTATGATAGATGTTTTGAGGCTATTGGGCATCTGACCCTATTTGAGAGATTTATTCACAATGCTGGCAAGTGTTGGGCTTAGCTCTTGCCTTGTCTTCTTAATCCAGTCAACCGGGCAGGGGTCAATAACCACCACTTCCCCTCTTGTGGGATATTGTGGTTTCAATCCTCTCTTTGGGGACTGATTCAAAAGTGTCCCACGTGGATTCAAGGTCAGCAGTGTGACTGTAGTTGTTATGGACTGTGCATTGGTTTGTGGTGTTAATCAACCTTTTACTGTACACCGCTTAATGCTTCTGCAACAGCGGTATATCAAATTTTTAATAAAGATAAAGATTGACCATCTGTTGGAGCTGCTTGTATTGTGCTGCAAGTTGTGGTGGTGGTATGTTAGGTAGTTGGTCTGAGTTGGTCTTGGTTAGCTGCTTGACAATGATGAAAAGCTCACGTGGTCTGTTAAGTGATGCATTTATGATATTCGAGTGGTAGGCTTTTCGTGTGTCATCTATTTTGGTGTGGTAGTTATTGAGAGCATTCATGTATCTTGTCCTATTGGCTTCATTTTTTTTGTCTTTTCTCTATCTCCTCTCTTCTCAATTGTGTTTTTAGTTTTCGTAGGGCTGGTGTGTACCAACATGATTTTGCTAGTCTCACAACGTTTCTTCTGTTTGTTGTTGTTGTTGTACATGCTGCTGCAGCTAAGATGGTGTTCCAGTTGTTAATTTTATTTATTGATTTATTTAGCTGTATTTATATCCCGCTTTTCACCGGGTCAAAGCGATCAATTGGGAGATACATTTAACACGAGGGGATATGACACACATACGCTAATACTTACAGGGAACATGGGCAACGGAGGGTTAAGTAGCTTGCCCAAGACCACAAGGAGTTCCTATAGGACTAGAAATCCCAGTCCCTCCGGCCTGAGATTGCTGTCCCCAGGTGGGACTTGAACCCCTGGCCCTCCGGCCTGAAGTACCTTGTCCTAACCACTAGGCCACTCCTCCCACAATTAATTGAGGTTAATTGAGGTTTCAAGATCTGCATATTCTGGTTGTATATTTTGTAAGATTTGATGAGGATGTTTTCTTTATTAAATGGTTTGAACCTTCTTGTTGGGAATGGTTCCTCCTTGGTGGGAGAGGGTCTAGGAGGTGATGAAGGTAATACGTGGTCAGACCATGGTACAGCTGTAATCTTTGGTTGATTTCTCACATTATTGGATTTGGAATTGAGGAATATGAGATCCAGGATGTTGCCTCTCACATGTGTTGGGGTGCGGACAATGTTACCCACGACGACGCCTAAATCTTTTTCCTGGGTGGTGGTTCCTAATGTGGAACCTTGCATCGTCTAACCATAGTTTGGGTTTTTCTTTCCTAGGTGCATAACTTTGCACTTGTCCAATTTCATCTGCCATTTGAAAGTCCAGTCTTCCAATTTATCAAGATCCTCTTGCAATTTTCCACAATCCTCATGGGTTTTAAACAACTTTAAATAGTTTTGTGTCATCTGCAAATTTGATAACCTCACTCGTTATTCCCATTTCCCGGTCATTTATGACTATATTAAAAAGCAGCGGACCCAGCACAGACCCCTGGGGTTCTCCACTATTCACCTTTCTACATTGGGAAAATTGGCCATTTAGCCCTACCCTCTGCTTTCTATCTTTTAACGAGTTCCTGATCCACGGTAATACACTGCCTCCTATCCCATGACTTTTTAATTTTGCCAAAAGTCTCTCATGAGGGACCTTACCAAAGGCTTTCCGAAAGTCCAGATACACTATATCAACAGACTCACCTTTGTTTACTTGTTTATTCACACCTTCAAAAAAACATAACAGATTAGTAAGACAAGACCTTCCTTGGCTGTCTTCCATTAAGCCATGACTATCTACATGTTCAGTAATTTTGTTCTTTATGATGGTTTCTACCATTTTTCCTGGTACTGATGTCAGGTTCACCAGTCTGCAGTTTCCCGGATCGCCTCTAGAACCCTTTTTAAAAATTGGCGCGCCTCCAATCTTCAGGTATTACAGATGATTTTAATGATAATTCACAGATTACTAATAGGTCTGCAATCTCATATTTCAGTTCTTTCAGCACCCTTGGATGTATATCATCCGGTCCAGGTGATTTGCTACTCTTCATTAGTTGTAATACATCTTCAGGTATATTGATATTTTTAAACATTCTTCTGCAGCATCACCTTTAAATACCATTTCGTCATGGGTAACATCCCTACATTTTCCTCAGTAAAGATTGAAGCAAAGAATTCATTCAATTTCTCCGCTATGGCCTTGTCCCCTCTTAGTGCCCCTTTTACTCCTCTATCATTTAATAGAGGAATTAGTCCCAACTGAGCTGTGGATGTTTTTCATTATTATGTGAGTTTAGTGATATGTAAGGGTTTTCCTGTGAATGATTGTGAAAAGTGGTGATGTGGGAATCAAACGTCGGACCTGTGGGTTATGAGGCAGTTGCTCCAACCTCCAGGCTACCCCCCACTGCCAGGTAATCTCCAGGAACAGCAGAAATCAGTCTTCACATTTGGGTGAACGTCACCGACGGAGCCCATGCGGGAACGCTCCCAGGCATCCAACAAGAAAGCCTTTGGGAGAACTCCACTGCACCTGTATGCCTGCCTTCTCATGTCCTCTCCTCAACTGAGTTTGCAACTAAGAAGAAGAAAATAAAAGAATCCCACTACTCCTAGGGGAGGAGGGTGGGTTGTGAAGACTGATTCCTGCTGTTCCTAGAGATGACCTGTTACAGGGAAGTAATGACGCTATCTCCAGGAACAAGCAGGAATGCAGTCTTCACATATGGGACTCACTAGCTCTCACATACCAGATTGGTATGGGGTGAGGAGAGTACTACGATCCCTAAGGCAAAGAATGTGCAATCGAAGAGTCTAGAAGAGTTGTGGGCCATTGGATTCCAGGAGGCGACAGTCCCCCCTATGATAGTCTGGTATCTTGTAGAAGTCCGGGACGGAGGGTAGGAGTTGAGTTTAGGTCCCAAAGAGGTGCTGGAGTACAGTTTGGCCAAAGACAGCATCCCGGTGGGAGTCTCTGTCCAGACAGTAGTGTGCAGAAAAAGTTTGAATGGAGGCAGCTGCCCGGAAAATGTCAATAGCTAATGAACAGAGATTAGCTACAGATATTGCCATAGCCCATACTTTATGAGCAGTGACATGACCCTCCAATGAGAGTCCTGCATGTGATTGGGCAAAAGAAATGCAATCTGCTATTCAACTAGAATATGTTTCACCACCGGTAGGCTCAGGTGACTAGGATCAAAGGAAATGAATAATTGAGGAGATATTCTGTGATCCTTAGTTCTATCCAAGTAGTAGGCCAGCGCTCGCTTGTAGTCTGGAGTGCATACTGCTGCTTCAGCCTGAGACGCATGTAGTCTAGGGAAGAAAATCAGGTGAATTACCGACTGGTTTAGATGGAAGGAGGAAACGCGGATTGGTACACAGAACTACTTTGTCATGGTGGAACAGAGTATAGGGGGGAACCGCCACTACAGCCTGCAACTCACTGATGCAGTAAGCTGAAGGAAGAGCAATAAGGAAGATGACCTTCCAAGATAAAACCTTCAGTGAAGCAGTGGCTAAAGGTTCGAAAGGTGGCTTTAGAAGTTGTGTCAGAATCACATTCAGATTCCAGGACACTAGAGGTGTCGTAACCGGTGGCTTTTTGGATAGCAGGAGACCCCATATGAAGCATGCTACTAAGAGGTGAGGAGATAAGCTGTCCTTCCACTGGTCTGTGAGAGGCCACAATGGTACTAAAGGTGAACTCTCACAGAATTAGTCTTAAGACCTGTCAAGGGATAAGTGGAGGAGATATTGTAGATATCGCTCCACTGGGCAAGAAAAGGGGTCAGGGTCCTTAGGGAAGCACCAAATGGCTAACCTACACCATCTGAATGCATAAGATCGCCTGGTGGGAATCCTTTCGAGATGCAAGGATGACATCCTTGACCGCCTGTGGTAGGTCGAGGTCGGCCAGCACTAGCCCTTCAGCGACCATGTTGTCAGGCATAGGAAGTGAAGATTGGGATGGAGGAGCATCCTGTGGTCCTGAGAGAGTAGATCAGGCGCACATCCCAGGTTAAGTGGCTGAGTCTGCTCAAGGCTAAGAAGCAGAGGAAACCATTATGGATGGGGCCAAAAGGGGACTATGAGAATCATCAATCCCATGACGGCCTGCAGCTTGAACTGCATCTTGTGTATCAAGGGGATAGGAGGGAATGTGTAGAGCAGTCCCCAATGGAGAAAGAGGGCGTCCAGGGCCTGTCGGTGCAGTGACGGAACCCTGGAGCAGAAAAGCGGAAGCTGCGTGCTTTGAGGTGTGGCAAAAAGATCTATGAGTGGAGATGCCACATCTGGAAGATCTGAGCAGCCATCTCCCGATACAAGGTCCATTCGTGGGGACGAAGGATATGGCTTAACCTGTCTGCTAGGACACTGAGTTCGCCTGGGAGATACACCACTCTGAGGTAGATGCAGTGAGAGATGGCAAAGGACCATAGGCGAATCGCTTCTTCGCAGAAAGGACGGGCTCCCTTTCCCCTTTGTTTGTTTATGTAGAACATGGTTACTTGGTTGTCCGTTCTGACTAGTACAGGTTGCCCCGATAGTTGGGGTTGAAAAACCCGATGGGCATTTGTCAGTGCAAGTAGTTCAAGCAGGTTAATATACTGGGCAGACTCCTGTTGTATCCACAGTCTCTATGTGGTCAGGTCGTTCAAATGTGCCCCTCAACCTAGCTTGGAAGAATCTGTCATCAGGGTGGAAGCATCTGAAAAGGAGTAGGTTTTGTGGGAGACACTACCACTGAAGGGTCTTCATTAGTTGAGGGGTGATCTGGATCTTGTCTTTGAGTATACCCTTCACCTGTGTCCACTGGGAAGTCAGAATCCACTGCGCTTGTCGCATGTGTAATTGAGTGTAGGGGACGACATGAGCTGTGGAGGCCATGTGTCCTAATAGTTGTAGCATCTCTCGAGCTGTTACTTGGCTTTGCTGTTGAACCCCTTTTGTCAATTCTATGAGTTGGACACAGCAATCCTGTAGGAGGAACGCTCGGGCCTGTCAAGTGTCTAAGAGCACTCTCATGAACTCCAGACTTTGGGATGGAGCGAAGTGGGACTTTGGGAAGTTTATGACAACCCCAGATGTTGAAGCACTGTGATGGCACGATGAAGGGAGATTGTTACGTCTTGGGGCGAGTCTCCCCTGATGAGCCAGTGTAAGTAAGGAAAGATGAAGACCACAAGTGTGTGTATGTAGGCAGCAACAACTGTGATGCAGTTTGTTAAGACCCTTGGGGCAGGGGCTAGACCGAAGTGGAGAACTCTTTGTTAAGACCCTTGGGGCAGGTGCTAGACCGAAGTGGAGAACTCTCTATTGATAATGGTTGCTTTGAAACATGAAGCGCAGATAGTGTCTGTGCAAGGGATGTATTAGTAAATGAGTGGACACCTCTTTTAGGTCTACAGAACATAGCCAATCATGTCTCTGGAGGTATGGTAGAAGAGTTCTTAGAGAAATCATTTTGAATTTTTCTTAAACCATGAACTTGTCTAGGTCTCTGAGATCCAACATGGGCCTGAAGCCTCCTGTTTTCTTTGGAATGAGAAAGTATGGGGACTAGACGCCTAACGTTTCTTAAAGAGGAACTCTTTCTAAGGCACCCTGGGACAACAGGGCAGTCACTACTTCTTTTAAGAGAGTGCTGTGAAGGGGTTGCATGGGATAATTCCCTGTGAAGCAGGTGGGGGTTGTGATGCAGTGACTGGTACAGAACCTATGGTAATAGGGGAAAAAGAAGAGCTTACCTTGGTATCACATAGGCAGCAAGCATATTCAGATTACAAGGAGCAAAAGAGTAGTGGAGCCAAGTTTCCACACACTAATCATGATGCAGCAGAAAACCAAAAAGCTAATCAGGAGCACCTGTTGAGGGAAGCACGTACAGCGTGCAAGGAACAGGAAGATAAAAGCTGCTGGGAAATCCCAGCAAGGGGAGGAGGCAGAGCAGGAGTCTCTGAGACGAGTGCAGGAGTCTCTCAGGCCAGAGAGGGGAGCGTCCTGGGAGGAGTAAGAAACCAGGTGGAAAGCAGACGTCACAGACAGGAGAGCTTGCTGGATCCAGGAAGCAGTGGGTGTGTCCCGGTAGCAAGGAGCAGCAGGAAAACAAGTCTCTCCAGAACGTGGCTCTAGAACTGCCCAGACTACTGGTGGCTGGAGGTCCCGAGAAAGAGCACTCCACAGCCCAAAGAGAGAAGCCCGGATAACAGAGGGAAAAGGGGAAGCTAACTGCCACGGAGGAAAAGCTAAGTACTCTATTTTCCCTAGAGGGCAAGATGTGGGCACAGCCAGTAAAGCAAAGGCTAGAAGCTTAGAGGAAAATCCTCATTACTGGAAAGAGAGAGAATTCCCAGGAGAAACTGCCCAAGGTACAGGTGCCCAGAACCTGTCTATATAGAGCAGTTTCCTGTTAGAATAACCGGTGTCTCACAAGGAGGGAGTTGGGATAAAGCCCTGTATTTATTTTTGCCTATAACACTCGACTACAGACTGTTCTTACATTAAAAGGCAACTCGCGCCTCACGGCCCTAGGCGGCTGCCTAATAGGGACGTGGAGGTGCGTTACAAATGGCGTAGTTTTTAGGATGATTCCTGGAGAAGACGACAGCAGGAATACAGCGGGAACACAGCGGAGTAACAGTGCCAAAGAGCTGGAGGGAGGATTACTGCTGGCCACGCCCGGAGGGTTCCAGAATCCATGACGAAAGAGTACCTTCTCAAAGTGTGAATCACCACCTGACTCAGGTAAACAGTATCTGGGCACAGGCGGTGGGGGATTTCAGTGAGAAGGAGTACTAAGAAGGAAGAGTCTAGGCATAAGAGGCTTGTAAAAAGTGCCACACTTGGTGTCTGTGTCTGTTTGTTTTGTTTCAGTGTTCGAACATGGAGAATCCCCAGGAAATGGTGCGATGGATAAGCCTCCAGTTCGAGAAGCAGAGGGAGCTAGCCCAGCTGAGCCAGGAGCAAGCTCTGGCGGCCTTGCAGGCCCAACAGAAGCCCCTGACAGAGTTGATACAGACTTTACTGGCGGAACGAGCAGTCGAGAAAACACCTAAAGAACATTATTGTGGGGTAGGCCCACAAAGCTGTGGGGTATTATCTTTCGGACAATTGACTGAAGCCGATAACAGACGATTTTATGGAGGCTTTCGAAAGGGTAGCCCACAATGCAGGTTGGCCACGTGAGCAATGGGCAGTTAGGCTGGCTACCTCCCTAACGGGAGAAGCCTTGGCGGCTTACAAGGCCATGCCCGCTGCCCTGGCAACAAAATACGAGGAGGTCAAGAAAGCCATACGAGACAGGCTAGGCTTGTCGCCTATGGTGTACCGACGTATGCTAAGAGCCACCAGACTCCAGCCAGGTGAAACCCCTAAGGCACTTTGCCAAAGAGTGCATAACCTGGTGTGGAAATGGCTCACACCAGAGGGGAAAACTCTTGAAAGTATTCTTGATATGATTGTACTAGAACAGTTTTCAGAGGCTGTTCCTCCCGAGGTGAGATCATTCCTAACTCTGAAAAATTGTCAAACCTCAACCGAGGCAGCTCACCTCACCGAACGGTTCATGGAGGCTGAATTAGCCCATAAACCTCAGGGAGGCACTGGAAACACGTGTGGGGTAGCCAATTTTGGCAAAGTAGTTAAGGACCCTGTGTTATGTGTACCAAATGGTATGCCTAAAGGTGAGGTTAAGGATACACTCATAAAATGTTTTAAATGTGGGAGACGAGGGCATAGGAAGAGTGACTGTGTCAGGCGAACAGCCCTAATAACTGGTGATGAAAATTATAGGCAGGAAGGTTTTCGTATAACTGTGGAAGTGCAAGGTGTGGTAGCAAGGGCCCTGCTTGACTCGGGGGCAGACCAAAACATGGTTTCAAAGAAGTTCTGGCGAATCCTACAAGCCAATAGTGGGTCCACACCGAACCAACCAGAAGGGGTAGCCAAGATAAGGTGTATCCACGGATCATCTACCGAGTATCCTCTTTACAGCCTGGTAATAAAAGGGCTAGGAACCCGAAAGAAAGTTTTAGTCGCCCTAGTCCCAAAATTGCCCTATGATATAGTCTTAGGTAGAGACTGGCCTCCATTTGGTAAAGGGCTAGGGGAGGGCCTATATATAGAAGGGGAAAGGACGGCTACGGGACCCCAAGCCCAAGGGGCAGAGAGCCAGGTTAAACCCCTGCGGGGAGGCTTTGATACCCAGGAACGTGAGAAAGAATCTCCAGAAGGGGGGAATCGACCGACAAGGGGGAGTCCCCGAGAGCATCCCATGAGGGCGGAAATGTGGAAAAAGCCTGAACAGGAAGGTAGTGAAAAAGGGGAGGCCATGGTGACCCTAGTTCTTGAGCCCCTGTTTGCAAAGCCCGGAGAGACAGCCCCAGATGTAAAAGGCCCAGTGAAAACAGAAATATCCGGTAAGGAGGGTTTTGTTTTAAAGTTTTGCAAAACATCCCCTAATGCCCAGAACCCGCAACGAGCGACCGCCGCTGCCGCGGGGTATGACCTTTTTAGTGCTGTAGAGAAGGTGGTGCCCCGAAGAGGGAAAATTTTGATAGACACGGGATTACAGATACAAGTACCACCAGGTTGTTATGGCCGAATAGCCCCCCATTCCGGACTAGCCTCCAAGTATTTTACTGATGTTGGGGCAGGGGTTATAGACCCTGACTACAGGGGGGTCGTCAAAATTTTACTTTTTAATTTCGGTGAGAGAGATTTTAAAGTCAAAATAGGTGACAGGGTGGCCCAGCTCATTTGCGAGCGGACTGGCTTCCCAGAGTTGAAAGAGGTACCCTTATTAACCCCTACCGGCCGGGGAGGAGACAGGTTTGGCTCCACCGGGCAGAGGGAGGTGAAGGGCATGACCGCCACTTCTGAGGAGAAGATAGAGGACGATCTAGGTCCACAAGTCATAGACTGTAGAGAGAACCCAACTCCAAGAATGGGCGCAGAGCTGTCGCAACAACAGCAGCTCCAGTTAGCTCAGTTACTGGCGAGGTTCAGAGATGTCCTTACCCCAATGCCAGGGGAAACGGGTTTAGTGGCCCATGAAATTCTCACACCTCCTGGGAAAGTAGTAAGGCAAAGGCCTTACCGCTTACCGGAGGCCCGTAAGAGGGAGGTAATATCACAAGTGCAAGAGATGCTAAAGATGGGCATAATAGAAGAATCCAAAAGTCCGTGGTGCAGCCCAGTAGTCCTGGTGCCCAAGCCCGATGGAAGCTTACGCTTCTGCATCGACTTTAGACAGGTTAACGCAATCTCCCTTTTCGATGCCTATCCCATGCCGCGAATCGAGGAGTTACTGGACCGGCTAGGGCAGGCACGGTATCTGACCATCCTTGACCTTACCAAAGAATATTGGCAGATCCCGTTGACCCGTGCCTCTAGACCCAAAACTGCCTTTAGTACTCCTCTTGGATTATTCCAATTCCGACGAATACCGTTCGGTTTGCATGGGGCAGCGGCGACATGTCAGCGGTTGGTTGACCAAGTTTTGCGTCCCCACCAAAACTATGCAATAGCATACATGGATGATATCGTCATCCATAGTACCAGCTGGGCACAACATCTACCTAGGGTGGAGGCCGTTTTGGGGGCTCTGCGACAGGCAGGGTTGACCCTAAACCCGGGGAAGTGTCTATTCGCTGGAACAGAAGTTAAGTATTTGGGCCATATGGTCGGGAAGGGAATGGTCCGACCTTTGCTTAGTAAGGTAGAAAGCGTGCAGAACTTCCAGAAGCCGGAAGTTAAGAAACACCTTAGAGGTTTCTTGGGCCTTAAAGGCTATTATCGCCGGTTTATACCCCGCTTCGCAGAGGAGAGTGCTGTCCTGACCAATATACTAAAGAAAAATGCTCCTAATACTATAAGGTGGACACCGGAGGCGGAGAGGGCATTTGTGTTATTGAAGGGAAAATTATGCCAAGCCCCGGTTCTGTATGGGGTAGATTTCCGGAGGCCTTTCATTTTCCAAACGGACGCCTCAGAATCCGGATTGGGGGCAGTCTTCTCCCAGGAATTTGAGGGAATAGACACACCCCATCATGTATTTAAGTAGAAAGTTGTCCCATGCAGAAACTAATTATTCGACTGTAGAGAGGGAATGCCTGGCTATCAAGTGGGCAGTAGAGGCACTTAGATTTTATCTTACGGGGCGGCACTTTGTGCTAGTAACGGACCACGTGTCTTTGAAGTGGTTAGGAACTATGAGAAACCATAACCCACGTCTTACACGCTGGCATTTAGCACTACAGGCGTTTAGTTTTACCACACAGCACAGGGCAGGCAGGCTGCACCTCAATGCAGACGCATTATCGCATATTCCGGACTGTGAGAACATAAGTCCTCCAGCCCATAATAGCTTAAGGGGGGGATATGTGATGCAATGACCGGTACAGAACCTATGGTAATAGGGGAAAAAGAAGAGCTTACCTTGGAATCGCATAGGCGGCAAGCATATTCAGATTACAAGGAGCAAAAGAGTAGTGGAGCCAAGTTTCCACACACTAATCATGACGCAGCAGAAAACCAAAAAGCTAATCAGGAGCACCTGTTGAGGGAAGCACGTACAGCGTGCAAGAAACAGGAAGATAAAAGCTGCTGGGAAATCCCAGCAAGGGGAGGAGGCAGTGCAGGAGTCTCTCAGGCCAGAGAGGGCAGCGTCCTGGGAGGAGTGAGAAACCAGGTGGAAAGCAGACGTCACAGACAGGAGAGCTTGCTGGATCCAGGAAGCAGTGGGTGTGTCCCGGTAGCAAGGAGCAGCAGGAAAAAAGTCTCTCCAGAACGTGGCTATAGAACTGCCCAGACTACTGGTGGCTGGAGGTCCCGAGAAAGAGCACTCCACAGCCCAAAGAGAGAAGCCCGGATAACAGAGGGAAAAGGGGAAGCTAACTGCCACGGAGGAAAGCACAGTTACTTACCTGTAACAGGTGATCTCTGGGAACAGCAGGAATAAGTCTTCACATATGGGTACGTCGGTACGGGAATGCTTCCCAGCATCCAATCAAAGAGCTTTTGGAAGCATCCCACCACGCCTGCGTGCTGCCTTCCCGCCTTTCCCAACTGTCTCTCCTCAGTTAAGTTTTAAAGCTGAGACAAAGAGAGAGAGAGAAAGGAAAGGAAAGATAGAAAGAGATACAACTCCTGGGGAGGTGGGTGGGTTGTGAAGACTTATTCCTGCTCTTCCCAGAGATCACCTGTTACAGGTAAGTAACTGTGCTATCTCCAGGAACAAGCAGGAATGAGTCTTCACATATGGGGACTCCCAAGCTGAGAGCCTGGAGTCCTAGCATGTCATAGGTTGGAACATGCTATCCCCCACAACACCAGGCATCCTGAGGATGGAGGGTAGGAGCTGAAGAAAGAAAGATGCTGTAGAACAGCTAACCCAGCATAGGACTGCAGAAAAGGAGTCCATGTGTGGATGATAATTGTCATCAATGATATTGCCAGAAAATTGCAATATGGACCTCCGCTGACAGGATTTCATAGAAGTATAGAGGTTCATGGGATCTATTGGGAAACCCAGTAGAGGAACCTCAAGAGGACCTCACTGTAGTGGAGGTAATAAACCTGTAGGAAAAACAGTGGAGGTCAGAATCCTGAAAGGTAACAGGTAACCCCAGTAGGAAAAACTGGGGTAGTACAAAAACGGTGGGCCTTCAGCGGAAGGCTTTATGACAAAAACCCAACTCTTTTGGCAGAAGAGTGGCACACTCTTAGAAACAAAAGAGAAAGGCTAACCGATTTGGACAAACAGGCACAGTCCTTGTGGGGAGAAATGGTATGGGAACCCCTTGTATCCCAAAGAAAGGACAAACGCTGGAGGCATTAGAGCCTGTGATTAGCTGAAGATCCGCAATGTCTCTCCTAACTGGAGTCAGCTAGGAGAGATATTGGGACATGGAGAGCTTCAGAGGTGTCTAAACCATAAGATTATGGTGGAAGTTGTTAACTACCACCGAAGTGGTTGTGGAACCCCAAAAACATGCTGGATAGCATAAGAATGGGGAAAGCCCATCTGTCAGAATCATATAGCTATATGAGCCTGGACAGTCAGGTAGATAAATACAAAAATACATATCTACCTATAGTAGAACATCTCGAGAGATACATATATAGATATAGATAGAAATATATATATATATATCTCATATAGATATAGAAGAATATATCTATAGTGAGATATGAAGGGCATAAAATACACACAAATGACAGGCATAGACATCTGTAAGATGTATGCTATAGTTATGAATATATATATAGGCCTCTATATGGGAGTCTGCAATGCAGCAGACAGAGATATGCCTACACAAATGGTATTCACATAGGAAAAAGTGGAAAGGAAGATTCATCTAATAACAAGAAGGTGGAACCTACTTGAGAAGATATATAGAGAATCAATTTCCACTGGTTATGAGCTACAGGGATGCTAGGTAGTGGAATAGCCAGGATGGTTACGTGAAAAGCAGAGGATGATATCAGTCTGCAGCCAGCAAGTCCGGAGTATTCTAGAACTCTAGCATGGGAAGTGAACAGAAGACGCATAAAAATGAGATACCCAGCTGACCTGCTTAAGGGCAAAAAGGTATCATGCGTTCTTACCATGAGGACGAGCTGGAAGGAGAAAACATATTCCCAATTGGAAATACTATGGACCAAAGCAGGGAATTGGCAACTCCTTAAGTTTGCACGTAAGAGGAGGCCTATGTCCTTTATATTACAAGGAGAACTTTTCTAGTCATGGGAGACATGACTGAAAGCCTTTTTCAACCATCTAGTATAGCTGTTGGAGAAAAAGCCCCCCATGTTCTCTAGCAAGGGCCCATAGTGGAGAGCTTCTTTGTAGAATTGCAGAGAGCATGATGCAGGAGAAAGAGGAGATAGAACTGGCTGCAGGAGAGCCAGTACCTATGTCAACTATGCTGCCAAACCCAGGGGAATGGAGATGGCAGAAAGAGAAGACAATCCAACAAGCTTGTAGTGAAAATATTTCCAAGACAGATGACAGCACTGACTTGGAGCCACTACTAAGACCAGACAGAATGTTAGTGGAGGACCAATCTGGTTGCTGATGGACAAGAACCAGTGGTCCAAACATTAAGGCTGCTGCATTGGCAGCTGCTTGCCAGACAGCAGAAAGAATGGTACTGTTTAAAACAGAAAGAACAGACAGAAGAGTAGAAGACTGGACATGTCTGATGAACTGCTGTAAGGCAAGATTGAAGAAGAGGAGTCAACTCAGAGAAGAGAACTCCGCACTGGAAAAGTAGCAAAACTAGAGAGGCTGAAGAAAAAGTCCTCCAGTGAAGGAATACCGCTCTTACAGAGGGGAAAAAAAAAGACCTTGGTAAGAGGGTAAAAAGAATGGAGCTGAAGAAGACTTACAAAATAGTAAGTCTATAGAAAGGAAAAAAGACATGCTGGCACAGAAAACTATCGCTTGATAGTGGTTAGACCTCTTTCCCTAGCAGGAAGAAGAGGAGAACCCTGTGATCTAGAAGCATGAACCATCCTGACAGCTCAAAGAACATAGAAAGAATGGATGTCTTTGGGAAGAGATCCATGTTTAGGATTTAGAATGACAGCAGTGGATTGCTTCTATTAAGAAGAAGTAACTGTAGATTCTAACTCTAAGAGTCACAAGCATCTGATGATGATTGATCAGAAACCCTGCGGTTGCTGGGTTTGCTGAGCCTGGTGAGAGGTTGGATTCTTCAGACCAGGACGATGCCTCCCCTGTTTGGGAACATCTGTATGATGGGCAAGTGATGAATAAAATCTTCTTCTCCTGTGGGAAGGTGGTTTGGTAGGACATTTCCTACCTACTGGGACAGAAGAAGGTGTAGAACAACCCCTAGGAACAGGTAAATCAGTGGACAACTGAGTAACCTGACGTAAAGACTCCTTGTTGAAAAGATTTTCTCCAGTGCAAGGAGTATGTCCCAGTCTTTGTTGTGCCCATTTGTCCAAGTCTGAAGCTTGGAGCCAGGCTCTACGTCGTGCCCCTATAGCTATAGCAGAAGTCCTGCTAACAGACTCAAAAGAGTCTAGGGAAGCACGAGAAAGAAACCAAGAGATATTCTGGAGATGCTTAAGCAGTGAGGATTAGTTTGTACTCTTGGAATCTGGAAAGAAAGGAGTCAAAAGATGTAAGTGCTTTGTGACCTCCTCAAGAGATAGACTCATATAAATATATATGAGAGAATTCTTGCAGAAAGCATAGATGTCTGGAAGGTTTGACGTCCAAAGGCATCTAGTGTCTTAGACTCACGACCTGGCGGATAATTAGAGTGCTTTTTCTTACTCTTTACCCGCCTCATTGCTGATTCCACTACTATGGAATGATGAGGAAGTTGAGTCTTTTGAAACCCTGGAGAGGGGGGCACTTGATATAAGAGATCAGTTGCCCTAGGAGGTGGGGGTACCCTGAAAGGTGTTTCCCACATTCCTAGAAGGAGATCCTGCAAGGAATGATGCAAAGGAAGCATTATGTTCTCCTTTGCTTTGGTAGAAAGAGAGCCTTGTGCAGGATCATGTCCTGGGATAGGAATGGCAAGAGATCTTGCTATATCCAGGAGGAAACTCTGAAAAGAGGGATCCCCAACAGGAATCTCCCTTGGACAGGTTAGATCTGAAGAACTAGCCTGAGCACCGACAGAGGTATCCAAGTATATAGGAATAGAAGATCCTGCACAGTGCAGTGTGGAATGCTTAAGAGATGTTCGCCGGTACTGGCTGTCAGGAGCAGCGACCGTCATTACCACATTGTCCATGCCAGGTATCGACTCCAAGCTTGGTAGAGAAGGGAGCGATCCTGTTGAAAAAAGCATGGCAGGAGTTGGCCACGATGCTACTGTGGATACCGGTACCGATGCCGATACCGGTACCGATGTCGGAGTCGAGCCCGACAGCGACGTCGGAGCAGTCATCGGTGACAGTTCAATCGGCACCGAGGTAACCGAAAACCTCCGGTTGCTATCCTCGGTACCGAGCCACCGGTATCGATCGGTGTCGGTACCAAAACGTATTGGTACCCAGTCTTCCAGACTAGAGATCGATTCCAAACTCGGCATTGAGGGCAGAGAGCCTGATAAGCGAAGCATGGAAGGCACCGACCGTAAAGGTAATGAGGACATCGGTACCGATTTTGGTACCGTGTCTGATACCGGTGAAGGAAGGTCAACCAGTGGCAACTCAATCGGCCTCGGGGGAACCGAGCGTTGCGGATCCGAATCATCGGAACCGAGCCTTCGGTACCGCCGAGAGCCGGTACCAAGGCGAGTCAGTACCCAGTCCTCCAGACTGGAGATCTATTCCAGACTCGGCATCGAAGGAAGCGAGGCTATCGATGCACGTCTGGAGGGTACCGACGTCGGTGGTAGTATCGGTGCTGGTACCGATAATGGAAAGTCAGTCTGGAGAGTATCCACCGGTCCCGAAGGCACCGAGGACGCCAGATGACGATCCCTGGTGAGGAGTGTTTCATCCAACACCAGTGCCGATGCCGGGGTACCGGTACCGCTCAAAGCGGATGCCACCACCGGACTCGGCTGAGGTATGTTCTGTGAGGGGTGAACCCCAGGAACAACCTGAAACCCCTTATGTGCTTTGGAGATCGAAGACTCCTGCCGGGGTTTTGAAGCCAGTGGGCCCTCGAGGGCAAGGCCGGAGCCGTCTACATGCTGTGCATGAGACCTACCACTCGAGGACTGGCTAGTCTTAACAGACTGTTCGTGGGTTACCTGATCCTGTGTGGAAGAAGAAGGGGACGGTGCCCCGAAGTTGGAGGGCAACCGTGTATTGAGGGAACCTCGATGTTGAAGACCTCTTCTCACCAAACTGTTGTCAAGACCCAAGCAAGTTAGACACCGACTTCGAGGGTCTAAAAATAAAGTTGCACCGCCACAGTCCGAACATTTCTTGGAGAAAGTGTCTGGCGGTTCCATGAAGGAAAAAGAAGAGGCCTAAAAGGCCTAAGAGACCGTGGGACACTATGAAGAAAAAATATTCCGTGGAAAAGGAAGATTTTACAAGAAAAGAAAAGAAAACACCGGCGGTACCGGTGGCGTCGGGAAGACAGCCGCGACCACAAGAAAACTAAGAAATAAAAACAAGAATTTTCTGCGGTAACAGGAGGACGTCTTGCCGGCTCCGTGGAAAAACGAAAACTGAGGAGAGGCAGTTGGGAAAGGCGGGAAGGCAGCACGCAGGCGTGGTGGGATGCTTCCAAAAGCTCTTTGATTGGACGCTGGGAAGCATTCCCGCACAGACTCCGTCGGTACTGACGTACCCATATGTGAAGACTCATTCCTGCTTGTTCCTGGAGATAAGCCAAGTACTCTATTTTCCCTAGAGGGCAAAAGGTGGGCACAGCCAGTAGAGCAAAGGCTAGAAGCTTAGAGGAAAATCCTCATTACTGGAAAGAGAGAATTCTCAGGAGAAACTGCCCAAGGTACAGGTGCCCAGAACCCTGTCTATATAGAGCAGTTTCCTGTTAGAATAACCGGTGTCTCACAAGGAGGGAGTTGGGATAATACCAGCTGTAAGGATTGTTACTCACCTGAAAACCCAGACTGTGAGCCAATGCAGTGGGAAAACGCTAGCTGTGATTTGGAATCCAGTCCCATGGATTGTACACTATGTTTCTCAGATGAGATTGAATCTTTATGTTGAACAAGCAAGCTGAAGCACTGTGATAATTACTTGGAGAAAAGAGTTTATTTTGCTGTGAAGAAACAGTTGTTTTGTTTATCCTCTGTTGCTGTTAAAAAGGAAGTCTTTAAGGGAAGGGGAATAAAGCCCTGTATTTATTTTGGCCTATAACACTCGACTACAGACTGTTCTTACATTAAAAGGCAATTCGCGCCTCACGGCCCTAGGCGGCTGCCTAATAGGGACGTGGAGGTGCGTCACAGGGTAAGGTTTTAAAGTGAAGCTGATAACCCCTTTGGACAATCTCAGCGAAGACCCTGCTGCCATTGATGAGGGTGCTGAGGTTGATAGGCAGCAGAAGGCAGGTAAGGAGAATAGTATCTCTTCTTTTTAGAATAAAAAGATTTCTTGGGAAGAGCCTTCTTTTTGGGTGAGTCAGCTGTTTTAGACTGAGATTATCTGTTTCAATCTCCCCTGCTTTCTCCCTCCAATCTTTGCCAAAGAGGTTTTCTCCAGAACATGAGATATTGGCCTGTTTATCCTTGTCCCACTGCTGGGGGTCTGATGCCTGTAACCAGGCCATTCTGCGAGCGAAGCTCTGCGTATGAATTCAAAAGCATCACAAGCGGCCCTGGTAAGAAACTTAGAAGTGTTCTGACCTTGCTTGATGAGTGTCTGGAACACACTCCACTTATCCTCAGGAAGCAGGGATATGAAAGATTTTAGATCCTTTGTGACATTCTTCAGAAACATGCTCATGTACATCATATAAGAGTTGATTCTGGAGGCCAATATGTATGCCTAGGAACACCAACGCCTGAAGGCATTGAGTGTCCTCAAGTCTCTACCAGGAGGCATGGATGAATGGATCTTTGAGCTCTTTATTCAGCGCATCACCGATTTCCACCACAATTGAGTGGTGGGGGAGCTGAGGTTTTTGGAAGCTTGGGTACTCGGTACATGGTATTGAGTCTCTTGCTGACAGGCGGAACTGTGAGCACGGCCTCTCACATGCAGAGCATAAGATCTTGCAGGATATGATGCACTGGCAAGATAGTTGCCTCCTAGGGCATGGGAGGGTATTGGAGTACCTCCAATTCCTCTACCCTTGGTTCCTTTTAAGAGGCTGCTGTGATGGAGAGCCCTGCTGCTATGAAGTCACATATGAAGTCCTGAAAGGACATATCTTCTGGCGGGATAGACGCTGTTCCTGAGACAGCAAAGAGTCCGAAGGGATGTCGGGAGGTTCTCGGGATTCGAGTGAACCCCCCTGTCAGATTCTGAAGAACTTGAATCAGAGTCCGGCAAGAAGTCAAAGTATTCGCAGTCTTGGATTTGACCTCGATGCTTCGTGGAAGTCAACAGCTGATGCACATACAAATACTCTGAAGTATCAGAACCAAGAGGCATGGGAGGCCCGAGTCTGTTGGATACCGGGAACATCGACCAGTTCCAATGGAAGAATCGGCCTTGGGTGCTCCAACGATGCTGGCTCGAGGGTCAGTATTGGGCCAGATGAGCTTGGCTGTAAGCTGTGTGCTGAAAACTGCACTTCTGAAGCTCTCGATGTTATTGGTACTGGGGTTGCCAAACTCCTCTCGAGAGCCAGCATGCGCTGGTCTAGAAAGATGGCTGATGTCTGGGTGTAATCACATCCCAAAACATGGAAAGCGTAGTTACTCACCTGTAATAGGTGTTCTCTGGGGATAGTGGGAATCAGTCCTCACATTTGGGTGATGTAGGTGCCAACGGAGCCCACGCAGATCCACTCCCCAGCTTTCAAAAAAGGTTTTGGGATTTACACCACACATGCACGGTCATCTTCCCATCCAAAGGTGCCATCTTTCCTCACTATGATATAGCACAAGATGGCAAAAAAATAGAAACACAATTCCACAGGGAGGAGGGAGGGCTGTGAGGACTGATTCTTGCTGTCCCCAGAGAACAGAGAACATCTGTTAAAGGTGAATAACTACCCTTTCTCCAGGAACAAGCAGGAAATCAGTCCTCTCATATGGGACTTCCAAACTACAGGCAACCGAAAAAAATGTGTAAAAGCCACAGGCAACCCAAAAGGTGTACCATAAAGGACAGTAGGGGGTGCTGGTTGGCTGGAAGTCTGACACTGCAGCAGCAACATTGGAGATACAATCCCCACTCCAGTAGCCGTGACACAGAGGGCTGGAGGGAAGGAGTTGCATTATTCCCCAAAGAGGTGACGGAGCACTGCCTGGCCGAGCAGTAGTGCACAGCAAATATGTGCACAGAGGACCAGGTAGCAGCCCAGCAGATGTCCAGCAAGGGGACCGACCGCATGCTGGCCACTGAGGCCGCAATGGCATGCACACTGTGAGCTGTCACATGATGTTCCAGAGAGAGCCCCGCCTGTTGAAAGGCGAAAGAAATGCAGTCGGCCACCCAAGGGGAGAGGGTGCACTTGGAGACTGCGACCCCAAGACAACTGGGATCAAATGAGACAAAGAGCTGCGTCAAGTGGTGATGGGGGTTGTGTCTTTTGGATGTAGAAGGACAGAGCAAGCTTGCAGTCTAGCGTGTGCAGAAAGGTTTCTGACCTTGGGGTGTGAGGTCTGGGAAAAAAGGTGGATAACACCACCTCCTGGTTCAAGTGGAATGCAGAGACCACCTTTGGCAAGAACTTAGGGTGCGTCCGAAGGACCACTCTGTTCCTGTGGAGCATGGTGTATGGCGCATGTGCCACCAGGGCCTGCTGTTCCTTCACGAGCCTGGCTGAGGTGAGCGCTACCAGGAACACAACCTTCCAAGAGATACTTGAGATAGCAGGTAGCCAGGGGCTCAAAAGGCAGGGCCATGAGCTTTCCCAGTACCACGTTGAGGTTCCACACCACTGGCAGTGGACAGACCAGGGGCCATGAGGTGGCCTCACATGAACCGGCCCACCAAGGGGAGTACTGAGATGGTCTGGCCATCCACCTTGTGGTGGTGAGCCGAGATGGCACAGAGATGCACTCTGTCTGAGTTGGACTTCAAGCCAGCCCCTGACAGATGCAAGAGGTATTGTAATTTCTACACCATTGCGCAGGAGAAAGGGTTAAGGCCATCTCCTACACACCAGAGGGAAAACCTGCACCACTTGAAGGTGTAAGCCTGTCACAGAGTCCTTATGCAAGGCCAGCAAGACGTCTTCCAATGACCAATGGAGGAGGTGATGCGCGATGGCTAGCCTCTCAGCATCCAGGCCATCTGAGCCAGGGACTAGAGGTTGGGGTGCCGCAATGTCCCGTCCTCCTGGGACAGCAGGTCCAGGCCACTCCCCAATGGCCAGGGGTCCCACTGGGACAGCTGCAGGAGCAGGGGGAACCAGTGCTGCCTGGGCCACCAGAGTGCAATGAAGATGTCAGAGGCCTCCTCTTGGATTTTGAAGAGGGCCCAAGGCACCAGGGGCATTGGTGGAAAAGCATACAGATAAAGCCCTTGGACCAAAGAGGAGGAACGCATCTGTGGCTCCCGACACTGGGCCGGCTTCCGAGAGCAGAAGCATGGTAAGCTGTGTGTTCACTGGTCTGGCAAAGAGGTCAATTTCCAGGGTACCCCACTGCTGGAAGATCTCTCCCACTTCAGTCGGGTTCAGCCTCCAATCGTGGAGATGGAGAACGTGGCTCAGGTGGTTGGCCTTGCAAGTACATTGCCTTGAGGAAGATGTTCTTCCCTACTGTGAAGTTCCAGAAGCACATCGCCTCTCAATAGAGGTGGTACAATCCTGTATAAAATATCGCTACCTGATTGTATGTTTGGACTTGAACCACCTGTCCCTTCCAGATGTTCCTGGAAGACCTGCAGGGCATGATAAACTGCCCGGAGCTACAGCAGCTTGAACAGTGAGGCATTCACCTCTGGTGACCATAAGCCCTACAACTACAGGTAATTGCAGTGGGCCCTCCAGCCCATCTTGGATGCGTCTGTGGTAAAGAAGCGCTGCAATGGTGGGGCCTGGAAGGGCAGGCCAGCTCTGATGTTGAGATGGTCCTGCCACCAGGTCAGAGATGTTGCTAAGGCCGGCGTGACATGGATGCGATCCTCCAGGCAGCCTGATGACTGCAACCACCGGGTACTGAGCATCCACTGAGCTTGCCAAATGCAAAGGTGGCCAAAAGGGGTCACGTGGACGGTGGACGCCATGTGTCCCAAGAGAGCATATCATCCGGACTGTCATTGGTGCGCCGCTCTGTACCTCTCGTGCTAGGGTGGCGAGGCATTGCACCCGATCCAGGGGCAGGAAGGCCTTTGCCCGTGTGGAGTCTAGCAGGGCCCCAAAGAATTCCATACACTGCATGGGGGAGAGTTGAGACATCAGGAAGTTCACCACAAGGCCCAAGTGCTGCAGTAGTCCTAGAGTGCGCTGTGTTGCATTGCGCACTTCATTTGGCGTGCTGGCCTGCACGAGCCAGTTGCCCAGATATGAGAGTATGAATATTCCGAGGAGCCGGAGGCGAACGACCACAACTGCAAGGCATTTGGTGAACACTCGAGGGGCTGAAGCAAGGCCAAAGGGGAGCTCCCTATACTGACAGTGGAGGCCCCCGATAACGAAAGCGTAGTTACTCACCTGTAACAAGTATTCTCCGGGGACAGCAGGAATCAGTCCTCACATGTGGGTGACCTCAGTGCCGACAGAGCCCTCGTGCAGAGTAAATCCCCAGCTTTCAGAGAAAACCTTTGGGAGTTGTCATCACGCATGCGCGGTCCCCTTCCTGCCCAAGGGTGCCATCTTGCTCAGTCAAATGACATAGCCAAAAAGACAGCAAAACCCCCCAAAATATAATAGGACTGCAACTACAAGGGGAGGAGGTAGGGTTGTGAGGACTGATTCCTGCTGTTCCAGGAGAACACCTGTTACAGGTGAGTAACTACGCTTTCTCCAGGAACAAGCAGGAAGTCAGTCCTCACATATGGGACTCCCCAACTATAGGCTACCAAGAACCCATAGCTATAAAAGGCTCCCTCAACAAGAGCCGCAAGCAGCCACAATAGAAATCCAAACTAAAGGAATAGCACTCGGGTAGCCTGAACACAGAAGGGTCAGAGGGCAGGAGTTGCCTAGACCTTGAAAAGGTTACGGAGTACAGCCTGGCCGAAGGCACTGTCCCATCGGGACTCCCTATCTAGGCAATAATGGGTTGCGAAAGTCTGACTCGAAGACCAAGTGGCGGCCCGGCAGATGTCTGCCAAAGGAATAGAGCGTAAATGAGCCACTGATGCCACCATGGCCCTGACCCTATGGGCTGTAACACGACCCTCCATCGGAAGCTCGGCTGCCCTTTATGCCCATGCAATGCAGTCTGCCACCCAGGTGGACAGCGTACGCTTTGATACCGCTACCCCCAGCTTACTGGGGAAGTAAGATACGAAAAGCTGAGAATCCTTCCGATGCAGTTGCATGCGCTAGATATAGAAGGCCAACATCCTCAAAGTCCAGGGTATGCAGGACCGACTCTGCCCGACTGGCATGCGGCCTGGGAAAAAAGGTAGGCAGAACCACCTCCTGGTTGAGGTGGAACGAGGAGACCACTTTTGGAAGGAACTTGGGGTGCGTGCGAAGCACCACCCGGTTCCCATAGAACCTGGTATAGGGTCTTTCCGACACTAGGGACTGGAGCTCACTCACCCGCCGAGCGGATGTGAGTGCCACCAAGAAAACCACCTTCCAAGAGAGATAGCATAGATGGTAGGTAGCCATTGGTTCAAAGGGCGGTCTAGGAAGCTGCCCTAACACCACATTCAGATCCCATTCTGTCGCCGGGGGGCAGACCGGGGGTTTCAAGAGAAGTAAGCCTCTCAGAAACCAAGAAACCAAGGGGTGGGCGGAGAAAGGCTTCTCATCCACGTTAAAGTGGTTCGCCGCAAGGGCACTGAGGTGCACCCTGACAGAGTTGGACTTAAGGCCCAAATCAGAGAGGTGGAGAAGGTATTGTAGAACCACCCCTACTGGGCAAGAGAAAGGATCTACCTCTCGCTCCTTGCACCACGACGCAAACCTGCACCACTTCAAGGCGTACGTCCTTCTAGTCAATGGCCTCCGTGAGGCCAGCAAGAACTCAATATTCTTTGAAAGGAGGAGCAGAGCGAGAATTACCCTTTCAGCAGCCACGCCATCAAGTTGAGGGAGCTGAGATTGGGATGCAGAAGAGAGCCCACTCCTGAGATAGGAGGCGTGGGGAGAACTACAAGGGTATGGGAGCCTCCACCGCTAGCTGCAGAAGAAGAGGGAACCAGGGTTGCCTGGGCCACCAAGGGGCAATAAGGATGACCGAAGCTCTGTCCTGGAGAATCTTGAACAGCGTCTTGGCCACCAGAGGTGTCAGAGGGAACGCATACAGAAGGTCCCCGGACCATGATATCGGCAGCCACCCTGTGTGGGTGGGGTTGCCTGGAGCAGAAATTGTCCGGACTTGCGAACAGGTCCATCACCAGCCGCCCCCAGGTCTGGAAGAGCCAATTGGCTATCCTGCAGTCCAGGGTTGAAGAATCCTGCTGAGCCTGTCAACTAGCCAGTTGTCCTGGCCCGGCAGGTAGACTGCTCGGAGACGAATGCCATGCCGGGCTGCAAAGGAGCATAGGTCCAGGGTTCCCTGACATAGGGGACGGGACCCTGTACCACTCTGTTTGTTCACATAGAACAGGCATGTCCAACAGGTAGATCGCGATCTACCTGTAGATCGCGGAGGGGTTAGAGGTAGATCGCCAGCCCCACTTGGCTCCATCTCTCCAGCAGCTCACCCCAACGCTAAGAGAGAGCTCGTGCTGGCAGGTCGTCTGCCGAGGGCTTGCCACCGCTGCTGATTCTTTGCCTGTCCTTTTTCCCTGCCTGTGGGAATCTTGCCTGCGGGTGTATTAGGGACGCTTGTTGTTTTCATGCCAATAGTTTGTTGGTACCCCAGGGGGCTGCCGCCTGTGCCCTGCGACGAGACACCACAGGCCCGGCGTCATACCTGGTCTCCTGCCTCTCAGAATCACCCATTCCTGCCCCCGCCCCAACACCCCTTAGAAGTGTGTTATATACCAGGCGATGTCCATTCGTCCGGGCTTTACCTGAATACACTTACCATATTAGTTGTGTAGTGTGCTGGTCGTTGGTCGCTTTAAAGTTCGTTTTCATTAAACGTTTTCGGGCAGACACAACAAAGGTCAAGAATTTGCTGATTTTGACGGGCTTTTCCAATTTTATTCTAACTTGCCTATGCCTTGCCTTCGAATTGGTTCAAACCACTGTGACTTTTGCTTGCCTCTGCAATTTTATTTTGCCTAGCCTTTGCGTTGATTCTACACTGCAATTTTATTTTGCCTTGCCTTTGCGTTGATTCTACAATATGTGCAGAATTTATTAAATCGCATGTGGTGGTATTTGAACTTGTCTGGCGGTATTGATTTTATCTGGTTTGCTGGACAGGTGTTTGAGGTTTTTTGATGATTGTTTGGTAGTATTTGATGATTGGTGCCAGTATGATGAATTCTTATTTTTACTTTTAGAACTGCATGTGTGGTTTTGGCATCTCCAGTCCTTGTATTGCACATCATCCAGAGGTCTTCAGTTCCTGTTGATCTTTAATACTTTGGGACAGTGACAGTTTTGGACCAGATTCAGCCAGTGTTTATGCTAACTTAGCAGATTTGGCCTTCTTACATCCAGCCACCACAGTATAACAAAGATGAGTGTTCCAAAGAAGAGCAAAACCTACCACTTTCATGATGAATGGGAAATGGACTACTTCTTCATCATGGTGAAAGACAAGTGTTGTCTAATTTGTAACGCCCCAGTATCCTTGCCCAAAAAGGGTAATCTGGAACGTCATTATAAGTCTCTGCATAGCAATAAGTTTGATGATGATTTTCCACCCAAAAGTGAAATTCGTGAACTGAAGCTCAAAGAACTTAAATTGAAATTGGCTACTCAGCAACAGCTGATGGCAAAGCCAAGGTCACATTCGGTCAATGCAACCATAGCATCCTTCAAGGTCAGTAACCTGATCGCAAAGAAATGCAAACCTTTCACTGAAGGGAAATTTGTAAAAGATTGTTTTCTTGAAGCAGCTGACAATTTTTTTTGAAGGATTTAAAAATAAGAAAGAGATCATAGCTGCTATTCAAGATGCACAATTGTCAAGAAACACCATCGTGCAGCAAATAGAAAAGATGTGTGGAGACACAACTGAACAATTGTTGGAGGATGTTTCAAATTGTTTGCTTTCTCACTCCAACTGGATGAATCTACAGATATAAGAACTATTAGCCCAGTTACTAGTCTTTATCCGGATGGTTTTTGAAGACTTCAGTGTTAAAGAACTACTTGGAATGATTTCTTTAAAAGGGAGAACTACCGGTCAGGAAATACATTCAGTTCTTTCCATTCTTTTGTGACGAAGTGTAATCTTCCATTGCATAGACTTGTTTCCATTTATTTTATTTATTTATTTATTTATTTAACAGTTTTTATATACCGCACTATTCATCATCAGTGCGGTTTACATTAAACAACAACATACCTGTCAATATATAACTGATCTAGGTTTACAGATAACAGGGAAGGTAAACTGGGTGCAAACTGGGGAATAACTATATACAATTAAATATGTTACATCAAAGGTTTGGTATTTGATGAAGTTCGGTATTTTCCCATTTTAAACCTCTGTTCTGGGTTGTTGATGTGTGTAAGAGTTAGTTGAGTGATGCGGAAGACAGTTCTCTGGTGTGTATGGTAGCTTAAAGTGCAAAGTGAATAAATTGTGCTTGAGGGACTTTCTGAATTGGGTGATATCTCTGATTATTGATGGAGCAAGAGCAATGACAGGTGAGGTTAACGGTTTCGTAGCCCTCTGTGGACAACATGACGACTTCCTAGATTTCCTTTCTTACCACTGCATCATTCACCAGCAAGTTTTGGCAAGCAAGAGACTCAATGCAAAGACTGTCATGGATATCACTTTCAAAATTGTAAATTCAGTTCGTGGAAGATCACTTCAAAGATGGCTTTTCAATCTTACTCTTGATGAAGGGGCAGCGGAAATCATTTTGCACACAGATGTAAGGTGGCTAAGTAGGCACAAATTTCTGCAAAGGTTTCGTGATTTGCTGAATGAAATAAGGAGTTTTTTGAAGGAGAGGGGAGATGACCAAGCAGAGTTGGAAGATGAGGAGTGGTTATGTGATCTGGCATTTCTCGCTGACTTTACAGGCGAAGTAAGTGATATGAACCTTGAACTACAAGGTAAAAACAAATGCATTGGCGAGATGAGTACAGTTTCATCCTACAAGAGCAAATCTGAGCTAATGATGACTAACCTTGCAAACAACACTTTTGATCATTTTCCTAATACCCAGGACCAGGGCCGGATTTACCATGAGTGAGGCCCTACGCCAACAAAAATTGTGGGCCCCCAGCAGGGGCGGCCCAAGGGGGGTGCGGACCTCATTTGCATAAGGGGCCTCATTTGCATAAATATTTGCATAATGTTACCATATACTAACTTTTAGTAAACGTGCCTCTTAATGAGTGTATGGATAAAGAAAGACTAAAAGATTTCTACATTACTATAATCCAGTGCCAACTGCCAGACACATTAGGAACTACTACAAACACTGCCCATAGTAAACCCGCCGTATCCTAACAGCACTACCAGGACTCACAAAGCACCATACTCTACCAATCAAAAGGCAACACTGCAAATATTAAACCAATACATTTCAGAGAACAACAATACATGACCTACTGGGGAAAGAGAACAAGTGGCAATGTCAAATAGGAATTATAAACAGAACACCTCAGCTCAGTTACACATGCAGAACATAGACCATCACCAAACAAGTAATCACAATTTAGAAATAGGAAGACAATAATTAAACTGGGAATCCCAAAAGCCAAACTTGGAATGTACAACACTGTAGAAATAAAACTATACATTAATTTGCTCTTGTACTAAACAAAGTGCAGATGTTAATGATGCACATTTACCAGAGCTGACATATTCCAATTAATAAATTCAAAATAAAGAGATATTTTTCTACCTTTTGTGCATTTTTTTCAGCTGCAATTGCTCCAGCCACTTTCTTCTGGTTTCTTCGTGTCTTCTGCTAACTCTCCATCGTCTGCTGTCCATTTGTCCTTTCTTCTCTCTCTCTTCTAGATTTTTTCCATTCTCTCTCTACATCTGCTTTAACATACTAATCTTTCTCCTTTTGCTCTTTCCTCATTCCTATTTCATCCACTCAAATTTTACCCCTCCATCCTCAATCCCCACTTACTCTCCCAATACCCGGCCAATTGTAGATTTTTTATCCCTCCCACACAAAATATTTTTCCCTTCTCCATTTTACTCTTCCAGCCCCATCCCATTCTAATCCTCCCCCAACATCAGCTCCCTTCTAGTTCCAGCCTCACCCAGCATCCATTCCCTTCTAGTCCCTGCATCAGCCCATTTCCAGTCCTAGCCATCCATCAGCCCATTTCCAGTCCTAGCAACCCCCCAACCCAATACCAGTCCTAGCCCCCCCATCACCCCACTTACAGTCCTTAACCCCCCATCACCCCATTTTCAGTCCTTAACCCCCCATCACCCCATTTTCAGTTTAAGCCCCCCCTATAACCCATTACCAGTCCTAACCCCCCATCAGCCCACTTCCAGTCCTAACCCCATCAACCCATTTCCAGTCAGCCCCCCATAGCCCATTGCCAGTCCTACCCCCCCCATCAGCCCACAGCCCATTACCAGTCCTAATCCCATCATCCCACCTCCAGTTTTAAACCCCCCAGCCCATTTCCAGTCCTAGCCCCCCCCATAGCCCATTACCAGACAGCCCCCATCAGCCCACAGCCCATTACCAGTCTTAACCCCCCCCCAAAGCCCATTGCCAGTTCTAAGCCCCCCAACAGCCCACAGTCCATTACCAGTCCTAACCCCATCAGCCCACCTCTAGCCTTAACCCCCCCCAGCCCAGCCCAGCCCAGCCCAGCCCATTTCCAGCCCCAGCCCCCCAATAGCCCATTACCAGCCCTACCCCCCCCAGTCCATTTCCAGCCCCAGCCCCCCCAATAGCCCATTACCAGTCCTACCCCCCCCCATAGCCCATTACCATTACCAGTCCTACCACCCCCCCCCATAGCCCATTACCAGTCCTACCCCCCCCCCCGGCCTAAAGTAAAATTCAATTTAAAAAAAAAACCTGGTGGCTGCTGCCGCGGGGGCCCCGTCTACAAGCTGAAGCGGTCCGGTCCGGTCCGGTCGGGTCTCTCTCCCTCCCTCGCTGCAGGCTGCGAGAGACGCGAAGGGAGAGCGTCTCCTCGCGTCTGTGTTAAGCCCGCAGGGGCTGATGGGAAATCCCATCAGCCCCTGCGGGCTTAACACAGACGCGAGGAGACGCTCTATCTTCGCGTCTCTCGCAGCCTGCAGCGAGGGAGGGAGGGAGAGAGAGAGACCCGACCTGACCCGACCGCACCGCACCGCACCGCTTCAGCTTGTAGACGGGGCCCCCGCGGCAGCAGAGGGGGCCCCGCGGCGGCAGCCACCAGGTTTTTTTTTTTAATTGAGTTAAAAAAAAAAAACTGGTTCTTTTTTTGTGGGCCCCTGCCGGCTGTGGGCCCTACGCCATGGCGTACACGTAAATCCGGCCCTGCCCAGGACCATCTGGGACAATATCCAAATTTTGTTTTTCAGAATGAGAAGTATGTGACAGAAATCTGTTCTGTTATCCAGAAATTCGAAAATAGATTCTGTGACTTCCAAAAAATTGGAACAGTTGTGGAGTACTTGTCATACCCATTCAAAGTAGATGTGGACATTAAAGAAACTGCTGCTGCTATCAGTAAAATTACTCATTGAACAAGCCATCTCTTGAAAACAAATTATTAACCCTTAAAAATGACATTTTTCTTAAGACCCGTGCTAAGCAAGAATCATTTTGGAAGCTAGTGCCTAGAGACAAATTTCGCAACTTGAGAAGATGCAGTGAAGCTGTACACTCCTGTTTCGGTTCAACTTATTTGTGTGAGTCTGCGTTTTCCCATCTGAAAATGACAGAGTACACAACGTTCCAACATGACAGATGAACATCTCCATGATTCCCTGAGACTGGCCCTCACACAATATTCACCCAACTTCAAAAAGCTGGTGGATGAAATGCAGGCTCAGATGTCTCACTAATGAGCAAGATACTAAAGATTGTGCAAGATAAGCCTGGATCAATACTCGACCTAAATTTAACACAAATTACTCAATAAAAGTTAAAGAAAGTTATTAGTCAATAAAACTTTAAGAAAAAATGTACTTTCCATTTCCCCTCGCAGTTCTTGGATCTTCGTGTGTCTGTTTTGTTTTTGCTTAATTTGCTTAACAGCTGATCACATCCAAATAAATGACAGAAGGTTCATTAAAAATGGGGGGGGGGAATCCTCCAACTTTATTGGGTTAAAATTTAATTTGAAACTTAATTTTCATGGTGGTAGATCACCGGCACTTTTGGCCAGAAAAAGTAGATCACGACCTGTTCGAAGTTGGACATGCCTGACATAGAACATAGGTTCGCTGGCCAGGAGCTGCCTGAAAATTTCCAGGGCTAGGCGGATGGCACGGAGTTCCAAGAAATTGATTTGTTGGGTTCTCTGGTTTGAAGACCATCCCCCCTGGGTACGGAAACCCTGGCAATGGGCCCACCAGCCCAGCAGGGATGCATCTGTAGTAAGGATACTCATGTGCAGAGGAGCCTGGAAAGGTATTCCCGCCTCCAAGTGATGCGGTTGGAGCCACCAAGCCAGGGACCGTACCAGATGCCTGAACACTTTGACCCTGTCCCACTGGTTTCTGAGACACCACTGAGCGGTCCCGTATGTGGAGGCAGGCATCTGGGGTCACATGGACTGTGGAACCAATGTGGCCGAGGAGGCGCAGGAAGTGCCTTGCGGACACTGCAGACCTGCGACTCACTTGTCCTGCCAGAGCCAGAAGTCTGCTTGCTCTGTCTGCAGGCAGATAGGCCTTTGCTTGAAGGGTGCCGATTCTGGCCCCAATGAACTCCAGCTGTTGAGTCGGAGTGAGGCTGGACTTGGGGTAGTTTATTTATTTATTTATTTAATTAACAGTATTTCTATACCGCCTTCTCCTACAATCAAGGCGTTTTGCACAGCAAATAATCAAGGGTGAACATGTGTCTTCATGCAGTGAGGGGGATGTTGTGTTAGGTGTGTTAGAAGTGTTGTGTTTGATTAGGTGAGGCTATGTACATTGTGCGCTATAATACATTGTGAGCTATTATACAATTTTCTATACATTGTGTGCTATAATACATCGTGTGCTATATGAGGTCAGAGGGGGAGGTCGGTTGTTTTCTGTACTAGTGGATTATGTGACTTGTCCATAGTACTCCGTGAATAGCGTTGCCTTGAGCAGTTTGCAAAAGTCTTTAAGGTCCGTTGTCGCTCTCAGATCGTCTGGGATGGTGTTCCAGATTGTTGGAGCAGCCAGGGAGAGAGCTCGTTCTGTGGTGTCCTTTCATGTTTTTCTGAAGTCCTTAGGTGGGTTAACACGGTTGGAGGTTCCTTTTCTGTTGATAACAGTTGATAACAAACCCTAGGTGTTGCAGTACTTGGATGGTGCGGGTTGTGGCCTGATGGACCTCGCTGGCTGAAGTGCTTCTGATGAGCCAGTTTTATTATAGGATGGCTTGTTGTTCCTTTATTGTTTTTATAATGAATATGTTTATGTTTTTAGTTCTCGCCTGGCTAGCCCCTGACGAAGGGTACGAAACATGGCCTGTGTCGGGCAGCCGTTTGGTTAATAAAGGACTCTGTCTTTCCGTTTCCTTCACGCCTGTGACTGTGTTTTTCTGTGTTCAGCATGATTTGTGCTTTTGCGGTGTTGTTCTCCATTAGGATGTATGTATATGCATCCTTTAGGTCTAAGGAGCACAGCAAGTCTCCCTGGTGGAGGTAAGGCAGCAATATTACAAAGGAGAGCATCTTGAACTTCTCCCTCACCAGGAATTTGTTGAGGTTGTGCAGGTCGAGGATGGGTCTGATGCCTCCTGTCCTCTTTGGCACCAGAAAGTACCTGGAGTAGAAGCCCCTGCCCTGCTTCTACAGCCTGATCCTAGAGAAGACCTGCCAACTCCTTCGGAAGGTTGTCCCAGTGAAGGGGAGTCCTGAAGGGCACTTCCGGGAAATAATGAGGAGGCACCTGGGCCAGGTGAAGGAGATAGCCCTCCTGGACTACCTGCAGAGCCCAGGCATCGGTGGTAATGGCTGTCCACCTGTGGGCATACAGAGCAAGCCGGCCTTGTGTGATTTGCCTGTCTCCTGCGAGAAGAGGGGCCATGCTGCAGGAGTCAAAAGTCACTGCCAGGCTGGGCCGGAGCTGGTGCCTGGGGTTTGGGGGCTTTCTGTTATGCGGGCCATGCCCCTGTCCCTTGGCCTGCTGCCCCTGTTGGGGAGCCGGGGAGGCCTGAAATGGGGGGGTAGCTTCGGTAAGCAGCACCCTTCCTCGGGTAAAAGGGCTTTTTACCCGAGCCCTTCTTGCGAGAAGGGACAAACATCTTCTTGGAGAATTGTGTCCTTGTCATGTACTCTGTCTCCAGCTCTGGGAAGAAGAGGGCTCATGCGTTCCAGATCCGCTGTAACCTCCTCTAGAAACATTCCCATGTAAAGGGAATATGAGCTAATCCTAGATGCTAGCATGGAGGATTGAAAGCATCAACGCCCAAAGGCATCGAGTGTTCTCGATTCACGGCCTGGCGGGTTGGAAGAATGCATTTTAGCACTCTTTATTCTCCGCATGGCTGATTCCACTACCATGGAATGGTGTGGTAACTGAGTCTTCTGAAACCCTGGAGAAGGTGGGACTCGGTACATGGTATCGAGGCATCGAGAATGCAGTGACACTATTAAGGGAGTTTCCCACATTCTGAACATAAGATCTTGAGGGATCTGATGAATGGGCAGCATCGCTGCCTCTTTAGGAGCCATAGGGTATTGCAGAATTCTTAGTTCTTCTGCCCTAGGTTCCTTCTCAGGAGTAACCATGATTGAAAGCCCTTTAGCTACATCATGTATGAAATCCTGAAAAGACATGTCTTCTGGAGGAGACATTCTGCGCTCAGGAGAAGGATCCTTCAACAGTACTGCTCTTGTATCGGTAGAGTCATCGGAGCTTTGCATCGATCAATGCTGGTACCGATGAATATCGGTACCGTGGTGTTTCGCTTCCAACCCCTCAATGCCGGAGAAACTCTTGAGGCTCGGCATGGGAGGAAACCGTCCCACCTGAGTGGGTGCCACTGGAGCCGGTACCAGTGTCGGTACCGAGCTCATTTGAACCGTCTGTAGTGGTCTTAGTGGTACCGAGGCAGCTAAGAGGAACGCTAGACTGCGTTCAATAGCAAGGATTCTCTTATCCATTGCTAATGCCGATGCCTGGTCGGTACCGGTGGAAGCGGCTACGACCCCAGAACATGGCAACAGAAGTTCTGCAGAGGGGGAGGCCTCTGGAACATTCTGAGACCCCGTTTGTGCTTTGGAGACTGAAGACTCCCGCCAGGGCAATTTTGCTGGTGTACTTTCATCGAGGGTAGTGCCAATGCTTTGCAGGAGATTTACCCTTCAAGCACCGGCTAGTCTTTACAGACTTTTGTTTAGTTACCTGAGATCCATGAGAGGAAGATGAAGCCCTGGAGGACGTTGATGCAACTGACATCATATCGACAATGAAAAGAGAACCCGCCTTTGCAGCTCTGTTCTGCAGGCCCCTTTTGGTCATCTTTCTACAGGAGAGGCACTCCGCTGGACAATGTTCAGGACCTAAACATTTGAGACACCATTCGTGGGTGTCGGTGATGAAAATAGTACCACCACAGTTTGAATATTTTTTAAAACCACTAGTTGACTTCACCACTAGTTGGCTGGGGATTTTTGGGCCTAGTGCCCAAAATGGCACCTAACCCCAGGAGGGGTGAGGCACTGAAGATTTTTTTGGTTTTTTTTTTTAAAGAAAATGAGAAAAGAGAACCGGCGTTACTGGTAGGCGTCGGATGAAGGCAGACACAACCACAAAATACAAGAAAGAAGATAAGGTTTTCTGCGGTGACAGGAGAGACATCCTGTCGGCTCCGCGGAAAACGAAGAACTGAAGTGAGAGAGGCAGTGAGGAGGGAAGGCAGCACGCATGCACTGTGGGATGCTCCCAAAGGCTTTCCTTTTGGACGCTGGGGAGTGTTCCCGCGTGGGCTCCGTCGGTGCCGACGATACCCATATGTGAAGACTACATTCCTGCTTGTTCCTGGAAATTACTTCCTACCAAACACATCCATGGTAGGGCTTCCCTGTCAGGAGGCACTGAGGAGTTCGTCTTCAGGCTCCTGATATGATGCATAGCTAACTCCACCACCATGGAATTGTGTGGCAGCTGAATTTTCTGGAACCCAGGGCTCCTGCCAACTCGATACTGCGAATTGAGTTGACTGTTCACAATTGGCAGAGTCACCGGGGTCTCCCACATCCTGAACAGCAGTCACCCCAGGACGGGGGGCACAAGCACCATCAGTACCTCCTGAGGACTCAGCACGCGGCTCATTTTTGGGTACCGCCATGAAGACGAGTGCCTGGGACATCTCCCTCACAGACTCCAAGAAGGCAAGATCCTCCGGGTGAGGACCTCTGCTGGTGATGTGGTAGAGAGGTCGGAGGGGATGTCCCAATGAAGCACGGTGTTGGGGGACTATTCATCTGTCTCCCACGCCGACACAGAGCCAGAGGAGTCAGTGAGTGCCCTGGCATCGATGACTCCCGACATCGGTGGTCCAGCCGCATTGTGTTGGTCACCGACGCTTCAACACTGACCGTGCCAACCGCTCGAGGATGGGAGAACATCCTCTGGGAAGGTTGTCATCAAGAAAGTGCCCATGTGGGCCTCCAACAGCTTGGAGTAACCAGGAGTCTGGCCCCATTGTGCCTACAGGAACGCAGAGAAACTGCATTCGAGGGCCGCCATCCTGGCCTCGATGCCAGATTGCTCCGCAGCCTGCACCAGCCACAAGGATGTCGAAGCCGGAGTCGGGTCACTGGCCAGGTAATCCTGGATAATGATGGAGTCGGTGGGACTGCGTCAAACTCTTGACACCACAGGCGACTTGTCTCTCCAGGGCTGCTTCAACGGGTGCTCCCATCTGCCATCTCCCGCATCGAATTGAGGGCTCTGAGGCTGGGTTGCCACAGACTTACCACCCCATCCCAGGTCAGTCCTCGACGTTGGCTTCAACAAAGCTTCCAAAGCGTGGGGGAGATCCTCTGAGGACAGATTCCAATGGCCGATGACCTCTGGGCTCAGAGTGAGCCCGGGCACGCGATGCCGAGTCACCTGACACTTGGCATCGGAGGCAGGGATTTCGCCCCTGATGCCGAACCCAAGCCAGACCGACCAAACAGCTCCCCCTGCCACCTTTCGTGTTCCTTCTTGGTCTTAGCCGACATCAGGAGGTAAAGCAAGCAGGAAGACCCGTCATGGTCTGCCCTGAGGCACTTGATGCAGGTACAGTGGAGGTCCATACAGGACATAGTGTGGTTGCACTTGCTACACTACTTGAAACCCGTGGTCGAGGACATAGCGAGAAAAATGAGACCCGCAAGATCAAATTCAGATGTCTCGACCAGCTAGGCTGCGAGTAAGAAACCTCACAGGCCAAAAAAAAGACAAAAATAAAAGAAAATTACGCAAGCGAAAACCACGATTCTGAGGCGGAAGACTCGGGCAGTGGAAAGGAGATCGAACTGATGCACTCGAGATAAGCGAAAAAACTGAACGGGTCAAAAATCTACTTTGTCTAGGGTGCACAGGCAATGCATCTGCAGGGCTCCACGGAAAAAAAGATTTAGGGAAGATGGCACCTTTGGGCGGGAAGATGACGCAGTGTAACTACCAAAGGTATTCTTTGAAATATGGGGAGTGGATCCATGCAGGCTCCATCGACGCCGACGTCACCCATATGTGAGGACTGACTTCCTACTTGCTCTCGGAAAACCGGTAGCTCTCCGGAGGTCACTTGTGCTTTGGAGGAGAGATACTCCTGCCGGGCTATTTGGGGGGCCGGTCTGCATCGGATGCACCTCTAGATGAGTCGTGATGCTTATGCTGGAACTTCTCCCTGGCATCGGAATTGGTCTTCGATGCTGAAGATTTGGCAACGGTCACAAACTTCGACTTATTTCTGTGTTTGGACTTTGAAGAAGCCCGAGAAACAGTCCATGCCCTCGAAGTGAAAGCCACTGCAACAGAGTCCAAGGTGAACAATGATCCAAACTGTTTGGCTTGGTTCTAAATGCCTCTCTTCATTATTTGTTGGCACAAAGGACAAGAAGTGGGTTATGTTCAGGACACAAACATTTTAGACACCAGTCATGTTTATCAGTGGCTGAAATGGTACTGGCACACTTAGTACATTTTTTTGAAACCACTGACCAGCTTTTCCATGCCTGAAAATGTTGCCTTCGAGATTTAAGATAAGGCTATGGAGACCTAGAGGCCTGGTTTAATGGTGAGAACCACGGTGAAAATCAATAGAAAAGAAAGAAAGAAAGAATTATCGGGACCGGTGTCAGATACGATAGAACCGGTGTCAATAGGAAGACAGAAGCATGAGGTACCCCAAAGGGACCAAAAAGAAAAATCTTTTGGTGGTGACAAGACAATGTATCCTACTGGCTCCACGGAAAATGAAGAACTGAGGAGAGGCGTTGGGAAGGCAGACACAGTGGAGTGCTCCCAAAGGTTTTCCTATTGGTCACTGGGAAGTGTCCTGCAGGAGCTCTGTCTGTGATGTTCACCCATATGTGAAGACTACATTCCTGCTTGTTCTTGGAGATACCAATGGAGTGCATGATTCGAGGCAACATGATTTTACCTGGGGAAGATCATGCCAAATAAATGACCAGAGAACTAGATCAAAGGCATGCGATGTGATATATCTAGATTTCAGTAAAGCCCTTGATACTGTCCCTCATAGGAGGCTTATCAATAAACTGAGCAACCTGGAGATAGGTCACAAGGTGGTGAACTGGATCAGAAAATGGTTGACTGAAAGATGATGGTGGTAAACAAAACTCACTCAGAAGACAGGAAGGTGCATAGTGGCATGCTTCAGGGATCAGCAGGGGGCAGCCCAAGGGTGATGTGGGGCCATCTGCGGAGACTTATTTGCATATCTACTGGACCTCATTTGCATAAATGAAATTTATTTTATTTTATTTTAAAATGTATATGTTGCCCATCTAAAATTGTAGGCAGCTTTCAAAGGAGCACTTTTTTCTCCTGGCAATGGACTTAGGGGCATGTTTACTAAATATTAATGTGTGTTAAATGCCCTGCGCCAATAGAAACAAATGGGTGTTCCTACACTTGATGCATATTAACATTTGTGTGATGCGCATTAACTTTTAGTAAACATGCCTCTTAATGAATGTCTGAATACTATTTGCATGAGCAATGAGTATAAAGATGATTACTAGATTTCTATATTACCATACTCCAGTGCCAACTGCCAGGCACACTATGAAGTTCTATAAACCCTGCCAATTTAGAACCCATTACAAATCCGCCGTATCATAACAGCACTACCAGGGCTCACAAAGCACCAAACCCTATCTATCAAAAGGCAACACTGCAAATATTAAACCAGTACATCTCAGAGAATACAAATACATCTCCTACTGGGGAAGGAGAACAAGTGGCACTGTCAAATAAGTCACGTAACAGGAGAGAATAACCCTGGTGTGGCAGGAAGTGATCCTGTAGCTAGGATCTGTCCTCCAGGTGATGTAAAACCCTCTTGCACCAAGGAGGTTTCTCAAAGGCCATGTGCCCATGAAGGAAGGGTTGGGACAGCCATTAAAGTTGGTGATTCCATCATTAGGCATGTAGATAGCAGGATGGCTGGTGGACATGAGGATCGCCTGGTAACCTGCTTGCCTGGTGCGAAGGCATGTTACCTCATGCCCCACCTAGACAAGGTCTTAAATAGTGCTGGGGTGGAGTCTGCTGTCTTGGTACATGTTGGTACCAATGACATAGGAAAGTGTGGTAGGGAGGTTCTGGAGGCCAAATTTAGGCTTTTAGGAAGTAGAAATCCAGAACATCCAGGGTAGCATTCTCCAAAATGCTTCCTGTTCCATGTGCAGGACCCAAAAGGCAGGCAGAGCTCTGGAGTGTCAATGCGTGGATGAGACGATGGTGCAAGGAAAAGGGTTTTAGATTTGTTAGGAACTGGGGAACATTCTGGGGAAAGGAGGGGCTTTTCCGAAGAGATTGGTTCTACATTAACTGGGATGGAACAAGGCTGCTAGCATTAACCTTTAAAAAGGAAATAGAGCAGCTTTTAAACTAGATAATAGGGGAAAGCCGACAGTCACCCAAGAGCGCATGGTTCGGAACAATGTATCCTTGAAGGATACCAGCAAAAGACAAGTTAGAGCATATCGACAGAGAGGTTCCCATAAAGACAAAAGTAACCCAAATGCCCTTAAGTATAGAACAGACAGAGCTTAAAGATTCCAAATTACTCCTGACTACCAATAGCCAAATTAATATGAATACAGTCTCTAAAATGCTTATATGCAAATGCTAGAACTCAAAAAAATAAGATGGGAGGAGTTCGAATATATAGCACTAAATGAGAGGTTAGATATGCTGGTATCTCAGAGACATGGTGGAAGGACGAAAACCAATGGGACACACTGATAACTGGGTACAAATTATATCATAATGATAGAGCAGATCAAATTGGTGGAGGGGTTGCACTCTATGTTAGAGAGGGCATTGACTCGCAAAGGATTAAAATTTTGCAGGAAACAAAATTCACTGCAGAATCTCTATGGATTGAAATACCATGTAAAAAGTGGAAGGGACAGGAGATGCAGTGGGGGGTGTACTATCGACCGCCTGGCCAGAATAATGAACAAGTGGATGATGAAATGCTCAAAGAAATCAGGGAAGCTAACAAAAGTTACAGCACATTAATAATAATGAGGGATTTCAATTACCCCAGTATCGACTGGGTCAGTGGCATGGCAGGACATGCTAGGGACATATAAGTTTCTAGATGAAATTTGAACCTAGTCCTTAGTGAAATACAAAATCTGGTGTAAGAGATAAGGGTGTTGGGGCCACTTGGCAATAGTGATCATAGCATGATCGCATTTGATTTAATAAATGGAGGAAGAACAGCAAAGAAATCCACAGTACCACATTTTAACTTTCAAAAGGGAGACTATGTTAAAATGAGGAAAATAGTTAAGAAAAAACTAAAAGGAGATGTTGCAAAGGTTAAAGATTTACATCAGGCATGGATGTTGTTTAAAAATACTATCTTGGAAGCCCAGATCAGCTTTAAGAAAAGTGGAAGGAAGTCCAAATCCAGCATGGTTTAAAGGTGAGGTCAGAAAGGCATTTTTCAGGAAATGGAAAAAAGAGCGAAATGACGAAACCTGGAAACAACATAAGCACTAGCAAGTTAGATGCAAGGCATTGATAAGGCAGACAAAGAGAGAATTTGAGAAGAAGCTTGCTATGAAAGCAAAAACGTGTAATAAAGACTTTTTCAAGTACATTTGTAGCAAAAATCCTGTGAGTGGGTCAGCTGGACCATTAGATGATAGAGGGGTAAAAGGGTCACTAAGAGGGCACAAAGCCATAGCAGAGACACATATCGATACACCGGGAAGATGTATTATAACTATTTGATAATATGAAGAGTGGCAAAATCACTTGGACCAAATGGTTTACATCCAAGGGTGTTGAAAGAACTGAAATATGAGATTGCAGACCTACTATTAGCAATCTGTGAACTATTATTAAAATCACCAGTAATACCTGAAGATTGGAGGATGGCCAATGTAACGCCTATTTTTAAAAAGGGTTCCAGGGGTGATCTGGGAAACTACAGACTGGTGAGCCTGACAGGAAAAATGGTAGAAATCATTCTAAAGAACAAAATTACTGAACATGTAGATAGTCATGGCTTAATGGGAGACAGCCAACATGGCTTTGCCCAAGAAAAGTCTGGTCTTACTAATTTCTTATATATTTTTGAAGGTGTGAACAAACAGGTAGACATAGGTGTGTCGGTTGATATACTGTAGTGTATGTAGACTTTCAGAAAGCTTTTGACAAGGTCCCTCATGAGAGGCCCTTGGTGAAATTAAAAAGTCATGGGATAGGAGGCAGTGTACTAATGTGGATCAGGAATTGGTTAAAAGACAGAAAGCAGAGGGTAGGGCTAAATGGACATTTTTCCCAATGGGGAAAAATGAATAGTGGCGTACCCTAGGAATCTGTGCTGGGTCCTCTGATTTTTAACACATTCGTAAATGATCTGGAAATGGGAATAACGAGTGAGGTAATCAAATTTGCAATGACACAAAATTATTCAGAGCTGTTAAAAACACAAGAGGACTGTGAAAAATTTCAAGAAGACCATGATAAATTGGAAGACTAGGCATCCAAATGGTAGATGAAATTTAATGTGGACAAGTGCAAAGTTATGCACCTAGGAAAGAATAACCCAACTATGGTTAGACAATGTAAGGTTCCACATTAGGAACCACCACTCAGGAAAAAGATTTAGGTGTCATCGTGGATTACATGTGGAAAACCCTCCGTCCAATATGCAGAGGCGGCCAAGAGAGCAAATAGAATGCTAGGAATCATAAGGAAAGGAAAGCACAGTTACTTACCTGTAACAGGTGATCTCTGGGAACAGCAGGAATAAAAGTCTTCACTTATGGGTATCGTCGGTACCGACGGAGCCTGCGCAGGAACGCTCCCCAGCGTCCAGTAAGAAAGCTTTTGGGAGCATCCCACAGCGCCTGCGCGCTGCCTTTCCCAACCGCCTCTCTCCAGTTTGAGTTTTAAAGCTGAGACAAAGAGAGAGAGAGGAAAGGAAAGATAGAGAGATACAACTCCTAGGGGAGGTGGGTGGGTTGTGAAGACTTATTCCTGCTCTTCCCAGAGATCACCTGTTACAGGTAAGTAACTGTGCTATCTCCAGGAACAAGCAGGAATGAGTCTTCACATATGGGGACTCCCTCGCTGCAGATGCCAGGGGAAGACCCCAGGTTGTGTGTCCTTGAAAAAGACTCTACCTCCTCCCATGGATCTCTGGCATCCAACCAGGGTAGGTGGGTAGGAGTTGATTAGGAATGGAACAGGTGTTTGAGAACAGCCTGACCAAACGAGGCATCCCGGCGGGAGTCCTTGTCCAAACAGTAATGGGCTGTGAAGGTATGAACCGAGGCCCAGGTGGCCGCTCGACAGATTTGGTCGATGGACACAGAGTTTAGATGAGCCATTGAGGCTGCCATGGCTCTCACATTGTGAGCTGTGACATGGCCCTCCAAAGAAAGGTTCCTACTCTGGTAGGCGAAAGAAATACACTGAGCAATCCAGTTGGACAGTGTTCTCTTAGAAACTGGAAGTCCTAAATGAGAAGGATCAAAAGCAACAATGAGTTGAGAAGACTTTCTATGTTGCTGTGTTCTTTGTAAATAAAAAGCAAGAGCTCTCTTACAATCCAAGGTATGAAGATTCCTCTCTGCACTTGATGCATGAGGTCCTGGAAAAAAGACAGGTTGATATACCTCTTGGTTTAGATGAAAAGGCGAGACCACTTTGGGCATAAAGTGTGGATTGGTCCTGAGGACTACCTTATCATGATGGAACCTTGTATAAGGAGGATTAGCCACCAAAGCTTGCAATTAACTGATGCGGCGGGCTGAGGTGACTGCAATGAGAAAGAACTTTCCAAGAAAGAAATTTCAAGGAGGTGGTGGCTAAAGGTTCAAAGGGTGGCTTCAAAAGCTGGCCAAGAACCAGGTTTAAGTCCCATGCCACTGGAGGTGGTCTAATGTCTAATGGGAGGTTTAGTTAGAAGAAGGCCTCTCATGAATCTTGTTATAAGAGGATGAGAGGAAATAGGCTGTCCATTGAGAGGCTTGAGGGACGCTGCAATAGCATTCAAATGGACTCTTACTGAATTTGTTTTAAGACCTGCATGGGATAAGTGCAGGAGATACTCTAGTAAAGAATTCAAAGGTATTGCAAGAGGGTTAAGACCATTCTCTGAACACCAAATGGTAAATCATTTCCATTTGAAAGCATAGGAACGTTTAGTAGAAGGCTTTCTAGAAGCATGAATAATATCTCTGACTTGCTGAGAGAGATGAAAACCTTGAAGGTCTAGGCCTTCAGCAACCAAGCCCTGAGATGAAGAGACTGGGGGTTTGGGTGCCACAATGTTCCCTCCTCCTGGGATAGAAGGTCTGGTGCAGAGCCCAAGTCCAGGGAAGGAGCTTGAGAGAGATGCAGAAGTAGAGGATACCACACTTGGCGTGGCCAATGTGGTGCTATGAGGATCATGGTTCCTCGATCTCTCTGAAGCTTGAATAGTGTTTTGGGAATTAGAGGAATGGGTGGAAAGACAAAGGAAGTCTTGACCCCAGTGAAGGAGGAAGGCATCCTTGGCCTGAACTCCCTGACACGGAATTCTGGAACAGAACCAGGGAAGTTTGGCATTCCACGGACTTGCAAAGAGGTCTATGTCCGGGGTTCCCCAAATTCGAAAAATCCTGGCTACCTGGTCCATGTGGAGGGACCACTCGTGTGGAAGCAGAACTCGACTGAGTCTGTCTGCCCAAGAGTTTTGAACACCTGGAAAATATACTGCCAGAAGATGAATGTGATGCTCTCTGGCGAAGGCCCACAGTCGCAAAGCTTTGTTGCAAAGCAACAGAGAGCCAGTCCCGCCCTGCTTGTTTACATAGAACATGGCTACTTGGTTGTCCGTATGGATGAGGACTGTCCTGTAGCTGAGCAGGGAATGGAACACTCTGAGAGCTAAGAATATTGCTCTGAGTTCCAAGAGATTGATATGCAGAGAAGTCTCCTGTGGAGACCAGATGCCCTGGGTGGAGAGATCCTGCAGATGAGCTCCCCAACCCATTGGAGAAGCATCTGTTGTAAGAGTTGCTTGGGGTAGTGACTGCTGAAAAGGGGACCCCAGCAACAGATTTGGAGAGGACTTCCACCCCTGGAGACCAAAAAAGGCGACTGGAGTTTGCTATTTTGTCTGACAGGCAACCTGATGCCTGAGTCCATTGGGTGCCACTCAAAACTTATAGGTCTTTTTTTTGCAGAGGATATAGCTATTCCTAAATATACAGTTAATTCCTCCAATATGCTCCAGGCAATTTACTCTATTAGTTGTAAATTATTTGCAACGATATCTTTTTTCACTCGTCTCATTTACGTTTTATGAGCTGGGTCTCAGACTTTATCAGTACACATCTCGGGATTGATTCCCCGTAGTACTTTGAGTCCATTGGGTGGACAAAGTCCATTGAGCTGCCCTCATGTGAAGGCGAGCATATGGAACCACGTGCACGGTAGATGCCATGTGGCCTAAGAGTTGTAACATCTCTCGAGCAGTTAAATGGGACTTTAACTGTATCTGGGAGGCTAACTGCACTAAGCGTAGGCAACAGGCCTGAGGAAGATAGGCCCTTGCAGTTGTGGTATCCAGCAAGGCCCCTATAAACTCCAGAGACTGAGTAGGGGTGAGATTTGATTTTGGGATGTTTATTACCAGTCCCAAATATTGGAGAACACGCATTGTGCAGATTAGACAATTTTGGGCCTCTGACTGGGATGGAGCTCGAATGAGCCAGTCGTCCAGGTAAGGGAAGACAAATATTCCTAGAGTGCGTAGAAATGCAGCTACTACTGCCATGCATTTCGTGAACACCCTTGGTGCAGAGGCCAGACCGAACGGAAGCACCCTGTATTGGTAGTGCTGTCCCTGAAAAAGGAACCAAAGGAACCTTCTGTGTGTTGGATGGATGAGGACATGGGTGTACGCATCCTTGAGTTCTAGATAACAAAGCCAGTCCTGACTCTGAAGGTATGGAAGCAGAGCACCGAGAGAAATCATCTTGAATTTCTCTTTGAATAGAAACTTGTTCAATTCTCTGAGATCTAATATGGGTCTGTAGCCCCCTGTTTTCTTTGGGATAAGAAAATAAGGGGAGTAGAACCCTGAGCCCTGTTAAAGAAGAGATACTTCTTCTATTGCCCCTTGGGCAAGAAGGGTGGCAATCTCCTGACCCAGAAGGTTGAGGAGAGATGTTGGAGAATTGATCTGTTTCACCATGGTGCGAGGAGGAAGGCTTAAGAAATGAAGCTTGTACCCTTCCCTTATGATGGAGAGGGTCCATTGCTCTGCTGTGATTTGTTCCCATCTGGGAGCAAAGTAAGTCAACCTTCCTGGAATGGTGAGGGGCTCTGGTTCTTCCAGAGCTAGAAAGGCTAAGTTCTCTAGTTGCAAGTCAAAGGCCCTGAGGAGGCTGAGGCTGCTGGGCCGTGGAAGGCCTAGCAGCCTTTGACTTGGCCTGTTTAGGTGGTTGCTGACGTTTTGCAACAAAACGACCTGCAGAAGATGCCTGCTGACCATAAGCAGGATAATATCTTCCCTTTTTAGAAAAAGATGTCTTTTTGAACAATCTTTTCTTAGCAGGAGCAGAGGTGGACTTTGAAAGTCGATCCAAAGCGGAGTTCTCAGCATCCATCTGAGTGGCCTTTGCTTGCCAATCCTTGCCAAAAAGGTTTTCACCTGTACAAGGAAGATTTCCTAATTCATCTTGGAGTCAGAGTTCCAAATCAGAAGCTTGTAGCCAAGCAATTCTGCGTGCACCTATGGCAATAGCCGAGGCTCTGCTTACACACTCAAAAGAGTCAAAGGCTGCACAGTTGGAAAATTTGGAAACATCCTGGGCATGTTTGAGCCAAGTGAGAAACTCCTGCCTTTTATCTTCTGAAATAAAAGGGGTTAAAGTCTGCAGATGATCTGTGACTTCCTTTAGAAACATCCCTATATAGAGACTATAGGAGTTGATTCTGGCAGCTAGCATAGAAGCTTGAAAAACCCTATGGCCAAAAGCATCTAGGGTCCTGCATTTACGTCCTGGAGGATTAGATGAGTGTCTTTTTGCACTCTTTATCTTTCTCATGGCAGACTCTACCACAATAGAGTGGTGAGGAAGCTGAGTCTTATGAAAGCCAGGACAAGGAGGGACACGATACATGGTGTCTAACCTGCGAGAATGAGGAGAGGTAGTAAGAGGTGTCTTCCACATGCTCAACATGAGATCATACAAAATCTCATGAACAGGTAAAGTAGCTGCCTCTTTAGGAGCCTTAGGATATTGTAGAATATCCAGCTGCTTGGCTCTAGGCTCTGACTCAGGGGCCACTGTGATGGAGAGGCCCCTAGCAACCTCCCTAATGAAGTCTTGAAAAGACAAGTCTTCTGGAGGAGACATTCTTCGTTTAGGAGAAGACGACTCCTGAGGAAGAAGTATCGATGCCTCGACAGATCCTTCGGACTCGTCAGAGTCTTCGGAGGAATCGAAGTATCGCCTGTCTGGATGCTCCTGTAAAGCCCGATATGCGTACCGAGTGGGATCGACATCGGGAGTAACCGGTACCGGTTCGGTACCGATGGGCATCATAGGACAGGGTACCGTTGCAGTCGACACCGAAGCCGATGTCGATGCAATCGGTACCGGCACCAGGGGATTGTTGCGGTACCGGAGGCGTCGCAGCCTGCATGAATGCCGTCAGGGTGCGCTGCATGGTCAGAATCTTCTGATCCATCGACGCCACCAATGTCTGGATGTCGGTACCAGTGGAGGCCACCGGTACCCCAGAACACGGCAACAGGTGATCGGTCGAGGCCGAGCCATCGATGTCAACCTGTGACCCCATAGACAATGCTTTGGAAGCCGGAACTTCCCGCCGGGGTAACTTTGCAGGTGCGGAGTCCTCGAGGACAAGCCCGGAGGCATCTCGATGCTTAGAGGGAGATTTGCCCTTCAAGGACCAGCCAGATTTATGCTTGGTTACCTGAGATCCATGGGAGGAAGAAGCAGCCCTGGAAGACGTCGATGCCACCAAAGCTGCATCAGAGGGAAACAGGGTACTGAGCTTGGCTGCTCGGTTCTGCCGACCTCTTTTAGATATCATGGTACAGGGCACACAATCCGTGATGGAATGGTCAGGACCCAAACATTTTAGACACCAATCATGGGTGTCGGTGACAGAAATAGTACCGCCACATTTTGTGCACTTTTTAAACCCGGAGGCGGGCTTTTCCATGAGGAGAAAATTTTTAGGCCTAAGGCCCAAAAACTAAAATGCACAGTGAAGAAAGTATAAGGGTTTTTTTGTTTTTTTTTTAAAGAAAGAAAAGAAAAGACCGGCGGTACTGGTCCGACATCGAAGAAGGCAGACGCGACACAAAAGAATAAAGAAAAAATAAAGAACTTCTTCTGCGGTGACAGGAACACGACCTGCTGGCTCCGCGGAAAAGAAAAACTGGAGAGGCGCGGTTGGGAAAGGCGGGAAGGCAGCGCGCAGGTGCTGTGGGATGCTCCCAAAAGCTTTCTTACTGGACGCTGGGGAGCGTTCCCGCGCAGGCTCCGTCGGTACCGACGATACCCATATGTGAAGACTCATTCCTGCTTGTTCCTGGAGATTGGAGAATAAAACAAAGGATATTATAATGCCTCCATATCGTTCCAGGGTGCGACCGCACCTTGAATACTGTATGCAATTCTAGTCACCATATTTTAAAAACGATATAGCGTTATTAGAAAAGGTACAGAGAAGAGCCACCAAAATGGTAAAAAGGATGGAAAGATGCCCATAAGAGAAGAGGCTAAAAAGGTTAGGGCTCTTCAACCTGGAAAAGAGACAGCTGATGATAGAGGTCCATAAATTAATGAATGGAGTGGAACGGTTTAAAGTCAATAGATTTGTTTACGCCATCAAAATATAGAAAGACTAGGGGACACGCAATGAAGCTAGAGGGTAACCTATTTAAGAATAAAAGAGAAAATATTTTTTCACTCAACGTGTAATCAAACTCTGGAATTCATTACCAGAAGATGTTGTAAAAGCTGTTAGTGTAGCCGGGATTAAAAAAAAGGTTTGGACAAGTTCTTGGAGGAAAGGTCCATAAACCATTATTACAGGGGACCCAGGAAATCCACTATTTGCCCCAATACAAGCATTGTGGAACCTGTGTCTTTTGGGGAAACTACGAGAGATACTAGGTACTTGTGACCTAGATTGGCCACTCTGACCCAATATGGCACATCTTATTGTTCTTATAAATGTACAACACCACTGGAGAAATAAAACTATAAATTAATTTCCGCTTGTACTAAGCAAAATGCAAAGGCGTTAGCAATGCACATTTCCCAAAACTGAAATATTCCAGTTAATAAATTCAAAATAAAAAATAATTTTTCTACCTTTTGTTGTTTGGGCATTTTATTTTTCAGTTGCAATTGTTCCAGTCACTTCTGGTTTCTCTGCGACTTCTGCTAACTCTCCATTGTCTGCTGTCCATTTGTCCTTTCTTCTAGTTTTTTCCATTCTCTTTCTACATCTGCTTTAACATACCGATCTGTCCCCTTTTGCTCTTTCCTCCATTTCTTTCTTTATTCCTTTTTCATCCACTCAAATTTCATCCTTCCATCCTCATTCCCCACTTACTCTCCCAATACCCGGCTAATTGTAGATTTTTCTTCCCTCCCACACAAAATATCTTTTCCCCTATCCATCCTCACTCCCCCAGCCCTAACCCCCTTCTACTTCTCCCCCAACATCAGCTCCCTTCTAGTCCCATTCTCCCATCCCCCCATTTCCAGTCCTATCCTAGCCTCTTCAGTCGGCCCATTTGCAGTCCTAGCCACCCATCATCCCATTTGCAGTCCTAGCCCCATCAGCCACTGCCAGTTCTATCCTAGCCTCTCCATCAGCCCATTTGCAGTCCTAGTCCCCCACTCCTAGTCCCCCCCCCAAAGACCACCACACCTGCCTGACCAGCTTCAGAGGGAGCCAGGGAGGCTCGAAGCCCCGGCTCACCTCTTCACAGCCACTGGAGTGGTGTTTTCCTTCACTCAAGTGTCTGTGTTCTCTGACAGCCTGCCTGTAACAGGACATGCCCTTTAACTTCCTGGTAATCAGCATGCCAGTAGGCAGCAAGAGAACACAGCAGCCAGAGTGAAGGAAAAAGCATAGTTATGCACCTTTAACAGGTCTTCTCCAGTGACAGCAGGAATCACTCCTCACATATGGGTGACATTAGTGCCGATGGAGCCCGTGAGGAGCGTTTCCCCAGATATCAAAGAAAGCCTTTGGGACATGCTACCACGCATTTGTGGTCCCCTTCCTGTCCAAGGGGACCATCTTGTTCAGTAGGATGATATAGCTAGAACGGTAGTGAAATAAAATATGGTAGGGAGGCAACTCCCAGGGGAGGAGGCAGGGTTGTGAGGACTGATTCCTGCCATTCCTTTAGAACACCTGTTACAGGTGAGTAACTACGCTTTCTCCAGGAACAAGTAGGCAGTCAGTCCTCACATATGGGACTCCCTAGCTCCAGGCTGCCAAGGACCAAACCACGACAGCACCAATGGCGACCAAGTCGGGTAGCCATGAGTTGCAGAAGATGAGTCCCCAATGAGAGACTCTGCAAGACCCTAGTGCCCAGCGACACTATCTCTCTGGTAGCCTGAACACAGAAGGGTTGCCTACACCCAAAGATTATTATGGATTACTGCCTGGCCAAATGCACTGTTCGCTGCGGGACTCGCTCTCTAGGCAGTAGTGAGTTACAAACGTGTGAATCGAAGACCATGTGGCAGCCTTGCATATCTCCATCACTGGCACTGAGTGCAGCCGCCATAGCCCTCATGCAATGTGCTGTGATCTGGTGCTGAAGGGAGAAGCCAGCTCGCTCATAAGCAAGTGCAATACAATCCGCCACCTAAGTGGAGAGAGTTCGCTTAGTCACAGGGAGACCCAGTCTGCTGGGGTCATAAGACATGAAGAGAAGCTTTGCAATGGGCCTGGGTCCACTGTATGTAAAAGGACAGGGCGCGTTTGTAATTCAATGAATGAAGTACTAGTTCCTCCCTGCCGGTGTGAGGCAGCGGGAAATAGGTGGCGAGGATCACCTTTTGGTTGAGGTGGAAAGGAGATACCACCTTCGGGAGGAATTTGGGGTGTGTGTGGATCACTAGCCTGTTCTTATAGAACCTTGTATATGGTGGATCCGCCACTAGGGCCTGGAGTTCACCTATTCTTCGAGAAGATTTGAGGGCCACCAGAAAAGCCACTTTCCAAGACGTTCACCAGAGGCAGGTCTTGTCAGACAAATCTGATTGATTTCTTTGACTGGGTGACCAGGGAGTTGGACCGAGGGAGAGCTCTAGATGTGGTGTATTTAGATTTCAGTAAAGCCTTTGACACTGTTCCTCACAGGCGACTTATAAACAAACTGAGCACCCTAGGGATGGACCCTAAAGTTACTTCTTGGGTTAGAAATTGGTTGGGTGGGAGGCGACAAAGAGTACAAGTAAATGGAGCTCACTCTGAGGAGAGGGATGTTGCCAGTGGTGTGCCCCTGGTCCGATTCTTTTTAACATCTTTGTTAGTGATATAGCGGACGGGCTGTCGGGTAAGGTTTGCCTCTTTGCGGATGATACCAAAATCTGCAATAGAGTAGACACCCAGGAAGGTGTAGATAACATGAGGAGGGATCTAGCTAAGCTTGAAGAATGGTCTACAATTTGGCAACTGGGATTTAATGTTAAAAAATGTAAGGTCATGCATTTGGGCTGCAGCAATCCAAGGGAGCAATACAGTATAGGAGGTGAAGTACTTTTGTCCACTAAAGAAGAGCGGGACCTAGGCGTAGTTGTGTCCGATTATCTTAAAGTAGCTAAACAGGTAGAAAAGGCGACGGCAAAAGCTAGAAGGATGCTTGGGTGCATACGGAGAGGAATGGCTAGCAGAAAAAAGGAGGTGATAATGCCTCTGTATAAGTCTTTGGTGCGACCTCATTTGGAGTATGGTGTGCAATTCTGGAGACCGCACCTTCAAAAGGATGTGAACAGGATGGAGTCGGTGCAGAGGGTTGCTACTAAGATGATTAGTGGTCTTCATTATAAAGCATATGAGGACAGACTTAAGGATCTTAATATGTACACCTTAGAGGAAAGGCGGGATAGAGGTGATATGATTGAGATGTTTAAATACCTCCGTGGCATAAATGTTCAGGGAGAGAGCCTCTTTCAATTGAAAGCAAGTTCTGCGACGAGGGGACATGGGATGAGGGTGAAGGGAGATAGATTCAGGAGTGATATGCGGAAATATTTCTTTACGGAAAGAGTAGTGGATCCGTGGAATAGTCTCCCAGTGGAGGTGGTAGAGATGAGGACAGTAACTGAATTCAAAAAAGCATGGGACCAACACAGAGGATCTCTAAAGGTAAAAAGTGGACTGTTATAGTTGTTATTATGGAAGGACAGACTAGATGGGCCTTGTGGTCTTTTTCTGTCATCATGTTTCTATGTTTCTATGTATTTGCAGGTTGCAAGTGTCTAGGGGCTCGAATGGTGGTTTGTTGAGCTGTGAGAGCACCACATCGAGGTCCCATTCCACTGCCGGCGGGCGGTTAGGCGGCTTGGATAACAAGAAGCCCTGGAGGAACCTGGAGATCAGGGGCTGGCCCGAGAGGGAGTTTCCCTCGTCAGGGTGGTGGTGAGCGGCTATAGCGCTCAGATGCACCCTTACTGAGAGACTTCAGCCCTGTGTAGGACAGATGCAGTAGGTACTGGGGTACTAACTGCACATGGCAGGAGAAGGGGGTTCTCCCTTCTTTCCGTACACCAGGCGGAGAACCTTATCCACTTAAAGGCATAAGCCCGTCTGATGGAGGGGTTTCGGGAGGTCAGTAGGATCTCCTCAATTTCTCTCAGAAGACTGAAAGGGGCTAATGCTACCCTTTCAGCAGCCACGCTACTGGCATTAGGGACAACAGATCGGGGTGCTGGATGGAGCCCCCTCCTGAAACAGGAGGTCCGGGACTTGGCCCAGTGAGACTGGGAGTGCCCCGGGCCACTGGGGGCAATTAGTATAACCGACGCCCTCTTCCTCTGGACCTTGAAGTGAGTCCTGGTGACTGGGGGGGCGGGGGGAAGGTCTGTTGGAATGCATAGAGTAGGCCCTCGGACCACGAGATCAGGAAGGCATCTGCTGCCACTCTCTCCAGGTGCAGTTGGCTTGAGCAGAAGTGAGGCAGCTGCATATTGTCTGGAGAGGCAAATAGATCCATTATGGGTCTGCCCAGAGGTGGAAAAGCCTCTTGGCCACCCTGGGGTTCAGGCGCCACTTGTGCGGCTGAAGGACTCTGCTCAGCCTGTCCGCTAGGCAGTTGTTCTGGCTCGGGAGGTAGACTGCTCGAAAGAGTCTGTTGTTGCGAGCTGCAAAGGAAAGGAGAGCCACTGCCTCCTCGCGAAATACGAACCCATGCCCCCCTGCTTGTTGATACATAACATAGCAATATGCGGACAGGTGTCGCAAGCAGTAGCGGAACGCTCATAGGGCTAGGAAGATTGCCCTGAGCTCCAGGAGATTGATCTGTAGGATGCCCCTCCCAAGGGGCCCACAATGCCCCTCCTAAACCTAGGTGGGAGGTGTCCCTGGTCAAGGTTGTCTGAGGTGTGGGTGCTTGGAAGGACATTCCCACCCGGAAGTGGCGGATGTTCTGCCACCAGTTGAGGAATTCCATCAATTGGCAGGTAATCCTGACCCTGTCCTGTAGCCTACCCATGGCTTGGGTCCACTGTGATTGGAGGCACCACTGGGTTGTCAGCATGTGTAAGCGGGCTGAGGGAATTAAGTGGTACAGTAGGTGGAGGAGACAAGCTGGCACTGACCGGCGACATTGCACCTCTCCTACCAGTTGTCTGAGGCATTCTGCTCTTTCTCTCGGGAGGACCGCCTTGACTTGCAGCGTGTCGAGCTGAGCACCTATGAACTCCAGATTTTGGGCTGTAGAGAAGTGGGATTTGAGGAAGTTGATGATGAACTCCAGGTGCTGCAGAAGGAGGGGTGCATGCTCTGCCACCTGACTGGCCTCTGAGTGTGCCGCTCCTGATTAGCCAGTTGTCTAGGGTAGGGGAAGACGAAGGCCCCTTGCAGACACAGGTGGGCAGCCACCACAGCCAAGCATTTGGTAAAGACCCTTGGCGAGGAAGCCAGGCCGAAGGGTAGTACCCTGTATTGGTAGTGCCCTCCTCCTACCACGAACCTTAGGTATGCCTGTGGGAGGGGTGGATTAGGATGTATGTGTATGCATCCTTTAGATCCAAGAAGCACAGCCAATCTCCCTGATGGAGGTAAAGAAGCAGTGATCCAAGGGAGAGCATCTTGAACTTCTCCCTCACCAGAAACTTGTTTTAAGTTTCACAAGTCTACTATGGGCCAAGGAAGTACCTGGAGTAGAAGCCCTTTCCTCATAGGTGTTTGGGTACAGGCTCTACTGTGTTGTCTCTGATTAGACCAACGAGCTCTGTAAACAGAAGAGTCTGGTGAAGGAAGGGTCGCACTGGCTCTCCTGGTAAGAACCTGGGTGGCATCTGCTGTAGGTGGAGGAAGTATCCTTCCCTTACCACTTGCAGTACACACTGGTCCGAGGTGCTGTTGGCCCACCTGTGGGCAAGGAGCTCCAGGCGCCCTGTGAGCTGGTGAAGGTCTCCTGGGGGAGGGGAGGCCCTGCCCTGGGAGTCAAAAGCTCCCCCCAGGTTGAATGTGAGCTAGGGCCTGAGGCTTCAGTGCTTTTGCCTTCTGAGCCCCGTGGCCTTGTCTCTTAAGAGTGAGAACCTTGTTGCTGACCCGAGAAGGGTTGGTAGTGGTGACTTTGTGGGAAAGGGCCCTTTTTCCTTGAGAACAAGGGTCTTTTCCCCGCTAGTTTCCTGCGGGGAAGGGGATAAGTTTTTTTTTTTGGGGGGGGGGGGGGTTTTAGAGAGAGCGAGCCCGTGGCAGGTCACCATGTCAGCCTGAATCTCGGCCGCCTTGTCGGCCATGGGTTTGCCGAATAGGTTCTCCCCAGTGCAGGGGACGTCGAGCAGCTTGTCTTAGACACATTACTCAAGGTTGGAAGACTGTAGCCAGGCTTGACATTGGGTGCTGATGCCAGCTGCTGCGACTCAAGCCGCTGACTCAAAGCAGTCATAGGCTGCTTGGGAGAGGAACTTGGAGCAGTCCCTGATCCCGGAGGTCAGGGACTGGAACCGTTGGATGGGTTTCCCGCTAAGACCAGCCAAAAACCCTGAAAGCTTCTTGGTTAGAGCCTTTAGGTACACATCTTTTTATAATTCATAGGCTTGGATCCGGCACCCCAGCATTGAGCCCTGGTAACACTTGCGCCTGAGGGCGTTACGGGCTCTGGCCTCCCTTCCATGGGGAACAGAGGAGTAGGTCTTTTGGCTCTTACGTTTTTGCTTGGTTGACTCGACGACCATGGAGTTATGTGAGAGCTGTGGAACCCCAGGCCCTTCCGGATGCGGTACATGGCATCAAGGCGCCGGCTCATCACCTATACCAATGCCGGTGTCTCCAACATTCTGAGCTGCAGCCGCTCGAGAATTGGCTACATGGTCACCGTGAGGGTTTCCTTGGGTGTAGACTCGTATTGAAGGATTTCCAACTCCTCGGTGCATGGGTCCGCCTCCACCTCTGCATGCACCAAGGGGGCTCTGGCCATGTCCTTGACAAAGTCATGGAAGGCCACATCCTCTGGAGGGGTGTGGCACCAGGTGCCGGGGGAGATGGGTCCGAGGGAATATCTCGGTGCCATTTAGTTTCCGGAGATGCCTCGTCGTCAGTCTACCACTCTTAGTCGAGTGGTGACGATGAATCCGAGGCCCTGCAACTCATTGTCTCGAGGCCAGCACAGAGAGGTCGGCAGCCTCTGGAGGACCTGGGGTCAGAGTCATAGAAACTAGCCGGGGAGGATGCCCGAGGACCAGGACCGGGACCTCGACCAGCGCTGAGGGCTTACCCGAGGCCGGTGGTGCTCAGAGCTTGGTTCAACAACCGGGGGACTTCCTCGCATCAGGGGCCAGGTCGTCGGGGCAGATGATGTGGATGAACCAGCCATCATTGCCTGCTGCAGGGCCAAGATTTTATTTATTTATTTATTTAATTGGATTTTTATACCGCCTTATCATACAATCAAAGCGGTTTAACAAAAGAGAAAATTAGTAATAGTGAAAAAATCTGTGATAATATATACATAGTTTGTAAATATATGATTAAATGTCTTGGGAAAAGGTGCACTATATATATTGTGAGCTATACTATAAAGTGAGCTATTGTACAATGTATATATAAATATAAAGATAGCAGTGATAATCTGCTCCCGGGCAGCCATTCTGGTTTCCAAGCCAGAAGGCTCAGCAGCTTTTGGCGTGGGCACCAAGGATCTCAGGCCCGGCACCAGCACTCTCACGAGTGCATCCTCAACGAGGACTACAGCCTCAAGGAACCTCGCACAGTCTCTGCTGGTCGAGGAATCTTTGAGGGCATTGGTATGGCGCTTCTCGGAGCCACCCTAGTCCCTCCGGGCGGTTTTACCAGGTTTCTCTGGTGCAACTTTGGTGGACTTCGAGGACTTTTTCTTCTTTTTCTCTAGGTCCGAGGAGTCGCCGCTGCCGTGCGACTCAGAAGATGCTCGGGCCTCACGGGAAGTGCTGGGTTTGGAGCTTGGCATCGGGGAGGTTGGGACCGAGGTGGACCTAGGGGACAGTTTTTCCTGCAACTCTGACCTCTTTTTGTTGGTCTTAGGCGTCATAGCCTGGCACAGGTCGCAGGAGGTGCTGTCATGGTCTGGTCCCAGGCAGCACTCATGGGTGTCAGTCATTGACTGCAGCGATCACATTTTTTAAGCCCACTGAGGGACATGGTTGGGAGCATCCGGATAGGGTCGACAACCCCCGAGCAAAAAAAGTCACGAACGCCGGTTGAGGCAAGCCTCAATCAAAACAGAAAGAAGGGGTCGAGAACAGCCCCTGCTCGAGGTGGGAAGAAGAACCAGTACGCAAACCGGGAAAGCTAACTTTTAAGGACAATTAGCAAGGATTTTTTCCAGGGAAACAGGACAGACATCCGTTGGGCTCCAAGGAAAAAAGGAGACCGAGCAAGATGGCACCCTTGGCGGGAAGGGGACCACGCATGTGTGGTAGTATGTCCCAAAGACTTTCTTTGAAAGCTGGAGAAATGCTCTGCGCAGGCTCCGTCGGTGCTGATGTCACCCAAATGTGAGGCTGACTTCCTTCTTGTTCCTGGAGAACACCGCTCTTCACTCCAGCGGCTGTGCAGTGATCCAGGGCTCCCTCTGAAACCAGTCAGGCAGGCGTGGGGCCATGTGCAGGCTGGCCCTGCAAACGGTCAGGAGTCAGGACGCACTCAGTCCATCAGACAGCATGTGTGACATGAAGTTGGCGCAAGGTCCTCTGAAGCGTGAGCCTGTGCGAACAACATTCTTGCACATGCATCGGGCCGACCCTGTGGATTGGTCCTGGGACAGATATTGTTAAATATATTTGTGAGCGATATTGCGGAAGGACTGAATGGAAAAGTCTGCCTTTTTGCAGATGACATGAAAATTAGCAACAGAGTGGACACTTCTGAGGGAGTGGACAACATGAGGAAAAATCTAAAAACACTGGAAGAATGGCCTAATGTTTGGCAGTTAAGATTTAATGTGAAGAAATGCAGTCATGCTCTTGGGATGCAGAAATCCAAAGGAATCATATGCGACAGGGGGAGAATATGCATGGGAGAGATTTGAATATAATGGAGGCAGTGTATGCAAATCTCTCTCATACATATTCATTGTGGTTATCATGAAAACCCGACTGGCTAGGTGGGTCCCGAGGAGACAGAGGAAGGAGCAAACCTCTTGCAGGCCAAAGGAGGAACGAACGGAGCAAGAGATGTGGGTTGGAACCAGACTGCTTTATTGAAAATAAGTCCCTACGCGTTTCGGCTAGCGCCTTCTTCGGGGGACATACAGCTACCAGAGAATAAATGAACAAACAGTATTAAAATAAAATGGGGTAACATATATCACAATTAATAATAAATATATAAAATAAATTCAAAACAATAAATCAAACAACATCGAAACGTATTTACCAAATATAAATTAAAAAATATATTAAAAAAATATATATTTAAAACCATATTAAACAAATTAAAAAACAGAAGGGCCGAGACAAAAACCAACAATCGTATCTAAAATTTACGGACTATGGAGCAAAATCTGATCAACATATGATATACATATAAATATAATAAGAAGAAAAACAATCATAAGAACAATTTAAAAATAAATAAATGTATGACAATCATATATACAAAGCCAGGACCAAAAGAAAACGAGTTAAAATATTTAGGTTACTCCAGACGTGTAAATCATATACGGTAACAACAATTATGAATCTAATAAAGAAATACAATCATAAATAAAAGCAATAAATAAATAAATACATAAAATCATAAAATAATGATTATATTAAAAGAGGTAATAAAAATAAATATAAATATAAATATAAAAATAAACATAAAAAAGATGAGAAACTGATGAGGAGTAAAAAATGGCTGCAGGAAAATAATCATGTACACAACCTACCAGTGCTGTGTTAAATGGAGTGTCTCATTAAGACAGTTTTTCGAATCACTCTATGATAGCTGGAAAAAGAAGAGCTGAACACTTTAGAGCGAATTATACAACTAATAATAAATAATCAGAAGTTGAACAATGCATAAAAAAGCAATTATGAAAAGGAATACAAGATACAAAATAACATGTGTGTATATGTGAAATTAAGCAGCATATCGTCTGGTGATAGATATTGTCAAAAGTGAAAGGCTATGTGTGTCCATATATGAGGCTAAGACAATCTATTATCATCTGATTTTGGATGCATGCTAAGATATGCAAAAGAAATAAAAAACTTGAGAGATGATGTCATATGTGAGCTACAAACAAGACAATTGGTAAGAAACAACACTAGTTAAAATACATGTTGATTATGCAAAAATATATATATATTAGACCAACATTGTAAGAGGAATGGTGTACTCATCCTGAGTAATAAAACAAATTCAGTGAAACCATGATGACATTGAAAGCCAACATAGTTGTTGGAATTAACAATGTATTCCTTTTCATAATTGCATTTTTATGCATTGTTCAACTTCTGATTATTTATTATTAGTTGTATAATTCGCTCTAAAGTGTTCAGCTCTTCTTTTTCCAGCTATCATAGTGATATGTATTTATTTATTTATTGCTTTTATTTATGATTGTATTTCTTTATTAGATTCATAATTGTTGTTACCGTATATGATTTACACGTCTGGAGTAACCTAAATATTTTAACTCGTTTTCTTTTGGTCCTGGCTTTGTATATATGATTGTCATACATTTATTTATTTTTTAATTGTTCTTATGATTGTTATTTTTCTTATTATTATATTTATATGTATATCATATGTTGATCAGATTTTGCTCCATAGTCCGTAAATTTTAGATACGATTGTTGGTTTTTGTCTCGGCCCTTCTGTTTTTTAATTTGTTTAATATGGTTTTAAATATATATTTTTAATATATTTTTTAATTTATATTTGGTAAATACATTTCGATGTTGTTTGATTTATTGTTTTGAATTTATTTTATATATTTATTATTAATTGTGATATATGTTACCCCATTTTATTTTAATACTGTTTGTTCATTTATTCTCTGGTAGCTGTATGTCCCCCGAAGAAGGCGCTAGCCGAAACGCGTAGGGACTTATTTTCAATAAAGCAGTCTGGTTCCAACCCACATCTCTTGCTCCGTTCGTTCCTCCTAGGTGGGTCCCGAGGACAGGGTTGAGAACCCATGTAATAAGGGAAAGCCGACAGTCGCTCAAGAGCGGATGGTTCGGAAGAATGTATCCTTGAAGGATACTACCAAAAGCAGAGGTGTTCCAAAAAAGAGTAAAGCAGCCCAAATGCCCTCGAGTATGGAGCAGACAGAGCTTAAAGATCCCAAATTACCCATGTCTACCAATAGCCAAATTAATATGAATAAAATACAGTCTCTAAATGCTTGTATGCAAATGCTTGTATGCAAATGCTAAAAGTCTAAAAAATAAGATGGGAGAGTTAGAATACATAGCACTAAATGAGAGGTTAGATATGATTGGAATATCAGAATGGTGGAAGGAGGACAACCAGTGAGACACTGTGATACATAGGTACAAACTATATCGTAATGATAGAGCTGATCAAACTGGTGGAGGGGTTGCGCTCTATGTTAGAGGGGGCATTGAGTCAGAAAGGATTAAAGTTTTGCAGGAAACAAAATTTGATGTAGACTCTATAGAAATTACACTTACCTGGTAATTGTAGTTCCTGGAGGGTCCAGTTTAGTCCTCCACATCCGGGTAGTGCACCTCCTCCTGCAGTCTGGAGACTGGACCAATCAAAATCTTCCTCTGTATGCTATATGCTGTCGGAGCTCCCATCAGCCCCCAGTGAACTAGTAACAAAGCAGACTTAAAGAAGCAACACATGAGACTACAGGTAATATATATATACAAAAAGAAACTGATACCCCTTATGAATCTCTAGACCCCCTCCCCAAACGAGGAAGCCAGAACACTGCTTATCGCCTCTACCTCTTCCCTGGAAGAAAGCGACAGCCCAAATTCCAGCCCCCGAAAACAGGAGCTAGAAAGAAAAAGGAACAACCCGACAGAAAATCGCGGCCCAAAAAATGTAACACAGAAGGCCGAACGAACGCCGTCCAGATCGCAGACGCGCGCCGCAACAGAGCACATGACAGATAGGGAGGGAAGGAGGACTAAACTGGACCCTCCAGGAACTACAATTACCAGGTAAGTGTAATTTCTATTTCCTGAGCGGTCTTCCAGTTTAGTCCTCCACATCCGGGATGTAACAGAGCAGTCAACACCGGGCGGGACCTTGCCATCCGGTGCGCAATACTGCCGAACCAAAACAAGAATCTCGAGCGGCGAGCACATCCAACCGGTAGTGCTTACTGAAGGCATGCAGCGACGACCAAGTCGCCGCTTTACAAATTTCCGCCGGCGGGACCAGACTGTGCTCCGCCAAGAAGCCGCGTGAGCTCTGGTAGAGTGGGCCCGCAGACCCACCGGAACCGGCTGAGAGTGTAAAATATAAGCCGACGCAATAGCCTCCTTGATCCATCTAGCAATGGACGCTTTAGCCGCCGCCTCTCCTTTCCGTGCTCCGCCAAAAAGCACGAACAACCTGTCGGTCTTACGGAAAAGACCCTGAGACTTTCAAGTAACGCCGAAGGACCCTGCGCACATCCAGGTAATGCAAGCCCTCGTCCCCAGCGCCGTCCGAACTCCCATGCAGGACCGGAAGAAAAACCGCCTGATTTAAATGAAAAGGCGACACCACTTTAGGCAAAAAGGAGGGAACCAGCCGAAGCACCACGCGGTCCCTAGAGATAGATAAGAACGGTTCCCGGCACGAGAGCACCTGCAACTCGGAAATGCGCCGCGCCGAGCAAATGGCCACCAGAAAAACTGTCTTGAGCGTGAGATCCTTAAGAGACGCCTGGCTAAGGGGCTCAAAAGGCTTGCCAACCAAAGACCTCAACACCAGGTTCAAGTCCCACGAGGGCACTGCCACCCTACGCGAAGGCCACAAACGGAACACCGCCTTGATAAAACGCTGTACGTCCGGATGAGACCCGAGAGTAAGACCTAGTACTTTACCCCTGTAGCAAGTGAGAGCCGCTAGCTGAACCTTCAGAACACTGGCTGCGAGACCCTTGTCAAAGCCGTCCTGCAAAAAACTGAAAACTACGGGCACCGAAGCCGTCGCCGCCCGCACCAGTCTTCAAATATCCTCCATACCCTCACATAAGCGAGGGAAGTGGAGGACTTCCGCACTCGAAGAAGAGTGGCAATAACCGCAGGGGTGTAACCCTTCTTACTCAGCCGAGCCCTTTCAATGGCCAAACCGTAAGCGAGAATCAAGCCACCTGGGGCATCCGAAGCGGACCCTGCAGCAGCAGATCTGGCAACAGAGGCAGAGTCCACGGAACACCGTCCCGCAACCTCACCAGGTCGGCATACCACGGTCTTCTGGGCCAATCTGGAGCCACCAGTAGCACTCGCCCTCGGTGCGCCTCGATGCGCTGAACGACCCGTCCGATTAACGCCCAAGGGGGAAAGACATAAAGGAGACCGTAAGCCGGCCACAGCTGAATGAGGGCGTCGATCCCTTCGGACATGCGCTCTCTCCGCCTGCTGAAGAAACGCCCCATCTTCGCTGATTGAAATGTTGCCATGAGGTCCATGAGGGGAGGCCCCCACCAGCGAACGAGTTGCGCAAAAATCTGCGGGTTCAGCTCCCATTCCCCGGGGTCGACGTGCACTCTGCTGAGATAATCCGCCGTCACATTGTCCTTTCCCGCGATATGCGCCGCCGATATCGCTGGCAGGCGGGAATGAACCCAATTGAACAAAGCCGCCGCTTCGTTCTCCATGGCCACACTGCCGGTGCCTCCCTGGCGGTTGATGTAGGCCACCATTGCTGAGTTGTCCGAGAGCACTCGCACAGGCCGCCCCTTCACCAACGCCTCGAGGGCAATCAGGGCGAGCCTCATCGCTCGCAGTTCGAGACGGTTGATCGACCACGACGCCTCCCGGAGAGACCACGTTCCCTGAGCGAATTGACCCTCGCAGTGAGCTCCCCAGCCGGAGAGGCTGGCATCCGTAAGGAACGGAATCAACAGGGGCGGTTGCAAGGGCAGCCCCATTCGCAGGTTGTCCGCGCACAGCCACCAACGGAGCGACCGACGAACTAGCATCGGGCAGGGCAACCGCGTGTTCAACGAATCGTACTGATTCGACCAACGACGTAACAGTGCGCTCTGGAGTGGCCGCATATGGACCCGTGCCCAAGGAACCACCTCCAGGGTCGCTGCCATAGTGCCGAGAAGCCGAAGGTACCACCAGGCGGACGGGGCGAACATCCGTAGAAAGGAGCGCACCAGACCCTGCAAGGCTTGGACACGGCGCTCCGGCAAACACACCAATCCTCTCGCCGTGTCGAACCGAACTCCGAGGTACTCGAGGGATTGAGTCGGCGACAAGTGACTCTTTTTCTCGTTTACCACCCAGCCGAGGGACTGCAGCAAGGACACCACTCTGCCCGTGACCTGTAAACTCTCGTCGTAGGACTTTGCTCGAATTAACCAATCGTCGAGGTAGGGGTGAACCAATATGCCTTCCTTCCGCAAGGCCGCCGCGACCACTACCATTACCTTTGTGAAGGTGCGCGGAGCTGTGGCAAGACCAAACGGCATGGCTTGAAATTGAAAGTGACCCCACGGAAAGGCGAACTGCAGGAACTTTTGATGAACCTCCCGAATGGGAATGTGCAAGTAGGCCTCCGAGAGGTCGAGGGACGTGAGAAACTCCCCCTGACGCACCGCCACGATGACTGATCTTAAGGTTTCCATCCGGAAATGAGAGACCCGGAGAAAACGATTCACGCCCTTGAGATCCAGGATTGGCCGAAGCGACCCATCCTTCTTGGGCACCACAAAATAGACGGAGTAGCGACCGACGCCGCGCTCGGAAGGAGGAACGGGGGCGACCGCCCCTAAGGCTAAGAGGCGGAGCAGAGTCAACCGAATCGCCCGCGCCTTCTGATCGCCTGTGCTGGGAGAAAGGACAAAGGAATCCGGGAGCGGGCAGGCAAACTCCAGAGCATACCCGTCTCTGATGATCTCCAGTACCCATTGATCCGAAGTGATTTGGACCCAGGAAGAAAGAAAGTCACGTAAGCGAACCCCGATGACCAGATTTCCCTCCTGAGCCCGCCTCGCTTCATTGTGGCTTTTGACTAAAGGAAGACGGCGAGGAAGAAGAAGCTCCCGAGAAGCCTCTGCCCGCTCCTCGAAACCCACGGAAACCCTGGGATCGAGATCCAAAGCGACCCCGTTGGGAACTCCAAAGGCGGGAAGAGCGAAATTGCGAAAGTCTCGAAATTGACCGTGCGTAGACGGCAAATTCCTACTCAGTTTAGGCTTATCCTCAGGCAGTCTACCGCCCTTCGACTCCCCGAGGTCCTTCACCAACTGATCTAGAGCGTCTCCAAACAACAACTTCCCCTTGAAAGGAAGCTTACTGAGACGAGATTTGGACGAACCATCGGCCGCCCAGTTGCGCAACCAGATAGATCGGCGCACCGCCACCAAGGAAGCCATACTATTAGCCAGAGTCCGGATTAAGTCATAATGCACATCTGCCAGATAAGCCGACCCAGACTCCAGCCGGGTCACCTCTAACAAGCCCTGCTGATCCAAACCAGAAGCGGTCCGCAGGTGCTGAGCCCAACGCAAACAGGCCCTAGCTACCCAAGCGCCACAGATAGAGGCCTGCAGAGATAAGGCATTAGTGTCAAAGGCTTGTTTCAGCAAACTGTCTACCTTCTTGTCCTGCGCATCCTTTAAGGCAGCACTGCCTTCAACCGGAATGGTGGTCTTTTTAGTGACCGCAGAAACCGCAGCATCAACCCGAGGCGACTTAAACTTTTCCTTGTCTTTGTCAGCCAAGGGATACAGACGGTTCATCGTCCGAATCCCTTTCAGGCCGGAATCGGGCTGATCCCACTCAGTCTGAATCATCTGTTCCACTACTCGGTATACTGGAAACACCACTTGAGACTCACACACGGCCTGGATGAGAGGATCTTCTAAACCGTCCTCCTCGATAGGACGAGGCACCGCCAGATTGAGCGTCTGAAGAGATTCCGTGATCAAAGGCACCAGCTCTTCTCTAGGAAATACCCAAATAATTCGGGCCTGTTCCTCCGGCTCCAGTATCTCTCCATCCTCCAACTCCTCAGCACCAGCCTCAGGTTCTATGTCCACATCCAGATCCTGCCAACTCAGCTCGTCCTGCTCCACGTCCAAGGACTTCAAGCGTTTGGCGGTATGTGGGAAACTGCGCCGGGGCTCCTCAGCTTTTAAGGAGGAAAGGGACGCCGGCCAGGACTCGGGCAACTTGCCAGAGCGGCTTAAGCGAAAGGCCTGGTGCATGAGGAGAACGAAATCTGGGGAAAAATCCGCGGAGAGGGACTCAACAGTCTCCATTGGTAACGTGCCAGTTTGCCCTAAAATAGGGGCCGTAGGGCCAGAGGGGAGAGGACCAGCCGAGGGCCCCCCCTCTGCTATAACAGGAGGGTTGTCAGATTCCGGCAGCTCCTTTGGATGCTCGGAGGCTGAAGAAACCGAGGCACAGCTCCTGCACAGGCCAGAGTCCGCCATCGCCCCCCTACGCGATCCGCAGATCACGCACTGCGGTTTAGTAGCCATGCTATCACCAGAGGCGGCCCTGAAAACAGAGCTGGATGAGAGCTCCAACCAAAAATAAAAACAGTTGCAGTTTTGGCTACTTCAGTATTAATTTTTTTTTTTTTTTTTAATTTTGCCATGCTGAGAGGCCCGCAGGCAAAATCGCCACAAAAAGGTCACCAAAACCTCAAGGGGAACGCGTGCACATCTATTGAAGTTGGCGAGAAGAAAGCAAAAACGGGACAGAACATGGCCGCCGGCACTTTCTCGGCGGCGAAAATAAAAGGGCGCGAACATTAAAGGCAGGCAACAAATGATTAAAAAATAAACGAAAGAAAGGAAATGCAACACAACCGCGATCCCTGCCGAAAAGGGGAAGGCACGTACCGACGATGTACCGTTGGGAGCAGTCTCACTGCCCGAATCTAGCGCGGGAGCATGCTACCGCTCTGGACTTACCAGACAGCCAACAGCACTGCGGGTGACAAGCAGAAGGGAGGCAAAGATGTCCCAGAACCAAGAAGGTGGACGGGAAAGGCAGATCTCTTCCCCGTACAGTCTAGGGGAGAGATCAAACCTGCCGGACTGCCAGAGCTCCTCCAAAGAGAAGGCAGAAGACCAATGCAGATCTGGCTTCTCCACACCGGCGTGCCCTTTCTTTTTTTTTTTTTTTTAAAGGAACAGCTACCTATAAAGAAATTAAGGAGAAAGAAAATCCCCAAATAAAAGAAAACTCTCTAGTGTTGCTCTCTAAGTGTCCCTAAGTGAGCCTAACCCAGGCACACACGTCCTCCAGCTGCAAGGAGACTGGACACACTGGGGGCTGATGGGAGCTCCGACAGCATATAGCATACAGAGGAAGATTTTGATTGGTCCAGTCTCCAGACTGCAGGAGGAGGTGCACTACCCAGATGTGGAGGACTAAACTGGAGGACCGCTCAGGAACTATGGATTGAAATTCCATGTAAAAAGGGGAAGGCGATGGCAGTGGGGGTGTACTATCGACCGCCTGGCCAGAATGAACAAATGGATGATGAAATGCTCAAAGAAATCAAGGAAGCTAACAATTGTTACAGCACAGTAATAATAATGGGTGATTTCAATTACCCCGGTATCGACTGGGTCAGTGTCACGGCAGGACATGCTAGGGAGATAAAGTTCCTAGATGAAATAAATGACTGCTTCTTGGAGCAGCTGGTTCATGAACCGACCAGAGGGGAAGCCATATTGGACCTAGTCCTTAGTGGAACACCAGATCTAGTGCAAGAGATAAGGGCGTTGGGGCCACTTGGCAATAGTGATCATAGCACGATCGCATTTGATTTAATTAGTGGAGGAGGGATAGTAAGGAAATCCACAGTAGTACCATTTAACTTTTGAAAGGGAAACTATGATAAAATGAGGAAAATAGTTAAGAAAAAACTAAAAGGAGCAGTTGCAAAGGTTAAAGACTTACATCAAGCTTGGGTGTTGTTGAAAAATACTATCTTGGAAGCCCAGGCCAGCTGTATTCCACGCTTTAAGAAAACTGGAAGGAAGTCCAAAAAACTGCCAGCATGATTTAAAGGTGAGGTCAGAGAGCCTGTTGTTGCCAAAAAAGCATCTTTCAGGAAATGGAAAAAAGAGCCAAACGACGAAACCTGGAAACAGCACAAGCACTGGCAAGTCAAATGCAAGGCATTGATAAGGCAGGCAAAGGGAGAATTTGAGAAGAAGCTTGCTGCAGAAGCAAAAACGTGAAATAAAGACTTTTCCAAGTACATTCGTAGCAAAAAACCTGTGAGTCAGTTGGTCAATTAGATGATGGAGGGGTTAAAGGGGCACTAAGAGGCGACAAGGCGATAGCGGAGAGGCTGAATGAATTCTTTGCTTCGGTCTTTACTGAGGAAGATGTAGGGATGTTCCCCATGACTGAAGTGGTATTTAAAGATGCGGAAGAATTGAAGGAAATATCGATACATCGGGAAGATGTATTACAACTATTAGATAAACTGAAGAGTAGCAAATCACCTGGGTCGGATTATATACATCCAAGGGTGTTGAAAGAACTGAAATATGAGATTGCAGACCTGCTATTAGTAATCTGTGAACTTTCATTAAAATCATCTGTAATACCTGAAGACTGGAGGATCGCCAATGTAACGTCAATTTTTAAAAAGGGTTCCAGGGGTGATCCTGGAAACTACAGACCGGTGAGCTTGACGTCAGTACCGGGAAAAATGGTAGAAACCATCATAAAGAACAAAATTACATAGCATGTAGATAGTCATGGCCTAATGGGAGACAGCCAGCATGGCTTTAGACAAGGAAGATCTTGTCTTACTAATCTGTTATGTTTTTTTCAAAGGTGTGAATAAACAGGTGGACAAAGGTGAGTTGGTTGATATAGTGTATCTGGACTTTCAGAAAGCCTTTGACAAGGTCCCTCATCAGAGACTTTTGGCAAAACTAAAGTGTCATGGGATAGAAGGCAGTGTACTGTTGTGGATCAGGAACTGGTTAAAAGATAGAAAGCAGAGGGTAGGGCTAAATGGCCAATTTTCCCAATGGAGAAAGGTAAATAGTGGTGTACCCCAGGGATCTGTGCTGGGTCCACTGCTTTTTGACATATTCATAAATGACCTGGAAAGGGGAATAACGAGTGAGATTCTCAAATTTGCAGATGACACAAAACTATTTAAAGCTGTTAAAACCCAAGAGGATTGTGGAAAATTGCAAGAGGATCTTGATAAATTGGAAGACTGGGCATCAAAATGGCAGATGAAATTTAATGTGGACAAGTGCAAAGTTATGCACCTAGGGAAGAACAACCCAAACTATGGTTACACGATGCAAGGTTGTTAGTGTAGCTGGGTTTAAAAAAGGTTTGGACAAGTTCCTGGAGGAAAGGTCCATAAACCATTATTAAGAAGGGACCCAGGATATCAATGCTTGACCCAGTACAAGCATTGTGGAACCTGTGTCTTTTGGGGAAACTGCTAGGTACGTATGACCTAGATTGGCCACTGTTGAAAACAGGATACTGGGCTTGATGGACCTTGGTCTGACCCACTATGGCATATCTTATGTTCTTAAGTCTGTATCAACGAAGGGGGAACTGTAAAAGTAGACAGCATATGATGAAGCTGCAAGGCAATAAACAAAGGAAATCAGGAAATACTTTACACTAAAAGGGTGGTGGATGCTTGGAATGCCCTCCTGATGGAGGTGAATGGGGCAAATACAGTGACAGAATTCAAAATGGCATGGGGCAGAAACAGTGGATCCCTTTGTAGTACGCGGATGAAATCAAAGCAAACTTAGGTATCTTTTATACTTCAATAAACAGAGCGGGGCTGACCTGCACGGAGCAGCAGGTACAACCACTCTAGCCACCTTACTAGGCAGACTAGATGGACCATCCTTGTCTTTATCTGCCGTCATATACTATGTTATAAGCCCTGTTATGGTCCCACCCGCTTCTCCTGCAGAGGCCTCTTGTTATCAAGGACGCCCACAAGAGGATCAGGGCTAATACAGAGCTTGTGAGCATATGCTGCCAATGGAAGCGCAACAGGCCCTATGCTGACTTCCTGTGCTGTAGCTGTGTTTGAAAGTTTCTGTCACTGTCACTGCCAGGGTCCAGGAGCGCTCAAAGTAGACAAGAGGATGGGAAACAGAGAATCTACAGAGGTGGAGGAGGAGGCTGAGTGTGTGCTCAAGTGGTAATGCCATTATTATTAGCTTTATATTTTTAAAAAGATATTAGAAAAAAAATATGTCTCTCTCTTTGGTACCGTGCATTCTGTTTTCTCTCTCGGACTCTAATAGATTGGATGCCCCCAGTATAGATGTAGCTTCCATGTCCTCCTCTTTTGCTAGGCAGCAACTGAGTTTTCTAGCCTAGTCTCTAACATAATTAAGACTCATCTCAAGACTCACCTGCTGAAATATATAGTTTGAGAAACATTCCTCATAGGGATTTTCAAACTATCCATGAGTAGCGGCTGTGTTGCAGAATTTGCTGAATTTCATGATCATCATGATTCCTGTGAAAATTAGATGCCTAACTACAATGGAAGTACATATACAGTATACCAAAAGACCAGAAAAAGCAAAACAAATATCACCATACCTGAACACATCCTGCCAACATCTCGTACAGGATGTGGGCACGCTTTTTCATAACACGGACATCTATCATGGTAGAATCTGCACACTGACCATTTTGGATTGGATTAATAAATCGATTTCTGAACTCCTTCACAGAGCCAAGCAAATTTTCTTTAATAAAATTTACCATACAGTGATCTGAAAAAAAAATAAAAATATTAACTTTTAGCTAAATTTAAAGTCTAACAGTTATCACATAATTCAATTTTTACAACAAACCAGTAATCTGATCTGCTTTATTTGAGCAAGCAATTTTCTACCTGTCCTCTGGGGATCTACTGTTCAACCAGAACCCTGTGATCTGGTGCCAAAGGCCTTCAATTTGAAACTACTTAGTGATATTTCCCCCAAGTTATACTCCCTCCCAACTTACTTTATTCCAATAACTGCAGAGACAGTTTTCAGCCAGGAGCCACAACACAACAGTGTGCCTGTAAACTCAATCAAGGGCACTAAATCTAATCACTGGATGTTGCCATTGCATAGAACTATAAATCCTTCTTTCCCTGGAGCTGTGAATAGTGCCTCTTCAGCATCCCCAGTTCTAGTTCACCCAGGAAAGAGAAGACCTGGAAACTGAAATGCCTCTTGAGAAGAAGGAAAGATGGCTGCCACTATAGAAGTCACCTCCTTGCTGGCAGAAAAGCAGTGCTAAGGGAGCCAGGTTCATGAAGGAAGAGAATTAGAATGTGTGAAAGGAGGACATTCATGCAGCTCGGGGATAGTACTCACTACTGCTATATAAAAACCTGATTCAGATCTTCCACTCCCTGGGTCTGTTGGGGCTGGAGATGCTGCAACATACCTCTAGGTTCCAGCACTGGCGGAAGCTCAGACTGCCAAGTCAATAACATGGTGCCAATAAAGCACAGTTACTTACCTGTAACAGGTGATCTCTGGGAACAGCAGGAATAAGTCTTCACATATGGGTACGTCGGTACAGACGGAGCCTGCGCAGGAACGCTCCCCAGCGTCCAGAAAGAAAGCTTTTGGGAGCATTCCACACGCTGCCTTCCCGCCCATTTACTTTCCTCTCATCAGTTGGATTTGTAGCTGAGACCGAAGGAGGGAAGTAGACAAATTAGAGAGAAAAGAGAGAGAGAGAGAGAGAGAGAACAACTCCTAGGGGAGGTGGGTGGGTTGTGAAGACTTATTCCTGCTGTTCCCAGAGATCACCTGTTACAGGTAAGTAACTGTGCTATCTCCAGGAACAAGCAGGAATGAGTCTTCACATATGGGGACTCCCAAGCTAAGATGTCTGGAGGAGGCCCCAGCATGTTGCAAATCTAAAGATGGGCCATGCTTATCCCTCAAAACCTCAGGCATCGAAGGGACGGAGGGTAGGAGTTGAACTAGAAAAGAAAAAGGAGGTGCTGTGGAACAGCTGGACTAAACAAGGTATCCAGAGGGGAGTCCTTGTGTAAATCATAAATATTAGAAAAATATTGAGTCCCAATTTCCTAATGTGGATCTCACTCAAAAATATTGCAAATATACCTGTTGAGGGTAATATGGGTCTGTGGTTGACAGCCAGTACATTATCCTCAAAGAAATTCCCTCAATGTGAAGTAGAGGGAAAAAAATAAATTTTGCAATACAGGAAGAGATGAGAAGCCCTCATGGCCAGAACTAACCCCAGAAGAAAGTACTGGGGGAGTTCAAAGAGTTTGGACTTTTGAGAAATAGCTAAAGCTTCTGTAAAGTCCAAAAAACTGAACTTCTTGTCCTTGGAGCAGAATAAGGTCCTAGGAAAGAGTGGAGATAATCTGACTGGTTTGGATGAAAAGGCAGAAATTCCCTTTGCAGAAAAAGGGGGATAGGTCTTTAAGACCCCCTTTATTCCAATGAATGAGAAAGACATTTGTACTAGGCGTTGAGCCTCCAATTTCTTGAAGATCAGTAAAAGTCTTTCGTAAGTGATGTCACTTATGATGATGACCTTACATGTAGAGCTTCAGATGTGACGTAACCTAAAAGGATGGAGAGACTGGGGGTTTGGGTGCCACAACGTTCCATCTTCCTGGGAGAGAAGATCTGGAGCAGAGCCCAACTCCAGGGACGGAGCTTGAGAGAGATGCAGAAGTAAAGGGTACCACACTTGGCGTGGCCAATGTGGTGCTATGAGGATCATAGAACCTCGGTCTCTCTGAAGCTTGTATAGTGTTTTGGGAATTAGGGGAATGGGTGGAAAGGCATAAAGGAAGTCTTCTCCCCAGTGAAGGAGGAAGGCATCCTTGGCCTGAACTCCCTGTCACGGAATCCTGGAACAGAACCGGGGAAGTTTGGCATTCCACGACTTGCAAATAGGTCTATGTCCGGGGTTCCCCACATTCGAAAAATCCTGGCTACCTGGTCCCTGTGGAGGGACCATTCGTGTGGAAGCAGAACTCGACTGAGTCTGTCTGCCCAAGCGTTTTGAACGCCTGGAAGATATACTGCCATAAGATGAATCTGATGCTCTCTGGTGAAGGCCCACAGTCGCAAATCTTCGTTGCAAAGCGACAGAGAGCCAGTTCCTCCCTGCTTGTTCACATAGAACATGGCTACTTGATTGTCCGTGTGGATGAGGACTGTCCTGTAGCTGAGCAGGGAGTGGAACACTCTGAGAGCTAAGAAAATTGCTCTGAGTTCCAAGAGATTGATGTGTAGCAAAGTCTCCTGTGGAGACCAGATGCCCTGGGTGGAGAGATCTTGCAGATGAGCTCCCCAACCCATTGGAGAGGCATCTGTTGTAAGGGTTGCTTGGGGAAGTGACTGTTGAAAAGGGGACTCCAGCAACAGGTTTTGAGAGGACTTCCACCACTGGAGAGACCAAAAAAGACGACTGGAGTTTGCTATTTTGTCTGACAGGCAACCTGATGCCTGAGTCCATTGGGTGGACAAAGTCCATTGAGCTGCCCTCATGTGAAGGCAAGCATATGGAACCACATGCACAGTGGATGCCATGTGGCCTAAGAGTTGTAACATTTCTCGAGCAGTTAAAAGGGACTTTAACTGTATTTGGGAGGCTAACTGCACCAAGCGTAGGCAACGGGCCTGAGGAAGATAGGCCCTTGCAGTTGTGGTATCCACCAATCCCCTATAAACCCGAGGGACTGAGTAGGGGTGAGATTGGATTTTGGGATGTTTATTACTAGTCCCAAATACTGAAGGACACACATTGTGCAGGTTAGACAAGTCTTGGCCTCTGCTTGAGATGGAGCTCGAATGAGCCAGTCGTCCAGATATGGGAAGACAAATATTCCTAGAGTGCATAGAAATGCAGCTACTACTGCCATACATTTCATGAACACCCTTAGTGCAGAGGCCAGACCAAAAGGAAGCACCCTGTATTGGTAGTGCTTTCCTTGAAAAAGGAACCGAAGGAACCTTCTGTGAGATGGATGGATGAGGACATGGGTGTACGCATCCTTGAGATCTAGAGAACAAAGCTAGTCCTGACTCTGAAGGTATGGAAGCAGAGCACCGAGAGAAATCATCTTGAATTTCTCCTTGAATAGAAATTTGTTCAATTCTCTGAGCTCTAAAATGGGTCTGAAGCCCCCTGTTTTCTTTGGAATAAGAAAATAAGGGGAGTAGAACCCTGTGCCTTGTTGAAGAAGAGGTACTTCTTCTATTGCCCCTTGGGCAAGAAGGATGGCAATATCCTGACCTAGCAGGTTGAGGAGAGATGTTGGAGAATTGAACTGTTCTAGGAGGTTTATGTGAAGACAAGCCTCCTGTGGGGTCCAGACCCTGAGTCGAGAAATCGTGCAAGTGAGCTCCCCAACCCAACTTGGACGCATCTGTTAGGGTGGCTTGGCATAGGGGCTGCTGGAAAGGAGAACCTATGAGGAGGTTTTCTAGGGATTGCCACCATTGGAGAGACAAAATGAGATGTGTGGAGTTTCTGATTTTGTCCGATAGGCGACCCGAGGCCTGTGTCCACTGAGAGAATAGGGTCCACTGGGCTGCTCGCATATGAAGGCGAGCATAGGAAACCACATGGACAGTGGATGCCATATGCCCCAGGAGCTGAAGCATTTCCCGAGCAGTCAGGAAGATCTTCAGAGCTGCTTGGGATGCCAGCTGTATTATACAAAAACAACGTGGCTGTGGCAGGAAAGCCCTTGACTGCCTTGTGTCTAGACGAGACCCTATGAATTCTAGAAACTGCGAAGGGGTGAGATGAGATTTTGGGAGGTTTATGACCAGTCCCAAATACCAAAGGATTCGCAGAGTGCGATAAAGAGCGAAGCTGGCTTCTGGAGCTGTTGGTGCTCAAATGAGCCAGTCGTCAAAGTAGGGGAAGACGAATATTCACAGAGTTCTCAGGAATGCTGCTACTACTGCCATGCATTTTGTGAAGACTCTTGGAGCAGAAGCCAGACCGAAGGGAAGGACCCTGTACTGGAAGTGTCTTCCCTGGAAAAGGAATCAAAGGAATTTCCTGTGATCTGTATGGATGAGAATATGAGTATATGCATCCTTTAGATCTAGAGAACATAGAGTCCTGACTCTGAAGTTATGGCAGGAGTGTTCCGAGGGAGATCATTTTGAATTTTTCTCGGAACAGATATTTGTTTAATTCTCTGAGGTCCAGAATAGGCCTGTGTCCCCCTGTTTTCTTGGGAATGAGAAAATAGGGGGAGTAGAATCCCGTCCCCTGTTGGGGTATGGGTACTACTGCTATTGCTCCTTGAGCAAGAAGTGATGCGACCTCCTGAGCCAAGAGATTGGTGACAGGGACCTGAGAACTGAATTGCTTTTGATTGTAGGAGGGGGCATGCTGTGGAAGTAAAGTCTGTATCCCTTTCGTACAATGGACAGAGTCCAGTTTTCTGATGTTATTTGTTGCCATCTGCTGGCAAAATGGCATACCCTTCCTGGAATGGTGAGGGGTTCTGGACCTTTCAGTGTCAGAAAGACTAAGTTCTCTAGGAAAGAGTCAAAGCCCCTGAGGACGCTGAGCTTGTGGAACCGATTGAGTTCTTGGAACCTGTGGCTTCCGCTGCTGTCTGTTCTGTTGGTTCCCCTTTTGGGGAACATGAACTGGACCGTGAGAATGATGGATGTAAGATGGGTAAAACCTCTTTTTCTTATTGAAAAGGGGTTTCTTGGCTGACATTTTCTTTGCTGGGTTGGCTGTAGTCTTTAATAGTCTGTTCAAGGTAGTATTTTCAGATTCAAGCTGATTTGCCTTGTCTTGCCAATCCTTGACAAAGAGATTATTTTCTCCTGTGCAAGGAATATTTCCCAGTTTCTCTTGCACCCATTGTTCTAAGTCCAATGCCTGGAGCCAGGCAATACGATGTGCACCAATGGAAATAGCAGAGGTTCTGCTAATACATTCAAAGCAATCAAAGGTTGAACGGTTCACAAACTTAGAGACATCTTGGGCGTGTTTGACCAGAGTAAGAAAATCCCTTCTTTTGTCCCCAGGAAGAAGTGGGCTCATGAGCTCCAAGTCTCCTGTAACCTCTTTGAGGAACATTCCCATATAGAGGATGTAAGAGTTGATCCTGGCTGCCAACATGGAGGATTGGAAGCATTGACGCCCGAAGGCATCGAGTGTCCTCGACTCATGGCCCGGAAGATTGGAGGAATGCGTTTTAGCACTCTTAATCTTAAGAATTGCTGATTCCACTACCATTGAATGATGTGGTAACTAAGTCTTTTGAAACCCAGGACAGCTTGGAACTTGGTACACATGGTATAGAGTCGTCGGGAGTGTGGAGACACCGTTAAAGGGGTTTCCCACATTCTTAGCATAAGATCCTGCAAGATCCTATGAATGGACAGGGTAGCTGCCTCTTTAGGAGCCTTAGGGTATTGAAGAATTTCTAATTCTTCTGCTCTGGGTTCCTTTTCTGGAGTCACCGTGATTGCAAGACCTCGAGCTACATCACATATGAAATCCTGGAAGGACATGTCCTCTGGAAGAGACATTCTGCGTTGAGGAGAAGGAGATGGATCCTCCGGAAGGATTGCTCTAGTATCGGCTGAGTCATCAGTCATCGGAGGATTCGAAATATCTCTGTGCCGGGTGTTCCTGCAATGCTCGGTAACGGTACCGCTTGAAGTCGGTATCATGGTGTCTTGGTACCGGCCCCTCGATACCCAAGATAGACTCAAGGCTCGGCATGGGGGGCAGCATACCTGCCGAAACAGGTACACTCGGTACCGGCATCAATCGAGGTACCAATACCTGTAGAACCGTCTGTAGCAGTCTTAGTGGTACCGAAGCTGCTAAGAGAGCCGCTAGACTGCGTTTGATAGCGAGGATTCTCTGATCCATCACTCCTGCTGATGCCTGGGTGTCGGTAATGGTGGAAGCGGCCACGACCCCAGAATATGGCACCAGTAGTTCTGCAGAGGTTGAAGCCTCTGGAACATTCTGGAGCCCCGTTAATGCTTTGGAGACCGAGGCCTCCTGCCGGGGCTGTTTTGCCGGTGAAGTTCCTCGAAGGCAACGCCAGTGGCATCTCGATACTTAGGAGATCTACCCTTTGAGGACCGGCCAGTCTTAGAAGACTTAGGTTTAGTTACCTGAGATCCATGGGAGGAAGATGAAGCCCTGGAAGACGTCGATGCAATGGATATCGTATCAGCGGCAAAAAGGGTACAGAGTTTTGCAGTTCTATTCTGCAGGCCCCTCTTGGTCATCTTTCTGCAGGAGAGACACTCCGATGGAGAATGGCCAGGACCTAAACATTTAAGACAACATTCATGGGTGTCATTGATGGATATGGTACTGCCACATTTAGAACATTTCTTAAAACCACTAGCTGGTTTTTCCATGTTTGAAGAAAAAATGGGCCTAGTGCCCAAAATGGCGCCTAACCCCGAGAGGGGAAAGGCTCCTAAAGAAAAGATTTTTAGAAGCTAAGTTGGGGGGGGGGGTTTGAAAAGAAGAAAAGAGAACCGGCGGTACCGGTAGGCATCGAGTGAAGGCAGACGCGACCACAAAAAAACAAAAGAATAATTTTTCTGCGGTGACAGGGTATACCATCCTGTTGGCTCTGCGGAAACCGAAGAACTGACGAAGGAGAGTTGGAAAGGCAGGAAGGCAGCACGCAGGCGCTGTGGGATGCTCCCAAAAGCTTTCCTATTGGACGCTGGGGAGCGTTCCCGCACAGGCTCCGTCGGTACCGACAATACCCATATCTGAAGAATATATTCCTGCTTGTTCCTGAAGATCACCTGTTACAGGTGAGTAACCTCGCTTTCTCCAGGAACAAGCACGAAGTCAGTCCTCACTTAAGGGACTCCCTAGCTACAGGCTACCAACACTGTAACCAAAAAACACCTCTGCGAGGCCGTGAGCAGAAGCCAAAGCCCAAAGCAGCCTGAGTCCTCGGGTTCTCGGGGCAAAACCCTCGGTAGCCATGAAGAAGAGTCGGAGGGCAGGAGTTGCTTATATCCCGAACAGGTTATGGAGTACAGCTTGGCCGAAGGGGCTGTCCCAGCAGGACTCCCTCTCCAGGCAGTAGTGGGCAGCAAAGGTGTTCGTGGAAGACCAGGTCGCCAGCCAGCAGAAGTCCATCAGGGGCACGGAACGCAGCGAGGCCACCAAGGCCGCTTTGGTTTGGACCCCGTGTGTGGTGACTCGACGATCCAGTGGGACGCCCGCCTTCGCCTGGGTGAAAGCGATGCAGTCTGCCACCCAAACCAAGAGGGTGCGCTTGGTGACTGCTTGCCCCAGTCTATTGGGATTGTAGGTCACGAAAAGCTTGTCAGATTCACGATGAGTCTGGGTGCGCTGCAAATAAAAGGTGAGAGCCCGTTTGCAGTCAAGGGTTTGGAGAACCGTTGACGCCTGTTTGGAAGAAAGTCGGCAGCATTATCTCTTGATGGAGAAGGAAGTCCAAAATGACCTTAGGCAGTTATTTAGGGGGGGTACGGAGGACCACCCCATTCTGATAGAACCTGGTGTAAGGGGGCGCTAGACATAACAGCCTGGAGCTCACTGACTCGGCGGGCCGAGGTCAGTGCCACCAGAAAGGCCACCTTCCAGGACAGGTGCCGGAGCGAACACGTCGCCATTGGCTTGAAGGGTGGACAGGTGAGCTGCGTGAGTACCACATTTAAGTCGCATTCCGGCAGGGGAGGAAGGATGGGTGGCTTCGATAGCAGCAGACCCCACATGAAACGGGAGACTAATGGCTGCCCCGAGAGGGGTTTTCCCTTGATAGGGAGATGATTAGCTGAGATGGCGCTCAAATGAACTCTGACAGAGTTCGACTTCAGCCTCTCCCTTGAGAGGTGGAGGAAGTACTGGAGAACCCACCAAAGAGGACATGAGAAGGGGTTGATCTGGTGCTCTGAGCACCAGATGGAGAAGCGTTTCCACTTAAAGGCGTAAGCTCGCCTAATGGAATCCTTCCTCGAGGTGAGGAGGACTTCCTCGAGATGAGGAGGACTTCCTCAACCTCCTCTGGAAGGGCCAGAGAGGCTAAAAAGACCCGTTCAGACTCCAGGCTGTGAGGGATAGGGAGGTTAGGTTCGGGTGCAGCACATGACGCTCCTCATGCGTTAGCAGATGCCTGGCAGAGCCCAGGGGAACCAGAGGCTCCGTAGACAGCCGGAGCAGGAGTGAGAACCAAGGCTGCTGAGGCCACGAGAATCAACAATGCCCCGTCCTGCTGAGCCTTGAATGGGGCTCTCGCAATGAAGGGGAAAGGTGGGAATGCATAGAGAAGACTAGAGGACCAGTCCAGGAGAAATGCATCGGGGGCCCTCCCTGCTCAGGTGCGGCACCGGCCCGCTAAAGCGGGGGAGCTGCGTGTTCTGGGGACTGGCAAAGAGGTCTATTGCCAGAGCTCCCCAGCGGAGGAACAGCCAGTCCGCTATACTGTACTGTAGGATCCAGCCATCATTCGTGGGGGTGAAGGATTCTTCTGAGTCTGTCCGCCAGGCCATTCTCCTGATCCGGGAAGTACGTCGCCCTGAGGGACATCCTCCGCTGGGCAGCAAAGGAACAAATGAGGACCGCTTCCCGGCAGAGGGAGCGAGATCCCGTGCCTCCCTCCTTGTTGATGTAGAACATCGCTACATGGTTGATGGTCTGTGCTAGGACCGACTGCCTGCAGAGGTGTTCCTCAAAGGCTCTCAGGGCCCAATGAATGGCCTAGAGTTCGAGCAGGTTTATCTGCTGCTGAGACTCCTCGGGCAACCATTGCCCCTGCGTGCAGAGTGGTCCGCAATGGGCTCACCACCCTAACAGGGCAGCATCTGTTGTCAGCACCGCATAGTGCTGCGGGGCCTGAAAGGGCAAGCCCCGCATGAGGTTGCGGGGGTTTTGCCACCAGCTTAGAGACAGGGTCCCTGAGGTGTCCGAGGGACTGGCTCCATTGGGCACTGAGACACCACTGAACCGTCCGCATCTGCAGGCGGGCATGAGGAGCCACATGTACGGTCGAGGCCATGTGGCCCAGGAGACGTAGCATGGACCGAGCGGTGACCTGGTGAGTGCTTTGGGGACACGAGTCGCCAGAACTCGGAGGCGGGTGGAGTGATCCACTGGCAAGAAGGCGATCGCCTGCTGAGTATCGAGGCACATCCCGATGAACTAGAGAGCCTGCACCGGCTCAAGGTGAGACTTCTGGTAGTTGACCAAGAACCCCAAGCTCTCCAAGAAGAGAAGAGTGCGCAACATCAATCGCCGAGCCTCCTCTGCCAAGGAGTCCATAACGAGCCAGTCGTCAAGGTAGGGAAAGACCGGTATGCCCTGGTGGTGTGAAGGTAAGCAGCGACCACGACAAGGCACTTTGTGAAGACCCGTGGGGCGGACGCAAGGCCAAAGGGGAGCACACTGTACTGGAAGTGCTCTCCCTGCACCCTGAAACGCAGATACTGCCTGTGTTGGGGTGGATTAAGATGTGGACGTAAGCATCCTTCAGATCCAAGGAGCATAGTCAGTCGCCCTGCCGGAGCGATAAGGTTTGAGAAAGAGCCAGGAAAAACGGAGGCTCGAAACATAACAACGTTGGGTCACACAAACACAAGTCACGCTTCTGCGGAGTTGACCGTCAGACATTGACTTGAGAGTTTTTTCCATCATATGCTGCAGAATAGTCCAACTGCCAGGTTTTGAGTAACTCGGGTCCTAAAATGGCGATGGATGGCAATTTCCCATTGTGTTGATGTTCCTTTGGGAGTTTGTTGGCAGCGAATGTCGTTTATGAGAAGACGACCTTGGAATTGCTGATCTCAAGTTAAGTACTGTTTTTTAAAAATCATTCAGCACTAGTTGGTATTGGGATTGTGGTCCCTTGATCCTTAATTAGGGGTGAATCCCTAAATTTTAATAAAAGAGAAAAACGGAACAATACACAACAAGAAGGGGAGTTTTCTTTCTCTTCTTCCAGACGTATGTTCCAACAAAAATTGTTGTTAAATTGGCCCCCCTTTTTTGAGTGTGGTTATATGTGGAGGGAATTAATTGGGGTTTTTGGGGTTAGTTATGGAGGAAGGGCAGCAGCACACCAAGAGATAACATCTTGAATTTCTCCCGCACCAGGAACTTGTTTAGCCTGCGGAGGTTGAGGATGGGCCGCAGACCCCCCGTCTTCTTTGGGACAAAGAAGTACCGTAATAGAAGCCCCAACCTCGAAGGTGGGGATGGACCTTCTCCACTGCCCGCTGGGCAAGGAGAGAGTGTAATTCCCGTTGCAGCAGAAACTGGTGTGCGGGGAGTCGAGGAGGTTCTGCCGGGGAGAAAGGAGATGGAAGCCTGTCGAAGTGAAGGCAAAAGCTGTCCCGGACAATTTGGAGGACCCAAGTGTCTGAGGTAATGGAAGCCCATGATGGGGTGAACCAGGACAGGCGCGCCCCCCCCTACTGGCTGCTGCGTCGCCGCAAGGCGAGGGGCTATGCCGACGCCGTCAAAACCCCCAAGTGGATTGTGGGAGAGCCGGCGTTTGGGCCCACGGTCCCTTTGGCTTTTGATGCCCCTGGCCCTGCGCCAGAGTGGTCAGCATGGAGGTAGCCGGATATGGTGGATAGCCCCGATACTGGAGGCCCTTTCTAGGGAAGAAGGGCATCTTGGTTGACTACTTCTTCCGAGGCAGGGTAGACGTTTTGCGGGAGAGGCGGGTCCTGGTGACGAACTCAGTCTCAATTTCTACAGCCTTCTCCTCCATCGGCTTGCCAAAGAGCTGCTCGCCGAGGAAGGGCACATCCAGGAGCTTCTCCTGCACCCATTGCTCCAAATCCAAGGATTGGAGCCACGCCTGGCGACGGACCCCAATGCCCACGGCTGCCACCCGAGCCGATCTCTCAAAGCCATCATAGGAGACTCGAGAGAGGTACTTGGAGCAGGGTGTGGAATCTGTCGAGGGGCTCAGGTTCTTTAGCCAACTCACGCAGGAACATACCAATGTACAGTTGATATGCATGGATGTGACAAGAGATCATGGAACCTTGGTAGGCCTTGAGGCCAGAGCATCGAGGGCTCTCGACTCTCAGCTGGGTGGTACCGACGAGTGCGATTTCTTTTGCTTCCTCATGGCAGATTCCACCACCATCAAGGTGTGTAGGAGCAAGGTTTTTCGGAAGCTTGGCCCATGCTGCACCTTGTACATTGTGTCAAGGCGCTTGCTCACAATGGGAACCGAGGCTGAGGCCTCCCACATGTGGAGCAGCAGTCGAGAATAGAACAGCGGTACAGGCACAGTGAGGGACTCCCTGGGCGGGGGACTCATACTGAAGAATGTCGAGTTCTTCAGCACGAGGATCCTCATCAGCCTATGTGACCAGGTTAAGGGCCTGTGCCATGTCCCAAATGAACAACAGGAAGGAGGTGTCTTCGGTCGGTGAGGGGTCCGACGAAAGATCCCGGTGGGTATGGGTCTCAGGAGAGACGTCCCCATCTGACTCCCAGTCTGAGAAGTCGGTCAAGGAGTACAAGCCGGGCAGGTCACCATGTCCAATGGCCGGTGGCCTGGTGCCGGAGGCCCTGGACGATCTCGCCTCCGAGGAACAGGAGGGTGAGCGAGACCGATGTTGAGGACCCTCATGAGGCCTGCAGCTCTTGGGGGGTTCCTGGACGGATTTGGGAGTCCCACGCGAGGGACCCGTGGTCTCTGGGCTCGAGTCAGCAAAGCTGGCCGTGAGCACCTGCTGGGAATCAATGAACGCAGAAATGCTGTGTTCCAACGCCATCATAAGGGACTCCCATGTGGGCATGGGGCCCTGCGATGCCAATACCGGGGTCTCCGAATTGGGCATTGAGGAGGAGAGGGGGTCCTCACCAGGACGACCCTCAGGAGACCGGGCGCCTTCGCCGGAGGCCTCCGCTTCCATGCGGAGTACCTTGTGGGGCCATTCCTTGTCCAACTCTCGGGACCGCCAAAGGGGGCTAAGCGACTGGGCACGGGAGAACTCGCGCTTGTCGGGAGACCCGGATAGAGACTTCGAGGCCTTCTTCTTGCGCCGCTCCACCTCAGGGGACCCCTGGTCAGAGAGCCGCCAAGAGCGCAGGGGTGGATCCCACCGGAGGGGAGACGACCGAGGGCACCACCGGGGACTCCGAGGCGGCCTTTCGGAAAATGTCTTCAGACTTCTGCTTACGAATGAGCAGGGCCTTAGAGCACATTTTCTTGCAGAGCGAACAGAGCTCTGGGTCATGGTCAGCTCCCAGGCACCGCAAAAAACAGTCATGAGCGTCCGTAAGCGACATGTTTCTAAAGCATCTATCACATTTTTTGAATCCGGTGGCCATGGGGGCAAAAATGGCCACTGCGAGGTCAAAGACCCATGCGGCCAGCATTTAGAGAAAAGAAAAAAGGGCACGAAGCCCATAACGAAAAAAATGAGAAAAGAGTATCCCCAATAGCTCTAAAAGGTAGAGCTGGGGAAGGACGGTAGAGGACCAGTGCAACCGGTAAAAAGAAAGCCTGTTAAGGCGAAAAACGAAACCTTTTCCGAGGGACGAGGATGTGCGTCCGAAGGGCTCCGTGAAAAAAGGGAGACTGAGCAAGATGGCACTCTTGGGTGGGAAGAGGACCACGCATGCATGGCAGCAATTCCAAAGGCTTTCTTTGAAAGCTGGGGAATTGCTCCGCGCTGGCTCCGTCGGTGCCGTCACCCATAAGTGAGGACTGACTTCCTGCTTGCTCCTCGAGAAAGCATTATTAGAAAAGGTATAGAGAACAGCCACAAAACGGTAAAGAGGATGGAAGGATACTCCAATGAAAAGAGGCTTAAAAGGTTAGAGCTTTTCAACTTGGAAGAGAGATGGCTGAGGGGAGATTTATTTATTTAGTGTCTCTTTTATACCGCGCTATTCAACATCAGTGCGGTTTAAATGACAACAGAAAGCTTATACTGTGCCGGAATCTGCTCCGCATTTATAAAGAACAGGTGCTTAAACTTGGGTAAAACCAGGGAAACTATTCACATATAGGCATCACATCAAGTCGAATCAAAGAGTATTCATAGCAAAGCAGAGAAGGCATTATAGAGGTTCCACAGCCTGCACACAGCTAAGCTTTCAAGCATCGTATCTTTTACCTGTTTTGTTGTTTGTTGTTGCTGCTTATGATATAAAATTTAACTGTTGGTTTTACATTCATTTTTGGGACTATTCTGACTGCCTACATTATTTGTGTAGCCCTTAAATCACATACCTAAGTGTGCTCTCAGTTCATGTAAGGCACACTGCCCACCCTACCCCTTACCCCACCCCACCCCATCCCAGGGCTGCATTGCTTATATAGCGGTCACACAGATTGACATCTATCCTCTTAATTTGGTGTTACATCCACCTTCTCCTCTTCTCCTTCTAGGATCAAGCATGTCTTGTATTCAGTGTAGTAACTGATGCCTTCATTCTGAGAAGAACCATCTGGAACCTAAGAGCCTGCCCTATATGCCTCAAGTTAGCAGCCATGCTTAAAGAATTGACTCTATTAAGGGAAGTAGCCGCCGCAATGAAACACACCTCTTCTAGGACACAAACCAAACAAAGTCCATCAACGCTCCCACAAAGAATCAAACATCCCAGGAACAAATGGATCACAGTGGGCTCTGGTAGATTGCAACCTGTAATGCAGAAACACCCTGTACATCATGAGATATCACTGCATAATGCCTTCTCTGCTTTGGTTAATGAGGATGCCCATTCCACGGAAACTGAAGGGCCCTTAAATGAGACAGTCAATGTCCAATCTCCTGATAAAGCACCAAATATGAAGAAAAACTCAAGGAAAAGAAAACTACTACTACTTGGCGCCACCTAGATAAGGTCTTAGATAGTGCTGGGGAGGAGTCTGCTGTCTTGGTACATGTCAGTACCAATGACATAGGAAAATGTGGTAGGGAGGTTCTGGAGGCTAAATTTAGGCTTTTAGGTAGGAAGTTGAAATCCAGAACTTCCAGGGTAGCGTTCTCCGAAATGCTTCCTGTTCCACGCGCAGGATCCAAAAGGCAGGCAGAGCTCTGGAGTCTCAATGCGTGGATGAGACAATGGTGCAGAGATGAGGGTTTCAGATTTGTTAGGAACTGGGGAACATTCTGGGGAAAGGAGGGGCTCTTCCGAAGGGATGGGCTTCACCTTAAACGGGATGGAACCAGGCTGCTGGCATTAACATTTAAAAAGCAGATAGAGCAGCTTTTAAACTAGATAATAGGGGAAAGCCGACAGTCGCCCAAGAGCAGATGGTTCGGAAGAATGTATCCTTGAAGGATACTACCAAAAGCAGAGAGGTTCCAAAAAAGAGTAAAGTAGCCCAAATGCCCTCGAGTATGGAGCAGACAGAGCTTAACAATCCCAAATTACCCATGTCTACCAATAGCCAAATTAATATGAATAAAATACAGTCTCTAAAATGCTTGTATGCAAATGCTAGAAGTCTAAAAAATAAGATGGGAGAGTTAGAATATATAGCACTAAATGAGAGGTTAGATATGATTGGAATATCAGACACATGGTGGAAGGAGGACAACCAGTGGGACACTGTGATACCTGAGTACAAATTATATTGTAATGATAGAGCTGATCAAATTGGTGGAGGGGTTGCGCTCTATGTTAGAGAGGGCATTGAGTCAGAAAGGATTAAAGTTTTACAGGGAACAAAATTTGCTGTAGAATCTCTATGCATTGAAATTCCAGGTAAAAAGGGGAAGGCGATGGCAGTGGGGGTGTACTATCGACCGCCTGGCCAGAATGAACAAATGGATGATGAAACGCTCAAAGAAATCAAGGAAGCTAACAAAAGTTACAGCACAGTAATAATAATGGGTGATTTCAATTACCCAGGTATTGACTGGGTCAGTGTCACGGCAGGACATGCTAGGGAGATAAAGTTCCTAGATGAAATAAATGACTGCTTCTTGGAGCAGCTGGTTCATGAACCGACCAGAGGGGAAGCCATATTAGACCTAGTCCTTAGTGGAACACCAGATCTAGCGCAAGAGATAAGGGTGTTGGGGCCACTTGGCAATAGTGATCAGAGCATGATCGCCTTTGATTTAATTAGTGGAGGAGGGATAGTAAGGAAATCCACAGTACTACCTTTTAACTTTCGAAAGGGAGACTATGATAAAATGAGGAAAATAGTTAAGAAAAAACTAAAAGGAGCAATTGCAAAGGTTAAAGACTTACATCAAGCTTGGGTGTTGTTGAAAAATACTATCTTGGAAGCCCAGACCAGCTGTATTCCACGCTTTAAGAAAAGTGGAAGGAAGTCCAAATAACTGCCAGCATGGTTTAAAGGTGAGGTCAGAAAAGCTGTTGCCAAAAAAGCATCTTTCAGGAAATGGAAAAAAGAGCCAAACGATGAAACCTGGAAACAGCACAAGCACTGGCAAGTCAAAGGCAAGACATTGATAAAGCAGGCAAAGGGAGAATTTGAGAAGAAGCTCGCTGCGGAAGCAAAAACGCGAAATAAAGATTTTTTCAAGTACATTCGTAGCAAAAAACCTGTGAGAGAGTCAGTTGGTCCATTAGATGATAGAGGAGTTAAAGGGGCACTAAGAGGAGACAAGGCGATAGCGGAGAGACTGAATGAATTCTTTGCTTCGGTCTTTACTGAGGAAGATGTAGGGATGTTACCCATGACTGAAGTGGTATTTAAAGGTGCAGAAGAATTGAAGGAAATATCGATACATCAGGAAGATGTATTACAACTATTAGAGAAACTGAAGAGTAGCAAATCACCTGGGCCGGATGGTATACATCCAAGGGTGTTGAAAGAACTGAAATATGAGATTGCAGACCTGCTATTAGTAATCTGTGAACTATCATTAAAATCATCACTAATACCTGAAGATTGGAGGATCGCCAATGTAACACCAATTTTTAAAAAGGGTTCCAGGGGTGATCCGGGAAACTACAGACCGGTGAGCCTCACGTCAGTACCGGGAAAAATGGTAGAAACCATCATAAAGAATAAAATTACTCAGCATGTAGATAGTCATGGCCTAATGGGAGACAGCCAGCATGGCTTTAGACAAGGAAGATCTTGTCTTACTAATTAATCTGTTATGTCTTTTTGAAAGTGTGAATAAAGAGGTGGACAAAGGTGAGTCAGTTGATATAGTGTATCTGGACTTTCAGAAAGCCTTTGACAAGGTTCCTCATCAGAGACTTTTGGCAAAACTAAAGAGTCATGGGATAGGAGGCAGTGTACTACTGTGGATCAGGAACTGGATAAAAGATAGAAAGCAGAGGGTTGGGCTAAATGGCCAATTTTCCCAATGGAGAAAGGTGAATAGTGGTGTACCCCAGGGATCTGTGCTTGGTCCGCTGCTTTTTTGACATATTCATAAATGACCTGGAAAGTGGAATAACGGGTGAGGTTATCAAATTTGCTGATGACACAAAACTATTTAAAGTTGTTAAAACCCAAGAGGATTGTGGAAAATTGCAAGAGGATCTTGATAAATTGGAAGACTGGGCATCAAAATGGCAGATGAAATTTAATGTGGACAAGTACAAAGTTATGCACCTAGGGAAGAACAACCCAAACTATGGTTACACGATGCAAGGTTTCACATTAGGAACCACCACCCAGGAAAAAGATTTAGGCGTCATTGTGGATAACATGTTAAAACACTCAGCCCAGTGTGCAGCGGCAGCCAAGAGAGCAAATAGAATGCTAGGTATCATAAGGAAAGGAATGGAAAATAAAACAAAAGATATTATAATGCCTCTATAGCGTTCCATGGTGAGACCGCACCTTGAATATTGTGTGCAATTCTGGTCGCCGTATCTTTAAAAGGATATAGCGTTATTAGAAAAGGTTCAGAGAAGAGCCAACAAAAATGGAAATTACACTTACCTGGTAATTGATGTTCCTTGAGGGAGTACAGTTCAGTCCTCCACCACTGGGTAGTGCACCTCCTCCTGCAACATGGAGACTGGACAAGTCAAACTTGTGACATCACTGGGTATATCCTGCTGGTCTTCTCCCATGATCCCCCAGTGACCTACTGTCAAAGCAGACTCAAAGGAGCAAACAAACAACCAGTTAAAGTACTAAATACAAAGCTATGCTCAATCTTCAACTTTAAAATCACAGGGCCCCAAAAAGAAAGGCCGAAAACACCCTCCTCCGTGCCCCTGTCCCCCTGCGCACCAAACAGCAGAAGACAGAGAGCTAGAAGGAAGGAGAACTAAGGAAGAGTATAGGCAGAAAAGGTTGCTCTCGCGATTACCTGCCAATCAGAGCCCGTTGCCGACTCTAGGATCCGAAAGCATACTCGGAACTGACGCCTCGCGTCTGAAACATCCATCCCCGGGCGGGAATGAGGACTGAACTGTACTCCCTCAAGGAACATCAATTACCAGGTAAGTGTAATTTCCATTTCCTTATCGGTCCTACAGTTCAGTCCTCCACCACTGGGATGTACCAGAGCAGTAATCATTGGGAGGGACCTATCCAGTCGGCTCGGCCCCTAAACGAACAGAGCAGGCACCGACCCCAGCCCGCTCCTCACGTCAACAGGCAGTAAGCCAACCAGGAAGACACGACCGAGAGCCCACTTGGATCCTCTTCACTGGTGAAAACAGCACAGAACTCTGCCCCAAGCAGCGCTAGTGCTTCAGAAAGACAAACTCGCCATCGCAAACACACTGAACGCCCTAGAAACAGACCTACTGAGAAGGCTACCGGAGCTCCGCCTGAAAAATCCGCTTGAGCTCCCCCTTGGCTCTCGACCCCACCAGGGTGTCAAGTGTTAGCAACCGCTGCTCTCCCGCAGAACCCGCCTCCACGGAGGGACAGGCAGCGAAGAGACCTCCCAGAAAGCGACGGAACCTCACCTAAGCTCCAAGGAACGCAGGTTACAAGCAAAGTGTTCTTGCTTAAGTCCCAAACCGACAACTAAACAGGCACAGCCGGATTCCACGAGGGAGAACGGAACCGAGGTCCATCCAGACAGAGGTGGGAAGCAAAATGAGGGAAATGGAAAAACCACCAGCGTCAAACACCCTATTTGTCACACCTCTTAAGGGCTTTATTCTTTGCAACACAAAGTAGCTCTACAGCTATGTCCTGGACCAGTTGGAGTCTTTTTAATTGAGAATGTGGAATGCAGCTAAGCAATGAGTTGCAATAAACCAAGCGTGATCCACCAAGGGCATATAAGAGGGTGTCAAGTGCCCCAGAGTCCAGCGTTGTTTCAGAAGATGTGGAGTCTTACATGGTGTGACAAAAAAGAAAGGAGACTCTGGTAGTCACGCCCACGACGCAATGCCGGTAGGCCAACCGCTTACATCACCTGGATATGCCCTCCGGAAGTGGAGGAACCATGCAGAAGTAGCAATCGCCGACGTGATCCATGGGCCCTCTCCAGATCATTGGAACCGCAAAAGACTTTGATGGTCTTTTCCCATCCATCCACAGCCTGAGATCTGCTACACATGTATTGCAGCATATGTGTGGCGCCTAGCTTTTATCCTGATCTTTTATTCTGCAGCCAAAATATAAATTGTAGGCTTTCTGAACCGCCACAGTCATATGCCATTTTTTGTGATGTAAAAGTCACATCACCACAACTAGAGCAGAAATTATCTGCATGATTAACACCAGGACGAGGAATCGCCAAATATGCTGTGAGTGACCTATCGGTATAAAATAAATGTCTTTTTTTTTTTTTTTTTTTACTGTCAAGCGAGGCAAATTTAAGTAGTGACTGCATCAACTGGTTTTGGACAGTTATTTCGATTGGTTGCAAGTAAAGATTATGCAAGCTCACGCAAATGTTGCAGAATACACTGGTAATGGTCCCCACTGACTAATGAAGAGCACATATCTTAGCAACCAGACCCAGTCGGCCATTTTCACTATGACCTCTGAAAGGCATAGAATGGACCGGGCCACGGCCCCGTACCAATGCATCGACGCTATCCAGTAGCCTCATATGTCCTCTGCTAAACATCGACCCGTCGCCACAGACTGACAGGTCGCCATGAGGTCCAATATGGGCTGACCGCATCTGAGCACATGTGGCGCGCACACCGCCTGATGCAATCTCACTCCTCCGGCAAACACTCGGACCCCGCTAAGGACATTCACCACCACAGTGTCCCCACCGAAACGCAGGCCGCCAAGGCTTCAACCGCGCACGCTGTCCCTTCGCTCGGGCCACCCTGACCACCCGACCGACTCCACCCTGCCGATCGAAATAGGCCACCATCCCGGAGATCTCAGACAGCACCTACAGTGCTCGATCCGCTACCGTGTCCGTGAACGCCTGCCACGGCTGACGTACCGCGCACCGTTCCAGTCAGACGATGGAACACTGGGCGTGCTGCGTACACTAAAACGCCTTGTACATAAAGGATCCCCAAAATATAGCTGAGTCTAACCACGCTCCGGCCAAGCTCCCGGAAGAAAGGGACAGAACCTTATAAAAAATAAGTGGGGAAAATTTGGAAGGCTTTCCTTTTTTATTATTCTTTTTTTTTTTTTTTTTTTCCTTTTTACAACTCCATAAGGGCCACAAGGCACCCAACCGAACAGGGCATTGTCCAGAGAACGCAAGGCCCCTCCTCCAGGCTGACTCCACAGCCTAAACCGGCGGTCACCTTGGCTGATGCCGAGCAGCGCGGAAGCCAACTTGTAAGCCCAGCATATGAAGTATGCCTACTAGTACAGCATTCCACAATGGAGGGACATGTAACCGGACGGCTTTGAATATGAACCTACAGATATCCCGCGCTTGCTCCAAGACAAGCACTGTGCAGCCTACTGGTCTTCTCGGAGCACCGCCACGACCCGAAGACCTAAACCGGCCAGCAAAAGACGACGTACGCTGGGCCCGAAGGAACCTGGTTGAACGGATCCCAGCACTCCCTGTATCGTTAGGATCGGAGCCTCCCCCCAAGGACTCAGCCCTGGCTGGAACCGGCTGAGCATAACTCCAGGCCCTGCGGCGAGCCCCCACGAAGAAGTGGGACGCAACGATGCCTTGAGGAAAGGGAAGGCCCAATGGGTGAAGCAAGCTGCTAGCCGACCAAGGGAGTAAACCCCACACGCGCACCTCAACAGAAGGTCGGAAGAACCGAGGATTCTGGTCCCACAGGTGCGCCTGCTAGCCTTTAACAACATACACCTCCGCAGGTACAAAAAACTTAAATTGTGAGCACCTTCAGGGGTAAGGGGAATAGACGACAGCCTCCGACTGTTGACCACCTTGTCTTGCACAACAGACAGCAGCACCCCATCAAACAAATGATTGGGAATATATGACCTCAGAACCCCAAGACAGAGGTAAAACAGTAGAACGTGCAGTGGACATGAATTTCCAGATCTGCCAGCCCCCCTGCCCACATTGAGAAGAGGCAGGGAAGAACTGGACCGGCGGATCTGGAGGGGTGCCTCCTGGACAGCCGGGCCACCGAAGGGAAAGCTGATGACTGAGGCCCAAACTCCTCAGGATGGCCCCGTCTTGCATTGGCAACCCCATGCAACACCATGACAACCCCGCTCACGATATCCCAAGCGATCTCTGTCATTGCTGCAACAATCACCTGAGCATGAGATCACAGACGGAACACGGACATGCAGACGCACTCAAGGAGAATGCACCTAAGAAGTATGAGCCTATCCAACATCCAGCACCACATGTCCAGGTGTCCCACTCCTGTCACCCAAAACACAGGACGCTTGAACCTAGGTGACCGTCATAGCAAAGACAGGGAGGCCTGACTGCCGCTATCAACCCTTCCAGGACCCTGGAACACTAAGCCCCGGACTGTGCCATCCAGCAACACTTCTCACGATCCCCAGCAGGGGCCTTTCCCCAGATGGCCCAGATGGGCAGTGTTCCCGCCAAATGGGCAAGCTGCGCTCTGATAACATAGTGCAGAAAACCAAATCAAAGTGTCTTAACCTAGCTAATTTTTGTCTAATAGTGATCATTCATAATATCAGTCAGGCTCAATCATAACATTAGTATTAATGATCTCTAAAGATTGAAGAGCTACTAATGTAACACTAATTGTTTTGTTTTTTTTGTTTTGTTTTGTTTTTAAAGAGCTTCAAAGGCGATCTTGGAAACTACAGACCAATGAATCTGAGTTCAGTGCCAGTTAAATGATAGAACTTGTTCTGAAAAGCAGCACCAAGCTGTCTTTTCAAAGGGTTAATAAAAATGTGAGTAAGCCAAATGATATGTATCTGGATGTTTTAGAAGGTACTTGACAAAGCCCCTTATGAACTTCTCCTGAGGAAGGAGATGATGTGCTATTATAGAATAGGAAATGGATCAAAAACAGGAACACAATAGGACTAAATGGCCAGTTTTCTCACAGGAGACCCGTAAATAGTGGAATGTCTCGGGATCTGCACTGGAACTCGCATCTGGTAACAGCTACTGCACTGAAATGATCTGGAAAAGAGATCAGCAAGCATGGCGATCAAATTTGCAGATGGCATAACGACATTTAGAGGCTGTCTGCACAATTTCCAAGCGAATAAACATGAAAATAGCATCCTTATGTAAATGACAATTTCAGAAAGGGCTCAATTTGTAGGTGGTTGTGCCGCCGATGACCCTGAATGGCCAAATCCTAGCACGGAAACCTGCTGTTGACAGACGTCGCTAACTGCCAGAATGCAGACAAAGGTAAAGGCACCCCCCAAGAAGTAAAACCCAAACCAATCACATTGCATTCAAAGAACTATAAACTAATCATGAAATTAAAAGGAAATTAAAATTAAAAGGAAATTAAAATTAGAATTAAAATTAAAAGTAACAGCAAAAGGAAGTCCTTATCTGGGTGTAGCCGCGTGGAACAGCGTCGTCTGCTCAAACGCGGGGCTGCTCCGCTCTCCGCCACGAGGCCTCAGCCCTGCCGAGAAAATGGCGCCAATCCAAAGCAGGCCCGTTTGGCGCCAAACACCACAGAGGCGGCAAGAGCTCAGAGCCCCTCCATGCGGACTCGAGAGACTCCCTTGTGGCGTCAGGATGCAGCAGTTACCCCGCTGTAGCTGCGGGGTGAAGAGCTGTCCAGACACGCTGCTGCCTCGCGCCACCAGAAGTAGCAGACGCTGCGAGCCCCGGCCCACCGGCTAAAGAACCTCGAACGGCTTGAGGCTCCCGCCGCGATGGGAATCTGCTGCATGGACACTGCCAAAATGCAGGTGTTCCACAGCGCTCTCCCCCGTACAGTCCTGGGGGAGAGATCATCACCGGGCACAGAGACTGAAGAATCCCAAGCAGAGAGGCTAGCTGGCAGCGTGAACTTTGAAAAGGGACAGAACCCCCCTTTACACTAAGGCAGACTAGGTGAAAATAAATAAAGTAAAAGTAAATGAAATTAAATGAAAATGAATTCAATTTACAGGATTACACCTAAAGAAGGGCAAAAGAAATGCAAGGTAAATCAAATCCTGACTAACTGCTCCTAAACTGCTTCTCAAGTGAGCTCAGCACCTAGGCTCACTACGTCCTCATGCTGCATGGAGACTGGACACACTGGGGGATCATGGGAGAAGACCAGCAGGATATACCCGGTGATGTCACAAGTTTGACTTGTCCAGTCTCCATGTTGCAGGAGGAGGTGCACTACCCAGTGGTGGAGGACTGAACTGTAGGACCAATAAGGAATGGTAAAGGGGATGGAAGGGTACTCCTATGAAGAAAGGCTAAAAAGGTTAGGGCTCTTTAACCTGGAAAAGAGACGGCTGAGGGGAGATATGATAGAAGTCTATAAATTAATGAACGGAGTGGAACGGGTAAACGTAGATCGATTGTTTATGTTATCAGAATATAGAAAGACTAGGGGACATGAAATGAAGCTACAGGGTAAACTATTTAAGACTAATAAAAGAAAATATTTTTTCACTCAACGTGTAATCAAACTCTGGATTTTGTTACCGGAGGATGTAGTAAAGGCTGTTAGTGTAGCTGGGTTTAAAAAAGGTTTGGACAAGTTCCTGGAGGAAAGGTCAATAAACCATTATTAAGAAGGGACCCAGGATATCAATGCTTGACCCAGTACAAGCACTGCGGAACCTGTGTCTTTTGGGGAAACTGCTAGGTACGTATGACCTAGATTGGCCACTGTTGGAAAGAGGATACTGGGGCTTGATGGACCTTGGTCTGACCCAATATGGCATATCTTATGTTCTTATTCCATCATCAGAGGCACCAACTTGGGAACACAGTTCAAAGGAGAGAAGTTAGTCAAATGCCTCCCAGGCTCTTCAGCTAGCAGGAATACAAACCAAATTGTTGATGTACTTAGCACTGAAAGTGAGCACTCCAAAATTGATGTTGTCATCCACTTGGGTACAAATGACCTGGCTAGAAACAGTGCCACTACAGTTCAAAGGGACTTTGAAACTCTGGGAGAGAAACTGAAGCCCATTGTTAACACTGCAGCATTCTCAGAAGTTCTACCTGTTCTTCGTAAGGGGGCAGAGAGGCTACATCGCATAAACAGCTTTAACACATGGCTCCAGACCTGGTTCAAAGAAGGATGATTCAGATTTATAGGCGACTGGAGAAACAGATGGACCAACAAGGTTAAATTAGACTTACCTGCTAATTGTTGTTCCTGGAGTGGAACCAGTCTAGTCCCGAAACCTTTGGGTTGCCCATCTCATCTAGCAGCTTGGAGACTGAGAAACTCCTCCTTTTTGTGACATCATCAGTATAACTCTCCAGTGCCCGCCTCATGCCACCAGTACCCTATTGACAAAGCAGACTCACCGGAGAAACAAGTAAGAAAACATCCAACCAGCTTAACTATACAAAACTTTAGCAATACATAGATCGTGACTGAGGTAGTAACCTCGTCATTACTGTGACTAAAAACTGGAACAGGCCACATTCTCCACCTAAGGAAAGACAGCCGGCCAGCCACCGTAGAGAACAATGCAAAACACAGCTTACCTGTGAAACTGAGAGATACTCCAGAAATCCGTTTGCCAAGGAACACTGGGAGGGATACGGGACTAGACTGGTTCCACTCTAGGAACAACAATTAGCAGGTAAGTCTAATTTAACCTTCCTGATCGTGTTCCCAGTCTAGTCCCGAAACCTCTGGGTCAGTACCAGAGCAGTGAAAAAACAGTCAACCACGGGAGGGACCTGGCAAACCAGCCTGAAAAACCGCTGACCCGAACGAGGTCTCCTCCGCCCTTTGTACATCTAGACAATAGTGCCTAACAAAAGAATTGAGTGACGACCACGTCGCCGCCCTACAAATCTCCGCCGGTGAAACCAAACGAACTTCTGCCCAGGAGGTAGCCTGCGCCCTCATGGAATGTGCCTTAATCCCTCCGGCACTACTCTACCTCTCAACACATAAGCCAACGCAATGGCCTCTTTAATCCAACGCGCAATGGATGCTTTTGACGCCGCTTCACCTTTTCTTTGACCCGCGAAAAGGACAAAAAGCCTATCTGACTTCCGAAAGGACGCTGTCCTAATAAGATACTTCTTCAACACACGCCGAACATCCAAAAGATGCAGCTTTTTAGACTATGAATCATTCCTGTCCTCAGCGAACACGGGCAAGGAGATTTCTTGGTTCCCATGGAACGCCGAAACCACCTTCGGAAGAAAAGCAGGCACCGGTCTCAACACGACCTTAGCCGCAAAGAAGGAAAGATAGAGCTCCCTGCAGGAGAGCGCCTGCAGTTCCGACACTCGTCTAGCCGAACAGACAGACACCAAGAACACTACCATCAAGGTAAGATCCTTGAGTGACACACGCGCTAAAGGCTCAAAAGGCTGCCCCTCCAAAGCTTCCAAAGACAAAGGGGAGGCTCCACTTGGGAAAAATAGGCCTAGCCGGAGGCCTAACTAGAGACACCGCTCTTAGAAAATGTTTCACATCACGATGAGCTCCTAGCGACTGGCCCGCCAGTCTGCCTCTGAAACAGGATAAAGCAGCCACTTGGACCCACAAGGACGCCGCCGCTAAGCCCTTTTCGAAACCCTTCTGCAAGAATTCCAGAATCTGGGGAAGCGAAGCTCTAAGCTCTATCGTCGCCGCCATGGTGCCCAACAACTTGAGCTTGAGAAACCTCTTCACCAGCTTTCGCAAGCGTTGCGCCCGCTGTTCTGTGAGAAACACTTTCCCGAGTCGAGTATCGAAACGAGCTCCCAGGTATTCCAGATTCTGAGGCGGCCGTAAGCGACTCTGGCAAATTGACTATCCAGCCGAGACTTTCTGAAAGACTTACTAACCGGGCCGTGACCCTCTCGCTCTCGGCCTGCGACTTTGCCCGAATCAACCAATCGTCTAGGTAAGGATGCACAAGGATGCCTTCCTTTCTCAGCGCCGCCACCACCACTACCATAACCTTGGTGAAAACTCTTGGGGCAGTTGCCAGGCCAAAGGGCAACGCCTGGAACTGATAATGGCCGAACGGCACTGCAAACCTGAGGAACTTGCGATGGTCCGGCCTTATGGGAATATGAAGGTACGCCTCTGACAAGTCCAGGGAAGTGAGATACTCTCCTTGCCGAACCGCCACAAAGACAGAACGCAGTGTTTCCATGTGAAAGTGTGACACCCGTAGACAACAATTGACTCGCTTGTGATCCAGGATCGGCCGAACTCCCCCATCCTTCTTCGGGACAATGAAGTATATGGAGTATCGACTGCACCCGGACTGGTCTGAGGGTATGGGAGCTATTGCTCTGAGATCCAGCAACCTCTGCACCGTCTCCCGCAGCGCCCCATCCTTTGCCACTGATCGGCCGGGAGACTGCACGAAGGCATCCCGCACTGGATGCAGGAACTCCAGAGCGTAGCCTTCTCGAATAACTTCCAGCACCCACTGATCTGTTGTAATTTTTGCCCAGGCAGAATAAAACTCTTGCAAACGCCCTCCCACAGGAATTATGGGCGGCTGGGCCCTCCTCATCTCATTGTGACTTTTTAAAGGTAAGGGAGGAGGAGGAGGAATATGGACCGAAACCTCTACCCGCTCCCCGGAAACCCCGAAAGGCCTGGTTCCTATAGGGAAAACGGCCCTTTGACCTGAAACAAACCTTTGGGACCGAAACCGACGGAAGTCCAGAAACTGACCCCGACTTCCCAGCGCCCCGCGAGTTGACTTGGGCTTGTCCTCCGGCAACCTACCGCCTTTGTATTCTCCGAGGTCCTTGACTAGCTTGTCTAAGCCCTCACCAAAAAGCAGACGCCCCTTAAAAGGCAGTTTACTTAACCTAGTCTTGGAAGAGCTATCTGCCGCCCAATTGCGCAACCATAGGTACCGCCTCGTCGCTACCGCCGATGCCATACTTTTGGACAGACCTCGCATAAGATCATAATGGATATCTGACAGGTAGGCTGCCCCTGACTCCAGCCTCGCAGCCTCCCCCGCTAAAGGACTCAGCCGGTCCTCTTGTATCTGCTGTGCCCAGCAAAGAGAGGCCCTAGCCACCCACGCCCCGCAAATAGCCGCCTGCAGGGAGATGGCATTGATGTCGAAAACTTGCCGTAACAAGACATCCAATTTTCTGTCTTGAACGTCCTTGAGGGCCGCACTACCTTCTACAGGAATGGTTGTTTTCTTGGTCACAGCCGAGACAGCTGCGTCCACCCTGGAAGATTTAAAAACCTCCTTGTCGTCGTCTAACAACGGGTACAACCGACTCCTAACCCTAGCACCTTTTAAGGGCGCCTCCGGGACGTTCCACTCTTCCTGAATCATTTCCTGAAACACCCTGTGTACCGGGAACGCTTTCTGAGTCTTCCTAAACACCTGCAACAAAGGATCCTCCAGTGTCTCATCCTCCGCCGCACCTGGAGCCAGCATATTGAGCGCCTTAAGAGTTTCCACTATGAAGATTGGCAGCTCTTCTCTCCTGAAAACTCTCACGACCCTAGCCTGATCTTCTCTTTCCGAAATCTCACCCTCTTTTAACTCTTCCTCTAATGCTACACTATGGCATTCCTCATCCGACAGAGGGTCCTCTGAAGTCCCTGAGCGCTCCCTGAACTCTCCTTCGCCCCTGGGCTTCTTGCTCCTACTCGGGGAACCCTGAAACCGCGGAGACGCCGGGCGCTTCCTTGCCCCGCTGGGTTCACCTGGCAGGCTTTGCTGTAAAACATTACTGAAGGCTGACTGCTGCAGCAGTGCTACAAACTACTGAGAAAAAATGGCAGAGAGCTCCTTAGGAAACACCGCTTGAGGAGAGCGGGTCCCCGAGTCATTTGATGGCCTTGCCACTGGCTCCTCCTGCGCAGACTCCGGCAGCAAGGACACCGAGGCAGCCGGTGAAGACCCCGGAGCCCTGTCTGTCTGCGCTGAAAGTTGCTCCAAGTCCCCAGCTTCCCCCACATGTCTTGCAGACTCCTGTGCTTGTGAGCTTTTGGGACCCACACACAACGCACAGGGGCTTGGAGGGCATTGTACCTAAACAAACCGTCCGTCCAAGGTCAGCACTAGCCCCTCGTGCTTCCCCTGGATGGTGCAGGAACACTTTAAAACTAAAGGCTTAACAGGCAGAGGGTGGCTAGTAAAATGATTAGTGAGCTTCATTATAAAGCATATGAGGACAGACTTAAGGATCTGAATATGTACACCTTAGAGGAAAGGCGGGACAGAGGTGATATGATTGAGATGTTTAAATACCTCCGTGGCATAAATGTTCGGGGAGAGAGCCTCTTTCAATTGAAAGCAAGTTCTGCTACGAGGGGACATGGGATGAGGGTGAAGGGAGATAGATTCAGGAGTGATATGCGGAAATATTTCTTTACGGAAAGAGTAGTGATCCATGGAATAGTCTCCCAGTGGAGGTGGTAGAGATGAGGACAGTAACTGAATTCAAAAGAGCATGGGACCAACACAGAGGATCTTTAAAGGTAAAAAGTGGACTGTTGTAGTTGTTGATATGGAAGGACAGACTAGATAGGCCATGTGGTCTTTTTCTGTCATCATGTTTCTATGTTTCTATGTAAGCGCTAAGCCTGAGCTGCCGAGCGACAGGAATTAAAGAAAAAAATTCTAAGCTTTTCAGTTCTCCTGCCGCGAATTCTCCCATTTTTCTCCTGTTTTTTTTTTTTTTTAAACTCTGCCACAAGAAAGACTCTATTACAAATCTTAAGGCCCGAACCAAAACTTACTTCCTAGGCCGGAAGCGCGCCCATGCCGCTGCCACGCGGCTGGGCCGATAGATTAAAGCGTGCCAAAACCACGCTGAAGTAAAACAGAGCCCCGAGATAAGAAAACCTTACCTTTGAAAGCTGCGTGTACAGATAAGATCTGCTTCGGCTAAGAGCGTCTGCCGCCAGCCCCGGAATCCCCGGGTTGTGTCGGTGCTGAACGATCACGCCGCAGCGAAATTTAAGAGGCAGGCTTCGAGGGGCGGGAAGGAGCTGACAGGCGCGCTAGCAGGCAGGAACCTCCGCGCGGTGCCGGGAAAGCCCCAATCTCAGCCCTGGACCTGTTAAGCCGAACCAAGGCGCTGCTGGGCTTCAGGCAAAGCTTCTGATGCAGCAGCCCCCGGTGCCCTGCCAAGCCAGATGGAGGCCAGAAGGAGTGGAGGGGGGGATGGGGGGTAAACCAGAGCCAGAGAGCTGGAGTGCTCCAAAATTTAAAGTCACAGCTTCTCAAATAACAATCTTTTTTCTGAAAGCAACTCACAATCCCCATAAAAGAAACTACACTGTTTTATAGATTCCCAATTGTTTCTCCAGTGAGCCCGAAAACCCCCGGGCTCCCATCTATCCAGCTGCTTGGAGACTGAGGTAACTGGTGGCATGAGGCGGGCACCGGAGAGTTATACTGATGATGTCACAAAAAGGAGGAGTTTCTCAGTCTCCAAGCTGCTAGATGAGATGGGCAACCCAGAGGTTTCGGGACTAGACTGGGAACACGATCAGGAAGAGACTATACTGTGCTGATGGACTACATCTCTCTGTCGCAGAGAAAAGAATCCTGTGAAAAATTCAGGCAGTATGTGGATATACATTTAAACTAGAAAAAGGGGGTGACTGATGGGGAAGGTCAAGTTAGTGTAGCTACTCACCTGTAACAGGTGTTCTCCAGGGACAGCAGGAATCAGTCCTCACATATGGGTGATGTCGGTGCCGACGGAGCCCTCGTGTGGGGCAATTCCCCAGCTTTCAAAGACAGCCTTTGGGACTGCATCGCGCATGCGCGGTCCCCTTCCTGCCCAAGGGTGCCACCTTGCTCAGTCAGATGGCATAACTAAAAAGACGGCAAAAATGAGAAAAAATTAAGCGAAGGACTGCAACTCCAGGGGAGGAGGGAGGGTTGTGAGGACTGATTCCTGCTGTCCCTGGAGAACACCTGTTACAGGTGAGTAACTACGCTTTCTCCAGGAACAAGCAGGAAGTCAGTCTTCACATATGGGATTTCCTAGGTATAGGCTACAGAGAACCCATAGCTGAAAATGGCTCCCTCTAGAAGAGCCGTAGCAGCAATGATAGGATTTTTCTCCGAGAATGCAACCCCCCCCCCGGTAGCCGACACCAAAGGGTCGGAGGGAAGGAGTTGCCTAAACCTCGAATAGGTTACAGAGTACTGCCTCACCGAAAACACTGTCCTGCCAGGGACTCTCTCTCCAGGCAGAAATGGTCTGCAAACGTCTGGCTTGAAGACCATGTTACGGCCCGGCAGATGTCTGCCAACGGAACAGAGTGGTTCGCCACTGATGTGGCCTTAGCCCTGACAGAGTGGGCCGTGATTTGGCCCTGCAGCTGGAGGTCAGCTGCCCTGTACGCCCAGGCGATGTAGTCTGCCACCCAGGTGGATAACGTGGGCTTGGAGACAGGTAGACCCAGTTTACTAGGGTCATAAGAGACGAAGAGCTGGAAAGCTCTCCGATGTCCCCGCGTACGCTCCAGGTAGAAGGCGAGCGCCCTCTTACAGTCCAAGGTATGCAGAACTGCTTCTGCCCTGCTGGTATGTGACCTGGGGAAGAAGGTTGGAAGAACCACCTCTTGGTTGATGTGAAACGAGGAAACCACTTTTGGAAGGAACCTGGGGTGAGTAAGTAGGACCACCCTATTTTTATAAAACCGTGTATACGGTCTATCTGATACTAAAGTTTGCAGCTCGCTCACACGTCGAGAAGATGTGAGTGCCACCAGAAAGAGTGCTTTCCAGCAAAGGAAGCGGAGATGACAGGTGGACACTGGTTCAAAAGGTGGGCGAGTAAGGTGCTGCAACACCACATTTAAGTCCCACTCCGCAGCCGGTGGGCGAATTGGAGGCTTCAAGAGTAGGAGGCCTCTGAGGAGTCGGGATACCAAAGGGTGAGCTGAAAGAGGTTGCCCATCCACTGGAGAGTGGTTAGCTGATAGCGCACTCAGGTGTACCCTGACAGAGTTCGACTTGAGGCCCAACTCTGAGAGGTGGAGCAAGTACTGTAATACCTGAGGTACTTGGCAAGTGAACTGGTTCTCCATATTTTGGATACACCACACTTTAAATCGACACCACTTGAACGCATAGGATTTTCTAGTGGACTGCCTCCTGGAGGCCAGCAACACCTCCTCAACCTCCTTGGGAAGGAGTAGAGGAGCAAGCATTAACCTCTCAGCAGCCATGCCATTAAGTTGGGGGGGATCTGAGGATGGGGTGTAGTAAGGAACCCTGTTCCTGGGTCAAGAGGTCGGGCTGCACCCCCAGTCGGAGTGGAGTTTCGACCGCCAGTTGAAGGAGAAGAGGGAAACACCTGGGGGCTACCAGGATGAAAGAGGCCTTGTCCCGAAGAATCTTGAACAGAGTGCGTGCCACCAGGGGTGTGGGTGGGAACGCATAGAGAAGGCCCACGAGATCTGGAAAGCATCTGCCGCCACGCTCAGCGGATGCGGCTGCCTCGAGCAGAACTCGGGCAACTGGTGGTTTTGCGGACTGGCAAAGAGATCCATGGATGGGAGACCCCAGTGGTTGAAGATCTGCTGGGTTACATCCCGGGTCAGTTGCAATTCGTGAGGCTGAAGAATCCTGCTCAACTTGTCAGCCAGGAGGCTCTCCTGACCTGGCAGATAAACTGCCCTTAGGGACATGTGATGTACCACTGCAAAAGAGCAGAAGTCCAGGGTTTCCAGGCATAGGATGCGAGATCCTGTGCCTCCCTTTTTGTTGATGTAGAACATCGCTACTTGATTGTCTGTCTATATCAGCACAGACTGATGTGAAGGAAGATGACAGAAGGTTTGAAGAGCTAGGCGGATGGCTCGAAGCTCTAGAAGATTGATTTGAAGTGCGGCCTCTCATGAGGACCACAGACCCTGAGTGCATGAACCCTGGCAATGGGCTCCCCAGCCCAGCAAGGAGGCATCTGTCATCAGCACTCTGGTGTGAGAGGGAGGTTGGAATGGTACTCCCTGAAGCAAATTTGGGGGGGGGGGGGGGGTGAAGCCACCATTGCAAGGCTGTCACCAGTAGCTTCGAAATCGCTACCCTGTCTCTGAGGAAGCCTGTGGCTTGTGTCCACTGGTCTCTGAAGCACCATTGCGCTGTGCACATGTGGAAGCGAGCATATGGAGTCACATGTACCGTGGAGGCCATGTGGCCCAGGAGGCGTAAGAAGACCATTGCGGAGACATGAGGTCTGTGCTGGACCTGTTGTACCAAGTCCAGCAACCGCCTTGCCCTGTCCAGTGGTAGGTAAGCCCTTGCCTGAAGGGTATCCAGTCTTGCCCCTATGAACTCCAAGTTCTGAGTGGGGCTAAAGTGGACTTTGCGTGATTTACAACAAACCCTAGGTGCTGGAGCAGGGTGACTGTGCGAGCAGTGGCCTGCTCTGCCTCCTGTGCCGATTGGCCCCTGATGAGCCAGTCGTCTAGGTATGGAAAGACGAAGACTCCTTGGCTTCTGAGGAAGGCCTCCACCACTGCTAGGTATTTGGTGAATACTCTGGGAGCGGAAGCTAGGCCAAAGGGAAGCACCTTGAACTGGAAGTGGTTTCCTCTGACCACAAACCTTAGATATCGTCTGTGGTCTGGGTGTATGAGGATGTGAGTATAAAGCACAGTTACTTACCTGTAACAGGTGATCTCTGGGAACAGCAGGAATTAGTCTTCACATATGGGTATTGTCGGTACCGACGGAGCCTGCGCGGGAACGCTCCCCAGCGTCCAAAAGGAAAGCTTTTCGGAGCATTCCACAGCGCCTGCGCGCTGCCTTCCCGCCTTTCCCAACTGTCTCTCTCCAGTTCGAATTTTAAAGCTGAGACAAAGAGAGAGAGAGGAAAGGAAAGATAGATAGATAGAGAGATACAACTCCTAGGGGAGGTGGGAGGGTTGTGAAGACTAATTCCTGCTGTTCCCAAAGATCACCTGTTACAGGTAAGTAACTGTGCTATCTCCAGGAACAAGCAGGAATGATTCTTCACATATGGGGACTCCCCAGCTAGAGATGCCTGGGAGATCACCCAGATAGTGAGCCCCTGAAGGGCTCCATCCCCACCTATGAATCTCAGGCATCCAGTCAGGGATGGAGGGCAGGAGTTGATTAGGTATGGAACAGGTGTTTGAAAACAGCCTGACCAAACAAGGCATCCCGGCGGGAATCCTTGTCCAAGCAGTAATGGGCTGTGAAGGTATGAACCGAGGCCCAGGTGGCTGCTCGACAGATCTGGTCGATGGACACAGAGTTTAGATGAGCCATAGAGGCTGCCATGGCCCTCACATTGTGAGCTGTGACATGGCTTTCAAGAGAAAGATTCTTACTCTGGTAGGCGAAGGAAATACACTGAGCAATCCAATTGGACAGAGTTCTCTTAGAGACTGGAAGTCCTAAATGGGAAGGATCAAAACCAACAAAAAGTTGAGAGGACTTTCTATGTTGCTGTGTTCTTTGCAAATAGAAAGCAAGTGCCCTTTTGCAATCCAGGGTATGAAGACTCCTCTCTGCACTTGATGCATGAGGTCCTAGAAAGAAGACAGGTAAATAAACCTCCTGGTTCAGATGAAAAGGTGAGACCACTTTAGGCATAAAGTGTGGATTAGTTCTAAGAACTACTTTGTCATGATGGAACCTTGTATAAGGAGGATTAGCCACTAGAGCTTGCAACTCAATGATACGGCGAGCTGAAGTGAGTGCAATGAGAAAAATAACCTTCCAGGAAAGGAATTTCAAGGACGTAGTGGCTAAGGGTTCAAAGGGTGGCTTCATAAGCTGGCCAAGAACCAGATTTAAGTCCCATGCCACTGGGGGTGGTCTAATGGGAGGTTTAGTTAAAAGAAGGCCTCTCATGAATCTTGCTATAAGAGGATGAGAGGAAATAGGTTGTCCATTAAGAGGTTTCAGGGATGCTGCAATAGCACTCAAATGGACCCTGATTGAATTTGTTTTAAGGCCTGCATGGGATAAATGCAGCAAATAGTCCAGTAACGAATTCAAAGGTATTGCAGAAGGGTTAAGACCATTTTCTGCACACCAAATGGAAAATCTTTTCCATTTAAAAGCATAAGAGCGTCGGAGGAAGTGACGTCACCGGCTTGCATGGCTATGTGAGTGTTTAGCTCCAGCCTGACCCCGACAAAAAAAGGAGTTTTAAGCACCCCTAATTTCTGGCGAGAGGTGGAAACAGCGGTGGGAACGACGGAGGAGGCAGTGAGCAGCATGACCACCCGAAAAAACCCCGCGGACTTGAGAGAGTTCGCTTTCGCCGGAGCGGCCTCGTCGGCGGGGGAAACCAAGCTGGCCGGGACGGAGGCCATGCGGTGTGAGCAGGCCGCGGAGAGCGAGCAGGCTGTGGAGAGAGAGGAGGTGACTCTTGATGTTCGCGGCTGGGGTGGTGCGACTCGAGAGGAGATGAGACAGTGGTTCCACGAGCATAAGGCAGAGGTACAAGGCTCTAAGACTGCGCTCGAAGGGCTCCTTAATAATCTCAAAGAGGAAGTGGGAGAAGTGGCAGCCAGGATGGGGGACCACGAAAATCGCCTGGAAGCGCTGGAGCAGCAGCACGAGGAATGGAGGGACCAGCGCCAAAGCGAGGAGAGGTGGAAGGAGGAGATCCAGCTAAAGTTGGAGGACCTAGAGAATCGCTCTAGGAGGAATAATTTGCAGATTAAAGGTGTTCCAGAGGCAGTGGAGTTCAGAGACTGTGCTAAGGTGGCTGAGTCTGTCTGCCTGGAGGCCCTACGGCAAGGTGGGGAGGAGCCCCCGAGTGGCGGGATCCCGCAGGACAGGGCTCACAGAGCGCTGGGCGCCGCCCGCAATAACCAGCCCAGGGACATAGTTATTTGTCTCAAGGACTACAAAACTAAGGAAAAAATAGCTACCAAAATGAGGGGGCTGAGCAATTTCCAGTGGCAGGGCTACACAGTTTCTATATTTGCTGACCTCTCCTTGGGAACTTTGCAGAGGAGGAGGGAACTAGCCCCCATAACAAAAACACTCCGAAAGGAGGAGGTGCGCTACAGATGGCTCTACCCATTTGGCCTGGCCTTTACAAAAGGGGACAGAACCTGGAGAATCCATACGCTGGAGGCAGCGTGGGCAGCGCTGAAAGAAGCAGGCATGGAAGGAACGGCGGCAGCAGCTAGAACGGAGTGGCAGGAGGCAGCGCTTGATCAAGCTAGAACCCTCAAGCAAGGAGCAGTGATGCGTGACCGACCCAAGGGCATGGACGGAGACCATCAGAGATCACAGCGGAGAGGGGCGAAGAGATGATGGACAATATAGACACTGAGAATGTGATTGCACAATGTGATAGAGTGAAAGTGGGTTAGGGATGTGGTAAGATCATTGCATGGGGGTGCGGTTGTGAGAGGGGGCAGGAGGGAGGATGAGCGAGGGGGATTGGCACTTGGTAAGCTGGCGGGGGGAAGGGGGCAAGTGGACCGGTGGGTGGAGTGAGGAGGGGGAGGGGGTGGGGCGGGGAGGGTATGTACAGGGGGTTGGGGTGGAGCAGGTGAGTCACTACTCCGGGTCAGCCTGGTCGCAGACGAGGCAGAGGGGTTGGGGAGGAGGGGTGGGAGGCTAGGTGAGGGGAGGGGGGGAGAGGGGAGGGAGGAGGGGGAGGAGGGGAGAGAGGGCATGGGGGGAGAGAGGGCGTGGGGGGAGAGGGGACAGGAAGGGGGGTCTGAAGGGCAACAAAATTGGGGGTAAGGAGCAGCTGGTAGTGGTTACAGTAAACACCAAGGGATTGAGGACATGGCGCAAGAGGCGCCTGCTGGAGAGGGAGGGTATATGGTTGGGGGCAGATCTGGTGTGCATTCAGGAGACACATTTGAAAGTGGGTCAAGAAGGGTTGTTAAGGACTAGGCATTTCCCGAGAATCCTACTGGCAGGCCAAAGGGAAGCTCCGCGGAAAGGAGGGGTGGGGATTTTGATAGGGGAAAAGTATGCAGGAGCGGTGGTGGAGGAAAGAAGGGATCGAGAGGGGCGGTGGGTAGCTGTTAAAATAAGGGTACGTGGGGGAGGAAGTGTGGTTTGCCAGTATTTTTGGCCCAACTGCCTTAATGGAGAGATTTTATGATAGGCTCCTGAGTGAATTGGAGGGGTGGGGGGCGATACCGGTGATTATAGGAGGGGATTTCAATCTCACAATGAACCCTAGAGTGGATCACAGTGGCGGGGGAGGTAGAGAGGGGGGGAAGGAGAGGAGGAGCTTAGCAAACCTAAAGGAGCGACTGGGTTTGCTTGATGTGTGGAGGTTGCGACACCCTGGGGAAAGGGGGTATACTTTCTACTCGGCAGTACATGATATCTATAGTAGACTTGATATGCTGTGGGTGAGTGGGAGTTGGGGGGCTAAGGTACAAGCGGTGGAAATGGGCAATATCACCTGGTCGGACCATGCTCCGGTGCATATGGTGCTGGATTTGGGGGTAAGAGACAACGGGGTGAGTTTCTGGAGGCTGAATGATTCCCTGTTGAATGAGAAAACATATGTGGCCAGAGTCAAAGAGGTGATACGGGATTATTTGCAGATCAATTGGAATGGGGAGGTGGCCACGGGAATGGTGTGGGATGGGCTCAAAGCAGTGGTGAGGGGCCACCTAATCAGTATAGCAGCCCAGGAAAAGAGAAGAAAGAGAGCGGTGGAAGACCAGCTCTTGGAGAAGGTGGAGAGTTTAGAAAGGCAGCACCAACAGGGGGGGGGGGGGGGGGACGACGACACACGGACCCTGCAGGAACTGCTCAGGGTGAGAGGTGAACTTGGCCAGCTTCGGGCGGCTGAGATAGCCTACAACCTGACCAAGTTAAAGCAGGGGTGGTACGAGGGAGGGAACAGAGCAGGAAGGAGATTAGCCTGCCGCTTGAGAGCACGGCAACAACGATCTATAGTAGGGGGGGTGCGCAACCAAAAAAAGGGGGAAATGGTACATAAGGGGGAGGAAATTAGGAAGGCCTTTGCAGCATACTATGAAAAACTGTACAGCAGTGAGGTGACGGGGGCTGAGAAGAAGGGAGAGGAGTTCTTGGCTCAATGCGACCTGGGCAGGCTTACGGAAGAGGAGGCAGCTGAACTGGGGCGTCAGGTGACGTATAAGGAGGTGAAAAGCGTGGTGAAGTCTCTTAAGGATGGGAAAGCGCTAGGTCTAGATGGATATACGGCAAAATTTTACAAGGTAATGCAAGATGAGGTAGGGGGCTGTTAATGGAGGTTTACAATGGAGTGCTGATGGGGGAGGGGCTCCCGCCCTCTATGGCGGAAGCGGGAATAACAGTTATACCTAAGGCAGGGAAGGACCACACGGTCTGTGGAGCTTACCGGCCCATGTCGCTCATTAACTTGGATGCTAAGGTGTTGGCCAAGATACTGGCGCGAAGGCTACAGATGGTGATGCAGAAGCTAGTGCATAAAGATCAGACGGGGTTCATCTCTGGGAGACAGGGAGTTGACAACATTCGGAAGCTGTTGAATGTCATGTGGTCTCTGCAGGCGACGGGGAGGGAAGCAGTATTTTTGACGGTCGATGCTGAAAAGGCATTCGACAGGGTGGAATGGGGGTTTATGTTTCAGGTACTAGAAAAAGTTGGGGTGGGTCCATCGTTCCTAAGATGGATACAAGCGTTCTATGCATGCCCTAGGGCAAGGATAAAGGTAAATGGGGGGTATTCCGAGAGCTTTCGATTGGGTAGGGGCACCAGGCAGGGGTGCCCTTTGTCGCCTCTGCTGTTTGCCCTGGTTATAGAACCATTGGCGGACTTTATCCGGCGACAGGGGGATATCTGTGGCATCGAAGTAAAGGGACAGTTAAGTAAGGTCGCACTCTTTGCTGACGATGTTATTTACACTTTAGAACAACCTTTGGTTAGCCTTCCCAATTTGCTGCGGGCCGTAGGGCGGTACAGTGCAGTATCGGGCTATAAGTTGAACCTGGACAAGACAGAAATTCTGGGGTTTAATTTGGATAGAGGGGTGGAGGAGTGGTTGCAGGCCAAGTTTCCCTTCAAATGGGTGCAGGGACACTTTCGATACCTGGGGATTCAGCTGGGTAATACATGGGGCCAAGTGCCGGCTTGGAATTACAAACCCCTGATAGCGGCAATTCGGAAGGATTTAGGAAGATGGAAGGGACTACACTTGTCCTGGTTGGGGCGCATAGCAACCATTAAAATGAATGTGCTACCAAGGATCCTATTTGTGTTTATGGCCTTACCGTATAAAGTGCCGAGAAAAGGTCTTAAGGAGTTGCAGGCTCTGATCATGAGGTTTATTTGGGAGGAGAAGCGGGGCAGGGTGAATAAGCTCACCATGTTCAGACCCCAGGAGGCAGGGGGGGCTGGGAGTTCCTAACCTGGCAAAGTATTATGAGGCAGCACAACTTCGGGCGCTCTTTGTGTGGAGAGAGAGAGGAGAAACCCCGCAATGGGTATATATGGAGAAAGAAGGGAAAGAGTGCCTGGAAGAAGCAGTCTGGGGGGGGGGGGGGGAGAGGAGCGGAGTGGGCCAGGAGGGGTTGAACCCACACAAGCGGTTAACGCTGCAAGTATGGGAAAAATGGAAGGGCTATCTATTGAATGGGAAGAAACTGTCCCGAGCTGCGTACCTGCGTAACATGGGGGCCCTTGCCCCGGGGAGGTGGGGGGGGAGTTTTAAAGTGTGGGCGGAGAGAGGGTTGGAGAGGGTAGGGCAGGTTTTAGATGGGACCGGGAGGATACGGCCGTATGCGGAGCTTCAAAGAGAGTTCGGACTGCGGGATGACGACTTTTATGCGTACATGCAACTGTGGTATTACTTGCAAGAACCGGGGGTTCGGGGGGACCTACAGGGTGGGGTAACTGAGTCTGAGATGCTGATGGAACAACACGAATCAGTAAAGGGCCTGGTGTCTAAACTTTACCGCTTGCTGAACGCACGGGAAGAGGGCACGGCCAAGTGGCAGGAGCAGTGGGAAGGGGAACTGGGAGGTCAGTGGCAGGCAGGCCGGTGGAAGAGTATCTTTGAGGGGGAAAGGCAGCTTGCATGGGGAACGGCGCTGTTAGAGAATTCGCTCAAAGTTAGACTTAGGATGCTCTGGACCCCAGCCAGGCTACACCGCATTTTCCCGGAGAGAGCGGGCACTTGCTGGAGGGGATGTGGGGGGTGGGGTGACCTCTTGCATATGATATGGAGCTGCCCCAAATTGCAGGAGTTGTGGAGGGCGGTGGAGGATTATTGTGGAGCGGTTACGGGGATACGGATCACCTTCGTTTCAACCCAGGTGGTGCTCCTGGAGGGGGAGGAGATAGGGACGGGAGGGATTGCTGCTTTCCGGAATTACTGCGTGATAGCGGTCAGATTGGCAATTTTACAAAATTGGAAGAAAGCACAGTTACTTACCTGTAACAGGTGATCTCTGGGAACAGCAGGAATTAGTCCTCACATATGGGTACGTCGGAACCGACGGAGCCGGCGCGGGAAAGCTCCCCAGCTTTTCAGATGAAAAGCTTTTGGGGCTTCCCACAGCGCATGCGCGCTGCCTTCCCGCCTTCCTTACCAGCTCTCTTCAGTTCGAGTTTATAGCTGAGACAATAGAGAGAGGAAAGGAAGGTAGATAGATAGAAGATACAACTCCTAGGGGAGGTGGGTGGGTTGTGAGGACTAATTCCTGCTGTTCCCAGAGATCACCTGTTACAGGTAAGTAACTGTGCTATCTCCAGGAACAAGCAGGAATAAGTCCTCACATATGGGGACTCCCTAGCTAAGATGCCTGGGAGATCCCCCTCCAAGGGTAAACCATCTTCGTATGGATCTCAGGCATCCATTCAGGGAAGGTGGGCAGGAGTTGCTTAAGTATGGAACAGGTGTTTGAGGACAGCCTGACCAAACAAGGCATCCCGGCGGGAGGCCTTGTCCAAACAGTAATGGGCTGTGAAGGTATGAACCGAGGCCCAAGTGGCTGCTCGACAGATCTGATCGATGGATACAGAGTGAAGATGAGCCATAGAAGTAGCCATGGCTCTCACATTGTGAGCTGTGACATGGCCTTCCAGAGAAATATTCTTACTCTGGTAAGCAAAAGAAATACACTGAGCAATCCAATTGGAAAGTGTACGTTTGGAGACTGGAAGTCCCAAATGAGAAGGATCAAAAACCCACAAAAAGTTGGGAAGACTTTCGATGTGGCTGAGTCCTGTTGAGGTAAAAGGCGAGAGCTCTTTTACAGTCAAGAGTATGAAGGTTCCTCTCTGCACTGGATGCATGAGGAGCCGGGAAAAAAACAGGTAGATATACCTCTTGATTAAGATGAAAAGGCGAGACCACTTTTGGCATAAAGTGGGGATTCGTCCTAAGGACCACCTTATCATGATGAAATCTGGTATAAGGTGGATTAGCCACCAAAGCATGCAGTTCACTGATGCGGCGAGCCGAAGTGACTGCAATAAGGAAAAGAACCTTCCAGGAAAGAAATTTCAAGGAGGTAGAGTCCAAAGGCTCAAAAGGTGGTTTCATAAGCTGATCTAGAACTAGGTTCAAATCCCATGCTACCGGCGGAGGTCGGATGGGAGGTTTAGTTAGGGTCAGGCCTCTCATGAACTTTGCAACGAGAGGATGAGAGGAGACAGGTTGTCCATTTATAGGTTTTAAGGATGCTGCAATAGCACTTAAATGGACTCGTACTGAATTCGTCTTGAGGCCTGCATTGGAAAGATGCAGGAGATAGTCTAGTAGAGAATTCAAAGGAAGTGCCAGAGGGTCAAGACCCTGTTGAGAACACCAAATGGAAAACCGTTTCCATTTGAAAGCATAGGAACGCCTGGTAGAGGGTTTCCTAGAGGCATGAAGGATATCTTTCACTGGCTGAGAAAGATTAAACTCATGAAGGCTTAAGCCTTCAGTAACCAAGCTCGGAGATGTAGGGACTTGGGGTTTGGGTGCCACAAAGTCCCTTTCTCCTGAGACAGAAGGTCTGGCGCAGCTCCCAGGTCCAGGGAGGAGCCCTGGGAGAGCTGTAGAAGTAGAGGGGACCACACTTGGCGTGGCCAGCGTGGAGCTATAAGGATCATCGACCCGTGATCCCTCTGAAGTTTGAACAGAGTCTTGGGAATCAAAGGAATGGGTGGAAAAGCATACAGGAATTCCTGACCCCAATGCAGGAGAAAGGCGTCGTTGGCCTGAGCTCCCTGACACGGAGTCCTGGAACAGAACTGGGGAAGTTTGGCATTCCACGGACTTGCAAAGAGGTCTATGTCCGGGGTCCCCCATTCCTGGAAGATTCTGTGTATCTGGTCCATATGCAGGGACCACTCGTGTGGAAGCAGAACTCGACTGAGTCTGTCTGCCCGAGAGTTTTGAACTCCTGGAAGATACACTGCCAGAAGATGAATTTGATGCTCTCTGGCGAAAGCCCATAATCTGAGAGCTTCGTTGCAAAGCGACAGAGAGCCCGTCCCTCCTTGCTTGTTGACATAGAACATGGCCACCTGATTGTCTGTCTGAACTAGGACAGTCAGGTTGGCAAGGAGGGTATGGAAGACTGTGAGGGCAAGGAAGATTGCTCGCAGTTCCAGAAGGTTGATATGAAGGGTGGTCTCTTGGGGAGACCAGGTTCCCTGAGTGGAGAGATGTTGAAGATGAGCTCCCCACCCTGTTTGGGAGGCATCTGTTGTGAGGGTTGCTTGGGGCAACGAAGGTTGGAAGGGGGTCCCCAACAACAGATTTTTGGAGGATGTCCACCACTGGAGAGACCAAAACAGACGTTTTGAGGTGAGTACCTGGTCTGACAGCAGTCCCGATGCTTGAGACCACTGGGTGGCCAATGTCCATTGAGCTGCTCTCATATGGAGACGAGCGTAGGGCACCACATGAACCGTGGAGGCCATGTGGCCCAGAAGTTGCAGCATTTCTCTGGCTGACAAGTGACTTCTGGACTGAGCCTGGGAGGCCAAGCTTATTAGCCGTTGGCCTCGGACCAGAGGAAGGTAGGCCCTTGCAGTGGTGGAATCCAGATAAGCCCCTATGAATTCCAGGGACTGAGTAGGGATGAGTTGGGACTTGGGAATGTTTACCACAAGTCCCAGATATTGAAGAATACGCCTTGTGCGGTCCAAGGAAATCTGGGCTTCTGACTGAGATGGAGCTCGGATGAGCCAGTTGTCCAGATATGGAAACACGAAGATTCCCATGCCTCTTAGAAATGCGGCTACGACTGCCATGCATTTTGTGAATACTCTTGGAGCAGAGGCGAGACCGAAGGGAAGTACTCTGTATTGGAAATGTTTTCCCTGGAACAGAAAATCGAAGATATTTTCTGTGGGATGGATGGATGAGTATATGAGTGTACGCATCCTTGAGATCTAGAGAACAAAGCCAATCCTGACTCTGAAGGTATGGAAGGAGAATGCCCAGAGAGAGCATTTTGAATTTCTCCTTGAATAGAAACTTGTTCAATTCTCTCAGATCTAGGATAGGTCTGAAGCCCCCTGTCTTCTTTGTTATGAGAAAATAAGGGGAGTAGAACCCTAACCCCTGTTGAGGAAGAGGAACCTCCTCTATTGCCCCTTGGGCAAGGAGAGAGGAGACTTCCTGACCCAACAGGGTCAGAAGAGATGGGGAGAACTGAATTGCCTCACCATGGTATGGGGAGGAAGGCTGGAGAAATGAAGTTTGTAGCCCTCTCTGATGATAGAGAGGGTCCATTGCTCTGATGTTATTTGCTCCCATCTGGGAGCAAAGTGAACTAACCTTCCAGGTATGGTGAGAGGCTCTGGTTGTTCCAGAGCCAGAAATGGTAAGTTCTCTAGGGGCAAGTCAAAACCCCTGAGGGGGTTGAGCCTGCTGGGGTGTAGCAGACACTGCAGACTTGACTTTACTTGCTTAAATTGCTGAAGTTTAGCAGCAAAGCGAGGAGGCTGAGAAGATTGTTGGCCAGTATTTGTGGAAAATCTGGCCATCTTATAGTAAGGCCTTTTAAAAGACTTCTTTTTGGCAGGAGTAGAAGTAGACTTAGAAAGTCTATCTAGAGTGGCATTTTCTGCATCCATTTGAGCAGCTTTAATTTGCCAGTCTTCACCAAATAAGTTCTCACCTGTACAGGGCAGATTCCTTAGGCCATCCACAACCCAGGGTTCTAGGTCAGAAGCCTGGAGCCAAGCGAGACGTCGGGCTGCAATAGCAATTCCCGAAGCTCTGCCTGCAACCTCAAAGGAATCAAAGGCTGCCCTGTTGGAAAACTTGGAGACCTCTGAAAGTTGTGTCACCACAGAAGTGAAGTCCTCCTTTTTATCCTCAGGGATAAAGGGGGCAAAATGCCGTACCTTTAGGGCACGTTCTCTGAGAAACATGCCCATATAAAGGCTGTAAGAATTGATCCTGGCTATAAGCATACTAGCCTGGAAGATCTTTCTACCAAAAGAGTCAAGGGTCTTACATTCTCGCCCTGGAGGGGTAGAAGAGTGCTTTTTGGGGACTCGTTATCTTCTTCATAGCAGACTTCACCACAATGGAGTGGTGAGGCAGCTGAGCTTTTTTGAAACCCAGGAGAAGGAGGGACCCGGTACATGGTGTCCAACCTACGAGAATGAGGAGACAGAGTTAGAGGAGTCTCCCACAAATCCATCAAGTGTTCTTGAAGGATTTCATGGATAGGCAGAGTAACTGCCTCTTTAGGAGCTTTAGAGTATCCTAAAATATCCAATTTTTTTTTTGATCTGGGTTTCTTTTCAGAAGATGTAGCAATAGAAGTCCTTTAGCTACATCAAACAATGAAAATCCTGAAAGGATAAATCCTCTGGAGGAGACATCGCCCTCTTTAGAGAAGAGGGCTCCTCAGGAAGATCAAACTCAGCAGAGTCATCAGAGGAATTGAACTCATCAGAAGAATCTGAGTATTCTCTCTGTGCTTGCAATGCACGATACGCATACCGATCGATATCGAGATCGGGCGTATCGGGCATGGGATTGGTATCGGGCAAAAGCCTGAATCCAGCAAGCGGAACCGATCGACGGTCTCGGTTCCGGTGTGGATACCGGAACCGGGGTCGGTACCGATGGAATCGGTACCGAGGGCGTCGCAGCCTTAATGAAAGCCAGAACGGCCTGCTGCATGGTCTGGACAGTATTGCCCATGGACGCCACTGCTGCCTGGATGTCGGTACCGGTATCGACCGGTACCCCAGAGCAGTCTAACAGGTGATCAGTCGAGGCCGTGCCATCGATGTCAACCTGTAACCCCATAGGTGATGCTTTGGAGGCCGCAGCCACCCGCTGGGGTTTTTTGGTGTGGGCAGAATCCTCGAACTCAAGATTGAGAGCCTCTCGATCTTTTGAAAGAGATTTGCTTTTAGAGGATTTGCCCACAGAAAGTTTGGTTACCTGAGATCCATCCGGAGAGGAAGACCTGGATGACTGTGATGCTGGATTATCTGAAGCAAACAGCACATAGAACTTGTTGGCCCGGTTCTGCATACCACGTTTAGACATCTGGGAGCAGAATGGGCAGTTCGGTATGCAGTGGTCAGGTCCCAAACATTTAAGACACCATTCATGGGTGTCTGAGAGAAAAATAACAGCACTGCACTTGGTACACTTTTTAAAAACCAGGAGCTGGCTTCTCCATGAGGAGAATTAGTGTAGGCCTGAAGGCCTAGCAAAAGTTACCACGTTGTGCTGAAATAAAAGAAAAAAGTTTTTTTGTTTTTTTTTTAAGAAATAAAGAAAGAGAGACCGGCAGTACCGGTTTTGGTATGGGGAAGGCAGGTACGCGGTCAAAAGAAACAAATTAAAATAACAATTTCTTCAGCGGTGACAGGAACACGACCTGCTGGCTCCGCGGAAAAAGAGAAACTGAAGAGAGCTGGTAAGGAAGGCGGGAAGGCAGCGCGCATGCGCTGTGGGAAGCCCCAAAAGCTTTTCATCTGAAAAGCTGGGGAGCTTTCCCGCGCCGGCTCCGTCGGTTCCGACGTACCCATATGTGAGGACTTATTCCTGCTTGTTCCTGGAGATCACGGAACCACCGAGAATGAGGGAAATTATTGGCAGGTTAGAGTTTCTGTGGGGGATTAGCAAAGTGCGGGCCTGTGCGCAGGGAGCGCAGACCAAACATGATGAGATCTGGCGGGACTATGAGCACTGGAGGGAGACGGGGTGGGTGGTATGGATGGAGAAGTGAGGGGGAGGGAGAGGGAGGGGGGGATAGTTTGGGTAACTTGGGTTCGGGCTGGCTGCTAACTCCTGAGGTGATGATACGTTGGTGACGGTTAGTATGGGCCTGGGGGGGTTGGGGGTAGGAGGGTGAGGATGTAAGGGGAGTAGAGGGGGTAGGGGGGGTATAGGGGGGAGGGGGTAGGGGGGGTATAGGGGGGAGGGGGGAGGGGGTAGGGGGGGTATAGGGGGGAGGGGGGAGGGGGGGGGGGGGGGATAGGGGGGAGGGGGGAGGGGAGGGGTGGGGGATAGGGCACAACCATGGCATTTGGGGCTGCCCGCAGTGGTCGAATGCTAGGGGCACTATGTAGGAACAGCGGCTGCGGACATCAGTGGCGGTGCACGCCAGGGTGCGCACAGCCTGGGGTTGCACTGGGACATCTTGAGTATAGGTTGACTAGTGGCAACGCATGGCAACAATGGGACACAAAAAGGGGGGAGTCCATCTCAGTTGGAGGGTGGCGGTGGGCTTGTTTCGTAAGGGGGGGGGGGTGTCAGGATTGTGCACCGGGAGAGATTTGGGGTTTACATGTTGTGTCTCCCCGGGGTGGGTCATATAAGCTGTTGAATAAGATGTTGAATAAGAGGTTGTTGGATTTGCTGATAACACACACCTTTAAATATCACACACCACAAACTGAGTCAACAAAAATTTAGAGCAAAAACTAATAGTTTATTTAATTTTTCATTTTTCATTTTAATTTTAAATCTTAAATTTTAATTTTAATATCTATTTTTAATTAACTTGTATTGTTATTTTTATGATGTGGTCAGGAATGTATATGTAATAATGGAACAGAATATACAGACAATACAATTCATCTGTGCTTAGAAAGCAGATAATCGCACGGGACGGATTAACAGTTGCCAATGTTATTTGTTTAACTTAGGTTAACTTTTTTTATTTGTGGCCTTATTTCTATGCAGACCTTTCTTTGCCCTATTTCTTTCTTCCTTTCTTTCTTTCTCTTCACTCCACAAGAAGGGAGGTTTACGCCCCTTTGCAAGGAGGGATAATGGACATTATAGGGGTTACGGAAGAAAGCACAGTTACTTACCTGTAACAGGTGATCTCTGGGAACAGCAGGAATTAGTCATCACATATGGGTACGTCGGTACCGACGGAGCCTGCGCGGGAAAGCTCCCCAGCCTTTCAGATGAAAGGCTTTTGGGGCCTCCCACTGCACATGCGCGCTGCCTTCCCGCCTTCCTGACCAGCTCTCTTCAGTTTGAGTTTAAAGCTGAGACAATAGAGAGAGGAAAGGAAGATAGATAGATAGAGATACAACTCCTAGGGGAGGTGGGTGGGTTGTGATGACTAATTCCTGCTGTTCCCAGAGATCACCTGTTACAGGTAAGTAACTGTGCTATCTCCAGGAACAAGCAGGAATAAGTCCTCACATATGGGGACTCCCTAGCTGAGATGCCTGGGAGATCCCCTTCCAAGGGTAAACCATCTTCGCATGGATCTCAGGCATCCGTCCAGGGAAGGTGGGCAGAAGTTGTTTAAGTATGGAACAGGTGTTTGAGGACAGCCTGACCAAACAAGGCATCCCGGCGGGAGTCCTTGTCCAAGCAGTAATGGGCTGTGAAGATATGAACCGAGGCCCAAGTGGCTGCTCGACAGATCTGATCTATGGACACAGAGTGAAGATGAGCCATAGAAGCGGCCATGGCTCGCACATTGTGAGCGGTGACATGGCCTTCCAGAGAAATGTTCTTACTCTGGTAAGCAAAAGAAATACACTGAGCAATCCAATTGGAAAGTGTACGTTTGGTGACTGGAAGTCCCAAATGAGAAGGATCAAAACCCACGAAAAGTTGGGAAGACTTTCGATGTGGCTGAGTCCTGTTGAGGTAAAAGGCGAGAGCTCTTTTACAGTCAAGAGTATGAAGGTTCCTCTCTGCACTGGATGCATGAGGAGCCGGGAAAAAAACAGGTAGATATACCTCTTGATTAAGATGAAAAGGCGACACCACTTTAGGCATAAAGTGGGGATTCGTCCTAAGGACCACCTTATCATGATGAAATCTGGTATAAGGTGGATTAGCCACCAAAGCCTGCAGTTCACTGATGCGGCGAGCCGAAGTGACTGCAATAAGGAAAAGAACCTTCCAGGAAAGAAATTTCAGGGAGGTAGATACCAACGGTTCAAAAGGTGGCTTCATAAGTTGACCCAGAACTAGATTCAAGTCCCATGCTACCGGAGGAGGTTGGATGGGAGGCTTAGTGAGGGTCAAGCCTCTCATGAATCTTGCAATAAGAGGATGAGAGGAGACAGGTTGTCCATTTATAGTTTTTAAGGATGCTGCAATAGCACTTAAATGGACTCGTACAGAATTCGTCTTGAGGCCTGCATTGGAAAGATGCAGGAGATAGTCCAGTAAAGAATTCAAAGGAAGTGCTAGAGGGTCAAGACCCTGTTGCGCACACCAAATGGAAAAACGTTTCCATTTGAAAGCATAGGAACGCCTAGTAGAGGGTTTCCTAGAGGCATGAAGGATATCTTTCACTGGTTGGGAAAGATTAAACTCATGAAGGCTTAAGCCTTCAGTAACCAAGCTCGGAGATGTAGGGACTTGGGGTTTGGATGCCACAAAGTCCCCTGCTCCTGAGACAGAAGGTCTGGTGCAGCTCCCAGGTCCAGGGAGGAGCCCTGGGAGAGCTGTAGAAGGAGAGGGAACCACACTTGGCGTGGCCAGCATGGAGCAATGAGGATCATGGATCCGTGATCTCTCTGAAGTTTGAACAGAGTCTTGGGAATCAAAGGAATGGGTGGAAAAGCGTACAGGAATTCCTGACCCCAATGTAGGAGAAAGGCATCGTTGGCCTGAGCTCCCTGACACGGAGTCCTGGAACAGAACCGGGAAAGTTTGGCATTCCACGGACTTGCAAAGAGGTCTATGTCCGGGGTCCCCCATTCCTGAAAGATTCTGCGTATCTGGTCCATATGCAGGGACCATTCGTGTGGGAGCAGAACTCGGCTGAGTCTGTCTGCCCGAGAGTTTTGAACTCCTGGAAGATATACTGCCAGAAGATGAATTTGATGCTCTCTGGCGAAGGCCCATAATCTGAGAGCTTCGTTGCAAAGCGACAGAGAGCCTGTCCCTCCTTGTTTGTTGACATAGAACATGGCTACCTGATTGTCTGTTTGTACTAGGACAGTCAGGTTGACAAGGAGGGTGTGGAAGACTGTGAGGGCAAGGAAGATTGCTCGCAGTTCCAGAATGTTGATGTGAAGGGTGGTCTCCTGAGGAGACCAGGTGCCCTGAGTGGAGAGGTGTTTGAGATGAGCTCCCCACCCTGTCTGGGAGGCATCTGTTGTGAGGGTTGCTTGGGGCAACGAAGGTTGGAAGGGGATCCCCAACAACAGATTTTTGGAGGATGTCCACCACTGGAGAGACCAAAACAGTCGTTTTGAGGTGAGTATTTGGTCTGAGAGCAGTCCTGATGCTTGAGACCACTGGGTGGCCAAGGTCCATTGAGCTGCTCTCATATGAAGACGAGCGTAGGGCACCACGTGTACCGTGGAGGCCATGTGGCCCAGAAGTTGCAGCATTTCTCTGGCTGACAAGTAAGCTTATTAGCCTTTGGCCTCGGACCAGAGGGAGGTAGGCCCTTGCAGTGGTGGAGTCCAATTGGGCCCCTATGAATTCCAGAGACTGAGTAGGGATGAGTTGGGATTTGGGAATGTTTACCACAAGTCCCAGATATTGAAGAATACGCCTTGTGAGGTCCAGAGAAATCTGGGCTTCTGACTGAGATGGAGCTCGGATGAGCCAGTCGTCCAGATATGGGAAGACAAAGATTTCCAGGCCTCTGAGAAATGCGGCTACGACTGCCATGCATTTTGTGAAGACTCTTGGAGCAGAGGCCAGACCGAAGGGTAGTACTCTGTACTGGAAATGTTTTCCCTGGAACAGAAATCTTAGATATTTTCTGTGGGATGGATGGATGAGTATATGAGTGTACGCATCCTTGAGATCTAGAGAACAAAGCCAATCCTGACTCTGATGGTATGGAAGGAGAAGGCCCAGAGAGAGCATTTTGAATTTCTCCTTTAATAGAAATCTGTTCAATTCTCTCAGATCTAGGATAGGTCTGAAGCCCCCTGTCTTCTTTGTTATGAGAAAGTAAGGGGAGTAGAAACCTAACCCCTGTTGTGGAGGAGGAACCTCCTCTATTGCCCCTTGGGCAAGGAGAGAAGAGACTTCCTGACCCAACAGGGTCAGAAGAGATGGGGGAGAACTGAATTGCCTCACCATGGTATGGGGAGGAAGGCTGGAGAAATGAAGTTTGTAGCCCTCCCTGATAATAGAGAGGGTCCATTGCTCTGATGTGATTTTGTTCCCATCTGGGAGCAAAATGAGCCAGCCTTCCAGGAATGGTGAGGGGCTCTGGTTGTTCTAGAGCCAGAAACGGCAAGTTCTCTAGAGGCAAGTCAAAACCCCTGAGGGGGTTGAGCCTGCTGGGGTGTAGCAGACACTGCAGGCTTTGACTTTACCTGCTTAGATTGTTGACGCTTAGCCGCCGCAAAGCGAGGCTGAGCAGATTGCTGGCCAGTATTTGTGGGAAATCTAGCCTTCTTATAGTAAGGCCTTTTAAAAGACTTCTTTTTGGCAGGGGTAGAAGTAGACTTGGAAAGTCTATCTAGAGTGGCATTTTCTGCATCCATTTGAGCAGCTTTAATTTGCCAGTCTTCCCCAAATAAGTTCTCACCGGTACAGGGCAGATTCCTGAGGCCATCTACAACCCAGGGTTCTAGGTCAGAAGCCTGGAGCCAAGCGAGACGTCGGGCTGCAATAGCAATTCCCGAAGCTCTGCCTGCAACCTCAAAGGAATCAAAGGCTGCCCTGTTGGAGAACTTGGAGACCTCTGAAAGTTGTGTCACCATAGAAAAGAAGTCCGCCCTTTGATCATCAGGGATAAAGGGGGCAAAATTCTGTATCTTTAGGGCAAGTTGCCCAAGAAACATGCCCATATAAAGGCTATAAGAATTGATCCTGGCTATAAGCATACTAGCCTGGAACATCTTTCTTCCAAAAGAGTCCAGGGTCTTACATTCTCGCCCTGGAGGGGTAGAAGAATGCCTTTTAGGACTCTTTATTTTCTTCATGGCAGACTTCACCACAATAGAGTGGTGAGGCAGCTGAGTTTTCTGGAACCCAGGAGAAGGAGGGACCCGATACATGGTGTCCAACCTACGGGAATGGGGAGACAGTGTTAAAGGAGTGTCCCACAAATCCATCAAGTGTTCTTGAAGGATTTCATGGATAGGCAGAGTGACTGCCTCTTTAGGAGCTTTAGAGTATCCTAAAATATCCAATTTTTTTGATCTGGGTTCTTTTTCAGAAGATGTAGCAATAGAAAGTGCTTTAGCTACATCGACAATGAAATCCTGAAAGGATAAATCCTCTGGAGGAGACATCCTCCTTTTTGGAGAAGAGGGCTCCTCAGGAAGAGTAAGCTCAGCAGAGTCATCAGAGGAATTGAATTCATCAGAAGAATCTGAGTATTCCTTCTGTGCTTCCAATGTACGATACGCATACCGATCAGTATCGACATCGGGCGTATCAGGCATGGGATCGGTACCGGGTGAAAGCCTGAATCCGGCATGCGGAACCGATCGACGCTTGGAAGTCGATGGTCTCGGTTCCAGTGTGGATACCGGAACCGGGGCCGGTACCGATGGAATTGGTACCGAGGGCGTCGCAGCCTTAATGAATGCCAGAACGGCCTGCTGCATGGTCTGGACAGTATTGCCCATAGACGCCACTACTGCCTGGATGTCGGTACCGGTATGGGCCGGTACCCCAGAGCAGTCCAACAGGTGATCGGTCGAGGCCGTGCCATCGATGTCAACCTGTGACCCCATGATTGCTTTGGAGGCCGGAACCTCCCGCCGGGGTTTTTTTGGCCTGGGCAGAATCCTCGAACTCAAAATTGAGAGCCTCTCGATCTTTAGAAAGAGATTTGCTTTTAGAGGATTTGCCCACAGAAGTTTTGGTTACCTGAGATCCATCCGGAGAGGAAGACCTGGATGACTGTGATGCTTCTGAAGGAAACAGCACATGGAGCTTGTTGGCCCGGTTCTGCAAACCACGTTTAGACATCTGGGTGCAGGATGGGCAGTCCGGTATGGAGTGGTCAGGTCCCAAACATTTGAGACACCATTCATGGGTGTCTGTGACAGAAATGACAGCACTGCACTTGGTACATTTTTTAAAACCAGGGACTGGCTTCTCCATGAGGAGAATTTGTGTAGGCCTTAAGGCCTAACAACAGTTACCAAGTTGTGCTGAAGAAAATAAAAAAGTCTTTTTTTTTTTTTTTTTTTTATAAAGAAAGAAAGAGAGACCGGCGGTACCGGTTTCGGTATGGGGAAGGCAGGTACGCGGTCTAAAGAAAACAAATAAATTTCACAATTTCTTCAGCGGTGACAGGAACACGACCTGCTGGCTCCGCGGAAAAAGAGAAACTGAAGAGAGCTGGTCAGGAAGGCGGGAAGGCAGCGCGCATGTGCAGTGGGAGGCCCCAAAAGCCTTTCATCTGAAAGGCTGGGGAGCTTTCCCGCGCAGGCTCCGTCGGTACCGACGTACCCATATGTGAGGACTTATTCCTGCTTGTTCCTGGAGATTGTGTAATACAGACCACCCGATATTGCTCTGTATGGTGTTTTTCTTTTATGATGTGTGTGAATAAAAAACTTTAAATTGGAAAAAAAAAAAAAGCATAAGAGCGTCTGGTAAAAGGCTTTCTGGAAGTATGAAGGATATCCTTTACTTGCTGAGAAAGGTGTAAATCTTGAAGGTCTAGGCCTTCAGCAACCAGGCCCTGAGGTGAAGAGACTGAGGATTTGGATGCCACAGGGTTCCCTCCTCTTGGGAGAGGAGATCTGGAGCAGACCCCAGGTCCAGGGAGGGAGCTTGAGAGAGATGCAGAAGTAGAGGGTACCACACTTGGCGTGGCCAATGTGGTGCTATGAGGATCATAGACCCCTTGTCTCTCTGAAGCTTGAACAGAGTTTTGAGGATTAGGGGAATAGGTGGAAAGGCATAGAGGAAGTCTTGCCCCCAGTGAAGGAGGAAGGCATCCCTGGCCTGAACTCCCTGACATGGAATCCTGGAACAAAACCAGGGAAGTTTGGCATTCCACGGACTTGCAAATATGTCTATGTCTGGGGTACCCCAAATCCGGAAGATCCTGGCAACCAGGTCCCCATGGAGGGACCATTCGTGTGGAAGCAGAACTCGACTGAGTCTGTCTGCACAAGAGTTTTGAACTCCTGGAAGATACACTGCCATGAGATGGATTTGATGCTCTCTGGCGAAGGCCCACAATCTCAGAGCTTCGTTGCAGAGCGACAGAGAGCCTGTCCCCCCCTGCTTGTTCACATAGAACATGGCTACCTGATTGTCCGTATGGATGAGGACTGCCTTGTAGCTGAGCAGGGTGTGAAATACTCTGAGAGCCAAGAAGATTGCTCTGAGCTCTAGGAGGTTGATATGAAGAGATGTCTCCTGTGGAGACTAGATGCCTTGAGTGGAGAGATCTTGAAGATGAGCTCCCCAACCCTTTGGAGAGGCATCTGTTGTAAGGGTTGCTTGGGGTAGCACCTGTTGAAAGGGGGACCCCAACAACAGATTTTGAGTGGACTTCCACCAGTGGAGGGACCAAAAGAGGCGACTGGAGGTTGCTATTTTGTCTGACAGGCAACCTGATGCCAGGGTCCATTGGGAGGATATCCACTGAGCTGCCCTCATGTGAAGGCGAGCATAAGGAACCACATGGACTGTGGAAGCTATGTGGCCTAAGAGTTGCAACATCTCTCGAGCAGTTAAATGGGATTTTAACTGAATCTGGGAAGCTAACTGCACTAGGCGTAGGCAACGGGCCTGGGGAAGATAGGCCCTTGCAGTTGTGGTATCCAGTAAGGCCCCTATGAACTCTAGAGACTGAGTAGGGTTGAGATGGGATTTTGAAATGTTGATTACCAATCCCAGATACTGAAGAACACGCCTTGTGCAGGCTAGGGAAGTCTGGGCCTCTGCTTGGGATGGAGCTCGGATGAGCCAGTCGTCCAGATATGGGAATACGAATATCCCTAGAGTGCGTAAAAATGCAGCTACCACTGCCATGCATTTTGTGAACACTCTTGGAGCAGAGGCCAGACCGAAAGGAAGCACTCTGTACTGGTAGTGCTTTCCTTGGCAAAGGAACCGAAGGAACCTTCTGTGTGTTGGATGGATGAGGACATGGGTGTACGCATCCTTGAGGTCTAGAGAACAAAACCAGTCCTGACTCTGAAGATATGGAAGGAGAGTACCAAGAGAAATCTTCTTGAATTTCTCCTTGCATAGAAACTTGTTCAACTCTCTGAGATCTAGGATGGGTCTGTAGCCCCCTGTTTTCTTTGGGATGAGAAAATAGGGGGAGTAGAACCCTGAGCCCTGTTGAAGAAGGGGTACTTCTTCTATTGCCCCTTGGGCAAGAAGGATAGCAATCTGCTGACCTAGAAGGTCGAGAAGAGATGTTGGAGAGTTGAACTGTCTCACCATGGTGTGAGGAGGAAGGTTTAAGAAATGTAGCTTGTATCTCTCCCTTATAATGGAGAGGGTCCAGTGCTCTGCTGTGATTTGTTCCCATCTGGGAGCAAAGTGAGCTAACCTTTCTGGGATGGTGAGAGGCTCTGGATGTTCTAGAGCCAGAAATGCTAAGTTCTCTAGCGGAAAGTCAAAGGCCCTGAGGAGGCTGAGGCTGTTGGGCTGTAGCAGTCCTCACAGCCTGAGGCTTGGCCTGTTTTGGTTGTTGCTGTCTCTTTGTAGCAAAACGACCCTGAGAAGAGGTATGAGCATAAGCAGAAGAAAATTTCCCTTTTTTTGGGAAAGATCCTTTCTTGAATAACCTCTTCTTGAAAGGAGTAGTAGTAGACTTTGAAAGTCTATCTAAAGCAGAATTTTCAGCATCCATCTGGGTGGCTTTTGCTTGCCAATCCTTGCCAAACAGATTTTCCCCTGTACAGGGAAGGTTACCCAGACCATCCTGTACCCAGGATTCCAAATCAGAGGCTTGTAACCAAGCAACTCTGCGTGCGCCTATGGCAATAGCCGAAGCTCTGATGGTACCCTCAAAGGAGTCAAAGGCTGCACGGTTGGAAAACTTGGATACATCCTGTGCATGTTTAAGCCAGGTAATATATTCTTCTCTCTTATCTTCTGACATAAAAGGAGATAAGGTGTGTAGATGGTCTGTAACCTCTTTCAGAAACATCCCCATATAGAGACTATAGGAGTTGATTCTGGCTACAAGCATACTGGCCTGGAAGATTTTCCTGCCAAAAGCATCTAAGGTTCTGCATTCTCTTCCTGGAGGAGCAGAGGAATGTCTTTTTGTGCTCTTGATCTTTTTCATAGCAGACTCTACCACAATAGAGTGGTGAGGGAGCTGAGTCTTATGAAATCCAGGACAAGGAGGAACACGATACATGGTGTCAAACCTACGAGAAAAGGGAGAGGTGGTAAGAGGAGTTTCCCCATATACCTAACATGTGGTCATAAAGAATCTCATGTATTGGTAAAATGGCTGCCTCTTTAGGAACCTTAGGATATTGGAGAATATCCAAGTTTTTGGCTCTGGGCTTAGTTTCAGAGGCTACTGTAATGGACAGGCCTCTGGCCACCTCCCTGATGAAGTCCTGAAAAGATAAGTCCTCAGGAGGAGACATTCTCCTTTTTGGAGAAGAGGGTTCCTGAGGACGAATCTCCGATGCTTCGATGGAAACCTCTGATGCATCAGATTCTTCAGAGGAAGCGAAGTATCGACTGTCTGGATGCTCTCGCAGAGCCCAATACGAGTACCGAGGGGTATCGACATCGGGAGTCATTGGTACCGATTCGGTACTAACAGGCATCACTGGATACCGTATCGCTGCTTTCGAGGCTGACGTCGATGCAAGCGGTACTGGTATCGGAACCGGAGCTGGATCCGGAACCGACAACGGGGTTTGTTGTTGTACCGAGGGAGTCGCAGCTTGTATGAAGGCCGTAATGGCACGCTGCATGGTCAGAATATTCTGATCCATCGACGCCACCAATGTCTGGATGTCGGTACCGGGAACCGCCGGTACCCCAGAACATTGTAACAGGTGATCGGTCGAGGCCGTGCCATCGATGTCAACCTGTGACCCCATAGATAATGCTTTGGAAGCCGGAGCCTCCCGCCGGGGTAATTTTGCCGGTGTGGATTCCTCAATAGTAATGTCGGGAACATCTCGATACTTAGAGGGAGATGTACCCTTTGAGGACCGACCGGACTTAAGTTTTGTTACCTGAGATCCATGGGATGAAGAGGAAGCCCTGGAAGACGTTGATGCCACAGAAGCTGCATCGGAGGGAAACAGGGTACTGAGCTTGGCTGCCCGATTCTGTAACCCTCTTTTAGACATCATGGAGCAGGACTCACAATCCGCGATGGAATGGTCAGGACCTAAACATTTTAGACACCAGTCATGGGTGTCTGTGACAGAAATAGTGCCACTGCCCTTTGTGCACTTTTTAAACCCGGAGGCGGGTTTTTCCATGAGGCCTAGGGCCACAGAAGAAAAAGCACTGAAACAGAAAAAGGTTTTGTTTTGTTTTTTGTAAAGAAGAGAAAAAAAGACCGGCGGTACCAGTCCTCGAGAAGGCAGACACGCGACTAAAGAAAATAAGAACAAGAAAATAAGAAATTCTTCAGCGGTGGCAGGAAACACGACCTGCTGGCTCCGCGGAAAAGAAGAACTGGAGAGAGACGGTTGGGAAAGGTGGGAAGGCAGCGTGCAGGCGCTGTGGAATGCTCCCAAAAGCTTTCCTTTTGGATGCTGGGGAGCGTTCCCGCGCAGGCTCCTTCGGTACCGACGATACCCATATGTGAAGACTCATTCCTGCTTGTTCCTGGAGATGCATAACAACTTTTAAATTTTAAGATGTCTGTGTTGTTTTCTATCAGAATCAGAACCGTAATTTTTGTGCGCTCTGTTGTAAAGTATGTGCGCTCACTCGGCGAGGTGTGTGCGCGCGCACACGCGCACAGCTTAGAGGGAACAGTGCCTGGAAGACGTCGATGCTACCGAAGCTGCATCAGAGGGAAACAGGGTACTGAGCTTGGCTGCTCAATTCTGTAGACCTCTTTTAGACATCATGGAACAGGACTCACAATCCGTAATGGAGTGGTCAGGACCTAAACATTTTAGACACCATTCATGGGTGTCGGTAACAGAAATAGTGCCGCTGCACTTCGTGCACTTTTTAAACCCGGAGGCGGGCTTTTCCATGAGGAAATCTATTCCTAGGCCTAAGGCCAAAGAAAGAAAAAATGTACTGAAGTAAGAAAAACAGTAGGTTTTTTTTTTTTTTTTTTTAGAATAAAGAAAGAAAAGACCGGCGGTACCGGTCCGGTGTCGAGAAGGCAGACATGCGACTAAAGAAATAAACGAAAATAAAGAAATTCTTCAGCGGTGACAGGAACACGACCTGCTGGCTCCGTGGAAAAGAAGAACTGGAGAGAGGCGGTTGGGAAAGGCGGGAAGGCAACGCGCAGGCGCTGTGGGATGCTCCGAAAAGCTTTCCTTTTGGACGCTGGGGAGCGTTCCCACGCAGGCTCCGTCGGTACCAACGATACCCATATGTGAAGACTCATTCCTGCTTGTTCCTGGAGATTGGTCTTTATCTGCCATCATTTACTATGTTACTATGTTAATAAATTAATGAATGGAATGGATAAACGTAAATCGATTGCTTACGCTATCAAAAAGTAGAAAGACTAAGGAACACACAATGAAGCTACAATGTAGCCCATTTAGCGTAGTTACTCACCTGTAACAGGTGTTCTCCGGGGACAGCAGGAATCAGTTCTCACATATGGGTGACGTTGGCGCCGACGGAGCCCTCGTGTGGAGCAAATCCCCAGCTTTCAAAGAAAGCCTTTTGGAGTTGCCATCACGCATGCGCGGTCCCCTTCCCGCACAAGGGTGCCATCTTGCTCAGTCAAATGACATAGCTAAAAAGACGACAAAAGAACAAAATATAATAATAAAAATAGGACTGCAACTCCAAGGGGAGGAGGGAGGGTTGTGAGGACTAATTCCTGCTGTCCCCGGAGAAAGCACAGTTACTTACCTGTAACAGGTGATCTCTGGGAACAGCAGGAATTAGTCTTCACATATGGTACGTCGGTACCGACAGAGCCTGCACGGGAATGCTCCCCAGCATCCAATCAGAAAGCTTTTGGGAGCATCCCTCGCGCCTGCGCGCTGACTTCCCGCCTTTCCCACTGCCTCTCCTCAGCTGAGTTTCATAGCTGAGACAGAAGGAGAGAAAGAGGAAAGGAGATATAGATAGATCCAACTCCTAGGGGAGGTGGGTGGGTTGTGAAGACTAATTCCTGCTGTTCCCAGAGATCACCTGTTACAGGTAAGTAACTGTGCTATCTCTAGGAACAAGCAGGAATGAGTCTTCACATATGGGGACTCTCTAGCTGTGGGTGCCAGGGGAGATCCCATAAAATGCGTATCCCTGGAACAGGATGGCATTTCCCAAACCTGGATCCCCCGCATCCCCTGAGGGATGGGGGGTAGGAGTTGAATAGAGAAGAACTGTAGAGGAACAGCGAATCTAAAGACTACAGAAAAAATGAGTCTTTAGAATGTATGTCAAGTATCATTAAATATTTAATGAACTAGCACAATATAGAGCTTACCTACTGGATTGTAGGAAGTAGAACTGTGATGGAGTGTACTGTAGATGCAGTAGCAGAATCCTCAAGGTAACTTCACAGTAGTGAGGATGAAGTTCCAAACCTGGAATGGGCAGGTAACCCAGGTGTCAACTGGGGCAGGAGAAGAACGGCAGGTCTTCAATGGAAAGCTTTATGGGAAAAAGCTGAAAACTCTTTTAGGTACAGAGTTATTAACATTGAGGACTAAAAGAAGAAGACTGACCGATCTGGAAAATTAGCCCAGTCCTGAAGGGAAGAGGGGGTATGGAAAAAAGCCCCTATTTCCAAGGAAAACAGAAGTGTACTCAGAAATATTGAAGATGTACACCGTCTTTCCTAGCTGGTAAGAGATAGGAAGACATTGACGTTTGATACTTCATAGACAGGGAGATCTATAACAAAAATAGAAGCTGTTGACATCACAGCAGTAATTGTGTGTACAACTGCTCCCAGTTACTGAGCCGCATGAGAATAGGCAAGTTGACTGTCTGGACCTCTTAAGAAGGTAAAAGCTTTATAGCACAGACAGTTAGGGAGATAGTAGGTAATACATAGCGTCCTATGGACATCTCCCAATGGACATATATATTTATATAAATATATATATACATGGAGAGACATACATATCTATATATATGTGCATATATGTCTAGATATGTGTGATATATATATATATATATATGGGCATGACTTATGCCCACACAGATTACAGAAATATGTATGTATAGGACATATACATACATGAATATAAGTCTGAGGATACATGTCTGCAACTGAGCCCTACAAAAACATTCACATGGGGAATGTGATGGGAAAAGATTCATCTAATAAGGGGGTGAAAACCACCTGAAGATATATAGAGAATCTATTTCTGCGGTGCAGGAATGTAGTTCAGTGGAATAACCAGGATGGTTGCGTGAAAAAACAGAGGATAATAGCAGTCTGGCAAGATCACGTCAGGAGTACTTTAGGACTCTGACATGTCCAAAGGACAAAAGAAAAACGCATAAACTAAGACACCAGGATGACCCAGCCAAGGGACACAGGGGTAAACAGGTACACTAAAAGAGTATGCGTTGTCCAAGTGGAGCAGAAAAGCATAATGCCAAGCTGTAAAGAAAAAGGGGTAGATTCCTGCAAGATTGGGAACTCCTTGGACATTCACGCAGAAAAAGCTTGTCTTCATTATCACAACAGGAGACAAGAGGGTATAAAGAACCAATATAGTCATGGAATGATTATATAAGTTTTTTCTACTATATGGAAAAAACCCTCAGAGATAAAGTTCAATGCTCTGTAGCAAGGGCCCATAGTAGTAAGCTTCTCTGTAGATTGCAGAGAGCATTGTGCAGGAGAATTATGAGATAAAACTGACTGAAGTCAGGTGTGTTGCCACATCCTAGGAAAGGATATGGCTAGAAGAAGATAACCTGCAGTGAGAAGTATTATGCAAGATAGTTGAAAGTAGCTTGCAATGAGCACTAAAGTAATCACTGGAACTCCTGCATGCACAGCAACTGAACAAAACAGCAGAGGGGATTCTCCTGTATAAAAACAGAGAGAAAACAGACAAAGGGAGCGGAGATATTCCCGTCCCTGTCTGATGAGTTGTTCAGAGCATGCATTGAAGGATAACAAAAAGTCTACACTGGAAAGATAGAGAAGTGTTTCAGTATGGTATCCACTCAAGCAGGGGAAACCCTGGAAGAGAGGGGGTTGGAAGGTGACTTACCATATGGTAAGTCAGCTGAAGGAAAAGATGTCCATGTGGGGACAGAAACTATCATGGGATAGTTGTAACCTCCCTTCGTAGTAGTCAGAAAGGGAGAATTCTGTAACCCATGGACAAAAGTATCCTAACAGCATACTGAAAAAGAAAAAACCAGTGTAGGGTTTGAAGAATAAACTTCTGCTAAGAAGAAGTTAACTGTAGATTGTAACATACAGGAACCTATGGTTGCTGGTTATGATTAGACTGGTTAGAGTCTGGAGGCTTCAGACTAGAATGAGATGTCCCTTGCTTGGGTACATCTGGAGGATGGGCAGGAGAAGGGTGAAACCTTCTTTTCTTAGGGAAAGAAGGTTTGGTAGGACATTTCCTACGTCCTGGGGAAAAAGAAGGCTTAGGATGGTTTCCAGAACCAGGGAAGTCAGTGGAGCAATGAGCAACCTGACGTAAAGCCTCTCTATTGAAGAGATTTTCTCCAGTACAAGGAGAATTACCCAGTGTATATGTTGTGCCCATCTGCTCAAGTCTGAAGCTTGCAGCCAGGCTTTACGACGTGCTCCAATGGCAATAGCAGAGGATCTGCTAACAGACTAAAAAGAGTCTAGAGAAGCACGAGAAAGAAACCAAGAGATATTCCTGCTATGATTAAGAAGCAAGGAATAGTCAGTGGCCTTAGGCTCTGATAAAAAAGGGGACAAAAGAGATAATTTCTCTGTGACCTCCTAAAGTGTCAGACTCATATAAAAAATATATGAAATAATTCTTGAAGCCAGCATAGAAGTTTGGAAGGTTTGACGTCCAAAGGCATCAAGTGCTTTAGATGCACGACCTGGCGGATAAGAAGAATGCTTCTTCTTGCTTCTTACCTTCCTCATTGCTGATTCCACTACAATGGAATGATGTGGAAGTTGGTTTTTTTGAAATCCCGGAGATGGAGGCACCTGATACAGAACATTAGTGTCTGTAGAAGGCGAAGGAACCTTCAAAGGTGATTCCCATATCCTCAGAAGATCCTGAAAAGAATGATGTAAAGGAAGCATTATATTTTCCTTTTCTGCAGAATCTTGGTTAAGAGTAGAGCCAGGAATAGGAATGGCAAGAAAGGTTGCCATGTCAAGGAGAAATTTCAGAAAAGAAGGATCTCCAATAGGAACTATTCCTGGGTAAGCTGAGGTTGAAGGAGCAGCTTGAGCACCAGAAGACATACAGGACTGGTGCAGAAAAAGAATCCTGCTAGATGGACAGTGATACTGACAGTTCTGATTCGAGGCAGTTAGTACTGCATCATCAGTGCCCGGTATCGATTCCAAGCTAGGCATAGAAAGGATCGATGGCACCGATGGAACTGCAGGAATCGACATCGATACCAATACCGGTATCGGAGATGGTAATATCATCGAAGCAGTAATTGGGGGCTGCTGAAGCGGTACCGAGGTAGTCAGAGAGCCCTGGTGAATATCCTCGGTACTGCGTAAACGGAAACGAAATGGATCGGTTCCGAAACGCGCCGGTACCAAGTCATCTAGACTGGATATCGATTCTAGACTCGGCATCGAAGGGAGCGAGTCTATCGATGCATGTCTAGAAGGTACCGACGGTGGTGGTGGTATCGGCGATGCCGATACAGGAAAGTCAATCGGAGTCGTATCGATCGGTTCCGAAGGTACCGAGGACGTCCGAAGACGATGCCTGGTGAAGAGTGGAACACTCGACACCGGCGCCGATGTCGGGGTATCAGTACCGCTCGAAGCCGATACCAATCCCGAGCATGGCGAAGATACAGGAAAGTCAATCTGGTTTGTATCGATCGGCCCCGAAGGTACCGAGGATACCAGATGACGATCCCAGGTGAAGAGTGGAACACTCGACACCGATGCCGATGTATCGGTACCGCTCGAAGCCGGCACCAACCCCGAGCATGGCGGAGATACAGGAAAGTCAATCTGGGTCATATCGATCAGCCCCGAAGGTACCGAGGACACCAGATGACGATCCCTGGTGAAGAGTGGAACACTTCACACCGGTGCCGATGCCGGGTTATCGGTACCGCTTGAAGCGGATACCACCCCCAAGCATGGCTCAGGTATGTTCTGTGAGGGGTGAGCCCCAGGAACAACCTGAAACCCCGTAAATGCTTTGGAGCCCAAAGACTCCCGCCGGGGTTTTATTGCCAATGAGATCTTGAGGGCAAGGCCAGAGCCGTCATCATGCTGGGCATGAGACTTACCCTTCAAGAATTGGCTAGTCTTAACAGACTGTTTGTGGGTTACCTGATCCTGGAGAGAAGAATAAACCGGTGTCCTCACCTCAGGAGGAAAAACGGCATCGAGGGAAACTCGAAAAAGGGAAGGTCTTCTCCCAATAATACAGCCTGATGGATCAAGGAAAAAAGGGTCAGGACCCAAACAGGTTAGACACCAAGCATTGGAGTCTAAAAAGAAAACCATGTTTCCACAGTGAAGGCACTTCTTAGGGGAAGAAGGCTCCATGTTGGAGAGGCCTGGTAGGCCCAAAAGTTAAAACAAAAACTGAGGAGAAAAACTTTCTCTAAGTTTAGAAAAGAACAAAATAAAGCACCGGCGGTACCGGTATCGGCGGGAAAGACAGCCGCAACCACAAGAAAACAAGGAAATAAGAATTTTAAAGGAAAAAAGTTTCTGCGGTGACAGGAGGACGTCCTGTCGGCTCCGCGGAAAAATGAAAACTGAGGAGAGGCAGTGGGAAAGGCGGGAAGTCAGCGCACAGGCGCGAGGGATGCTCCCAAAAGCTTTCTGATTGGATGCTGGGGAGCATTCCCGTGCAGGCTCCATCGGTACCGACGTACCATATGTGAAGACTCATTCCTGCTTGTTCCTCGAGATCACCTGTTACAGGTGAGTAACTACACTTTCTCCGGGAACAAGCAGGAAGTCAGCCCTCACATATGGAACTCCCCAGCTATAGGTTACCAAGAACCCATAGCTAAAAAAGGCTCCCTCTACGAAAGCCGCAATAGCAATATAAACTAATGGAATAGCACTCCGGTAGCCTGAACACAGAAGAGTCGGACGGCAGGAGTTGCCTAGACCTCAAAAAGGTTACGGAGTACAGCCTGGCCGAAGGCACTGCCCTGCCTGGACTCCCTGTCCAGGCAGTAATGGGTTGCGAAAGTCTGACTCGAAGACCAGTTGGTGACCCAACAGATGTCTGCCAAAGGAACAGAGCACAAATGAGCCACTGATGCCGCCATAGCCCTGACCCTATGGGCTGTGACCCGACCCTCCATTGGAAGCTCGGCTGCCCTGTATGCCCATGCAATACAGTCTGCCACCCAGCTGGACAGCGTACGTTTAGATAGCGCCAGTCCCAGTCTACTGGGGTTGTAAGAAACGAAAAGCTGAGAAGTCTTCTGATGCGCTTGCGTACGCAGGATATAGAAGGCCAACACCCTCTTATAGTCCAGGGTATGCAGGACCAATTCTGCCCGAATGGCATGCGGCCTGGGGAAAAAGACAGGCAGAACCACCCTCCTGGTTGAAGTGGAACGAGGATACCACTTTCGAAAGGAACTTGCGGTGCTTGCGAAGCTCCACCAGGTTCCTATAGAACCTGGTGTAGGGTCTTTCCAACACTAGGGCCTGGAGCTCATTCACCCGCCGAGCAGATATGAGTGCCACCATGAAAACCACCTTCCAAGTAAGATGGCGTAGATGGCAGGTAGCCATTGGTTCAAAGAGCAGCTTAGTAAGCTGCCCTAACTCTACATTGAGATCTCACTTGGTCACCAGGGGGCGCACCGGGGGTTTCAAGAGAAGTAAGCCTCTCAGGAACCGAGACAGCAAGGGGTGGGCAAAGAGAGGCTTCTCATCCACTGAAAAATGATGCACCACAAGAGCACTGAGGTGCACCCTGACAGAGTTGGGACTTGAGGCCCAAATCAGAGAGGTGGAGAAGGTATTGTAGAACCACCCCTACCACGCAAGAGAAAGGGTCTACCTTCCGCTCCTTGCACCATGCCGCAAACCTATGCCACTTCAAGGCGTACGCCCGTCTGGTCGACAGCCTCTGCAAGGCGAGTAAGACCTCCTTAATATTTTTTGGAAGGAGGAGCGGAGCGAGAATTACCCTTTCAGCTGCCACGCTATCAAGTTGAGGGAGCTGAGATTGGAGTGCAGGAGAGAGCGCCCCCCCTCCTGAGACAAGGGAATTGGGGTCTCCACTGCTAGCTGCAGAAGAAGCGGGAACTAGGGTTGTCTGGGCCACCGAGGGGCAATAAGGATGACCGAGGCTCTGTCCTGGAGAATCTTCAACAGCATCTTGGCTACCAGAGGTGTCGGGGGAAACGCATATAGAAGATCCCCAGACCATGATATCAGAAACACATCAGCGGCCACCCTGTGCGGGTGGGGTCGCCTGGAGCAGAAAAGGGGCAACTGGTGATTGTCCGGACTCGCAAACAGGTCCATCACCAGCTGCTCCCAGATCTGAAAGAGCCAATTGGCCTCCCCGCAGTCCAGCTGCCATTCGTGGGGTTGGAGAATCCTGCTTAGCCTGTCTGCCAGCCTGGCCCGCAGGTAGACTGCTCTGAGACGAACGCCATGCCGGACTGCATATGTCTAGGGTTTCTTGACATAGGAGACAGGACCCCATACCACCCTGTTTGTTCACATACAGACAGATTCTTAGTCCAGGAGCTGTCTGAAAACTCCCAGTGCTAGGCGGATGGCACATAGCGCCAAGAAATTGATTTGTTGGGTCCTCTCACTCGGGGACCACACTCCTTGAGTAGTGAAACCCGGACAATCAGCCCCCCAGCCCAGCAGGGATGCATCTGTGGTCAGGACCCTCATGTTCAGCGGGACCTGGAAAGGCATCCCCGCCTCCAAGTGCTGCAGTTGGAGCCACCAGGCCAGGGACCTTACCAGACGTCTGAATACTTTGACCCTGTCCTGGAGGTGCCCTGAAGCCTGAGACCACTGGTCCCTGAAGCACCACTGAGCGGTCCGCATGTGGAGGCAGGCAGGCATCCGGGGTCACATGGACTGTGGAAGCCATGTGCCCGAGGAGGCTCAGAAAAAGCCTTGCTGACACTGCCGACTTGCGACTCACTTGCCCTGCCAGAGCCATAAGTCTGCTTGCCCTGTCTGCAGGCAGATAGGCCTTTGTTTGAAGGGTGTCGAGGCTGGCCCCAATGAACTCTAGCTGCTGAGTTGGAGTGAGGCTGGACTTGGAGTAGTTGATTACGAACCCTAGGTGCTGCAGCACCTGGATGGTGCGAGCTGTGGCCTAGTGGGCCTCAGTGGCTAAGGAACCCCTGATGAGCCAGTCGTCAAGGTAGGGGAATACAAAGACCCCCTTGGAGTCTGAGAAAGACAGCAACCACCGACAGGCACTTTGTGAACACCCTGGAGGCCGAATCAAGGCCAAAGGGGAGTACCCTGTACTGGTAGTGATTGTCCCCCACCACAAATCGTAGATATTGCCTGAGCTTGGGTGTATTAGGATGTGTGTATACGCATCTTTCAGGTCTACTAAGGAGCATAGCCAGTCTCCCTGGCAGAGGTAAGGCAGCAATATTCCAAAGGAGAGAATCTTGAACTTCTAATGGGTCTGAGGCCTCCTGTACTTTTTGGCACCAGAAAGTACCTGGAATAGAAGCCCCTTTCCTGCAAGTGGTGGGGCACCGGTTCTACTGCCTGATCCTCGAGAAGACCTGCTAACTCCTTCAGAAGAAGGTCCCGGCGAAGTGGAGACCTGATGGGCTCTCCTGGAAAATAGTGGAGGCACCTGGGCTAGGTGAAGAAGATAGCTCTCTTGGACTACCTGTAAGACCCAGGTATCGGTGGTAATGGCTGTCCACCTGTGGGCATACATAGCCAGCCGGCCCCCTGTGATCTGCCTTTCTCCTGTGGGAAGAGTGGCTATGCTGTAGGAGTCAAAAGCCACTGCCAGATTGGGCCGGAGCCAGCGCCTGGGATTTGGGGCTTTTCTGCTTACGCGGCCCATGCCCCTGCCCCTGTCCCTTGGCCTGCTGCCCCTGTTGGGGAGCTGGGAGGGCTGAAAATGGGGGTAGCTTCGGTAAGGAGCACCCTTCCTCGGGTAAAAGGGCTTTTTACCCGAGCCCTTCTTGTGAGAAGTGGCAGAGGTCTTCTTGGAGAGCCGTGTCCTCGTCATGTACTCGGTCTCCAACTCTGCGGCCTTGTTGGTCATGGGTTTCCCAAAGAGATTCTCCCCTTGGCATGGGACATCAACCAACTTGTCCTGAACCTATTGTTCGAGGTCCGACGACTGTAGCCATGGCTGGCGGCATGCACCGGATGCCAGCCGCAGCTATCCAGGCCGCCGACTAGAACCTGTCATAGGCCGCCCAAGACAAACTTCGAGCACTCACGATCAGCTTTAGAAAGGCCCCTGAAGCGCTGTAAAGGTTCCTCGGAGAGACCAGCCAAGAACCCGGTGAGTTCTTTCGCCAGGTCCCTCAGGTACATGCCCAGGGTAGGCCTGGATCCGACAAGTCAGCATTGAACCCTGGAAGCACTTCCTGCTAAGGGCATCCAAGTTGCGGGCCTCCCTGCACCGAGGAGTGCGTCTTCTGGCTCTTCAGGCGGCGCATGGCCGATTCCACAACCATGGAGTTGTGCGGCAGCTGCGACTTCTGAAACCCCGGGCTCCGGTGGACTCTATACATCGAGTCGAGTTGCTTGCTGACCACCGGCACCAGTGTCTCCCACATGCGGAGCATCAGTCGCTCCAGGATCGGAGGCACGGGTACAGTAAGGGCCTCCCGGGGGGGGGGGGGCCTCATACTGGAGGATCTCGAGCTCATCAGCTCAAGGATACTCCTCGGACTCCATGGGGAACACCAACGCCTTGGACATATCCCACACGAAGTCCAAGAACCTCATGTCCTCCGGGGGGGGGGGGGAGGGAATTCTCTGAGGATCGGATACCGGGGAAGGGTATCCGGGGACTCCTCATCCTCGGTTTCCCATGCTGACGCCTCCGAGGAGGAATCGGAGGTCTCTTCAGGCATCGAGGGCCCCGGCGCTGACCCCCCCCCCCCCGATGCCAGCAGGCTTGGTGGCGATGACCTCGGTCCCGAGCCCAAAGGGCTTCGAGGATCGACTCGGCCTCCATGGTCGACTTCGACGTCAAGGGCCCAGTGGTCAGGGCGGAGGAACCGGACAGGCCGGCTATCAGCGCCCGCTGCTGTTCCATGAAGGCAGTGAAACTGCGCTCCAAGGCCGCCATTCTGGACTCGTATGGAAGGCTCTGCAGCCACCGGCTCGGGCCCTGATACGGTCAGGCCCGACGCCAGTTCCCCCGGAGTGGAGTCCTCGATGAGGACAGTTGGTACTTGCCTCGGCTGATCCGGATCACGATGAGGCATCTTTGTCGGGCGCTCCGTCTCCGAAGATCCCAGCCGGCGCTTGGGGCTCCGCGACCGGCCCCGGGAGGAGCCGGGCCGCTCAGAGCCATCCAGAGACGCCGCTTTCGAGGATTTCTTCTTCCTCTTGTGCTCCCACGAGGGAGACCCCCCGTTCCAACGAACCTCAATGCCGCTCGGGCTCAGACAGCTCCCCCCGAGACGTGGAGGCCTCGGACGAGGTCCTGGCTCTTGGAGGCAAGGATACGGTGGCTCTTCAGTTTCACACACCGATCACATTTTTTAAACCCGCTGGCAGCCATCGGGGGAAAAAGGGCCCTTGCAAGGTCGAAGACTCAGGCTGCCAGTGAAAAAGGAAAAAAGGCACAAACGCCAGTTACGAAGGACAAAAACTGAAAAATAGAGATGGACTCGATACTGACGTACCGAGCCGAAGGCGGGAAGAGGTACCGGTGTCGACCGGTCGAGAAGAGGGGAAAAAAATCAACTTTTTTATGGGGACACAAGGACTACGTCCGAAGGGCTCCGTGGAAAAAAGGAGCAAGATGGCACCCTTGGACGGGAAGGGACCGCACATGCGTGATGGCAACTCCCAAAGGCTTTCTTTGAAAGCTGGGGGATTTGCTCCGCACGAGGGCTCCGTCGGCGCCGACGTCACCCATATGTGAGGGCTGACTTCCTGCTTGTTCCCGGTGAAAAGATTAATAAGAGAAAAAAATTTTTCACTCAATGCTTAAACTCTGGAATTCGTTATCGGAGGATGTAGTAAAAGCTGTTAGTGTAGCTGGATTTAAAAAAGATTTGTACAAGTTCCTGGAGGAAAGGTCCATAAACTATTGTTAAAGAGGACCCAAGAAATCCACTACTTGCCTCCGGACAAGCAATGTGGAACCCGTGTGACTTTTGGGAACCTGCCAGGCACTTGTGACCTGGATTGGCCATGGTTGGAAAGAGGATACTGGGCTTGATAGACCATGCATTTCCTATGTTCTTATGTTATGAATTCAAAAGGGCATGGGACAAATAAAGAGGATCCCCTTTATAGCAAGAGAATGAAATCAAAGCAAACATCTTTTATACTTCGCTAAATAGAGGTGTGTGACCTGCACAGAGCCGTGAGTACAAGCCTAAACACAAGCATAGAGGGGGGGTGACCTGTATGGAGCGACAGTTACAACCACTCTAGCCACTTTACAGGGCAGGCTAGACTATACTGGTCTTTGTCTGCCATCAAATACTATGTTATTTCCTCCTGTGGCACAGCGTCAAGTCTCTTGCAAACTCACAGCCCCTTGCACTGAGGAGTCAGATAAGTCCCACTCCAAGCGGTTCATGCTTTGATAACCTGTGGAGAAAGGAAAGACCGAAGACTTCTAAACCTTTTGCAGGAGGGGGTGGATCTATAACCCTAGTTCTGCTGTTGGAGGATCAAACATGGAGTGGATGACACCTAAGCAATCAAGGCTGCCAGTTTGTCCTTCCTGAATAGGCAGAAAGTACCAGATTCATTGATCCTCTATAGGAGACGACACCTTGTCATCCAGGCGGAATCATCACCTGAGATATTAGGACTGGACTCTGGGCCTCAGCCCAAGAAGGCAAATCCTGAGTCAGACCCCCACTCGCCACCTGATCCTCTTCCGAGTGAGCAGAAAAAGATCAAGAGGACCCGGAGGCTCCAGAGTTTGCGTTGCCACACCTGAAAGACCAAGCTTGCTGCAGAAAGGAAAAGAATTACAGGAAGGACAACCTGGGAACCGGAAACTCCCTGCGAGGCATATGGCCTCCATCCTTGGGGGAAACAGCAGTCACCAGACTCTTACAAGAAGGGAAACAACCAGAGGAACAAGTGCTGGGAGCTCAAAGCTTGTTGATCATTTTTGATAGCATCATCTGCTACTTCATACTTCGAAGACAATAAGGCCAGGGACACCAGTGTCTCGTCGCTGCAAGGAGAAAGACAGGCTTCTAAGGGCACATTTTTATTTATTTATTTACAATGTTTTTCTATACCACCCCTTCCAGAGATCAGGGGCGGTTAACATTATAACGAAACTTTACATAGAACAAAATGAATGAATCAAAACATTTACATGAACATGTGACTGAGTTATAACAATGATTAACTATTTACATCAATCTATGTACATTCCTATTACAATCAGGAAGTTGTTTATTGTTTACGACTGGATAGACCGTGGAGATAAATTGAGGTGGATTTGCTTTAGGAGGATAAGGGGAGCAGCCGATAGGGAATCCTAGACTAGACTAGGTGTTGGGGTGATGGCTGTGGTGAGGTCATTTTTGGGGATATCAGTGCTGTAGTGTTCAATGAACAGGTATGTTTTTAGCTCTTTTCAGAAAGTATGGAGGTCCTTGATTCTTGTTAAGGATTCTGGGAGGGTGTTCCATTGCGTGGGGGCTGCACATGAGAAGGCCCTATTGCTTGTGATTTGTTTAGTTTTACGGATAGTGAGTGGGACTGTGAAGAGGTTCTGGTTGGTACTTCTCCTTATTCGGATGTCCGATTGGTGGAGAATTAAAGATGAAAGGTGGGATGGGGATATATTGTTAATTAGATTGAAGGTGGTCATTATGACTTTATATTTTACTCTGCTGGCAATTGAGCCAATGGAGTTGGTACAGGATGGGTGTAATATGATTTGACAGTCTAGCTTTGAAAATAATTCTGGCAGAGATGTTTTGGGCCATTTGTAGGATGGTTAGATTCTTTTTGGGTATTCCATGTAATATGCTGTTGCAATACTCAAAGTGGGGTGTGATGAGGGCTTGGGCTACTGTTCTGAAGTCCATATGATCAATAAATGGTCTCAAGTGTTGAATGATTCTTAGTTTATAGAATATGGTTTTGGATATTTGTTTTAAATGGGGTATCATTCTGAGTGTTTTGTCTAGGATGACGCCTAGGTATTTTATCTTGTGGTTTACTGGGATAGATCTGTTATGTAGGTGTATTGTTTGTTGTGTGGTGCCATCTGGGTTCCTAGATGTGATCAAGGCTTCCGTTTTCTTGTAGTTTATGCTCAAGTTAACTGATTGGAGCCAGTTTTTGGCTTCATTTAGGCAGGATGCTAGTATGTCATAGGAGAGGTTAAGTATGTCCAATGGGGCGTACACCATAATATCGTTTGCATATATGTGGTAGTTTACTTTGTGTTTTTTTTTAATATGGAGCAAATTGGTTGTATGTATAGGTTGAAAAGTATGGCGGATAGGGCGGAGCCTTGTGGGATTTCTTGTTGCTGGGGGAAAGTTGCAGAGGATTTGTGTCCAATTTTTACATATTGGAATCTGTTGGTAATATATGATTTGAACCATTTGAGCGTTTGCCCTTTTATGCCTATGTGATTAAGTCTAGAAATAAGTGTATTGTGATTCACATTGTCGAACATGGATGTGATATCAAGGAATATTTATTTATTTTATTTATTTATTTGTAATTTTATACCGCCTTTCAGGAATCAAAGCGGTTTACAATGAACTCAAGAACAATAACAGAAAATTATATAGAACAAAATAAAGTGAAAACAAACCAAAATTACAAAATTATTAAATTTAAAAACATCAAGGGCACACAGACCAAGCACTCTGGATATGCTATGATCTTCCTGGACATATCCGCAGCCTTTGACACCATCTCCCACAACATCCTCCTACACAGACTCCAAGAAATTGGCATCAAAAATGTCGTACTTCAATGGTTCCACTCCTACCTGACCAATAGACAACTGATCCGCACAAGCAAAGCAACCTCCCCCCCCCCTTTCAGCAACACCAAGGAGTACCCCAAGGATCCACACTATCCGCCATGCTCTTCAACATCTACCTGCAGCCACTCTGCTCAATCATATGTGCACATTAACATCAACTACCCCATCTATGCAGATGACATAATGCTCTATGGACCGATCACAACCACCAACCCAACGAACCACCACCTATCAGACTGCTTCATAGAAGTCTCCAACTGGCTACAAAGGAACAACCTATCCATCAACATAAAAAAAGAAGCCCTCATAGTAACCAAGGACCCAAACTTCACACCACCTCCACACCTCAACTTAGGAGCCACACAAATACAAATTCAACCTCACATAAAATACTTAGGAATCATCATAGATCAAGCACTCACACTCAAGCAACAGATCAAAAAGACTACCGGAATAATATTCCACAAGGCTAAAACAGTACAATGCCTCAGGCCTCTCATTGATCCACAGGACTTCAGGACAGTCATGCAAGCTATGACGCTCCCCCACCTGGACTACTGCAATATAATCTATCACGGAGTACCCACCATCCACACCAACCCACTACGAACTGCCTTAAATACCACAGCAAGAATTCTCCAGAAAGCAAAAAACAAGATCACATCACCCCAATCCTGAGAGAACTGCAATACTCCCTCTTGAAGCAGGAATCGAATACAAATCTGCCCTACTTATCCACAAAGCCCTCTATCAAACTCAGACTTCCCAGCTCCGCACTCTACTGCCCCAACCCACCGACAACAGAACAACCAAACCACCAGCAACACCCTCACCATCCCCCACGAACGAACTAAATATAACACAGGTACACTAAAAAAAAATTTTTTTTTAAACTGCCTCTAATGTTTCGATTGATTTTTACGTTTTTTGGTGCGCTGAATCCAAATCTGGTAACCAATTTGCTCCATCACGTACAGATTTTTTGCTACATTGGGTTAGCAGTTTGAGGTGAACGTTTCAGATTGAGTGCGATCGAGATAAAAGTTTCTTGGATGAATTCTTTATACTAATTGTTTAGTAGTTATTCAAATAAGAATAAAGAAAATTGTAACAAGGCAGCACATAAGAATAGAGTAATGTCAACAAAACACACTGTGATGGTAGCAAAATTGTCTGCACTTAAAACAGCCACATACATGTGCACAAACACTGAGCATATAAGAGCGAGGTTAGACACAAAGCAAAGCAAAGAAATGTGCAAAAAATGTTGTACAGGTATGTATGTAAGAATAAAAAACGCAAACCGCACCATTGCAACACATGAAGACAAACACCCGATGGTGTGAAAATAAAATTCTAATAAATGAGATCCGACACTGTGGTAATAACTAGCAAATTTTTATTTCAAAGTTTAGTAAAAACACGATATTTGTCAACACAGTTTAGATTTTAAAGTCATTCTTGGGTCAATCAATCTCCTGGTGGGCCCGTTTCTTCTTCCCCCGAATGCTTCTCTTGGTGCGCTGCTTGGCGTATTTTTCATCTGAGGTTTCCCGCAGCAGCAACCAGCAGAAATCAGCCATCATAGTGGTGTTCCATCTTCCTTGGTACCTTCTCTCTGCGTCCTTGATGTCCTGGTGAAACCTTTCACCTTGTTCTTCACTGTACGCCCCCAAGTTTTCGGGAAAGTAGTTCACATGGGAGTGCAAGAAATGGACTTTCAGGCTCATGTTACAGCCTTGTTCTTTGAAGGCATTGAGCATCCTGGCAACAATATCCTTATAGTTCTCATCCCGCCTGTTCCCCAAGAATTTGAGAACAACATCCTTGAAGGAATCCCAGGCTTCTTTTTCCTTCTCAGACATCGTTTCAGCAAATGCTCCATCTGAAATGAGTTTCCTTATATCAGGGCCAACAAACACTCCTTCCTTTAGCTTTGCTTCAGAAAGTCGGGGGAACTTTGAGCAAAGGTACCGAAAGCACTCACCATCTTTTGGAAGGGACTTGATGAATTGCTTAATGAGACCCAACTTAATGTGGAGAGGTGGTAATAGAATTTTATCACGAGGTACCAAGCTCTCATGAAGAACATTTTTCTCACCGGGTCTCAAATACTCCCGAATTGGCCAGTCTTTTTTCCCCAGTGTAGGTCGCGGGCCCGGCTATCCCACAAGCAAAGGAAGCAGGGATATTTGGTGAAACCGGACTGCTGCCCTAATAGCATGGATAGAATTTTAAAGTCTCCACAAATCATCCACTTATGCTCATCATAACGAATCTTCTAAAGAATCAGGGCCAAATTCTCGTATTTTTCTTGGAGAATAACAGAGTGAGCAATAGGAACTGAAGCGAATGTGTTGCCATTATGAAGAAGAACACCTTTTATGCTGTCTTTTGACGAATCAATGAACAGCCGCCATTCAGCAGGATCATACTTGAGTTTAAACTTTTCCATCACTCCGTATATATCGTTGCAAAATATCAAATCTTCCTCTTTGCTGAAATACTTCAAAAATTGTGTCTCGCGGTTGCGGTACCAATAAAAAGTTGTTCCTGGTGACAATAGATTTTTCTGTTTAAGCCGAGAACCTAGCAGTTGGGCAGCATCTTTTGGGAGTCCTAAATCCCGGACTAAATCATTCAATTCAGCTTGAGAGAAAAGTTCAGGTTTCGGATCTGGTTCAGTTTCAAACTTGGAAGTACTGGACTCATCGGGAAAAGCCATCTGATGAGTCTCATCATGATCAGAACCGTCCACACAAATATGATCCAAAGATTTTGGTGGTTCAGGCACAGGTACTTCGTTGCTATGAGGCATAGGCCTAATTGCTGAGGGAAGGTTGGGGTAACTTATTACGTTCTTATTTTTTAAGTTGTATCCCTTCACAATGCAAGAGCAAAAATAGCAGTCACTGCTGTGGTCTCTTTGTTCACGCCACATCATAGGTATTCCGAAACGAAATGCTTGTTTTTTACCTTTCATCCATAAGCGTAGATCTTCTTCACATGTCTTGCACACTTTGTGAGGAGCCCACGGTTTGTCTTGATCGCCTAACTTCAAACCGAAATAGGCGAAATATACTTTAATAAATGCAGTAATGTTCCTCTGCCGCTTTTTCACGGTATATTCCCCACAAATAAAACAAAAACTGTCCGGAGAGTTTACGCAACCTCTGGCTCTGTGAGCCATCACAAATACACAGCACTGCAAACTACAACTGTAGTGAACCACTTCGGAATAAAGCTGGATTACGACTGAGCAAACAAAAGGTAATAATGAACTTGCAAGAAACTGAAATTTGACAGGAACGTTCATGTCGCAACCACCGTGTTTGAGCGAGCGAACGAGGCGAGGCGAACAGGAAAGAACATGCGCCAGCGCAAGTACTGGATTTAGCCCCCCGCCTCCCAATTGTCCTGTTAATGTATAAAATGAATACAAAACACTCTAAAATATCATGAGGGAGTGTTTCTAGTTAGTTAACCATTACAACCTCTATTTTGGGCCAAGAAAATAAACTGCACTCGGCTAAAAAGAAATTATGTGAACATTCCTTATATGGGTAAGAAATCTAATTTTGCAAGAAAACGTGACGTGATGGAACATTTTGGCTATTTTTCCTGGATTCAGCACCCCAAAATCTATAGGAATCAGTTGCAAAACTGGAGGCAGTTTTTTGGTAGTGTACCTGTGTAATCAACGGACCTGCAACAGAGCCTTCGAACTATACGCACCATCCCTCTGGAACTCCCTACCAAGTCAAATCAGAAACAACGGAGATCCTTCAACATTCAGGAAACAACTAAAAACCGTCCTGTTCCAGGAATACCTCTGACCAGAAACAAACATCCATCACTGACTACCCCTCCAGACCTTCTAACATACCCACAGATCTACCTACTAAGAGACTGATGTTCATTGTTTAAGTCCTTAATGTCTGTTCAGATCATTAATGATGGCCTCCCCGGTGACAGTCCCTCCACCCTAAGAAATGATTACTGTACCCCACCCCTTTGATGTTAAACCACTTTGACCCGGTGAAAAGTGGGATATAAATACAGTTACATAAAATAAATAAATAAATAATAAATTTTAAACTTTACACAGGAGATATAAATATTAATAGTAACAAATTAAGTGGATGCTTCCCCAAAATATTCTTTAAACATACAAGGATAAATGCTTGCTTAGCACTATCCATCCCCCAGATGAGTGTGTTGAATAATGCCAATAGGAGCGTTTTGACCCCATGGAAGGGATGGAATCCATATTGGTGTTCATTTAATGGGGCCGAGGAATCTATGAAATCTTGGAGCTGTCGCTGGGCTGCTTTTTCTATGACTTTGGCTACAAATGGCATGCTGGCTATTGGTCTGTAGGAGGAGAGATCGTGCTTGTTAAGGTTTTTGTTCTTTAGTATGGGGCAGATTGTGGACAGCTTAAGTGAGTCAGGCATTATGCCTTGCTGTAAGGATTGGTTGACTATGCTCAGCAAGAAGGGAACAATTTAATTTTCTGTTGCTTTGATCCAATCAACCGGGCAGGGATCTAGGGGAGAAGTGGTGGTATTGATATTTGTGATTACGTCTGCTGTTTGTCTGGAGTCAAGGATGTGGAAAGAATGCCATTGTTATCTAAGAGCGATGGCCGGGGGGTGGGGGTGCTAAGGGGATCCTTGTGTTTGAGCTTGTAAGCATAGAAGTCTGTTAGGATTTGAGGTTGAATAGCTAGTTTGGCAGAATCCTCTTGCGGGGACTTGGTTATTGATTTGACTATTTCAAATAGCTCTCGTGGACGATTAATGGCTTTATTTAGAGCTTTTGTATGAAAGGCTCTTTTTGCGCTGTTTATTGCCTCTTTGTAGTTGTTCAGGGTCATGTAGAGGGTTTTGTTGTCTGTAGTCTTATACTATCTCTATTTGTATTCTATTTTCCTGAAGTTTTTTTTCATTTTGCCTAATTCTGCTATGTACCATTTTTCGGAATGTTTGCGTGGGGGGGATTGGTATTTTGGTTGTTGGTTTCGCCGATGTGACGATTATCGGATTCCAGTTTGCTAATAAATCTTCAAGGATGTTTGAGGAGGAGTCTAGTTGAGGTATGGTGTTGTTTAGGAAGGTATCTCTATCAAAGGGTTTGAATCTTGGTTTGGGTTGTGTTAGCTGATGTGGGGGTGGGGGTGGGGGGGTTGGAGGGGGATAGTGGTAGGGAATATTGACAGCGGATTAGGGAGTGATCCGACCAAGGAACCTACGAGACTTGCAGTGGAGTGTGGGTTGAGTATTCGGTAGTTTGCTTTGGGATGAAAACCAGCTCTACTATGTTTCCTTTAGTGTGGGTGGGATGCTGTATTAATTGCTGGTAACCGATCTCATCCACTGAGTCCAGAAATGTATTTGTTTAGGTGTGTAGCAGGGATAGAAGATTGAAATCACAAAGGATTGTGTGTGGCTTCCTTAACGGAGAGGAGCAGGTGAATTTGAGGATTGCGGTAATGTTTTGGTAATTGTGTGTGAGTAGTCTGTATAGAAGGCATATTCCTATGTTTCTATTTTCGACTTTGAGAAGGTCTATACCCTCATGATTGCTGCAAATGGTGGGGGCAAGATTTAGTTCTTTTTTAGTAATCATAAGAACTCCACCATCTCTTTTGTGTTCCCTGGTGCAGCTGAAAAGGTTATAACCTTGTACTTTTAGTTGGTTGACGAGGACATTGTCTGTGTCAAAAAGCTAGGTTTCTGTGATACATAAGACATCTGTTTTTTCATCTATAAGATCGTGAATGAGTGGAAAGAGTAGTTACTCACCTGTAACAGGTGTTCTCCAGGAGCAGCAGGAATCAGTCCTCAAATATGGGTGAAGTCGGCGCCGACGGAGCCCTCATTCGGAGCATTTCCCCAGCTTTCAAGGAAAGCCTTTGGGAAAGCAGTGCGCATGCGCGGTCCCTTCCTGCCCAAGGGTGCCATCTTGCTCAGTCTGATGACATAGCTAAAAGACAGCAAAAAAAATCAAAATGAAGTATATGACTGCAACTCCAGGGGAGGAGGGAGGGTCGTGAGGACTGATTCCTGCTGCTCCTGGAGAACACCTGTTACAGGTGTGTAACTACTCTTTCTCCAGGAACAAGCAGGAAGTCAGTCCTCACATATGGGACTCCCCAGCTCTAGGCTACCGGGAACCCTAAGCAGAAAAATGGCTCCCTCTCAAGAGCCTCAGCATTCGTGATAAGAATATCCTCTGAGAACGCCCCTGTAAGGTAGCCCAACACAAGGGCTGGAGGGTTGGAGTTGCCTAAACCTCAAAGAGATTACGGAGTACTGCCTATCCGAAAGCACTGTCCCTTCGGGACTCCCTCTCGAGGCAGTAATGGGCTGCAAAAGTCTGGCTTGAAGACCAAGTAGCGGCCCGGCAGATGTCTGCCAACGGAACAGAGTGGAGATGAGCTACTCACGCGGCTTTTGCCCTGACACAGTGGGACGTGACTCGACCCTACAAGGGGAGGTCGGCTGCCTTGTACATCCAGGTTATACAATCTCCTACCCAAGTGGACAACGTAAGCTTGGAGACAGGTAACCCCATCTTATTAGGGTCAAAAAAGACGAAGAGCTGAATAGCCCTTCGATGCCCCAGCGTACGTTCTATGTAAAAAGACAACGCCCTCTTACAGTCCAGGGTCTGCAAGACTGTTTCAGCCCGGCTGGTATGCGGCCTAGGAAAGAAGGTTGGAAGAACCACCTCCTTATTGAGGTGGAAAGAGCAGACCACTTTTGGGAGGAACTTGGGATGGGTCCGTAGGACCACCCTGTTCCTACAGAACCGTGTGCACGGTCTTTCAGAAACCAGAGCTTGTAGTTCACTCCCACGTCTAGCCGAGGTAAGAGCTACCAGGAAGCGCGCTTTCCAAGAAAGGAAGCGCAAATGGCAAGTAGCCATCGGCTCAAACGGTGGGCGAGTTAGTTGCTGCAAGACCACATTCAAATCCCAGTCAGTCGCCGGTGGACGAACCGGAGGCTTGAGAAGAAGCAGACCTCTGAGAAATCGGGACACCAAGGGATGAACCGACAGAGACTGTCCCTCTATCGGGGAGTGGAGCGCTGATAGAGCATTGAGGTGGACCCGAACAGAGTTAGACTTAAGGCCTAGGTCTGACAGGTGAAGCATATACTGCAGTACAACTGGCACAAGGCAAGAGAAAGGATCTTCATTGCGCTGAGCACACCATACCGTAAACCTACGCCACTTGAGGGCATAGGACTTTCTGGTGGACTGCCTCCTAGAGGCCAAGACCACCTCCTCAACCTCCTTAGGGAGAAGAAAAGGAGCTAGCACTATCCTTTCAGCAGCCAGGCCATCAGATTGAGGGACCTGAGATTGGGGTGAAGGGAACCCTGATCTTGAGACAGGAGATCGGGTTGCAACCCCAGAGGGAATGGAGTTTCCACCGCCAAATGCAGCAGAAGTGGAAACCATGGTTGCCTCGGCCATCTGGGGGCTACCAGAATTACCGAGGCCTTGTCCTGGAGAATCTTGAACAGAGTTCAGGCCACCAGAGGCATGGGAGGAAACGCATACAGTAGACCCGTAGACCAAAAGATCAGAAAAGCATCTGCTGCCATCCTCAGGGGATGTGGCTGTCGGGAGCAAAACCTGGGCAGCTGACGGTTTAGTGGACTTGCAAAGAGATCGATGGATGGAAGCCCCCAGCGGAGGAAGATCTCCTGGACCACCAATGGATTCAACTGCCATTTGTGAGGCTGGAGAATCCTGCTTAGCTTGTCTGCCAGGAAATTCTCCTGACCAGGTAGATAAACTGCTTTGAGAAACATGCTTTGTTTGACTGCAAAGGAGCAAAGAGCCAGCGCCTCCTGACATAGGAGCCTGGACCCAGTGCCCCCTTGTTTGTTCACATAGAACACTGCCACCTGATTGTCCGTCTGAACTAAGACAGACTGGTGAGAGAGGGCATGAGAAAAAGTCTGTAGAGCTAAGCGGATTGCTCTCAGCTCCAAAAGATTGATCTGCTGTGTGGTCTCCCGAGGAGACCAGAGACCTTGAGTGCATGTGCCCTGGCAATGTGCACCCCAGCCCTTTAAGGAAGCATCGGTGGTCAGCACCCTTGTGTGTGCTGGGGCCTGAAAAGGTACCCCCCGAGGTAGTTTGGGAGATGTAGCCACCACTGTAGGGAGTCCAAAAGTGGTTTGGAAACCTTTACTATGTTTCGGAGGTCGCCTGTGGCCTGCGTCCACTGAGCCCTGAGGCACCACTGAGCAGCCCGCATGTGCTGGTTGGTATTCGGGGTCACATGCACCATCGATGCCATGTGGCCCAGGAGCCGCAGGTAGTGCCTGGCGGAAACATGAGAAGTGCATTGAAACTAATTGGCCAAGTCCATCAGTCTGTGGGCTCTCTCCTCGGGCAAAGTAAGCTCTTGCCTGCAGGGTGTCTAATCTTGCCCCTATAAACTCTAGGTTCTGAGAGGGGAGCAAAGTGACAAAGCCCAGATGTTGAAGAAGAGAGACAGTGCGAAGAGTGGCTTGTTTGTCCTCCTGGAGAGACTGGCCTCTGATCAGCCAGTCGTCCAGGTATGGGAAGACAAAAATTCCCTGATTCCTGAGATAGGCCGCCACCACCGCCAGGCATTTGGTGAAAACCCTTGGGGCAGAGGTTAGGACAAAGGGAAGTACCCAGTACTGAAAAATGGTTTCCTCCCACCACAAATCTGAGATGCTGTCTGTGGTCTGGATGAATGAGGATGTGAGTATAAGCATCCTTTAAGTCTAAGGAGAATAGCCAGTCTCCCTGCTGGAGGTAGGACAGCAGTATCCCAAGGGTTAAGCATCTTGAACTTTTCCCTCTCAAGAAACTTGTTTAGGTTTCGCAAGTCTAGGATAGGCCGGAGGCCTCCTGTCCTTTTTGGTACCAGGAAGTACCTGGAGTAGAAGCCTTACCCTTTCAGGTAGTGAGGCACCGGTTCCACTGCCTGTTCTTTTAGAAGACTTGCCAACTCCTGAAGGAGGTGGTTTCTCTGTAGAGGGAGTCTTGCAGGCTCCCCTGGAAAGTAGGAGAGGGGTAGCTGGTGGAAGTGGAGCATGTAGCCCTTTTGGACTATGCTGAGTACCCAGGTATCCCCTGTGATGGCTGGCCACTTGTAGACGTACAGGGTCAGCCGACCTCCAGTGCTGAGTGGAGCCAGCGGCGGAGAAGAGGCTATGCTGTGGGAGTCAAAACCCCGCTCCCTGCTGTTAAGGAGCCGGAGCTGGCGGCTTGGGGGTCTTCTGCCTACGGGGCCCATGCCCCTACCCCTGCCGGCCCTGTTGGGGAGCTGGAGAGGCCTGATATTGAGGGTAGGATTTGTAGGCCCTTCCTCGGGAAAAATGGCTTCTTTCCCGAGCCCTTCTTTTTTTGAGAAGGAGCAGAAGTCTTTCTGGACAGCCTTATCCTGGTGAGAGTCTCAGTCTTCATTTCTGCAGCCTTCTCAGTTATGGGCTTACTAAATAGGTTGTCACCTCGGCAAGGGACATTGACCAACTTGTCCTGCACCCATGACTCCAGGTCCGATGACTGTAGCCAGGCCTGACGGCGTGCACTGATGCCGGCCGTGGCTAACCAGGACGAAACCTCAAAGCCATCATAGGCTGCTCGAGAGATAAACTTCAAGCACTCTCGGATCCCTGTCGACAAGGCTTTCAATCTCTGCAAGGGTTCCTCAGAGAGGCCAGCTGAGAACCCAGCAATCTCCATTGCCAGGTCTCACAGGTACATGCCCATGTACAGCTGGTAAGTCTGGACACAGCAAGATAGCACAGAGCCCTGGAAGCACTTTCTACCAAGGGCATCCAGGTTCCGGGCCTCCCGTCGGGGGGGCACCGAGGAGTGCATCTTCTGACTCTTCAGGTGGTGCATGGCCGATTCCACAACCATGGAATTGTGCGGTAGCTGCGCCTTTTGGAACCCAGGGCTCTTACGGACTCGATAAATGGAATCAACCCATTTGCTAACTGGCGCCGAGGCTGCTGCCTCCCACATACGGAAGAGCAGCTGTTCCAGCATCGGAGGAACTGGTACAGTAAAGGCTTCCTTCGAAGGAAAGTCATACTGGAGGGCATCGAGCTCCTCAGCTTGAGGCTCCTCATCGGCATCCGCAGGGAATGCCAAAGCTTGGCCATGTCCCTTACGAAGTCCGAGAACTGGGTATCCACTGGGGGGGACCTTCTCCGAGGCTCGGACTCCAGTGAGTCCGAAGGGACGCACTGGGCCCGGAAAGTGTCCGGAGACTCGTTGTCCTCCGTTTCCCACGCCGACTCCTCCAGGGAGGAGTCGAGCGGCTTCGGGCATGTGGGCTTCGGTGCCACCAGCCCCGACGCCGAGGCCAGCATCAACGACCTCAGCCCTGCATGGGAGGTTGAGGGGGACATTGACCGAGGATCGACTCGAGACTTGATGGACTTGAGGATCGGCTCGGCCTCTAGGGTTGACTTAGATGTCAAGGTTCCGGTGGTCGGGGCAGATGCACTGGTCAGACCGGCGATCAGCACCCACTGCAGTTCCATGAAGGCAGCCAAGCTGAGTCCAAGCTCAGGAGACCCAGCAGACTCCAAATCGGGCCCCGACTGCGTCGGGCCCGACGTCGGCTCTCCTGCAGGAGAATCCACGAGGACAACAGAACTTACGTGAATCGGGGACTCCGGCTCCATACAAGGTAGCTTGGACGACCTCTCCGACAGAGAGCCCAGGGCAGCGGTCAGGGCTACGCAACCTGGCCCTCGAGGACCAGGAGCTTCCACCGACGCCGCCCTCATCAGCTTCTTCTTCCTTTTGTGCTCCCGGGTGGGAGTCCCCCTTTCAGAGGAACCATGACGGCGCTTGGATTCAGACTCCCGAGATGTCGAGGCCTCTGACGAAGTCCGGGGCTGGCCGGACGCGGACTCCGAGAAAATTCTCTCATGTTGATGCTGACGGCAACCGAAGTGCCTTTGACGATATTTTGCCGCACGGGCCACAGACCAGCAGGTCATGGACGGGCCTGAGGCATTGGAGGCAGCAGTCATGTGTATCGGCGAGAGACACAAGTTTCTTGCACCGATCACATTTTTTGAACCTGCTGGCAGCCATCGGGGGAAAAAGGGCCCCTGCAAGGTCAAAAGACCGGGCTGCCAGTGAAAATAAGTAAAAAGGCTTGAACGCTAGTCACGAAGGACAAAAAATGAAAAAAGAATACCAGACTCGATACTGGTGTACCAAAGCCCAGGCGGGAAGGGGAGCCGGCGTCGAACCAGATCAGAAAAAGTGAAAAATCGCAGAAACAAATCTACTTTTACCGGGTGACACGAACTCACGTCCATTGGCTCCGCGGAAAAAGAAAGACTGAGAAAGATGGCGCCATTGGACGGGAAGGGAACGGCGCATGTGCGCTGCATTCCCAAAGGCTTTCCTTGAAAGCTGGGGAAATGCTCCACACGAGGGCTCTGTAGGCGCCGTCACCCATATGCGAGGACTGACTTCCTGCTTGGTCCTGGAGAATTTTGTTTCTTATGAATCTTCTATTAATCAAAACAAATCTTTGTGGTGTATATAGCAATGAGCTGTCTAGGAGCATGCTTGATGAACTGTCTATGTATATTAGTCTGTGATTTGACCTACAGTGGTTTGGGTTATGCCCTTTTGAGGGTTGATATTTGTGAGGTAGGAGATGTTTGTTTTGTCTTGGATGGTAATTTAGAGTAGGTATGAGGAAATGTTGGTAGTGATCTTCTGTGGGGGAGAGGGCTCTGATGAACTGGGCATATATGAGTATAAGAACTAGTGAGTATAAGGGAGACTATGATAGAATGAGGAATATAGTTAGGAAAAAACTAAAAGGAGCGGTTCCAAAGGTTAAAGACTTACAGCAAGCTTGGGCGTTATTTAAAACTACTATCCTCGAAGCACAGACCAGCTGTATTCCACGCATTAAGAAGAGTGGAAGAAAGTCCAAAAAACTGCCAGCATGGTTTAAAGGTGAGGTCAGAGAGGCTGTTGCTGCCAAAAAAGCAACCTTCAGGAAATGGAAAAAATAGCCAAATGATGAAAACTGGAAACAGCACAAGCACTGGCAAGTTAAATGCAAAGCATTGATAAGGCAGGAAAAGCGGGAATTTGAGAAGAAACTTGCTACGGAAGCAAAAACACGAAATAAAGACTTTTTCAAGTACATTCGTAGAAAAAGGCCTGTGAGAGAGTCAATTGGACCGTTAGATGATAGAGGAGTAAAAGGGGCAGTAAGAGGAGACAAGGCTATAGCGGAGAGACTGAATGAATTCTTTACTTCGGTCTTTACTGAGGAAGATGTAGGGATGTTACCCAAGACTGAAGTGGTATTTAAAGGTGATACTGCGGAGGAATTGAGAGAAATATCGCTACACCGGGAAGATATATTACAACTATTTGATAAACTGAATAGTAGCAAATCACCTGGACCGGATGGTATACATCCCAGAGTGTTGAAAGAACTAAAATATGAGATTGCAGACCTGCTATTGGTAATCTGTGAACTTTCATTAAAATCATCTGTAATACCTGAAGATTGGAGGGTCACCAACGTAACACCAATTTTTAAAAAGGGTTCCAGGGGTGACCCGGGAAATTACAGACCGGTGAGCCTGACGTCAGTACCAGGGAAAATGGTAGAACCCATCATAAAGAACAAAATTACACAGCATGTAGATAGTCATGGCCTAATGGGAGACAGCCAACATGGCTTTAGACAAGGAAGATCTTGTCTTACTAATCTGATATGTTTTTTTGAAGGTGTGCATAAACAGGTAGACAAAGGTGAGTCGGTTGATATAGTGTATCTGGACTTTCAGAAAGCTTTTGACAAGGTCCCCCATCAGAGACTTTTGGTGAAGCTAAAAAGTCATGGGATAGGAGGCAGTGTACTATTGTGGATCGGGAACTGGTTAAAAGATAGAAAGCAGAGGGTAGGGCTAAATGCCCAATATTCTCAATGGAAAAAGGTGAATAGTGGAGTACCCCAGGGATCTGTACTGGGTCCGCTACTTTTTGACATATTCATAAATGACCTGGAAAAGGGAATAACTAGTGAGGTTATCAAATTTGAAGATGACACAAAACTGTTTAAAGCTGTTAAAACCCAAGAGGATTGTGGAAAACTGCAGGAGGATCTGGATAAATTGGAAGACTGGGCATCCAAATGGCAGATGAAATTTAATGTGGACAAGTGCAAAGTTATGCACCTAGGAAAGAACAACCCACACTATAGTTACACGATGCAAGGCTCCACATTAGAAACCACCACCCAGGAAAAAGATTTAGGAGTCATCGTGGATAACATGTTAAAACCCTCCGCCCAGTGTGCAGCGGCGGCCAAGAAAGCAAATAGAATGCTAGGTATCATAAGGACAGGGATGGAGAATAAAACAAAGGATATTATAATGCCTCTGTATCGCTCCATGGTACGACCGCACCTTGAATATTGTGTGCAATTCTGCTCACCGTATCTTAAAAAGGACATAGCGTTATTAGAAAAAGTACAGAGAAGAGCCACCAAATTGGTGAAGGGGATGGAAGGCTACTCCTATGAAGAGAGGCTAAAAAGGTTAGGGCTCTTTAGCCTGGAAAAGAGACGGCTGAGGGGAGATATGATAGAGGTCTATAAATTAATGAATGGAGTGGAACGGATAAACGTGGATCAATTGTTTACGCTATCAGAATATAGAAAGACTAGTGGACATGTAATGAAGCTACAGGGTAAACTATTTAAGACAAATAGGAGAAAATATTTTTCCACTCAACGTGTAATCAAACTCTGGAATCTGTTACCGGAGGATGTGGTAAGGGCTGTTAGTATGGCTGGGTTTAAAAAAGGTTTGGACAAGTTCCTGGAAGAAACGTCCATAAACCACTATTAAAAAGGGACCCAGGATATCAATGCTTGACCCAGTACAAGCATTGTGGAACCTGTGTCTTTTGGGGATATTGCTAGGTACGTATGACCTAGATTGGCCACTGTTGGAAACAGGATACTGGGCTCGATGGACCTCGGTCTGTCCCAGTATGGCATGTCTTATGTTCTTATGATTTGTGTTCCATTGCGCTCTATGTGGAAACAGTTATTATTAAAAGTGCAATGATTCATCCGTCAGCTATTTGAGCGGGTAAAGCGTAGTTACTCACCTGTAACAGGTGGTCTCCGGGAACAGCAGGAATTTAGTCCTCACATATGGGTATCGCCGGTACCGACGGAGTCTGCGTGGGAACGCTTCCCATCATCCAATAGGAACACTTTTGGGAGCATCCCTCAGCACAAGTGTGCTGTCTTCGCGCCTTTCCAACTGTCTCTCTTCAGTTAAGTTTGTAGATGAGTGAAATGATAGAGGGAGAAAGGAAAGAGACAAAGAGATAGAGAGACAACTCCTAGGGGAGGTGTGTGGGTTGTGAGGACTAAATTCCTGCTGTTCCCAGAGATCACCTGTTACAGGTGAGTAAAGCACAGTTACTTACCTGTAACAGGTGATCTCTGGGAACAGCAGGAATAAGTCTTCACATATGGGTATCGTCGGTATCGACGGAGCCTGTGCGGGAACGCTCCCCAGCGTCTAGAAAGAAAGCTTTTGGGAGCATCCCACAGCGCCTGCGCGCTGCCTTCCCGCCTTTCCCAACCGCCTCTCCAGTTCGAGTTTTAAGCTGAGACAAAGAGAGAGAGAGGAAAGGAAAGATAGATAGAGAGATACAACTCATAGAGGAGGTGGGTGGGTTGTGAAGACTTATTCCTGCTCTTTCCAGAGATCACCTGTTACAGGTAAGTAACTGTGCTATCTCCAGGAACAAGCAGGAATGAATCTTCACATATGGGGACTCCCCAGCTAGAGATACCAGGGAGATCTCCAAGGTTGTGAGTCCCTGAGAAGGGCTCTACCTGGCCCCATGGATCTCGGGCATCCAACCAGGGATGGGGGGGTAGGAGTTCATTAGGTATGGAACAGGTGTTTGAGAACAGCCTGACCAAACAAGGCATCCCGGCGGGAGTCCTTATCTAAGCAGTAATGGGCTGTAAAGGTATGAAACGAGGCCCAGGTGGCCGCTCGACAGATTTGGTCGATGGACACAGAGTTCAGATGAGCCATAGAGGCTGCCATGGCCCTCACATTGTGAGCTGTGACATGGCCCTCCAGAGAAAGGTTCTTACTCTGGTAGGCGAAAGAAATACACTGAGCAATCCAATTGGACAGAGTTCTCTTAGAGACTGGAAGTCCCTAATGAGAGGGATCAAAAGCAACAAAGAGTTGAGAGGACTTTCTATGTTGCTGTGTCCTTTGTAAGTAAAAAGCGAGCGCTCTCTTACAATCCAGGGTATGGAGATTCCTCTCTGCACTTGATGCATGAGGTCCTGGAAAAAAGACAGGTAAATACACCTCCTGGTTCAGATGAAAAGGTGAGACCACTTTAGACAAAGTGTGGATTAGTCCTGAGGACTACCTTGTCATGATGGAACCTTGTATAAGGAGGATTAGCCACCAAGGCTTGCAGCTCACTGATGCGGCGAGCTGAGGTGACTGCAATGAGAAAAGTAACCTTCCAGGAAAGAAATTTCAAGGAGGTAGTGGCAAAGGGTTCAAAGGGTGGCTTCATAAGCTGGCCAAGAACCAAATTCAAGTCCCATGCCACTGGAGGTGGTCTAATGGGAGGTTTAGTTAAAAGAAGGCCTCTCATGAATCTTGCAATAAGAGGATGAGAAGAAATAGGCTGTCCATTGAGAGGCTTAAGGGATGCTGCAATAGCACTCAAATGGACTCTTACTGAATTCGTTTTCAGGCCTGCATGGGATAAATGCAGCAAATACTCTAGTAAAGAATTCAGAGGTATTGCAAGAGGGTTAAGACCCTTTTGTGCACACCAAATGGTAAACCTTTTCCATTTAAAAGCATAGGAACGTCTAGTGGAAGGCTTTCTGGAAGCATGAAGGATATCCTTCACCTGCTGAGAAAGATGCAAATCTTGAAGGTCTAGGCCTTCAGCAACCAGGCTCTGAAATGAAGAGACTGGGGATTTGGGTGCCACAACGTTCCCTCCTCCTGGGACAGGAGGTCTGGAGCAGATCCCAAGTCCAGGGAGGGAGCTTGAGAGAGATGCAGAAGTACAAGGTACCACACCTGGCATGGCCAATGTGGTGCTATGAGGATCACAGACCCCTTGTCTCTCTGAAGTTTGAACAGTGTCTTGGGAATTAGGGGAATGGGTGGAAAGGCATAGAGGAAGTCTTGCCCCCAATGAAGGAGGAAGGCATCCCTGGCCTGAACTCCCTGATACGGAATCCTGGAACAGAACCGGGGAAGTTTGGCATTCCACGGACTTGCAAACAGGTCTATGTCCGGGGTTCCCCAAATTCGGAAGATCCTGGCTATCTGGTCCCCATGGAGGGACCATTCGTGTGGAAGCAGAACTCGACTGAGTCTGTCTGCCCAAGAGTTTTGAACCCCTGGAAGATACACTGCCACGAGATGAATTTGATGCTCTCTGGCGAAGGCCCACAATCTCAAAGCTTCGTTGCAAAGCGACAGAGAGCCAGTCCCGCCCTGCTTGTTCACGTAGAACATGGCTACTTGGTTGTCTGTGTGGATGAGGACTGTCATGTAGCTGAGCAGGGTGTGGAAGACTCAGAGCTAGAAGAATTGCTCTGAGCTCCAAGAGGTTGATATGTAGAGATGTCTCTTGTGGAGACTAGATGCCCTGGGTGGAGAGATCTTGTAGATGAGCTCCCCAACCTCTTGGAGAGGCATCTGTTGAAAGGGTTGCTTGGGGTAGCGACTGTTGAAAGGGGAACCCCAGCAACAGATTTTGAGTGGACTTCCACCACTGGAGAGACCAGAAGAGGCGACTGGAGGTTGCTATTTTGTCTGACAGGCACCCTGATGCCTGGGTCCATTGGGTGGACAGAGTCCACTGAGCTGCCCTCATGTGAAGACGAGCGTAAGGAACCACATGCACGGTGGATGCCATGTGGCCTAACAGTTGTAACATCTCTCGAGCAGTTAAATGGGACTTTAACTGAACTTTGAGGCTAACTGCACCAAGCGTAGGCAACGGGCCTGGGGAAGATAGGCCCTTGCAGTTGTGGTATCCAGCAAGGCCCCTATGAACTCTAATGACTGAATAGGGGTGAGATGGGATTTTAGGATGTTTATTACAAGTCCCAGATACTGAAGAACAAGCCTTGTGCAGGCTAGGGAAGCCTGGGCCTCTGACTGGGACGGAGCTCGGATGAGCCAGTCGTCCAGATATGGGAATACAAATATTCCTAGAGTGCGTAGAAATGCAGCTACCACTGCCATGCATTTTGTGAACACTCTTGGAGCAGAGGCCAGACCGAAAGGAAGCACTCTGTATTGGTAGTGCTTTCCTTGATAAAGGAACCGAAGGAACCTTCTGTGTGTCGGATGGATGAGGACATGGGTGTACGCATCCTTGAGATCTAGAGAACAAAGCCAATCCTGACTCTAAAGGTATGGAAGGAGAGCACCGAGAGAAATCATCTTGAATTTCTCCTTGCATAGAAACTTGTTCAATTCTCTGAGATCTAATATGGGTCTGTAGCCCCCTGTTTTCTTTGGGATAAGAAAATAGGGGGAGTAGAACCCGGAGCCCTGTTGAAGAAGGGGTACTTCTTCTATTGCCCTTTGGGCAAGAAGGGTAGCAATCTCCTGACCCAGAAGGTCGAGGAGAGATGCTGGAGAATTGAACTGTCTCACCATGGTGTGAGGAGGAAGGTTTAAGAAATGAAACTTGTACCCCTCCCTTATGATGGAGAGGGTCCATTGCTCTGCCGTGACTTGTTCCCATCTGGGAGCAAAGTGAGATAACCTTCCTGGAATGGTGAGAGGCTCTGGTTCTTCTAGAGCCAGAAAGGCTAAGTTCTCTAGTTGTAAGTCAAAGGCCCTGAGGAGGCTGAGGCTGTTGGGCCGTAGCAGTCCTTGCAGCCTTAGGCTTGGCTTGTTTAGGTTGTTGCTGACGCTTTGCAGCAAAACGACCTTTGGAAGATGCCTGCTGACCATAAACAGGATAATATTTCCCCTTTTTGGGAAAGAAAGCCTTTTTGAATAACCTTTTTCTAACAGGAGCAGAAGTAGACTTTGAAAGTCTATCTAAGGCAGAATTCTCAGCATCCATCTGAGTGGCCTTTGCTTGCCAATCCTTGAAAAAAGGTTTTCACCTGTACAAGGAAGATTTCCTAATCCATCCTGGACCCAGGGTTCCAAATCAGAAGCTTGTAACCAAGCAACTCTGCGTGCACCTATGGCAATAGCCGAGGCTCTGCTGGCACACTCAAAAGAGTCAAAGGCTGCACGGTTGGAAAATTTGGAAACATCCTGGGCATGTTTAAGCCCGGTAAGAAACTCCTCCCTTTTATCTTCTGAGATAAAAGGAGATAAAGTTTGCAGATGATCTGTAACTTCCTTTAGAAACATCCCCATATAGACACTATAGGAGTTGATTCTGACAGCAAGCATATTGGCCTGGAAGATTCTCCGGCCAAAAGAATCCAAGGTTCTGCATTCTCTTCCTGGAGGATTAGAAGAGTGTTTTTTTGCACTCTATCTTCTTCATAGCAGACTCCACCACAATAGAGTGGTGAGGAAGCTGAATCTTATGAAAGCCAGGACAAGGAGGAACATGGTACATGGTGTCCAACCTACGAGAATGAGGGGAGGTGGTGAGAGGTGTCTCCCATATGCCCAACATGTGATCATAAAGGATCTCATGAATTGGTAAAGTAGCTGCCTCTTTAGGAGCCTTAGGATATTGTAAAATATCCAATTTCTTAGCTCTAGACTCTGATTCAGGGGCCACTGAAATGGAGAGGCCCCTGGCCACTTCCCTAATGAAGTCTTCTGGAGGAGACATTCTTCTTTTTGGAGAAGAGGGCTCCTGAGGAAGGAGTACTGATGCTTCGACAGAAGCCTCTGATTCATCAGAGTCTTCGGAGGAATCGAAGTATCGCCTGTCTGGATGGTCCTGCAGAGCCCGATACGCGTACCGAGTGGTATCGACATCGGGAGTGATCGGTACCGATTCGGTACCGATGGGAATCACAGAACAGGGTACTGCTGCAGTCGACACCGAAGCCGATGCAATCGGTACCGGCACCGGAACCGATATCGGTACCGGTGCCGGAACCGGTACCGACAACGGAGTTTGTTGCAGTACCGGAGGCGTCGCAGCTTGTATGAATGCCGTGATGGCACGCTGCATGGTCAGAATATTCTGATCCATCGACGCAACCAATGTCTGGATGTCGGTACCAGTGGAAACCACCGGTACCCCAGAACATGGCAACAGGTGATCGGTCAAGGCCGAGCCATCGATGTCAACCTGTGACCCCATAGATAAAGCTTTGGAAGCCGGAGCTTCCCGCCGGGGTAACTTTGCCGGTGCGGGATCCTCGAGAGCAAGCCCGGAGGCATCTCGATACTTAGAGGGAGATCTACCCTTCGAGGACCAGCTGGACTTATGTTTGGTTACCTGAGATCCATGGGAGGAAGAAGCAGCCCTGGAAGATGTCGATGTCACCGAAGCTGCATCAGAGGGAAAGAAGGTACTGAGCTTGGCCGCTCGATTCTGTCGACCTCTTTTAAACATCATGGAACAGGACTCACAATCGGTGATGGAGTGGCAGGATCCAAACATTTTAGACACCAGTCATGGGTGTCGGTGATAGAAAGAGTACTGCTGCACTTCGTGCACTTTTTAAACCCGGAAGCAGGATTTTCCATGAGGAAAATTTTTCTAGGCCTATGGCCCAAAAGGAAAAAATGCACAGAAGTGGGAAACGGTAGAATTTTTTTTTTTTAAAGAAGAAAGAAGAAAAGACCGGCGGTACCGGTCCGACGTCGAAGAAGGCAGACGTGCGACCAAAGAAATAAAGAAAACTAAAGAACTTCTTCAGCGGTGACAGGAACACGACCTGCTGGCTCCGTGGAAAAGAAGAACTGGAGAGAGGCGGTTGGGAAAGGAGGGAAGGCAACGCGCAGGCGCTGTGGGATGCTCCCAAAAGCTCTCTTTCTGGACGCTGGGGAGCGTTCCCGCGCAGGCTCCGTCGGTACCGACGATACCCATATGTAAAGACTCATTCCTGCTTGTTCTTGGAGATCTACGCTATCTCCAGGAACAAGCAGGAATGTAGTCCTCACATATGGGGACTCCCTAGCTGAAGATGCCAGGAAGATAGCCCCAGGAAGGTGGGAATCCTTCCTCCCATGGATCTCTGGCATCCCACCAGGTTTGGTGGGTAGGAGTTGGTTTAGGTTTGAAAGAGATTTTGAAGAATAGCTTGGCCAAAAAAGGCATCCCGACGGGAGGCTTTATCCAGGCAGTAGTGGGCTGTGAAGGTGTGTACCGAAGCCCAGGTTGCTGCGCGACAAATGTCATCGATAGACACAGAGTGGAGATTAGCCATAGAAGCTGCCATGGCTCACACATTATGAGCTGTAACATGGTACTGAAGAGGAAGACCCTTACTCTCATAAGCAAAGGATATGCATTGGGCAATCCATTTAGATAGTTCTTTTGGAGACTGAAAGTCCCAAATGACTAGGGTCAAAAGCTATAAAACGTTGTGAGAACTTTCTATGTTGTTGTGTTCTTTGTATGTAAAAGGCTAAGGCACTTTTACAATCCAAAGTATGAAGGTTTCTTTCTGCATTAGAGGCGTGAGGCCTCGGAAAAAATACAGGAAGATAAATTGATTCATTTAAATGAAAAGGCGAAACCACCTTTGGCATAAAATGTGGGTGAGTTCGAAGAACAACCTTATCATGATGAAACCTAGTATGAGGATCAGCCACTAAAGCTTGCAATTCAATAATGCGACGGGCAGAGGTGATTGCAATGAGGAAGATGACCTTCCAGGTCAAAAACGTAAGGCTGTAGTGGCCAAAGGTTCAAAAGGCGGCTTCATGAGCTGCCCGAGAACTAGATTTAGATCCCATGCCACCGGTGGTGGCTTGATGGGAGGTTTAGTTAATAAAAGGCCTCTCATAAATCTTCATATGAGTGGATGAGAGGAAATTGGTTGTCCATTCAGAGGCTTATAAGAAGCTGCAATTGCACTAAGATGGACTCTTATTGAATTGGTCTTAGACTAGAATTCGATGAGTGAAGGAGATACTCTAGTATTGATTCTAAGGGTATAACCAGGGGGTTTAATCATTTCTTGGAGCACTATATAGTAAAACGTTGCCACTTGAAGGCATGAGATCTTCTTGTGGAAAGATTCCTAGAAGCCTGAAGGATATCCTTTACCTCTTGGGACAGGTTGAAATCTTGGAGGTCTAAGCCTTCAGCAACCAAGCCGTGAGGTACAGGGACTGGGGATTTGGGTGCCATAGCGTCCCGTTCTCCTGGGAAAGGAGATCTGGAGCATGCCCTAACTCCAGAGGTGCTGCTTGAGAGAGATGTAGATGCAGGGAATACCACGTTTGACGTGGCCATCGTGGTGCTATGAGAATCATGCGACCCCTGTCTCTCTGAAGCTTGAAGAGTGTTTTGGGGATGAGGGGAATGGGTGGGAAGGCATAAAGGAAGTCCTGACCCCAGTGAAGGAGGACGGCATCCCTTGCCCGACAGTTGTGAGCCGGAATCCTGGAACAGAACCGGGGAAGTTTGGCATTCAGTGGACTTGCAAAGAGGTCTATGTCTGGAGTGCCCCAGAGATGAAATATCTTTGCCACCTGGTCTAGGTGGAGGGACCACTCATGAGGCACCAGTACGCAACTGAGTTTGTCTGCCCAAAGGTTTTGAATGCCTGGAAGATATACCACTAGAAGGTGAATTTGATGCTCTCTGGCGAAGGCCCACAGTCGTAAAGCTTCGTTGCATAACGACAGAGTGCCTGTTCCGCCCTGCTTGTTCACATAGAACATGGCTACTTGATTGTAGGTCTGGACTAGGACTATTTTGTAGCTGAGCTGGGCGTGGAATACTCGAAGAGCTAAATAGATTGCTATTAATTCCAGGAGGTTTATGTGCAAACCAACCTCCTGTGGAGTCCGGGTGCCCTGGGTAGAGAGATGATTCAGGTGTGCTCCCCAACCCACCTGTGATGCATCTGTTGTTAGGGTGGCCTGAAAGAGGGGTTGATGGAAAGGAGACCCCACTGTCAGATTTTCTAGTGATTGCCACCATTGGAGGGACAAAATTAGTCGTTGAGAGATTATTATTTTGTCTGACAAATGACCCGTGGCCTGAGTCCAATGTGTGGAGAGGGTCCACTGAGCTGCTCATATGTGGAGGCAATCATATGGGACTACATGAACTGTGGATGCCATATGTCCCAGTAACTGCAGTAGCTCTCGAGCAGTGAGGGAGGATTTGCCTGCTGCTTGAGAAGATAGTTGCATTATGCGAAGACACCGAGCTTATGGAAGAAAAGCCCTTGCCTGTCTGGTATCTAGACAGGCGCCTATGAATTCTAGGCATTGTGAAGGAACTAGTTGAGATTTTGGAGGATTCGCATTGTATGGGACAGTGCAGTGCTGGCCTCTGCAACTGTAGGGGCTCGAATGAGCCAGTTGTCTAAGTAAGGGAAGATGAAAATCCCCAGGGTTCGTAGAAATGCAGCTACTACTGCCATGCATTTTGTGAATACTCTTGGTGCTGAAGCCAGACCAAAGGGAAGAACCCTGTACTGGAAATGTTTTTCCCTGAACAGGAAACGTAAGAATTTCCTGTGACCTGGATGGATGAGAATGTGAGCGTATGCATCCTTTAAGTCTAGAGAGCAAAGCCAATCCTGGCTTTGAAGGTATGGCAGAATAGTTCCTAGAGAAATCATTTTGAACTTCTCTCGAAACAGATATTTCTTCAATTATATGAGGTCTAGAATGCGTCTGTGTCCTCCTGTTTTCTTTGGAATAAGAAAATAGTGGGAGTAGAACCCTGCACCCCGTTGAAGAATGGGCAAGAAGTGTGGAGACCTCGTGATCTAGCAGATTGTCTGTAGAGGTTTGTGAATTGAATTGCTTTAGAATTGTAGGAGGGGGCATGCTGTGAAAATGAAGCTTGTACCCCTCTCCTACAATGGACAAAGTCCAATCTTCTGCTGTTATCTGATGCCATCTGTTGACAAAGTGGCATAACCTGCCTGGAATATTGGGGGGTTGGGGACCCCTCAGAGGCAGGGAGGCAAAGCTCTCTAGGAAGGAGTCAAAGCCCTTGAGGGGGCTGAACCTGGAGAGCTGGTTGGGTTCTCAGGCCTTTTGGCTTCTTTTGCTGTCTAGTTTGTCTCTTTTGGGCAACCTGACTTGGCGTTTGACTCTGCTGGGTATAGGAAGGATAAAACTTCCTCTTTTTGCTAAAAGAGGGTTTTTTATAAGGCTTCCTTTTGGCTGGAGTGGCTGTAGACTTTGACAATCTATTTAAGGTAGAAAGCCTTTTCCTGCCAGTTCTTGCCAAAGAGATTCTCCCCCGTGCAAGGAATGTTGCCTAACTTGTCCTGTACCCAAGTCTCCAAGTCTGATGCCTGCAGCCAGGCAATCCGTCTTGCACCAATGGCAATAACAGAGGTTCTGCTGATGCATTCGAAGCAGTCAAAGGCTGCACGATTAACAAACTTAGAGACATCCTGAGCATGCTTAACTAGAGCAAGAAAATCTTGTCTCTTGTCATCTGGGAGAAATGTGCTCATAAGTTCCAAATCTCCTGTGACTTCCTTGAGGAACATTCCCATATATAGGATATATGAACTGATCCTAGCTGAAAGCATGGAAGCTTGAAAGGTTCTGCGCCCAAAAGCATCCAGAGTCCTGCATTCACGACCTGGAGGATTGGATGCATGCCTCTTTGCACTTTTCATCCTACGCATGGCTGATTCCACTACCATTGAATGGTGTGGCAGCTGAGTTTTCTGAAATCCAGGACATGGCGGAACTCGATACATAGTATCCAGTCTCCTAGAGTGAGGAGAAGTAGTCGGAGGTGTCTCCCACATTCTGAACATCAAACTATACAGAATTTCATGGATAGGCAGAGTGGCTGCCTCCTTAGATGCTTTAGGATATTGGAGAATTTCCAATTCCTTTGCTCTGGGTTCCTCTTCAGGAGCTACTGTGATTGAAAGACCTTTGGACATATCACGGATGAAATGACATGTCCTCTGGAGGCTACATTCTGCGTTTGGGAGAAGAGGGATCTTCTAGGAGAAACCCTCTAGTGCCAGCAGAATTGTCAGAGTCTTCGGAATCGGAGGAATCGAAGTACTCCTGGCCCCGATGCTCCTGCAAAGCACTATCCCGGTACCGATCAAAGTCGGTACCGGGTTGACACGGTACCACTTTGACAATTCCAGCCAGAGATGGCATGGGAAGAGTTCCCACCGGGGCCGGTACCATCGGTACCGGTATCATCGGTACCGGCATCAGTGTCGATGTCGGTACCGGTGCCCGTGGGACCACCGGTACCGCAGCTGACAGAAGAGCTGCGATGCTGCGCTCGATAACGAGGGACTTCTGGTCTATCGACGCTGCCGATGCTTGGGTGTCAGTACCAGTAAGAACGGCCGGAACCCCTGAGCATGGCACATGCAGTTCTTGCGAGGTTGAGGCCTCGAGAACATCCTGAAGCCCCATCGATGCTTTGGAAGCCGAAGCCGAAGCCTCCCGCCGGGGCTGTTTTGCCGGTATGGTTCCCTCAAGGGCAATGCCAATGGCCTCTCGATGCTTAGCAGGAGAGCTACCCTTTGAGGACCTGCTTTTATGTTTAGTTACCTGAGATCCATGGGAGGAAGAAGAGGCCCTTGACGATGTCGATGCAATGGATATGGCATCCGAAGAAAAGAGGGTATCGAGCTTTGCAGCCCGGTTCTGTCTTCCTCTTTTAGTCATCCCCATACAGGAGAGACATTCAGCTGGAGAATGTTCAGGTCCTAAACATTTCAGACACCAATCATGGGTGTCAGTGACGGAAATGGTACCGCCACACTTAGTACATTTTTTAAAACCACTAGTTGGCTTTTCCATGTTTTAGGAATATGGGGCCTAGTGCCCAAAATGGCGCCTAGCACCAAAGAGAAAAGTTTCTGAAAAGAAACAATCTAAAGCCTAAGGGTTTTTTTTGTTTTTTTTTTTAAAGAAAAGAACAGGCGGTACCGGTAGGCGTCACGTGGTAGGCAAACGCGACCAGAAGAAAAGAAATTTAAAGACGGAATTTTCTGCCGTGACAGGGAATAGATCCTGTCGGTTCCGCGGAAAATGAAGAACTGAAGAGGGACAGTTGGAAAGGCAGGAAGGCAGCGTGCATGTGCTGAGGGATGCTCCCAAAAGCGTTCCTATTGGACGCTGGGGAGCGTTCCCGCGCAGGCTCCGTCGGTACCGACGATACCCATATGTGAGGGCTACATTCCTGCTTGTTCCTGGAGATCACAGATAAACCTGGTGTGCAGTATTCAACGGTTGTGTGGTGGGTAACTAATAGGTCTGGGGGGCAGCATGATTGTTGTTACATTCAGTAGCAGTTATACAATTATGAACAATAGCATTAAAGCTCCTTAATGCATAGTAGAAGTAGCTGAAATATTTTGTGCATTCGGTAGAAATTTGGTACAATCGGTATGATTGTTGCAATTGGTAGCGATTATACTGTCATAAGTGTTAGTGTTAAAGCTTCATTAAATGTAGTAGTAGAGGTATCTGAGATATATAATCTAGGATAGGCAATCTTATGAAAAATTTACATTTTGTTATGGTTCACATTTGTAGGGTGATTTTTGTCTTGTTGGTATTTTTATAGAGCTGGGGACTTTTCCTACCAGCATTCCCCATCTAAGGGCCACACCAAAGGGCCGCCAGGCGCGGGCGTACCTGGAGCGTGCTCTGTAGGTTTTGAGTCCAGCTGGCCTCCCGATTGGCCTTTGGGGGGGGGGGGAGCAGGAGGAGTCACTAGCTCCTGCTTCCTTCTCTGATGCAGATCGGAACTGGTGCTTCCTGTGGATTCTGGTCCCAATCTGTACATCACAAGCTTCCTTCCAAGTGCAGGAACAAGAATCTAGCAATGAGGCTCTTCGCTATCCTCAAACCAGACAATGCTTCTTAGACACCGGTAATATGACTTTCCATCGCCACAGCCAGTCCAGCAACGTAGGCTCAAGATATGGTAGAAGGTGCGGAGCACCACACACTAAGGCCACATAACCAGTAATAGTGTACACTAGTGCTGTACAGACAGGAACCACAGATTCCAGGCCCACATGGGCATTGAACCACATGCACTAGGGCTGCACGAATGAGCAAACGTGTGGAACAAGCACGCACTGGGGAATGCATGGTGGAGGCTTGGGAAAATGCTGGAAGCACCAACATGCACAGACAGTTGGAGAAGGAGAAAACACCAGGGCCAAACCAATGGACACCCAAGTGATGCAACCCAATTCATGCACCACAGCGAACGAGGTCAGGAGCCCCCCCACAAAGAAGTCTGACAGAGACCTAGTTTTGGTACTCACTCCCCCTTCCCCCTCCCGAGAAGCCCCAAGGCAAGAAAAACCATGCTGGGCTCAGTACTACTCCCCTATTGTCAGACCTGCAGTCGCATACCTCTGAAAAGCCTTCTTCAAATCTTCAGGGAGAACAGGGAAGGAGGGAGGGGGTACTGAGGTTGTATGAGGCTGAAGAATCCTCTCCAAACTCCCTTTTTTCCAATCTGCTGGCTGCTCAACAGGCCTTACCAAGATAAGGACGAGGAGCTTAACCACTTCCCTCATCCTTATGGCATCTGAAAAAAGCACCAGTTTTAAGGGTGTCTCTAGTGAAGCCTCCTGCGTCGTGCTCCTGTAAGAAAGTCACCATCAAGAGTAGTTGCCCATGAGCAAAAAAACAAATCTTTCCCTCTTCAATCTTCTTTGTTTTTCCAGATTCTCTCAGAGCTGAAAAACTTGCATCCACCATTTGCTGGAGAGAGAGAATTACGGGTTTATATCCCTACTGGCACAGGCTATTAATGGCTTGAGGAGGTCAAAAGAAGCCTCTGCAAGCTTGTTCTGTCTCCACATCTGTTGGTAGGGGAACACAATCCACTTGTCTGGACTGGTCTAGCAGGATGATATGGAATGGATATTTCAGCTTCAGAAAGTGATTGAATATGTGGTGATTTCAGGAGTATTGAATACGGCTGGAATTGCTTTAAAAGAAGCATTAGTAGATCATCTTTCCTGGTTCTCTTGGTTGATTATTTGTACTTCTGCTGATGCTGTTCTTGCTTTATGAAGCTGGGTGATTTGGTTTTTTCTCGTATATCTTTATTAGGCTGCTTCAAAAACAATACAACTAGGCAGCAACTAGGTGCAGTCTCCCTCCATTGTCTCTTCGAGGGCCCAATCTATGGACCTGCTCCGCCACCTCAGAGAGGCATAGAGCCTGTGGAAGCCATTGCTCAACCACTGTCCAAAAGTTCTTGCTCATTGATTGTCTCCGGGAGCCCCACTAGTCTGATGTTATTTCGCCTACCTCTCTTTTCCTGATTATCTATTTTTTCCAGGAGTTGTTAGTTACTGCGTTCGAGCGTCGCTATTCATGTTACCATATCATCTGCCCTGGTCTCCTGTCTGTCTACTTGGTGCTCAATGGTATTCAGCCGTGTTAGTGCCTCTCCAGTGTAGCGAAGTGCATGTGGTGGAGGAAGTCCATGCACTGGGCCCTTTAAGAGACAACGGAGGGAAACCGTGAGCAGTTATAGTCAGGATCCTCAATTTTGCTGAGAAGCACCAGCTAATGGGGCTATACAGGAACAATTGCGTCCTGGAATACAAAGGACATAAGATTTGCTTTTTAATGATTACTCTGCCAAAGTGGCAAAGAGCAGGCATGCCGTTGCACCCTACTGTTCAGAAATGGCAAAGCAGGGCATTCATTTTGCCCGGCAGTTTCCAGCCAAGGTGCGAATAACTTATAACATGACTACACAACTGGACTCAGATGCAGCCTTAAAGGCCTTCATGGACCAGCTACACTGGGTGAGAGAAGGGAGCGGGGCAACATAACATGCTGTTGCTTTTGTGCGCATTTACTTTAATTGCCTATTAATGATGGTGTGTATATTTTAAGATTGCCTGTCATTCCCAAATGCTGTAGATGATGTACAATGTATATGTGAAATAATCTAAGCCAAGAAATAAATAACCACTTCTTGAATAATCTAGCTAGTACTGTTTGTTTAATCTAATCATTCTTATGCTGAAAAAAAATGTCAATCATGTTCAGACTTCTTCAGAAGAGCTCTATAAAGTTATAAAACAAAAAAAACGGCCATACTTACATTCTATTAGATTATTTTGTAGTGGTGTTCCAGTCAGGATAATCCTCCTCCGTGACCGTATTGAATTCATGGCCTTAGAAATAGCTGAAACTTCATTTTTCAGTACATGCCCCTCATCACAAATTACAAAATCAGGACCTACAAGAAGAATATGGTATTTTCACATGTACTTACACTTTGGGTCTTAAAACATCTGTTTCCACATTAAGCTGAGGATTCATTTTCACAGAACATAAAACTACATAAGATTTGTTCTGCAATATCTGACTATTAACCACCACAAAAAACAAATATTCAATACGCCTCCAAATGCATCCCTCAGGATCAGACTGACTATGCAACACTGATCCAATTAACTTAAAATGTACATCAATTCTCACATTATTTAATACAGAAATTATCAATGAAACTGCAAATTCATGTACTGAAATGTGACAATGTCATACAATATAATCAAAACTGTCTTATGGGATTTTTTTAAATTAAAAAACACACACTTCCAAGTAGTGTATTTTGATGTTTGCTGTTTACAAGTTGGGGAGCATTCATATCATACACACTTTGGGTTTCTTTCGGCAGTTAAAATTAATGTAATCATTATGGAATTAATATACTTCTACAAAGGTTCATATCATGAATCCTTATGTATTAACTGCATTTGTTTTAGATAATATTTTAGATGACTTTTTCAAAGTTTTTACACTGCCATCTAGATTACAACATAGAAATTTCAAAGAGAACATCATATAAAGCCTTGGCATTCACTCACAGGAGTATGTTTAATAAAACAAGTTGGCCGTCTTCACACGCTAATGCAGGATCGTCGTGCGGTGAAGACAGATATCGCAGGGGAAATGCAGCTACCACGGGTTGTGGGCAAAGAGAAAGTGTTCCAATTCCAAGCAGTCTTCGTGGATACAGCTATCGCTACCTCAACGGGTGGAAACAACTGCATCCACAAAGCTTTCCCCCACAATCTCAGCGTTTTCTCCATGATATCTGCAGGGGAAATGCTGGGAATGTGCCCTACACATACCGTGGGACTTTTGCAGCTAATGCCGGCTTTTTGCAGCTATCACCCAGAGTTAGCTGCAAAAGCCATTCGTGCTTTAGTAAACATGCCCCAGTCTTCAAGGGACACCAATGATCAGATTGGATCTCTCTAATAAATATGCATGAGAGAGATTTGCATGCATATTACTCCATTGTATGTAAAGCGTAGCTACTCACCTGTAACAGGTGATCTCTGGGAACAGCAGGAATTTAGTCCTCACATATGGGTATCGTCGGTACCGACGGAGCCTGCGCGGGAACGCTTCCCAGCGTCCAATAGGAACGCTTTTGGGAGCATCCCTCAGCACAAGCGCGCTGCCTTCCCGCCTTTTCAACTGTCCCTCTTCAGTTAAGTTTGCAGCTGAGTGAAAGGATAGAGGGAGAGAGGAAAGAGAAAGAGAGAGAACTCCTAGGGGAGGTGTGTGGGTTGTGAGGACTAAATTCCTGCTGTTCCCAGAGATCACCTGTTACAGGTGAGTAACTACGCTATCTCCAGGAACAAGCAGGAATGTAGTCCTCACATATGGGGACTCCCTAGCTGAAAATGCCAGGGAGATAGCCCCAGGAAGGTGCCACCGTCAAAGGTGAGGATCCTTCCTCCCATGGATCTCTGGCATTCCACCAGGGTTGGTGGGAAGGAGTTGGTTTAGGTTTGAAAGAGATTTTGAAGAACAGCTTGGCCAAAGAAGGCATCCCGACGAGAGGCTTTATCCAGGCAGTAGTGGGCTGTGAAGGTGTGTACCGAAGCCCAGGTGGCTGCACGACAAATGTCATCGATAGACACAGAGTGGAGATTAGCCATAGAAGCTGCCATGGCTCTCACACTATGAGCTGTGACATGGTCCTGAAGAGGAAGACCCTTACTCTCATAAGCAAAGGATATGCATTGGGCAATCCATTTAGATAAAGTTCTTTTGGAGACTGGAATTCCCAAATGACTAGAGTCAATAGCTATAAAAAGTTGTGAGGACTTTCTATGTTTCTGTGTTCTTTGTATGTAAAAGGCTAAGGCCCTTTTACAATCCAAAGTATGAAGGTTTCTTTCTGCATTAGAGGCGTGAGGCCTCGGAAAAAACACAGGAAGGTACAATTGATTGATTTAAATGAAAAGGCGAAACCAGCTTTGACATAAAATGTGGGCGAGTTCGAAGAACAATCTTATCATGATGAAACCTAGTATAAGAAGGATCAGCCACTAAAGCTTGCAATTCACTAATGCGACAGGCAGAGGTGATTGCAATGAGGAAGATGACCTTCCAGGTCAAAAACGTAAGGGCTGCAGTGGCTAAAGGCTCAAAAGGCGGCTTCATGAGCTGCCCGAGAACTAGATTTAGATCCCATGCAACCGGTGGTGGCTTGATGGGAGGTTTAGTTAATAAAAGGCCTCTCATAAATCTTCATAGGAGTGGATGAGAGGAAATTGGTTGTCCATTCAGAGGCTTATAAGAAGCTGCAATTGCACTAAGATGGACTCTTACCGAATTGGTCTTTAACCCAGAATTTGATAAGTGAAAGAGATACTCTAGTATCGATTCCAAGGGTATGACCAGGGGGTTTAATCCCCTCTTGGAGCACCATATAGTAAAACGTTTCCACTTGAAGGCATAAGATCTTCTTGTGGAAAGTTCCTTAGAAGCCTGAAGGATATCTTTACCTGCTGGGACAGGTTGAAATCCTGGAGGTCTAAGCCTTCAGCAACCAGGCCGTGAGGTGCAGGATCTGGGGATTCGGGTGCCATAGCGTCCCGTTCTCCTGGGAAAGGAGATCTGGAGCATGCCCTAACTCCAGAGGTGCCGCTTGAGAGAGATGCAGAAGCAGGGAATACCACGTTTGGTGTGGCCATCGTGGTGCTACGAGAATTATGCGAACCCTGTCTCTCTGAAGCTTGAAGAGTGTTTTGGGGATGAGGGGAATGGGTGGGAAGGCATAAAGGAAGTCCTGACCCCAGTGAAGGAGGGAAGCATCCCTTGCCTGACAGTTGTGTGCCAGAATCCTTGAACAGAACCGGGGAAGTGTGGCATTCAGTGGACTTGCAAAGATATCTATGTCTGGAGTGCCCCAGAGATGAAATATCTTTGCCACCTGGTCTAGGTGGAGTGACCATTCGTGAGGTAGCAGTACTCGACTGAGTTAGCCTGCCCAAAGGTTTTGAATGCCTGGAAGATATACCACTAGAAGGTGAATTTGATGCTCTCTGGCGAAGGCCCACAGTCGTAAAGCTTCGTTGCATAACGACAGAGAGCCCGTTCCGCCCTGCTTGTTCACATAGAACATGGCTACCCGATTGTCTGTCTGGACTAGGACTGTCTTGTAGCTGAGCTGGGTGTGGAATGCTCAAAGAGCTAAATAAATTGCTCTTAATTCCAGGAGGTTTATGTGTAAACCAACCTCCTGTGGAGTCCAGGTGCCCTGAGTAGAGAGATGATTCAGGTGTGCTCCCCAACCCACCTGTGATGCATCTGTTAGGGTGGCCTGAAAGAGGGGTTGATGGAAAGGAGACCCCACTGTCAGATTTTCTAGTGACTGCCACCATTAGAAGGACAAAATTAGTCGTTGAGAGATTGTTATTTTGTCCGACAAATGACCCGTGGCCTGAGTCTGTGTGGAGAGGGTCCACTGAGCTGCTCGCATGTGGAGGCGAGCATATGGGACTACATGAACTGTGGATGCCCTGTGTCCCAGTAACTGCAGTAGCTCCCAAGCAGTAAGGGAGGATTTGTCTGCTGCTTGGGAAGCTAGCTGCATTATGCGAAGACACCGGGCTTGTGGAAGGAAAGCCCTTGCCTGTCTGGTATCCAGACAGGCTCCTATGAATTCTAGGCATTGGGAAGGAAGTAGTTGAGATTTCGGGAAGTTTATTACCAATCCCAAGTATTGGATGATTCGCATTGTACGGGACAGTGCAGTGCTGGCCTCTGCAACTGTGGAGGCTCGAATGAGCCAGTCGTCTAAGTAAGGGAAGACGAAAATCCCCAGGGTTGGTAGAAATGCAGCTACTACTGCCATGCATTTCGTGAATATCCTTGGTGCTGAAGCCAGACCAAAAGGAAGAACCCTGTACTGGAAATGTCTTCCCCTGAAAAGGAAACGTAAAAATTTCCTGTGATCTGGATTGATGAGAATGTGAGTGTATGCATCCTTTAAGTCTAGAGAGCAAAGCCAGTCCTGGCTTTGAAGGTATGGCAGAAGAGTTCCTAGAGAAATCATTTTGAATTTCTCTCGAAACAGATATTTGTTCAATTCTCTGAGGTATAGAATGGGCTGTGTCCTCCTGTTTTCTTTGGAATAAGAAAATAGGGGGAGTAGAACCCTGCACCCTGTTGAAGAATGGGTACTTCCTCTATTGCCACTTGGGCAAGAAGTGTGGAGACCTCGTGATCTAGCAGATTGTCTGCAGAGGTTTGTGAATTGAATTGATTTAGAATTGTAGGAGGGGGTATGCTGTGAAAATGAAGTTTGTACCCCTCTCCTACAATGGACAAAGTCCAAACTTCTGCTGTTATCTGATGCCATCTGCTGACAAAGTGGAATAACCTGCCTGGAATATTGGGGGGTTGGAGACCCCTCAGAGGCAGGAAGGCAAAGCTCTCTAGGAAGGAGTCAAAGCCCTTGAGGGGGCTGAACCTGGAGAGCTGGCTGGGCTCTCGGGCCTTTTGATTTCTTTTGCTGTCTAGTTTGTCCCTTTTTGGCAACCTGTCCTGGAGTCTGACTCTGCTGGGTATAGGAAGGATAAAACTTCCTCTTTTTACTAAAAGAGGGTTTTTTATAAGGCTTCCTTTTGGCTGGAGTGGCTGTAGACTTTGACAATCTATCTAAGGTAGAATTGTCAGCATCTAACACGTTAGCCTTTTCCTGCCAGTTCTTGCCGAAGATACTCTCCCATGTGCAAGGAATGTTGCCTAACTTGTTCTGTACCCAAGTCTCCAAGTCTGATGCCTGTAGCCAGGCAATCCGTCGTGCGCCAATGGCAATAACAGAAGTTCTGCTGATGCATTCGAAGCAGTCAAAGGCTGCACGATTGACAAACTTGGAGACATCCTGAGCATGCTTAACTAGAGCAAGAAAATCTCGTCTCTTATCATCTGGGAGAAATGGGCTCATAAGTTCCAAGTCTCCTGTGACTTCTTTGAGGAACATTCCCATATATTGGATATATGAACTGATTCTAGCTGAAAGCATGGAAGCTTGAAAAGTTCTGCACCCAAATGCATCCAGAGTCCTGCATTCACGACCTGGAGGATTGGATGCATGCCTCTTTGCATTTTTCATCCTATGCATGGCTGATTCCACTACTATTGCATGGTATGGCAGCTGAGTTTTCTGAAATTCAGGACATGGTACAACTTGATACATAGTATCAAGTCTCCTAGAGTGAAGAGAAGTAGTCAGAGGTGTCTCCCACATTCTTAGTATCAAGCTATGCAGAATTTCATGGATAGGCAGAGTGGCTGCCTCCTTAGGAGCTTTAGGATATTGGAGAATTTCCAATTCCTTTGCTCTGGGTTCCTCTTCAGGAGCTACTGTGATTGAAAGACCTTTGGCCATATCACGGATGAAATCCTGAAATGACATGTCCTCTGGAGGTGACATTCTGCATTGTGGAGAAGAGGGATCTTCTAGGAGAAACCCTCTAGTGACAGCAGAATTGTCAGAGTCTTCGGAATCAGAGGAATCAAAGTATTTCTGACCCCGATGCTCTTGCAAAGCACAATACCGGTACCGATCGAAGTCGGTACCGAGGTGACCCGGTAGCGCTTTGTCAATTCCAGCCAGAAATGGCATGGGAAGAGTTCCCACCGGGGCCGGTACCGTCAGTACTGGCATCGTCGGTGTCGGTACCAGCATCAGTGTCGATGTCGGTACCGGTGCCCTTGGGACCACCAGTACCACAGCTGAAAGAAGAGCTGCAATACTGCGCTCGATAGCAAGAAACCTCTGGTCTATCGACGCTGCTGATGCCTGGGTGTCGGTACCGGTAAGAACGGCCGGAACCCCCGAGCATGGCACAGGTAGTTTTTCCGAGGTTGAGGTCTCGAGAACATACTGAAGCCCCCTCGATGCTTTGGAAGCCAAAGCCTCCCGCTGGGGCAGTTTTGCCGGTCTGGTTCCCTCAAGGGCAATGCCAATGGCCTCTCGATGCTTAGCAGGAGAGCTACCCTTTGAGGATCGGCTTTTATGTTTAGTTACCTGAGATCCATGGGAGGAAGAAGAGGCCCTTGACAATGTTGATGCATTGGATATGGCATCTGAAGAAAAGAGGGTACCGAGTTTTGCGGCCCGGTTCTGTCTTCCTCTTTTGGTCATCCCCATGCAGGAGAGACATTCAGTTGGAGAATGATCAGGTCCTAAACATTTTAGGCATCAATCATGGGTGTCAGTGACGGAAATGGTACCGCCACACTTAGTACATTTTTTAAAACCACTAGTTGGCTTTTCCATGACTTAGGAAAATGGGGCCTAATGCCCAAAATGGCGCCTAGCACCAAAGAGGAAAGTTTCTGAAAAGAAACAGTCTAAGTTTAAGTTGTTGTTTTTTTGTATGAAAAGAAAAGAACCGGCGGTACCGGTAGGCGTCGTGCGGTAGGTGAACGTGACCACAAGAAAGAAATTTAAAGATGGCATTTTCTGCTGTGACAGGGAATAGATCCTGTGGGCTCCGTGGAAAATGAAGAACTGAAGAGGGACAGTTGGAAAGGCGGGAAGGCAGCGCGCATGTGCTGAGGGATGCTCCCAAAAGCGTTCCTATTGGACGCTGTGGAGCGTTCCCGCGCAGGCTCCGTCAGTACCGACGATACCCATATGTGAGGACTACATTCCTGCTTGTTCCTGGAGATCTCTCTCATGCATATTCATTAGGGTTTTCCTGTAAACCTGACCTGTTAGCCCTCGAGGTCTGAGTGTGAAGACTACTAATATAGAAGGTAATTATCTAACAGGATGCCCAGTGGACTGGAAGGTACCTAGCTTATAAAAGACCAATAGATGTCTACTGTCTTTATAAAATACTAGCATGAATTCTGCAGAGATTATGCAGACATTATGCCTGCTCAAGAGCAGGTGTAAACATCTGTGCCTAGATTATTGACGTATGCAGGCAAATTAAGGCATTTTATAATCTATGTGCATACTCTGACACTCTCCAGACTATGCCCCGGCAATACCTACAGTAAAAGTATGCTAGTGCATGCCCTTGCACATACTTTTACAGCTGGTGCAATTTTATAAGAGCTTTTTTGCAAATATATATTGACAAATATGCACGAAAATGACTTCATAAAATTATTCTTATAGGATATTTTATGCTGTTGTAGGCACCTAGAAGATAGGTACATTTATAATTAGTTTATTTGCTGCACAAACACTGCAATTGTGTGTTCCCAGAATGTATCTATTTAGTTGGAAGGCAGCATAGTATGGTCTTTCTGCCTTTTAACAAACCAGCAATAAGCCAACACACATCAAAAGCAGAGGCGTACTAAGGAAGAGGCAGCGGGTGCCGCTAAAAGGGGGGTGAACCCCGCCAGTTCCACGGAGGCAGCATGGCAAACTTATGATTAAGCTGCCTTTCCATGATGTCTTGCACTGCAGGAACCAGTCGTTCTTCCTTCCCAGCTGAAATCTCATGAATCCGGAGATAGCAGGGAAATGCAGCCACACTCTTTGGCGACATCATCAATGGAGCCAATCTGCCTGAAGCCTTTCTCCAGCTAACAGTTGGGACTTTTCTGCGCTTGTGTGGCCCTGTTCCCACTTTCCTCACATTGTTCTGTTAATCCATAATATTTTTTTGTAGGAGATTAAGGTTTTGGCTTTTTTTGAGGAATAGGTGGGAGGGTGAATATGGCTGTATTTTCCTGCTGTATACAGAGAAAGCAGTTACTCACCGGGAACAGTAGGAATCAGTCCTCACATATGGGTGATGTCAGCACCGATGGGGCCCGCGCGGAGCATTTTCCCAGCTTTCAAAGAAAGTCTTTGGAAATGCTACCACACATGTATGGTCCCCTTACCGCCCAAGGGTGCCATTTTGCTCAGTCAGATGACATAGCTAGGACGGCAGTAAAAACTAAAACAAGGTAGGGAGGCAACTCCCAGGTGAGGAGGGAGGGTTGTGAGAACTTATTCCTGCTGTTCCTGGAGGACACCAATTACAGGTGAGTAACTATGCTTTCTCCAGGAACAAGCAGGAAGTCAGTCCTCACATACGGGTCTTCCTAGCTCCAGGCTGCCGAGGATCGAACCAAGACAACACCAACAGCGATTAATTAGGTAGCCATGAGTTACAGAAGGCAAGTCCCCACTGAGAGACTCTGCAAGACCCTAGCGTCCAGCAACACTATCACTCCAGTAGCCTGAACACAGAAGGGTCGGAGGGCAGGAGTTGCTTATACCCTGAAAATATTACAAAGTACCGCCTGGCCAAAGGCACTGTCCCTGTGGGACTCGCTCTCCAGGCAGCAGTGAGCTGTGAACGTATGTACTGAAGACCATGTGGCGGCCTTACAGATCTCAGTCACTGGCACTGAGCAGAGTTATCACCTCAGGTGATGCGCTGCGATCCGGTGCTCAAGGGAGGGGCCAGCTCGCTCATAGGCGAAGGCAACACAGTTCGCAGCCAAGTGGACAGAGTTCACTTAGTCACAGGGAGCCCCAGTTTACTGGAGTCATAAAATACAAAAAGCTGTAAAGCTTTCCGAAGGGCCTGAGTCTGTTGCAGTAGAAGGACTGGGCCCACTTGCAATCTAGTGTATGAAGTATGAGTTCCAAAAAAGCGGAGCCTGGACTGGTATAATAAACCTTGTTTATTGCGCCCCAACGCGTTTCGGCCACCGGCCTTCTTCAGGGGGTCTTAGAGAACACACCTCAAAAATAGTAAACATAAACATAAAGGTTAAAATCATAATATATAAAAGAAAGGTATTGTATTACATCAATAAATAAATAAATAGAATATTGATGAAATAATAAATAAAACCATAACTTACACATAGAGCATCTAAAGGACAAACTATTAATCCATAATAGTTAATTAAAAACAAAATAGATAAAAATATATATTATAAAATACATATACACTGGAAAATAATGGATACCTTTTTTAAAAAAAGGGGGGGGGAAAAAAGAGAGAGACGAGGAGAAGCAAACAATAAATAAATACCTTAGTGGGATCAAATTGAATGTTATCCCGGAATGAACCTACGGGATACTGACGGCTGACAATGAACAAATAAATTATTAAATAAGTAAACAAATACTCACAAAGCAAATAAATACAATTCTAAAAGGTCAATAAAACATATTGACAAATGTATAACCAGTTAGTAATAAATAATTAATTACATAAATAAATATACATATACATAAAAAGTGTAAAAAACACATGTACTGTATAAAAAACATTTATAAAAATAACAATTATGAGAGTAAAACTGTATACATGTGTAATAAAAACTTTTCATATATGAACAAAACAAGGTACTTCAGGGAACACAAAAAAAGCAAGTAAAGAGGAAATCATCATAGAACCCATATAAAAACGCATATAAAAATAATATGAAAAACACATGTAAACCATGTGAGAATTGTATAAAGAATATATAAAAAACCTATTCTAAAAACAAATTGTAAAAAGGTGGAGACACTCTAAAATGTGCTTAAAAAGTACATCAAAAAATTGTAATCTTAAAATTGCAGCTTATATAATGTGTTTGTTGTATTGCCAACAAATAGCTAAAAATATCAGCCAGAAAACACAAAGTAATAGAAAAAGGTGGATGATTAACCGGAATAATTCATGATAGATTTGAAGGTCACATCAAAGAAGTTATCTATTGTAACTTACATATCATACTTATTGTACTGACAACTTATAACTAAAAATATGAACCGATAATGCTAAATGGAATAATGACGAGTAGAACAATAAAAAAACAATAAAAACCAAAGTATTGAGCTGGACAAAAGATGAATATTTAAGAAATTCAAAAAAACAAAACGGAAAATGAAATGTGGTAACGAGCAGTACTCAACTATTTAAAAGGGGACAACTCCTTCGGGAGGAATTTAGGGTGTTTTGCGGACCACCACCATGTTCTTAAAGAACTTCGTATATGTGCCTGGAGTTCATTCACTCTTCAAGTGGATGTGAGGGCCACCTGGAAGGCCACTTTCCAAGACAGATATCTCAGGTGGCAAGTGGCCAGGGGCTCTAATGGTGGTTTGGTGAGGAGGAAGAGCACCACACTGAGGTCCCATTCTGCCGCTGGAGGGGCGGCTTGGACAACAGGAGGCCCGGGAGGAACCTAGAGACCAGGGGCTGGTTAGAGAGGGGTTTTCGCTAGATAGGGTGCTGGTGTGCGGCTATGGCGCTTAGATGCACCCTCACCGAGTTGGATTCCAGTCCGGTGTGCAACAGGTACCGAAGAACCAGTTGCATGTGGCAGGAGAAGGGATTCTCTGCTTTCTCTGCACACCACAGAACCATCTCCACTTAAAGGCAAAGGCCTGCCTGGTGGAGGGTTTCCGAGAGGCTAGTAGGACCTCCGTGACTTCTCCTGGCAGGCTGAAGGGGGCCAGCGCTACCCTTTCAGCAGCCAAGACATTAGCAACAGTGACCCCAGATTGGGGTGCAGAAGAAGGGAGTCCTCTTGGGATAGGAGGTCCAGGGCTTGGCCCAGTGGGACTGGGAGTGCTACCGACAGGGATAGCAGCAGAGGGAACCAGGGTTGCCTGGACCACCTGGGTGCGATCAGTATGACTTATGTCCCCTTGCTCTGAACCTTGAAGAGGATCTTGGTGACCAGGGGGAGACAGGGGTCGGTGGGAATGAATATAGCAGGCCCTCCGACCACGAGATTAGGAAGACGTCTGTCGCCACCCTCCCCGGGTACGGTTGGCGCGAGCAGAAGCACGGTAGCTGCGTGTTATACGGGGAAACAAACAGGTACAGCATTGGCCTGACATCGGGGAGGCCGGTGCCGAGTCAGACCTGGGGAACAGTTTCTCTTGTAACTCCGACCTCTTTTTATTGGTCTTAGGCACCAAGGCCTGGCACAGGTTGCAGGAAGTGCTGCTATGGTCTGGTCCCAGGCAGCAGAGGAAGCAGTCATGGGTGTCTGTGACAGACATGGTTTGACTGCAGCGGCCACATAATTTTTGAACCCACCAGGAGACATGGTGGGGAGACACCCGGCTGGGGTCAACAACCCCGAGCGAGAAAGCGTGCGAACACCGATCAAGGCAATTGGAAAAGAGCAGAGAACAGTGCCAGCTCGAGGCGGGAAGAGAAACCGGTATGCAAATTAGGAACAGTTAATTTTTAAAGGCTATAGCAAGGGTTTTTTTTCTGGGGAAATTGGACTGATGTCCGTTGGGTTCTGCAGAAAAAAAGAGACTGAGCAAGATGGCAGGAAGTGGTCTATGCATGCGTGGTAGCATTCCCAAAGGCTTTCTTTGAAAGCTGGGGAAATGCTCTGCGCGGGCTCTGTCAGCGCAGACATCACCCATATGTGAAGACTGACTTCCTGCTTGTTCCTGGAGAATCCTCATTACAGGGAAGCAACTCTGTTTTCTCCATAGACAAGCAGGGGAAAATGCAGACACACTATGGTGAATCCAGAGCTGCTGTTTTCATGACACAAAGATATTATGGGTGATGGCACTTTAAAGATAAGGGAGAGAAACAATTGTCAAAAAGGTTTTTGAGGACTGCCTGACCAAAAGCTGCATCCAGATGGTAAGATTGAAGTAGGAAATAATGCCCTGCAGACACATACACCAAAGCACATGTGGCAGCCCTACAAGTATCTTAAATAGGTATAGTCTGTAAGTTTGTTTTAGAGGCCGTTTTTGCTCTCCTGGGGGCTGTATATTTGTTTGCAATCTGATACCCAATTAGACAAAGTCCTCTTGGAGGCTGGTTTGCCTGAATCTTTGGGGTTATAAGTGATGAAGGGTTGAGATGTTTTCCCTATATCTTTGATCACTTGTCCATCCTTACTATGGCAATCTTTCTTTGTAACCACAGCTTAGAGGCATTTATGGCATTTAAGAAGGCTCTTAGCTCCAGAAGGTTAATGTGTTGGCTCCATTTGATGATGTTCCAGAGGCCTAGAGTACATAGAGTGGAGAGATGAGCTCTCCATTCTTGAACAGATATGTCTGTGACAAGAACAAGAGCATGTGCAAGGGCTGTGAAGAGGTGTCCCACAAGGTGATTTCTGATGTCCATTCACCATGTTAGAAACTTTAGAACAGATTCCAAAACTGGGATTTTCTTTTTGAGTGTGTGTTGATCCCACTGCATTTTTAGATGCCACTGTAGTGTTCTCATGTGCAACCTTGTTAGGAGCAAGACATGCACCACTGCCAATGTGTCCCAGGAGTCTGAGGATGAAATGAGCTGGGACACAACAAACCTGGTTTGGAAGAGAGCAGAGTTGAACAATAGTAGTAGTCCTTTCTTTGGTAAGGTATGCCTTTTCATGTCGTGTGTTGATTTGTGCACCAATGAAGAGAATGGATTGGATTGGTATCAGGTTTTGCTGTTCTGTGTTGATCAAGAAGCAGAGACTATTGAGGAGAAGCATGGGTTCTTGACAGGGCCGGCCCAAGGGTTCCTGCTACCCTAGACAGACCCTTCATGCCACCCCCCAAAGATTACGGTGCCACCTAGCCCACCATTCCACTGCCCCTCCCGGCATTCATCTTCTTACCTTGGGGAGAGGGAGTAGCACGGCGGCATCTCTGCTGCATTGGCCTTTAAAGTCCCCATGCTAGCGCACTCACGGTCTGCCACTCCTACCCTCTCCAATGCAACTTCCTGTTTGAGGAGGCAGGAACAGCAGGAAGTTGGGTCGAAGGAGGGCAGGAGCAGCAGACCGTGAGCTCGCTAGTGTGGGCATTTTAAAGCCAGACACAGTGGAGGCATCGCTGTGCCACTCCCCCCCCCCCCCCCCCAAGGTGAGACGATGGATGCCAGGCTTGGGGGCAGCATGGTGGGCCAGGTGGTGATGAACTGCCACTTCACTGGGAGGAGAGGGACCCGATGCTGCCTACCAGGGCCTGCCTCCCTAGGTGACTGCCTAGTTCGCGGCCCGACCCTGGTTCTTGAATGGAGAAATTCAAAGTCTCTCTGGTTGTTCCAGACACCAGACAATCGTTGAGATAAGGGAATACATAGTGGCTTTTTTTTAAAAAGCTGAGCTGTTACCACTGCGACCCATTTCATGAAGACTCTGGAATCAAAGAAAGGCCAAAAGGAAGAATTTTGTACTGTAAATTATGATTTTGAAAAATGAACCATAAAAACTGACGCATGAATGGGAAAGAGTAGTTACTCACCTGTAACAGGTGTTCTCCAGGAGCAGCAGGAATCAGTCCTCACTTATGGGTGACGTCGCCGATGGAGCCCTCGCGGAGCAATTTCCCCAGCTTTCGAAGAAAGACTTTGGGATTGCAGCGCGCATGCGCGGTCCCCTTCCCGCCCAAGGGTGCCATCTTGCTCAGTCAGATGACATAGCGAAGACAGCAAAAACACAACAGAAAGAATGCAACTCCAAGGGGAGGAGGGAGGGTAGTGAGGACTGATTCCTGCTGCTCCTGGAGAACACCTGTTACAGGTGAGTAACTACTCTTTCTCCAGGACCAAGCAGGAAGTCAGTCCTCACTTATGGGACTCCCAAGCTTAAGGCTACCGGAGACTTCAAGCTTAAAAGAGCTTCCTCAAGCTCAGCAGTACAGAAGGAAGGAATCTTCTCTGAATACGCATCCGGCCGGTAGCCAAATACCGGGGCCGGAGGGTAGGAGTTGCCTAAACCTCAAAGAGATTGTGGAGGACTGCCTGTCCGAAAGCACTGTCCCTGCGGGACTCCCTCTCCAGGCAGTAATGAGCCACAAAAGTCTGGCTTGAAGACCAAGTAGCGGCCCGGCAGATGTCTGCCAATGGGACAGAGCGGAGATGAGCCACAGACGCAGCCTTCGCCCTGACACGGTGGGCCATGACTCTACTCTCTAAGGAGAGGCCGGCTGCCCCATAAGCCCAGGCGATACAGTCAGCTACCCAGATGGACAGAGTACGCTTGGAGACAGGGACCCCCAACCGATTGGGGTCAAAAGATACGAAAAGCTGAGCAGCTTTCCTATGCTCACGCGTATGCTCAAGGTAGAAAGACAAGGCTCTTCGACAGTCTAGGGTATGCAGAACAGTCTCAGCTCGGCTGGTATGCAGCCTGGGAAAAAAGGTTGGAAAAACCACCTCTTGATTGATGTGGAAAGAGGAAACCACCTTCGGAAGAAACTTAGGGTGCGTCCGTAGGATAACCCTATTCTTGTAGAACTTAGTATAAGGGAGCTCCGACACTAGGGCCTGTAGTTCACTAACGCGCCTAGCGGAGGTAAGGGCCACCAAGAAGAGAGTCTTCCAGGAGAGGAAATGAAGGGGGCAGGTAGCCATGGGTTCAAAAGGCGGACAGGTAAGCCTTTGTAAAACCACATTGAGATCCCAGTCGGGAGCTGGAGGGCGCAATGGGGGCTTGAGCAGGAGCAGGCCCCTGAGGAAACGCGCCACCAAGGGGTGCGAGGAAAGAGGTTGGCCCTCCACTGGCGAATGGTGCGCAGAGAGAGCACTGAGGTGGACTCTGACAGAATTGGATTTGAGGCCTAGATCGGAGAGGTAAAGCAGATATTGCAGTACCACCGATACTAAGCAGGCGAAGGGGTCCTCAGAGCGCTGAGAACACCAGGCCGAGAAGCAGCGTCATTTAAGGGCGTAAGACTTCCGGGTGGAAGGTCGCCGAGACGCCAGGACGACAGCCTCCACCTCTGGGGGAAGTAAGAGCGGAGCTAGGACTACCCTTTCAGCAGCCAGGCCATCAGATGAAGGGCCTGGAGGTTGGGATGTAGAAGAGTGCCCTGATCTTGGGTCAGGAGATCGGGCTGAAACCCCAGAGGAAGAGGGGTGTCCACCGCTAGCTGCAGGAGCAGAGGGAACCAGGGTTGTCTCGGCCACCTGGGCGCTACTAGGATCACGGAGGCTCTGTCCTGGACAACTTTGAACAGCGTCCGGGACACAAGTGGCGTGGGAGGAAAGGCATACAATAGGCCCGTGGACCACGAGATGAGGAAAGCATCCGGCGCTACTCTGAGGATGCAGGTGCCGAGAGCAGAACCTGGGAAGTTGCCTGTTCAGAGGACTGGCAAAGAGATCCACGGTGGGGAAGCCCCACCAGCGGAAGATCTGCCGGACAACTAAGGGGTTCAACCTCCATTCGTGCGGCTGCAGGATCCGGCTCAGTTTGTCGGCCAGGCAATTGTCCTGCCCGGGCAGGTAAACAGCCTTGAGGAGGATGTCGTGGTCGACTGCCCACGAGCACAGTCTCCGGGCCTCCTGACAGAGAAGGAGGGAGCCTGTGCCCCCCTGTTTGTTCACGTAGAACATGGCAACCTGATTGTCCGTCTGCACCAGTACAGACTGACGAGAAGTGAGGTAAGAGAAGGTCCGCAGAGCTAGGCGGATCGCCCGCAGCTCCAGGAAGTTTATCTGCTGAGCCGCCTCCCAAGGGGTCCAAAGGCCTTGGGTGCGCACTCCCTGGCAATGCGCTCCCCATCCCAGGAGAGAGGCATCCGTCGTGAGCACCTGGGAGGGTGTGGGAGGCTGAAAAGGCATGCCGAGCATCAGGTTGGGCAGGTGAAGCCACCATTGCAGAGAGGAGACCAGACGGTCGGAGATCTGTAGCAGGTCCGTCAGACTCCCTGTGGCCTGATGCCATTGAGTACGAAGGCTCCACTGAACAGGCCGCATATGTAGGCAGGCATTCGGGGTGACATGGACCGTGGAGGCCATATGACCGAGCAGCTGCAAGAATCGCCTGGCCGGGGCCGGCGACGCGCTGTGGAACCTGCCGGCCAGAGCTATGAGCCTGTCGGCTCGCTCCCGAGGCAAGAAGGCACGAGCTCGCAGAGTGTCCAGCCGTGCCCCTATGAACTCGAGATCCTGAGAGGGGCGCAACGTGGACTTTCCGAAGTTTATGACGAAGCCCAAGTGCTGAAGCAAAGCCACTGTGCGTTGAGTGGCCTGAGTGACCTCTACGGAGGACTGCGCCCGTATGAGCCAGTCGTCCAGGTAGGGGAAGATGAAGAGGCCTTGAAGCCTCAGGAAAGCCGCCACCACTGCCAGGCATTTTGTGAACACCCTGGGAGCGGAGGACAGGCCGAAGGGCAGCACGCGGTACTGATGTCTTCCTGCCACCACAAATCTCAGATATTGCCGGTGGTCCGGATGGATAAGGATGTGGGTATAGGCATCCTTTAGGTCCAAGGAGCATAGCCAGTCTCCTTGCTGGAGGTAGGGCAGTAGGATTCCAAGGGTAAGCATCCTGAACTTTTCCCATTGCAGGAACTTGTTGAGGTCGCGGAGGTCCAGGGTGGGTCTGAGGCCTCCTGTTCACTCGGGCACCAGGAAGTACCTCGAGTAGAATCCTCGGCCCCAGAGGTGTTGGGGTACTGGCTCCACCACCTGCTCCCCCAGCAGACCCTGCAGCTCCTGCAGGAGTAAGTCCCTGTGCAGAGGGGGCCTTGGCAGCTCCCCTGGGAAGTAGGGGGGAGGCACCTGGTGAAAATGTAGGAGGTAGCCCTTTTGAACCACCTGCAGCACCCAGGAATCGGAGGTTATGGCTGACCACCTGAGGGGATAAGAATGGACTCGATAGGGATATCGAGACTGGGCGGGGGGGGGGGGGGGGAGACACGCGAACCGAGAAAAAACAAACTAAAGAAATTAAAAAACTTTTTATGCGGCGAAAACAAAAAACGTCTGTAGGGCGCCGCGTAAAAAAGAAGACTGAGCAAGATGGCACCCTCGGGCGGGAAGGGGACCGCGCATGCGCGCTGCAATCCCAAAGGCTTTCTTCGAAAGCTGGGGAAATTGCTCTGCGAGGGCTCCGTCGGCGACGTCACCCATAAGTGAGGACTGACTTCCTGCTTGGTCCTGGAGAATATGGGAATATGCATCCTTCAGATCCACGAGAGGTTGTATGGTACCCAGAAGTTCATTCTGAACTTATCTCAATTCATGTAGAGGTTGAGATTTTGGAACCTCCGTTTTACTGCTACTGTCTGGCTGAGTGACCACTCGTGAGGGTCCAACTGCCTGCTGAGGGTATCAAAGTTGGTTATCTTGTCTGGGAAGAAAAACATCCTGAATGGTGATTTGTAGAGAGCAAGCCAGATACCATAATCTTGCTGCTTCAAAACATAATGGGAGAGATCCTTATGTAAAACAGGTCTACTTGGTTGTCGGTTCTTACCATCACTATTTTTGTCTTGAAGTCAGCTGTTGAAAGCATTGATGGCATTGTAGTTGGCTTTCGAGGAGGTTGATGTGCTATTTATGCTCAGCGTGATTCCAATGGCCTTATGTAGTTAAGATGCAGATGATGTGCTCCCCAACCAATAATGGAGGCATCGGTGGTAAGGATGACATCTGGCTATGGTAGTGTAAAGGGTTGTCAAAGAAATTGTCAGCGTTTTCCCACCAATTTAAAGAATGTCTCATGTTTATTTATTTATTTATTTATTTTACATTTCTTATATACCGCACTATTTGCGATCAGCGCGGTTTACATGTCTCATGTCTGGAGTAATAGGAATTTTCTTGTTGAAAGACTATTTTCATTGTTCCCGTGCAACTTTAGGTGCCATTGTAGTGGTCGCATGTGAAGTCTCGGTAGCAGTAGGCCATGAACTGCTATTGATGTGTCCCAAAAGCCCAAGGACAGTCTGGGCAGTGACACTGATTTTGCCTGTGATGTAAGCACAGTTGAAGGATGGCTGTTGCTCTTTTCTTGGAAGATATGAGTGTTGTGTTGATTGGAACTCCTATGAACGCAATGGTCTGCATAGGGACTAGTGCGGATTTTTCTATGTTGATCAGAAATCCTAGGGTTTCTAGAAGGGAAATCGTGGTTTGTATGGAGAAAAGTAGTGCTCATTTGGTTGATGCTGAAATTACTCAATCATCTAAACAAGGGAAGATGTAGTGGCTGTTTTTGTGCAGCTGAACAGTTAAAACTGCTAGGAAAAGCCCAAAGGGGAATACCCTGTATTAGTAATGTTAGTTTAGAAATGTGATACAGGTATTGTTTGAAGATGGAATGGATTGGGATATGGGAGTAGGCATCCTTCAGATCCAGGGAAGCCAACCAGTTGCTGTGGTCCAGTAGAGGAAGTACTGTCGCAAGAGAGTTCATTTTGAACTTTTCTCGTTTGACATGCAGGTTCAAAACTCAAAGGTTGAGAACTGACTATAGCCCTCCCCTCCTCAGTCTTCTTGGGTATAAAGAAAAAATATGCAATTAAATCCCTTTCCCTGCTGCTGAGTTAGAACAAGCTCTATCAATCTGTTCTATATCAGTACTTGGATTTCTTGTTACAGGAAGACCCGATGTTCTGGGTGAACAACAGTGGGGATGGGTGGATAACATGAGGGGAAATTTGATAACGGCAGGTGACAATGGAAAAAAAATCAATGATCTGTAGAGATGTACTGCCAAAATTCCCTGAACTGAAGTAGTCTGCCTCTCACTGGAGGGTAGTCAAAACTGAGGGCTGGTTTCCCCATGGGAGCTAAAGTTGTAGTTTATTGCTTTCACTCCTTAGGATGTTGACACTGGTTGTATAATTTGGTGCTGGACATGATGGGGCTGCTCTGGAATAGGTCTGGCATCTATGTCTCAGATAAAACTGCTGAAAATATTGGTAGTGGTAGTGTTTTCTGTAGGACTGTGTTTGTTTTTTGCGATAATTTGATGTCAGGTGCTGCTGACATTTCTTTACTGCAGAACTCAGTTCTTTCAGCTCAGATACAGTTTTGGTTTGGTTTTATTTTACTTTGCAACCAAAGAGGGTGTCTCCCATGCATGGGGAGTCTGCTATTTTATCTTGGACATCTTCTCTGAGGCCTGATACCTTGAGTCATGCATAAGCCACTGCGATAGCCACAGACACAAAAGTGTCATAGTTTGTATGTACAAAGTGATACACAGACTCAGGGAGACAATTGTAGGGATTCGTGTTTGGTGTCTATTTGATATACGAGGGTCATGGTGGTAATGTAGGAGTTGGAGCTGATAAGCTACAATCCTCATGCCCAGCACTGAACTCTGGTAGACCCATTTCTCCATGTTGTCTAATAATTTGGCATCCTTTCCAGGAGGAATCCGAGTGAGGATTTGAGCAAACTTACTGCTTTATTTCAGTTTCTGATACCACCGACTGGGGTAAGTGAGTGAACGGATGTCGCAGAGCAGGGAGGACTTTTACTTTAATTCTAATTTTCTTGGGTAGGTTGAATGGTCAATGGGGTTTTCCCACATGGTAAGTTGAAGATCCTGGCTTACCTGATGAATTGGTAGTGCTATTACTACAGGATTGCAAAACTGATTGAAAATCTTTTATATTTGCTGGGGTTAGGATTGAGGAGAGTGCTAAGGCCACTGAAATCTTCTGGAGGAACTTTGGGTAGGAGAAGTCATCCTCAGAAGTTTCAGATGCTGGTTCCTGTAGAGACTTCGGAATTGTATCCTCATCCTGCTCCCAGTCTCAAGAAGAGGATATATTATTTGGAGAACAGCCTTCTGCAAAATCAGGTGTATGGAAGGTGTCAGAGAACCAGCTGGACTGTGTCTGAACCTGTGGCTCTGGAGGAAATTGTTCAGGTTCAAGAAAAAATTATTTGAATGATCTAGAGGTCGACTGTAGCTGAGGGAACGACTATGCCTGTTCGGCTGCAGCAATGTCCTGTACAAATTTTGATAAAATCTGGAGAAGAGTCGTATGAGAAACAGAGGGTGGATTCTCAGATTGTGTAATTTGACATTCTGTAGTATGATTGCCATAGCAGGAGGAACTTAAGATACCAATGGGCTTTGAGATACAGCTGAAGTTCTAGTTTTGAGGGACTTCTCACCTTTTTATCTTGTTTTTGAGGCTCAGTGTCTGAGTATTTCTTCTGTCTGTGCTTGGTGAGAGGAGCTACAGTGTCTGAAGGAGCTTGGGAAGGGTGTGAAGGAGTTGCCCTGGTTTTAGAGTTTATTTTACCTTCTGCCCTGGTCCTGGAAGATGACTTCTGCATGGATTCTATGTTCTGAGCAGAAAAGCTGTCTGACAAAACTATAGCTGGTATGAGAGTGGAGCAGGAGCCTTGTTTAGGAGAAAGCTGCTGCTCTGGAGTCTGAAGCGATGTCAGGGAGGAAGCTGCCCCTGACAACAGCTATAGCCAGTTTCATTTGTGCTTTCCCTGCTGGAGCCTGTGCTGGGGCCAATGGGGTTCTAGCTAAAGGCAGCATACTTTTATATAGATTTTTTTTTAAAGAAAACTGCAGCAAAAAACAGAAATAGCATAGTTACTCACTTGTAACAGGTGTTCTCCAGGGACAGCAGGAATCAGTCCTCACTTATGGGTGACGTTGGCACTGACGGAGCCCATGCAGAGCAATTCCCCAGCTTTCAAAGAAAGTCTTTGGGATTGCTAACATGCATGCGTGGTCCTCTTCCCGCCAAAGGGTGCCATCTTGCTCAGTCAGGTCCCTTAGCTCGAGCCCTACCGAGCAAATGGCAACGGAAGGACAAAAATTCAGCAACTCATCAGGGGAGGCAGGAGGGTAGTGAGGACTAATTCCTGCTGTCCCTGGAGAACACCTGTTACAGGTGAGTAACTACGCTTTCTCCAGGAAGAAGCAGGAAGTCAGTCCTCACTTATGGAACTCCCTAGCTACAGGCTACCGAATCTGTATCCAAAAGAATAAACACCTCCGAGAGGCTGTGAGCAGAAGCTGAAGCCTGAAGGAGCCCGAGTCCTCGGGTGCTAGGGGTGAAGCCCTTGGTAGCCATGAAGAAGAGTCAGAGGGCAGGAGTTGCTCATACCCCAGATTATGGAGTACAGCTGGCCGAAGGTGCGGTCCCGGCGGGACTCCCTCTCCAGGCAGTAGTGGGCAGCGAAGGTGCTGGTCGAAGACCAGGTGGCTGCCCGGCAGATCTCCATCAAGGGTACGGAGCATAGCGAGGCCACCAAGGCCGCCTTGGCTCAGACCCAGTTAGCGGTGACCCGACGATCCAGAGGGACGCCTGCCTTTGCATGGGCAAAGGCGATGCAGTCCGCCACCCAAACTGAGAGGATGCGCTTGGAGACTGCTTGCCCCTGCTGATTGGGATCGTAGGTCACGAAAAGCCTATCAGACTTGCGATGAATCTGGGTATGCTGCAAGTAGAAGGCGAGGGCCCGCTTGCTGTCGAGGGTGTGAAGAGTAGTCGACGCCTGGTCAGCGTGGGACCTCAGGAAAAAGGTCGGGAGCACTATCTCCTGATTGAAATGAAAAGCCGACACAACCTTAGGTAAGAATTTAGGGTGGGTCCGGAGAACCACCCTGTTCCGATAAAACCTGGTGTAAGGGGCGCCAGCAATGAGCGCTTGAAGCTCACTGGCTCGGCGAGCCGAGGTTAGCGCCACAAGGAAGGTCACCTTACAGGACAAATGCCAAAGTGAACACGTCGCCATCGGCTCGAAGGGTGGACGGGTGAGCTGCGTGAGCACCATCTTCAAGTCCCATTCCGCCGGAGGGGAACGGATGGGCGGCTTGGACAGCAGAAGGCCCCGCATGAAACGGGAGACTAACGGCTGCCCCGAAAGAGGTTTCCCCTCGATAGGGAGATGATTAGCTGATATGGTGCTCAAATGAACTCTAACAGAGTTCGACTTCTAGGTCCTTCTCTCGAAAGGTGGAGGAGGTACTGGAGAACCCGCCGAACCGGGCATGAGAAGGGGGTCGATCTGGTGTTCCAAAGACCAGCTGGAAAAGCATTTCCACTTAAAGGCATAAACCCACCTAGTGGTGTCCTTCCTCGAGGCAAGGGGGATTTCCTCGACCTCCTCAGTAAGGGCCAGAGCGGTTAGAGAGACTTGTTCAGCCACCAGGCTGTGAGGGATAGGGAAGTTAGGTTCGGGTGGAGAACCCGACCCTCTTCCTGTGTGAGCAGGTCCCTGGTCGAGCCAAGGGGCAACGGAGGTTCCATCAAGAGCCGGAACATGAGCGGGAATCAAGGCTGCCGAGGCCACGAGAGGGCCATGAGGATCAACAATGCCCCATCCCATTGAGCCTTGAACAGAGTCCTCACAAAGAGGGGAATAGGAGGGAATGCATACAGGAGGCTGGAAGACCAGTCCAGGAGAAATGCATTGGAGCCCTCCCTGTCCGGGTGCGGTACCGGGTCTCAAAAGCAAGGGAGCTGCGTGTTCAGAGGGATGGCGAAGAGGTCTATCGCTGGAGTGCCCCAGCGGAGACACAGCCAGTCTGCGACTCTGGGATCCAGCCACCACTCATGGGGGTGAAGGATTCTGCTGAGTCTGTCTGCCAGACCATTCTCCTGACCCAAGAGGTATGCCGCCCTGAGGGACATCCTCCTTTGGGCGGCGAAAGAGCAGATGAGGACTGCTTCCCTGCAGAGGGAGCGTGACCCCGTGACCCCCTCCTTGTTGATGTAGAACATTGCTACAGGGTTGTCGGTCTGTACTAGAACCAACTTCCCACTGAAATCAGTGAAGGTCCTCAGGACCCACCGGATGGTCCAGAGCTCGAGCAGGTTTATCTGCTGCTGAGCCTTCATGGGTCACCATTGGCCATGATTGCAGAGAGACCCGCAATGAGCTCCCCACCCTAACAGGAAAGCATCTGTAGTCAGCACAATATCATGCTGTGGGGTCTGGAAGGACGATCCCTGCAGAAGGTTGCGGGGGTTCTGCCACCAGTTCAGGGACAAGCGGAGGTCAGGGAGAACCCTGACGGGGTCCCTGAGGTGTCCAAAGGATTGGCTCCATTGGGAACTGAGACACCACTGAGCCGTTCGCATGTGAAGGAGCGAGTAGGGAACCACATGTACGGTCGAGGCCATATGACCCAGAAGACATAACATGGACTGAGCGGTGACCTGGTGGGCGCTTTGGACGCAAGCTGCCAAAGCTCAGAGAATCCACTGGCAAGAAAGTCATGGCCTGCCAAGTATAGAGGCGCGCCCCGATGAACTCGAGAACCTGCACTGGGTCGAGGTAAGACTTTGGGTAGTTGACCAAGAACCCCAAGCTCTCCAAGAGGAGGACAGTGCGTGACATCGCTTGCTGGGCCTCCTCAACGGAGAAGCCCGTAACAAGCCAGTCGTCGAGGTAGGGAAACACCAGCACACCCTGGTGCCAAAGGTGAGCGGCGGCTACGACGAGGCACTTCGTGAAGACCCGTGGTGCGGACGCCAGGCCTAAGGGGAGCACTCTCTACTGAAAGTGCTCTCCCTGCACCCTGAAACGCAGGTACTGCCTGTGTTGGAGGTGGATCAAGATATGGGTGTAAGCATCCTTCAGATCCAAGGAGCATAGCCAGTCGCCCTGCCGGAGGAAGGGCAGTAGCACACCAAGAGATAACATCTTGAACTTCTCCCACACCAGGAACTTGTATAGCTTGCGGAGATCGAGGATGTGCCGCAGACCCCCCGTCTTCTTCGGGACGAGGAAGTACCAAGAATAAAAGCCCCGACCTCGAAGGTGGGGAGTGACCTTCTCGACTGCCTATTGGGCAAGGAGGGAGTGTAATTCCCGCTGCAGCAGAAGCTGGTATGTGGGGAGTCAAGGAGGCTCCACCGGGGAGAAGGGTGGAGGGAGCCTGTCAAAATGGAGGCAATAGTCCTCCCGGACAACCTGGAGGACCCAAGTGTCCGAGGTAATAAGAGCCCACGATGGGGCAAAACAGGACAAGCGTCCCCCCACTGGCTGCCGCATCGTTGGAGGGCGAGGGGCCGTGCCACTGGTGTCAAAACCCGAGTGGGTTATGGGGGAGCCGGCGTTTGGGTCTTCGGGCCCTTTGGCTTACGGTGCCCCTGACAAGGCTTTCCCTGAGCCGAGGTAGCTGGCTTGGGGGTAGCCGGATATGGCGGATAACCGCGCTACTGAAGGCCTTTCCTGGGAAAGGGGGGTTTCTTGGCTGGCTGCTTCTTCCGAGGCAGCATCGAGGTCTTGCGGGAGAGACGGGTCCTTGTAACTCACTCCGTCTCGATCTCCGCAGCCTTCTCCTCCATCGGCTTCCCAAACAGCTGTTCACCAAGACAGGCTACGTCCAGGAGCTTCTCCTGCACCCATTGCTCCAAATCCGAGACCCAATGTCCACAGCCGCCACCCGGGCCGATGTCTCAAAGCCATCGTAAGAGGCTCAAGATATGTATTTGGAACAGTCGGCCACGGATTTCAGCAGGGTGCGGAACCTGTCTAGGGGCTCCCCTTCAAGGCCCGCGGAAAAAGCCCCAAGTTCCTTCGCCAAGTCGCGTAGGAACATACCAATATATAATTGGTAAGCCTGGAAGAGACAGGAAAGCATGGAACCTTGATAGGCCTTGTGGCCCAGGGCATCAAGGGCTCTTTACTCCCGGCCAGGTGGCACCGAGGAGTGTGATTTCGGGCTCTTCTGCTTCCGCATGGCTGACTCCACCACCATTGACGCGTGCGGGAGCTGGGTTTTTCAGAAGCCTGGCACGCGCTGCACCTTGTACATTGTATCAAGGCGCTTGCTCACAATGGGAACCGAGGCTGGGGCCTCCCACATATGGAGCAGTAGCCGAGATAGAATCGGCAGCACTGGCATGGTGAGGGATTCCCTGGGCAGGGCCTCGTACTTTAGAATATCGAGTTCTTCAGCACGAGGGTCTTCCTCGGGCTGGGTGACCAGGTTGAGGGCCCGAGCCATGTCCCAGATAAACACCAAAAAGAAGGTGTCCTCGGGTGGTGAATGCCGCTGGAAACCAGGTGGCGAAGGGTCCGATGGGAGATCCCGGTGGGTGCGGGTCTCCGGGGAGGTGTCCCCATCAGATTCCCAGTCCAAAAAAATCGGTCAAGAGATTCGAGCCGGGCGGTTCTCCCTGTCCGATAGCTGGCGGCCTGGAGCTGGAGGCCCTGAATGATCTCGCCTCCGAGGAACGGGAGGGCGAGCAAGACCGATGTCGAGAACCCACATGAGGCCCGTGGCTCTCGGGGGTTTCCTGGATGGATTTGGGTGTCCCATGCAAGGGACCCGCGGTCTCTAGGCGCGAGTCAGCGAAGCTGGCCATAAGCGCCTCCTGGGAGGCTATGAACGCAGAAACAATATGTTCCAGCATACAGGACTCCCACGCGGGCATGGGGCCCTGGGATGCCGATATCAGTGTCACCGGATCAGGCATCGAGAAGGAGAGGGGGTCCTCACCAGGACGACCCTCAGGAGATTGGGCACCTTCGCCGGAGGCCTCCATTTCTCTGTGAGGTACCTTGCGGGGCCGCTCCTTGTCCACTCTCGGGAACGCCGAAGGGGGCTAAGCGACCGGTCGCAGGAGTGTTTGTGCTTGTCGGGGGCCCCAGACAGTGACTCTGAGGCCTTCTTCTTTTTACACCGTTCCACCTCGGGGGACCCCTGGTCAGAATGCCGCCTGGAACATGGAGCAGCAGGGGGAGAACCCACTGGGGGAGATGACCGAGGGCGCCACCGGAGACTCCAAGGCGGCCTTTCGGAAAATGTCTTCGGAGTTCTGCTTAAGGCTGAGCAGGGCCTTACAGGACATTTTCTTACAGAGCGAGCAGAGCTCTGGGTCATGGTCGGCTCCCAGACACCATAGACAAGTGTTATGAGTGTCCGTAAGCGACATGTTCCTAGAGCATCTATTGCATTTTTTAAACCCGGTGGCCATGGGGGCAAAAACGGCCCCTGTGAGGTCGAAGACCCACGCGGCCAGTGGTTAAAAATAAAAAGGGTGTGAAGCCCGAAAGAAAAATTTTAGGACAAGGTATTCCTGTAAGCTCCAAAAGACAGCAAGGAGAGGATGGGTAGAGGACCGGTGCAACCGGAAAAAAGAAACAAGAGCCTGTTAAGACGAGGAAATCAAAACTTTTTCCGAGGGATGAGGACATGCGTCTGAAGGGCTCCTTGGAAAAAGGGAGAATGAGCAAGATGGCACCCTTGGGCAGGAAGAGGACCATGCATGCGTGGTAGCAATCCAAAGGCTTTCTTTGAAAGCTGGGTAATTGCTCCGCGCGGGCTCAGTCGGTGCTGACGTCACCCATAAGTGAGGACGGACTGCCTGCTTGTTCCTGGAGAAAATTTATTTAATTTATTTGGCAGAGTTTTTATACCGCTTTTCACCAGGTCAAAGCGGTGTACATAAATTGTTAATGTAAATAGTTGACTCTCTGGAAATGATGTTGAAATTTATTTTAACTGGGACATTCCGTCCTTAACCTATTTACATAGCTATATTGAGTGGAGGAGATAGGTAGGTTGGTGGGAAAATTCTAAAATGACAGGGTGGAGTTAGGTGGGGGTACCAAAGTGTAGAGTTAACAGGTGGGTTTTGAGGAGTTTTCGGAATGTGAGGAGGTCTTTGGTATTCCTTATCAGGCCAGGGAGAGAGTTACATATGGTAGGAGCATAGAGTTCAAAGGATCTGGTGCATGTTTGTTGGGTGCTTCTTGGTTTGTTTGGTTTTTGGGGGGGGAGGGGTGGCTAGGAGGTTCATTGTGGAGTGCTTTTGGGTCTGTTGGTCTGGGGTGTATTGATGTATTGATGAGTGTTTGCAGGTGCAGGGATGATAGGTTATTGAATATTATCTGGAGGATTTTGTATTGTATTCTGTGCTGTAGGGGGAGCCAGTGAAGTTGGTATAGGATGGGTGTGATATGATCGTATCTTGAAGCTCCTTGAATGATCCGGGCTGTTGTATAGAGGGCTGTCAGCAGAGGTAGGAGGGTTGAGTGAGGTAGTCCATGATAGAGTAGCAGTAATCAATGTGGGGGATAATCAGGGCTTGTAATGCTGAGTGGAAGTCGGATGGATCAATTAGTGCTCAAAGATGCTGTAGGGATTGGGTCTTGTAGTAGACTGTCTTTGCTGTGTTCCTTATCTGTGTTTTCAGGGTGATGAGCAAGGATAGTTGGGCCACGGCAATTGCAGCTTTTTTTTTTTTTTTTTTTAAATAAAGTAAAACAAGAAAGAAAATGCATGCAGAGGATCCCATGTACACCGGTACGTAAAAAAGTAGAAACTGAGGAGATTTTGTCACAAATGGGGAGAGTAGGAATGCACCAACACAGGTGCACTAGAAGTCTTTAAAGACTTGTTTTTCTATTGGAGGGGGCTCGGCACCCACCAGCTCCATCAGAGACATCACCAGCAGTGTGAATTCATTAACCCTTTGGTCTCTGAATTGAGTGTTTTGAAGTCACTGAGGGGTTGACCTCTCAAGTCTATCAATTTTTTCAAATCATTCAGTGGATGAAGGATTATGGTCTTGCTAATAATTATAATTTAAAGAAAACTGAGGCATTGATGATTCAGAGTGATAAGACTCTTTCCTTATCATCGTTTGTCACCTCAGCTGGACATATAATATATGATTAAGGAAAAGCTTTGTTATTTCGAGATTTTATTAGACTTCTTTTTTTCTCTTTCATGGCCAGCTTGCAAGAGTAGTTCAATGTATTTTCTTTAAATTACAAAAGGTCTGCAGTCTCCAAATGTTTTTAGATCTATTTGCTGTCACTATGTCATCTACATTACTGCAATGTATTGTACATAGGCTTATCAGATTTGCTGAAACGACTGCAACTAACAAAATGCTGCTGCCTGTTTAGTAACTGGTGTGCGGAAATATGATCACGACACTCTTGTTATATAATCTGTATTGGTTGCCCATAAAGGTCTGCATACAAGTTAAATGTTTTTGCTCACTTTTTAAATTGCTTTGTTCATTTGTAATAAATGAATCAACAATCATTTTGCACACATTTATCCCATCCCAAATTCTGCAATCTTAATATGCAACATTTGCTTTCTGTTCCATTTGTGGTACTGATTTACAGTTAACAGGCAAGCTCGTATATTTTCAGTTGTGGGACCTATGTTTTGGAATTTCCTATTTGAGGTCATGACCTTTTATCTTTTTAAAACACATATGTCTTAAGACCTCAGCAAAGGGTATTTGCTTGATTTTTACCTTTTTAAATAGAACTTCTGAAGTTTTGATGGTTTGTTTAAATATATGTACTTTTACATCTTATATGAATGTGAACATTATGTAATGTCGCCTAGAAATGTCAATGGGTGGCCAATAAAGCGTAGTTACTCACCTGTAACAGGTGTTCTCCAGGAGCAGCAGGAATCAGTCCTCACATATGGGTGACGTCGGCGCCGACGGAGCCCTCGCGGAGCAATTTTCCCCAGTTTTCAAAGAAAGCCTTTGGGAATTGCAGCGCGCATGCGCGGTCCTCTTCCCGCCTAAGGGTGCCATCTTGCTCAGTCAGATGACATAGCTAAAAGACAGCAAAAATTAGCAAAAACGAAAGCATATAACTGCAACTCCAAGGGGAGGAGGAAGGGTTGTGAGGACTGATTCCTGCTGCTCCTGGAGAACACCTGTTACAGGTGAGTAACTACGCTTTCTCCAGGACCAAGCAGGAAGTCAGTCCTCACATATGGGACTCCCAAGCTTAAGGCTACCGGAGACCCTAAGCACAAAAATGAGCTCCCTCAAGGTCATTAGCACAGAAGGAAGGAATCTTCTCTGAATATGTCTCCCACCGGTAGCCCAACATCCGGGACGGAGGGTAGGAGTTGCCTAAACCTCGAAGAGGTTACGGAGGACTGCCTGTCCGAAAGCACTGTCCCTGCGGGACTCCCTCTCCAGGCAGTAATGGGCTGCAAAGGTCTGGCTTGAAGACCAAGTAGCGGCCCAGCAGATGTCTGCCAATGGAACAGAGCGGAGGTAAGCCACTGACGTAGCCTTCGCCCGAACACGATGAGCGGTGACTCTATCTTCCAGCACGAGGCCCGCAGCCTCGTAAGCCCAAGCGATGCAGTCCGCAATCCAGATGGACAGAGTACGCTTGGAGACAGGGAGCCCCAACTTGTTGGGGTCATAAGACACGAAGAGCTGAACAGCCCTTCGGTGCTCCCGCGTACGGTCAAGGTAGAAGTTCAGCGCCCTCCTACAATCCAGGGTATGCAGGACCATTTCAGCTCGGCTGGAGTGTGGCCTGGGAAAGTAAGTCGGAAGTACCACCTCCTGGTTGATGTGAAAAGGGGAAACCACTTTAGGAAGAAACTTAGGGCGAGTCCGTAGGACTACCAGGTTCTTGTAGAACCTAGTGTAAGGAGGATCAGATACTAGGGCCTGCAGCTCACTAACGCGTCTAGCAGAAGTGAGGGCCACCAAGAACAAGGTTTTCCAGGAAAGAAAACGAAGAGGACAGGTAGCCATAGGCTCAAAAGGCGGACAGGTAATCCGCTGTAAAACCACATTGAGATCCCAGTTCGGGGCTGGCGGGAGCAAAGGTGGTTTAAGGAGAAGGAGGCCTCTGAGAAAACGAGCCACCAGAGGGTGGCTGGAAAGAGGTCTAACCATCCACCGGCAGGTGATGCGCAGAAAGAGCACTGAGGTGGACCTTGACCGAGTTGGACTTAAGTCCAAGATTGGAAAGGGAAAGCAAGTACTGCAAGACCACTGATGTTGAACAGGAGAAGGGGTCTTGAGACTGCTGAGTACACCAGACGGAGAACCGACGCCACTTAAGAGCGTAGGACTTCCGGGTGGAAGGCCTCCTGGAGGCCAAGACGACCTCTTCCACATCTGGAGGTAGCTGGAGAGGAGCAAGGACTACCCTTTCAGCAGCCAGGCCATCAGATGAAGGGACCGGAGGTTGGGGTGTAGGAGAGTCCCCTGATCCTGCGAGAGGAGGTCGGGCTGAAACCCCAGAGGAAGAGGAGTGTCCACCGCCAGCTGCATCAGAAGCGGGAACCAAGGTTGCCGCGGCCACCGGGGAGCCACTAGGATCATCGATGCCTCGTCTCTGAGAACTTTGAAGAGCGTCCGAGACACCAGAGGCATGGGTGGAAAGGCATACAAGAGGCCTGTGGACCATGGAATCAGAAAAAGGAGAGGATGCGGCTGTCGAGAGCAGAATCTGGGAAGCTGCCGGTTCAGAGGACTGGTGAACAGATCCATGGTGTGGAGGCCCCACCGGAGAAAGATCCGCTGAACCACAAGCAGATCCAATCTCCACTCGTGCGGTTGGAGGACCCTGCTCAGTTTGTCTGCCAGGTAGTTTTCTTGACCTGGGAGATAGACAGCTTTGAGGACGATGTTGCGATGGACGGCCCAAGAGCAGAGCTTCTGTGCTTCCTGACAGAGAAGGAAGGAGCCGGTTCCGCCTTGTTTGTTCACGTAGAACATGGCAACCTCATTGTCTGTCTGGACAAGTACTGACTGGTGAGAAATCAGGTGAGAGAAGGCTTTGAGCGCTAGGCGGATGGCTCTGAGCTCCAGGAAGTTGATCTGCTGAGCAGACTCCCAAGGAGTCCAGAGACCCTGAGTACAAGTCCCTTGGCAATGTGCTCCCCAACCCTGGAGAGAAGCATCGGTCGTCAGGACCTGAGAATGTGTAGGGGGCTGAAAAGTCACCCCTAGCACTAGGTTTGGCAGATGAAGCCACCATCGCAGAGAGGAGATCAGCTGGTCGGAGATCTGTACGGAGTCCGCTAGGCTCTCCGTGGCCTGATGCCATTGAGTGCGAAGACACCACTGAGCAGGACGCATGTTCAGGCGGGTATTGGGGGTTACATGGACCGTGGAAGCCATATGGCCGAGCAGTCTCAGAAAGTGCCTGGCGGAGACCAGGGAATTGCTGTGAAAGCAGCTGGCGAGATCCATGAGCCGTTTGGCCCGGTCCAGAGGGAGGAAGGCCCTCGCCTGAAGCGTGTCCAATCTGGCGCCTATGAACTCGAGATTTTGAGAGGGGAGCAGAGTGGACTTTGCGAAGTTTATGACAAAACCCAAGTGCTGGAGCAGAGTCACAGTGCGATGAGTAGCCTGAGTGGCTTCTTGGGCAGACTGGGCCCTGATGAGCCAGTCGTCCAGGTATGGGAACACAAAGAGACCTTGAAGTCTCAGATAGGCCGCCACCACTGCTAGGCATTTGGTGAACACTCTGGGGGCAGAGGATAGGCCAAAGGGCAGTACTCTGTACTGGTAATGGTTGCCTCCCACAACAAACCTGAGATATTGTCTGTGGTCTGGATGAATAAGGATATGAGTATACGCATCCTTTAGATCTAAGGAGCATAGCCAGTCTCCCTGCTGGAGGTAGGGCAGCAGGATTCCAAGGGTAAGCATTTTGAACTTTTCCTTTGCAAGGAACTTGTTGAGGTTGCGCAAGTCTAGGATGGGTCTGAGGCCTCCTGTTCTCTTTGGAATCAGGAAGTACCTGGAATAAAACCCTTGACCCTTCAGGTGGTGGGGCACCGGTTCCACGGCTAGTTCCTGAACGAGACTTGCTAACTCCTGAAGGAGTAAGTCCCTGTGCAGAGGGAGTCTGGAAGGCTCCCCTGGAAAGTAGGAGGGAGGTACCTGGTGAAAATGAAGAAGATAGCCCTTTTGAACTATCTGAAGCACCCAGGTATCTGTGGTGATGTTGGACCACCTGTGGGCAAAGTGGACCAACCGGCCTCCTGTGCTGAGAGAAACCAGCGGAGGGGGAGAGGCTATGCAGAGAAAGTCAAAAACCCCCACCCTGCTGAGCAGGGGCTGGTGGTGCAGGCTTGGGGGCTTGCTGCCTACGGGACCCATTACCCCGTCCCTTGGCCTGCTTTCCCTGTGGGGAAGCTGGTGAGGCCTGATACTGAGGGTAGTATTTATAGGCAGCACCTTTCCTCGGGTAAAAGGGCTTTTTCCCTGAGGCCTTCTTCTTTTGAGAAGGGGCAGAGGTCTTCCTTGAGAGACGAGTCCTGGTGAGAGTCTCAGTCTCGATTTGTGCAGCCTTCTCATCCATGGGCTTGCCAAAGAGGTTATCACCTCGGCAGGGGACATCGACCAACTTGCCCTGTACCCAGGGCTCGAGGTCGGACGTCTGAAGCCAAGCCTGGCGGCGTTCACCGATGCCGGCCGCGGCTACTCGAGCCGAAGCCTCAAAACCATCATAGGCTGCTCGAGATATAAACTTGGAGTACTCCCGAATACTAGTAGACAAGGATTGGAACCTCTGCAAAGGTTCGTCGGAGAGACCAGCAGAGAACCCGGCTATTTCTTTAGCCAGGTCTCGGAGATACATGGCCATGTAGAGCTGGTATGTCTGGACTCGACAAGCAAGCATAGAGCCCTGGAAGCACTTCCTACCGAGGGCATCCAGGCTTCGGGCTTCCCTACCAGGGGGCACCGAGGAGTGCATTTTTTGACTCTTTAGTCTATGCATGGCCGATTCCACCACCATGGAATGGTGCGGTAGTTGTGCCTTTTGGAAGCCAGGGCTCTTGCGGACTCGATAAATGGAATCGACCCGCTTGCTTAACACCGGCGACGACGCCGGGCTCTCCCACATGCGGAAGAGAAGTCGTTCCAGCATGGGAGGAACCGGTACAATAAAGGCCTCCTTCGGGGGAGAGTCATATTGGAGGGCATCGAGTTCTTCGACTCGAGGCTCCTCCTCGGGATCCGCAGGGAAGGCCAAGGCTTTGGCCATATCCCTCACGAAGTCCGAGAACCGGGTATCCTCTGGGGGGGACCGTCTCCGAGGTTCGGACTCAGGGGAGTCCGAAGGGACACACCGAGTCCGAAAGGAACCAGGTGACTCTTCGTCCTCAGATTCCCAGGCCGACTCCTCGGAGGAGGAGTCGATCGGCTACGGTCGGGCGGGCACTGATGCCATCCGCCCCGACGCCGAGGGAGTCGGCGTCGACGACCTCGGTCCCGAACGGGAGGCCGAAGGAGACCTTGACCGAGGATCGACTCGAGCCCTCATGGACTCGAGGATCGGCTCGGTCTCCGGGGTCGATTTGGAGGTCGACGTCCCGGTGGTCAGGGCAGAAGCACCGGCGAGGCCAGCGATCAATGCCCGCTGCTGGTCCAAGAAGGCAGACAGACTGCACTCCAAGGCCGTCAACCTGAGTCCGAGCTCAGGAGACCCAGCAGCCCCCGACTCGGGCCCCAACGGCGTCGGGCCCGACGTCGGGTCCTTCGGAGGCGAGTCCACGAGGACAACAGTACTTACGTGAGCGGGCAAGTCCACCTCGAGTCGAGGATGTTTTGACGGCCTCTCCGTCTCCAAGGACCCGGGACGGGAATCGGGGCTATGCGACCTGGCCCTCGAGGAACCAGGAGCGTCCACCGATCCCGCCCTCGCGGGTTTCTTCTTCCGATGATGTTCCCGGGTAGGAGACCCCCTTTCAGAGGAACTCCAACGATGCTCAGGACCAGAGTCCCGAGACGTCGAAGCCTCTGACGAGGTCCGAGCCCGGCCGGAGTCAGAGAAGATATGCTCCCGCTGGTGCTGCCGACTCCTCAATGCTTTTGAGGACAGTTTGCCGCATGGCCCGCAGATCATGGGGTCATGATCTGGGCCGAGGCAGCGGAGGCAGAAGTCATGAGTGTCTGTAAGAGACATAAGTTTCTTACAGAGGTCACACTTATAAAGGAAGGACTCGCAACCGGCGTCGCGAGTCCGGGCGGGAAAAGAACCGGCGTCGAACCGAAGAAAAAAATAGAGAAAAATCAACTTTTCTGCGGGGATTCACAGGCAACGTCTGTAGGGCTCCGCGGAAAAAAGAAGACTGAGCAAGATGGCACCCTTGGGCGGGAAGAGGACCGCGCATGCACGCTGCAATTCCCAAAGGCTTTCTTTGAAAGCTGGGGAAAATTGCTCCGCGAGGGCTCCGTCGGCGCCGACGTCACCCATATGTGAGGACTGACTTCCTGCTTGGTCCTGGAGAAATAAAAATATAGTATGTATATGCATTTAATATTGACTAGCTTTGCTCAAGGCAAAAACTGTTGGTAACCAGAGATTTCAATTTAGTAACTGAACTAGGTCTCCATAGATCAATGGACAGGCATGATGCCTGTAAAAGGAATAGAATTAAGTTGATACACACACACATACACACCAAGCACTCCCAATTAGCATTCCAGGAGTCGCCCTTTTGAGGCTATAATGCGGGAAGCACAATGACAGCAAACTAGAGATATTCTGAATTTGATAATAAACCTTGCAAGATATTAGCTTTAAAACTCTGACCTAAAACAACCCATGCTAACATCCAGAATCTAAGAGGGAAGGATAACATCTCTCTGCAGGATGATGTTGCAAACAGCCAGCCATTTACACAAGTTTATAAGAAAGTATATGATCTAAATAAATCCGTCCAGGATAATGCTATTAGATAATATCTGGGTTCTGTTAATTTGCCTAGTGTACCCCAAGAGCAACAACAGCAATTGAATAGGTTAGTATCAACCTTGGAGGTGCAAAAGCTGAAATTTTACTTACCAGATAATGTTCTTTCCTCGAGTCCTACTAGACCAGTCCAGACAAGTGGGTTTTGTTCCTCTACCAGCAGATTGGTGGAGACAAAAAAACCAATGAAAAGCACAGGGTTCCGTGACAATATCACATCACTCCTATTCCTTTATTTGCCTCAGCCACCAGAGAGGTTCCTTCAGTATTTGTCCCAAAGTATATGGGAAAAACATGGCAAGATTCACACAACCTCAATTGTGGACAACAAAGAGTAATCAACAGTACAGAACTATGTACAGAAAAGCCTAAACACCTGTAGAACCAAATATAAAAATCACAGCGAACCAAAGAGTACTGCAGCAGAAGAACAGAGAAATACAGTTTCAGGGGCAGGCTCTGGACTGGTCTAGCAGGGACTCAAGGAAAGGACATTAACTGGTAAGTAAAACGCCACCTTCCATATTGTCCTGCAAGACCAGTCCAGACAAGTGAGATGTGGGAAAGCTATAACACCACTGGGTGGGAAAAGACACAGTAGCTTGCAAGACGCTTGATCTGAAGGCAGTGTCTGCCCGTGTGTGGACATCCAAGCGGTAAGGCCTGACAAAAGTGGAAAGTGATACCAACGTTGCTGCCCAACAAATGTCTGCAGGGGCTACCGAGCTCCACTCCGCCCCGCTGAGGATGCTTGTGTTCGGGGAGAATGGGCAAGCAAACGCTCTGGAACTGGCCAATTCTGGAACAGAAATGCCAAGGAAATGGGTTCCTTAATCCAGCTCCCCAAAGTCAATTTGAGCTGCCGCTCCACCCTTGCACAGGCCAGTGAACAGCACAAAAGGATAACCTGACTTACGAAAGGAATTTGTAACCTCAAAGTACCAAAGAAGCAGCCGCCGGATTTCCACAAGGCAAAGCACAGTTACTTACCTGTAACAGCTGATCTCTGGGAACAGCAGGAATAAGTCTTCACATATGGGTATTGTCGGTACCGACGGAGCCTGCGCGGGAACGCTCCCCAGCGTCCAGTAAGAAAGCTTTTGGGAGCATCCCACAGCGCCTGAGCGCTGCCTTCCCGCCTTTCCCAACCGCCTCTCTCCAGTTTGAGTTTTAAAGCTGAGACAAAGAGAGAGAGAGGAAAGGAAAGATAGATAGAAAGATACAACTCCTAGGGGAGGTGGGTGGGTTGTGAAGAATAATTCCTGCTGTTCCCAGAGATCACCTGTTACAGGTAAGTAACTGTGCTATCTCCAGGAACAAGCAGGAATGAGTCTTCACATATGGGGACTACTTAGCTGCAGATGCCAGAGAGAGACCCCATGGTTGTGTGCTCTTGCAGAGGGCTCCACTTCCTCCTCATGGATCTCTGGCATCCAACCAGCGTAGGTGGGTAGGAGTTGATTAGGAATGGAACAGGTGTTTGAGGACAGCCTGACCAAACGAGGCATCCCGGCGGGAGTCCTTGTCGAAACAGTAATGGGCTGTGAAGGTGTGAACAGAGGCCCAGGTGGCCGCTCGACAGATCTGGTCGATGGACACCGAGTTTAGATGAGCCATTGAGGCTGCCATGGCTCTCACATTGTGAGCTGTGACATAGCCCTCCAGAGAAATGTTCTTACTCTGGTAGGCGAAAGAAATACACTGAGCAATCCAGCTGGACAGTGTTCTCTTAGAGACTGGAAATCTTAAATGAGAAGGATCAAAAGCAACAAAGAGTTGAGAAGACTTTCTATGTTGCTGTGTTCTTTGTAAGTAGAAAGCGAGAGCTCTCTTACAATCCAAGGTATGAAGATTCCTCTCTGCATTTGATGCGTGAGGTCCTGGAAAAAAGACAGGTAAATATACCTCCTGATTCAGATGAAAAGGCGAGACCACTTTAGGCATAAAGTGCGGATTGGTCCTGAGGACTACCTTATCATGATGGAACCTTGTATAAGGTGGATTAGCCACCAAAGCTTGCAGCTCACTGATGCGGCATGCTGAGGTGACTGCAATGAGAAAAACAACTTTCCAAGAAAGAAATTTCAAGGAGGTGGTGGCTAAAGGTTCAAAGGGTGGCTTCATAAGCTGGCCAAGAACCAGGTTTAAGTCCCATGCCACTGGAGGTGGTCTAATGGGAGGTTTAGTTAAAAGAAGGCCTCTCATGAATCTTGCTATAAGAGGGTGAGAGGAGATAGATTGTCCATTGAGAGGCTTGAGGGACGCTGCAATAGCACTCAAATGGACTCTTACTGAATTTGTTTTCAGGCCTGCATGGGATAGATGCAGGAGATACTCTAGTAGAGAATTCAGAGGTATTGCAAGAGGGTTTAGACCCTTCTCTGAACACCAAATGGTGAATCTTTTCCATTTGAAAGCATAGGAACGTCGAGTAGTAGAAGGCTTCCTAGAGGCATGAATAACATCTCTGACTTGTTGAGAGAGATGAAAATCTTGAAGGTCTAGGCCCTCAGCAACCAAGCCCTGAGATGGAGCGACTGGGGGTTTGGGTGCCACAATGTTCCGTCTTCCTGGGACAGAAGGTCTGGTGCACAGCCTAAGTCCAGGGAAGGAGCTTGAGAGAGATGCAGAAGTAGAGGGTACCACACTTGGCGTGGCCAATGTGGTGCTATGAGGATCATGGTCCATCGATCTCTCTGAAGCTTGAACAGTGTTTTGGGAATTAGGGGAATTGATGGAAAGGCATAAAGGAAGTCTTGACCCCAGAGGAGGAGGAAGGCATCCTTGGCCTGAACTCCCTGACACGGAATTCTGGAACAGAACCGGGGAAGTTTGGCATTCCACAGACTTGCAAAGAGGTCTATGTCCGGGGTTCCCCAAATTCGAAAAATCCTGGCTACCTGGTCCATGTGGAGGGACCACTCGTGTGGGAGCAGAACTTGACTGAGTCTGACCGCCCAAGAGTTTTGAATACCTGGAAGATATACTGCCAGAAGATGGATTTCTTTTGCTTTCTGGCGAAGGCCCACAGTCACAAAGCTTCGTTGCAAAGCGACAGAGAGCCAGTCCCTCCCTGCTTGTTTACATAGAACATGGCTACTTGATTGTCCGTATGGATAAGGACTGTCCTGTAGCTGAGCAGGGAATGGATCACTCAGAGCTAAGAATATTGCTCTGAGTTCCAAGAGATTGATATGCAAAGAAGTCTCCTGTGGAGACCAGATGCCCTGGGTGGAGAGATCGTGCAGATGAGCTCCCCAACCCTTTGGAGAAGCATCTGTTGTGAGAGTTGCTTGGGGTAACGGTTGCTGAAAAGGGGACCCCAGCAACAGGTTCTGAGAGGACTTCCACCACTGGAGAGACCAAAATAGACGACTGGAGTTTGCTATTTTGTCCGACAGGCAACCTGATGCCTGAGTCCATTGGGTGGACAAAGTCCATTGAGCTGCCCTCATGTAAAGGCGAGCATATGGAACCACATGCACGGTGGATGCCATGTGGCCTAATAGTTGTAACATCTCTCGAGCAGTTAACTGGGACTTTAACTGAATCTGGGAGGCTAACTGCACCAGATGTAGGCAACGGGCCTGAGGAAGATAGGCCCTTGCAGTTGTGGTATCCAGCAAGGCCCCTATGAACTCTAGAGACTGAATAGGGGTGAGATTGGATTTTGGGATGTTTATTACTAGTCCCAAATACTGAAGGATATGCATTGTGCAGGTTAGACAAGTCTGGGCCTCTGACTGGAATGGGGTTCGAATGAGCCAGTCGTCCAGATATAGGAATACGAATATTCCTAGAGTGCGGAGAAATACAGCTACTACTGCCATGCATTTCGTGAACATCCTTGGTGCAGAGGCCAGACCGAAAGGAAGCACCCTGTATTGGTAATGCTTTCCTTGAAAAAGGAACCGAAGGAACCTTCTGTGTGTGGGATGGATGAGGACATGGGTGTACGCATCCTTGAGATCTAGAGAACAAAGCCAATCCTGACTCTGAAGGTATGGAAGCAGAGCCCCTAGAGAAATCATTTTGAATTTCTCCTTGAATAGAAACTTGTTCAATTCTCTGAGATCTAATATGGGTCTGTAGCCCCCTATTTTCTTTGGGATAAGAAAATAGGGGGAGTAGAACCCTGAGACCTGTTGAAGAAGAGGTACTTCTTCTATTGCCCCTTGGGCAAGAAGGGTAGCAATCTCCTGACCTAGAAGGTTGAGAGATGTTGGAGAATTGAACTGTTTCACCATGGTGTGAGGAGGAAGGTTTAGAAAGTGAAGCTTGTACCCTTCCTTTATGATGGAGAGGGTCCATTGCTCTGCTGTGATTTGCTCCCATCTGGGAGCAAACTAAGTTAACCTTCCTGGAATGGTGAGGTGCTCTGGGTTTCCCAGAGCTAGAAAGGCTAAGTTCTCTAGTTGCAAGTCAAAGGCCTTGAGGAGGCTGAGGCTGCTGGGCTGTGGTAGGCTTGGCAGCCTTTGACTTAGCCTGTTTAGGTGGTTGCTGACGCTTTGCAGCAAAATGACCTGCAGAAGATGCCTGCCCATGAGCAGGATAATATCTTCCCTTTTTAGAAAAAGATGTCTTTTTGAACAATCTTTTCTTAACAGGGGCAGAGGTAGACTTTGAAAGTCGATCCAAAGCAGAGTTCTCAGCATCCATCTGAGTGGCCTTTGCTTGCCAATCCCTGCCAAACAGGTTTTCACCTGTACAAGGAAGGTTTCCCAACTCATCCTGGACCCAGAGTTCCAAAATCAAAGGCTTGTAACCAAGCAATTCTGCGTGCACCTATGGCAATAGCCGTGGCTCTGCTTACACACTCAAAAGAGTCAAAGGCTGCACGGTTGGAGAATTTGGAAACATCTTGGGCATGTTTGAGCCAAGTGAGAAATTCCTGCCTTTTATCTTCTGAAATAAAAGGAGCTAAAGTTTGCAGATGATCTGTGACTTCCTTTAGAAACATCCCCATATAGAGACTATAGGCGTTGATTCTGGCAGCAAGCATATTGGCCTGGAAAATCCTTCGGCCAAAAGCATCTAGAGTCCTACATTCACGTCCTGGAGGGTTAGATGAGTGTCTCTTTGCACTCTTTATTGTCTTCATAGCAGACTCAACCACAATAGAGTGGTGAGGAAGCTGAGTCTTATGAAAACCAGGACAGGTACATGGTGTCTAACCTGCGAGAATGAGGAGAGGTGGTGAGAGGAGTCTCCCACATGCCCAACATGAGATCATAGAGAATCTCATGAATAGGTAGGGTAGTTGCTTCCTTAGGAGCCTTAGGATATTGCAAAATATCTAATTGCTTGGCTCAAGGCTCTGACTCAGAGGCCACTGTAATGGAGAGGCCTCTAGCCACTTCCCTAATGAAGTCTTGAAAAGACAAATCCTCTGGAGGAGACATTCTTCGTTTTGGAGAATCAAGACTCCTGAGGAAGAAGCACCGGTGCATCGACAGAAACCTCCTGTAAAGCCCGATACGCATACCGAGTGGGATCGACATCGGGAGTAAGCGGTACAGGTTCAGTACCGATGGGCATCATAGGACAGGGTACCGTTGCAGCCGACACCGAAGCCGATGTCGATGCAATCGGTACTGGTACCGGGAACGGTGCCGATGCCGGAGTCGGTACCGGCAACGGAGATTGTTGCGGTACCGAAGGTGTCGAAGCCTGCATAAATGCCATAAGGGTGCGCTGTATGGACAGAATTTTCTGATCCATCGACGTCACCAGAGTCTGGATGTTGGTACCAGTGGAGGCCACCGGTACCCCAGAACACGGCAACAGGTGATCGATCGAGGCTGCGCCATCGATGTCAACCTGTGACCCCATAGGTAATGCTTTGGAAGCCGGAACTTCCCGCCGGGGTAATTTTGCCAGAGCGGAATCCTCGAGGGCAAGTCCGGAGGCATCTCGATGCTTGGAGGGAGATTTGCCCTTCGAGGACTGGCTAGATTTATGTTTGGTTACCTGAGATCCATGGGAGGAAGAAGCAGCCCTGGAAAACGTTGATGCCACCGAGGCTGCATCAGAGGGAAACAGGGTACTGAGCTTGGCTGCTCGGTTCTGCCGACCTCTTTTAGACATCATGGTGCAGGACACACAATCCGTGATGGAATGGTCAGGACCCAAACATTTTAGACACCAATCATGGGTGTCAGTGACAGAAATAGTACCGCCACATTTGGTGCACTTTTTAAACCCGGAAGCGGGCTTCTCCATGAGGAGAAAATATTTAGGCCTAAGGCCCAAACTGAAAATGCACAGTTGAAGAAATAAAAGTTTTGTTTTGTTTTTTTGAAGAAAGAAAGAAAAGAAAAGACCGGCGGTACCGGTCTGACGTCGAAGGCAGACGCGACACAGAAAAATAAGAATAAAAATAAAGAACTTCTTCTGCGGTGACAGGAACACGACCTGCTGGCTCCGCGGAAAGGAAAAGCTGGAGAGAGGCGGTTGGGAAAGGCGGGAAGGCAGCGCGCAGGCGCTGTGGGATGCTCCCAAAAGCTTTCTTACTGGACGCTGGGGAGCGTTCCCGCGCAGGCTCCGTCGGTACCGACGATACCCATATGTAAAGACTCATTCCTGCTTGTTCCTGGAGATAGATCTTTATCCTTTCCCCAACACCACTCCTTAGAGGACAGGGGCAGGCAAACCACCTGGTTCACGTGGAAGGGAGACAGCACTTTAAGCAAGGAAGATACAGGCTGAATGAAAATGGCTTTTTTTTGAAAAAGACAGATAAGGATCTCGGCAAGACGGAGTCTGCAGCTCAGAGATCCGTCTTGCAGAAAGCATAGTTCTTTTTCCGCGTGGACTCAGTCGGTACCCGATGTCACCCATATGTGAAGACTACATTCCTGCTTGTTCCTAGAGACCAAATCGCGACCAAGAAGACAGTCTTGAGCATCAAATCCTTTAAGGTAGCATTCTTAATAGCTCAAAGGGGGCCGCCATCAGGGCCTGAGCACCAGAGACAGATCCCAGGAAGGGATCACAAACCGAAGGGAGGATGCAAACCACAAACCCCTTGGAGAAAAGGTGAGATGTCCAGGTGCAAGGCCAAAGACTTTCCCATCACCAGACCATGGCAACAGGCCAGAGCTGCCACCTCAAATTTCAGGGAGCTGTGAAAGGCCCTTCTCCAGGCCATCCTGCATAAAGGCCAACATGCAAGACATGTTGGCCATCACAGGAGCTAAGTGCCATGCACCACACCAGAATGCAAAGAGGCACCATATCAGTATGTATGCTAGCCTGGTAGACTTCCTCCTGGTACAAAGTAGAGTAGGGATTACTCCTGGAGAGTAGGAGGCCTTATGAGCTAGCAGTCTCCTTTCAAGAGCCATACCATAAGCAAAAAGGGAGCCGGGTCCTTCAGGATGATAACTCCCTGCAGCAATAGCCCCAAGATGGAGGCTGCCAAAGAGGAGGAGCTTGAAGGAGCCACATCAGGTCTCCGAACCATGCTCTCCAAGCCAATCTGGCACTACCAGAACAATACTGCATTGGTGGCGCTCTATATTTTGAATCACAAGACCCACCAAGAGCCATGGAGGAAACATGTACAGCAGCCGCTGACTGGTCCAAGGCTGACTCAGGGCATCGATGGCCTCAGAGCCCATATCTCTGTGAGGCGACTGAAGAAGCAACCCACTTTGGCAATGGAGCAGGTCGCCATCAGATCCATTTTGGGGCGACCCCAAAGGTGCAGAATCAACTCAAACACTTCTTGACTCAACTCCCACTCACTGGGATCATAGAGTACCAGCTAAGGAAGTCTGCTCCCACTTGTCCACTCCGGTAATATGCTGAGCCAACATGGCTAGGAGGTTCTTTTCTGCCCAAGTAAACAGGAGAATCAACTCCAGGGCAAATCCGGTGCTTATTGTGCCACCATGCCGATTGACATAAGCTACCACTGTGGCATTGTCTGAAAATACGCAAACCACTCAGCCCTCGACCAGGGGCCAGAAACGCAGAAGAGCCAACCTGAAGGCCCTCGCCTCAAAGTGGTTGATGGACCATATCACTTCCCTGTGGTACCAACGGCTCTGAACTGTATGGCCTCGGCAATGGGCTCCACCAGCCCGAGGGATTGGCACCCGTTGTCAGCAGAATCAGAAGAAATTATCCTGTGGTATGCCTTTTCTCAGGTGACAGGGTTGCCACCACCACCACCACAGGCTGGACCTCAACCTCAACGTAAGAGGAAGCCTGCGCTCGAACTCCTGAGAACTTGTGACCCATTGAGTCAAAGACTCCTGGAGTGGTCGCATGCGAGCACACGCCCATAGGACCATCTTTATGATCATCAGCATCAATCCGAGGAGCTGAAGATAATCCCAGACTCTGTGGGCCTGCTGCACATAGAACATTGCCAGGTAATTGAACAGTTCGACTTTCTCCTCTGGCAGGAAATCTCTGCCAATTTGATTGTCAAAACGTGCTCCCAGAAACTCCAAGGACTGGGAAGGTAAAAGCTGGCTCTTTACCTAAATGATCATCCAGTCGAGGTTTTCCAAAAAGGACACCACTCAGGATGTCACTCGAGACACTTCTGACAGGGAATGGGCTTGGATGACTCAGTCATCTAGATAGGGATGGACACAGATCCCTTGGCACCGCAGCCACCACTGCCATTACACCTTTGAGAACGTCCTTGGGGTGGTGGAGAGCCCAAAAGGAAGAGCGGTGAATTTATAGTGAGCCAAGCATGGCAAAACACAGATACTTCTGCTGAACCGCCTGGATTGGGATATGAAAATATGCCTCGATCATATCCAGAGAAGCAAAGAATTCCCCTCTGTGCACTGCTTGAACCACAGAGCATAAGGTTTCCATCTAAAAGCACAGGACACACAAGTGTGTGTTGACCCCTCTGAGGTCCAGAATGGCCCGGAAGGAACCATCCTTCTTTGGCACCACGAAGTAGATAATCTGCCCTTGCCCTGCTTGTCTGGGGGGATAGGCACCAACCACCTTTAGGTGAAGCAACTTATCCAAAGTGGTCCGCACCAAAGCACCCTTGATTGCAGACCCACCAGGGGAAATAATGAAGGAATCAAAAATGGGCTCCTGCATTCCAGGATACAGTCAAATTGAATGGTGTCTAGGACTGAGCGATTCTTGGCAACCCAGTCCCATTCCTGAAAGAAGAGGCGAAGCCTGCCACCCATCAGAGGCACCAGGGAATGGGCCCCCCAAACCTTCATTGGAAATGGAAAAAAGAGCCAAACAACGAAACCTGGAAACAGCACAAGCACTGGCAAGTTAAATGCAAGGCATTGATAAGGCAGGCAAAGGGAGAATTTGAGAAGAAGCTTGCTGCGGAAGCAAAGACGCGTAATAAAGACTTTTTCAAGTATATTCGTAGCAAAAAACCTGTGAGAGAGTCAGTTGGTCCATTAGATGATAGCGGAGTTAAAGGGGCACTAAGAGGCGATAAGGCGATAGCTGAAAGACTGAATGAATTCTTTGCTTCGGTCTTTAATGAGGAAAATATAGGAATGTTACCCATGACTGAAGTGGTATTTAAAGGCACAGAAGAATTGAAGGAAATATCGATACATCGGGAAGATGTATTACAACTAATAGATAAACCGAAGAGTAGCAAATCACCTGGGCTGGATGATATACATCCAAGGGTGTTGAAAGAACTGAAATATGAGATTGCAGACCTGCTATTAGTAATCTGTGAACTATCATTAAAATCATCTGTAATACCTGAAGATTGGAGGCTGGCAAACGTAACGACAATTTTTAAAAAGGGTTCTAGGGGTGATCCGGGAAACTATAGACTGGTGAGCCTGACGTCAGTACCGGGAAAAATGGTAGAAACCATCATAAAGAACAAAATTGCTGAACATGTAGATAGTCATGGATTAATGGGAGACAGCCAACATGGCTTTAGACAAGGAAGATCTTCTCTTACTAATCTGTTATGGTTTTTTGAAGGTGTGAATAAACAGGTAGACAAAGGTGAGTCGGTTGATATAGTGTATTTGGACTTTCAGAAAGCCTTTGACAAGGTCCCTCATCAGAGACATTTGGTAAAACTAAAGAGTCATGGGATAGGAGGCAGTGTACTATTGTGGATCAGGAACTGGTTAAAAGATAGAAAGCAGAGGGTAGGGCTAAATGGTCAATTTTCCCAATGGAGAAAGGTGAATAGAGGTGTACCCCAGGGATCTGTGCTGGGTCCGCTGCTTTTTGACATATTCATAAAATGACCTGGAAAAGCGAATAACGAGTGACGTTATCAAATTTGCAGATGACACAAAACTATTTAAAGTTGTTAAAACCCAAGAGGATTGTGGAAAATTGCAAGAGGATCTTGATAAATTGGAAGATTGGGCATCAAAATGGCAGATGAAATTTAATGTGGACAAGTGCAAAGTTATGCACCTAGGGAAGAACAACCCAAACTATGGTTACATGATGCAAGGTTTCACATTGGGAACCACCAGGAAAAAGATTTAGGCGTCATTGTGGATAACATGTTAAAACCCTTGGCCCAGTGTGCAGCGGCGGCCAAGAAAGCAAATAGAATGCTAGGTATGATAAGGAAAGGAATGGAAAATATAACAAAAGATATTATAATGCCTCTATATCGTTCCATGGTGAGACCGCACCTTGAATATTGTGTGCAATTCTGGTCACCGTATCTTAAAAAGGATATAGCATTATTAGAAAAGGTTCAGAGAAGAGCCATCAAAATGGTAAAGGGATGGAAGGATACTCCTATGAAGAAAGGCTAAAAAGGCGAGGGCTCTAACTTGAACAAGAGACGGCTGAGGGGAGATACGATAGAAGTCTATAAATTAATGAACGGAGTGGAACGGGTAAACGTAGATCGATTGTTTATGTTATCAGAATATAGAAAGACTAGGGGACATGCAATGAAGCTATAGGGTAAACTAAGACTAATAAAAGAAAATATTTTTTCACTCAACGTGTAATCAAACTCTGGAATTTGTTACCGGAGGATGTAGTAAAGGCTGTTAGTGTAGCTGGGTTTAAAAAAGGTTTGGACAAGTTCCTGGAGGAAAGGTCTATAAACCATTATTAAGAAGGGACCCAGGATATCAATGCTTGACCCAGTACAAGCATTGTGGAACCTGTGTCTTTTGGGGAAACTGGTAGGTACGTATGACCTAGATTGTCCACTGTTGGAAACAGGACACTGGGCTTGATGGACCTTGGTCTGACCCAGTATTGCATATCTTATGTTCTTATGTTCTTCATTGCATGGCCTTGGAGGGTCTTCTTCTGGATGGGGCTGAGTCCCTGGGTCCACATGCTCCACAAAAGGACTGAGAATGAGCCCAAGGACCTCAAGCAGAGGGGAAGAAACGTTTCTAAAGTGGTAGTCCCGAGTCACCTGGGAATCTGGCGTGTGCGCCTTTGGTGGTTGGGCAGAGACTGATGAGAAAGGGGGCCTGGGAAGCTGGCCAGTTTTATTTATTTGTTTTATTTTATTTATTTGTACACTTTTATATACCGTCCCTTCCAAAGATCAGGGGCGGTTTACAATGAACATCAGTTAAAATACATTGAACTGGATTCCCTAGATGTTTCTGCTTTCACTGAATCTTCTCAGGATGTGATTTCAACTAGGGCTACCCTTTTGGTGTCCTTTTCTACTGAGGCTGAGAAAAATTCAGTTATGCGTTTATATTTTCCTAATAAAGAAGCTGAATTCTGTGGGGGTAAAATAAATATGTTTCCCGATGTCTCTAGGAAAACTCAGCTTCGGCGTAGGGCTTTTTTATCTTTAAAGTCCCGTGTCTTAGCTATTGGTGCAACCTTTTTCCTTAAGTTTCCCTGTAAATGTTTGGTTATGTTAAGGGGCACCAAATATGTTTTCTTGGAGATATCGGCTTTAGAAACGTTTCTTTTGACGCAGGATTCTCAGGTATGATATTACTTTTTTTAGTTTTATGTCATCAAGCTTTAATCAGAGTTTGAATAATTTAGGTCAGCAGCTCCTCTTCTCGCATATTTCTTAATTTTGTAAATTTCAATGTGTAAATTTACTTTCTTGTGGTAGTTTCCTTTGTATATGCTCCCCATAATAAGAAATGAATTGGTTTCCTTGTTTTCTAAAGTTGTTTTGTGAATTATTGTTTTTTGAAATTATTAATAAAAAGGAAAATAAAAAAAATACATTGAACTTCTGAACATTATAACATTACAAGAACAGTTGAACATTGTAGAGTGTAGAGGATAGGAGAAATATGGTCAGATAGCTTGGCTTTAGCAATTATACGGGCTGCAACATTCAGAGAGAGAACCCTCCTATACCTGAGAAGGCAGAACAGAAGGCTATTTCAGATAAATATTCAAAAAAAGATTGCCATACCCACTACAACCACCTTGAAATTCATCCTCATTAACGCCAGATCAATCAGAAATAAAATACCACTTCTCAGAGACATCATCACAGACAAAAAAATCAGACTTCCTCGGCATATCCGAAACATGGATAACTGAAACAGACGCAGTTCTCTTGAACCAGCTCAAAATGAATGGATACACTATTTTCAATTGCCCCCGAGATAAAAAAAAGGAGGAGGAGGAGTCAGTATAAAAGCAAAATGTGAACATAATTGCAGCTTCACCATTAGCCAAAATCAAGATGGCATGGACATCCTAAAAATCAAAAACAAAAACATAGCTATCTCCCTTTTTTACAGACCTCCAACCCCGGATGCTCAAAATATAGCGACTATCCTTGAAGCTGCATGCAGCACCAATATAAGAAAACCCCATATCATTCTTGGTGACTTTAACCTAGCCACGCTATCCAGCAACCATTCAACAACATTCCTCGACTCTATGGAAGAAATGGAATACAAACAGACAATCAAATATCCGACACACAGTAAAGGCAATACCCTTGATCTGGTATTCCTACCAGAACTACCCCAAAACACTCTTCCTACTATACACCAGGTCCCCTGGTCAGTCCATTTCATTATACGCTTCCCTCTTCACATCCCACACATGACTACTGAACAACATACAAACTCACATCATGGTCCCAGATACCAACCCTTTGTCATGGAAAAATTCCTGGAAACCATCATACCAAATTTGGATGACGATGCAAGCAACCTTGACAAGGCGGTATCCAGTTGGAATTGCACCATAAAGAAAACCTCTGAACCAATTCAAACATCTAGCAGACTCGAAAGAAAATTATCTGAAAAATGGTATTCATCCAAGCTAACCAAACTAAAAAAGGAACTCAGAAATCTAGAATATATATGGCGAACAAACAAAACTCCCCTGAACATAGAACACAATATTTCACAAAGCTTAACTGTTACAGGGAAGCTATAAATAATGCCAAAAAACACCACCACACAAGAATGCTATCCAAAGCCATTAACCAACCAAGGGAACTATTCAAGATTGTGAAATCATTAGCTAAAACCCCTTCTAGCAATAGGCCCAAAATTCCAATTGATCCTCAAATCATAGCTACCCACTTAGCAAGTAAACTGAAACAAAGCAGCCTTCCTACACCTGACCGCCTTCAACCAGCAATGTTGAACAATGAATTGAAATCCTTCCGCCGCATTGACAGAAAACTACTCCTCCAGACAATTTCAAAGCTCAACACAACCACTTCCCTCTTGGATCTGTGCCCAGTAGCCTGGATCAAGACATTTAAGCAAGATCTGAGCCCATTCATCTTAGACATAGTTACCCAGTCCCTACATCAAGGCTTCCTACCAAAAGAACTCAAACTCTCAGCAATTCGCCCCTGCTTAAAAACAAAGCTCTAAACAACAGTGACCCAGCATCTTACCAACCTATTGCTAGCATCCCATTCCTGACGAAAATAACACAGGTACACTACCAAAAAACTGCCTCCAGTTTTGCAACTGATTCCTATAGATTTTGGGGTGCTGAATCCAGGAAAAATAGCCAAAATATTCCATCACGTCACGTTTTCTTGCAAAATTAGATTTCTTACCCATATAAGGAATGTTCACATAATTTCTTTTTAGCCGACTGCAGTTTATTTTCTTGGCCCAAAATAGAGGTTGTAATGGTTAACTAACTAGAAACACTCCCTCATGATATTTTAGAGTGTTTTGTATTCATTTTATACATTAACAGGACAATTGGGAGGCGGGGGGCTAAATCCAGTACTCGTGCTGGCGCATGTTCTTTCCTGTTCGCCTCGCCTCGTTTGCTCGCTCAAACACGGTGGTTGCGACATGAACGTTCCTGTCAAATTTCAGTTTCTTGCAAGTTCATTATTACCTTTTGTTTGCTCAGTCGTAATCCAGCTTTATTCCGAAGTGGTTCACTACACTTGTAGTTTGCAGTGCTGTGTATTTGTGATGGCTCACAGAGCCAGAGGTTGCGTCAACTCTCCGGACAGTTTTTGTTTTATTTGTGGGGAATATACCGTGAAAAAGCGGCAGAGGAACATTTCTGCATTTATTAAAAAAGTATATTTCGCCTATTTCGGTTTGAAGTTAGGCGATCAAGACAAACCGTGGGCTCCTCACAAAGTGTGCAAGACATGTGAGGAAGATCTACGCTTATGGATGAAAGGTAAAAAACAAGCATTTCGTTTTGGAATACCTATGATGTGGCGTGAACAAAGAGACCACAGCAGTGACTGCTATTTTTGCTCTTGCATTGTGAAGGGATACAACTTAAAAAATAAGAACGTAATAAGTTACCCCAACCTTCCCTCAGCAATTAGGCCTATGCCTCATAGCAACGAAGTACCTGTGCCTGAACCACCAAAATCTTTGGATAATATTTGTGTGGACGGTTCTGATCATGATGAGACTCATCAGATGGCTTTTCCCGATGAGTCCAGTACTTCCGAGTTTGAAACTGAACCAGATCCGAAACCTGAACTTTTCTCTCAAGCTGAATTGAATGATTTAGTCCGGGATTTAGGACTCCCAAAAGATGCTGCCCAACTGCTAGGTTCTCGGCTTAAACAGAAAAATCTATTGTCACCAGGAACAACTTTTTATTGGTACCGCAACCGCGAGACACAATTTTTGAAGTATTTCAGCAAAGAGGAAGATTTGGTATTTTGCAACGATATATACGGAGTGATGGAAAAGTTTAAACTCAAGTATGATCCTGCTGAATGGCGGCTGTTCATTGATTCGTCAAAAGACAGCATAAAAGGTGTTCTTCTTCATAATGGCAACACATTCGCTTCAGTTCCTATTGCTCACTCTGTTATTCTCCAAGAAAAATACGAGAATTTGGCCCTGATTCTTCAGAAGATTCGTTATGATGAGCATAAGTGGATGATTTGTGGAGACTTTAAAATTCTATCCATGCTATTAGGGCAGCAATCCGGTTTCACCAAATATCCCTGCTTCCTTTGCTTGTGGGATAGCCGGGCCCGCGAACTACACTGGGGGAAAAAAGACTGGCCAATTCGGGAGTATTTGAGATCCGGTGAGAAAAATGTTCTTCATGAGAGCTTGGTACCTCGTGATAAAATTCTATTACCACCTCTCCACATTAAGTTGGGTCTCATTAAGCAATTCATCAAGTCCCTTCCAAAAGATGGTGAGTGCTTTCGGTACCTTTGCTCAAAGTTCCCCCGACTTTCTGAAGCAAAACTAAAGGAAGGAGTGTTTGTTGGCCCTGATATAAGGAAACTCATTTCAGATGGAGCATTCGCTGAAACGATGTCTGAGAAGGAAAAAGAAGCCTGGGATTCCTTCAAGGATGTTGTTCTCAAATTCTTGGGGAACAGGCGGGATGAGAACTATAAGGATATTGTTGCCAGGATGCTCAATGCCTTCAAAGAACAAGGCTGTAACATGAGCCTGAAAGTCCATTTCTTGCACTCCCATGTGAACTACTTTCCCGAAAACTTGGGGGCGTACAGTGAAGAACAAGGTGAAAGGTTTCACCAGGACATCAAGGACGCAGAGAGAAGGTACCAAGGAAGATGGAACACCACTATGATGGCTGATTTCTGCTGGTTGCTGCTGCGGGAAACCCCAGATGAAAAATACGCCAAGCAGCGCACCAAGAGAAGCATTCGGGGGAAGAAGAAACGGGCCCACCAGGAGATGATTGACCCAAGAATGAGTTTAAAATCTAAACTGTGTTGACAAATATCGTGTTTTTACTAAACTTTGAAATAAAAATTTGCTAGTTATTACCACAGTGTCGGATCTCATTTATTAGAATTTTATTTTCACACCATCGGGTGTTTGTCTTCATGTATTGCAGTGGTGCGGTTTGCGTTTTCTATTCTTACATACATACCTGTACAACATTTTTTTCACATTTCTTTGCTTTGCTTTGTGTCTAACCTCGCTCTTATATGCTCAATGTTTGTGCACATGTATGTGGCTGTTTTAAGTGCAGACAATTTTGCTACCATCACAGTGTGTTTTTTTGACATTACTCTATTCTTATGTGCTGCCTTGTTACAATTTTCTTTATTCTTATTTGAATAACTACTAAACAATTAGTATAAAGAATTCATCCAAGAAACTTTTATCTCGATCGCACTCATTCTGAAACGTTCACCTCAAACTGCTAACCCAATGTAGCAAAAAATCTGTACGTGATGGAGCAAATTGGTTCCCAGATTTGGATTCAGCGCACCAAAAAACGTAAAAATCAATCGAAACATTAGAGGCAGTTTAAAAAAAAAATGTTTTAGTGTACCTGTGTAATTGAAAAAGTTGTTCAGCTTCAGCTTCAAGACTTCATAGACACAACTGCACAACTGCATAAACACAACTGCACCACTTGATGAGCATAAGTACGGGTTTTGACCATTTCATGGTGTTGAAACCCTTCTCCTTGCCCTTTTTGACTCTCTCATCAAAGGCATGGACATCATCAAGCAAGCTTTCATTCTGGTGTTTCTTGACATATCCTCTGCTTTTGACTATGTAAATCACGACATTCTCATATCCAGACTCAGTCAAATAGGCAAAGAAGTAGCCCTTGACCGTGCCCAATTTGTACAAATCAACGAAGTTGCATCAACACCCTTCGCACAGGAACAAGGAATCCCACAAGGCTCAGCACTGTCTGCTCTCCTTTTTAATCTGTATCTTCAACAGATATACGCCATATTCAAGAGACACAACAAACTACCTGCTCCAGTGTCCTTGGCCCTGTCTTCCAGGAGGCGGTGAGATTTTGTCTCGCCTAGGTCCTTCACCAGTTTCTCTAAATTGGTTCCAAACAGGAGCTTCCCCTTAAAGGCCAGATGAGCTAAACAGGCTTTGGGTGATGTGTCCGTTGCCCAGTGATGGAGCCAAATCCAACACCATGATAGCATCATCAAAACACAATCCCTGGCCACCAAGCTTACCAGGTCATACATGGCATCAGGAAGGCAGGCCATAGCTGACTCCAAGAGAGAAGTAGTATCAGAAGGAAGAGACAGATTCCACTGGAGCAGGGCTTGTGACATCAAGTTGGTATATACCCCAACTGTAGAATAACCGCCATCACGCCAAACTGGCTCTTCAGCAAGGAATAGACCTTGCAGTCCAGAAGATCCTTTAAGGCTGATAAGCCTTACACGTGGATGATGGTCAGTCTGGTAACCGCCATGACCTGTGCATCCATCTTGGGAATGTCATACCACTCGCAACGCTGCTCCTCCGGGAGAGTGTAGATCTTCTCATACACCCTTTAGGAAGGGAGTTGGGCAAGTCCTACTTAAACTGTATCATATCTTTGAACGCCTCTGGAAACGAGAAGACAGTAGTTGATTTCCACACCCCTTGAGGAAACAGGTGTACTTTCGGCTCCTGCTCCATGCTGGAAGCATCTGTCAAGTTCAAGGCAGATAAGACCCTAGAAATCAATTCTGCTGTATCCTCTTTCCAGAACAGATGGATCACGCCAGCTTCTGCATCGTCTTCTGAAGATGAGAGCAGATTCTCATCCACATCAGAGCCCAATACCAATTCATCTAGGTCCAAGGCATAGTCAACATCTCAGATAGCTCCCAATTATTCCTCATCTTCAGGGAGTGTCCTGCACCAGGGAGGCTCAGCCAAAGGTAATTGAACAGGGTTTCTACTGTCAGCCTGCCCAGCACGAGACTGCATCCAGGGACATCTGTAGGCTTCACAGTGTCTGAATTAACGCGTCAGAAGTACCAGGCCTATTGCAAAAAGGAAAGAATCCCAGGGAGGACAATCTAGACTCCAGAAGCTCTATTCTTTGAAAAGGCTCCCTGACACCAGGGGCATAGTCACCACAGACCCCCTAGAGGAGGAAGAGTGGCTCAAAGCACGGTCGACGGAGCCACTGGCCAGCTGAGCATCCTTACCCTTAGCGCCATCCTGCATCTCCTGCCCTGAGGCAGTTAAGGGCAGACTAGCTGTATTCCCCAGATGAGAGGGGGAAGGCATGCCCTCTGGGGGCGACTCAGAAGTTGCCATACAGGAAAGGCAGAGTCCAGAATCCAAGGATGAGGTGCTTCACCTGCCACAGGTCCAACAACGTTTCCTGGAAGACGACAGAGTTAGGGTATCACAAGAGTGTACGCTAAGGCTGCATCGGCCCACAAGCATTTGTTAACTGCACTTTTATGTAACACACATTAAAGGTGCTATGGCAGAATGTGCGTTAGGACCACGCGACCCCCAGGCACATAATAGGCAAAAATGTTACCAACATGTGCAGAAAGAGGGGGGAAACTCCCAAACAGCACCAAGGGGAAATTTTACTTACTGTTAATTTCCTTTCTTGGAGCACTGCTAGACCAGTCCAGACTATAAGGTTAAGTCCCCCAAACAGTAAATGTGAGACAGAGAAAATACTAGAAGAGTTTAGTGACATCATCAGTACCACCTTCCCCAGAACAGCTAGAGGACCTCTTCAGTAACAAGTAACAAGCAGAGGAAGTCCAACAGAGGGGCCCCTATCTCCAGTGCCAATACTCTTTTAGGGGAACTATATACAAATAGAGAGACTAACCAGACTTCCTGGAGTCACTGGCAGAGCTCCCACCAGGGCAGGTCCTGGACTTGTCTAGTAGGGCTCCAGGAAAGGAAATTAACAGTAAGTAAAATTTCTCCTTCCAGAGCACCCCTGCTAGATCAATCCAGACTATACGACAGTGTCCAAGCTACTCCCCTGTTAGGTGGGTCGATAGTGAAGACACTAGCACCTGTGTGCTGAAACGGACTGAGTCACACACTTGCACATCCCAGCAATAATGCCGCACAAAGGAGGACCAGGTGTTCGCCCTACAAATGTCTAAAGGTGCCATTGCCGAGACTTCCGCCCAAGATGTCACCTGAGCTCGGGTGGAATGTGCCTACAAGCCAGGAGCCACTGGTCGATCACTGAGGCGATAAGCAGAGAAAGCGTAGTTACTCACCTGTAACAGGTGTTCTCCGGGGACACCAGGAATCAGTCCTCACATATGGGTGACATCAGCACAGACAGAGTCCTCACGGAAGCATCCACCCCAGCATTCAAAGAAAACCTTTGGGAGATGCCACCACGCATGTGTGGTCCCCTTCCCGCCCAAGGGTGCCATCTTGCTCAGTCAGATGACATAGCTAAAAGATGGCAAAAAAGAAAAGATGGTAAAGAAGCAACTCCAAGGGGAGGAGGGAGGGTTGTGAGGACTGCATTCCCCGGAGAACACCTATTACAGGTGCATAACTACGCTTTCTCTGGGAACAAGCAGGAAATCAGTCCTCACATATGGGAATCCTCAGCTACAGGCTACCGAAAGCCCATAGCAAAATAGGGGCTCCTTCATGAGGAGCTGCAAGCAGCATCAAATTAGCCCGTGTACACAGACCACAGTAGGACCCCTGTGTCCGTTGAAACCATCACTCCGGTAGTCTGAACACAGAAGGGTCAGAGGGTAGGAGTTGCCTAAACCACGTAAAAGTTACAGAGCACAGCCTGGCCAAAGGCACTGTCCCGTCAGGACTCTCTTTCAAGGCAGTAATGGGCTGTGAAGGTATGGACTGAAGACCAGGTGGCGGTCTGGAAGTTGTCCAACATCGGGACAGAGCACACTACCCAACCATGGAGAAGCTGCTGGAAGTAACGCAGGGCCAACTGTATGGCCCTATCTCCAGGCGGTTAGGCCATAGCGTAAAAAAAGTACACCTTTGAGGTCGAAGACTCTCTGGGCTGCCAGTGGGAGAAAAAAGATACAAAAATGCCAGGAAAGGAAAAGAATGAGAAACTACAAAAACAGACCAAACTTGACGCCGAGGCAACAAGATCACTAGGCGGGAAGAATACTGGTGCGATACTGGAGGCGAGTATGAAACTTGAAGAGAAAAATCAACTTTTTCCAGGGACACGCCAGACAAATGTCTGAAGGGCTCTGCGGAAAAAAGGAGATTGAGCAAGATGGCACCCTTGGGCGGGAAGGGGACCACACATGCGTGGTGGCATCTCCCAATGACTTTCTTTGAAAGCTGGGGGGATGCTTCTGTGCGGGCTCAGTCAGTGCCAACGTCACCTATATATGTGGGCTGACTTCCTGCTTGAGAAGGGCTTGGAAGGGTCAGCACTCTAGACCCTGTCACAGCGAGCACTCCTGGAACTGAGAAGGGCAGAAGTAGGCCCCGGCGATAGCAACAGCTGCAAAGAGGGCGCTAAAAGCTGCAGGGCCTGCGCCCCAATCTTATTCATAGTTAACTCCCAGACACTGGTGAGAGTAGTTACTCACCTGTAACAGGTGTTCTCCAGGAGCAGCAGGAATCAGTCCTCACATATGGATGACGTCGGTGCCGACGGAGCCCCCGTGCGGAGCATTTCCCCATCTTTCAAAGAAAGCCTTTGGGAATGCAGGCACGCATGCGCGGTCCCCTTCCCGCCCAAGGGTGCCATCTTGCTCAGTCTGATGACATAGCTAAAAGACAGCAAAAAAACAAAATAAATCATATGACCGCAACTCCAATGGGAGGAGGGAGGGTTGTGAGGACTGATTCCTGCTGCTCCTGGAGAACACCTGTTACAGGTGAGTAACTACTCTTTCTCCAGGGCCAAGCAGGAAGTCAGTCCTCACATTGGGATTCCCCAGCTTAAAGCTACCAGAGACCCAAAGCTGAAAAATGAGCTCCCTCTAGAGCCACAGCATGCAAGAAAAGAATCTTCTCTGATAACGCTCCCAAACGGTAGCCCAACACCAGGGTCGGCGGGTAGGAGTTGCCTAAACCCCAAAGAGATTATGGAGTACCGCCTGCCCGAAAGCACTGTTCCTGCGGGACTCCCTCTCAAGGCAGTAGTGGGTTGCAAAAGTCTGGCTTGAAGACCAAGTAGCAGCCCGGAAGATGTCTGCCAACAGAACAGAGCGGAGATGAGCCACTGACGCAGCCTTCGCACTGACATGGTGAGCCGTAACTCAACCCTGCAAAGTGGTCGGCTGCCCTGTAAGCCCAGGCGATACAGTCGGCTACCCATATGGACAAAGTACGCTTGGAGACAGCTAACCCCAACTTATTGGGGTCAAAAGAGACGAAGAGCTGAACAGCCCTCCGGTGTTCCCGTGTACGGTCAAGGTAGAAGGACAACGCCCTCCTACAGTCCAGGGTATGCAAGACCATCTCAACCCGGCTGGCATGAGGCCTGGGAAAGAAAGTTGGAAGAACCACCTCCTGATTGAGGTGGAAGGAGGAGACAACCTTTGGAAGGAACTTAGGGTGAGTCCTTAAGACTACTCTGTTCCTATAGAACCTAGTATATGGTGCATCTGATACTAGGGCCTGAAGCTCACTCACTCGCCTTGCTGAGGTAAGGGCTACCAGAAACAATGCTTTCCAGGAGAGAAAACGCAGAGGGCAAGTAGCCATAGGTTCAAATGGTGGGCAAGTAAGCCGTTGCAAGACCACATTTAAATACCATTCAGGGGCAGGTGGACGCACTGGAGGCTTAAGCAAAAGCAGGCCTCTGAGGAAGCGAGCCACCAAAGGATGGCTGGATAGAGACTGACCCTCCTCCTGTGAGTGGTGTGCTGAAAGAGCACTAAGATGAACTCTAACAGAATTGGACTTAAGGCCTAGGTTGGACAGTTGAAGCAAATATTGCAGCACCTCTGGTACCAGGCATGAGAAAGGATTCTCGTTGTGTTGAGTACACCAGGTAGAGAATCTACGCCACTTAAGGGCATAAGACATTTGGGTGGACTGCCTCCTAGAGGCCAAGACCACGTCCTCCACTTCCCTAGGCAGTAGTAAGGGTGCTAGAACTACCCTTTCAGCAGCCAGGCCATCAGATTGAGGGACTGGAGATTGGGGTGTAAAAGAGATCCCTGCTCCTGAGACAGGAGATCTGGTTGCATCCCCAGAGGAAGAGGAGTGTCCACTGCTAGTTGCAAAAGAAGTGGGAACCACGGCTGTCGGGGCCATCTGGGGGCCACCAGAATTACCGAGGCCCTGTCCCAGAGCACTTTGAACGGTGTCTGGGATACTAGAGGTGTGGGAGGAAAGGCATATAGGAGGCCCGTAGACCACGGAATGAGAAACGCATCCGCTGCTAATCTGAGGGGATGCGGTTGTCTGGAGCAGAACCTGGGTAGTTGACGGTTCAGAGGACTGGCAAAGAGATCTATGGTTGGAAAATCCCATCTCAGGAAGATCTGTTGAACCACTAAAGGATTCAACTGCCATTCGTGCGGCTGCAGGATCCTGCTCAATCTGTCTGCCAGGTAATTCTCCTGACCTGGGAGACAGACCTCTTTGAGAAAAATGCCGTGACTGACTGCCCAGGAGCACAGTTTCTGCGCTTCCTGACATAGAAGGCGGGACCCTGTGCCCCCTTGTTTGTTCACATAGAACATAGCAACTTGATTGTCCGTCTGAACCAAGACGGACTGGTGAGAGATGAGATGAGAGAAAGTTCTCAGGGCTAAGCGGATAGCTCTCAGTTCTAAGAGATTGATCTGCTGTGCGGCCTCCCAAGGAGACCACAGGCCTTGAGTACATGCTCCCTGGCAATGTGCACCCCAACCTTGAAGAGAAGCATCGGTTGTCAGCACCTGAGAGTGTGGAGGTGTCTGAAAAAAATGAGAATTACACATACCTGGTAATTGTAGTTCCTTGAGTGACGACAGTTCAGTCCTTTACTTCTGGGTTGTCAACCTCCTCCTGCAGCCTGGAGACTGGTACGTCAAATTCATGACATCACTGGATATAGCCTGCTGCTCTGTCTCTCCTCCTCCAGTGTAAACTATTAACAAAGCAGACTCAAAGGAGCAACAAATAAGTAGCAACAAATGTCAACCGAACCTAAACTAGGATAACTAACACAGGATAACGACCTGCACAGAAGGCGTCTGACGCCCTGAACTGTCCCCGAAATATCATACACTGACTCCTATCGAACAAATGAATGAACTTACCTGTAGAATCTGACCAGGCGGCGTCCGGCTGCCTCCCCTTTGAAAAACCACTGGGTGGGAATGAGGACTGAACTGTCGTCACTCAAGGAACTACAATTACCAGGTATGTGTAATTCTCATTTCCTTATCGTTCCTCCAGTTCAGTCCTCTACTTCTGGGATGTACCAGAGCAGTAACTATCGGGAGGGCCCCTTCCAGCCGGAACGCAGAACCGCCGCCCCGAAGCAAGCATCATTGGCCGCTGCAACATCCAAACGGTAATGCTTACTGAAGGTATGCAAGGACGACCACGTAGCCGCCCTGCAAATCTCACTCGGTGGCACCAAACCATGCTCCGCCCATGACGCCGCTTGCGCCCTGGCTGAATGAGCTCTCAAACCGTCCGGCACCGTACGACCGTGCAACAAATAAGCAGAAGCTATCGTTTCCTTAATCCAACGGGCGATGGAAGCCTTAGACGCCGCCTTGCCTTTACGCCTGCCCCCAAATAATAGGAACAGCCGATCCGATTTACGAAAAGGTTTAGTAGACTTCAAGTATTGCCTCAAAGCCCTCTTAACATCCAAGAGATGGAAACGGCGATCCGCAGCATCACCCGTCATAGAACCCAGAACGGGCAAGCACACCGACTGACTCAAATGAAACGGAGAAACCACCTTAGGCAAGAAGGACGGCACGGGCCGCAGGAGAACTTTTTCTTTAGAAAAGGACAAAAATGGTTCTCTAGAAGATAACGCTTGCAACTCCGAAATACGACACGCAGAACAGATTGCTACCAAAAACACCACTTTGAGCGTGAGATCCTTCAGCGACGCAGAACGCAAAGGCTCAAAGGGCGGCTTTACTAACGCCGACAACACCAGATTAAGATCCCAAGACGGAACCTGGATCTTACGGACAGGGCGAATTCTGGACACGGCCCGCAGAAAACGGATGACATCCGCGTGCACCCCTAACGCCAAACCCTGAACCTTGCCGCGAAAGCAGGCCAGCGCCGCCAGCTGAACCCGCAACGAACTGGCCGCCAAACCTTTATCAAAACCATCTTGCAGGAAATTCAATACCACTGGCACGGCAGCAGTAGCCGCTCGAATCTGATGCCTCGAACACCAATCTTCAAAAATACGCCATATCCTCACATACGCCAAAGAAGTAGAACGTTTCCGCACCTTCAGCAGCGTAGAAATCACCACCGGCGAATAGCCTTTTTTCTTCAACCGAGCCCTTTCAATGGCCATACCGTAAGCGAGAATCGATCCACTTGGGGCATGAATAGTGGACCCTGACGCAACAGATCCAATCGAGCTGGAAGCCGCCAGGGTCGGCCATCGAGAAGCCGCATCAGATCCGCGTACCACGGACGCCTTGGCCAGTCGGGCGCTACCAGAAGCACCTTTCCCTGAAACGCCTCTATCCTTTGCACCACTCGCCCTATCAGCGCCCACGGAGGGAAAATGTACAGAAGACCCGACATTGGCCAGCGCTGCAACAGCGCATCGATGCCCTCGGACATTCGTTCTCTTCTCCTGCTGTAGAACCGCGGAACCTTGGCCGACTGAAAGGTCGCCATCAAGTCCATCATGGGCGTCTCCCAACGCCGTTCGATCTGCGCAAAGACTTCGGGATGCAGTTCCCACTCCCCTGCATCCACTCGTACCCTGCTGAGGAAATCCGCCGTCACGTTGTCCTTTCCTGCAATGTGCGCCGCCGAAAGTGCTGCCAATCGACACTCCACCCAAGCAAACAGCAAATCCGACTCCTCTTCCATCGCTGCACTTCCCGTGCCTCCCTGGCGATTAATGTAAGCGACCGTCACCGAATTGTCTGACAGAATCCGAACGGCACACCCCAGCACCAGCTGCTCGAACGCCTCCAGGGCTCTTGCCACCGCGCGCAACTCCAACCGATTGATCGACCAAGTCGCCTCCAGAGGGGACCAGTAACCCTGTGCAAACTGTCCCCCGCAGTGGGCTCCCCAGCCCGAGAGACTTGCATCTGTCATCACTGGTATCCACGCCGGTTGTTCGAGAGGCATGCCGGCCGCAAAGGAAGACGGGCGTAACCACCACTGAAGCGACCGACGCACCGTGAGGGGGCAAGGCAACCGCTTGCTCAGGGAATCCACTTGATGTGACCAACGCCTCAGCAACGCTCTCTGAAGCGGGCGCATATGCACTTTGGCCCAAGGTACCGCCACCAGAGTTGCCGCCATCGTGCCGAGCACGCGCAGGTAAAACCACGCCATTGGAGCAGGCGTGACTCGGAAGGAGTGGACCAAGTTTCACAGAGACTGCGCCCGCTTGCTTGGTAGAAAGACTAGCGCTCTGCGGGTGTCAAACCGCACTCCTAGATACTCGAGAACCTGAACCGGCTGTAGATGGCTTTTGCTCGGATTGACCACCCAACTAAGGCCCTGCAAAAACTCGACCACCCTGCTGGTTACCCGCCGACTCTCGGCCTCTGACTTCGCTCGTATTAACCAGTCGTCTAGATACGGATGCACTAGTATGCCTTCCTTCCGCAGCGCCGCCGCCACCACCACCACCATAATCTTGGTGAAGGTGCGCGGTGCCGTGGCGAGGCCGAAGGGTAATGCCCGGAAATGATAGTGCCCCCACGGTAAGGCGAACCTTAACAGTCTCTGATGAGCCTCCCGAATGGGAATATGCAGATAAGCCTCCGTGAGATCCAAGGACGTCAGAAACTCTCCTTGACGGACCGCGACGATCACCGACCGCAACGTCTCCATACGAAAGTGAGGCACTTTGAGACACCGATTTACACCCTTGAGATCTAGAATAGGACGCAGCGATCCGCCTTTCTTGGGCACCACGAAATAGATGGAGTACAGACCCAATCCGTATTCCTGCCTCGGAACCTCCACAACCGCCCCCAAGTGCAGTAGACGGTCTAAAGTTTCGCGAACCGCTAGAGCCTTCTTTTGCCCTCGGCAAGGAGACATCACAAAGGAATCTCGCACGGGCCTTGCCAGCTCCAGGGCATAACCGTGCTGAATGATCTCCAGGACCCACTGGTCGGAGGTGATGCGGGTCCAAGCGGACAGAAACTCCTGAAGCCTCCTGCCGATAGGAGTGTCCGCCTCCGGGACCCACCTCATCTCATTGTGACTTGCGGGCTGCTGACAGGGAGCCCGAGGCGAAACCCCTAGTCGCCCCACGAAATCCCCGGAATCCCTGTCCGCGGGAAGTAAACCTGCCCCTCTGAGAGGCGCCATACCGCGACGTCCGAAATCTCCGAAAGTCACGAAATTGACCCCGAAAAGTCTGACTGGGTCTTCCCTGCTTGGGTTTGTCTTCCGGCAATCTACCCGCTTTGGACTCCCCGAGGTCCTTGACCAACTTATCCAAATCGTCACCGAAAAGCAACTTTCCTTTGAACGGCAACTTCCCGAGCCTGGCCTTAGACGAACCGTCCGCCGCCCAATTACGCAGCCACACTGACCTGCGAGCTGCTACCACTGATGCCGTACTATTCGCCAGCGCTCTGATCAAATCATAGTGCACATCTGCCAAGTACGCCGTCCTGGACTCCAGACGCCCTAACTCCTTAAGCTCTTCCGAGTCCAAGTTAGGCAAGTGGCGCAACCGCTGAACCCTGAACCCAACGCAAGCATGCTCGCGCCACCCAAGCTCCACAGATAGACGCCTGCAGGGATAAAGAATCAGCCTCAAATGCCTGTTTCAGAAGCCCGTCAACTCTACGGTCCTGCGCATCCTTCAAAGCTGCGCTCCCTTCCACTGGGATGGTAGTCTTTGGTTACTGCGGACACAACAGCATCCACCCGTGGTGTCCGGAATCTCTCTTTATCCTTCTCGGCTAGGGGATAGAGCCTATTCATCGTGCGCACACCACGGAGACCAGCATCGGGCTGGTTCCATTCGTCCTGGATCATCTTATCAACCACCTTGTGCACCGGAAACACAACCTGAGACTGCCGCACCGCCTGGATAACAGGGTCTTCCACCTCATCCTCCGCATCCGCCGGTGTCGTCAACTTCAACATTTGTAAGGACTCTGTAATCAATGCTGGAAGCTCTTCTCTACGAAAGACCCTAATGATCTTAGACTTATCCTCAGGTTCCATAATCTCGCCTTCCTCCAGATCCTGCGCACCCTCTGCATGTTCCCAAAAATCTTCCTCGAACTCCGGCCAATCGCTCTCCCCCACTAAAGAATCTCGAGCTCTAGGCCGCTTAGGGGCCGAGGGCCCTTCGCCGCTCTCGTCCAGTCCCGCCAACTGCGAGCCCGAGCGCGTCGCCTTTCCAGCCAACTTCCCCTGTCGCCGGTAGACAAAAAGCTTTATGGAGCATTAAAATGAACTCCGGGCAAAACTCCATTGGGTCCCCCGACCGTGACCCTGAAACCCCTGCCGCGGACCCATCAAGCTCTCCTGCAAGCACCTCCTCTCCGGGAAGTTGGATAGACTCTGCAACAGCCTCAGGCTGTTCAACCGACGGCCCTGCGGACTCCTTAACCTCCATCTGCTGTTCAACGGTAGATGACATTGATGCACAGCCGCGGCATATCCCAGACTCCGCCACTGTGCCCCTGCGGGTACCACAAATCACACACTGTGGTCTCCCCGCCATCCAACACTACTTCCCCTACAACTAAAAGTAATGGGAAAGAGCAAGGAAGGAAGGAAAGCCTGTCCGTCACCTATGAAGTCCCCAGTAGTGCTGGGAAGCTGTACCAGGCCAAAAATGCAAATCAGGGCACCGCGAGAGAGGAACTCCCCCTCCCCCCCCCCCCCGCGTTGCAGGCAGGACCGCGGGAAACCCAAAGCACTCCCAAAAATGCTTTCAAACTGAAAAGACAAGAAAAGAAAAGAAAAGATAAATGAATAAATAAAACCGAGCGCTAAAATGAATAAAAACAGACGCTTACCCGCACAGCGTGCTCAGATCAGGCATGCACGCGGCTTCTCAGAGCTCTTAAAATGGCCGCCGGCAAAACTGCAGAGAAAGTAAAAGGCGCCAAAACTGTCTGGCGAAGTCTGTCAAGCAGGCATCAGCGCCGGAGATTTCACTCCTTTCCCCCTGCCACCGCAGACTGTCCGCGGTGAAAGTCCTACCGGGACAGTCTGTCGAATCGCCGAAGCCTGCCCGTGTCCCCTGACGCCGCGCTAAGCAGGGAAAAGGCAGGCAGAAGAGCAGACTGTTCACCTGCCCTCCGGAACCGCGCTCAAACTGTCCAGCGGTCCGGCAGGGTGCAGGGCTGCACGAGAGGGCTCTCCCCCGTAACGTCTGGGAGGAGAGAACCTCAGACCACTAGCCAGCTACGCGTGGTCATTAAAAATGCTGACGGATTAAGCTGTTGCGTGGTGACAGGCAGGGAGCAGAAAGGCCATTAAGAAATTGAATATCGAGGTATAAAATAAGTATATATATATATTTTTTTTTTTAAACAAAACAAAGCAAACAAGGCAGTATTAAAGGAAAAACCCCAAACTATTCTAAATCTAACTCTCCTTATCTGTTACTCCAGTGAGCCCTCTCCTGGGCTCACAACGTCCTCAGGCTGCATGGACATAAGAACATAAGAACATAAGACATGCCATACTGGGTCAGACCGAGGTCCATCAAGCCCAGTATCCTGTTTCCAACAGTGGCCAATCTAGGTCATACGTACCTAGCAATATCCCCAAAAGACACAGGTTCCACAATGCTTGTACTGGGTCAAGCATTGATATCCTGGGTCCCTTTTTAATAGTGGTTTATGGACCTTTCCTCCAGGAACTTGTCCAAACCTTTTTTAAACCCAGCTATACTAACAGCCCTTACTACATCCTCCGGTAACAGATTCCAGAGTTTGATTACACGTTGAGTGAAAAAATATTTTCTCTTATTTGTCTTAAATAGTTTACCCTGTAGCTTGTGATAAGGAAGCTTATCATAGCTCAGGTAGGAGCTATAGAAAAGATGATGTGACTCTGAACAAGCAACCTGTCAGTTCTGGTAGAAGTGAGAAAACAGAGTTTTCATATAAAAGACTACCAGTCCCAGAATGCACCAGGTTTCCAGCAGCCATGAGAGGGGCTGAAGTGAGAAAATGTGTGTGCAATCAAGAGAGCTATGAGGTAATCCCTAAGCACTCATCTCAAAGGGCAGGGCCTGATTCAAGACAGCTGCGCTGTGTTAGGGAGCAGCACACATTAGAACAGGATAAGAATAGAGCTTATTCTTCAGATAACGGCTTCAGGGAGAGCTTCAGCAAGGGCTACAAGCTCCAGCCCAGCTTCAGAAAGAGATACAGAGACAGCAACAGCTACAAGCACCAGTATCACCTGGAGAAGCAGAAGCCAAGCCAAGCAGATAGAGAGAGAAGGAAACTCTCTGGAAGGAAGAGAAGAAAGGCCATTGGAAGGTCTGGGAGATTCCAAGGCAGTACTCATACTGGGAGGTATTCCAAAAGCCAGCAGAGTCCATTGTACTGGATTCAGCCAGAGGAATGGAGTGGCAGAGATAGGAATCACCAGTGGCTACCTGGAAGAGAGAAGACTGCACGTGGAAGGGACTTTCAGACCAAGGCCAGAAGGTATGTGAGAGGAGATCCAGTGTCCAGGGATCAAGATTGGAAGGCTGGACATCAGAATTGGGTTACATATTGGCCAGGCTATACAGAGAGGAATAATGATAGCAGGAGAGGCTCAGGTATGAACACTGATCCAGACCCTATCTATAATAGAGAATGGCAGCAAGGGAATGAGCATTCTCATGATAGTGCCTTAATGAAAGACTCGTCTGTGCCAATGTATGATAATGACCCTATGCTGATTGATACAGCAGATGAAAGTACAGTTTATATGGACTGTTCTCTATCAAAATGCTATTGCTAGTTTGCTGTGAGCAAACACATCAGCCATCACAAAGAAACCTAACTTTGTTCTTTATTTCCACTGCAAACAGCTCTTAAAGCAGGATTTGGGTTCACACAGTAGCAGCCAGCCAGCTAAAGGCTTACAGCTGGTCAATTGATAGTAATTAAAGCTGCACCTGATTGTGTGTGTGAGCAAGGGAGAATCACTGCTGAGATCTGCATGGAAAATAAGCAGAAGTTAACCTAACCAGCAAAGTTTATTCTTTTCTTTGTGCCTTTGTATTTGGTAATTATTTGCTAAGAAAAACATTAGCTAATTACCTGACAAGCTGAAGGTGGTTTTCTGGTTTACTTTGTGACTTTTTTGTTATCCATTTAAACACTGCAAGCAAGTAACCTCATTTATAGTGCTATCAAGCATACATGTGCTGGGTGAATTAAACCCCATCAATAAAAGAAGTATTTTATTGATCTTACCACTTGGTTTCACAACTCAAATTATTGTCATCAGCTGTGTTTGGGAGTGAATGAACTACAATACCCACAATACCTTGCAAGAATCATATGAATGTATGCATCGTCAAGATTGTGTAGGTTCTCACCCTAGGCAGCCGTCTGACAAGCTTCATTACATGTCCCCTAGTCTTTCTATACTCTGATAGCGTAAACAATTGATCCACGTTTATCCGTTCCACTCCATTCATTAATTTATAGACCTCTATCATATCTCCCCTCAGCCGTCTCTTCTCCAGGCTAAAGAGCCCTAACCTTCTTAGCCTCTCTTCATAGGAGTAGCCTTCCATCCCCTTCACCAATGGAGACTGGTAACACTGGAGGAGGAGAGACAGAGCAGCAGGCTATATCCAGTGATGTCATGAATTTGACGTACCAGTCTCCAGGCTGCAGGAGGAGGTTGACAACCCAGAAGTAGAGGACTGAACTGGAGGAACGATAAGGAACACCCCTTGCACCAGATTCGGAAGATGAAGCCACCACTGTAGAGAAGACTCTAGGAGTGTGGACACCCTCCCTCTGTCCGTGAGGTTTCCCGTGGCCTGGTGCCACTGAGTTCTGAGGCCCCACTGGGCCGGCCTCATGTGTAGACGGGCATTTGGAGTCACTTGGACCATGGAAGCCATGTGGCCTAAAAGCCTCAGGAATTGTCTGGCGGAGACCAGAGAATTGCTGTGGAACCGACTGGCCAGATTGATCAACCTGTGTGACCTGTCTATGGGCAAAAAGGCCTTTGCCTGAAGGGTGTCCAGTCTCGCTCCTATGAACTCCATGTTCTGTGAAGGGTGCAAAGTGGACTTTGCGAAGTTTATAACAAAGCCCAGATGCTGCAGCAGAGCGACAGTGCAGAGGGTGGCTTGATTGACCTCTTGTGGAGATTGACCCCTGATAAGCCTAGGTATGGAAAGACGAAAAGGCCTTGAACCCTGAGGTAGGCCGCCACCACTGCCAGGCACTTGGTGAATACCCTGGGGGCGGAGGTTAGGCCAAAAGGCAGTACTCTGTACTGGTAATGGTTTCCTCCCACTACAAATCTGAGATACTGTCTGTGGTCTGGATGAATGAGGATGTGAGTATAAGCATCCTTTAAATCTAAGGAGCATAGCCAATCTACCTGCTGGAGAGGTAGGGCAGCAGGATTCCAAGGGTAAGCATCTTGAACTTTTCCCTCTCCAGGAACTTGTTTAGATTCCGCAAGTCTGAGGCCTCCTGTTCGTTTTGGTACCAGAAAGTACCTGGAATAGAAGCCTTGACCCCTCAGGTGGTGGGGCACCGGTTCCACTACCTGTTCCTTTACAAGACTTGCTAACTCCTGCAGGAGTAAATCCCTGTGCAGAGGGAGTCTTGGAGGCTCCCCTGGAAAATAGGAGGGGGGGGGTACCTGGTGGAAGTGGAGGAGATAGCCCTTCTGGACTATGCTTAGTACCCAGGTATCCCTTGTTACAGCTGGCCACCTGTGGGCGTACAGGGCCAGCCGGCCTCCTGTGCTGATAGGGGCCAGCAGAGTAGGAGAGGCTATGCCACTGGAGTCAAAACCCCGCTCCCTGCTGAGCAGGAGCCAGAGCTGGTGGCTTGGGGGTTTTCTGCCTATGGGGCCCATGTCCCTGCCCCTTGGCCTGCTGACCCTGTTGGGGAGCTACAGAGGCCTGAAAATGAGGGTACTGTTTATAGGCAGATAACTTCCTCGGGTAAAAGTTCCCCTGGTTTCCTTCCCATGTTCAATTTCCTGTTCTCTGTAAAACTCAATGTTGTTTGTATACATTGTAGTATGCTTGTTTGATGTACACCGCGCTGATTTTAATAGCGCGGTATAGAAGCAAATGTTAAATAAATAAATAAATAAATAAATAAAAGGTCTTTTTTCCCGAGCCCTTCTTCTTCTGAGAAGGGGCAGAGGTTTTCCTGGACAGCCTTGTCTGGGTAAGAGTCTCGGTCTCGAGTTCTGCAGCCTTTTCAGCCATGGGCTTGCCAAAGAGGTTTTCACCCTTGCAGGGGACATCGACCAACTTGTCCTGCACACATGGCTTGAGGTCCGATGACTGTAGCCAGGCCTGACTGCGTGCACCGATGACGGCCGCGGCTACTCGGGCCGAAGCCTCGAAGCCATCATAGGCTGCTCGAGAGATAAACTCACGAATACCCGATGACAGAGCATTGAACCTCTGCAAAGGTTCCTCAGAAAGACCAGCAGAGAACCCGGCAATCTCCTTTGCCAGGTCTCGAAGGTACATGCCCATGTACAGCTGGTAGGTCTGGACACGGCAAGCAAGCATAGAGCCCTGGAAGCACTTCTTACCGAGGGCATCCAGGTTCTGGGCTTCCCGGCCGGGAGGCACCGAGGAGTGCATCTTCTGACTCTTCAGACAATGCATGGCCGATTCCACAACCATGGAGTGGTGCGGTAATTGTGCCTTTTGGAACCCGGGGCTCTTGCAGACTCGATAGATAGAATCGACCCGCTTGCTCAAAACCGGCGCCGAGGCTGGCGCCTCACACGTGCGGAAGAGCAACCGTTCCAGCATCGGAGGAACCGGTACAGTAAAGGCCTCCTTTGGGGGAGAGTCATACTGTAGGGCCTCGAGCTCCTCGGCTCGAGGCTCCTCCTCGGGATCCGCGGGGAAGGCCAAGGCCTTGGCCATATCCTGCACGAAGTCCGAGAACCGGGTATCCTCCAGGGGGGGGGGACTGTCTCCGAGGCACGGACTCCAATGGGACACACCGAGTCCGAATGGTGTCGGGTGACTCCTCATCCTCTGTTTCCCAGCCAGACCCCTCAGAGGAGGAATCAAGCAGCTCCAGTCGGGCAGGCACCGATGCCATCCGCCCCAACGCCAAGGGTACCAGCGTCGATGACCTCGGTCCCGAGCGGGAGGCCGAGGGAGACCTTGGCCGAGGATCGACTCGAGCACGCATGGACTCGAGGATCGGCTCGGCCTCCAGGGTCGACTTGGACGTCGATGTCCCGGTGGTCGGGGCAGATGCACCGGTGAGACCGGCGATCAGTGCCCGCTGCTGTTCCATGAAGGCAGCCAAGCTGCACTCCAAGGCCGTCAACCTGAGTCTGAGCTCAGGAAACTCAGCAGCCCCCGACGGCAGTGGGCCAGACATCGGCTCCCCTGGAGGAGCGTCCACAAGGACTACAGTACTCACGTGACCCGGGGACTCCATCTCCACACGAGGTTGTTTTGCAGGCCTCTCCGACTCCGAAGACCTGGGACGGCGCTCGGGGCTATGCGACTTGGCCCTCGAGGAGCCAAGTGCGTCCACCGACGACGCCCTTGCGGGTTTTTTCTTCTTGCGATGCTCCTGCGAGGGAGACCCCCTCTCAGAGAAGCCTCGGCACTGCTCGGGGCCGGAGTCCCGAGACGTCAAGGCCTCTGACGAAGTCCTGGCCCGTCCAGACACGGAGTTAGAGAAGATTCTTTCCTTTTGGTGCTGCCGACTCCTCAACGCCCTCGAGGACATTTTCCCACATGGGCCACAGATCATCGGGTCATGATCGGGTCCGAGGCACCAGAGGCAGCAGTCATGTGTGTCAGTGAGAGACATAAGTTTCTTACACCAATCACACTTTTTAAACCCGCTGGCAGCCATCGGGGGAAAAAGGGCCCCTGCGAGGTCAAAAGACAGGGCTGTCAGTGAAAACAGAAAAATGGCGCGTACGCTAATCACTAAGGACAAAAACCGAAAAAAGAAGTCCGGGCTCGATACTGGTGGAGGAATGCCGCCAGCGTCGTAGGCTGTGAGTGAGAGCTCTGCCTCATCTGCTTCTGTCAAGTATATCCAGGCAGCAGAGGTTTATAAGGAGCCATTTCTGTGGCGTATTTCTGCCTGGCTTGAATTTGTGATGAGTAGCGATTATGGTCAAGTCTGTGTGGAAGGACTGAGCTGTGGTGGTATGATATTCTGCCTCTCTGGTGTTATAATGAACCTTTCCTCTTGTCTCTTCTATTTCTTTGACTATCACTATCTCTTACTCTGTCCTATCTTGTTAATGGCGTTCTTTTCATATTTTCAGTATCATTTATGTAGTATTGTAAACCGCTCTAATGCTTTGGCCTGAGCGGTATATCAAATGTAATAAACAAACATAAACCAGCGTCGAACCGAAGAAAACGATCCACGCAGAACAAAATCAACTTTTTCCTCGAGTGAAAACGAAACACGTCCGTCGGGCTCCGCGGAAAAAAGAAGACTGAGCAAGATGGCACCCTTGGGCAGGAAGGGAACCGCACATGCGCACTGCATTCCCAAAGGCTTTCTTTGAAAGCTGGGGAAATGCTCTGCACGGGGGCTCTGTCGGCGCCGACGTCACCCATATCTGAGGACTGACTTCCTGCTTGGTCCTGGAGAACACACCGCTACACTGCAGCCCTAACCTCAAGTCTTCAGGGAGGTAGCAAGGGAGGGGTGAGATGAAGGAAACTCCACGTAGGAACTCTGTGCCTTCTCCAGCTGTAGAATCCTTAGTGCTATGTTTCTCTTTTTCACTATTAGTCTTTTATTTAAAAAAACAAAAAAAACAGGCACTGGGTTTAGGTACCCCTTCAGCGACCTTCCTGTGCTATTGAAGAGGCTCCCTAGCTGTACTGGGGAAGATGGCACCGATGATGTCACTAAACTCTTCTGGTATTTTCTCTCTCTCTCACATTTGCTGGCTGGGGAGGGACTTAACCCTATAGTCTGGACTGGTCTAGCAGGGGCACTCTGGAACAGTTGCTAGTTAGTCCATCTCAAATTGCATCCCTCAGAGACAGAACTGGAAGCTCTCAACAAGGATAATGGCAAGGTCAAGACTTCGTAGTCACCCCCTGAGAGCCCCGGGCAGAGGATCCATGCCAGGCTCAGCTCTACTCCCCTGAAACTGTTTCAATGGCTAGGTTTATTTTAACAGCACTGTGTGAAAGGTGGCTGGCAGGCAGATCCCTTTGAGAGTCGCCTTTAATCTTCGGGACAGAGCAGGGGGGAAAAGAGGGGGGGGAGGGACGCTGAGGTTGTGCGAGGTTGCTACACTCTTTCAGAATTCTTCCAAAACCTTCTAATTTGTGGCTTCTCAACAGGCCCTCATCATGAGGGCATGGAGCTGAACCAATTTTCCCTCTTCCTATGGCTACTAAAAAGACCACAGTCTAGTGGAGCCCCCCACGTCATGCTCAAGTGAGTGTCAACTTTTTAGGACTTAAGGTGGTCGTTCACGAGCATTTAATCAATCTCTTTTCCTATCAATCTTCAGATTTTCTACAGAGAAGAGAAAATCCATCCACCATCTACTGGAGACAAAAATACTGAAGAGAGCTCTGGTGGCTGAAGCAGATAGAAGCATAGGAGTGATGTCATTGAAAACTGGCCTTTTCTTTGTCTCTATTAATTTGCTGGTAGGGAAACACAACCCACTTGTCTGGACTGGTCTATCAGAACGATATGAAATGGGATATGATCAATGTCCTTCAAAAGATGGAAATGGGGCAACATTTTGTCACCTGGCTCATTACGTTATAAACAAACCCAGAGGTGTGGGTAAAGTAAATGGGAACAATTCAGGGGGCCTTTCCATTGAGGAGAGGCACTAGATAAGAATGTCCACTTTCTCCTTTCCTGTTCGTTCTCATTATAGAACCTTCAATAGAGAGAATTAGAACCAATACAGGTGTGTAAAGGGCATCAAGATTGTGAAGCAAGACCAAAAACAACCCACTTTGCTGCTAATATGTCAGGTATAATTAATCCTCATCTAACGCTGCTGGTCTTAACAGAGCTCAAAGGGTTTGGCAAAGTGGATGGATTCAAAGTTAATATGGCTTAAACGTTGATTTTCAATACTAATTTAAGTGATTATTGTAGCTTGGGCTGAAAGAATTTTCCCTTTATGTGGCCTCAGGATTCTCTTAAATACTTAGGGCTGAAAATCCCAAGAAAAGTACATAGTGTATACAAATTAAGCTACTCATCTTTATTTCGAAAATCATTGCTGAAATGCTTAAGTGACAATTGCAGCTATTTATCTTAGTGTGGGAGAATAGCTGCAGTCAAGATCATTATACTATCTAGATTCCTATATATATATTTTTTTAGTGCCATCAAGTCAGTGTTGACTCATAGTGACCCAGCTACCTCTGGGTTTTCTTGCCAATGTATCATCGGAAGTAGATTGCCAGCCTTTTCTTCTGGGGCAATGGAGGGGAAAGTGACTTGCCCAAAGTCACAAGGAGTGCCAATGGGAATTGAACCCTTGATCTTCTGAATATTAGGCAAGTGCTCTAACCACTAGGCTACTCCTCCAGATTCACACACATATATATCTCAAGCTCTCCCAGTTAACATTCCAGGAGGAGCCCTTTTGAGACTACAGAAAGACATCCCATTTAACATAAGAAACTATAAAGAGAATAAAAAGAAAATCACATTTTGTAACTAACAGTAAGGAGATTGGCCTTGCCCAACTAAAATATCTATTATCTAGAAACTCAACTGAAGTATAAAATGGATTTGCCAGCTCAGCCAGCTATACTTAAAGCATAACTTTCTGGATAATAAGTGGAATCTATTCCCTTGGAAATAAATTATTTTAATCTCATCATTAATAATGCAAGTCTTACCTGGATCAACTAGAGTTTTGAAGTATATCTCTTTTAGTTTTTTGCTCTTCACATTTTTGCCTTGTGTAAGATTACGGTACATCTCATAACCTATGATCATAACCCCTCCATCTTCCTGCCACTTTTGCATCATGTAGCCTCTCTCCTGAGGGCGTTTCACCGTAGCAAGCTCAGTGACCTATTTAATGATGAAAATGGTTTTTACAATCCGTTTCAAAATTATTCTGAACTACTGATTACTACACAATTGTCTATATAAAATATTTTGAAGACATACTAAAATAAATTACAGGGCCAAAAGCTGAAAAAGAATGCAACATAAACCAATTTAAGAGAATGGAAAACATCAGCTGGACATGCAAAGTGTAGAAACTAATGTAGCCCAGAAAGAAGTCCAGAAGTGGTGACCCTGAAGTTGAAAAGCCTGGCAGTAGAGATGGCTAGTAATTTATCTCTAGAATGTGTGGCCCCATCTTACCTTCTAAATACTCGTGGCCAGCACAATATCAACAAGGAATTCTAGGCTAATCTGTTGGTTCAGTGGCAAGTATACATCCTATAAAAATAGTTTATTTTTCAAGGAATCTGAATTCTTGCCATTCCTCTTGATTTACTCTAGTCCCCAGTTGTTGTATGGTTTTTGTCTTGATTAGGTTGTAAGCTCTGATGAGCATGGACTATCTTACTCGTACATGTACAGCGCTGTGTATGCCTTGTAGAGCTATACAAATGATAAGACATAGTAGTATATTGGTTTGCTGTATTTTTTTCAAGTAATGTGCATCTCCATGCAGGAGGTCCCCTGTTCTATTTCCAGATCATGTCTCCCACATCCTCAATTTCACTCCTATGAGCCAATGATTGAAAAGGGGCGTAGTAGGTGACTCGTGATTGCTCGCTGGAGTTTAATCTTCTCAACAAAGGTCCCTAGCTCCATTCTGATGGTTCTTTCACTCTTGTTTGGCACATATTTTTTTTTAATAATTTTTGGGATATTCTGAGTATCATCCTTTTTTTAGGAAGTTTTTTTTAAGTTATTTAGTGTTTTGGGTTACCTTCTTTTTTAACGGGGTTGTGTGTTTGATAAAAGTAAGATTGCCACAGGCCAGTCAAAGCTGAGTCACTCCCTCCCAATTTACAGCTAGGTCTAGTGTGGCAGAGAGGCAAATAGGGTTGGATTCAATACAGGAAATCGGCACAAGTCCATAACAAGGTTCGGGTGAAAATTCAGGAAAACAAAAAAGCAAAACATGTATAGTGCACCAAATATCTAACAGTTACAGGAAAAATCATCAAACTGGAAATTCAGAAATTACTTTAATGCGTAAACACTGATGCTTTCCATTACATGGTAGCTCAAGTAAAGAATGTAATTATGCACAATGATCCCTTGTAAAAGAGATTTTCAACCCAGTCCTCTGGACACACCTAGCCAATCAGGTTTTCAGGATAACCATAATGTGTATGTATGAGAGATCTGCATGTACTGTCTTCACTGTATGCAAATCTCTTTTGCATATTCATTGTTGTTATCCTGAAAACCTGACAGACGCGGCATGTCTGGGTTGAGAACAGCTGCCTTGTAGGTAACTACTGTAAATGCCAAAAATAACCACATTATAATAGAAGGCAAATGTATACCTAAACAAATCTAAAAATGTTAAATTCTGTAGTAAAATTAACTAGATTAAACAATTTCAGGGTACAAGTTGTGTATCAGGGGAAGGGGAGGTATAGGCTTGGGGGAAGGGGAAGACAAGTGGTTTAGAAGTTCGAGCAGAGTACTGCAAGTTAAAACATTTGAATTTCCTTCCAGATTCTCATCCTGGCTCTTTATGTGACATTTATAAATGCAGGTCACCTTCCTGTTTCCCATATTTTCCCAAAGCTGTTATGCAGGGTTTGTTAGTAGAATGTATCCAACCTGGAAATAACCGCACACAAACTGAAGTTTTACAGTAAACTACCTCTAGGCTTTCGTCATCTTCTAAGCCCTCTTGCCACTTCTCAAATTCATTTGTCCAATTCAAAACTGTATTTAAGGGACATACAACCAGGGCAGTGCTAAAATCCATCTTTTTACACAGCAGAACTGCATGGAGAAAAGCTACCACCTAAAGAGAAGAGAGAAAGCAACATTATACCACTTGTCAAAAACGTAAGAGGTTTAGTTCAGGTTATTTAGCAAATAATTGTACAAGCCTTTTTTGTGCATCAAAACAGCATTTTCTGAGCAGAAAGAGATTCTTATAAAACCATCCAGGGGTATAAACAAAGAAGGAGCAAATAGAAATTACACTTACCTGGTAATTGTCGTTCCTTGAGTGACACAAGCTATTAGGTCTATTTCATTGAACGTATTGCTAAACTTGCTACTGGATCGTTCAACATGAAAAATATGTTGTAAGCTAGAATGTTACTTCAGCACATTTCTGACGGGTCTTCAATCCATTTTCATTCCTATTTTCTTTCAGCTTTCATTTCTATTCTTTTATATTAACATAAAAATCTTTTACTTTATTGAAAAAATCTTCTTCTTTTAAAAAATCTCAGTGTCATCAACCCCAGTGCTTAAAACATCAATATATGAGAATCATAACTCTATTAGAGGACTTCCTTTTAAAATCTTCACCCCTATATTCAATTTTGTATAACAGATCTCGACGCTCTCATAGGGCGCCTTCACGGCGTTTCAAAAAGTAGTCCTTCAGGAGATCTTTACCTTAAAAACATAAACAAATTATTTAAATCGAACCCCCTCTACCATTGTGTTCCCATCCTTATCCTAAAAACTTAACTATAATCATCTAATAAGGATGGGAACACAATGGTAGAGGGGGTTCGATTTAAATAATTTGTTTATGTTTTTAAGGTAAAGATCTCCTGAAGAAAGACTACTTTTTGAAACGCCGTGAAGGCGCCCTATGAGAGCGTCGAGATCTGTTATACAAAATTGAATATAGGGGTGAAGATTTTAAAAGGAAGTCCTCTAATAGAGTTATGATTCTCATATATTGATGTTTTAAGCACTGGGGTTGATGACACTGAGATTTTTTAAAAGAAGAAGATTTTTTCAATAAAGTAAAAGATTTTTATGTTAATATAAAAGAATAGAAATGAAAGCTGAAAGAAAATAGGAATGAAAATGGATTGAAGACCCGTCAGAAATGTGCTGAAGTAACATTCTAGCTTACAACATATTTTTCATGTTGAACGATCCAGTAGCAAGTTTAGCAATACGTTCAATGAAATAGACCTAATAGCTTGTATTTCTACAATATGGAAGGTCAAAGTGGATGGAAGAACATTTTCAGCTTTTCCCAAGACCACATCTCTGAATTATCAAAAGAACAGACACCTTTCTCTTTAATGGTCACTCAGAATATGAATTCAATGAATGCATCGTGGGAGCAATTGACGAATTTACAAAAGAGGAAGATAAGAACGGAATTACATCGTTCTTCATTAATAGAATACATATCCCGTCAACAGATCCCTCGGGGTCTTAGGGTATACAAGGAGCCAAGAATGCCAGACATGAAAACTGACTTTGTGGAGAAATGGAACATGATTCTTAACAAATGCTCCCTGGACCTTATGGTCTTGATGATAGAATCGTTGCACTTAACAGTCGAGACCTTAGCAGTAGAGATACAAATAATACAAGACGATTTAAAAAAACAGGTGACTGAAGGGGAGTATAAGATGAAAATGGAAGATGTTTCAAAACAACTACAGCAAGTACAACAAGAAACGATGGCAAAAAAAGTCAAAAAGCTTAAACGAGATGGGACTGATTATTCAATTGGTTACGTATACCCCTGGATGAATGCAAAAAGGAAGTTACAAAAAGGCAAGAAACAAGTTAGATTTGGGGATTCCTCTGGAGAAACTTCATTAACAGATTCAAGTGCCTCCTCTAAAGAGGATTTTTTAGAACAGGGCAAGGATACAACAAAGAAAAAGAAAAACGACACGACGACATCCAAGACACGATTAGGGTCACAGAAGAAATGACGAATATACCGCTGTTGGTAGAGAATATCTCAGCGAAAACATTAGCACCGCAAGCCATTCAATTGCTTAATAAAGGATTATCGTTTGTACCAAATACTTATTATGATGCTTTTCAGTTTAGAGTGGATTTTGCGAAATTTATGAGAAAGTTACATTTGAAACAATATTTCTCTCAATTGGAAGATGCAAATGAAATTTCGGTTGAATTACAGGACACATCAGAAACAACAGTAGATGAGCCACAACCTATTTCAATTAACACAGTTCCAATTCCGTTTCGTTCTAATTGGACTCCCCCGATACCACTGCATCCTGCACTAGTAACTTTTAAAGATCTGGTACTGAGGGATCTTTCTCAATTAGAGAAAATAGTTCCACCTTTTAGTAATGCTTTAATAGCGTCTGAACGACAGGCTTTAAAAGAGTTACGTACTGATCCCGATATTGTAATTAAGAGGGCAGATAAAGGGGGTGCAGTAGTGGTGCAAGATAGGTTAGACTATATAGAGGAAGCGTTAGGCCAATTAAATAATAATTTAGTATATAAGAGGTTGGAAGAGGACCCTCTTCAAGACATACAACAGAGGATTAAGTGTCTCACTCAGCAGGCACTGACTGATAACTTAATATCAAAGAAAGAGTTTCACTATTTGAATACAACTTCCCCTAATACAGCAAAATTTTATACAGTACCAAAAATACACAAACGATTGCATAGTCCCCCAGGCAGGCCGATAGTGTCTACCCGGGGCAGTGTCTTGGAGCCTCTTTCAATATATCTTGATTCCTTCATGCGCCCTCTTCTCCCCACAATACCCACCTATTTGAGGGACACGACTCATTTTTTAAATATGCTTAGAGACATAGCACAATGGTAAACGTATGAGGATACATGGTTAGTGACTTTAGACGTTACGTCTCTCTATACCAGTATACCGCAAACGGCGGCACTAACAGTAGTTCGCGACACATTGATACAGCGGGGAGATCTTTCTGGAGCTAAGATTGATTTTTTGATAGAGTTAGCACGTTTAACGATATATCACAATTATTTTTTGTTCGAGGGCCTGCTTTACCAGCAGATTAGTGGAGTGGCTATGGGGGCGACGTGCGCCCCCTCGATTGCGAATTTCTACATGCATGCCTTCGAACAAAAATGGTTAAGTGAATCCCATTTTCAAGATTCCATAATAATCTGGCATAGATATATTGATGATGTGTTCGTCTTATGGAAGGGGTCGTATGATGAATTGAGGGAATTTTTGGGTTGGCTTAATCAATGTGATATGAACATCAAGTTCACTCATGAATATAATCAACAGGAAATCACATACCTCGATGTACATGTTACTCGAGGTGTACATCAGTGGCAGACCTCGGTCTTTCGGAAACCCACTGATAGGAATACATTCCTACATTATCATAGTAAACATTCTAGACAACTAAAGGACTCCCTTCCATTTTCACAATTTTTGCGGTTAAGGCGTTATTGTTCCGATGTTCAAAGTTACAAACGACAAGCGAGACAGTTAAAACAGGATTTTGAGCAACGGGGGTATCCCCGACTGATAGTACAACGAGCATATCAACGAGCGTTGTACAATCATCGCTCGGGGTTACTAGTTATGCGTTCACCAGCCCGAACTACATTTGCAGAAAATAATGTAAATTTAATTACAAATTATTCTTCAATGAGTCACCATATTCAAAAAATTTGTCAAAAACACAGTAATATTTTAACAGTTGTACCGGGGTTACGACAAAAGAAAATTAGATATGTGTGGAAAAGAGGAAAAAATTTGAAGGAATATTTAAGTCCTACTGTACTTCCTCAGGTGAATCGTGAACACAGGGTAGGGGGACATAAGAAATGTGGGGAGTGTGATGTCTGTGAGGTTATGATGGAACAGACACAATTTCGACACCATGATATGAGTTTTACCCTATATAGTTCTACAAACTGTGCATCGCCAGCAGTGGTCTATGGCATTTTTTGTCCTTGCGACCTTATGTATATAGGAAAAACAGTTCGTCCATTGCAGGTACGAATACGTGAGCATAGAAGTCGTCTAAAATGTCAACGTTTAGAGGCGCCTATGGTTGCTCATTGTTTGGCTCATAAGCACTCTTTTGATCAGCTTCGCTGTATAGCAATTGAACAAGTACAAATTCCTTTGCCCGGCCGCACAATAGATGAGACTCTTGTGTTTAAAGAACAACGATGGATATATAAGATCAACACTGTTAGCCCGGAAGGCTTAAATCTCACTATTGATTGGCAATTATGTGTTTAAAACGGTCCAACATGAAAGCAAGTCCGGAGGGCTTGAATAGGACTAGTGGTTGCTATCTGTATATTTAAGAAGGATTGACATAAAGTAAACCAACTCTTAGTTTAGCATTTGATAGTGATTCATAGAAATACGGTAGCTGAAAACCTAATTGGGAATTGCCAGGAGGGCTAGTAATGGTACCACACTAACACGTTTTGGTTGGTCGCAGCATTTAGAGGTTTTCATCTCCTAGACATTTTGCCAACATTCCTTAAAAAGTGAAGGGCTCTTTTCAAACTCTGTATATGGATTGTATAATGTCGGATAAGATTGAGCAAACGTTTAATAGTTACGATTCTCCAGACTCATTGCTCATTTGGCTCCACATTTATTCTGACTAGTTAATAGGGAAGATGAGCTCTATATACCATTTCCATATGAAATGAGTACCTAATTGTATAGGATAATATCAGAGGGCTTTAAATAAGGGAAGCTGCAGCTTGCACGCATGCGCGGCGTCTTTTCTAAGAATGAATAATGTTGGGACGTGGGCAGCATCCGTTGCGAAAGTAAGTTAGTTTAGATGATTATAGTTAAGTTTTTAGGATAAGGATGGGAACACAATGGTAGAGGGGGTTCGATTTAAATAATTTGTTTATGTTTTTAAGGTAAAGATCTCCTGAAGAAAGACTACTTTTTTAAACGCCGTGAAGGCGCCCTATGAGAGCGTCGAGATCTGTTATACAAAATTGAATATAGGGGTGAAGATTTTAAAAGGAAGTCCTCTAATAGAGTTATGATTCTCATATATTGATGTTTTAAGCACTGGGGTTGATGACACTGAGATTTTTTAAAAGAAGAAGATTTTTTTCAATAAAGTAAAAGATTTTTATGTTAATATAAAAGAATAGAAATGAAAGCTGAAAGAAAATAGGAATGAAAATGGATTGAAGACCCGTCAGAAATGTGCTGAAGTAACATTCTAGCTTACAACATATTTTTCATGTTGAACGATCCAGTAGCAAGTTCCTTGAGTGACGACAGTTTAGTCCTCCACCTCTGGGTTGTGCACCACTTCCTGCAGCTTGGAGACTGGGCATGTCAAAGTCGTGACATCACTGGATATAGCCTGCTGGTATCTCCCATCAGCCTCCAGTGTACTATTGACAAAGCAAACTCAAAGGAACAACAAATAAGTAACTATACCATAACTTTAAATAACTCCCAATTCCTCAACCTGAAGAACCTTTTTAACCATATCCGTCTTATATTTTCTTTTTTTTTTCTTTTTTTTTTTAAACTTTACATTCACGTCTCCCCTATGCAAACACGTTTCCTATACCATCCCCTTGTTTAAATAAGAGAGAAGGAAGAAACAACAGAGAGGGATACTCACTGCGATCTAGAAACTGAAAGGATCTGTCTACTCCTTGAGATTGATGCTCCACTCCGCCTGAAAATAAACTGAAGAAATCACATCCCTGGGCGGGAATGAGGACTAAACTGTCATCACTCAAGGAACGACAATTACCAGATAAGTGTAATTTCTATTTCCTTATTGTTCCTCCAGTTTAGTTCTCCACCTCTGGGATGTAACAGAGCAGTAATCATTGGGAGGGACCTATCCAGCCAACTCACCACACCGTCGACCTGGAACAGGCATCCTTTACTACCAAAACATTTAGGCAGTAGAGGTTACTGAGGAAATGAAGAGACGACCTGGAAGCTGCTCTACCAATTCCCCCTGGTGTAATGACACAGTGATTCACCCATGAAGCTGCATGCGCCCTGGTAGCAAGAGTCAGAAAGCCCCCCAGAATCATACAACCTCGCCACCAGAAAGCTGAGGCAACCACCGCCTTAACCCAGTGAGAAATGGCTGCCTTCGCTGCTGCTTCCCTTTTGCGGGGACCTCCAACCAACACACAAAAACAAATAAACAAACGCCGCACCCTGCATTTTATGTTTCCTTTCGGTGTAAGCTACGAATAAAAACCTCCCCTTCCAGAAAAACCGAGAACTGGAAGCGAAACCAATAGGCTCAGGAGAAAAATCAGATACCACCTTTTGGAATGACGACAGGACTGCTCGCAAACACCACCCTCTATCCAGAAAGGGTGAAAATGGCTCATTACATGACAATGCCTGAAACTCCGAAACTCGTCGCACCGAACAAAGAGCTATCAAAGTCGCTGTCTATAACAGCAAATCCTTTACCGACGCCTGGAGTAAAGAATCAAAAGGGCTCTTTAGTTAACGCCTCTAAGGCCCAATCGGGATCCCCCGGCAGCATCCGAACTCCCCTTGAGGAGCGCAGTCGGGTCCCAACGTAAGGAAACGCTACACATCGATCCGAACACCTAGCGCTATTCCGTCCACAGAACCTCTACAGCCGGAAACAGTCACCCGCTGGACCCTCTAAGGAACTGGCCGCTAGTTCCTTCAGACACTGTCCTGCAGAGAACTCAGACCAAGGATACCGACACCTTTGTCACCCGGACTTGCCGCCGTGAACAGCAGCCTTCAAAAAGGCGCTAAGCACGGACCTATGTACCAGAAGCAGCCTGCCTCCCTGCTCTCAACAAGGTGGTGAAGACTGCCGCAGAATAAACCTTCTTCTTCAGCCCCGCCCATTCAAAGGCCAAACCGTAGGCGGGCACCGATCCACCTGAGACATTCGTCGCGGACCTAGCCGCAGCAGAACGTCCGCTACCGGCAACTTCTAGGAAAAGCCGGTCGAGTAGGCGAATGAGATCAGCCTAGTACGGCTGTCTCGTCCAACCGGGCGCTACCAAGAGTACCTTTCCCCGAAAGCCTTGATACGCCAACTAGTTGCCCTATGAGAGCCCACAGGGAAAGGACAAGACAGACTTAAATGGGAGCTTACTGAGCCTCGACTTGGACGAACCATCAGCCGCCCCATTCCTCCATGAGAGAGATCTCCGGGTGAACCCCAAGGAAGCCAACAATATTAGCTAGCACTCGAATTAAGCCATAATGCACATTTGCCACATAAAGCAAATCAGGCTCTAGTCGATTCAACTCCCTGATCCTTTCCTGTTCCAGGCGAGTAGACTGCCGTAAACACTGTGACCACTTGAAGCATGCTCTCGCCTCCCCAGGTTCCACAAATGGGAGCTTGTAAGGACAGAGCATTGCCCCCAACGATCGCTTCAGTGAACCATCTACTTTCCTATCTTGCGCTAAAGAAGATTGCTAGGGTTCTCTTCCATACAGTGAGTCCACACCCCCTGGTAGTGCAAGGTGTGCACCCACCCATGTAGTACCCAGGCCTGCCCCTGCTTAGCCTCAAAATGTCAAACAAGAACAGGCGAATTCAGGACAGCTGAATACTTTTTTTTTTTCCCACAAAGACATCTCTTAACCAAAAATTCCTTCAGCATATGTTAAGAGACGCTCTTTCTGTGCCAACAATATGAAGTAGAAAGAACTCCCAAACACAGGCATACTAATCCATGGCCTTCCTGCTAGAGTAACGCCCCATTCCGTCTGACTGCACAAAGATGGACTTTATATTTTAAGTTCAACTAGCACATGGTGTTAGGAAATACAGCTCTCTCATTCCGCAGTGGCAATTGAGTCAGCAATGAAGAAGCCGAGAAACTGCAGACAAGTTCCCATTATACCACCTGGTAAAGACTCCACTTTTAGACCACTGAAGCAAAAAAACATGCGAGAGTGCCTTGTGCCCTGCCAGTAGCTGATCGAATTGAAATGATTCAGTGTATGCAGGGCATTTTCCAGAGAACGCAAGGTCCCTCATCCAGGCTGACTCCACATTCACAGTCTAAACCGGCAGCCATTTTGGCTGATGCCAATCAGCGCGGAAGCCATCTTGTAAGCCCAGCATATGATGTATGCCTACTAGAATCTGAGCTGCTGCCATTGCTGCTAGAGAACTAGCCTGGCTGCGTGCTTCTGGCCCCCATTAAGGCATTCACTGAACACTAGCAGAGACTCTCCGTACTGGAGAGCCTCTGTTAAATGGAACGGGAGCATAGATAGCTTCAAAGGCTAGAGTTCTATTTTGCAACCTCTCTCCGCTGAGCTGCCTTTTCCATATGTAAAATTAAACCACATATAGCCAAAATTAAGACATTACAAATCTACCATAAAATCTTATAATTTGGGCAAAGCCAAACTAAACGGGAATATTTTCCATTAAGAAACCACACAACTATAAAACCCCTCTCATGACATAATGCTTATGGCAGAGCATTCCACATCTGTGGACTGGCCATGGCGCTCACCCAAGCACCTGTTACAACTGTCCAAGAGAGTTATCACCATAATTCCTTGTAACTTGAATATGTTTACAACGGATCATAGTGCTATATCACAGCAGCTAAGCCAAAATATTACCCTGCCATATAAACCGACTTTAACGCGTTATAGGACCTTCTATGGATAGCGGAAGGAGATTCTTGTAAATCTAAGTATAGGACTCCAAAAACCAAGTTTCCGTCGACTCCAATAAAATCAAAGCAGATCAGCTAAAATTACCCGAACTGCTCCTATAGCTTTGCAAGAAGCTACCAGCCCCCGCTGCACCATTTTCCTTCCCCCTTATCCTGAGGGATTCAACATTGCAGGACGTGTTGCGCACCCCCTGCCAGCCTGCTGCGTCTGCCAGGGAGCTGAAGAGCAAAATAGAAAGTAGAACCCCTGGAAGCAAACAGTGTCCTGACCTTGGGGTTCAGGACACAAAAGGCCACTGAATAAATCAACAGTGTTAGCTAAAAATGAACAAGGCTATCTCTCACTAAAGAGAGTTTCTTTTTCTTTTTGAAATCCCACCGAAGTCCGTGGGACCCAAGCTTTCGAACACAGCCCCTAACGCTGTGCATTAACCACAAACAGAGAAATGAAATGAAACCCTGCTCTAGAAATAGATGAGAATTTCCTGGGAAGGGCATGCTAAGTGGAGCTATGAAACACACAGGCACCCCCCGGCCTTGAACCTGATGAGTAATACGATTTTGTATTTTACCAGCCCCCCCCCCAGGGATGGGGGCACTGAATACTATATGTGATTCATGAGCAGCACTACCATCCGGTGACAAACGATACAGAAGTTAAGAGCTTTAAATCTTGGTCATATAATCTTGATTTGCAGAACATTATTTATTTATTTTATTTATTTACATTTATATACCGTGCTATTCTGCATCAGTGCGGTTTACATTGAACCAACTGAAATTACATTGAACAGGGCATTATAACTTGGAGATAACTATTTTACAGGGAACATGGGCTATGGAGGGTTCAGTGGCTTGCTCAAGACCACAAGGAGCACCTGTGGGACTAGAAACCCCACAGTACATTACAGCTGCTTGTTTAGTCACTAACCCCTGAGAGCCCAAGAGGTGGCTCTGTGGGTATTTGTTCCCTGACTTGCAGAAAATGATCAATTTGATAATGGCAGCATACCCACAGTCATAGAAAGGCACTATTGAGAGTACCAGCTGCCCTCTGGTGGCCATAGACCGTAGCACAGGCACTTCTTTGTTGACAGTTTAACTGTCAGTCTATTTTTTTATATCCTAAGGTTTCCTAAACCTGTCCCTGTGAATTTTGGGCAACTTTCACTATAGAATACATAAAAGCACACTTCCAGGCTGTCCCTCCTTCCAACTACAAGTTAGGGCTCTGCTCTTGAACCTAAAAACTGGCAATTTGCCTAATATCCTGGGACTTAACAGATGCTCCTCAGAGACATGATTAGGAGGGAAAGAACATGTGTTATCAGGGATCAATGCCAAAACTGCTGTCCTATAAAACTAAGAATAAACTTAAAAATAAAGAGGATTGACAACAGCCCCCCCTTAAGGCTGAGGAACCCCCCGAGCCTCAAAAAAAACCTACAAACAAAAGAAAGAAACAAACACTAGGCCCAAAAATCCAGCTATTCTGCCTGTTTTCCTCACACAGGCAGCTCCCTGCAGCTCTCGCCATGCGGTCCAAATACCTAGAGAGAAAATGGCCGCCCCTTCGCCAAAGAATTTTGGTGCCAAGAACAACAGCCACTGCAAAAAGGAGGCTTCAGTAGACCCGAAGGCCTTACCTGCAGAGCAGAAAGCCACACAGCCTGCTACCACCTTGATTTCCTCCGATCCTCAAGCCGCGCTGATGCGCCTGTCAGCTGCGGCGAGGACCGCTCAGCCGGTTCCACAGAGTAAAATTAAAATCCCGCAGCAACGGAGAAGCTCTGTCTCACACAGCTTCAGTGTGGCTGTACGGGTCCCAAAGCTCTCTCCCGTACTGTCAAGGGAGAGAGATCCGCACCGGCAGATGCCTGTAGCAAGTGAAAATAACTGAGAAGGAGGGAAGGCGAGAGCTGCTACTAATTTAAACAGCCAGGCTTAAATTTAAAATAACTGTAAATATAAGGAAATTTGCTCCTAACTAAAGGGAACTAATCCCTGATTGCCAATTAAACAAAGGTAAGTGAATTAAAAGTAAAATTAAAAGTAAATTAAAGGTAAAAATCAAAAGCAAAATCAGAATAGAATTTGTCACACTAAATGTTCCTTATCTGTTCCCTCCAAGTGAGCCCAGAAGCTAGGCTCACTATGTCCTCCTGCTGCATGGAGACTGGACACACTGGAGGCTGATGGGAGATACCAGCAGGCTATATCAAGTGATGTCACGACTTTGACATGCCCAGTCTCCAAGCTGCAGGAAGAGGTGCACAACCCAGAGGTGGAGGACTAAACTGGAGGAACGATAAGGAACGTGCACTTGTGTTCCTTCATAGTCTAATCACCCCTTTATAATAGCCCTCTAAAGAGCAAATAAAGCAAAAGTTGTTCACATGTAACACGTGTTCACTTTGAAGACAACAGTACATACAGGTGACAAATGTGCTTAGCACTGAACAAATTTCTAGAGCTCTCAAGGAAAGGGAAAGGCAAAGGCCTTTCGCTACTTTTGCAGGCAGCTCCCATGATGACGTGGCTCCACAGATGTCCTCTGTTCTATTAATTAGCTCTGATTACTTGAACAGAATGCCTGAAAGGAGATAGGTGGATTTGTCTAGCTGAAAAATTGCTGTCTTCAAAGAACATGTGATACAGTAAGAAACATAGCTTTCTCTGAAGACAAGCAATTCATCTTACACATGGGATGCTGTGAAGGTTATCTTCAACCAAATAATAATAAACAAAAAACAAAGGACTTTTTATAAATACGGAAGGCGTCTCAAAATATTGAAATAGACCCTAGGAGAAATTGAATTGGCCTCTGTCCCTCAAAAATATTGTGGAATATGAACAATCCAAGCCTAATATCATGCTGAAAGACTTGTATATAGATAGTAACAGGATGTGAAGGCATGCATTCAACTCTATACTGCAGCCTAGCAAATTTCTTCAATGGCACGAGAGATCAGGGATAGCACAGTTACTTACCTGTAACAGGTGATCTCTGGGAACAGCAGGAATTAGTCTTCACATATGGGTATCGTCGGTACCGACGGAGCCTGCGCGGGAACGCTTCCCAGCGTCCAAAAGGAAAGCTTTTGGGAGCATCCCACAGCGCCTGCGCGCTGCCTTCCCGCCTTTCCCAACTGTCTCTCTCCAGTTCGAGCTTTAAAGCTGAGACAAAGAGAGAGAGAGAGGAAAGGAAAGATAGAGAGATACAACTCCTAGGGGAGGTGGGAAGGTTGTGAAGACTAATTCCTGCTGTTCCCAGAGATCACCTGTTACAGGTAAGTAACTGTGCTATCTCCAGGAACAAGCAGGAATGAGTCTTCACATATGGGAACTCCCCAGCTAGAGATGCCTGGGAGATCACCCAGATTGTGAGTCCCTGGAAGGGCTCCATCTCCACCTATGAATCTCAGGCATCCAGTCAGGGATGGAGGGCAGGAGTTGATTAGGAATGGAACAGGTGTTTGAGGACAGCCTGACCAAACAAGGCATCCCGGCGGGAATCCTTGTCCAAGCAGTAATGGGCTGTGAAGGTATGAACCGAGGCCCAGGTGGCTGCTCGACATATTTGGTCGATGGACACAGAGTTTAGATGAGCCATAGAGGCTGCCATGGCCCTCACATTGTGAGCTGTGACATGGCCTTCCAGAGAAAGGTTCTTACTCTGATAGGCGAAAGAAATACACTGAGCAATCCAATTGGACAGAGTTCTTTTAGAGACCGGAAGTCCTAAATGGGAAGGCTCAAAAACAACAAAAAGTTGAGAGGACTTTCTATGTTGCTGTGTTCTTTGTAAATAGAAAGCAAGTGCTCTTTTGCAATCCAGGGTATGAAGACTCCTCTCTGCACTTGATGCATGAGGTCCTTGAAAGAAGACAGGTAAATATACCTCCTGGTTCAGATGAAAAGGTGAGACCACTTTAGGCATAGGCATAAAGTGTGGATTAGTTCTGAGAACTACCTTGTCATGATGGAACCTTGTATAAGGAGGATTAGCCACTAGAGCTTATAACTCACTGATACGGCGAGCTGAGGTGAGTGCAATGAGAAAAATAACCTTCCAGGAAAGGAATTTCAAGGAGGTAGTGGCTAAGGGTTCAAAGGGTGGCTTCATAAGCTGGCCAAGAACCAGATTTAAGTCCCATGCCACTGGAGGTGGTCTAATGGGAGGTTTAGTTAAAAGAAGGCCTCTCATGAATCTTGCTATAAGAGGATGAGAGGAAATAGGTTGTCCATTGAGAGGCTTCAGGGAAGCTGCAATAGCACTCAAATGGACCCTGATTGAATTTGTTTTAAGGCCTGCATGGGATAAATGCAGCAAATAGTTCAGTAACGAATTCAAAGGTATTGCAAAAGGGTTAAGACCATTTTCTGCACACCAAATGGAAGACCTTTTCCATTTAAAAGCAAAAGAGCGTCTGGTGGAAGGCTTTCTGGAAGCATGAAGGATATCCTTCACTTGCTGAGAAAGGTGTACATCTTGAAGGTCTAGGCCTTCAGCAACCAGGCTTTGAGATGAAGAGACTGAGGATTTGGATGCCACAGGGTTCCTTCCTCTTGGGAGAGGAGATCTGGAGCAGACCCCAGGTCCAGGGAGGGAGCTTGAGAGAGATGCAGAAGTAGAGGGCACCACACTTGGCGTGGCCAATGTGGTGCTATGAGGAACATAGACCCCTTGTCTCTCTGAAGCTTGAACAGAGTCTTGGGGATGAGGGGAATAGGTGGAAAGGCATAGGGGAAGTCTTGCCCCCAGTGAAGGAGGAAGGCATCCCTGGCCTGAACTCCCTGACACGGAATCCTGGAACAAAACCGGGGAAGTTTGGCATTCCACGGACTTGCAAATAGGTCTATGTCTGGGGTACCCCAAATCCGGAAAATCCTGGCTATCTGGTCCCCATGGAGGGACCATTCGTGTGGAAGCAGAACTCGACTGAGTCTGTCTGCCCAAGAGTTTTGAACTCCTGGAAGATACACTGCCATGAGATGGATTTGATGCTCTCTGGCGAAGGCCCACAATCTCAGAGCTTCGTTGCAAAGCGACAGAGAGCCTGTCTCCCCCTGCTTGTTCACATAGAACATGGCTACCTGATAGTCCTCATCCATACAGACAGTCTTGTAGCTGAGCAGGGTGTGAAATACTCTGAGAGCTAAGAAGATTGCTCTGAGCTCTAAGAGGTTGATATGAAGAGATGTCTCCTGTGGAGACCAGATGCCCTGAGTGGAGAGATCTTGAAGGTGAGCTCCCCAACCCTTTGGAGAGGCATCTGTTGTAAGGGTTACTTGGGGTAGCACTTGTTGAAAAGGGGACCCCAACAACAGATTTTGAGTGGATTTCCACCAGTGGAGGGACCAAAAGAGGCGACTGGAGGTTGCTATTTTGTCTGACAGGCAACCTGATGCCTGGGTCCATTGGGTGGATAGGGTCCACTGAACTGCCCTCATGTGAAGGCGAGCGTAAGGAACCACATGCACCGTGGATGCCATGTGGCCTAAGAGTTGTAACATCTCTCGAGCAGTTAAATGGGATTTTAACTGAATCTGGGAGGCTAACTGCACCAAGCGTAGGCAACGGGCCTGGGGAAGATATAGGCCCTTGCAGTTGTGGTATCCAGTAAGGCCCCTATGAACTCTAGAGACTGAGTAGGGGTGAGATGGGATTTTGTAATGTTGATTACCAGTCCCAGATACTGAAGAACACGCCTTGTGCAGGCCAGGGAAGTCTGGGCCTCTGACTGGGATGGAGCTCGGTTGAGCCAGTCGTCCAGATATGGGAATACGAATATCCCTAGAGTGCGTAAAAATGCAGCTACCACTGCCATGCATTTTGTGAACACTCTTGGAGCAGAGGCCAGACCGAAAGGAAGCACTCTGTATTGGTAGTGCTTTCCTTGGTAAAGGAACTGAAGGAACCTTCTGTGTGTTGGATGGATGAGGACATGGGTGTACACATCCTTGAGGTCTAGAGAACAAAGCCAGTCCTGACTCTGGAGGTATGGAAAGAGAGTTCCAAGAGAAATCATCTTGAATTTCTCCTTGCATAGAAACTTGTTCAACTCTCTGAGATCTAGGATGGGTCTGTAGCCCCCTGTTTTCTTTGGGATGAGAAAATAGGGGGAGTAGAACCCTGAGCCCTGTTGAAGAAGGGGTACTTCTTCTATTGCCCCTTGGGCAAGGAGGGTAGCAATCTCTTGACCTAGAAGGTCGGGAAGAGAAGTTGGAGAGCTGAAATGTTTCACCATGGTGTGAGGAGGAAGGTTTAAGAAATGTAACTTGTATCTCTCCCTTATAATGGAGAGGGTCCAGTGCTCTGCTGTGATTTGTTCCCATCTGGGAGCAAAGTGAGCTAACCTTCCTGGGATGGTGAGAGGCTCTGGATGTTCTAGAGCCAGAAATGCTAAGTTCTCTAGTGAAAATCAAAGGCCCTGAGGAGGCTGAGGCTGTTGGGCCGTAGCAGTCCTCGCAGCCTGAGGTTTGGCCTGTTTTGGTTGTTGCTGCCTCTTTGTAGCAAAACGACCCTGAGAAGAGGCCTGACCATAACCAGAAGAAAATTTCCCTTTTTTTGAGAGTCTATCTAAAGAAGAATTTTCAGCATCCATCTGGGTGGCTTTTGCTTGCCAATCTTTGCCAAACAGGTTTTCCCCTGTACAGGGAAGGTTGCCCAGACCATCCTGTACCCAGGATTCCAAATCAGAGGCTTGTAACCAAGCTACTCTGCATGCGCCTATGGCAATAGCCGAAGCTCTACTGGCACCCTCAAAGGAGTCAAAGACTGCACGGTTGGAAAACTTGGATACATCCTGTGCATGTTTAAGCCAGGTAATATAGAGCGTAGTTACTCACCTGTAACAGGTGTTCTCCAGGAGCAGCAGGAATCAGTCCTCACTTATGGGTGACGTCGGCGCCGACGGAGCCCTCGCGGAGCAATTTTCCCCAGCTTTCAAAGAAAGCCTTTGGGAATTGCAGCGCGCATGCGCGGTCCTCTTCCCGCCCAAGGGTGCCATCTTAGCCAGTCAGATGACATAGCTAAAAAAGACAGCATAAAAATTAGCAAAAAAGTAAAGCAGACGATTGCAACTCCAAGGGGAGGAGGGAGGGTTGTGAGGACTGATTCCTGCTGCTCCTGGAGAACACCTGTTACAGGTGAGTAACTACGCTTTCTCCAGGACCAAGCAGGAAGTCAGTCCTCACTTATGGGACTCCCAAGCTCAAGGCTACCGGAGACCCTAAGCACAAAAATGAGCTCCCTCTAGCTCAGCAGCACAGAAGGAAGGATCTTCGCTGAATAATTACCCACCGGTAGCCCACATCCGGGATGGAGGGTAGGAGTTGCTCAGACCTCAAAGAGATTACGGAGGACTGCCTGTCCGAAAGCACTGTCCCTGCGGGACTCCCTCTCGAGACAGTAATGGACCGCAAAAGTCTGGCTCGAAGACCAAGTAGCGGCCCGGCAGATGTCTGCCAGCGGAACAGAGCGGAGGTAAGCCACTGACGTGGCCTTTGCCCGAACGCAGTGAGCCGTGACTCGACCTTCCAAGGAGAGTCCGGCTGCCCCATAAGCCCAAGTGATACAGTCCGCAACCCAGATGGACAGAGTACGCTTGGAGACCGGGAGCCCCAATTTATTGGGGTCGAAAGACACAAAAAGCTGAGCAGCTTTACGGTGCTCCCGCGTACGGTCAAGGTAGAAGTTCAGAGCCCTTCTACAGTCCAGGGTATGGAGGACCGTTTCAGCTCGGCTGGAGTGTGGTCTGGGAAAGAAGGTTGGAAGTACCACCTCCTGATTGATATGAAAAGGGGAGACCACCTTTGGAAGAAATTTTGGGTGAGTCCGTAGGACTACCCTATTTTTGTAGAACCGAGTGTAAGGGGGATCAGACACTAGGGCCTGCAATTCACTTACGCGTCTAGCGGAAGTGAGGGCTATCAAGAACAGTGTTTTCCAAGAAAGAAAACGGAGAGAACAGGTAGCCATAGGTTCAAAAGGCGGACAGGTGATCCGCTGTAAAACCACGTTCAGGTCCCAGTCAGGCGCTGGCGCGCGCAGAGGTGGTTTAAGTAGAAGACGACCTCGGAGAAACCTCGCTACAAGAGGGTCGCTGGAAAGAGGTCTGCCGTCCACCGGCACATGATGTGCTGAAAGAGCACTGAGGTGAACTTTGACGGAGTTGGACTTAAGTCCCAGATTAGAGAGGTATAACAAGTGCTGCAGGATCACCGACACCGGGCAGGAGAAGGGATCCTGAGACTATTGGGTACACCAAACGGAAAAGCGACGCCATTTAAGGGCGTAGCATTTGCGGGTAGAAGGTCGTCGCGAAGCTAGGACGACCTCCTCCACCTCCGCCGGCAGGAGAAGGGGAGCGAGGACTACCCTCTCAGCAGCCAGGCCATGAGGTTGAGAGACCTGAGGTTGGGGTGTAGCAGAGACCCCTGATCCTGAGTGAGGAGATCCGGTTGTAACCCCAGAGGGAATGGATCCTCCACCGCTAATTGCAGCAGGAGCGGAAACCACGGCTGCCTGGGCCAGCGAGGGGCCACCAGGATCATGAGGGCTTTGTCTCGGAGAACCTTGAAAAGAGTCCGAGAGACTAGCGGGATGGGAGGGAAAGCGTACAGAAGGCTCCCCGACCATGAGAGTAGAAAAGCGTCCGCCGCAACCCGAAGGGGGTGTGGCTGACGAGAGCAGAAGCGAGGAAGTTGCCGGTTGTGAGGACTGGCAAAGAGATCCATCGTGGGGAGTCCCCACTTTAGAAAGAGCTTCTGAACTACCAAGGGATCCAGACGCCACTCGTGCGGCTGGAGGATCCTGCTGAGTTTGTCCGCCAGGTAATTCTCTTGGCCTGGGAGATAAACTGCCTTGAGGAGAATGCCGTGACTGACGGCCCAAGAGCAGAGCTTCTGTGCCTCCCGGCAGAGGAGGAAGGAGCCCGTGCCCCCCTGCTTGATCACGTAGAACATGGCAACTTGACTGTCCGTCTGGACAAGGACGGATTGGTGAGAAGTCAGGTGGGAGAAGGCCTTGAGAGCCAGGCGGATCGCCCTGAGCTCCAGGAAGTTGATCTGCTGAGCAGACTCCCAGGCCCTGAGTGCGCGCCCCTTGGCAATGCGCTCCCCAGCCCAGGAGGGATGCATCTGTTGTCAGCACCCGGGCCGGCTGAGGTGACTGGAAAGGCATTCCGCAGATCAGGTTCGACTGCTGAAGCCACCACCGGAGAGACGAGATCAGCGGCTCGGAGACGCGCACTAGGTCTGCTAGGCCGCCTGTGGCTTGTCGCCACTGCTGGCGGAGACACCACTGAGCAGGCCGCATATGCAGGCGGGCATTGGGGGTCACATGGACGGTGGAAGCCATATGGCCGAGTAGTCTCAGGAAGCGCCTGGCGGAGACCAGGGGCTGGCTGCGAAAATGGTCGGCTAGGTCCATAAGCCGTTGAGCCCTGTCGAGCGGTAGGTACGCTCGTGCCTGAGGAGTGGACTTTGCGAAGTTTATAACAAAGCCCAAGTGCTGCAGAAGAGTCACCGTGCGGCGCTGGTGACCTCCAGAGCGGACGCTGCTCTGATGAGCCAGTCGTCGAGGTACGGAAAGACATAGAGGCCGTGAAGCCGGAGATGGGCCGCCACCACCGCGAGACATTTTGTGAAGACCCGCGGTGCGGAGGACAGGCCAAAGGGCAGTACTCTGTACTGGTAATGATTTCCTGCCACCACAAACCTTAGGTATTGTCGGTGGCTTGGGTGGATGAGGATGTGCGTGTAGGCATCCTTTAGATCCAAGGAGCATAGCCAATCTCCCTGCTGGAGGTAGGGCAGAAGGATTCCAAGGGTAAGCATCTTGAACTTCTCTCGCACGAGGAACTTGTTGAGGTTGCGCAGGTCCAGGATGGGTCTGAGGCCTCCTGTTCTCTTTGGTATCAGAAAATACCTGGAGTAAAAGCCTTGACCTTTCAGGTGGTGGGGCACCGGTTCCACCGCCTGTTCCTGTAGAAGACCTGCTAACTCCTGAAGGAGTAACTCCCTGTGCAGAGGGGGTCGTAGAGGTTCCCCCGGAAAAAAGGAGGGAGGGACCTGGTGGAAGTGGAGAAGATAGCCTTCTCGCACGACTTGAAGCACCCAGGCATCTGAGGTGATGCTGGACCACCTGTGGGCGAAGTGAACCAGCCGGCCTCCGGTGCTGGGAGGAACCAGCGGGGGGGGAGAGGCTATGCTTAGTGAGTCAAAATCCCCCACCCTGCTGAGCAGGGGCTGGTGGTGCAGGCTTGGGGGCTTGCTGCCTACGGGACCCGTTACCCCGTCCCTTGGCCTGCTGGCCCTGTTGGGGAGCTGCAGGGGCCTGATAATGGGGGTATTGTTTGTAGGCAGCCGCCTTCCTCGGGTAAAAGGACTTCTTTCCCGAGCCCTTCTTTTTCTGGGAAGGGGTGGAGGTCTTCCTAGAAAGCCTAGTCCTGGTGAGAGTCTCCGTCTCAATTTGTGCAGCCTTTTCAGCCATGGGCTTGCCAAAGAGGTTTTCGCCTCGGCAGGGGACATCGACCAACTTGTCCTGCACCCAGGGCTCGAGGTCAGATGACTGAAGCCAAGCCTGTCGGCGGGCACCGATGCCGGCTGCGGCCACTCGAGCCGATGCTTCAAAGCCATCGTAGGCTGCTCGGGATATGAATTTTGAGCATTCCCGAATACCAGTGGACAAGGCCAGGAACCTCCGCAAGGGTTCCTCGGACAAACCAGCGGAGAAGTCGGCTAGCTCTTTAGCCAGGTCTCGGAGATACATGCCCATGTATAGCTGGTAGGTCTGGACACGACAGGCAAGCATAGAGCCCTGGAAACACTTCTTGCCAAGGCCATCCAGGTTACGGGCCTCCCTGCCAGGAGGCACCGAGGAGTGCATCTTCTGGCTCTTAAGACGATGCATGGCCGATTCCACTACCATGGAATGGTGTGGCAGCTGTGCTTTTTGGAAGCCAGGGCTCTTGCGGACTCGATAGATAGAATCGACCCGCTTGCTCAGGACCGGCGAGGTGGCCGGACTCTCCCACATGCGGAAGAGTAGTCGTTCCAGCATGGGAGGAACCGGTACAGTAAAGTGTTCCCTTGCGGGAGAGTCATACTGGAGGGCGTCGAGCTCTTCGGCTCGAGGTTCCTCCTCGGGGTCCGCAGGGAAGGCCAAAGCCTTGGCCATATCCCTGACGAAGTCCGAGAAACCGGGCATCCTCCGGAGGGGACTGCTTCCGAGGCTCGGACTCCGGTGAGTCCGAGGGGACACACCGAGTCCGGAAAGAATCAGGCGACTCTTCCTCTTCAGACTCCCAGACCGACTCCGACAAGGACTCGGTGGGGTCGGCCCGGGCAGGGCGCAGCGCCTGCCGCCCCGACGCCGAGGGAGTCGGCGTCGGCGACCTCGGTCCCGAACGGGAGGCCGAGGGTGACCTCGACCGAGGATCGACTCGAGTTCGCATCGACTCGAGGATCGGCTCGGTCTCCGGGGTCGACTTGGACGTCGACGTCCCGGCGGTCGGGGCAGCGGCGCCAGCGAAGCCAGCGAGCAGTGCCCGCTGCTGGTCCATGAAGGCAGACAATCTGCTCTCCAAGGCCGTCAACCTGAGTCCGAGCTCAGGTGACCCAGCAGCCCCCGACTCGGGCCCCGACGGCGTCGGGCCCGACGTCGGCTGTCTCGGAGGCGAGTCCAGGAGGACCACAGGACTTACCCGAGCAGGCAGCTCCGACTCCAGGCGAGGTCGCTTCGTGAGATGCTCCTTCTCCAAGGACCCGGGACGGCTATCGGGGCTATGCGACCTGGCCCTCGCGGAGCCAGGAGCGTCCACCGACGCCGCCCTCGCGGGTTTCACCTTACGACGATGGTCCCCGGAGGGAGAACCCCTGTCGGAGGAACTCCGGCGACGGTCCGAGCTGGAACCTTTGGACGCGGAGGCCTCCGACGAGGTCCGGGTACGGCTGGGGTCAGCGAAGATCCTATCCCGCTGATGCCGCCGACTTCTCAACGCTTTGGAGGACATTTTGCCACAGGGCCCACAGATCAGTTCTTCATGATCCGGGCCCAGGCAGCGGAGGCAAAAGTCGTGTGTGTCAGTTAGTGACATATTTCGGTCACACTGACCACACCGCTTGAAACCACTGGCAGCCATCGGGGGGAAAAGGGCCCCGGCGAGGTCAAAGGACCGGGCTGCCAGGGAAAAACTGACTAAGTCAGAAAAACCGAAAAATAAGAAGAGGACTCGAGACCGGCGTCGCGAGTCCGGCGGGAAAAAGACCGGCGTCGAACCGAATGGAAAAAAAGAGAAATTCTGAAGAAAAATCAACTTTTTCGCGGGGACACGACGGGTACGTCTGTAGGGCTCCGCGGAAAAAAGAAGACTGGCTAAGATGGCACCCTTGGGCGGGAAGAGGACCGCGCATGCGCGCTGCAATTCCCAAAGGCTTTCTTTGAAAGCTGGGGAAAATTGCTCCGCGAGGGCTCCGTCGGCGCCGACGTCACCCATAAGTGAGGACTGACTTCCTGCTTGGTCCTGGAGAATCTTCTCTCTTATCTTCTGACATAAAAGGAGATAAGGTGTGTAGATGATCTGTAACCTCTTTTAGAAACATCCCCATATAGAGACTATAGGAGTTGATTCTGGCTACAAGCATACTGGCCTGGAAGATTTTCCTGCCAAAGGCATCTAAGGTTCTGCATTCTCTTCCTGGAGGAGCAGAGCAGTGTCTTTTTGTACTCTTGAATTTTTTCATAGCAGACTCTACCATATGCACTATAAGTCTAGATGCTGCCCACGTCTCACTTCGATCTCTCTTGGCTGGAAATCAACCAACGATCCAGGAACGCCGCGCTGAGGGCAGAGCTCTTTGAAGACAGACCCCTGAAGAACCAATTAGAGAAACGCGAGGGCAGTGCCATTGAACGGCGTTGGGTTAATGTTTCAAAGAAAACTAAGTGATGTTGATATGATACAACATGGGATACTTTTGAACTGACTACATGCTGGAGGATTTGCTGGAGGATTAAGCATTGCTGACGGATTCTGCTAGCGTGGACAGTTTGCAACAGAGAACAGCAAGAACTCAGTGTTATCTCTGGTGAACAGTGTTGTTAACACCAGCTATTCAGTTTGGAAAAGGATGACCATACTAGCAATCCTGTTTTAAAAGAGAATGTGACAAGAGTGTTGTCAATACCAGCTATTCAGCTATTCAGTTCGGAAGAGGATGCCTATACTAGTAATTCTGTTTTAAAAGAGAATGTAATAGAGTGGTTTTATATATTCTTTTTCAGCATAAGTTATAGGAGTTTTAAGGTTTAAATGAGATAACATGTATTTTTGTATATTGGGAACCTAATGGGAACTAATTTGTACAATTTCTAGTCATACTGTGTAAGGGATATAAGTATAATCTGTAGCAATACAATTCTACAGGAGTTTTTGTAATAAAAGTAGTAGAGTACAACATTTGTATATGACAATTCACAGTATGTCAAACGTAGAAAGTTTCCCTATGGGATTATTAAAATCAAATACTTAAAATTTATCTGCCAGCTTGGAAAATTGAGATATTTAGAGTGTTAATAAATTGATTAGTGGTATTCACACTCTGTGATAAGTGCCTTAGAAAGTGTTGATTAAACGCCAACTGAAGCTGCTATGGCACTCACATTGTGAACAATCACATGATGCTCCAGAGAGTGCCCCACCTGTTGACAAGCGAAGGAAATGCAGTCAGTCACCCATTGTGAGAGTGTGCATTTAGAGACTGTGATCCCAAGTCAACTAGGGTCAAAAGAAACAAAGAGCTATGCTGAGTGGTGATGGGGCTGCATCCTCTGGATGTAAAAGGACAATGCACGCTTGTAGTCCAGTGTATATAGGGAAGCCTCCACCCTAGAGAAATGAGGCCTAGGAAAGAAGGTAAGTAACACCACCTCTTGATTCAAGTGGAAGGCAGACACAACTTTTGGCAAGAAATTAGGGTGAGTCCGAGGGTGACCCTGTTCCTGTGGAACTTGATGTAGGATGTGTGTGCCACCAGTGCCTGCAGCATGCTCACACGCCTGGCCGAGGTGAGCGCCACCAGGAACAGGACCTTCCAAGAAAGGTACTTCAGATGACAGGTAGCCAGTGGTTTGAAGGGTGGAGCCATGAGCTTCCCTAACACCACAATAAGGTCCCATGACGCTGATGGATCGGGGGCCAGGAAAGGAGGTGGCCTCGCATAAACTGGCCAACCAGAGGGTGCATTGACATGGCCTGATCATCCACCAAGTGGTGGTTAGCCAAGATAGCACAAAGGTGCACTCGGACTGTGTTGGACTTTAGACCAGCCCCCGATAGATGAAATAGGTATCGTAAGATGTCTAGCATCACGCAGGAGAAGGGGTTAAGACCTTCCTCTGCACACCAGCGCAAAAAGCTACGCCACTTAAAGGCATAAGCACGTCGTGTGGAGTCCTTACGCGAGGCAAGCAGAACATCTTCAACCGACCTGGAGAGGTGGTCATGCGCTACAGATAGCCTCTCAGCATCCAGGCCGTCAGGGAAAGGGACTGGAGGGTTGGGATGCAGCAGCATCCTGTTCTCCTGTGACAGCAGATCCAGGGTGCTCCCAAGCGGCAACTTTCTTGGACAGCCTGGTTCTTGTCATGAATTCCTTCTCCAGCTCGTCGGCCTTCTCCATCATGGGCTTGCCGAAGAGATTCTTCCCCTGGCATGGGACATCAGCCCACTTGTCCTGAACCCACTGCTCAAAGTCAAAGGGCCAACTGGGACAGCTGCAGAAGCAGGGGAGCCAGGGCTGCCTGGGCCACCTGGGCACAATGAAGATGAATGAGGAGGGTCCATGGCACCACAGGTGTGGGAGAAAATGCACAGAGGAAGCCCCGGGACCATGGGAGGAGGAAGGCATCTACTGCCTCCCATCCCCAGGCCGGCCTCCGAGAGTAGAAACGTGGCAGCTGCTTGTTCTCTGAACTGGCAAGGAAGTCTATCTCTGAGGTCCCCCAGTGCCAAAAGACCTCCCCCAGCATGGCTGAGTTTAGCCTCCATTAGTAGGGCTGGAGGACTCGGCTCAGGCGGTTGGCTATTACATTGTCCTGGCCCCGCAAGTACACCATTTTGAGGGAGATGTTCTTCAATGTTGTGAAGTTCCAGAGGTGCACCGCCTCCCAGCAGATGTGGAATGAGCCTGCTCCCCCCTGCCTGTTGATGAAGTACATCATCACCTGGTTCTCCGTCTGGACTTGAACCACCTATCCTTCCAGATGATCCTGGAAGACCTGCAGGGTGTGATAGACTGCTCTGAGTTCCAGCAGGTTGATCTGCAAAATAATCTCCTCTGGTGACCATGGGCCTAGGTGATTACAGTGGGCCCCCCAGCCCATCTTGGACACGTCTGTTGTAAGAATGCGTTGCAATGGTGGAGCTTGGAAGGGCAGGTCATCTCTGAGGTTGAGAGGGTCCTGCTACTAGGTAAGAGATGTCGCTAGGGCCAGTGTGACTTGGATGCAGTCCTCCAGACAGCCTGAAGCTTGTGTCCACCAGGCGCTGAGCGGCCACTAACCTGCTGCATGCGGAGATGGGCAAAAGGGTTACCTGGATGATGGATGCCATATGCCCTAAGAGGCAGAGCATCTGCCTGGCTGTCACTGATGAGCCGCCCTGCACCGCCTATGCCAGGGTGGAGAGGTGCTACACCTGATCCAATGGCAGAAAGTCTCTTGCCTGAGGGCGCCAATGAATTGCAAGTGGTGGGTGGGCAATAGGTGATACTTTGGGAAATTCATCACAAAGCCTAGGCACTGTGGCAGCCCAATGGTGCATTGTGACACATTGCGCACCTCTTCCAGTGAGCCAGTCATCCAGGTAGGGGAAGACAAAAACCCCTAGGAGACTAAGGCAAGTGGCCATGACTGCCGAGCATTTCGTGAATACCTGCGGAGCCAAGGCAAATCCGAGGGGGAGTACCCTATACTGATAATGTCATCCGCCGCCGACGAAGCGGAGATACTGACTATGCCTTGGATGGATCAGGATGTGCGTATGTTGTTGTTGTTAAGTGCCGTTGAGTCGGAGTCGACTCATGGCGACCCTCTGGATAGCTATCCTAAATTGTGTTCGGTCTTCAGTCAGGCGGCTCATTGTTGACAGACTGGTACCCGTAGCTGCTGTTATTGTATCGATCCATCTCATTGCTGGCCTTCCTCTTTTGCGTTGACCTTCTATCTTGCCAAGCATGATGTCTTTCTCTAACGATCTCTCTCTTCGCATGATGTGTCCAAAGTATGAAAGTCGAAGTCTTGTCATCTGAGCTTCTAAAGAAAGCTTAGGTTTGATCTCCTCTAGTACCGACTGGTTTGTTCTTCAGGCAGTCCATGGTATACACAGTATTCGCCGCCAGCACCATGACACGGAGATACTGACTATGCCTTGGATGGATCAGGATGTGGGTATAGGCATCTTTGAGATCCAAGGAGCATAGCCAATCTCCCTGCAGGAGGTAAAGCATCAAGGTTCCAAGGGATACCATTTTGAACTTTTCAAGCGGTTGAGGTTCCGTAGATCCAGGATGGGCCGGAAGCCCCCCATCTGTCTTCTTGGGAACAAGGAAAGAGCGGGAGCAGAATCCCCGGCCCTGAAGAGGTTGAGGGACAGGCTCCACTGCTTGATCTTCAAGCAAGAATTCAAGCTTCCTTTGCAGAAGATCCCTGTGCAAGGGGTCCATGGGCAATTCCTCTGGGAAGAAAGGAGGAGGCAGCTGGGCGAAGTGGAGAGATAGCCCTCCCTGATGACCTGCAACACCCAGGCATCTATGGTGATGCTTGGTCACTGGTGTGTGAAGTGGACCAGCTGTCTTCCCATGAACCTTGGGCCATGTACCTCCTGGGGGATGCAGGCTATGCCCAAGGAGTCAAAAGCTCCCTTCCAGGCTGCGGCTGGGGTGCTGTTTTAGGTTTGCGGGCCTTTGGCTTACGGAGGCCATGTCCCTGGCCATTGGCCTGCTGCCCCTGGGGGAGAGCTTGATAGACCTGAAACCTGGGGAAGCCTTCTTGGTGTTCGGGAAGGGCTTTTTCCCTTGAAGTGTTCCTGCGGGAAGGTTCAGACACTTTCTTGGACAGCCTGGTTTTGGTCATGAATTCCTTCTCCGGTTCATCGACCTTCTCCATCATGGACTTGCCGAAGAGATTCTCCCCCTGACATGGGACATCAGCCAACTTGTTCTGAACCCACTGCTCCAAGTTGGAGGACTGTAGCCAGGCAAGGTGGCGGGCACTAATGCCCACCGCAGCTACCCGAGCCACAGATTCGAATCAGTCGAAGGCCGACCGAGTTTGAAACTTAGAGCACTCCTTGACCAATGACACCAGGGTCCAGAAGTGCTCAAGAGACTCGCCTGATAAACCAGCCGAGAACCCAGTGAGTTCCTTTGCCAGGTCCCGCAGGTACATGCCCATGTACAGCTGGTATGCCTGGATCCGGACTGTGAACATGGAGCCTTGGAAAAACGTATTGCCAAAAGCATCCATGGTGCGTGCCTCCCTCCCTGCTGGGGGGCACCAAAGAGTGCATCTTTAGGCTTTTAATGCAACGCATAGCCGACTCCACCACCATGGAGCTATGTGGCAGTTGTGTTTTCTGGAAGCCAGGGATCTGGCCAACTTGATACTGCAAATCGAGTTGACTGTTCACAATCAGCACCGTCACCGGGGTCGTCCACATCCTGAACAGCAACCATTCAAGGATTGGGGGGGGGGGGGCATGGGCACCATCAGAGCCTCCCGAGGAGGAGCCTCGTACTGGAGGATCTTGAGATCCTTGGTGTGCGGCTCACCCTTGGGCACTGCCACAAAGGTGAGTGCCTGGGACATCTCCAACACAAACTCCAAGAAGGCTAGATCCTCTGGAGGTGACAGCCATTGATGGTGTGGCGAAGATCGGTCAGAGGGATGTCCTGATGGAGGATGGTGTCAGGAGACTCCTTGTTCATCTCCCAAGCAGACTGAGCCGGAGGAATTGGCAAGCACCCCCTGGTCGTCTGACCAGCTCAGCGTCAATGACTTCTGGAATTGAAGCTCCAGTGTCGCCGACAGAGCAGACATTGATCGAGCCAGCTTCTCGAGGATGGGTGGAGCATTCTCCAGGGAGGTCCTCATCAAGGACAGCACTGTGGCTGGCACAGATGATCCGGAGTGACTGGGGGTCAGGCACCCACTGTGCCTCAAGGAATGCAGTGAATCTACGTTCTAGGGCTACCTTCCTGGCCTCGATGCCAGATGGATCTGCAGCAGTGTGTACTGGCCTTGAGGATGTCAAGGCTGGCATCGGGTCCCTGGCAGGGGAATCCCCGATGGTGATAGCGTCGGGGGACCCGACTCAATACCCCAACTCCATGGATGACTCCTCCTGCCTGGGCTGCTTCGAAGAGCGCTCCCGGCCTTCTTCACTCACGTCGTGTCCAGGATTCTGCACCTGGGTCCCGGAGATCTTACCCCCTCCCCCTCCCCCCCCCCCCCCCCGGGCTGGGGTCAGACCTTGACTTCGGCTTCGATGAAGCCCTCAATGCACAGGGAATGTTCTGAGAGGATGACTCCAACCCCTGATCACCTCAGGGCTCCGATCAACCCCGAGCACCTGACGCCAAGTTGTCTGACATCGAAAGTAGGGATTCCGCCCCCAATGTCAATCCCAAGGCAGACTTACCAAACACCTCCCCCTACCGCCTTCATGTTCCTTCTAGGTCTCCGCTGACATCAAAAGGCAGAGCAGGCAGTAAGACACGTCATGGAACTCTCGGAAGCATTTAATGCAGGTACTGTGGCAGTCCGTGTAGGACAGTGTGATTGCACTTGCCACACTACTTAAATCAGTTGGTTGAGGACATAGCAGGAAAAACGAGCCCTGCAAGATTAAATTCCAACATCACACCAACTAGGCTGCAAGCAAAAAACCCACGGGCCAAAAGTAAAAGAAAAAGAAGAAACCACGCGAAAAACATTACGCCAAGGCAGAGGACTCGGGCAGCGAAAAGGTGATCAAACCAATCCCAATATAAACAGGAGAAAAATAAAATGGTGAAAAAAAAATCATCTTAATCCGGGGTGCACAGACAGCACGCTTGCAGGGCTCCACAGAAAAAAAGAACACTGAGGTAAGATGGCAGCTTTGGATGGGAAGGTGACCATGCATGAGCAGTCTAACTTCCAAAAGCTTTCATTGAAAACTGGGAAGTGGATCCGCGCAGGCTCTGTCAGTGCAGTCACCCATCTGTGAGGACTGATTTCCTGCTTGTTCCCGAGCAAAAAATGTTCTTCATTAATGCTCACCCAGGCTTCCTGGGGTCAAAAACTAAAGGCTGGGTGTAATTTCTACAAATTAGAATCTGGTTCAGGTAGAAAGCAACAGCTCTTACAAGGTGACATTCTACTTACCAGTTAATGTCCTTTCTGTGTGTCCTGCTAGACCAATCCAGACAAGAGGCTTGTGCTCACCTACCAGCAGATTGGTGGAAACAAAGAACCAATGAAAAGCCTTTGGTTTAATGACATCACTCCTACGCCTCTATTCACTTCAGCCACCTCAGGTCCCTTAAGTATTCAACCCAAAGCATGTAGCAGATACATGGCAAGCCTCACACAAACTCAACTGTGGCCATCGAGTAATCAACAGTAGAGTACTATGGACAGGAAAGCATAAACAGAAGGCCATCAATAGATACAAAATACAAGCATTGTGGAACCTGTGTCCCTTGGGGAAACTGCTAGGTACATATGACCTAGATTGGCCACTGTTGGAAACAGAATACTGGGCTTGATGGACCTTGGTCTGACCCAGTATGGCATATCTTATGTTCTTATGATAATGAACCTGAAGAGCCAGCAGAAAAACACAGCAATAAAGCTCCAGGGGCGGACCATGGACTGGTGTAGCAGGACTCAAGGAAAGGACATTAACTAGCAAGTAAAATGTCACCTTCCATATCTCTAGCTAGACCAGTCCAGACCAGACACATGGGATGTACCAAAGCTACAACTCCACTGGGCAGGAAGAAGACACAGCAGCTCTCAAAAATCTTGAGCCAAAGGCTGTATCCACCCTCATGTGAACATCCAAGCGGTAATGCTTGTGGAAAGTGATGCCCACAATGCTGCCAGACAAATGTCTGCAGGGGCTACCGAACTCTGCTCCACCCTAGAGGACGTCTGTGCTCGGGTAGAATGGGCACGTAAACCCTCCAGAACCAGTCAATTCCGAAACAAATGTGCTGAGGCACAAGCCTCCTTAATCCAGCATCCCAAAGTCGACTTAGCTGCCGAGTCACCCTTCTGCATGTCAGCAAACAGCACAAAAAGATGGTCAAACTTACAAAAGTAATCTCCACGTACCAGAGAAAAACTCTCCGGACAACCACTAGGCGAAGATCCTTATTCTTCCCCCAATAATACACCTCAGAGGAGGAAGGGGACAGACATATCACTTTGTTCACTTGAAAGGGAGAAATCACCTAAGGCAAGAAGGCAGGCACAGGCCAAATGGAAACTGCCTACTTGAAAAAGGACAGATAAGAATCTCGGCATGACAGACCCTGCAGCTCGAAAATCCGCCTTGTGGAACAAATCATAACCAAGAACACCATTTTGAATGTCAAATCCTTTTAAAGTAGGATGCTTCAACGGCTCAAAGGTCACTGCCATCAGGGCCCTGAGCACAAGACAGATTCCAAGAAGGGACCACAGACTGGAGGGAAGGATGCAGACAATGAGCCCCCTGGAGAAAGCACGAGATGTCTGGATGCAAGGCTAGATTCTTACCAGCTACCTGACCTCAGAAACAAGCTAAAGCTACTACCTGAACTTTCAGGGAGCTAAGGGAAAAGCCCTTCTTCAAGCCATCCTGTATAAAGGCCAGAGATAGCAGCTTGGCCACCTAAGGACCCAACTGTCGAGCACCATAGTGTCGCTCAAAGAGGCTCCAGATCTGCACATATGCTAGCTTGGTAGACCTCCTCTGGGCTCCAAGAAGAGTGAAGATCACCACTGGCGAGTAACCCTTATGTGCTAGCCATCGCCTTTCATGAGCCTTTCATGGGAGGAGTGGCCTAGTGGTTAGGACAAGGTACTTCAGGCCGGAGGGCCGGGGGTTCAAGTCCCACCTGGGGACAGCAATCTCAGGCTGGAGGGACTGGGATTTCTAGTCCTATAGGTACTCCTTGTGGTCTTGGGCAAGCCACTTAACCCTCCATTGCCCATGTTCCCTGTAAGTATTAGCATATGTGTGTCATATCCCCTCGTGTTAAATGTATCTCCCAATTGACCGCTTTGACCCGGTGAAAAGCGGGATATAAATACAGCTAAATAAATAAATAAATAAATAAGCCGTAAGAAAGAAGGAAACTGGATCCTCCAGGACAATAGGTCCCTGACGCAATAGGGCCCAAGACAGAAGCAACCAAAGAGGAGGCGCCTGCAGAAGCTGCATCAGATCTCTGAACCACACTCTCCTCGGCCAATCCAGAGCCACCATAACAATTCTACCCAGGTTGGCGTTTTATACACCAAATCACATGCCCCACCAGGGGCTATGGAGGAACACATACAGCAGGTGCTGACTTGGCCAAGGCTAGGTCATGGAATAAGAGCCCTCGGACTCCATCTCCATGTGACGACTCTGGCAATGGAGTGGGTCGCTATTAGATCCATTTCGGGGTGATCCCAGCAGCACACAATCAACTGAAAACGCCTTTCCACAATCAAGAGTGCTGGATGAGGAAGTCCGCTTCCACTCTATCCCAGCAATGTGCTGAGCAGAAAAGGCTAAGAGGTTCTTCTCTGCCCAAGCGAACAGGAGAGCCATCTCCAGACCTACCCCAGAACTCCTCGTGCTGCCTTACCGATTGACATGACACTGCCATAGCGTTGTCTGAAAACACTCGAACCGGCTGACCTTTGATCAAAGGCCAGAAACGCAGAAGAGCCAACCTGATGGCCCTCACAAGGTGGATGATGGACCACATTGCTTCTCTGTGGTTCCAATAGCCTTGGGCCGTACGGTCTTGGCAATGGGCTTCCCAGCTCGAGAGACTGACATCTGTCATCAGGAGGATCCTGGAGAAATTGTCCAGCGGCACGCGCTTCCTTAGATAACCAGCTGCTGCCACCACTACAAGCCAGGCCTTACCATCAAGGGCAGCGGAAGCCTGAGCTTGAATTCCTGAGAACTCGGGGATTACCGAGCCAGCTAAGGACCTCTGGAACAATCACATGTAAGCATGCACCCATAGCGCTATCTCTATGGTCACCGCCATCAATGTGAAGGGCCGAAGATAATTTCAGACTCTGGGAGCCTGCTGCATACAGAACAGTGCTAGGCAAACCAACAGTCTTCTGGCTTTCCCCTGTGGCAGGAAAACTCTGCCTGCTCACATGTCGAAACGTGCTCCCACAAACTCCAGGGATAGGGAAGGCAACAGCTGGCTCTTTCCCCAATTGATCACCCAGCCAAAGCTTTCCAAAAAGGACACCACTTGTGATGCCACCTGAGATGCCTCTGAAAGGGATGGGCCAGTTGTCCAGTTATGGATAGATACAGATCCCTTGGCGCCGCAGTACTGCACCCCCACCACCATGACTTTGGTGAAAATCCTCAGAACAGTAGATAGCCTGAAGGGAAGACCAATCAGGAGCGAGGTGTACAAACCAAAGTGAATTTATTGAGGTGCAATGCCAAAAGCCACAGGACCCGACACAGCCATATTTCATCACTGCCTTCATCAGGGGAACAAAGCCTCTAAAAATCATTACAATAAAAATACATATATACGTATATAACAAAAAATAAAAAACTAAAACACAATTATTACAAGTTAAAAGATACAGAAATAAAATAATGTAAAAGAGAAAGTCTCCTAAAACCAATAAAGTACACTAAAATGTCAATAGGAATTACAATCACTCATAATACATGAGCTAAAAAAAAACATTTAAAAACAATCCTAAGATTGGAATTTAAAAATCAAATATAAAATATAGATAGTAGAATATCATAAAGGAGAACAGTATAAACTACATTAATGCTAAATTATACAAAACATGTATTAACAATAAAACATATTGTATATTGATAACAAAAAAAAATAAAGCAGGGCAAAGAAAGCACAGTTACTTACCTGTAACAGGTGATCTCTGGGAACAGCAGGAGTAAGTCTTCACATATGGGTACGTCGGTACCGACCGAGTCTGCGCGGGAACGCTTCCCAGCGTCCAATCAAAAAGCTTTTGGAAGCATCCCACCACGCCTGCGTGCTGCCTTCCCGCCTTTCCCAACTGCCTCTCCTCAGTTAAGTTTCAAGCTGAGACAAAGAGAGAGAGAGAGAAGGGAAAGATAGAGATAGAGAGATACAACTCCTAGGGGAGGTGGGTGGGTTGTGAAGACTTATTCCTGCTGTTCCCAGAGATCACCTGTTACAGGTAAGTAACTGCTATCTCCAGGAACAAGCAGGAATGAGTCTTCACATATGGGGACTCCCAAGCTGAGATGCCTGGAGTCCCAGCATGTCATAGATTGGAACATGCTATCCCCCACACCACCAGGCATCCTGAGGATGGAGGGTAGGAGTTGAAAAAGAAAGGCGCTGTGGAACAGCTAACCTAGCATAGGACTGCAGACAAGGAGTCCATGTGTGGATGATAATCATCATCAATGATATTGAAAGAAATATTGCAATATGGACCTCCCCTAACAGGATTACAGAGCAGTAAGGAGGTTCATGGGATCAAATGGGGAACCCAGTAGAGGAACCTCAAGGGGGACCTCACTGTGACGTGGAGGTAATAAACCTGTAGGAAAAACAGTGGAGGTCAGATTCCTGAAAGGTAAGAGGGAACCCCAGTAATAACTGGGGTAGTACAAAAACGGTGGGCCTTCAGCAGAAGGCTTTTTGACAAAAGCCGAACTCTTTTGGCAACAGAGTGGCTCACCCTTAGGAGCAAAAAGAGAAGGCTGACCGATTTGGACAGGCACAGTCCTTGTGGGAGGAAAAGGTATGGAAACCCCTTGTATCCCAAAAAGAAAGGACAAATGCCTGAGGCGTTAGAGCCTGTGATTAACTGAAGATCCGCAATGTCTCTCCTAACTGGAGTCAGCTAGGAGAGATACTGGAACATGGGGAACTTCAGAGGTACCTAAACCTTAAGGTTATGGTGGAAGTTGTTAACTACCACAGAAAGTGGTTGTGCGTGTAGAACCCCAAACATGCTGGATAGCATAAGTATGGGTAAAGCCCATCTGTCAGAATCATATAGCTATATGAGCCTAGACAGTCAGGTAGACAAATATGCAGATACATATCTACCAATAATAAAATATCTCGACAGATATATATATATATACATATATACACATATATATATACATATAGATATATAGAGAGACATATAAGAATATATCTATAGTGAGATATGAAAAAGCATAAAATACACATAAATGATAGACATCTGTAAGATGTATGCTATAGATATGAATATATATATGCCTCTATATGGGTGTCTGCAAAGAAGCATACAGAGATATGCCCACAGAACGGTATTCACATAGGAAATGTGGAGAGGAAAGATTCATCTAATAACAAGAAGGTGGAACCTACTTGAGAAGATATATAGAGAATCTATTCCGACTGGTTATGAGCTACAGGGATGCTAGCTAGTGAAAAAAACCAGGACTGTTACGTGAAAAGCAGAGGATGATATCGGTCTGCAGCCAGCAAGTCTCGAGTATTCCAGAACTCTAGCATGGTAAGTGAACAGAAGACGCATAAAAATGAGATACCATGCTGACCTGCTTAAGGGCAAAAAGGCATCATGCGTTCTTACCATGAGGACGAGCTGCAAGGAGAAAAGCATATTCCCGATTGGAAATACTATGGACCAAAGCAGGGAATTGGCAACTCCTTAAGCTTTCACGTAAGAGAAGGCCTATACCCTTTATATTAAAAAGGAGATAGTGAAAAAAGGGAGAACCTTTCTAATCATGGGAGACCTGACTGAAAAAGCTTTTTCCAACCATCTAGGATAGCTGTTGGAGAAAAAACCCTCATGCTCTCTAGCAAGGGCCCATAGTGGAGAGCTTCTCTGTAGAATTGCAGAGAGCATGATGCAGGAGAATGAGGAGATAGAACTGGCTGCTGGAGAGCCAGTACCTATGTCAACTATGCTGCCAAACTCAGGGGAATGGAGATGGCAGAAAGAGAAGACAATCCAACAAGCCTGTAGAGAAGTAGTTTCCAAGACAGATGACAGCACTGACTTGGAGCCACTACTAAGACCAGACAGAATGTTAGTGGAGGACAACCTGGTTGCTGGTGGATAAGAACCAGTGGTCCAAACATTAAGGCTCCTGCATAGGCAGCTGCTTGCCAGACAGTAGAAAGAATCTTACTGTTTAAAAACAGAAAGAACAGACAGAACAGGAGTAGAAAACTCTGGACATGTCTGATGAACTGCCTCAAAGCAAGATTGAAAAAGAGAAGTTAACTCAGGAAACTCCGTACTGGAAAAGTAACAAAACTAGAGAGGCTGAAGAAAAAGCCCTCCAGTGAAGCAATACTGCTCCTACAGGGGAAAAACTTGGTAAGAGGGTAAAGAGAATGGAGCTGAAGAAGACTTACAAAGTAGTAAGTCTATAGAAAGGAAAAAAAAAAAAGACATGCTGGCACAGGAAACTATCATTTGATAGTGGTTAGACCTCTTTCCCTAGCAGGAAGAAGAGGAGAACCCTGTGACCTATAGGCATGAACATCCTGACAGCTCATAGAACATAGAAAAAAATGGATGTCTTTTGGGAAGAGATCCATGTCTAGGGTTTAGAATGAAAGCAGTGGATTGTTTCTATTGAGAAGAAGCAACTGCAGATTCTAACCCCAAGAGTCACAAGCATCTGATGAAGATTGATCAGAAACCCTGCGGTTGCTGGGTTTGCTGAGCCTGGTGAGGTTGAATTCTGCAGACCAGGACGTTGCTTCCTTTGCTTGGGAACATCTGTATGATGGGCAGATGATGCATAAAACCTTCTTCTCCTATGGGAAGAAAGTTTGGCAGGACATTTCCTACCTATTGGGACAGAAGAAAATGCAGAACAGCACCTAGGAACAGGTAGGTCAGTGGACAACTGAGTAACCTGACGTAAAGACTCCTTGTTGAAAAGATTGTCTCCAGTGCAAGGAGTATGTCCCAGTCTTTGCTGTGCCCATTTGTCCAAGTCTGAAGCTTGGAGCCAGGCTCTACGTCGTGCCCCTATAGTTATAGCAGAAGTCCTGCTAACAGACTCAAAAGAGTCTAGGGAAGCACGAGTAAGAAACCAAGAGATATTCTGAAGATGCTTAAGCAGTGAAGAATAGCCTGCACTCTTGGACTCTGGAAGGGAAGGCGTCAAAAGATGTAATTGCTTTGTGACCTCCTCAAGAGATAGACTCATATAAAAAATATATGAGAGAATTCTTGCAGAAAGTATAGATGTCTGGAAGGTTTGACGTCCAAAGGCATCTAGTGTCTTAGATTCACGACCTGGCGGATAAGAAGAGTGATTTTTCTTACTCTTTACCCGCCTCATTTCTGATTCCACTACTATGGAATGATGAGGAAGTTGAGTCCTTTGAAACCCTGGAGAGGGGGGCACCTGATATAAAGAGATCAGTTGCTCTGGAAGGTGGGGGTATCTTTAAAGGTGCTTCCCACATTCCTAGAAGGAGATCCTGCAAGGAATGATGCAAAGGAAGCATTATGTTCTCCTTTGCTTTGGTAGAAACAGAGCCTTGTGCAGGATCATATCCAGGGATAGGAATGGCAAGAGATCTTGCTATATCCAGGAGGAAACTCTGAAAAGAGGGATCCCCAACTGGAATCTCCTTTGGACAGGTTAGATCTGAAGAACTAGCCTGAGTACCGAAAGAGCTATCCAAATATATAGGAATAGAAGATCCTGCACAGTGCAGTGTGGAATCCTTAAGGGATGGTCGCCGGTACTGGCTGTCAGGAGCAGCGACCGTTAGTACCACATCGTCCATGCCAGGTATAGACTCCAAGCTTGGTATAGAAGGGAGCGATCCTGTTGAAAGAAGCATGGCAGGAGTTGGCCACGATGGTACTGTGGATACCGGTACCGATGTCAATACCGGTACCGATGTCGGAGCCAAGCCCGGCAGAGACATTGGAGCAGCCATCAGTGACAGTTCAATCGGTACCGAGGTAACCGAAGACCTCCGGCCATTATCCTCGGTACCGAGCCTCCGGTATCGATACCAAAGCGTGTTGGTACCCAGTCTTCCAGACTAGAAATCAATCCCAAACTCTGCATCGAGGGCAAAGAGCCTGATGAGCGAAGCATGGAAGGCACCGATCGCAAGGGTAATGTGGACATCGGTACCGACTTCGGTACCATGTCTGATACCAGTGGATGAAGGCCAACTAGTGGCAACTCAAACGGCCTCGGAGGAACCGAGAGTTGCGGATCCGAATCATCGGAACCGAGCCTTCGGTACCGCCGAGAGCCGGTACCAAGGCGAGTCGGTACCCAGTCCTCCAGACTGGAGATCGATTCCAGACTCGGCATCGAAGGAAGCGAGGCTATCGATGCACGTCTGGAGGGTACCGACGTTGGTGGTAGTATCGGTGCTGGTACCGATAATGGAAAGTCAGTCTGGAGAGTATCCACCGGTCCCGAAGGCACCGAGGACGCCAGATGACCATCCCTGGTGAGGAGTGTTTCATCCAGCACCAGTGCCGATGCCGGGGTATCGGTACCGCTTGAAGCGGATGCCACCACCGGACACGGCTCAGGTATGTTCTGTGAGGGGTGAACCCCAGGAACAACCCGAAACCCCTCATACACTTTGGAGACCGAAGACTCCCGCCGGGGTTTTGAAGCCCGTGGGCCCTCGAGGGCAAGGCTGGAGCCGTCTACATGCTGTGCATGAGACCTACCCCTCGAGGGCTAGCTAGTCTTAACAGACTGTTTGTGGGTTACCTGATCCTGGTGTAGAAGAATCAAGGGATGGTGCCCTGAAGTTGGAGGGAAACAGTGTACCGAGGGAACCTCGATGTTGAAAACCTCTTCTCACCAAAATGTTGCCTAAAGGCTCCGGAGGAAAAAGCAGGTTAGACACCGACTTAGAGGGTCTAAAAATAAAGTTGTACCGCCACAGTTTGAACATTTCTTGGAGAAAGTGGCTGGTGGCTCCATGAAGGAAAAAGAAGAGGCCTAAAAGGCCGGAGAAACCGTGAGAAACTATGAAGAAAAAATATCCCTTGAAAAAGGAAGATTTCACAAGAAAAGAAAAGAAAACACCGGCGGTACCGGTGGCGTCGGGGAAGACAGCCGCGACCACAAGAAAACTAAAGAAATAAAACAAGAATTTTCTGCGCTGACAGGAGGACGTCCTGCCGGCTCCGCGGAAAACAAAAACTGAGGAGAGGCAGTTGGGAAAGACGGGAAGGCAGCACGCAGGCGTGGTGGGATGCTTCCAAAAGCTTTTTGATTGGACGCTGGGAAGCGTTCCGGCGCAGACTCCGTCGGTACCGACGTACCCATATGTGAACACTCATTCCTGCTTGTTCCTGGAGATATAAGAAACCTTGTAGGGATAGTAGTTATTAGTAGTGTGTACAATCAAAGTAAAAAGTAAGAACTAAATACTAAAAAACTAAATAGTAAAAATTAATAAAAACTAGACATGAGTATATTAAAAGAGGATGAGTGTAATGTTGATAAACCAATATGGAGACAAAAAGAACTGTACTGAAGAAAGCATCTTTTATTTATTTTTAATTTAACAGGCTGTATAATTTAATTTAACAGGCTTTTTTATACCACTTTATCATTTCAGTCAAAGTGGTTTACAGTGTAACAAGTTTGGTAATGTACATTAAACAGGAACATTGATAACTTGGATTTTTCTAGTACGAACACAAAACAAGGGAATAAACAACTTAAATTCAATACCAAAGGGCACACGCCTCAACGTATCGATGAAAGTGAGTCCAGACTTCTAAATTCTGAAAGCCGAACACACTTTGTATTGTGAACAAAAAACATAAAAATTAAGATGAAGGAGGGAGAACTATATATTGTATTACATAAGGTTCATGACAGTGCACCTGCTACTAAAAAACACAAAATAAAAACTCAAGGTTATAATGCACCATTAAGGGCTTAAAAATATATTTTTGTAATAAAAAGGGGGAAATAAAATTATTTTTCAAAGAAAGAGGAACTGACAGATCATTTGCCACAAAATCATGTTCTAGCAAAGAAGCAATGAAAAGGCACTTTTCACAAAAAGGAAACTCTAATCTTTTGCATGCCTGTCTCGACTAACAAGACTAGCAGTTTTAAATAATAGACTCAGCCTCACATATTAGAAATTAAAAATCATACTTTTTTGAGTCCAATATGTACGACTCTGATGCACAAACTGGGAAGATCAGACCCGCTCTTTAGTCGGTGTTTTAAAGAAACGTTATGGCGTGAAAAAAACACTAGGGTGTCATAACCATGGCATAAACAAAGTATTGAAATACCATAATGTGCAGACATAAAAAAATTAAAGTTATAGCTATAAACCATTATTGAAATTACTCATGACAATTATTATTCATTTAAATTCAAAATCAAAAAAAGAAATCTTATACGAGTATAATAAAGAAGATGAATATTCAGTAAAGGATTTAATTTCAGGAGGAACCACCATGTTTAAATACCTCAGTGCTCGTTGACCCCATGGGGTCAAGAAAGGACTGGAAGGAAGCGTCCTTTTTTGGCACCACAAAATAGATGGAGTATCTGCTCTTGCCCCACTCGTCTGGAGGAATAGGCACTATGGCCCTTAGGAGCAGCAACTTGTGCAAGGTGGGCCACACCATAGCACTTTTCATTGCAGACCCAGAAGGGGAAATGACGAAGGCGTTTAGAATGGTCTTCTTGCAGTCCAGGACACAACCAAACTAAATGGTGTCTAGCATCCAGCGATCCTTGGTGAACTGGGCCCATTCCCGAAAGAAAAGGCAAAGCTTGCCTACAACCGGAAAAAAAGGGGAATGGGCCACCAAACTTTTACTGTGTAGTCCGGGAGGGTCATCCTCAGGAAGGGAACGAGTCCCTGGGCCCAAGGGCCTCACATGAAAGAAGAGAGAGAGCTTGAAGTCTGGAAGCAGAGGAGAAGAAAGACTTTCCCAGTTCGCAACGACTAAAGTCACAAGCTCCCCAGGAGCGGTGGATTGGCAGAGGCCGATGAGAAAGGGACTCCTACCTGCTTCACAGGCCCCTGGATCTGTCTTCTGGAAGGCAGTAAGATTTTATCTCATCCAGGTCTTTCACCAGCTTCTCCAAATCAGCTCCAAAAGAAGCTTCCCTTTAAAGCCAGGTGGGCCAACTGGGTTTTGGAAAATATATCTGCTGTTCAGTGACAGAGCCAAATCCAACGCCATGATACAGTCGTCAATGCACCATCCCTGGCCGCCAAAGGTACCAGGTCATACATGGCATCAGAAAGGAAGGTCGCAGCCTACTCCAAAGGAGGGGAGAAACATCCTGCGGAAGAGACTGAATCCTTTGGAGTAGGGCTTGAGCAGTGATGCCTGCACATACCGCAGCTGAAGAATAGCAGCTGCCACAGCAAACTAGTTCTTCAACACGAAGCCACCTTTCGGTCCAGAGAATCCTTTAAGGCCAATCTGCCCTTCCACAGAAATGGTGGTCTGTCTAGTAACTGCGGTGACCTGCATTATTGACCTTGGAAATAGCAACCGCACAAAGCACTCCCTCTACAGGACAGCGTCCATCTTCTTACACACCCTTAGTCCCTTGGATGGGAAGTTGGGGTAATCCCACTCCAGCTGGAACAGGCCGTTGAGCATCTTTGGGAACCCCTTGCAGGAGCAGATGCCTCTTCAGTTCCTGCTCCTTGACTGGAGCCTCCGCCAAGCTCAAAATGGATGACACTGAGATCAACACCGCCAATTCTTACTCCTGGAACAGGCAAATAACCTCGGCCTCCTCATAATCCTCTGAAGGCAAGAATACTTCATCCACATCAGATATCTCAATCCAAGCCGCAGCTGATCCCCAACCCGGGGGGGGGGGGGGGTGGTGGACCCTACCGAGGATGCTTTGCCATCAATTGAAGGCAGCTTCCACTCTCAGCCTACCCCTACAAGACTGTGTGTGGGGAAAACAAAAGGCCACAGGGTCTACATGTCTACGCCGGAATTACCAGGCCTGATGCAAAAGGAAAGAATTCCAGGCAGGACAATCCAGACTCCAGAAGTTCTTCTCATAGAAATGACCCCCCTACACTAGGGGACATAGTCGCCGTCGATCCCCTAGAGGGCAGGGCAAAGCCCACAGTACAAACACTGGATCCTCCGGCTGGCTGAATATCCTTACTCATAGCGCCATAGCTAACAGCATCCCCTGGCTCAGAAAGGGGAAGCAGGCCCTCCAGGGACGACCCAGAAGCAAAATCCAGAAGCTGGAGAGGGCACCATACTTCCAATAGGCCAAACATCACCTGGAAGAAGAAATAAGAGTTAAGTCAAGTGACACAACAGCGTGTGCTAAGGCCGCAGCAGCTTGAAGGGAGTGCACTAACTGTGCTTTTACTACAGCACACACTACAGGCACTAGGATAGGAGCACGCACTGGGGTCATTTGGGTGGAACACATACAAAGACCATGCGACCACCAGTGCACACTAGAGAAAGCATAGTTACTCACCAGTAGTAGGTGTTCTCCGGGGACAGCAGGAATCAGTCCTCACATATGGGTGACGTTGGCTCCGATGGAGTCCTCAAGGAAGCATCCTCCCAGCTTTCAAAGAAAGCCTTTGGAGATGCCACCATGCATGCGTGGTCCCCTTCCCGCCCAAGGGTGCCATCTTGCTCAGTCCGACTCTTCTGTCATAGCTAAAAGATGGCAAAAATAAAAGATGATAAAGGAGCAACTCCAAGGGGAGGAGGAAGGGTTGTGAGAACTGATTCCTTCTGTCCCCGGAGAACACCTGTTACAGGTGAGTAACTACGCTTTCTCTGGGAACACGCAGGAAGTCAGTCCTCACATATGGGACTCCCCAGCTACAGGCTACCGAAAGCCCATAGCAAAAATAGAGGCTCCCTCATGGGGAGCTGCAAGCAGCAACAAATTTGCCCGTGTACACAGACCACAGTAGGACACCTGCGTCCATTGAAATCAGCACTCCGGTAGCCTGAACACAGAAGAGTCGGAGGGTAGGAGTGAATAGAACGCCAGCGTGTACAAGAGGTATGGATAGTCTTTACATTGTTTTATATTGCACATCTTTATATGGTTAAGCTTTTTAGCGATGAAAGTAAAGTCTAAAAGAACTGTCTTTACACTTTAGAGCTTAGCAATCTCCCCTGATGAAACCTTGAATGGTGAAATGCCTAGTGCCTGACAGCGTTGGGAACGACACTTCAAGCTAAGCATTGATAAAGACAAAGACATTTAAAGCTAAGCATTTTGTTTATTGCTCAATATTGAGAAAGATGTTTACAATAGAGCATTTTTTATAGTTTAATATTGTTTCAAAAATATGGTGGCTGCATTGTGGTGGTCCTTGATGTTACAGCTTGGGCGATAAGTCAATCCATTGACTATAGCCCGATGATACTGAGACCACGCGGCTACTTGAAAGAAAATTTAAGCTTAAATAATACAAGTGTTATCAGTCTAGAGTTTGACTAGTACTACTTTCTAGTTGACATACGGAGTTTATTGCATATTTTTGGTCATAAACACTCTGTGAAAAAAAGACCGACTAAGGGAGGGTAGGAGTTGCCTAAACCCCAAAAAGGTTACAGAGCAGAGCCTGGCCGAAGGCACTGTCCCATCGGGACTCTCTTTCCAGGCAGTAATGGGCTGCGAAGGTATGGACTGAAGACCAGGTGGCGGCCCGGCAGATGTCCACCGTCAGGACCGAGTGCAAGTTTGCCAACAAGGCCGCCATGGCACTGACAGTGCACCGTGACGCAGCCTTCCAGCGGGAGCCCCGCCTGCTCATACTGTAAGCGAGGGCAATACAGTCCACCACCCATGTGGACAGTGTATGCTTTGTCACTGCCTCCCCCAGCCTACTGGTGTCGTAGGAGATGAAAAGTTGAAAAGCTCTGTGGTGGCCCTAAATGCGCTTGATATAGAAGGACAAGGCCCTCTTACAGTCCAAGGTGTGAAGGACTGTCTCCGCCCGACTGGAGTGAGGTCTTGGAAAGAAGGTAGGGAGCACCACTTCCTGGTTGAGATGGAAGGGTGACACTACCTTCAGCAGGAATTTGGAGTACGTGTGAAGCACCACTTTGTTCTTGTAGAACCTGATATAAGGCGCCTCCACCACAAGGGCTTGGAGCTCGCTAACTCTGCAAGCAGAGGTGAGCGCAACCAGGAAAACCACCTTCCAAGAGAGATTGTGAAGGTGGTAGGTCGCTAGAGGATCAAAGGGTGGGCGAGTGAGCTGCTCCAGCACCACGTTGAGATCCCATTCGGTTGCCGGAGGTTGAACCGGGGGCTTTGATAAGAGCAGGCCCCAAAGGAAAAGGGTCACCAATGGTTAGACTGAGAGGAGCTTACCATCCACTGGATGGTGGTACGCCGCCAGGGCACTCAGGTGTACACGGACGGAGTCAGACTTGAGCCTGAACTGAGAGAGGTGGAGAAGATACTGCAACACCAGAGACACCGGGCAGGAGAAAGGATCAGCCCCATGCTCGGCACACCAAACAGAGAACTTGTGCCATTTGAGGGCATAAGCCTTCCTAATGGAGGCCTTGCGAGAGACTAGCAGGATGTTCTTGACCTCAGCCGGAAGGTTGAGAGGGGCCAGAGTAACTCTCTCAGCAGCTACTCTGTTAGTGACAGGGACCCCATGTTGGGGTGCAGGAGAGAGCCCCCCTCCTGAGAAAGGAGTCCCAGAGTGGTCCCCAAGGGGATGGGGGCTGCCACGGTAAACTGCAGCATCAGTGGGAACCACGGCTGCCTGGGCCACCGAGGGGCTATCAGGATGAGTGAGGCCCTGTCGCAGAGGGTCCTGAACAAGGTCTTGGCAATCAGTGGCGTTGGGGGAAAGGCATACATGAGGCCTTCCGACCATGAGACTAGGAATGCATCCGCTGCCACCCTGGAGGAGTGGGCCTGCCGGGAGCAGAAGCGGGGCAACTGAAAGTTGTCCAGGTTGCCAAATAGGTCCATCACGGGTTCCCCCCAGAGCCAGAAAAGCCAACTGGCCACTCTGGGGTCCAGCTGCCACTCGTGCGGCTGGAGAACCCTGCTGAGTCTGTCGGCCAGCAGGATATCCTGACCTGGCAGGTACACTGCCTGTAGGAGGATGCCCTGTTGGATTGCATACGAACAGAGAAGCTGTGTCTCCTGACAAAAGGTACGGGATCCCGTGCCGCCCTGCTTGTTCATGTAGAACATCGCCACCTGGTTGTCCGTCTGGACCAGAAGCTGTCTGGTGATGCACGTAGTGATAGAAGACCCTCAGGACTAGGTATATCCCGGTAACTCAATTATGTTATGATGACCTGTACATAGTTTAAAAAAGTGTTATTCTAGTTAATGTTCAAAACATGTTCAATGTAACTAAACGTGTATATAGTTAACACAAGTTCCATGTAAAATATACAGAAGTATATAGATTTTTGTTCAATGTGAACCGCCCCTGATCTCTGGAAGGGGCGGTATATAAAAAACTGTTAAATAAATAAAGTATATGGCTCAGAGCTCCAGGAGGCTGATCCGCTGGGTGCTCTCGTCTGGCGACCAATTCCCTGAGTGCGGAGATCTCCACAATGGGCTCCCCAGCCGAGCAGGGAGGCGTCCAAGGTGAGGACCCTCAAGTGGCTTGGGGCCTGAAAGGGCATGCCCGGACCAAGGAGTCTGCCAACTGGTGGGTCACTGAAACTGTCTTGGAACGGCCTGTGTCCTGAGACTACTTGTCCCAGAGATACCACTGCGCCGTCCTCATGTGGACATGAGCGTCTGGGGTGACGTGGACTGTGGAGACCCATGTGCCCGAGGAGGCGCAGAAGAAGCGGGCACTGAGGGATGGTACTGTAAGTCCCGAGCTAGAGACCTGAGAGCTTCAACTGGAGATGTCAATCTTTTCCCCAATGAACTCCAGGCACGGTGTCGGAAGGAGGTGAGACTTGGGGGTAGCTTATGATGAAGTCCAAGTGTTGCAGAATTGGATGGTGCATGCGGTGGCCTGCTGTGCCTCCCTTTATGAGCCAGTCATCCAGTTAGGAAAGACGAAGACCCCCTGGAGCCAGAGGAAGGCGGCCATGACTGCCAGGCATTTTGTGAAGACTCTTGGGGCAGAGGCTAGGCTGAAGGGGAGCACCCTGTATTGGAAAGTGCCTGTACCCTACTATGAACCGTGGGTACTGCCTGTGGTTGGGGAGGATGAGGATGTGGGTATAAGTATCCTGAGGTCTAAGGAGCATAGCCAGTCTCCCTACTGGAGGCATGGCAGCAATGTTCCAAGGGCATCTTGAACTTCTCCCTCACCAGGAATTTATTGAGGTTGCGCAGGTCGAGGATAGGCCTTAGGCACCCTGTCCTCTTTGGCATGAGGAAATATCTGGAGTAGAACCCCTTGCCCTTGAGGTGGTGGTGCACCGGTTCCACTACCTTGTCGTCAAGAAGACCTGCCAACTCCTTCAGAAGGTGGTCCCGGTGGAAGGGAGACCTAAGGGGCTCTCCCGGGAAATAAGGGGGAGGTGTCTGAGCCAGGTGAAGGAGGTAACCTGCCCTGACTACCCTTACTGCCCAGGAATTGGTGGTTATGGCCACCCACCTCTGGGCATAGAAGGCCAGACGTTTCCCTGTGGGCTGCTGATCTCCTTGGGGTACAGAGGCTATGCTCAAGGAGTCAAAAGCTCCACCCCCTGGCTGGGCCGGGGCTGGTGCCTGGGGTTTGGGAGCCTTCTGCTTATGCGGGCCATGCCCATGTCCCTTGGCCTGCTGACCCTATTGGGAAGCTGTGGAGGCCCGATAGGGTGGTAGTTTTGGTAAGCAGCCCCCTTCCTTGGGTAAAAGGACTTTTTACCCGAACCCTTCTGTCGGGGAGAGGCAGTGGTCTTCTTAGAGAGCCTGGTCCTCATCTTGAACAGTCTCCAGGTCAGCAGCCTTGTTGGTCATGGGTTTGCCAAAGAGGTTCTCTCCTTGGCATGGGACATCGACCAATTTGTCCTGAACCCAATGCTCAAGGTCAGATGACTTAAGCCAAACTTGGCGGCATGCACAGATGCCTGCTGCGGCTACCGGGCCGCCGACTCAAACCCGTCATAGACCACTCGAGACATGAATTTGGAGCACTCATGGAAGGCATTGACCAGGTTCTTGAACCACTGCAAAGGTTCCTCGGAGAGACCAGCCGAGAACTCGGCGAGTTCCTTCGCCAGGTCTCTCAGGTACATGCCCATGTACAGCTGGTAGGCCTGGATGCAGCAGATGAGTAATGAGCCCTGGTAGCACTTCTGCCGAGGGCATCCAAAGGTGCAGGCCTCCCTGCAGGGGGGAGGGGGGGACACCGAGGCGTGCATCTTCTGGCTTTTCAGCCGACGCATGGCCGACTCCACCACCATGGAGTTATGCGTCAGTTGTGACTTCTGGAAGCCCGTGCTGCAGCAGACCCGATACAACGAGTCGAGCCATCTTCTCACCACCGGTACACCCACATACAGAGCATGAACCAATCCAGGATGGGAGGAATGGGCACTGTGAGCCATTCCCGCGGAGGGGCCTCGTACTGGAGGATCTCCAACTCATCTGCCGAAGGTCCTCCGACTCGGTCGGGAATTCCAGGGCCTTACAGATGTCCTTGACAAAATCCAGGAAGCCCATGTCCTCAGGCGGGGACCGCTGCCAAGGTTCCGAGACGGGAGAATCAGAAGGTACTTCGTAGTGACAACGGATATCATGGGACTCCTCGTCCTCTGTCTCCCACTCAGAGTAATCCATTGAGGACTTGTAGGAGGGCTGCTCCACGGGGCCCTAAACTTTCCGGGGATGACCGCGGTCCTGTTGAGCAGGACTCAGAGCGCAACCTCGGCCATGGATCGATTTAAGGCTGAAGGACCTCGAGGATTGGCTCAGCCTCCAGGAACATCTTGGACGTCGAGGGCCCGTTGGTCGGGGATGAACTGGTCGTGCCGGACAACAGCTCCCGCTGCTGCTCCATGAAGACAAACTGCTCCAGGGCAGCCATTCTGGACTCCAGACCAGAAGGCTCCACAGCCTTCGGCACAGGCACCAAGAGACTTGGGCCTGACACCAGCTTCCCCAAAGGGGAATCCTCGATGAGGATGGTGTCTGGGGACTGAGGCCGGTCCACGGTCGGATCCTTCTGGGGGACCTTCACACATCACTCCTTCTCCGATGCCTCGGACGAGCGTCTCAGACTGCGGGACCGGGCAGCTCCCTGCCGGTCAGAACCATCCAAGGATGCTATCTTCGAGGGTTTCTTCTTCTTCTTCTTCTTCCTGGGTTCCCTTGAGGGAGACCCCCTTTCTGAGGACCCACAACGAGGCTCTGGTTCGGAGAGTTCCGCCCGAGATGTTGGGGCCTCAGACGACGCCCTGGCCTTCGGAGGCATCGGGGAAAAACTTATAATGCTGCTGCTGCTGGCATGCATGGTGTTATCTCCCAAAGGCTTTCTTTGAAAGCTGGGGGAATTCTTCCGCAAGGGTTCTGTCGGTGCCGACGTCAGCCATATGTGAGGACCGACGTCCTGCTTGTTCCTGGAGAAAATGCTATTAACACATGCAGAAAACTGTGGGAAAACGCCCACCCAATGCCAACAGCCACCAACGGTCTACCCCGAATTGCTTCCCCCCACAGACAGAATCGGAAGCCCCCAACAAGGACAATGATGAGGTCAAGCCTTGGTACGCACCCCTTTGAGAGCACCAGGCAGAGAATCCGTGCCAAGCTCAGCTCTACTCTTCTGAAACAGTTTGGCTGGCTTTGCAGCACTGTGTGTAAGGTGGCTGGCAGGCAGATCCCTTGGAGAGCCTTATCTTTGGAAGAGAGCAGGAGGGACAAAGAAGGAGGGAGGAGGCGCTGAGGTTGTGTGAGGCAGTCATATTCTTTATCTTTAGTCATCTGATATACTGCCCAGCCGACAGCATCAGGATGGTTTACAATAATAGCAATGCTGCAAGGTCAGAAAGCAGAAAGGAACACCATAAATCAATAGGATAGAAGAGAGATAGCCAAATCAATAGAGCTAAGAGGGGCAAAAGGGTAAGAGGCAGCAGGGGGTTAGTGTGGAGCAGGGTACGGGAGGTCAGAAAGTTCTAGCTACCTTAAAAAAAATAATTATAAAATATAAAAGGCCTGTTGCCAACAAAAACTGTATTGAATTGCCCCTGGTAGACATCTCCTCTGTCCCCCTCCCTTTTTTTTTGTTTAAGATAGCCTGTAGCTAGGGGGAATCCCATACGTGAGGACTTATTTCTTGCTTGTCCATGCCGAAAAGGTGGCTATTCACCTGTAGCAGGTATTTTCTGTGTACAGCAGGAAAAGTCCTCACAACCCACTTCCTCCCCCAGGTGTTATATTCTCATTATCTATAGTACTGGACCGAAGTAAGATGGTACTGCAGTGGTGGGTGGGAAGATGCATGCACAGAGGAGCTTCCAGAAGGAGTCTGGAATACTCCCTTGGGGAGCTCCGTTAGATGATGTCACCCATATGTGAGGACTTTTCTTGCTGTCCATGGAGAACGTCTACTACAAGTTAAGTAACTAACTTTTCCGTTAATGTTTCAGTGCATGTAAATTTCTGTGCTACAAAAACTGGAATGTCTTTTCCCATAGGCATGCACTGGGTCATTTTATTTGAGGTCTTGTTTCTCTGGATCCCCTGGTCCAACGGCCTATTTTCAAACTCAATGTCTCTTTTTAATGCTTTCTAAACCAATGGATGTTGGAAAGAATTAGTGGAACACAAGATCTGGTGTAAGAGATGATTCTTATGATTTATCTTTATTGTATTTTTACCTTATTACTGTTTTTACAAGAGGCTACCACCCGAAGGCGGCCCAGGCCGAAACGCATTGGGGTGATTCCATAATAAATGTTGGATCAATTGCCATTGACTCTCATATGGAGATGTGCCAAGAGTGTTACATGTACAATGGAAGTCATGTGTCCAAGTAGAGTTAACATCTTGCAAGCTGTAAACTGCAGACCCAATTGAGTCTCTCACACTATCGCTGTCAATTTGCAGTTTGTTGTGCAGGAGGAAGGCTCTCTCCTGGGTCATTTTGAGGGCGTCTCTTATGAATTCCTTTGGGTGAGCTGCAGGTGGGATTTGGGGTAATTTATTACAAACCCTAGCAGTTCCAGCACCCAATTGGTCAACCATATTGATTCTTGCACGCCTTCCTGAGTGGTACACTTCATCAGCAAATCGTCCAAGTAGGGAAAGCATAGTTAACCCCCTGTAACAGGTAATATCGGGGAACAGCAGAAATCAGTCCTCACATACGATTGACGTTGGCGCCAATGGCGCCCCACGCGGACCATTTCCCCAACTTTCAAAGAAAGCCTTTAGGATATGCTACAACACATGCATGGTCCCCTTCCTGCCCAAGGGTGCCAACTTTCTTAGTCACAGATGACATAGCTAGGATGGCAGCAAAAAAATAAAACGGTAGGGAGGCAACTCCAAGGGGAGAAGGGAGGGTTGTGAGCAATGTTCCCTCTAATTTTCTGTAGGCTGTGTGCGCATAAAATATCAGCTGTGTGCAGCTTTTGAAGGAAGGTTAAATTTTTGTGCGCCACATTACGACACTTGGAGTTATATACTTTAAAATCTGACTACACGTCAGAATACTACTGTAGATCAGGAACTGGTTAAAAGATAGAAAGCAGAGGATTGGGCTAAACGGCCAATTTTCCCAATGGAGAAAGGTGAATAGTGGTGTACCCCAGGGATCTGTGCTGGGTCCGCTGCTTTTTGACATTCATAAATGACCTGGAAAGTGGAATAACGAGTGAGGTTATCAAATTTGCAGATGACACAAAACTATTTAAAGTTGTTAAAACCCAAGAGGATTGTGGAAAATTGCAAGAGGATCTTGATAAATTGGAAGACTGGGCATCAAAATGGCAGATGAAATTTAATGTGGACAAGTGCAAAGTTATGCACCTAGGGAAGAACAACCCAAACTATGGTTACACAATGCAAGGTTCCACATTAGGAACCACCACCAAGGAAAAAGATTTAGGCGTCATTGTGGATAACATGTTAAAACCCTCGGCCCAGTGTGCAGCAGCAGCCAAGAGAACAAATAGAATGCTAGGTATCATAAGGAAAGGAATGGAAAATAAAACAAAAGATATTATAATGCCTCTATATCGTTCCATGGTGAGACCGCACCTTGAATACTGTGTGCAATTCTGGTCGCTGTATCTTAAAAAGGATATAGCGTTATTAGAAACGGTTCAGAGAAGAGCCACCAAAATGGTAAAGGGGATGGAAGGATACTCCTATGAAGAAAAGCTAAAAAGGTTAGGGCTCTTTAACCTGGAAAAGAGATGGCTGAGGGGAGATATGATAGAAGTCTATAAATTAATGAACGGAGTGGAACGGGTAAACGTAGATCGATTGTTTACGTTATCAGAATATAGAAAGACTAGGGGACATGCAATGAAGCTACAAGGTAAACTATTTAAGACTAATAAAAGAAAATATTTTTTCACTCAACATGTAATCAAACTCTGGAATTTGTTACCGGAGGATGTAGTAAGAGCTGTTAGTGTAGCTGGGTTTAAAAAAGGTTTGGACAAGTTCCTGGAGGAAAGGTCCATAAACCATTATTAAGAAGGGACCCAGGATATCAATGCTTGACCCAGTACAAGCATTGCGGAACCTGAGTCTTTTGGGGAAACTGCTAGGTACGTATGACCTAGATTGGCCACTGTTGGAAATAGGATACTGGGCTTGATGGACCTTGGTCTGACCCAGTATGGCATATCTTATATTCTTATGTAATACAGTATGTACACCACATTGATTTTAATCAAATTAAACAAAAATAGACGATTACTAAATGAAGTGGGAAATTTCTAGTAATTACAATCATAACTTTTAAATTTTAAGACGTCTGTGTTTTCTATCAGAATCAGAGCCATATTTTTTGTGCGCTCTGCTGTAAAGTATATGTGCTTGCTCTGCGAGGTGTGTGCGCGTGCGCACACATGCACAGCTTAGAGGGAACAGTGGTTGTGAGGACTGATTCCTGCTGTTCCCGGAGAACACCTGTTACAGGTGAGTAACTACGCTTTCTCGAGGAACAAGCAATAAGTCAGTCCTCACATATGGGACTCCCTAGTTCCAGGCTGTCGAGGACTGAACCAAGACAATACTAATGGCAATCAATCGGTTAACCTATAGTTGCACAAGGTGAACCCCCACTGAGAGACTCTGTGACACACACTCCGGTAGCCTGAACCCAGAAGGGTCAGAGGGCAAGAGTTGCCTGCACCCAACAATATGATGGAGTACTGCCTGGCCAAAGGTACTGTCCCTGCGGGACTCACTCTCCAGGCAGTAGTGAGCTGCAAACGTATGAACTGAAGATCATGTGGTGGCCTTGCAGATCTCTATCACCGGCACTGAGTAGGGGTTGGCCACCAACGTGGCCATTGCCCTCACGTGATGCGCTGTGATCCGGTGCTCAAGGATGAGGCCAGCTTGCTCATAGGCGAGAGCAATACATTCCACAACCCAAGTGGACAGAGTTTGCTTAATCATGGGGAGCCCCAGTCTATTGCAGTCACAAGACTCGAAAAGCTGAGGAGCTTTCCGATGGGCCTGAGTCCGTTGCAAGTAGAAGGTCAAGGCCCGTTTGCCATCTAGTGTATGAAGTATTAATTCCTTCCTGCCGGCGTGAGGCCACGGGAAGGTTGTGGGGAGGACCACCTCTTGGTTGAGTTGGAAAGGAGATACCACCTACGGGAGGAATCTGAGGGCACCACCCTGTTCTTATAGAACTTCAAATATAGTGGGTCCCCACTAGGGCCCGGAGTTCGCTCATCCTTCAAGCCACCAGGAAGGCCACTTTCCAAGCCAGGTATCTCAGGTGGCAAGTGGCTAGGGGCTTGAACGGCGGCTTAGTGAACTGGGAGAGCACAATGCTGAGGTCCCATTCTGCCGCCGGAAGGCGGAGGGGGGGCTTCGACAACAAAAAGCCCCGGAGGAACCTAGAGACCAGGGGCTGGCTAGAGAGGGATTTTTCATCGATAGGGTGGTGGTGCATGACTATGGGGCCTAGATGAACCCTCACAGAGTTGGACTTCAGCCCAGTGTGTGACAGGTGCAGTAGGTACTGAAGAACCAATTGCACATGACAGGAGAAGGGATTCTCCCCCTTCTCCGCACACCAGGCAGAGAACCTTCTCCACTTAAAGGCATAGGTCCCACCTAGAGGATGGTTTTCGAGAGGTCAGTAGGATCTCAATTACCCCATAAGGTTGAAAAGGACCAGCGCTACCCTTTCAGCAGCCATGCCATTAGTGTTAGCGACCCCAGGTTAGGGTGCAGAAGTGAGCCCCTCCTCCTGGGACAGGAGGTCCAGGGCCCAGCCCAGAGGGACTAGGAGTGCCATTGCTGCAGAGGGAACCAGGGTTGCATGGGCCACCTGGGTGCGATCAGTATGACTGATGCCCTCTTGCTATGGATCTTGAAGAGGGTCTTGGCTACCAGGGAGGTTAGTGGGAATACATTAAGTAGGCCCTCCGACCACAAGATTAGAAAGGCATCTGTTGCCACTCTTCCCGGGTGCAGCTAGCACGAGCAGAAGTGCGGTAGCTGCACATTGTCTGGGGAGGCAAAAAGATCTATGACGGGCCTGCCCCAGCGGTGGAAGAGTTGCTTCATTAATCTGGGGTTCAAGCGCCACTCATGTGAGTGAAGGACTCTGCTGCTAAGCAGTTGTCCTGTCCTGGCAGGTATACCGCTCGCAAGAGCATGCTGTTGTGCTCTGCAAAGGAAAGGAGGGCCACCGCCTCCTGGCAGAGGGAGAATGAGCCCATGTCCCCCTGCTTGTTGATATAAAACATGGCCACCTGGTTGTCCGTCAGGATTAGCACAGATTGGTGCCGCAGGTGGTGGCAAAATGCTTACAGGCCAGGAAGATTGCCCTGAGTTCAAGGAGACTGATCTGCAAGAGCGACTCCTCCTGGGAGCAGCTGCCTTGCATGCGACGGTCCCCCAATGCACCCCCAACCCAGGAGGGAAGCGTAGAGTAGTTACTCACCTGTAACAGGTGTTCTCCAGGGGCAGCAGGAATCAGTCCTCACATATGGGTGTCATCGGCGCCAATGAAGCCCCAGCGGAGCATTTCCCCAGCTTTCCATGAAAGCCTTTGGGAATGCTGGCACGCATGCGCGGTTCCCATCCCGCCTAAAGGTGCCATCTTACCTCAGTCAAATGACTTAGCTAAGAACAGCACACAAAAATGAAAAAATTAAACTATGTACAACTGCAACCCCCAGGGGAGGAGGGAGGGTTGTGAGGACTGATTCCTGCTGCTCCTGGAGAACACCTGTTACAGGTGAGTAACTACTCTTTCTCCAGGACCAAGCAGGAAGTCAGTCCTCACATTTGGGTGACTCCCTAACTCTGGGCTACCAGGAACCCAGGCTGAACAAGAGAACTCCCTCTAGTCACAGCAGCAAAGAAAGGCTTTCCAAGGACACAACCTCCACCGGTAGCCCAACAGAGGGCAGGAGTTGCCTAAACCTGAAAGAGATTCCGGAGTACTGCTTGGCCAAAAGCACTGTCCCTACGGGACTCCCTCTCCAGACAGTAATGGGACGCAAAGGTTTGGCTTGAAGACCAGGTTGCAGCCCTGCAGGTGTCTACCAAGGGCATAGAGCGGAGATGAGCCACTGAGGCAGCCATTGCCCTGACACGATGGGCCGTGACCCTACCCTGCAAAGGAAGGTCAGCCGCCTTGTAAGCCCAGGTGATACAGTCAGCCACACAGAGGGACAAGGTACGCTTGGACACAGCCAACCCCAACTTATTGGGGTCAAAGGAGACCAAGAGCTGAAGGTCAAGGTAGAAGGATAATGCCCTCCTACAGTCCAGGGTATGCAGGACTGCTTCAGCCTGGCTAGCATGAGGCCTAGGGAAGAATGTTGGAAGAACCACCTCCTGATTGAGGTGGAAAGAGAAAGCACAGTTACTTACCTGTAACAGGTGATCTCTGGGAACAGCAGGAATAAGTCTTCACATATGGGTACGTCGGTACCGACGGAGCCTGCGCGGGAACGCTCCCCAGCATCCAATCAGAAAGCTTTTGGGAGCATCCCACAGCGCCTGCGTGCTGCCTTCCCGCCTTTCCAACTGTCTCTCCTCAGTTGAGTTTCATAGCTGAGACAAAGAGAGAGAGAGAAAGAGGAAAGGAAGATAGAGAGATACAACTCCTAGGGGAGGTTGGTGGGTTGTGAAGACTTATTCCTGCTGTTCCCAGAGATCACCTGTTACAGGTAAGTAACTGTGCTATCTCCAGGAACAAGCAGGAATGAGTCTTCACATATGGGGACTCCCTAGCTACAGATGCCAGGGGGAGATCCCATAAAATGCGTGTCTCTGGATCAGGACTGCACTTCGCACACATGGGTCTCCGGCATCCCATGAGGGATGGTGAGTAGGAGTTGAAAAGAGAGGAGCTGTAAGAAAAAACAGCGAACCACAGGACTACAGGAGAAGAGTCCTTGGTATGTATGATAGTTACTATTAAAAATATTGAATGAGCAATCACAATATGGACCTTACCTACTGGATTGTAGGAAGTACAGAGGGCGATGGAGTCTACTGGAGATTCAGTAGAGGAATCCTCAAGGTGACCTCACGGCGGTGAAGGCGATGGTCCAAATCTGGAATTGGCAGGTGACCCAGGTCAACTGGGGTAGTATGAAGCGGCAGGTCTTCAGTGGAAAGTTTTGTGGGAAAAAGCTGAAAACTCTTTTAGCTACAGAGTCATTAACATGTAGGAGCAAAAGAGGAAGACTGACCGATTTCGACAACTAGCCCAGTCCTGGAGGGAAGAAGGGGTATGAGAACAAACCCGTATTCCCAAGGACAAATGTGTGAAGGGCTGAAAACCTCAGAACCACTGAAAATCCACGCTGTCTTTCCTAGCTGGTGAGATATAGGAAAGATATTGAAGCATGGGGCTTCAGGGATAGCGAGAGCTAGAGTAAAGTGGGAGCTGTCAGTACCACAGTAGTGGTTGTGTGCATAATACCCCCGACATACTGAGGGACAGTATGAACATATGCAAGCCCACTGTCTGGAACCTCTAGGAAGGTAAGAACCCTTATAGCATAGACAGTTAGGGAGATAAGTACGTAAATACATATCTACGTATAAGGAAGCATCTCAAGAGATACAGATAGATAGATAGATAGATAGATAGATAGATAGATAGATAGATAGATAGAGGCATAACATATGCACACACAGCTTACAGACATATGTATCTATAGAAGTATATAGAGATATATACATACATGAATATGTACGTCTGAGGTTACATATTTGCAAGTAAGCAAATAGAGATATGCCCATAAGAAGATTCACATGAGAGATGTGAAGGAGAAAGATTCATCTAAGAACAAGAAGGTGGAACCTACTTGAGAAGCTATATAGAGAATCTATTTCTCCTGGTTAAGGTAGTGCAGGAATGCTGTCCAGTGAAATAACCAGGATGGTTGCGTGAAAAAACAGAGGATAAAATCAGTCTGTAAGCAGCAAGTCCTGAGTCCTGTAGAACTCTGACATGGCAAATGGACAGAAAACGCATAGGAGGAGATACCCAGTTGACCCCCTGGAGGGGCACAAGGGGTATCATGCGTTACTAGAAGAATATTTATTTATTTTATTTATTTACGATCTCTTCTATACCGCACTATTCAGCATCAGCGCGGTTTACATAGAACAAAAAATGCTCAGTACAGATAACATGTATGAGTTTACAGATAACAGGGTAAGAAACTTGGATAACAGGGGTAACTATTTACAACATATGTGCTGTCCATAAGAGTAGGATACCATGAGGACAAGCTGCAAGGAAAAAAGAGAGCATAATCCCACAGGATTGGAAAACGTTTTGGACATTCACGCAAAAAAGGCTTATATCCTGAATATAACAGGAGATAACAGGGTGTGGAGAACCCTCACAGTCGTGGAAAATGACTGAAGAGTCTTTCCCAACCATATAGAATGGTCATCAGAACAAAACCCCATGCTCTCTAGCAAGGGCCCATAGTAGAAAGCTTCTCTGAGAATTGCAGAGAGCATTATGCAGGAGAATTAGGAAGTAAAACTGGCTGCTGGTCAACTCTGTTGCCCAATCCAAGGAAGTGGAGATGGCAGGAAAAGAAGACCGTATGATAAGCCTGAAGTGATTAGGATTATCCAAGATAAACTAGAAAATAGGGGAAAGCTGACAGTCACCCAAGAGCGCATGGTTCGGACAAAGGTATCCTTGAAGGATACTACCAAAAGCAGTGAGGTTCCAAAAGGGAGTATAGTAGCCCAAATGCCCTTGAGTAAGGAGCAGACAGAGCATAAAGATTCCCAATTACCCATGCCTACCAATAGCCAGATTAATATTAATAAAATACAGTCTCTAAAATGCTTGTATGCCAATGCTAGAAGTCTAAACAATAAGATGGGAGAATTAGAATATATAGCACTAAATGAGAGGTTAGATATGATTGCACTCTCAGAGACATGGTGGAAGGAGGATAACCAGTGGGACACTGTGATACCTGGATACAAACTATATCGTAATGATAGAGCTGAACAAATTGGTGGAGGGGTTGCGCTCTATGTTAGAGAGGGCATTGAGTCAGAAAGGATTAAAGTTTTGCAGGGAACAAAATTTGCTGTAGAATCTCTATGGATTGAAATTCCATTTATGAAGGGGAAGGTGATGGCAGTGGGAGTATACTATCGACCGCCTGGCCAGAATGAACAAATGGATGATGAAATGCTCAAAGAAATCAAGGAAGCTAACAAAAGCCACAACAGAGTAGTAATAATGGGTGATTTCAATTACCCCGGTATCGACTGGGACAGTGTCACAGCAGGACAAGCTAAAGAGATAAAGTTTCTAGATGAAATAAATGACTGCTTCTTGGAGCAGCTGATTCATGAACCAACCAGAGGGGAAGCCATACTGGACCTAGTCCTTAGTGGAACGCCAGATCTGGTGCAAGAAATAAGGGTGTTGGGACCACTTGGCAATAGTGATCATAGTATGATCATGTTTGATTTAATCAGTGGAGGACAGATAGTAAAGGAATCCACAGTACTACCTTTTAACTTTCAAAAGGGAGACTATGATAGAATGAGGAATATAGTTCGGAAAAAAATAAAAGGAGCGGTTCCAAAGGTTAAAGACTTACAGCAAGCTTGGGTGTTATTTAAAAATACTATCCTCGAAGCCCAGACCAGCTGTATTCCACGCATTAAGAAAAGTGGCAGAAAGTCCAAAAAACTGCCAGCATGGTTTAAAGGTGAGGTCAGAGAGGCTGTTGCTGCCAAAAGAGCAACCTTCAGGAAATGGAAAAAAGAGCCAAATGATGAAAACTGGAAACAGCACAAGCACTGGCAAGTTAAATGCAAAGCATTGATAAGGCAGGCAAAGCGGGAATTTGAGAAGAAACTTGCTACGGAAGCAAAAACACGAAATAAAGACTTTTTCAAGTACATTCATAGCAAAAGGCCTGTGAGAGAGTCAATTGGACCATTAGATGATAGAGGGGTAAAAGGGGCAGTAAGAGGAGACAAGGCTATAGCAGAGAGACTGAATGAATTCTTTGCTTCGGTCTTTACTGAGGAAGATGTAGGGATGTTACCCAAGACTGAAGTGGTATTTAAAGGTGATACTGCAGAGGAATTGAGAGAAATATCGCTACACCGGGAAGATATATTACAACTATTTGATAAACTGAATAGTAGCAAATCACCTGGACCGGATGGTATACATCCCAGAGTGTTGAAAGAACTGAAATATGAGATTGCAGACCTGATATTGGTAATCTGTGAACTTTCATTAAAATCATCTGTAATACCTGAAGATTGGAGGGTCGCCAACGTAACACCAATTTTTAAAAAGGGTTCCAGGGGTGACCCGGGAAATTACAGACCGGTGAGCCTGACGTCAGTACCAGGGAAAATGGTAGAAACCATCATAAAGAACAAAATTACACAGCATGTAGATAGTCATGGCCTAATGGGAGACAGCCAACATGGCTTTAGACAAGGAAGATCTTGTCTTACTAATCTGATCTGTTTTTTTGAAGGTGTGCATAAACAGGTAGACAAAGGTGAGTCGGTTGATATAGTGTATCTGGACTTTCAGAAAGCTTTTGACAAAGTCCCCCATCAGAGACGTTTGGCAAAGCTAAAAAGTCATGGGATAGGAGGCAGTGTACTATTGTGGATCGGGAACTGGTTAAAAGATAGAAAGCAGAGGGTAGGGCTAAATGGCCAATATTCCCAATGGAAAAAGGTGAATAGTGGAGTACCCCAGGGATCTGTACTGGGTCCGCTACTTTTTGACATATTCATAAATGACCTGGAAAAGGGAATAACTAGTGAGGTTATCAAATTTGCAGATGACACAAAACTGTTTAAAGTTGTTAAAACCCAAGAGGATTGTTGAAAACTGCAGGAGGATCTGGATAAATTGGAAGACTGGGCATCCAAATGGCAGATGAAATTTAATGTGGACGAGTGCAAAGTTATGCACCTAGGAAAGAACAACCCACACTATAGTTACACGATGCAAGGCTCCACATTAGAAACCACCACCCAGGAAAAAGATTTAGGAGTCATCGTGGATAACATGTTAAAACCCTCCGCCCAGTGTGCAGCGGCGGCCAAGAAAGCAAATAGAATGCTAGGTATCATAAGGAAAGGGATGGAGAATAAAACAAAGGATATTATAATGCCTCTGTATCGCTCCATGGTACGACCGCACCTTGAATATTGTGTGCAATTCTGGTCACCGTATCTTAAAAAGGACATAGAGTTATTAGAAAAAGTACAGAGAAGAGCCACCAAATTGGTGAAGGGGATGGAAGGCTACTCCTATGAAGAGAGGCTAAAAAGGTTAGGGCTCTTTAACCTGGAAAAGAGACGGCTGAGGGGAGATATGATAGAGGTCTATAAATTAATGAATGGAGTGGAACGGATAAACGTGGATCAATTGTTTACGCTATCAGAATATAGAAGGACTAGGGGACATGTAATGAAGCTACGGGGTAAACTATTTAAGACAAATAAGAGAAAATATTTCTTTACTCAACGTGTAATCAAACTCTGGAATCTGTTACCGGAGGATGTAGTAAGGGCTGTTAGTATAGCTGGGTTTAAAAAAGGTTTGGACAAGTTCCTGGAGGAAAGGTCCATAAACCGCTATTAAAAAGGGACCCAGGATATCAATGCTTGACCTAGTACAAGCACTGCAGAACCTGTGTCTTTTGGGGAAACTGCTAGGTACGTATGACCTAGATTGGCCACTGTTGGAAACAGGATACTGGGCTTGATGGACCTCGGTCTGACCCAGTATGGCATTTCTTATGTTCTTATGAAAGCACTATCTTGGAATCACTATTAAGGCCAGACAGGGAGTAGTGGAAGACGGACTGGAAACTTGTAGAACGGTACCAGTAGTCTAATCACTGGAACTCCTGCATGGGTAGCTGCTGAATGAGACAGCAGAGAGAATCTCTCTGTGTAAAAGAGAGAGAACAGACAAAAGGAGAGGAGGAATTCCTGTCCATGTCTGATGAGCTCAAAGGAAAAAAAACTCTACACTGGAATGAAAGGCTAGAGGTAACTCTGTAGTGATATGGTACCACTCATTCAGGGGAAACCCTGGATGAAAGGGTAGAGAAACAGGAGCTGAAGGGTGACTTACCATGTGAAAGTCTGCTGAAGGAAAAAATGTTCATGTTGGGACAGAAAACTATCATAGGATAGTTGCTGACTTCTCTTCTTGGTAGGAAGAAGAGGAGAAATCTGTGACCCATAGACATGAATATCCTGACAGCTCAGCATATGTAGGAGGAAAAAGATGTGTAGAGATTTGAAGAAAAAAATAGTGAACAAACTTCTGCTAAGAAGTGAACTGTAGGTTGTAACCTTCAGGAACCTATGGTTGCTGGGTTTGTTCAGCCTGGCTAGAGTTTAGATTCTTCAGACCAGGACGAGGTGTCCCTTGCTTGGGAACATCTGTATGATGAGCAGGAGAAGAGTGAAACCTTCTTTTCCTAGGAAAAGAAGGTTTGGTAGGACATTTCCTACCGACTGGGGAAGGAGAAGGCTTAGAATGGCCCCCAGAAACAGGGAAGTCAGTGGAGCAATGAGCAACCTGACATAAAGCCTCCCTATTGAAGAGATTTTCTCCAGTGCAAGGAGAATTACCCAGTCTTTGTTGTGCTCATCTACTCAAGTCTGAAGCCTGGAGCCAGGCTCTACGACGTGCTCCAATGGCTATAGCAGAGGTTCTGCTAACAGACTCAAAAGAGTCTAGAGAAGCACGAGAAAGAAACCAAGAGATGTTCTGGCTATGACTAAGAAGTAAGGAATAGTCTGTAGCCTTGGGCTCTGATAGAAAAGGAGTCAAAAGAGATAATTTCCTTGTGACCTCCTGGAGGGATAGACTCATATAAAAAATATAAGAGATAATCCTTGTTGCCAGCATAGATGTTTGGAAGGTTTGACGTCCAAAGGCATCAAGTGCTCTAGAAGCACGACCTGGCGGATAAGAAGAATGCTTCTTCTTGCTTTTGTCCTTCCTCATTGCTGATTCCACTATAATGGAATGATGGGGAAGATGAGTCTTTTGAAACCCTGGAGATGGGGGGGGGGGCACCTGATACAGAACATCAATTTCTGTAGAAGGTGAGGGAACCCGCAAAGGTGTTTCCCATATTCTCAGAAGAAGATCCTGCACAGAAAAATGTAAAGGAAGCATTATAGTTTCCTTTTCTGCAGGAGAGCCTTGAGTAGGATCATAGCCAGGGATAGGAATAGCAAGGAATGTTGCCATGTCAAGGAGAAATTTCTGAAAAGAAGGATCTCTAATGGGAACCATCCCTGGATAGGCTAAAGTTGAAGCAGCAGCCTGGGCACCAGAGGATGTATTAGTCCGGTGCAGAAAAAGAGCCGCACTAGATGGATACTGGTACTGGCAGTCACGATTTGAGACCGGCAGAATTGCATCGTCCATGCCAGGTATCGACTCTAAACTAGGTATAGAAAGGAGCGATCCTGATGAAAAAAGCATGGAAGTGGCTTGTCCCAATGTCACTGCAGGAATCGACATCGATACCGATACCGGTAGCTGTGCCGGAATCGGAGGCGGTAACGCCATCGAAACAGACATCGAAGGCTGCTCAAGCGGTACTGAGGCAACCAAAAACCCCTGGTGAATATCCTCGGTACTGAGCATCCGGAATCAATAAGTGTCGGTTCCGAGACACGTCGGTACCCAGTCTTCTAGACTAGATATGGATTCCAGACTCGGCATCGAAGGGAGCGAGTCTATCGATGCATGTCTGGAGGGTACCGACGTCGGTGGTGGTATTGGCGATGCTGTCGATACTGAAAAGTCAATCTGGGACGTATCGACCAGTCCCGAAGGTACCGAGGACGCCAGATGACGATGCCTGGCGAAGAGTGGATTACTCAACACCGGTGCCGATGCCGGTGTATCGGTACCGCTTGAAGCGGATGCTACCACCGAGCATGGCTCAGATACTGGAAAGTCAAACTGGGACGTATCGATCGGTCCCGAAGGTACCGAGGACGCCAGATGACGATCCCTGGTGAAGAGTGGGTCACTCAACACCGGTGCCGATGCCGGGGTATCGGTACCGCTCTAAGCGGATGCCACCACCGAGCATGGCTCAGGTATGTTCTGTGAGGGGTGAGCCCCAGGAACAACCTGAAACCCCTTAAATGCTTTGGAGACCGAAGACTCCCACCGGGGTTTTGAAGCCAATAGGGTCTTGAGGGCAAGGCCGGAGCCGTCATGCTTGGCATGAGACCTACCACTCAAGGATTGGCTAGTCTTAACAGACTGTTTGTGGGTTACCTGATCCTGTAGAGAAGAATTGGCCGGTGCCCTGACACTGGAAGGGAACTCGGTATCGAGGGAAACTCGAAATGGAAAATCTCTTCTCATAAAACTGCAGCCTAATGGCTCCGGAGGAAAAGGGTCAGGACCCAAACAGGTTAGACACCAGTTGTTGGAGTCTAAAAAGAAAACTATTTCCACAGTTAAGGCACTTCTTAGGAGAAGGCGGCTCCATGATGGAGAGGCCTCACAGGCCCAAAACATTTAAGACAGAAACTGAGGGAAAAACTTTCCCTGAGTTTGGGAAAAAGAAAAAGAGAAAACCCACCGGCGGTACCGGTGGAGGCGGGAAAAACAGCCGCGACCACAAGAAAACAAAAAATTAAGAATTAAAAAAGAAATTTTCTGCGGTGACAGGAGTACGTCCTGCCGGCTCCGTGGAAAAACGAAAACTGAGGAGACACAGTTGGAAAGGCGGGAAGGCAGCACGCAGGCGCTGTGGGATGCTCCCAAAAGCTTTCTGATTGGACGCTGGGGAGCGTTCCCGCGCAGGCTCCGTCGGTACCGACGTACCCATATGTGAAGACTCATTCCTGCTTGTTCCTGGAGATGACAACCTTAGGGAGGAACTTGGGATGAGTCCTGAGGACTACCCTGTTCCTATAAATCCTGGTGTAAGGTCCATCACAGACCAGGGCCTGAAGCTCACTCACTCGCCTAGCCGAGGTGAGGGCTATCAGGAAGAGAATCTTCCAGGAAAGGAAGCGTAAAGGGCAAGTAGCCATCGGCTCAAAGGATGGACGAGTCAGTTGCTGCAAGACCACATTCAGCTCCCACTCAGGAGCAGGACGACGGATGGGAGGCTTGAGCAAAAGCAAGCCCCTGAGAAAGTGGGACACCAAGGGGTGACCTGACAGAATGTCCCTCCACCAATGAGTGGTGAGCTGCTAGAGCTGAGAGGTGGACCCGAACAGAATTGGACTTAAGTCCATGATTTGATAAGTGCAGTAAGTACTGAAGCACTACTGGCACAGTACAGGAGAAAGGATCCTCTGTACGTAGCTAACACCACACAGAAAACCTCTTCCATTTGAGGGCATAGGTTTTCCTAGTGGACTGTTTCCTAGAGGCTAGGACAACCTCAACTTCCTGAAGTAGGCCCCAGGGAGACAAAACTGCCCTTGCAGCCTCCATGCCATCAAATTGAGAGCTTTGAGATTGGGGTACAGAAGGGAACACCCTGCTCCTGTGAGACAAGGTCGGGTTGCAACCCCAGAGGTAGTGGGGAATCCACTGCCAGCTGAAGCAGAAGTGGAAACCAAGGCTGCCTCGGCCAACTGGGAGCTACCAGCAGGACAGAGGCCTTGTCCTGAAGAGTCTTGAAAAGAGTTCGGGCCACGAAGGGCGTGGGAGGAAACGCATACAGGAGGCCCTGAGACCAGGACATCAGAAAAGCATCTGGTGCTATCCTCAAAGGATGCTGTTGCCTGGAGCAGAACTGGGGCAGTTGCTTGTTCAGCGGACTGGCAAAGAGATCTATCCAAGGGAGACTCCACTTCAGGAAGATCTTCTGAATGACCAAGGGATGCAGCTGCCACTCGTGGGGCTGCAGAATTCTGCTCAACCGGTCGGCCAGGCAGTTCTCCTGGCCTGGAAGGTACACCGTCTTGAAAAGCATGTTGTGCTTTACGGCAAAGGAACAAAGGTCTTGCGTCTCCCAACAAAGGAGCTTTGACCCAGTCCCGCCCTATTTGTTCACATAAAACATGGCTACCTGGTTGTCTGTTTGAATCAAGACTGAGCTGTGAGCCAGGGCCGGAGAAAAAGCCTTGAGAGCTAAGCGGATAGCTCGAAGTTCCAGGAGATTGATCTGTGGGGCTGCCTCCCAGGGAGACCAGAGGCCTTGAGTGCACTTGTCCAGACAATGAGCACACCAGCCCCACAGAGAGGCGTTGATGGTGAGGACCACCGAGTATTCAGGCATTTGGAAGGGCATCCCCTTCAGCAGATTGGGTGGATGTAGCCACCAGCTGAGGGAGGCCAAAAGGGGTCTGGACACCCTTATCCTGTCTCTTAGGCAGCCTGTGGCCTGAGACCACTGAGTCCGAAGGCACCACTGTGCAGGCCTCATATGGAGCCTGGCATTGGGAGTCACATGCACTGTCGAAGCCATGTGGCCCAGAAGTCTGAGGCAGAGTCTGGCGGAGACCAGGGGCTTGTTTAGGAACTGTTTGGACACGTCTATCAGTCTTTGGGCCCTGTCTTCTGGCAAGAATTTCTTTGCCAGTTGAGAATCTAACCTTGCCCCTATGAACTCCAAGTTCTGGGAGGGGAGCAAAGCGGACTTTGCAAAGTTTATGACAAAGCCCACGTTTTGAAGCAGAGCAATGGTTCTGAGGGTGGCTTGTCTGGCCTCCAGGTACGTCTGATCCCTGATGAGCCAGTCGTCCAGATAGGGAAAGACAAAGATGCCATGATTTCTCAGGTAGGCCGCAACAACTGCCAGGCACTTGGTAAAGACCCTGGGAGCGGAGGTCAGGCCAAAAGGTAGTACTCTATACTGATAATGGTTTCCTCCCACAATGAACCTGAGGTACTTTCTGTGGTCTGGATGAATGAGGATGTAAGTGTACGCATCCTTCAGATCTAAGGAGCATAGCCAATCTCCCTGCTGGAGGTAGGGCAGAAGTGTTCCAAGAGTAAGCATCTTGAACTTCTCTTTCTCTAGGAACTTGAGGTTACTGAGGTCCAGAATGGGTCGAAGGCCACCGGTCCTTTTGGGTACCAGGAAATACCTGGAGTAGAATCCGTGACCATGCAAGTGGGGAGGCACAGGCTCCACCTCCCTGTCCACCAACAGACCTTGGAGCTCTTGAAGGAGAAGGTCTGTGTGCAGGGGAGGCCTCAAGGGCTCCCCAGGGAAGTAAGAAGGAGGCAGTTGATGAAAATGCAGGGCATAGCCCTTTTCGACTATGTCCAGCACCCAACTGTCGGTGGTAATGAGAGGCCACTGGTGGGCAAAGAGTACAAGGCGACCGCCTGTGCAGGGCTGGGAAAGCAGGGACGCAGTGGCTATGCTCAAGGAGTCAAAAACCCCCACCCTGCTGAGTGGAAGCAGGGGCAGAAGGCTTGGGGGTCCTCTGCCTACGGGGCCCATTACCCTGGCCCTTGGCTTGCTGACCCTTGGGGGCAGCTTGGGCAGCCTGATATTGAGGGTACTGTTTGTAGGCAGTGCCCTTCCTTGGGTAAAGGGACTTTTTACCCGAGCCCTTCTTTTTATGTAAAGGGGCAGAGGTCTTCCTCGACAGCCTTGTCCGGGTAAGGTGCTCGGTCTCGAGCTGAGCGGCCTTCTCGGTCTCGGGTTTGCTAAAAAGGTTCTCACCTCGGCAGGGGACATCGACCAACTTGTCCTGAACCCATGGCTCGAGGTCCGATGACTGCAGCCATGCCTGGCGTCGAGCCGCGATGCCGGCAGCCGCAACTCGGGCCGAAGCCTCGAAGCCATCGTAGGCGGCGCGGGAAATGAACTTTGAGCATTCCCGAATCCCCGAGGACAAGGTCTTAAATCTCTGCAAGGGTTCCCCGGAGAGACCAGCAGAGAATCAAGCCAATTCCTTGGCCAGGTCTCGCAAGTACATGCCCATGTACAGCTGGTAAGACTGGACACGGCAAGCAAGCATAGACCCCTGGAATCACTTTCTACCTACGCCATCGATGTTGCGGGCCTCCCTGCCGGGGGGCACCACAGAGTGCATCTTCTGGCTCTTCAGACGATGCATGGCCGATTCCACAACCATGGAATGGCGTGGTAGCTGTGTTTTCTGGAAACCAGGGCTTTTGCGGAGTCGATAGATGGAATCGACTCGCTTGCTCAGAACGGGCGCCGAGGCCGGTGCCTCCCACATCCGGAAGAGGAGCCTTTCCAGCATCGGAGGAACCGGGACAGTAAAGGCCTCCTTCGGAGAAGAGTCGTACTGTAGAGCATCGAGCTCCTCGGCTCGAGGCTCTTCCTCGGGATCGGCAGGGATAGCCAAGGCAGCGGCCATATCCCCGACGAACTCCGAGAACCTAGTGTCCTCTGGAGGGGATCTACTCCGGGGCTCAGACTGCGCTGAGTCCGACGGGACGCACCGAGTCTTAAAAGTATCGGGAGACTCCTCATCCTCTGTCTCCCAGGCGGACTCATCCGAGGAGGAGTCAGGGTCCGACCCCGCCGGGCCCCGAGGTACCCGCCCCGACGCCGGAGGCACCGGCATCGACACCCTCGGTCCCGAACGGGAGGTCGAGGGAGACCTCGACCGAGGACGACTTCGAGCCACGAGGGTCTCAAGTATCGGCTCGGTCTCCGGGGTTGACTTTGAAGTCGACGTCCCGGTGGTCGGGGCAGATGCACCAGACAGGCTGGCCATCAGTGCCCGCTGCTGCTCCATGAAGGCAGACAATCTGCTCTCCAAGGCAGTCATCCTGAGACTCAGCTCGGGAGACGCAGCAGCCACCGACTCGGGCCCTGGCAACGCCGGGCCCAACATCGGCTCTCTGGGAGGAGAGTCCACGAGGACTATGGGGCTTACGTGTCCAGCAGACTCCGGCTCCATGCGAGGAACTTTGGCAGGCTTCTCTTGGTCCACGGGCCCAGGACGGCGGTCGGGGGTCTTAGACCTGGCCCTCGAGGGACCAGGGACCTCCTCCAACGCCGCCCTCATGAGCCTCTTCTTCCTCTTGCGTTCCCGGTCGGGGGACCCCCTGTCCGAGGAGCTTCGACGGCGCTGGGGATCGGAATCCCGAGATGTCGAGGCCTCAGATGAGGTTCGGGCCCGGCCGGAGGCGGAGTCCGAGAAAAACCTTTCCTTCTGATGCTATCGACTTTTGAGTGCCTTAGAAGACATCTTCCCACATGGCACACACGACTTGGGGTCGTGGTCAGGGCCGAGGCACCGAAGGCAGCAGTCGTGTGTGTCGGTGAGAGACATACGTTTCTTACACCGATCATACTTTTTGAAACCACTGGAAGCCATCGGGGAAAAAGAGCCCCTGCGAGGTCAAAAGACCGGCCCTTCCAGGGAAAAACAAAAAAAGGGGCGCGAATGCCAGCCACGAAGGGCAAAAACCGAAAAAGAAATAAGCGGGCTCGATACTGGTGTACCGAACCCGGCGGGAGAGGAACCGGCGTCGAACCGGAGAAAAATAGCGAAAAATCGCCGAAGAAAAAAATCACTTTTATCCGAGAGAACAGGACACACGTTCGGTGGGCTTCTCGGAAAAAAAGAGACCGAGGTAAGATGGCACCTTTAGGCGGGAAGGGAACCGCGCATGCGTGCCAGCATTCCCAAAGGCTTTCATGGAAAGCTGGGGAAATGCTCCGCTGGTGCTTCATCGGCGCCGATGACACCCATATGTGAGGACTGACTTCCTGCTTGGTTCTGGAGAACCATTAGGGTCCTCTGCGGTGCGGATTCCTGGAATGGCATTCCCGCCTGTAGGTGGTGCAGACTTTGCCATCAGGTGAGGAATTCTGCCAGTTGGTGAGTGACTCTGACTCTGTCCCATATTCTGCCCGTGGCTGGAGTAGACTGTGAGCGGAGGCACCATTGGACTGTCTGCATGTGTAGGCAGGTTAATGGTGAGACATGGACCGTTGAGGCAATGTGGCCCAACAGGCAGAGAAGGAGGAAAACCAGTACAGCTGGTTGTATGAGGTGGTCTGCCCTTTCCTTGGGAGGATGGCCTCGACCTGTAGCGTGTCCAACTGTGCCCCTATGAACTCAAGACTTTGGGTTGGAGCGAGATATGACTTTGGGTAGTTGATGACGAACCCCAGATGCACCAAGAGGGTTGTACACTCTGCAGCCTGCCTGATCTCTGAGGCCATACCACCCCTGATTAGCCAGTCATACAGGTAGGGGAAGACAAAAGCCCCTTGCAGATGCAATTGAGTGGATACCATTACCAAGCACTTGGTAAAGACCCCTGGAGAGGAGGCCAGGCCGAAGGGCAGCACTCTGTACTGGTAGTGCCCTCTTCCCACCACAAACCATACGTACTGCCTGTGGGAGGGGTGGATCAGGATGTGAGAGTACGCATCCTTTAGGTCCAAAGAGCAAATCCAATCTCCCTTGTGCAGGTAGGGCAGCAGTGTTCCAAGGGAGAGCATCTTGAACTTCTCCCTCACTAGAAACTTGTTCAGGTTTTGTAGGTCTAGTATGGACTTGAGGCTACCTGTTCTTTGAGAACTACCTTCCTGTTTTGTTCCTGGAGAAAGAAACAATCCCAGTGTTCGAAGGAAGCTGCTACCACGGTGAGGTATTTTGTAAAGATCCAAGGCACTAAATCTAGGACAAAGGCAGAACTCTGTACTGGAAGTGATGCTGCCCTAGAATGAATCGGGGATACATCCTGGGAGAGGGATATCTCTGTATATGGTTATATACATCCTTTAGATCCAGAGAGCATAGACAAATCTCCTTTTTGAAGGTAAAGGAGTAGGGTGTCCTGAAAAATCATTCTGAACTTTTCTTAGACCAGATAGAGTAGTTACTCACCTGTAACAGGTGTTCTCCAGGAGCAGCAGGAATCAGTCCTCACATATGGGTGTCATCGACGCCGATGAAGCCCCAGCGGAGCATTTCCCCAGCTTTCCATGAAAGCCTTTGGGAATGCAGGCACGCATGCGTGGTTCCCTTCCCGCCTAAAGGTGCCATCTTACCTCAGTCAAATGACATAGCTAAGAACAGCACACAAAAATGAAAAATAAACTATGTACAACTGCAACTCCCAAGGGAGGAGGGAGGGTTGTGAGGACTGATTCCTGCTGCTCCTGGAGAACACCTGTTACAGGTGAGTAACTACTCTTTCTCCAGGAACAAGCAGGAAGTCAGTCCTCACATATGGGTGACTCCCTAGCTCTGGGCTATCAGGGCTGAACAAGAGAACTCCCTCTAGTCTCAGCAGCAAAGAAAGGCTTTTCATTGACACAACCTCCACCGGTAACCCAACAGAGGGCAGGAGTTGCCCAAACCTCAAAGAGATTCCGGAGTACTGCCTGGCCAAAAGCACTGTCCCTACGGGACTCCCTCTCCAGACAGTAATGGGCCGCAAAAGTCTGTCTTGAAGACCAAGTTGCAGCCCTGCAGATGTCTACCAATGGTACAGAGCGGAGATGAGCCACTGAGGCAGCCATTGCCCTGACACGATGGGCCGTGACCCGACCCGACCCTGCAAAGGAAGGTCAGCCACCTTGTAAGCCCAGGTGATACAGTCAGCCACCCAGATGGACAAGGTACGCTTGGACACAGCTAACCCTAAATTATTAGGGTCAAAAGAGAGGAAGAGCTGAGTATCCCTTCTGTGCCCTTGCGTACGGTCAAGGTAGAAGGATAAGGCCCTCCTACAATCCAGGGTATGCAGAACTGCTTCAGCCTGGCTTGCATGAGGCCTAGGGAAGAATGTTGGAAGAATCACCTCCTGGTTGAGGTGGAAGGAGACGACAACCTTTGGGAGGAACTTTGGATGAGTCCTGAGGACTACCCTGTTCCTATAAATTCTGGTGTAAGGCCTATCACAGACCAGAGCCTGAAGCTCATTCACTCGCCTAGCCGAGGTAAGGGCTATCAGGAAGAGTGTCTTCCAGGACAGGAAGCGTAGTGGACAAGTAGCCATCGGCTCAAAAGGTGGGCGAGTCAGTTGTTACAAGACCACATTCAACTCCCACTCAGGGGCAGGAGGACGGATTGGAGGCTTGAGCAAGAGCAAGCCCCTGAGAAACCGGGACACCAAAGAGTGAACCGATAGAGTGTGTCCTTCCACCAGAGAGTGGTGAGCTGCTAGAGCTGAGAGGTGGACCCGAACAGAATTGGGCTTAAAAACTTGATTGGATAAGTGCAGCAAGTATTGAAGCACTACTGGTACTGTACAGCAGAAAGGATCCTCTGTACGTAACTGACAGCTCACTGAAAACTTTTTCCATTTAAGAGCATAGGTTTTCCTAGTGGACTGTTTCCTAGAGGCTAGGAGAACCTCCTCAACCTCCTGAGGTAGGCCCCAGGGAGCCAAAACTACCCTTGCAGCCTCCAGGCCATCAAATTTAGAGCCTTGAAGTTGGGGTGCAGAAGAGTACCCTGATCCTGAGAGAGAAGGTCGGGTTGAAATCCCAGAGGCAGAGGGGGATCCACTGCCAATTGAAGTAGAAGTGGAAACCAGGGCTGTCTGGGCCACCTGGGAGCCACCAGCAGGACTGAGGCCTTGTCCTGAACAATCTTGAACAGAGTTCGGGCCACCAAGGGCGTGGGAAGAAATGCATACAGGAGGCCCTGAGACCAGGGAATCAGAAAAGCATCTGCTGCTACCCGCAGAGGATGTGGTTGCCTGGAGCAGAGGTTTGGCAGCTGTTTGTTCAGAGGACTGGCAAAGAGGTCTATGGATGGAAGTCCCCATTTCAGGAAAATATTTTGAACTACCAAAGGATGGAGCTGCCACTCGTGGAGTTGCAGAATCCTGTTCAACCTGTCTTCCAGGTAGTTCTCCTGGCCGGGTAGATATACTGCTTTGAGGAGTATGTTGTGTCTGAGAGCAAACAAGCAAAGGTCCTATGCTTCCTGACAGAGAAGCCTGGACCCAGTTCCGCCCTGCTTGTTCACATAGAACATGGCTACCTGGTTGTCTGTTTGAACTAGGACAGACTGATGAGCCAGGGTTTGAGAAAAAGCCTTGAGGGCTAAGAGAATAGCTCTGAGTTCCAGGAGAGTGATTTGCTGAGCAGATTCCCATGGAGACCACAGGCCCTGGGTGCACTTGTCTAGACAATGAACTCTCCAGCCTTGGAGGGAGGCATCCGTGGTCAAGACCACTGTGAATGCAGGACTCTGAAAAGGTACTCCTTTCAACAGATTGGGTGGGTGTAGCCACCAGCTGAGGGAGTGCAGCAAGTGTCTGGACACCCTTATCCTGTCTGTAAGGTGGCCTGAGGCCTGTGACCACTGAGTCCGCAGGCACCACTGTGCAGGCCTCATATGGAGCCTGGCATTGGGGGTCACATGTACTGTCGAAGCCATGTGGCCAAGAAGCCTCAGGCAGAGTCTGGCAGAGACCAGCGACCTGATGAGAAACTGGTTTGCTAAGTCTATCAGTCTCTGGGCTCGGTCTTTTGGCAAGAAGACCTTTGCCAGCAGCGAGTCCAACCTTGCTCCTATGAACTCCAAGTTCTGGGAGGGGAGCAAAGTGGACTTTGCGAAGTTTATTACAAACCCCAGACTTTGAAGAAGAGCTATAGTTCTGAGGGTGGCTTGTCTGGCCTCCTGGCATGTCTGACCCTTGATGAGCCAGTCGTCCAGATAGGGGAAGACAAAGATTCCCTGATTCCTCAGGTAGGCCGCCACCACTGCCAGGCATTTGGTAAAGACTCTTGAGGCGGAGGTGAGGCCAAAAGGTAGTATTCTGTACTGATAATGGTTTCCTCCCACAATGAACCTGAGGTACTTTCTGTAGTCTGGATGAATGAGGATGTGAGTATACGCATCCTTTAGATCTAAGGAGCATAGCCAATCTCCCTGCTGGAGGTAGGGCAGAAGTGTTCCAAGAGTAAGCATCTTGAACTTTTCCTTCTCCAGGAACTTGTTGAGGTTTCTGAGATCCAGAATAGGTCGAAGACCACCGGTTCCTTTTGGGTACCAGGAAATACCTGGAGTAGAACCCTTGACCTTGCAAGTGGGGAAGCACAGGCTCCACCGCTCTGTCTTGTAACAGACCCTGTAGCTCCTGAAGGAGGTGGTCTGTGTGCAGGGGAGGCCTTGGAGGCTCCCCTGGAAAATATGGGGGAGGTAGTTGTTGGAAGTGTAGTGCATAACCCTTCTGGACTATGCTTAATACCCAACTGTCTCCAGTAATGAGTGGCCACTGGTGGGCAAACAGAGCGAGGTGACCTCCTGTTCAGGGTTGGGAGAGCAGGGACTGAGAGGCTAAGCTCAAGGAGTCAAAAATCCCCACCCTGCTGAATGGGAGTAGGGGCCAGAGGTTTGGGGGTCCTCTGCCTACGGAGCCCATTACCCTGCCACTTGGCTTGCTGACCCTGAGTGGCAGCTTGGGCAGCCTGATATTGCGGGTACTGTTTGTAGGCCGTGCCCTTCCTCGGGTAAAAGGGCTTTTTACCCGAGCCCTTCTTTTTGTGAGAAGGGGCAGAGGTCTTTCTGGACAGCCTTGTCCTTGTAAGGTGCTCGGTCTCGAGCTGTGCGGCCTTCTCGGCCATGGGTTTGCCAAAAAGGTTCTCATCTCGGCAAGGGACATCAACTAACTTGTCCTGAACCTATAGCTCGAGGTCTGATGATTGCAGCCATGCCTGGCGTCAAGCCGCGATGCCGGCTGCTGCAACTCGGGCAGAAGCCTCGAAGCCATCATAGGCGGCACGGGACATAAACTTGGAGCAGTCCCGAATCTCCGAGGACAAGGACTTGAATCTCTGCAAGGGTTCCCTAGAGAGACCAGCAGAGAACCCGGCCAACTCCTTGGCCAGGTCTCGCAAGTACATGCCCATGTACAGCTGGTAAGACTGGACACGGCAAGCAAGCATCGAGCCCTGGAAGCACTTCTTACCAAAACCATCGAGGTTCCGGGCCTCCCTACCGGGGGGCACCGCAGAGTGCATCTTCTGACTCTTCAGGCGATGCATGGCCGATTCCACAACCATGGATGGTGTGGCAACTGTGCCTTCTGAAAGCCAGGGCTCTTCCGGAGTTGATAGATCAAATCGACCCACTTGCTTAAAACCGGCGCCGAGGCCGGTGCCTCCCACATCCGGAAGAGGAGCCGTTCCAGCATCGGAGGAACTGGGACAGTAAAGGCCTCCTTCGGAGGAGAGTCGTACTGCAGAGCCTCGAGCTCCTCGGCTCGAGGCTCTTCCTCGGGGTCTGCCGGGATAGCCAACGTGGTGGCCATATCCCGGACAAACTCCGAGAACCGAGTATCCTCCGGAGGGGATCTACTCCGGGGTTCAGATTGCAGTGAGTCTGACGGGACGCACCGAGTCTTGAATGTGTCGGGGGACTCCTCATCCTCCGTCTCCCAGGCGGACTCGTCCGACGAGGAGTCAGGATCCGACCCCGCGGGGCCCGGGAGCACTGGCGTCGACGCCCTCGGTCCCAAACGGGAGGTCGAGGGAGACCGCGACCGAGGTCGACCTCGAGCCATCATGGTCTTGAGTATCGGCTTGGTCTCCGGGGTCGACTTCGATGTCGATGTCCCGGTGGTCGGGGCAGATGCGCCAGACAGGCTGGCCATCAGTGCCCGCTGCTGCTCCATGAAGGCAGACAGTCTGCACTCCAAGGCTGTCATCCTGAGACTCAGCTCTGGAGACGCAGCAGCCACCAACTCGGGCCCCGGCAGCGCCGGGCCCGACATCGGCTCTCTGGGAGGAGAGTCCTCGAGGACTACAGGGCTTACGTGTCCAGCAGACTCAGGCTCCACGCGATGAACTTTGGCAGGCATCTCTTGTTCCACGGGCCCGGGGCGACGGTCGGGGGCTTAGACCTGGCCCTCGAGGAGCCAGGGACCTCTTCCGACGACGCCCTCACGAGCCCCTTCTTCCTCTTGCGTTCCCGGTCATGGGACCCCCTATCCGAGGAGCCACAACGGCGCTCGGGATCCGAATCCCGAGATGTCGAGGCCTCAGACGAGGTCAGGGCCCAGCCGGAGGCTGAGTGAGAGAAAAGCCTTTCTTTCTGCTGCTGGTGACTTCGGAGTGCCTTGGAAGAAGACATCTTCCCACATGGTCCACACATCTTAGGGTCGTGATCAGGACCGAGGCACCGAAGGCAGCAGTCGTGTGTGTCGGTGAGAGACATCAACTTCTTACACCGATCACACTTTTTAAAACCGCTGGAAGCCATCAGGGAAAAAAGAGTCCCCGTGAGGTCAAAGGACCGGCCTTCCAGGGAAAAAGCAAAAAAGGGAGCGAACTCCAGCCACGAAGGGCAAAAACCGAAAAAGAAGAAACGGGCTCGATACCAGTGTATCAAACCCGGCGGGAGGGGAACTGGCGTTGAACTGGAGAAGAAAAATAGCGAGAATCGCCGAAAAAAATCAAACTTTTATCCGGGATGACAGAACACACGTCCGGTGGGCTTCTCGGAAAAAGAGAGACTGAGGTAAGATGGCACCTTTATGCGGGAAGGGAACTACGCATGCGTGCCTGCATTCCCAAAGGCTTTCATAGAAAGCTGGGGAAATGCTCCGCTGGGGCTTCATCGGCGTCGATGACACCCATATTTGAGGACTGACTTCCTGCTTGGTCCTGGAGAAATGTGTTCAAATCTTAAGTCTAGGATGGGACAGAATCCCCCTATCTTTTTAGGGATCAGAAAATACCTAGAATAAAATCCTTGATCTCTTTGCTCTGATGGCCACAAGTTCAATCATGAAATCTGACAAGAGGGTGGTGAATTCTCTCTGAAGCAGTTCTCGATGCTGAAGGTCTAAAGAATGAGCCCTTGGGTGGGCACTTTAGAGGTAGGTCAAATAAATGCAATTTGCAACCGCTTTGGATAATTTGTAAAACCCATTGGTCTGAAGTCAGAAGGGGCCTCCCTCCAACAGGAGAATTCTCAGCTGAAGTAGCAAGTAGAGTGGCTGTACCCTTCAGGAGCTAGTCAAAACCCCGCCACCGATTTTGGCTGAAGAGCAGGCTAGTCCTTCTGAGGCTTCTCTTGTTTGTTTTATTTATGCTTGAGGAGCCTGCTTTGATTGGAAATAGCAAGAACCAGGAAAGTACCTATGCCTGTGAGACTAATAGGTCTTTTTCTGGTAATCCCCCTAAAACCTCCTGTGGTAGGCCAGTTCGGATGTGCATCTTGAGAGATTACAAAGGGTGATGGTTCTGCTTTCTGATGAAGCCAGTCTTTTCTAACTTTTTCTCCAAAGAGATTTTCTTTATCGCACGGTACATCAGCAAGCTTGCCCTGAACAGATTATTCTAGGTCTGAGGCCTGGATCAAAGCGAGCCTCCGGGCGCCAATACCCACTACAGAAGCTTTCGATACTCTTCTGAAAATATCATAGGTCACTCGGACCATGAACTTCGAGCAGTCTTTGCTATGTCTTACAAGGGAACAAAACTGTTTCTAATTCTCTGGAGGGAGATACTGGGACAGATCAGCTAGGTCACTCATGATATCCCTCAAAAACATGCCCATGTGGAGACGGTAAGAGGCTATGTGGGTCGCATGCATGGAAAGCATAGTTACTCACCTATAACAGGTGTTCTCTGGGAACAGTAGGAATCAGTCCTCACATATGGGTGACGTCGACACTGATGGAGCCCGCGCGGAGCATTTCCCCAGCTTTCAAAGAAAGCCTTTGGGAATGCTACCACGCATGCGTGGTCCCCTTCCCGCCCGAGGGTGCCATCTTGTTCAGTCAGATGACAGCTTAGGCGAAGGATAAAAACAGATAGATGACGCAACTCCCAGGGGATGAGGGAGGGTTTTGAGAACACCTGTTACAGGTAACTATGCTTTCTCCAGGAACAAGCAGGAAGTCGGTCCTCACATATGGGACTCCCTAGCTTCAGGCTGCCAGTACCCGAACCACGACAGCACCAATGGTGACCACCAGTGGAGGCCGCCAGTTGCAGAAGACAAGTCCCTACCCAGAGACTCCACAACGCCCAGTTACCCTTGTCGCTCTTAGTCCAGTAGCCTGAAAAACCGATCGGCTGGAGGACAGGGAGTTGCCTATACACCAAGTATGCTATGGATTACCGCCTGGCCAAAGGCACTGTCCCTGCAGGGACTCACTCTCTAGGCAGCAATGTGGTCAGCAGGTGGCCACCGATGTGACCGTGGCCCTGACGTGATGAACAGTGATCCAGTGCTCCAGGGAAAGGCCAGCCCACTCATAAGCAAAGGTAATGCAGTTCGCCACCCAAGAGGACAGAGTTCTTTTGGTCACCGGCAGCCCAGTTTACTGGGGTCGAACGAGACAAAGAGTTGGGGCGCTTTGTGATGGTCCCTGGTCCTATGAAGACAGAAGGACAGGGCCCTCTTGCAATCCAAGGTATGCAAGACCGACTCTTCCTTGGCGGTGTGAGACCGTGGAAAGAAGGTAGGGAGAGCTACCTCCTGGCTGAGGTGAAAAGCAGACACCAACTTAGGAAGGAACTTGGGATGCATAAGCAGCACCACTCTGTTCGTATAGAACCAGGTATAGGGAGGATCTGCCACCAGGGCCTGCAGCTTTCTCACCCTGCGGGCAGAGGTCACGGCCACCAGGAAGGCCACTTTCCAGAAGAGGTATCTCAGGTGACAGGTGGCCATAGGTTCAAATGGTGGTCTGGTGAGCTGGGACAGCACCACATTGAGGTCCCATTCTGCTGCCGGAGGGGGTGCTTTGACAACAGAAGGCCCCTGAGGAATCTGGAGACCAGGGGCAGGCTAGAGAAGGGCTTCCCCTCGACAGGGTGATGGTTCGCAGCTATAGCGCTGAGATGCATCCTAACTGAATTAGATTTCAAGCCTGCGTGCAAGAGGTGCAAAAGGTACTGCAACACGAGTTGTACCTGGCAGGAGAACAGATTCGCTTTCCTGTCTGCGCACCAGATGGAAAACCTCCTCCACTTTAAGGCGTAAGCTAGGAGGGCTTCTTGGAGGCCAGGAAGACCTCCTCAACATCCCTTGTGAGGTGAAAAGGGGCCAACGCTACTCTTTCAATAGCCATGCTGTCAGCACTAGGGCCCTCAGGTTGGGGTGCAGGAGGGAGCCGTCTTCCTGCAAGAGGAGGCCCATGGCCGGGCCGGGCCCGGCCCAGGGGTATCGGGGGCTGTCACTAACAGCGAGAGCAGCAGGGGAACCAGGGCAGGCTACCTGGGGGCCACCAGGATCACTGAGGCATGCTCGCTCTAGATTTTGAACAGTCATTTGGGTATCAGGGGGGTCGGTGGGAATGCGTAAAGCAGGCCCTGTGACCATGATATCAGAAACGCATCTGCCACCACCCTCCCATGGTGTGGTTGAGGGGAGCAGAACCGTGGTAGCTGCAAGTTGTCTGGAGAGGCAAACAGATCCAGGCAGGGCGTGCCCCCAAAGTCGGAAGAGCCTCTGGGCTACCTCAGGGATCAGGCGCCACTCGTGCGTCTGAAGGACCCTGCTGAGCTTGTCTGCCAGTAGGTACACAGCTCTTAGGATATCACAGTTGTATACCACAAAGCAGTGAAGTGCCTCAGCCTCCTGGCAGAGGGAGTAGGAGCCTGTTCTGCCCTGCTTGTTCACATAGAAGATGGCCACCTGGTTCTCCGTCTGTATGAGGATCGGAAGGCCTCAGAGTAGGTGGCGGAAGGTCTGCAGGGCCAGAAAGATGGCTCAGAACTTGATCTGCAGGAGAGACTCCTAGGAAGACCAGTAGCCCTGAGTGTGCTGGCCCTCGCAATGCGCACCCCAGCCTGCCAGGGAGGCGTCTGTAGTCAAAACCCTGAGGTGTTGGTGCCTGGAAAGGCATCCCCATCCTGAGGTGGCGTGGAGACTGCCACCAGACAAGGGAGGCCGCTAGCCGCTGGGTGACCCACACCTTCTCCTAGTCCTCCTGTGGCCTGAGACCACTGAGACCAGAGGCATCACTGGGCTGCGCACATGTGTAGGTGGGCTAGGGGCATAAACTGCACAGTTGAGGCCATGTGGCCCAACAAGCAGGGGAGCCGCCAGGCCGGCACCAACCTGCAGGCTTGCACCTCCTCAGCATCAGGCAGTGGGCTCTGTCTTCTGGGAGGAAAGCCTTGGCCTGCAGAGTGTCCAGCTGGGCCCCTATGAATTCCAGGGTCTGAAATGGGGAGAGCCTGGATTTGGGGTAGTTGATGATGAAGCCAAACTAGTGGAGGGCGTGAATGGTCAGCCTTGTGGCCTGAACCGCCCCCCAAGATAGGGGAAGACATGAGCCCCTGGAAGGCGCCGGCCACTGCGGCCAGGCATTTTGTGAAGACCCTTGGGGGGGAGGACAGGCCGAATGGGAGCACCCTGTACTGTAAGTGCGGACCCCCCACCTCAGATATCGCCTGTGAGAGGGATGAATCAGGATGTGGGCATAAGCGTCCTAGAGATCCAAGGAGCAGAGCCAGTCTCCCTGGAGAAGATAGGGCAGCAGTGTTCCAAGGGAGAGCATCTTAAACCTCTCCCTCACCAGGAACCTGTTGAGTTTGCACAGATCCAGGATAGGTTGGAGGCCTCCTGTTCTTTTGGGGACAAGGAAATAACTTGAGTAGAAGCCCCTGCCCCAGAGGTGGTGGGACACAGATTCCATCGCCTTGTCCTTGAGCAGGTTTGCAAGCTCTATGACGAGCAAGGCTTGGTGAAGGGGAGGACGGGATGGCTCCCCTGAAAAATAATCTGGAGGGTTTTTCTATAAGTGGAGAGAATAACATTCTCTCACCACCTGCAGGACCCACTGGTCTGTAGTGATGGTGGCCCAACTGTCAGCGAAGGCAGCCAGTCGACCCCTTATGGGTTGAGGTGAGTCTCCTAGGGGAGATACGACCCTGCCCACTGAGTCAAAAACTTCCCCCGGCTGAGATGGGACTGGCACCTAGGGCTTTGGGGCCTTAGGTTTTCTGGACCCATGCCCCTGGCCCTTTGGCTGTGCGGATTGGTGAGGCTGACCCTGGAAAGACTGGTAATGACTAGCCGAGGGATAACCCTTTTTCTTCGGAAAAAAGGGCTTCTTTCCTGGGGAGAGCCGAGGTCTTTTTGTAAAGTCTCTGCCGGGTTACTACCTCGGCCTCGATATCGGCGGCCTTATTGGACATAGGCTTTCAAAAAAGATTCTCACCATTGCAAAGCACATCCAGGAGCTTTTCTTGCATGCACTGCTCCAGGTCTACTTGTACTCTTTGTCGCCTCCCACCCAACCAATTTCTAACCCAAGCAGTAACTTTAGGGATGGACCCTAAAGTTACTGCTTGGGTTAGAAATTGGTTGGGTGGGAGGCGACAAAGCGTACAAGTAAATGGAGCTCACTCTGAGGAGAAGGATGTTATCAGTGGTGTGCCCCAGGGATCTGTCCTTGGTCCGATTCTTTTTAACATCTTTGTTAATGATATAGCAGAAGGGCTTTCAGGTAAGGGTTGCCTCTTTGCGGATGATACCAAAATCTGCAATAGAGTAGACACCCAGGAAGGTGTAGATAACATGAGGAGGGATCTAGCTAAGCTTGAAGAATGGTCTAGAATTTGGCAGATGGGATTTAATGTTAAAAAATGTAAGGTCATGCATTTGGGCTGCAGCAATCCAAGGAAGCAATATAGTATAGGGGGTGAAGTACTTTTGTCCACTAAAGAAGAGCAGGACCTAGGCATGGTTGTGTCTGATAATCTTAAAGTAGCTAAACAGGTAGAGAAGGCGATGGCAAAAGCTAGATGCATGGGTGCATACGGAGAGGAATGGCTAGCAGAAAAAAGGAGGTGATAATGCCTCTGTATAAGTCTTTGGTGCGACCTCATTTGGAGCATAGTGTGCAATTCTGGAGACTGCACCTTCAAAAGGATGTGAATAGGATGGAGTCTGTGCAGAGGGTGGCTACTAAAATGATTAGTGGGCTTCATTATAAAGCATATGAGGACAGATTGAAGGATCTTAATATGTACACCTTAGAGGAAAGGCGGGATAGAGGGGATATGATTGAGATGTTTAAATACCTCCGTGGCATAAATGTTCAGGGAGAGAGCCTCTTTCAATTGAAAGCAAGTTCTGCTACGAGGGGACATGGGATGAGGGTGAAGGGAGATAGATTCAGGAGTGATATGCGGAAATATTTCTTTACGGAAAGAGTAGTGGATCAGTGGAAAAGTCTCCCAGTTGAGGTGGTAGAGATGAGGACAGTAACTGAATTAAAAAAAGCATGGGACAAACACAGAGGATCTCTAAAGGTAAAAAGGGGACTGTTGTAGTTGTTATGGAAGGACCGACTAGATAGGCCATGTGGTCTTTTTCTGTCGTCATATTTCTATGTTTCTATGTCCAAAGTCTGCAGCCACGCCTGGGGCCAGGCACCGATGCCTGCGGCTGCCACACGGACTGAGACCTCGAACCCACTGTAGGCAGCTCTAGAAAGAAACTTAGAACAGTCCCGGACAGCCCCGGTCAAGGACAAGAAGCGTTGGAGGGGTTCCCTGGCGAGGCCTGCCAAGAACTCCAAGAGCTCCTAGACCAGGCTCTTCAAATACATTCCCATATACAGCTCATAGGCTTGTATACGGCATCAGAGCATGGCACCCTGGTAGCATTTACATCCCAGATGTCGAGGGTCCGGGCCTCCTTGCCCGAGGCACGGACAAGTAGATCTTTTGACTCGAGCCTCTGCATTGACGTCTCCACCACCACTGAATTGGAGTGGAGTGGCAGCCTAGTGGTTGGGACAAGGTACTTCGGGCCGGAAGGTCGGTGGTTCAAATCCCACTAGAGGACAGCAACCTTGGGAAGGAAGGACTGGGGTTTCTACTCCCACAGGTGCTCCTTGTGGTCTTGGGCAAGCCACTTAACTCTCCATAGCCCATGTTCCCTGTGAAATAGTTATCTCCAAGTTATAATGCCCTGTTCAATGTAATTTCAGTTTGTTCAATGTAAACCGCACTGATGCAGAATAGCACGGTATATAAGAGAATAAAATAAATAAATAAAAATAAATAAATAAATTGTAGGGGAGTTGGGACTTATGGAACCCCAGACCCTTCGAACTCTGTAAATGGCGTTGAGACGCCAGCTGACTAACGATACAGAGGCCAGCATCACCCATGTCTGGAGTAGGAGCAGGATGGGTGGGATCAGGACAGAGAATTTCCTTTGGCAGACTCATACTGCAAGATTTCCAGCTACTCGGTGCGTGGGTCCTCCTCGGACTCCGTCTGCACCGAGAGAGATTGGGCCATGTCCATAACGAAATCATGGAGCGCCATGTCCTCGGGTGGGGAGTGGCATCGAGGCTGCAGGGGTGAGGGCTCCGAGGGGATGTCCCGATGCCGGGAGATCTCAGGAGAAGCCTCATCCTCAGTCTCCCATTCAGATCCCGAGGTGGTCGAGGACTCGGCCTCGAAGGTAACCCAGAGGAACCGGGGACCACCTGAGGACCAGGGGTCAGACCCCTGTAGGCATGTCAGGGAGGACCAGAGCCCCAAGGATCGGGACCTCGACTGAGGCCAAGGACTTACCTGAGGCAGACGGCGCTCGGTGCCCGGCTCAACGCCCCGGGGATCCCCTGAGGCCAAGGGGCCAGGTATCGGGGCCGATGATGCAAGGTCAGTATGGAGGAGAAACTGCTCCATGGCCACCATACAGGCCTCGAGACCTGATGGCTCAGCAGCCTTTGGCGTAAACACCGAAGGCCTTGGGTCAGATGCCGGCACTCCGGAGAGTGCGTCCTCCAGGAGGACTATAGGCTCTCGAACCCTGGCATGGTCACCGCCGGCCGAGGGCTCCTGCCTCGAGACTTTAGGAGGGTGCTGCACCAAGTCGCCTGAGTCCTGTCACGGGACGTTCCTAGGTTTCGTCAGCAACTCGAGAGGCTGCACCTTTTTCTTCTTAGGAGGGTCCGGCTACCTACCAGAGAAGAGGCCGCCACAGGACTCCGAGGACGCCCGGACCTCCCAAGAAGAACCCTCCTTTGGACTGGGAGAGGGAGACGCTGGAGTGGAGTCTGGCTTGGGGAATAGCTTCCCCTGCAACTCTGACTTCTTCCTGTTGGTCTTGGGTGTCATGGCCTAGCACCAGTCACAGGTGGAGCTTTCGTGTTCCGTCCCAGACAGCGGAAGCAGCATTCATGAGTATCGATAACCAATATGGTCTAGCCACATCGGTCACATTTTATAAATCCACCGTGAATCATGGTGGGAGAACACCCGGCCGGGGTTGAAGACCCCCGGGTGAAAAAAAGCACGAACACCGGTCAAGGAGGAACCTCGACAAAAAGGGACTGCAACAAGGCCGAGAACGGCACCGAGGTGCCGACTCGAGGCCAAGAACGGTTCAAGACTGAAACAATTTGAAAGGGAAAAAAAATCACCTTTTCCAGGAGAGATGAGGACCATGTCCGTTGGGCTCCGCGGAAAAAAGGAGACTGAACAAGATGGCACCCTTGGGTGGGAAGGGGACCACGCATGTGTGGTAGCATTCCCAAAGGCTTTCTTTGAAAGCTGGGGAAATGCTCCTCGCGGGCTCCTTCGGCATAGTCACCCATATAAGAACATAAGAACATAAGACATGCCATACTGGGTCAGACTGAGGTCCATCAAGCCCAGTATCCTGTTTCCAACAGTGGCCAATCTAGGTCATACGTACCTAGCAATATCCCCAAAAGACACAGGTTCCACAATGCTTGTACTGGGTCAAGCATTGATATCCTGGGTCCCTTTTTAATAGTGGTTTATGGACCTTTCCTCCAGGAACTTGTCCAAACCTTTTTTAAACCCAGCTATACTAACAGCCCTTACTACATCCTCCGGTAACAGATTCCAAAGTTTGATTACACGTTGAGTGAACAAATATTTTCTCTTATTTGTCTTAAATAGTTTACCCTGTAGCTTCATTACATGTCCCCTAGTCTTCCTATATTCTGATAGCGTAAACAATTGATCCACGTTTATCCGTTCCACTCCATTCATTAATTTATAGACCTCTATCATATCTCCCCTCAGCCGTCTCTTTTCCAGGTTAAAGAGCCCTAACCTTTTTAGCCTCTCTTCATAGGAGTAGCCTTCCATCCCCTTCACCAATTTGGTTGCTCTTCTCTGTACTTTTTCTAATAAGGCTATGTCCTTTTTAAGATACGGTGACCAGAATTGCACACAATATTCAAGGTGCGGTCGTACCATGGAGCGATACAGAGGCATTATAATATCCTTTGTTTTATTCTCCATCCCTTTCCTTATGATACCTAGCATTCTATTTGCTTTCTTGGCCGCCGCTGCACACTGGGCGGAGGGTTTTAACATGTTATCCACGATGACTCCTAAATCTTTTTCCTGGGTGGTGGTTTCTAATGTGGAGCCTTGCATCATGTAACTATAGTGTGGGCTGTTCTTTCCTAGGTGCATAACTTTGCACTTGTCCACATTAAATTTCATCTGCCATTTGGATGCCCAGTCTTCCAATTTATCCAGATCCTCCTGCAGTTTTCCACAATCCACTTGGGTTTTAACAACTTTAAACAGTTTTGTGTCATCTGCAAATTTGATAACCTCACTAGTTATTCCCTCTTCCAGGTCATTTATGAATATGTCAAAAAGTAGCGGACCCAGTACAGATCCCTGGGGTACTCCACTATTCACCTTTTTCCATTGGGAATATTGGCCATTTAGCCCTACCCTCTGCTTTCTATCTTTTAACCAGTTCCCGATCCACAATAGTACACTGCCTCCTATCCCATGACTTTTTAGCTTCGCCAAAAGTCTCTGATGGGGGACCTTGTCAAAAGCTTTCTGAAAGTCCAGATACACTATATCAACCGACTCACCTTTGTCTACCTGTTTATGCACACCTTCAAAAAAACATATCAGATTAGTAAGACAAGATCTTCCTTGTCTAAAGCCATGTTGGCTGTCTCCCATTAGGCTATGACTATCTACATGCTGTGTAATTTTGTTCTTGTGAAGGCTGACTTCTTGCTTGTTCCTGGAAAATTCTGGAAAACCTCTCCCAAAGAAGTCTAATGTCCAAGCTTCCCTCCGTGGGGGCGCCAAGGAGTGAGTCTTAGAATCTTTAGATCTCTTAATGGTGGATTCAACCACCAAGGAATATTGAGGAAGTTGGGGCTTCTTGAATCCAAGAGCATTTTGAACTCTATACAGACAGTCAAGATTTCTACTAAACAGGAGATACAGTGAGGGGGGTTCTTTCACATTCTCATCTGTACTCTCTGAAGGATGAATGCAAGGGTACTGTCACTGCCTCCTTAGGGGCTGAAGGTGCTTGGCTCTGAGTGGGCTCGAGGGGCTCCTCAATGTCAATGCACTGTCACCATCCGATGTGGCCTCTGATCCACTGAGACTGGAGCAGTTAATGCCGATGGAAAGGATTCCTGAGCGCTAAAAATGGATTTGAGCTGCTTCTCACAACCTTTGAACTTTATTTGCATCTGCAAACACAAATTACAAGAGGAGGGTTGATGATTGGGTCACAGGCACTGAAGGCACCAACTATGATGCCCATTATGGTTATGGTCCTCAACCACCTGGAACACTTTTTAAACCCACTGGCAAGTTTTTGTGAGATATTGCTCGGAAAAATAGCCACAGCAAAAACAAATGGTTCCGTTTTGGAGAGAATTTTTTTTTAATACAGACATGCAGCCAAACCACCTATGCCTAAGAGGGCAATGGTACATTCTGTCTTCATTCAATCTCTCTATCACAGTCTCTCCCCTCCCCCCCCATCATCACCCAGTGTCACTCTCTCTCACAGCTTCCCCTAGCCATCACCCAGTATCACTCTCTCATAGCACCCTCCAAGCCATCACCCAGTGTCTCTTTAATAGCCCTCCCACAACCTTCACTCAATGTCTGTCTCTCATAGTCCCCCTGCCCCTCCCCTGCCTTCACCTGGCATTGCTGCATCAAAAAGGTCACACTGATTTCTCACTGCAATCGTCTCTCTGCAAAGAACTTGAACGGTGTGGTGAAGCAAGTTTGAACTGATTACATCATGTCTGTCAAGACTTGAATGAGCAAGATCGGCCTGAATTTCCTCCATTGCATGGCTTAGGCTCTTTGCAGAGAGCTGATCGTGGTGGAGGAATGAGGCAGCACCTGCACTCTCAGGGACATGAAAACCCAGGTGTCAGGATACAATTTCTAGGTGCCATGGTGGCCTGGAGTAAAGGGTTTGTCAAGCCCTGCAACAGTGAACTAGATGACTGCACAAAATTAAGCATACATACAGTTATTTCCCCTACATAAAATCCTGGCTCTGCTCTATGCAATTCCCAATTATCCAAATTTAAAAAGTTTATTTCTCCTATTCATTTCAATGACAACAAAAGCAATAAACTAGAAAAAGCAGAGAGTTAGTTTCAGCCTTGAAATTCTTTTCAGAATATTTTTTTCTCTGAAGGCTCAAGACAAAAATTCTTGCCTCTACAATGTTGACAGAGTTTCTACTAAAACATAAATCATGACTACCCATTTTTTTTATATGGACCCTAAGTTTATTCCTGCTCCTCTTACAGCTCAACTGGAACCAGGTCTGGGACCTTCATTTGCAACTTCCCAGGATTCTTTTCCCTGTTTAATATTCTTTCGCAGCATACCTAATCTGGTCACTCTGGCGACAGCAGTTAGTTGGGAGACATGCACCAGCGTTCCTTCCAGAACCCTTAAGCAATGACCACAAGTTCTTCCCCTGGGTTGACACAAAAAGCAAGCCTTCCACATAGCTGCATATTGCACTTGCCAACCTTATTGTATAATTTCTAACCATCATCAATTCTATCCCTTCTCAATAGAGGCGCAAAAAAGCGTAGTTACTCACCTGTCACAGATGATCTCCGGGAAGAGGAGGAATAAGTCTTCACAAATGGGTACCGTCGGCACCAATGGAGCCTGCACGGGAACGCTCCCCAGCGTCCCAAAAAGGAAAGCTTTTGGGAGCATCCACCACGCATGCGTGCTGCCTTCCCGCCCAACTACCTCTCTCACTTCAGTTGAGTTGAAAGCTGAGACCAAAGGAGAGAAGTAGAAGAAAAACAGAGGATAGAGAAAGACAACTAGGGGAGGTGGGTGGGTTGTGAAGACTTATTCCTGCTGTTTCCGGAGATCACTTGTTACAGGTGAGTAACTACGCTATCTCCAGGAACAAGCAGGAATGTAGTCTTCACATATGGGGACTCCCCAGCTAAAATGCCTAGGAATGACCCCAGCATGTTGCGGATCTAAGTAAGATGGGCCATGCTTCCCAGAGTCCTCAGGCATCCAAGAGTGGATGGTAGGAAGGAGTTGATCTAGGAATGGAAGAGATGCTGTAGAACAGCCTGACCGAACAAGGCATCCCGACGGGAGTCCTTGTCCAAACAATAGTGGGCAGTAAAAGTATGAACAGAAGCCCAAGTCGCTGCTTTGCAGATCTCATCAATAGCAACTGACCGAAGATTAGCTGTTGAAGCTGCCATGGCTCTAACATTGTGAGCCGTGACATGGCTTTCAAGAGGGATTCCTTTACTCTGATAGGTAAAGGAAATACAGTCTGCAATCCACTTAGAGAGAGTTCTTTTAGTGACTGGGAGTCCTAAATGACTAGAGTCAAAAGCCAGAAAAAGCTGAGAAGACTTTCTAAATGGCAGAGTTCTGTGAAGATAAAAAGCCAGAGCTCGTTTACAATCTAAGGTATGAAGATTTCTTTCCGCACTGGAGGCATGAGGCCTAGGAAAGAAGACTGGAAGATAAACCAATTGGTTTAAATGAAAAGGTGATACCACCTTTGGCATAAAATGAGGATGAGTCCTCAAGACTACTTTGTCATGATGAAACCTCGTATAAGATGGGTCAGCAACTAGAGCCTGCAGTTCACTAATGCGTCTTGCGGAAGTGATAGCAATTAGGAAAATGACTTTCCATGAAAGAAACTTTAGCTCTGAAGTAGCTAAAGGTTCAAAGGGTGGCTTCATGAGTTGACCCAGAACAATATTAAGATCCCATGCCACCGGAGGTGGTTTGATGGGAGGCTTAGTTAAAAGGAGACCCCTCATAAATCTTGAAACAAGAGGATGAGAGGAAATTGGTTGTCCATCAAAAGGTTTATGAGATGCAGCAACAGCACTAAGATGGACCCTAACAGAATTGGTCTTGAGACCAGAAGCTGATAAGTGAAGGAGATAGTCCAAAAGGGACTCTACCGGTACCAAGAGAGGATTATATCCCCTCTGGGAACACCAGATTGAGAACCTCTTCCACTTAAAAGCGTAAGAACGCCTTGTGGAAGGTTTTCTGGAAGCCAGCAGAATATCCTTCACCTGTTGTGAAAGGCCTAGATCTTGAAGTTCTATGCCTTGAGTAGCCAGGCCTTGAGATGAAGGGACTGGGGATTGGGGTGCAACAGGGATCTGTTGTTCTGGGACAGAAGATCCAGAGCACTCCCCAACTCCAGAGGAGTGGCTCGAGAGAGACCTAAGAGAAGAGGATACCATGTTTGCCTTGGCCAGCAGGGAGCTATGAGTATCATGCGACCTCTGTCTCTCTGGAGTTTGCATAAGGTTTTGGAAATTAGGGGAATTGGTGGGAAGGCATAGAGAAAATCCTGGCCCCATTGGAGCAGGAATGCATCCCTCGCCTGACAATTCTGAGCTGGTAGTCTGGAACAGTACCGGGGAAGTTTGACATTCTGTGGACTTGCAAAGAGGTCTATGTCTGGTGTTTCCCAGACTTGAAACACTCAGGCAAGTTGATATGAGTGGAGAGACCACTCGTGTGGCAACAGGACTCGACTGAGCCTGTTTGCCCAAACGTTTTGAATGCCTGGAAGGTATTCTGCCAACACATGAATGTGATGCTCTCTGGCAAAGGCCCACAGTTGCAAAGCTTTGTTGCATAATTGCAGAGAGCCCGTTCTGCCTTGTTTGTTTAGGTAAAACATGGCCACTTGATTGTCGGTTTGCAGCAGAACTGTTTTGCTTACGAGATAAAAGCAAAAGACTCGAATAGCATTGGAAATGGCCCTTAGTTCTAGGGGGTTTATTTGAAGAGAAGCCTCCTGTGGGGTCCAGAGACCCTGAGTGGACAGATCGCCTAAGGGGGCTCCCCAACCCAACTTGGATGCATCTGTCATCAGGACAGCCTGAGGTAGGGGTTGCTGAAAAGGAGAGCCTACTGTAAGGTTTTCCAGAGATTGCCATCAATGCAGAGACGCAATCAGGCGTGTGGTAACTCTGATCTTGTCTGACAGGCATCCTGAGGCCTGGGACCATTGGGAAGCCAAGGTCCACTGGGCCGCTCGCATATGAAGGCGTGCATAAGGAATCACATGGACTGTAGATGCCATGTGTCCTAGAAGTCGAAGCATCTGTTGAGCAGTGAGGAAGGTTTGTAGCACTGCTTGAGATGCTAGATCGGTGATGCGCAGACAGCGAGGCTGAGGAAGGAAAGCCTTTGACTGCTGTGTGTCCAAGCAAGCCCCTATAAACTCGAGGGATTGAGATGGGATGAGCTGGGACTTTGGAAGGTTTATGATCCATTCTAAGTACTGCAGCATTTGCACTGCTCGGGAAAGAGCATGACTTGCCTCTGGAGCTGACGGCGCTCAAATGAGCCAATCGTCTAAGTAAGGGAAGACAAAAAATCCTAGAGTCCTCATGAATGCTGCTACTACCACCATGCATTTTGTGAAAACCCTTGGAGCAGAGGCCAGCCCGAAAGGAAGGACCCTGTATTGAAAATGTCTTCCCTTGACTAGGAATCGAAGGAATTTTCTGTGATCTGCATGAATAAGGATATGCATGTAAGCATCCCTTAAATCCAGAGAACATAGCCAATCTTGCTCGTGAAGGTATGGAAGAAGAGTGCTGAGGGAGATCATCTTGAACCTTTCTCGGACTAAATATCTGTTCAGTTCCCTGAGGTCCAGGATTGGTCTTAGTCCCCCTGACTTCTTTGGAATGAGAAAATAGGGGAATAGAATCCTGTGCCCTGCTGGGACTTTGGAACCTCTTCTATAGCGCCTTGAGCCAGAAGAGTGGTGACCTCTTGCCACAACAGGTCCGAGACCGGTGGTTGAGATTTGAACTGTTTTATTAGCGTGGATGGGGGCAAGCTGAGGAAATGATGCTTGTATCCCAGACTCACTATAAATAGAGTCCAATTTTCTGAAGTGATTTGTTTCCATCTTTTGGCAAAATGGCAAATACGGCCTGGACTATTTAAAGGTTTTGGGCTTAGAACAGGAAGAATGGCTAAGTTCTCTAGACAACAGTCAAAGACCCTGAGGAGGCTGGGTCTGCTGAGCTTGTGTCTTTCTTTGTCTAGTTTGTTGTTGCCCCTTCTGGGGAACATGTGTTTGCTGGGTGGAAGATGGATAGAATTTCTTCTGTTCAGAGAAAAAAGGTTTTTTGTAAAACTTTTTCTTAGCTGGATTAGCTGTAGATTTTGACAGCCTGTCTAAAGTTGTATTATCAGTGTCAATTTCATTAGCTTTAAGCTGCCAATCCTTGCCAAAGAGATTTTCTCCTGTGCAAGGAATGCTACCCATCTTATCTTACACCCATTCCTCCAAGTCTGAAGCTTGGAGCCAGGCAATACAACGTGCTCCTATGGAAATAGCAGACGTTCTGCTAATACATTCAAAACAGTCAAAGGTAGCACGATTCATAAACTTAGAGACATTTTGAGCATGTTTGACCAAAGCCAAATAATCTGTCCGTTTATCCTCTTGAAGAAAAGGGTTCAAAAGCTCCAAGTCTTTTGTAACCTGCTCAAGAAACATTCCCATGTATAATATATAGGAACTGATTCTTGCTGATAGCATGGAGGACTGAAAGCATCGACGACCAAAGGCATCCAGTGTTCTAGACTCACGGCCTGGTGGATTGGAAGAGTGTCTTTTAGCACTCTTAATCCGCCTCATGGTGGACTCTACCACCATAGAATGATGTGGTAACTGAGTCTTCTGAAACCCGGGGCAAGGAGGTACTTGATACATAATGTCAAGACGTCTAGAATGTGGAGATACTGTTAAAAGTAGCTACTCACCTGTAACAGGTGTTCTCCAGGAGCAGCAGGAATCAGTCCTCACATATGGGTAACATAGACGTTGATGGAGCCCTTGCGAAGCATTTCCCCAGCTTTCTATGAAAGCCTTTGGGAATACTGCAGGCATGCGCGGTCCCCTTCCCACCTAAAGGTGCCATCTTGCTCAGTCAAATGACATAGCTAAAAAACAGCACACTAAAATGTAAAATAAACTATGTACAACTGCAACTCCCAGGGGAAGAGGGAGGGTTGTGAGGACTGATTCCTGCTGCTCTTGGAGAACACCTGTTACAGGTGAGTAACTACTCTTTCTCCAGGACAAAGCAGGAAGTCAGCCCTCACATATGAGTGACTCCCTAGCTCTGGGCTACCAAGGAACCCAGGCTGAACAAGAGAACTCCCTCTAGTCCCAGCATCAAAGAAAGGCTTTTCACTGAAAGAACCTCCACCGGTAGCCCAACGGAGGACTGGAGGGCAGGAGTTGCCTAAACCTCAAAGAGATTCCGGAGTACTGCCTGGCCAAAAGCACTGTCCCTACGGGACTCCCTCTCCAGGCAGTAATGGGCTGCAAAAGTCTGGCTTGAGAACCAAGTTGCAGCCCTGCAGATGTCTGCCAACGGTACAGAGCAGAGATGAGCTACTGAGGCAGCCATAGCCCTTACACGGTGGTCCGTGACCAGACCCTGCAAGGGAAGGTCAGCCGCCCTGTAAGCCCAGGTGATACAGTCAGCCACCCATATGGACAAGGTATGCTTCGACAGAGCTAACCCCAAATTATTAGGGTCAAAAGAGATGAAGAGCTGAGTAGTCCTTATATGTCCTTGCGTACGGTCAAGATAGACGGATAAGGCCCTCCTACAGTCCAGGGTATGCAGAACCGCTTCAGCCTGGCTTGCATGAGGCCTAGGGAAGAATGTTGGAAGAACCACCTCCTGGTTGAGGTGGAGAGACAACCTTAGGGAGGAACTTTGGATGAGTCCTAAGGACTACCCTGTTCCTATAGAAGAGGGTGTAAGGCCTATCACAGACCAGGGCTTGAAGCTCACTCACCCGTCTGGCCGAGGTCAAGGCTACTAGGAAGAGTGTCTTCCAGGAAAGGAAGCGGAGAGGACAAGTAGCCATCGGCTCAAAAGGTAGGCGAGTCAGTTGCTGCAAGACCGCATTCAACTCCCACTCAGGAGCTGGAGGACGGACAGGAGGCTTGAGCAAGAGCAAACCTCTGAGAAACCGGGACACCAAGGGGTGAACCGACAGTGTCCTTCCACCAGTGAGTGATGAGCTGCTAGAGCTGAGAGGTGGACCCGAACAGAATTTGACTTAAGGACCTGATTGGATAAGTGCAGCAGGTACTGAAGCACCACTGGTACAGTACAGGATAAAGGATCCTCTGTACGCAGCTGACACCACACAGAAAACCTCATCCACTTCAGGGCATAGGTTTTTCTAGTGGACTGCTTCCTAGAGGCCAGGACGACCTCTTCAACTTCAGGAGGTAGGCCAAAAGGAGCCAAAACTACCCTTGCAGCTTCCAGGCCATCAAATTGAGAGATTTGAGATTGGGGTGCAGAAGAGACCCCTGGTCCTGAGAAAGAAGGTCGGGCTGCAACCCCAGAGGTAGTGGAGTGTCCACTGCTAGTTGAAGCAGAAGTGGGAACCAAGGTTGCCTCGGCCACCTGGGGGCTACCAGAAGGACTGAGGCCTGGTCCTGTAGAATCTTCAACAGGGTTCGGGCCACCAGAGGCGTGGGAGGAAACGCATACAGGAGGCCCTGGGACCAGGAAATCAGAAAAGCATCTGCTGCTAGCCTTAGAGGATGCGGTTGCCTGGAGCAGAACCTGGGCAGCTGTCTGTTCAGGGGACTGGCAAAGAGATCTATGGATGGAAGTCCTCATCTCAGGAAAATCTTCTGAACCACCAAGTTATTCGTGGGGCTGCAGAATCCTGCTCAACCTGTCTGCCAGGTAATTTTCCTGGCCAGGAAGATAAACCGCCCTGAGCAACATGTTGCGCCTGAGCGCAAACAAGCAAAGGTCCTGCGCCTCCTGACAAAGGAGCCTGGACCCAGTGCCTCCCTGTTTGTGCACATAAAACATGACTACCTGATTTATTTTATTTATTTATTTAACAAACATTTATATACCGCATCTTCCTGAGATCAGTTGTGGTTCACAATAAACAACTAAATAAACAAAGCAGCGTTTGTTTTACATGTAACATCAAATAACAAAGAATATTATAAGTAAACAACAAATGTTAAGCTTGAGCAGAACATAACAGTAAAAACTATATACATTATATACAGATACCGCTTTTAGGGCTTTAGCATTAGGGGTAGTACAGTCTGTTTGTCTGTTTGCACTAAAACCGACTGGTGCGCCAGGGTTTGAGAGAAAGTCTTGAGGGCTAAGCAAATAGCCCGTAGTTCCAGTAGATTGATCTGCTGCTTGCCCTCCCAGTGAGACCACAGGCCCTGGGTGCACTTGCCCAGTGTGCACCCCAGCCCTGCAGGGAGGCATCGGTGGTCAATACCACTGTGAACGCAGGTGGCTGAAAAGGCATCCCCTTCAGTAAGTTGGGGGGATGCAGCCACCAACGTAGGGAGTGCAGGAATGGTCTGGACACCCTTACTCGGTCGCTGAGGCTCCCTGTGGCCTGCGACCACTGATTCCTGAGACACCATTGCGCAGGCCTCATGTGAAGCCTGGCATTGGGAGTCACATGTACTGTCGAAGCCATGTGGCCGAGAAGCCTCAGGCAGAGCCTGGCGGAGACCAGTGACCTGCTGAGAAACTGGTTTGCCAAGGTCATCAGTCTTTGGGCTCTGTCCTCTGGCAAGAAAGCTTTTGCCTTCAGAGAGTCTAGCCTTGCCCCTATGAACTCCAAGTTTTGGGAGGGGAGCAAAGTGGACTTTGCAAAGTTTATGACAAACCCCAGATGTTGGAGTAGAGAAATCGTTCGGAGGGTGACTTGCCTGGCCTCCTGGCACGTCTGACCCCTGATGAGCCAGTCGTCCAGATAGGGGAAGACAAAGATACCCTGATTCCTTAAGTAGGCCGCCACCACTGCCAGGCATTTGGTAAAGACCCTGGGGGCGGAGGTGAGGCCAAATGGCAGCACTCTGTACTGATAATGGTTTCCTCCCACAATGAACCTGAGGTACTTTCTATGGTCTGGATGAATGAGGATGTGAGTGTATGCATCCTTTAGATCTAAAGAGCATAGCCAATCTCCCTGCTGGAGGTAGGGCAGAAGTGTTCCAAGAGTAAGCATCTTGAACTTCTCCTTCTGTAAGAACTTGTTGAGATTTCTGAGGTCGAGAAAAGGCCTGAGATCCCCTGTTCTCTTTGGTACTAGGAAGTACCTGGAGTAGAAACCGTGACCTTGTAGGTGGGGAGGCACAGGCTCCACTGCCTAGTCTCTCAACAGACCCTGAAGCTCCTGCAGGAGGAGGGCTGTATGGAGAGGAGGCCTTGGAGGCTCTCCTGGAAAATAGGGAGGAGGCAACTGATGAAAATGAAGCAGGTAGCCCTTGTGGGCTATGCTTAAGACCCAGTTGTCCCCTGTAATGGGTGGCCACCGGTGGGCAAACAGGGCTAGTCGACCTCCTGTGCAGGGATGGGACAGCAGAGACGGAGAGGCTATGCCTTGGGAGTCAAAAACCCCCACCCTGCTGAGTGGGAGCAGGAGCCGGAGGCTTGGGGGCCTTCTGCCTACGGGGCCCATGTCCCTGCCCCTTGGCCTGCTGACCCTGTGGGGGAGCGGGGGAGGCCTGGTAAGGTGGGAACTGTTTGTAGGCAGTCGCCTTCCTCGGGTAAAAGGACTTCTTTACCCGAGCCCTTCTTCTTGTGTGAAGGGGTAGAAGTCTTTCGAGACAGCCTTGTCCTCGTGAGGTGCTCGGTCTCGAGCTCAGCAGCCTTCTCGGCCATGGGCTTGCCAAAAAGGTTCTCACCTTGGCAAGGGACATCGACCAACTTGTTCCGAACCCATGGCTCGATGTTCGATGACTGCAGCCATGCCTGATGTCGAGCCACGATGCCAGCTGCCGCAACACAGGCCGAGGCCTCAAAGCCATCGTAGGCCGCTCGGGACATGAACTTAGAGCATTCCCGGATCCCCGAAGACAAGGACTTGAACCTCTACAAAGGTTTCCCGGAGAGACCAGCAGAGAACCCGGCAAGCTCCTTTGCCAGGTCCCGCAAGTACATGCCCATGTACAGCTGGTAAGACTGGACATGGCAAGCAAGCATTGAGCCCTGGAAGCACTTTCTACCAAACGCATCCAGGTTCCGGGCCTCCCTCCCGGGGGGCACCGCAGAGTGCATCTTCTGACTTTTCAGACGATGCATGGCCGATTCCACCACCATGGAATGGTGTGGTAGCTGCGCCTTTTGAAAACCAGGGCTCTTACGGAGTCGATAAATGGAATCGACCCGCTTGCTGAGAACCGGCGCCGAGGCCGGTGCCTCCCACATCTGGAAGAGGAGACGTTCCAGCATCGGAGGAACCGGCACAGTAAAGGCCTCCTTTGGAAGAGAGTCATAATGGAGTGCCTCGAGCTCTTCGGCTCAAGGCTCCTCCTCGGGATCCGCCGGGATCGCCAAAGCAGTGGCCATATCCTTAAAGAACTCCGAGAACCAGGTATCTTCTGCAGGGGACCTACTCCGGGGCTCAGACTGCGGTGTGTCCGACGGGACGCACCGAGTCTTGAAGGTATCGGGGGACTCCTCGTCCTCCGTCTCCCAGGCGGACTTGTCCGAAGAGGAGTCGGGCTCCGACCGCGCGGGGCCCGGCAGCACCCGCCCTGACGCCGAAGGCACCGGCATCAACGCCCTTGGTCCCAACCGGGAGGTCGAGGGTGACCGTGACCGAGGACGACCTCGAGCCTTCATGGTCTTGAGTATCGGCTCGGTCTCCGGGGTCGACTTCGACGTCGATGTCCCGGTGGTCGGGGCAGATGCGCCAGCGAGGCTGGCCATCAGCACCCGCTGCTGATCCATGAAGGCAGACAGTCTGAACTCCAAGGCTGTCAGCTTGAGACCCAGCTCAGGAGACTCAGCAGCCACCGACTCATGCCCCAGCGGCGCCGGGCCTGACGTCGACTCCCTGGGAGGAGAGTCCTCGAGGACAACAGGACTTACGTGTCCAGCAGACTCCGGCTCTACTCGAGGTACGTTTGATGGCTTCTCCTGTTCCACGGGCCCGGGACGGCGGTCAGGGGTCCGAGACCTAGCCCTCAAGGAGCCAGGGACCTCCTCCGACGCTGCCCTCGCGAGCCGCTTCTTCCTCTTTCGCTCCCGCTCGGGGGACCCCCTCTCAGAGGAACCCCGACGATGCTCGGGGTCAGACTCCCGAGACGTCGAGGCCTCAGACGAGATCCGGGCCCAGTCGGAGGCCGAATCAGAGAAAAGCCTTTCCTTTTGGTGCTGACGGCTTCGCAGTGCCGTAGTGGACATTTTCCCACACGGTCCACAGTTCTTAGGATCATGATCAGGACCGAGGCACCGAAGGCAGCAGTCGTGTGTGTCAGTGAGAGACATTAGTTTCTTGCACCGATCACACTTCTTAAAACTACTGGAAGCCATCAGGGAAAAAAAGAGTCCCCGCGAGGTCAAAGGACCGGCCTTCCAGGGAAAAGGAAAAAAGAGTGCGAACGCCAGCCACGAAGGGCAAAAAACGAAAAAATAAGATCGGGCTCGATACCGGTGTACCGAACCCGGCGAGAAAGGGAACCGGCATCGAACTGGAGAAAAAAACGCGAAGAAATCGCAAGGATTTGAAGAAAAAATCTAACTATTTTCTGGGTGAACTAGGACAAACGTCCGACGAGCTCCACGGAAAAAGAGAGACTGAGCAAGATGGCACCTTTAGGCGGGAAGGGGACTGCGCATGCGTGCAGTATTCCCAAAGGCTTTCATAGAAAGCTGGGGAAATGCTCCGCAAGGGCTCCATCGATGTCGATGTCACCCATATGTGAGGACTGACTTCCTGCTTGGTCCTGAAGAAAAAAAGCTTCCCACATTCTTAACATTAGATCATGTAAGATCTGGTGTATAGGAAGCATAGCTGCCTCCCTTTGGAGCTAAATGATATTGAAGAATTCTCAATTCTTCTGCTCTAGGCTCCTTTTCTGGTACAACTGTAATGGCAAGACCCTTTGCCATATCACGTACAAAATCATGAAAAGACATATCCTCAGGAGGGGACATTCTGCGTTGAGGAGAAAGAGATGAATCCTGCAAACGTTCAGCTCTGGTACCTGTGGAATCATCTGAGTCATCGGAATCGGAAGACTCAAAAGGAGGAAGTATCGGGTTCTCCCGAAGCAGATGGCGTCGTTACCGAAACGAGTCGGTACCTGATCCCCCATACTGGAGAGAGATTCCAGGCTCGGCATCGGAGGAAGCATGCCTGTTGAAACAGGTACTGAGGGCACTGGCACCGGTACCGGCATCGGTACTGGTGCCTGCGGAACTGTCTGCAGCGACTTTGGTGGTACCGAAGTAGATAAAAGAGTCACTAGACTGCGTTCGATAGTGAGGAGTCTTTTGTCCGTCGCTACTGTCGATGCTGGGGTGTCGGTACCGGAGGAAGTGGCCACAACCCCCGAGCATGGCACCAGTAGTTCCATCGAGGTCGAGGCCTCGGGAACATCCTGGAGCCCCGATAAATCTTTGAAGCCCGAAGAATCCCGCCAGGGCTGTTTGGCCGGTGAAGTGTCCTCGGGGGCAATGCCTGTGGCATCTCGATATTTAGAGGGAGATCTACCCTTCGAGGACCAGCTAGTCTTGGAAGACTTGTGTTTAGTTACCTGAGATCCCTGGGAAGAAGTAGAAGCCCTGGAAGACATCGATGCAACAGACATCGTGTCTGAAGCAAACAGGGCACAGAGTTGATTTGCTCGATTCTGAAGACTTCTTTTAGTCAACTTCCTGCAGGAGAGACACTCCGTAGGGCAATGGTCAGGACCTAAACATTTAAGACACCAGTCATGGGTGTCGGTAATAGAAATTGTACCGCCACATTTTGAACATTATTTAAAACCAGTGGCTGGTTTTTCCATGGTAAGGAAAAAGAGGGCCTAATGCCCAAAATGGCGCCAAGCACCAGAGCAGGGAAGAAACCCCTGAGAGAAAGCAACTAAAATTAAGTTATTTTTAAAAGAAAAGAAAGAAAAGCACCGATGGTACCAGTAGGCATCGACGGAAGGCAGACGCGACCACAAAAAATATAAATTTAAGAGAAGATTTTCTGCGGTGACAGGGGACACATCCTGTCGGCTCCGCTGAAAACGAAGAACTGAAGTGAGAGAGGTAGTTGGGCGGGAAGGCAGCACGCATGCGTGGTGGATGCTCCCAAAAGCTTTCCTTTTTGGGATGCTGGGGAGAGTTCCTGTGCAGGCTCCGTCGGTGCCGACGGTACCCATTTGTGAAGACTACATTCCTGCTTGTACCTGGAGATAACCTTATATTCTCCAAAAGCAGTATCCATGATGCCAGATCACAGCCCTAGCTCTGACCAAGTGAGGAGGAAGAAGAGGAAGAAGAAATTGCTAGGTCAAAAAATGCACACACCGTAATAACAGAAGAACAAGAAACTAACATTTGAATAGTTTTAAAAGGTACTCTATAGCAAAACAGAGTAAAGACCTTGCCAAGCAAAAGTTAACGTAGAAGACAGGACCACATGCTGAACGACGAGTGTGCCACTATGAAATAATAATTATAAATGTTTTCTCTCTTACAAATCAACAAAATTTATTCGCTTCATATACTGCAAATTAAACCAATGAATATCTAAACAGTTTACAATATAAAATGGGGAGGAGGAGGGGAATCACAACAAACAGACAAGGTTGACAAGAAACAGCAGGAAAATACAATATTACAATAATAGACACAAAAAAGCAAAAGGGAATACAGGTTTCAACTAATGCTGTCAAATCCAACCTCAAAGTCAGGAATGAGGAAATGATTGCAGGAAATAAATCTTCAAAGCAACTTCAATTTTCCTATAAGAAGACTCAAAGCGAAAATCTAAAGGTAGCACATTGCACAATAAGGTGGAACAACCGAAAAGCAGAACCAGCTGTTATCTACCCTAAGTCTACAATCTGTTATCTAGCAAAATATACCAAATCTATTCTCTCATCAGCCAAATTTATAAAATATTTAGAGGCATGTTTACTAAATTATGGAAATATTTACCATGGGGTTTAGCATGCGCTAAGTAGTTAGCACGGGATTGCAGTAACTACTAAAATGTGCTAATACAGCCAGCAGGTTAACTGCTTAGCATGCTACAGAGCAGGTACTAGGCGGGTAAGGGTGGGTTAGGGCGGATAATGGGCATTGACTGCACAATGCAGTTAGCAGAGGGATAATTAACAGGTGCTAAATGTCAATGTTGCAACTTTGTCTTGCTAGGACTACCAATGTGGCAAATTGCTTGTTTACAAATTCTTCTAAGTACAGCAGCAAGGTTAATTTTCAGGGGTTCCAAATGGGACAGTGCGTCACTTTATCTGAAACAATTGCACTGATTACCTATCCGTGCAAGGGTGCAATTTGAAGTGTTGGTAACTGCTTTTAAAATGTACATAATTTGGCCCCAGATTATATGGCCAATTTTATTTTGTATTACATTCCTGTGAGCAGCTAAGATTTGAAGATGAGTTTAGATTGGCAATAGTTTCAGCTTAAAAAAAATTCAGTTGAAAAGTAAGATAGAGAGGACTATTTTGGGAACTGCCCTGTACTCTGGAACATGCTACCTTTGTCTATTAAATCTATGCGAAATGATATGCAATTTAGAGAATCTGTGAAAACATGGCCGGCAGAAATAGGGTAGTTTTTTTGAAGACTGTGATACATGAGAGCTGCAAGTCATGAATTTATTGTGTGTGTTTTGATATGTTATTGTGTGTGCTTTGATACAGTGAAAAAGCGTAGTTACTCACCTGTAACAGATGGTCTCCGGGAATAGCAGGAATCAGTCCTCACATATGGGTGACGTCAGCACCAACGGAGCCCTCGTGGTGCATTTCCCCAGCTTTCAAAGAAAGCCTTTGGGACATGCTACCACGCATGCGTGGTCCCCTTCCCACCCAAGGGTGCCATCTTGCTCAGTCAGATAGCAGTTTTTCACTGCCATCCTAGCTAACACAAGGTAGGGAGGCAACTCCCAGGAGAGGAGGGAGGGTTGTGAGGACTGATTCTGGCTGTTCCCAGAGAACACCTGCTACAAATGAGTAACTACGCTTTCTCCAGGAACAAGCAGGAAGTCAGTCCTCACACATGGGACTTCCTAGCTCCAGGCTGCTGAGGACCAAACCAAGACAGCACTAATGGTGACCAATCAGGTAACCGTGAGTTGCAGGTGGAGAGTCCCCACTGAGAGACTCTGCAAGTCCCTACCATCCAGCAACACTATCACTCCGGTAGCCTGAACACAGAAGGGTCGGAGGGCAGGAGTTGTCTACACCCCGAGAATACTATGGAGTACTGCCTGGCCAAAGGCACTGTCCCTGCGGTACTCGCCCTCCAGGCAGTAATGAGCTGCGAACGTATGACTTGAATATGTGGCAGCCTTGCATATTTCAGTCACCGGCACAAAGCAGAGGTTGACCACAGACATGGCCATCGCCCTCACGCGATGCACTTGATCCGGTGCTCAAGGGAGAGGCCAGCTCAGGCAAGGGCAATACAGTCAACCACCTAAGTGGACAAAGTTCGCATAGTCACAGGGAGCCCCAGTCTACTGGGGTCATAAGACACAAAAAGCTGAGGAGCTTTCCAATGGGCTTTGGTCTGCTGTAAGTAGAAGGATAGGGCCCGCTTGCAATCTAATGTATGAAGTATTAGTTTCTCCCTGCCAGTGTGAGGCTGTGGAAAGAAGGTGGGGAGGACCACTTCTTGGTTGAGGTGGAAAGGAGATAACACCTTTGGGGGAAATTTGGTTTGTGTGCGGAGCACCACCTTGTTCTTATAGAACCTCATATATGGTGGATCCACCACCAGGGTCTGGAGTTCGCTCACCCTTCGGGTGGACATGAGGGCCACCAGGAAGGCCACTTTCCAAGACAGATATCTGAGGTGGGAGGTGGCAGGTGGCTAGGGGTTCGAATGGCAATTTAGTGAGCTGGGAGAGCACCAGGTTGAGGTCCCACTCTGCTGGCAGAGGGCGGGCTTTGATAACAGGTGGCCCCGGAGGAACCTAGAGACCAGGGGGCTGGCTTGAGAGGGGTTTTCCCTCGATAGGGTGGTGGTGCGCGGCAATGGTGCTCAGATGCACCCTCACAGAGTTTGATTTCAGCCCAGTTTGCAACAGGTGTAATAGGTATCGAAGTACAAGTTGCACCTGGCAGGAGAAGGGATTCTCCTCCTCCTCCGCACACCAAACGGAGAACCTCCCTCCACTTAAAGACATATGTTCATCTCGTGGAGGGCTTTCGGGAGGTCAGTAGGAACTCCTTGACTTCTCTTGGGAGGTTGAAAGGAGCCAACGCTACCCTTTCAGCATCCATGCCGTTAGTGTTAGCGACCCCAGGTTGGGATGCAGTAGGTAGCCCTCCTCCTGGGACAATAGGTTCTGAGCTTGACCCACTGGGAATGGGAACATTACCAACAGGGAGAGCAACAGAGGGAACCATGGCTGCCTGGGCCACACCTAGGGGTGATCAGTATAACGGACACCTTCTCGCTCTGGAACTTGAATAGAGTCTTGGTGACCGGGGGGGGGGGGGAGGAGGGGTCTGTGGGAACGCATAGAGCAGGCCCTCTGACCACGAGATTAGGAAGGCATCTGCCGCACTCTCCCCAGGTGCAGCTGGCGCAAGCAGAAGCAGGGCAACTGTGCACTGTCTGGGGAGGCGAAACATTCCACCACAGGACAGCCCCAGAGGTGGAAAAGCCTCCTTGCCATCCTGGGGTTCTAGTGCCACTCAACTGGGCGAAGGGCTCTGTTTAGTCTGTCCGCTAGGCAGTTGTCCTGCCCTGGTAGGTATACCGCTCATAGGAGCATGTTGTTGCGCACTGCAAAGGAGAGGAGGGCCACTGCCTCCTGGCAGAGGGAGTCAAGCCCGTGCCCCCCTACTTGTTGATACAGAATATGGTGACCTGGTTGCCCGTCTGGATCAGGACCAGTCAGTGCCGCAGGTGATGGCAGAATGCTCGCAGGGCCAAGAAGATTGATCTGCAAGAGCGACTCCTCCCTGGACCAGCAGACTTGCGTGCGACAGTCCCTGCAATGCACCCACCAACCCCGGAGGGAGGCTTCTGTTGTCAGGGTCCTCTGCAGTGAGGGTTCCGGGAATGCATTCCTGTCTGGAGTTAGTGCAAGTTTTGCCACCAAGTGAGGGACTCTGCCAGTTGGCAGGTAACTCTGACCCTACACTGTAGCCTGCCTGTGGCTTGCGTCCACTGTGAGCAGAGGCACAATTGGGCTATCCGCATGTACAGGCAGGCTAATGGTGTGACATGGACCATTGAGGCCATGTGGCCTAGCAGCCGGAGGAGGTGGCGAGCCTGACGTGATCTGCCCTTTCTCTTGGGAGGATGGCCTTGACTTGCAAGGTGTCCAACTCAGCACCTATGAACTCCAGGCTTTGGGATGGAGAGAGATGGGATTTGGGGTAGTTGATGACGAACCCGAGGTGCTGCAGCAGATGGGTTGCCCGCTCTACAGCCTGGCTGACCTCTGACGCTGTGCCACTCTTGATGAACCAGTCATCCAAGCAGGAGAAGACAAAAGCCCCTTATAGGTGCAGATAGGCAGCTACCACCGCCAAGCACTTGGTAAAGACCCTTGGCAAGGAGGATAGGCTGAAGGGGAGCACTCTGTATTGGTAGTGCCTCTCCTCCCACTACAAACTGTAGGTACTTCCTGAGGGAGGGATGAATCAGGATGTGTATACACGCATCCTTTAGGTCCCAGGAGCAAAGCCAATCTCTCTGATGGGGGTAAGGCAGCAGTGTTCCAAGGGAAAGCATCTTGAACATCTCCCTCACCAGAAACATGTTCAGTTTTGCAGTTCTAGCATTGGCCTGAGGCCCCTGTTCTTTAGGGACAAGGAAGTACCTTAAGTAGAAGCCTTCCCCCACAGATGCTTGGGTACAGGCTCCACTGTGTTGTCCCTGAGCAGACCTGGGAGCTCCGAGATCAGGAGGGTCTGGTAAAGGAGAGGTTGCACTGGCTCTCCTGGAAAGAACCTGGGTGGTACTTGTAAGTGGAGGAGGTATCCCTCCTTTACTACCTGTCTGAAGTAACCTTGGCCCACTTATGGGCAAAGAGTACCCTGTGGCCCCCTGTGGGCTAGTGAAGGTCTCCCAGGGGAGGGGAGACCCTGCCCTAGGGGTCAGAAGCTCCTCCCTGGTTGGGCTGTAGCCAGGACCTGAGGCTTCTGCACTTGGGCTTCTGAGCTCCTTGGCCCTGCCTCTTAGGGTAAGAACCCTGTTGCTGGCCCAAAGAGGACCGATAGTGGTGACTCTGTTGAAGTGCCCCTTTTCCCCTTGGAATAGGGGTCTTTTCCCAGAAGATTTTTTGCAGGGTAAGGAAGAGGTCTTCTTTGAGAGCTTCTGACGGGTCACCATGTCAGCTTCTATCTCAGCCGCTTTGTCGGCCATGGGTTTGCCAAACAGGTTATCACCGGTGCAGGGGACATCGAGAAGTTTGCCCTGAACACACTGCTTGAGGTCCAAGGACTGCAGCCATGCTTGGCATCGAGCCCCGATGCCGGCTGCTGCTACTCGAGCTGTTGACTTGAATCCGTCATAGGCTGCCTGGTAGAGGAACTTCTAGCTGCCCTTGATCCCGGAGGTCAGGGCCTGGAACCATTGGAGAGGTTCCCCGGCCAGCCCCATGGAGAATCCAGACAACTCCTGGGTCAGGGCCTTAAGGTACATGCCTATATACAGCTCATAGGCCTGGATTTGGCACAACAGCATCAAGCCCAGGTAGCACGTGCTGCCAAGGGTGTCAAGCGTTCTAGCATCTCTTCCAGAGGGGACAGAAGAGTAAGTCTTCTGACTTTTGAGTTTTTACATGGTTGACTCGACAACCATGGAGTTATGTGGGAGTTGGGGCTTGTGGAACCTAGGCCCCTTCCTAACACAGTATATGGCGTTGAGGCGTCAGCTGACCACTGGCATAGACACTGGCGTCTCCCATATTCATAGCAATAGCCATTTGAGGATCAGCTGCACTGGCACCATGAGAGTTTCCTTGGATGGAGACCAGAACTGGAGGATATCCAGTTCTTCAGTGCGTGAGTCCTCCTCTACCTCGGTTTGCATCGAGAAGGCTCTGGCCATATCTCTGACAAAGTTGTGGAAGGCCACACCCTCTGGCAGAGAATGGTGCCGAGGGAGGCGGGTCTGAGGGGATGTCTTAGTGCCATCTGGTTTCTGGGGAGGCCTCATAGTCGACCTCCCACTCGGAGTTGAGGGGGAACGATGAGTCTGAGGCTCTGCGACTCCTTGCCTTGAGGCCCGCGCTGAAGGCTCGGGGGCCTTCCCGAGGACCTGGGATCCGAGTCTCGAAAACTGGCCAGGAAGGACCGAATACCAGAAGAACGGGACCAGGACCTCAATCGGGGCAGAGGGCTTACCCAAGGCCAGTGGTGCTCGGCTCAACAACTGGGGACTCCCCCGCAGTCGGGGGCCCAGTTGTCAGGGCAGATGATGCGGGCGGACGAACCAGACATCATTGCCTGCTACATGGCCAGGATAGGAGTGATGTTCTTTTTTTTTTTGTAATTTGCTCTTTAATCATTTTTGAACACAAAAATACATCAACTCATCTATGGACCACATCCGGTCTCTCATGTTCTGACAGATCTAGACATTGGCACTAACTGACACTTATGTTAATTGTCACTGTGCCCCCCCTGTCTCCCTCCCCCCACTTCCTCCCCCATCCCACTCATATAAGTTTCAAACATATTACACCGATTAAACATTTCGGCATTTAAATATTTAAAACCCTGAAACATTGTACACTAAAACATTGCAGCTCTCAAACAGCGTCCCCCCCTCCTATCTCCCTCCATTGTTCATATCTGTCCCACACCTTTTTAATTTTTTTCACAGTGTGTTTTCTATGTGCTTCTATCTCACAGAAGACCCATAATTGTTCCATTCTCCCCACCACCTCTGCCAACGGAGGCACTGCTGCATTTTTCCACCATCGAAGGCGGCTCATCCTGGCTGCAATAACCCCATACCCCATCAGCCTCCCCACTTCCCCCCTGTCCACCCCCACTTCCTCGTTTAGTATAACCATAGCAGGCCTCAACTGTACCCCCACCTGAAGAATATCCGCCATAAATTCTTCCACCAGTTTCCAGTATGTCTGTACTTTCGGACAGCTCCACAACACATGTAACATATCTCCCCACTCCCTACATCCTTGTCAGCAAGCCTCCGACCTATCTGGGTAAAGCACATGCAACCTTACCGGTGTCCAATACATTCGTAGCCTAACTTTATAGCTATTCTCTAACTATAAAGTTCACTCCCTACCAAAATCCCTCCTCCCCTCTTTGCAGGAATTCACCCTCTGCCCAGCCAAAACCACCAAAGGGTATTGTTCAGACGTTAGCATATATTCCTGCCCAACCCTCAAATGTGTATCTCTGCCCCCAACCTTCTCCCTTCTTGCCCCACCAAATGCCTTTTCCTCCACGTACGCAACCCTTTAATATTTAAGGTCGTAATAGTTAATGTTTTCCGCCTCTGACCAAGATGCATTTGGGAGCTCCTGCCCTTCCGCCTCCCACCTTCCCTCTCAATTCCATTGACTCGCCTTTTACCTCCCCCTCCCCCCCCTATTGATCCCTACCGTCCTATCCCTGCCCTGTCCCTCCCCTACCCTCCCCCTCCCCTTATCCCCCACATCCTCTTTCCAGAGGATTCAGCCAAGTAGTGCGTCCCTTACTGTCCCAGCCTCTATGTTACCCCTCTCCCCCCCACTTCCCCACCTCACCCCCTCTCCTACCCACTCCTCCACCACCCTTCCATTTCCTTCCCCTCCCCCTTGCTCCCCCCCTAATCTGACCCTCTCTCCCTACATACCCGCTCTTCCCCTTTCTACTTTATGCCCTCTCCATCCTCCTCCCTCCCTCCCTCCCAGGTAAACCTTGCTGCATTCTACTACACTTCTTCATTTACCCCTTTTCCAACCTCACCTCCCCCACCCAACTGTCCTCCTCCCTCCCCAGGCCATTCTCCTTCCTTCCATTCCCCCCTCATAATAGGCCCCTTATTTACAACATTACACATCATAAACAGTTACATTTCCTTCCAATTATTGCAAGAGCAAAATACAAAAACCTAATGATTATTTTCAAAATCTTTCACCAATCTTCAGCAGATATTCTACAGCATATAATATCCAAAGACAAGAGCCTAAGACCTAGACGATCTCATAACTCCAATAAGCTTAGTACACCTTTAAACTTCAATAGATCAAAACAGATGACTTCTAAAAGAGCATTTTCCTTCATGGCACCAGAGGTTTGGAATTTTATTCCTTAAGAATTAAGAGCTCAGGAAGACATCAAAGACTTTCGCATATCTTTAAAGACTTATTTATTCATAGAATCATTTGGTCAAATAACTTAAATTGATCAACTTGTATATCCAGTTTCACTATGAGATAATATTATAATTTACTGTTTGTACTGTATTTATATTGTAATGTATTGTATTTGATCTTCCCATGCACTCAACATGTAAGTTCTTTGTTGTTTTGTCAACCACTTTGATTGAAGGATAAGGTGGTATACAAAACTGGTTAAATAAATAAATAAATCATCCATTTAGTCCATCCTGATCCCTGTTCTCCGGGCTCCTTTCACTTTGTCGTTTCCGCCTCTGGGCTACTGCTCCTGCCACTTTCAAGGGGCCCTGGGAACACAGTCCAGCTTCTCTCAATGCCCTTTCAGCCTCCTCCTTTGTTTGTATCCGCCATGTTCTCCCTTTTTGTGTAAATAAAAGTCCAAAGGGATGCAGCCATTGATATTTAACCTCCTCCTGCCTCAAAATTTGTGTTACTGGCTGCATTGCCCTCCTCCTCTGTAATGTTCCTGTCAACAAGTCCTCATATATATATGCAGGGTACCACTGCCAAATTAGAGTTCCAGGCCCCCTCATCAGGGCCATAATTCGTTCTTTCATTGTATATCTCGCCAAACATATTATAATGTCTCTAGGCCTGTTTGCTCGTGGTGGGCCCAGCGCCCTATGCACTCTTTCTATTTGTATGACCCTGGGGGTCACCTCCTCTCCCCCTTTCTTGAGCACTTACACACACACAGACACTGCCACCTTCTCACTGTTTTGAAATTCCTTCTCTTCAGGAATGCCCCTAATCCTCAAAGTGTTTCTGGGAGAGCGATCCTCCAGATCTTCCAATTTATATAGCATAGCATCCTGTTGGGATTGTAATTTCAAAGTTTTCTCTACCCCTTCTTCTTGCTGCAGCCGAGTTTCATGATCTTCCATCTGGCACGTCAAGTCCCCAATTTCCTCCTTTAAAGTGCTCAAGAGCTCACTCAGGTCACTTTTCACGGATTTCACTTCTGTTCTTATTTCTGAAAACCACTCCTTTAATTCTGCTCTTGTTATCCCTTGCCTGAGCATTTTCCCCCCACTCCCCAGCGCAGAGTCATCCACCAGTTCACCTCTATCCTCCATCATAGTAGTAGCCTCATTTGCAGCATTTTCAGACAGCCCTGCTTGCGGCCCTAGATACACATATTCTCGGAGATCAGTTGCTTTCCTTCTCGTGGTCATTACACTGTCCAAGTTGGGGTCCCTCCTTAGAGGTGCTGCCACAAGACTCCTCCTCTTTTGGTCTGTACTGCCCTGAAGCACTAGTAACTGTCCCTCCACTGCAGAGCAGGCACTGATTATCTCTGCTTGCCTCCTCCAGCACTGTATTCCTCCTCCTCCGCTCGGTTTTCCACTTTCGTGAAATTACCTTGTCAGCCACTCCTCACTGTGGGCCTTACCACATGCCCTCCCTACTCCACTGCTGTTCTCTTCATTGTTCCACTGCCCTGGTGTCTGCCGTTGTCCTCCACCTCTGACGAGCCTCTCCTGCCTGCTCCTCTGCGACTCCGAATGCAGCAGGCCCTGTGTAGTCGCTCTCACCGCTCTACCGCAGAACTGCGCCTCTGCATTCCCAGCCCTCACTACCAGCTGCCATTATCGGAGCGCCACGTGGCCGACTCTCCGCTCCCTTCTCTAGCGCTCGACTCCTTCAGCTCCACCGCTCTGCTCACTGCGGCGCCCCGTTCCACTCCGGACGGCTTCCGATACCATCGGCTGTCCTTCGCGCCATTCGCACTACTGCTGGGGGGCTTATTAATCGCTTTTTTGCTGGAACAGTACCGGAGCAGTTATTTTACGCCGCCATCGGCTTCAGTGACGTCACTTCCTCCAGCAGTGACGTTCTGCTCAGTTTTTGCCATTCTGGATTCCAAGGCAGAAAGCATCGCAGCTTCAAGCGTGGGAACCAAGCATCTCTGGCCCAATTGTGGCACTCTCGCGAGCACGTCCTTAACAAGGACTATGGTTTCGAGGAACCTAGCATGGTCTCCGCCAGCTGAGGAATCCTTTTTAAGGACCTTAGTGGACGCTTCTCGGAGTCGCTCGAGTTCCTCCGAGCTGTCTTACCAGGTTTCTCCGGTGGAACCTCTGACTTCGAGGATTTCTTCTATTTTTTGCTGAAGGTCCAAGGTCTTCTCAGAGGAGCTGCCGCTGCGAGACTCCAAGGACGCTTGGGCCTCAGGGGCAGTGCTAGGTTTGGAGTTCAGCGTCAGGGAGGCCAGTGTCGAGTTGGACTTCGGGAAAAGTTTCTCCTGCAACTCAGACCATTTTTTATTGGTTTTAGGCGTCATAGCCTGGCACAAGTCACAGGAGGTGCTATCATTGTCCGGTACCAGGCACACAGCAGTCATGGGTGTCTGTAACGGACATAGTTTGACTGCAGCGGTCACATTTTTTTTTAACCCACCAGGGGACACTGTGGGAAACACCCCGCCGGGGTCAACGACCCCCAGGCAAAAAAGGACACAAACACTGGTCGAGGCAAACTTTGATGAAAAAAAAGGGAAAGGAGCCGAGAACAGCGCCGGGCCCGGCATTGACTCAAGGCGGGAAGAGGAACCAGTAGGCAAACCAGGAACAGTTAATTTTTAAGGATATAGCAAGGATTTTTTCCTGGGAAACTGGACAGACGTTTGCTGGGCTCTGCGGAACAAATGAGACTGAGCAAGATGGCACACTTGGGCAGGAAGGAGACCACGCATATGTGGTAACACGTCCCAAAGGCTTTCTTTGGAAGCTGAGGAAATGCTCCGTGCAGGCTCTGTCAGCACCATCACCACCCATATGTGAAAACTAACTTCCTGCTTGTTTCTGGAGAACTGATCTTTTAAATTTCAATTGTAATTTGCCATAAGCCCAGTTATGGATAACATGCGGCATATAAGTATATATATTAAATTAAATATTGTCGTTAGTGCAATTGAATTTTTTGTGTGGCGAGGTACTTCTCAGTGCAGTAATTGCAGAAGGACATACTGGGCACGCCCCCAATAGTTCGCACACAGCCTTTGCACTTTCAGCGTTAGTTTTAGATGCCCAATGCACATTAAAGTGCGAGCCTTTAGTAAACCTGCCCCATTATATTTATTGAAATTTAAAAAACATATATCAGAAAGAAGTATCTCTCACCTTAAATCAATAATGGGGAAGGAAAGAAATTAGTAAAGGCTGATTTTACTAATGCCTCTTATATAACAACTGATAAAACATTACAAGATTGCTAACAACTCATTGACTTACCTGCAGGGTCTTCCCAAGACCCATACAATGTGCAAGAATACATCCAGATCCTGGCTCTCTCTTTGTTTTTTTCAGAGATTCACAACAGCAATCCCACATAAACTGAACACCTGTATAGATTAAAATAAATTTGGCAAATAAAATAAAAAAACTTTCAAGAACACGATTCTGTTTAGTTTAAATGCAGTTAGATTTATTTAAATCCTATTTCTATTCACACAGCATCCTCTAACTTGAATAGTGTTGGGAATAGGACCCAAGCCGGGACAGGGCTTATGTAGCTAGGCCTGTGAGGCACGCCTAGATACCGGCCTGCCTGAGACCCTTGACCACTGTTAGGCCAACAGAATTATCAGGGGAAAGAATGAATTGCTGACAGCATTAGAAAATAATGAGTGAAACAAAATGTTGCTGATCCGGTGTGCTCTGCTAAGGAAACCAGATAACACAAAATGAAACAAAACAGACATGAGGGGGAACCAGGGAGTAATATTACACTAGGCACTGGCCTTGGGAAGGTGACATGATGTTTTTATGCTAACTTGAACCTTGGGAAAAGTGCCAATTCTGTGTAGAACAAAGTAAGCATAGTTACTCACCTGTAACAGGTCTTCTCCAGGAGCAGCAGGAATCAGTCCTCACCTATGGGTGACATCGGTGCCGACAGAGCCCTCGTGCGGAGCATTTCCCCAGCTTTCAAAGAAATGCAGCACGCATGCGCGGTCCCCTTCCCGCCCAAGGGTGCCATCTTGCTCAGTCTGATGACATATCAAAAAGACAGCAAAAAAACAAAATGAAGTATATGACTGCAACTCCAAGGGGAGGACTGATTCCTACTGCTCCTGGAGAATATCTATTACAGGTGAGTAACTACGCTTTCTCCAGGACCAAGCAGGAAGTCAGTCCTCACATATGGGACTCCCCAGCTCTAGGCTACCGTGAACCCAGAACTGAAAAATTGGCTCCATCTCAAGAGCCTCAGCATCCGTGATAAGAACTTTCTCTGAGAACGCACCCTGTACGGTAGCCCAACACAAGGGCTGGAGGGTAGGAGTTGCCTAAACCTCAAAGAGATTACGGAGTACCGCCTGGCCAAAAACACTGTCCCGCCGGGACTCTCTCTCCAGGCAGTAATGGGCTGCAAAAGTCTGGCTTGAAGACCAAGTTGCAGCCCGGCAGATGTCTGCCAACGGAACAGAGCAGAGATGAGCTACTGATGCGGCCTACGCCCTGACGCGGCCTACGCCCTGACACGGTGGGCCGTGACCCGACCCTGCAAGGGGAGGTCGGCTGCCCTATACGCCCAGGCGATGCAATCTGCCACCCAAGTGAACAAGGTACGCTTGGAGACAGGTAACCCCATCCTATTAGGGTCAAACGAGACGAAGAGCTGAGTAGCCCTCCGATGCTCATGTGTACGTTCTATGTAAAAGGACAACGCCCTCTTACAGTCCAGGGTATGCAAGACTGTTTCAGCCCGGCTGGCATGGGGTCTGGGAAAAAAGGTTGGAAGAACCACCTCCTGATTGAGGTGGAAAGAGGAGACCACTTTTGGGAGGAACTTAGGATGGGTCTGTAGGACCACCCTGCTCCTATAGAACCGCATGTACTGTCTATCAGAAACCAGAGCTTGTAGTTCACTCACACGTTTGGCTGAGGTAAGAGCCACTAGGAAGAGCGCTTTCCACGAGAGGAAGCGCAAATGGCAAGTAGCCATTGGCTCAAACAGTGGGCGAGTCAGTTGCTGCAAGACCACATTCAACTCCCACTCAGTCACCGGTGGACGAAACGGAGGCTTGAGCAGAAGCAGACCTCTGAGAGATCTGGACACCAAGGGGTGAACCAACAGAGACTGTCCCTCCACCGGTGAATGGTGCGCTGACAGAGCACTGAGGTGGACCTGAACAGAGTTAGACTTAAGGCCTAGGTCTGACAGGTAAAGTAGATAATGCAGTACTACTGGCACAAGGCAAGAGAAAATATCTTCATTGCACTGAGCACACCATACCATAAACCTACACCACTTGAGGGCATAGGACTTTCGAGTGGATTGCTTCCTAGAGGCCAAGACCACCTCCTCAACTTCCTTGGGTAGAAGTAAGGGAGCTAGCACTATCCTTTCAGCAGCCAGGCCATCAGATTGAGGGACATGAGATTGGGGTGCCTAAGAAAGGATCCCTGCTCTTGAGACAGGAGATCGCGTTGCAGCCCCAGAGGGAACGGGGCTTTCACCGCTAACTGTAGGAGGAGTGGAAACCACCATTGCCTCGACCATCTGGGGGCTACCAGAATCACCGAGGCTTTGTCCCGGAGGGAGGATCTTGAACAGAGTTCGGGCCACCAGGGGCGTGGGAGGAAACGCATATAGGAGGCCCGTAGACCAAGTGATCAGAAAAGCATCTGCTGCCATCCTCAAAGGATGCAGCTGACTGGAGCAATATCTGGGCAGCAGACGGTTTAGTGGACTTGCAAAGAGATCGATGAATGGAAGTCCCCAGCGGAGGAAGATCTGCTGGACCACCAATGTATTCAACTGCCATTCATGGGGCTGGAGAATCCTACTTAGTTTGTCTACTAGGAAGTTTTCCTGACCAGGTAGATAAACTGCTTTGAGAAACATGCCTTGTTTGACCGCAAAGGTCCAGTGCCTCCTGACATAGGGAGCCTGGAGCCTGTGCCTCCTGACATAGGGAGCCTGGAGCCTGTGCCTCCTTGTTTGTTCATGTAGAACATTGCTACCTGATTGTCTGTCTGAACTAGGACAGACTGTTGAGAGAGAGCATGGCAGAGGTTTGCAGAGCTAAGCGGATTGCTCGCAGCTCTAAAAGGTTGCTCTGCTGTGTGGCCTCCCGAGGGGACCACAGGCCTTGAGTGCAGGTGCCCTGGCAATGTGCACCCCAGCCCTTTAAGGCAGCATCTGTCATCAGCACCCTTGTGTGTGCTGGAGTCTGAAAAGTTACCCCCCTGAAGAGGTTTGGCAGACGTAGCCCCACTGTAAGGAGTTCAGAAGTCGTCTGGACACCTTTACTGTGTCTTGAAGGTCCCCGGTGGCTTGTGTCCACTGATCTCTGAGGCACCACTGAGCAGCCCGCATGTGCAGACGGGCATTCGGGGTCACATGTACCATAGACCCATGTGGCCCAGAAGCCGCAAGTAGTGCATTGCGGAAACACGAGAATTGCTTTGGAACTGGTTGGCCAAGTCCATCAGTCTGTGGGCCCTGTCCTCGGGTAAGTAAGCTCTTGCCTGAAGAATGTCCAACCTGGCCCCTATAAAATCTAGGTTCTGAGAGGGGAGCAAAGTGGACTTTGCATAGTTTATGACAAAGCCTAGATGCTGAAGAAGAGAGACAGTACGCAGAGTGGCCTGTCGGGCCTCCTGGAGTGATTGGCCCCTGATTAGCCAGTCGTCCAGATAGGGGAAGATAAAAATTCCCTGGTTCCTGAGAAACGCCGCCACCACTGCCAGGAATTTGGTGAAGACTCTGGGGGCAGAGGTTAGGCCAAATGGAAGCACTCTGTACTGAAAGTGGTTTCCTCCCACCACAAATCTGAGATATTGTCTGTGGTCTGGATAGATGAGGATGTGAGTATAAGCATCCTTGAGATCTAAGGAGCATAGCCAGTCTCCCTGCTGGAGGTAGGGCAGCAATATTCCAAGGGTAAGCATCTTGAACTTTTCCCTCTACAGAAACTTGCTGAGATTTCGCAAGTCTAGGATAGGTCTGAGTCCTCCTCTTCTCTTTGGTACCAGGAAGTACCTGGAGTAAAAGCCTTGCCCTTCCAGGTGGTGTGGCACCAGTTCCACCGCCTCTTCCTTTAGAAGACTTTGCAACTCCTGAAGGAGGAGGTCTCTGTGTAGAGGGAGTCTTGGAGGCTCCCCTGGATAGTAGGAGGGGGGTAGCTGATGGAAGTAGAGCATATAGCACTTCTGGACTATGCTCAGTACCCAGGTATCCCAGGTGATGGCTGGCCACCTGTAGGCGTACAGGGTCAGCCGACCTCCTGTGCTGAGTGGAGCTACCGGCGGAGGAGAGGGAGTCAAAAAACCCCTCCCTGCTGAGCCGGGGCTGGCGGGTTTTCTGCCTAGGGGGTCCAAGCCCCTGCCCTTTGGCCTGCTGGCCCTGTTGAGAAAATGGAGAGGCCTGATACTGAGGGTAGGATTTGTAGGCAGCACCCTTCCTCGGGAAAAAGGGCCTCTTCCCCGAGCCCTTCTTTTTTTGAGAAGGGGCAGAAGTCTTCCTGGACAGCCTTGTCCTGGTGAGAGTCTCAGTCTCGATTTCTGCAGCCTTTTCAGTAATGGGCTTAACGAATAGGTTGTCACCTCAGCAGGAGACATTGACCAACTTGTCCTGCACTCACGACTCCAGGTCTGATGACTGTAGCCAGGCCTGACGGCATGCACCGATGCCGGCCGTAGCTACCTGGGCCGAAGCCTCGAAACCATCATAGGCTGCTCGAGAGATAAACTTCAAGCACTACCGGATTCCTGTGGACAAGGCTTTGAACCTCTGCAAGGGTTCCTCGGATAGGCCAGCTGAGAACCCGGCAATGCCTTTTGCCAGGTCCCGTAGTATACATGCCCATGTACAGCTGGTAGGTCTGGACACGGCAAGATAGCATAGAGCCTTGGTAGCACTTTCTACCGAGGGCATCCAGGTTCCAGGCCTCCCGGCCAGGAGGCACCGAGGAGTGCATCTTTTGACTTTTCTGTCTGTGCATGGCCGATTCCACAACCATGGAGTTGTGCGGTAGCTGTGCCTTCTGGAATCCAGGGCTCTTCCAGACTTGATAAATGGAATCGACCCATTTGCTAAGAACCGGCGCCAAGGCCAGTGCTTTCCACAAATGGAAGAGCAGCCGTTCCAGCATCAGAGGAACCGGTACAGTAAAGGCTTCCTTCGGAGGAAAGTCATACTGGACGGCATAGAGCTCTTCGGCTCGAGGCTCCTCCTCAGTCTCCGCCAGGAAAGCCAAAGCCTTGGCCATGTCCCGGACGAAGTCCGAGAACCGGGTATCCTCCGGGGGGAGGAGACCTTCTCTGAGGCTCGGACTTCGGGGAGTCCAATGGGACGCACCGGGTCCGTAAGGTGTCCAGGGACTCCTTGTCCTCTGTCTCCCACGCCGACTCCTCGGAGTCGTCGTCGAGCGGCTCAGGCCGTGTGGGCCTTGATGCCACCCGCCCCAACGCCAAGGGCAACGGCATCGACGACATCGGCCCCGTACAGGAGGTCGAGGGAGACCTTGGCCGAGGATCAACTCGAGACTTGATGGACTCGAGGATAGGATCGGCCTCCGGGGTCGACTTGGACGTCGAGGACCCGGTGATCGGGGCAGATGCACAGGTAAGACCGGTGATCAGTACCCGCTGCTGCTCCATGAAGGCAGCCAGGCTGCTCTCCAGGGCCGTCAATCTGAGACCGAGCTCAGGAGACTCTGCAGCCCCCGACTCGGTTCTCCCGGAGGAGAGTCTACGAGGACAGATGTTACCTGACTCGGGGACTCCGGCGCCAGGCGAGGTAGTTTGGTCAGCTGTTCTGACTCCGAGAGCCCAGGGCGGCACTCAGGGCTGCACGACCTAGCCCTCGAGGATACAGGTGCCTCCACCGACGCTGCCCTTTTGTGCTCCTGGGCGGGACACTCCCTCTCAGAGGACCCACAACCCCGCTCGGGGTCAGACTCCTGAGATGTCGAGGCCTCTGACGAAGTCCGGGCCCGTCCGGACGTGGACTCTGAAAAAATTCTTTCACGTTGGTGCTGACGGCTCCGAAGCGCCTTAGACGACATCTTGCCGCACGGGCCACAGACCACAGGTCATGGTGGGCACGAGGCATCGGAGGCAGCAGTGGTGTGTGTTGGTGAGAGACATATCTTTCTTGCACCAATCACATTTTTTAAACCCGCTGGAAGCCATCAGGGGAAAAAGGGCCCCTGCAAGGTCAAAAGACAGGAATGCCAGTGAAAAAAGTTAAAAAGGTGCGGACGCTAGTCACAAAGGACAAAAACTGAAAAATAAACTCTGGGCTCGATACCAGTGTACTGAGCCAAGGCAAGATGGGGAACCGGCGTCGAACAGGACAAGGAAACTCGAAAAATCGCAGAAAAATCAACTTTTTACCAGGTGACACGAACTACGTCCATTGGGCTCCGCGGAAAAAGAAAGACTGAGCAAGATGGCACCATTGGGCGGGAAGGGGACCGCGCATGAGCGCTGCATTCCCAAAGGCTTTCTTTGAAAGCTGGGGAAATGCTCCGCATGAGGGCTTACCAGCTGTACATGGGCATGTATTTACGAGACCTGGCCAAGGAGTTGGCCGGATTCTCTGCTGGTCTCTCCGGGGAACCCTTGCAGAGTTTTAAGTCCTTGTCTTCGAGGATCCGGGAATGCTCTAAGTTCATGTCCCGCGCCGCCTACGATGGCTTTGAGGCTTCGGCCCGAGTAGCGGCAGCCAGCATCGCGGCCAGACGCCAGGCATGGCTGCAGTCATTGGACCTCGAGCCATGGGTTCAGGACAAGTTGGTCGATGTCCCTTACCGAGGTGAAAACCTTTTTGGCAAGCCTTTGGCCGAGAAGGCCGCTCAGCTCGAGACAGAGCACCTCACAAGGACAAGGCTGTCGAGGAAGACCTCTGGCCCTTCTCATAAGAAGAAGGGCTCGGGTAAAAAGTCCTTTTACCTGAGGAAGGGCACTGCCTACAAAGAGTACCCATAATATTCGGCTGCCCAAGCTGCCCGCCAGGGTCAGCAAGCCAAGGGCCAGGGTAATGGGCCCCGTAGGCAGAGGACCCCCAAGCCTGCAGCCCCTGCTCCCACTCAGCAGGGTGGGGGTTTTTGACTCCTTGAGTATAGCCATACCTCCCTTGCAGATCCAGCCCTGCACAGGAGGCCGCCTAGCCTTGTTCGCCCACAAGTGGCTCTTGATAACCCAAGACAGTTGGGTGCTGGACATAGTCCATCGAGGCTATGCCCTGCACTTTCACCAACTGCCTCCGCCACACTTCCCAGGGGAACCTTTCCGGCCTCCCCTGCATACAGCCCTTCTCCTCCAAGAGCTAAAAGGTCTGTTGCTGGACAAGGCGGTGGAGCCTGTGCCTCCACACTCCAAGGTCACGGGTTTTACTCCAGGTATTTCCTGGTGCCAAAAAGAACCGGTGGCCTTCGACCCATTTTGGATCTCAGAAACCTGAACAAGTTTCTAGTGAAAGAGAAGTTCAAGATGCTTACTCTTGGAACACTTCTGCCCTACCTCCAGCAGGGAGATTGGTTATGCTCTTTAGATCTCAAGGATGCGTACACTCACATTCTCATTCATCCAGACCACAGAAAGTACCTCAGGTTCATTGTGGGAGGAAACCATTATCAGTACAGAGTACTGCCTTTTGGACTGACCTCCGCTCCCAGGGTGTTTACCAAGTGCCTGGCAGTGGTGGCAGCCTACCTGAGGAATCAGGGCATCTTTGTGTTTCCTTATCTAGACGACTGGCTCATCAGAGGCCAGACTTCCCTGGAAGTTCAACAGACCACCGACAGGACCATAGAACTGCTCCAAAAGGTGGGCTTTGTCATCAACTTCACAAAGTCCACTTTGCTCCCCTCCCAGAACTTAGAGTTCATAGGAGCAAGGCTGGATTCTCAGCTGGCAAGAGCATTCTTACCAGTGGACCGAGCACAAAGGCTCATGGACCTCGCCAGCAAGTTTCTGCACAGGTCCCTGGTCTCCGCCAGACTCTGTCTCAGGCTTCTGGGCCACATGGCATCGACAGTACAGGTGACCCCCAATGCCAGGCTCAATATGAGACCTGCCCAGTGGTGCCTTCAGACTCAGTGGTCACAAGCCTCAGGCAGTCTCAGAGACAGGATCAGAGTGTCCCACAGTTTCCTGGCATCCCTCAACTGGTGGTTACACCCCCCCCCCCAATCTGCTGGTGGGGGTGCCCTTTCAGATCCCACCTCATACGGTGGTACTGACCACCGATGCCTCTCTGCAGGGTTGGGGAGCACACTGCCTAGACAAGTGCACCCAGGGCCTGTGGTCTCCTTGGGAGGCGTCCCAGCAGATCAATCTACTGGAACTCAGAGCTATCCGCTTGGCCCTCAAGGCCTTTACTGCTTCCCTGGCACAACAGTCTGTCTTGATCCAGACAGACAACCAGGTTGCCATGTTCTATGTAAACAAACAGGGCGGAACTGGTTCCCAGCCCCTTTGCCAGGAGTCCCAGGACCTCTGTTCCTTTGCCCTGAAGCACAACATGCTCCTCAAAGCAGTCTATCTTCCAGGCCAGGAGAATTCCCTGGCCGACAGATTGAGCAGGATTCTGCAACCACACGAGTGGCAGCTACATCCTTTGGTGGTTCAGAAGATTTTCTTGAAATGGGGGCTTCCCTCCATAGACCTGTTTACCAGTCCACTGAACAATCAGCTGCCAAGGTTCTGCTCCAGGCAACCGCATCCTCTGAGAGTAGCAGCAGATGCTTTTCTGATTCCCTGGACTCAGGGCCTACTCTATGCGTTTCCTCCCACCCCTCTGGTGGCCCGAACACTGTTCTCTGAGACAGGGCCTCAGTCCTCCTGGTAGCTCCCAGGTGGCCAAGGCAGCCTTGGTTCCCCCTCCTGCTTCAACTGGCAGTGGATCTGCCCCTGCCTCTGGGGTTGCAACCCGACCTTCTCTCTCAGGATCAGGGCTCCTTGCTGCATCCCAATCTCAAAGCTCTCAATCTGATGGCATGGAGGCTGCAAGGGTAGTGTTGGCTCCCTGGGGCCTGCCTCCCGAGGTTGAGGAAGTTCTCCAGGAAACAATCAACTAGGAAGACCTATGCTCTCAAGTGGAAAAGGTTCTCTGTGTGGTGTCAGCTACATGCTGAGGATCCTTTCTCCTGTACTGTGTCAGTAGTGCTTCAGGTACCTGCTGCACTTGTCCAGTCAGGGTCTCAAGTCCAACTCTGTTCGGGTCCACCTCTCTGCTTTAGCAGCTCACCACTCCCTAGTTGAGGGCCATTCCTTGTCTGTGCACCCTTTGGTGTCTAGGTTTCTCAGAGGCTTGCTTCTGCTCAAACCTCCCATACGTCCTCCTGCTCCTGAGTGGGAGCTTAATGTGGTCTTGCAGCAGCTGACTCGCCCACCTTTTGAGCCTATGGCTACTTGCCCTCTACGCTTCCTTTCCTGGAAGACCCTCTTTCTGATAGTCCTTACTTCGGCTAGGAGAGTGAGTGAGCTTCAGGCCTTGGTCTGTGATAGACCTTACACCAGGTTCTATAAAAACAGGGTGGTCCTCAGGACTCACCCTAAGTTCCTTCCTAAGGTTGTCTCCTCTTTCCACCTCAACCAGGAGGTGGTTCTTCCTACTTTCTTCCCTAGGCCTCATGCAAGTCTGGCTGAAACAGTTCTCCATACCTTGGACTGTAGGAGGGCCTTATCCTTCTACCTTGAACGTACGCAAGGTCACAGGAAGGCTTCTCAGCTCTTCCTTTCTTTTGACCCCAATAACTTGGGGAGGCCTGTGTCCAAGCGTACCTTGTCCATCTGGGTGGCTGACTATCACCTGGGCTTACAAGACAGCTGACCTTCCTTTGCAGGGTAGGGTCACGGCCCACCGTGTGAGGGCAATGGCTGCATCAGTGGCTCACCTCCGCTCTGTTCCATTGCAAGACATCTGCAGTGCTGCTACTTGGTCTTCAAGCCAGACTTTTGCAGCCCACTACTGTCTGGAGAGGGAGTCCCGTAGGGACAGTGCTTTTGGCCAGGCAGTACTCCGGAATCTCTTTGAGGTTTGGGCAACTCCTGCCCTCTGTTGGTTTACCGGTGGAGGTTGTGTCAATGAAAAGCCTTTCTTTGCTGCTGAGACTAGAGGGAGTTCTCTTGTTCCGCCTGGGTTCCTCGGTAGCCCAGAGCTAGGGAGTCACCCATAAGTGAGGACTGACTTCCTGCTTGGTCCTGGAGAAAGAGTAGTTACTCACCTGTAACAGGTGTTCTCCAGGAGAAGCAGGAATCAGTCCTCACTACCCTCCCTCCTCCCCTTGGAGTGGCAGTTGTACATAGTTTAATTTTTACATTTTTGTGTGCTGTTCTTAGCTATGTCATTTGACTGAGGTAAGATGGCACCTTTAGGCGGGAATGGCACTTAAAAAAAAAAAAAAAGCTTCTCGTGTTAATGTCCAAAACGTCAGAAAAAATGTCTTATTCTGAAGCCCATACATAAAGCCAAATGATTCTGGGGAAAATACATTGCACCTTCAGAGTAGGTCTAACACCACCCACATCCTTAGAACTCTCAAAATAATCTGGACACGGCAAGCAAGCATGGAGCCCTGAAAGCACTTTCTACCGACGCCATCAAGGCTTCGGGCTTCCCTACCAGGAGGCACCGCGGAGTGCATCTTCTGACTCTTCAGACGATGCATGGCCGATTCCACAACCATGGAATGGTGTGGTAGCTGTGCTTTCTGGAAGCCAGGACTCTTTCGGAGCAGACAGATGGAATCGACTCGCTTGCTCAAAACAGACGCCGAGGCCGGTGCCTCCCACATCTGGAAGAGGAGCCGTTCCAGCATCGGAGGAACCGAGACAGTAAAGGCCTCCTTCGGAGGAGAGTCATACTGCAGAGCATCGAGCTCTTCAGCTCGAGGCTCCTCCTTGGGGTCAGCCGAGATAGCCAGGGCAGCGGCCATATCGCGGACAAACTCAGAGAACCTAGTATCCTCCGGAGGGGATCTACTCCGGGGCTCAGACTCTGGTGAATCCGAAGGGACATAGAGTCTTGAAGGTGTCAGGAGACTCCTCGTCTTCGGTCTCCCAAGCAGACTCGTCCGATGTCGAGTCGAGGTCCGACCCCGCGGGGCCTCTAGGCACCCGTCCCGACGCCGGTGGCACCGGCGTTGAGACCCTCTGTCCCGAACGGGAGGTCGAGGGAGACCTCGACCGAGGACGACTTCGAGCCGCAAGGGACTCGAGTATCGGCTCGGTCTCCGGGGTCGACTTCGAAGTCGATGTCCCGGTGGTCGGGGCAGATGCGCCAGACAGGCTGGCCATCAGTGCCCGCTGCTGATCCATGAAGGCAGACATTCTGCTCTCCAAGGCTGTCAACCTGAGACTCAGCTCGGGTGACGCAGCAGCCCCCGACTCGGGTACTCGGGGAGGCGAGTCCACGAGGACAACAGGACTTACGTGTCCAGCAGACTCCGGCTCCATGCGAGGAACTTTAGTTGGCTTCTCCTGGTCCACGGGCCCGGGACGACAGTCGGGGGTCTTAGACCTGGCCCTCGAGGGCTCAGGGACCTCCTCCGACGCCGCCTTCGCGAGCCGCTTCTTCCTCTTACGTTCCCGGTCGGGGGACCCCCTGTCCGAGGAGCTCCGACACCTCTCGGGATCGGAATCTTGAGATGTCGAGGCCTCAGACGAGGTCCGGGCCCGGGCAGAGGTCGAGTCTGAGAAAAGCCTTTCACTTTGTTGCTGATGACTTCGGAGGGCCTTGGAAGACATTTTTCCACATGGCCCGCACGTTTTAGAATCGTGGTCCAGGCCAAGGCACCGAAGGCAGCAGTCGTGTGTGTCGGTGAGAGACATTATCTTCTTACACCGATCACATTTTTAAAACCACTGGAAGCCATCGGGGAGAAAAGGGTTCCCGCGAGGTCAAAGGACCGGCCTTCCAGGGAAAAAGAAAAAGATTTGGCGCGAGCGCCTAGCCACTAAGGGCAAAAACCGAAAAAGGAAAAAAGGGATTCGATACCGGTGTACCGAACCCAGCGGGAGGGGAACCGACGTTGAATCCGAGGAAAAAAGCGAAACAACGCCAGGAAAAAGCTTCTCTTTTCCGGGAAAAAAAGGACACATGTCCGATGGGCTTCACTGAAAAAAAACAGAAATTAGACCTTACCTGCTAATTGTCTTACCTGGAGATCTCTCCGGGCCAGTCCAGGAACAAGAGGGTTGTCAATCTTCTCTAGCAACTGAGGACTGAAAAACTGAAGTTTTGTAGAGCTAGTATCTGGCTCCCCCTGCTGGCTAACCTTCAGTCTATTCCTATCGAAGCAGTTGAAGAACATAAGCCCAAAGTAAAGAAAAAAGACATAAGTTGAAGCCATGTACTTACAAGCAGTGACTAAGAACAGATATTGTACCTATGCATATAAGTAAGATATGCAACTCCATTTTTTTTTTCAAGTGCATCTAACAAAAACCACCTCGAGGAAACCCCAGAGACCAACCTGAGGCTAACGCAGTGAACCATAACCAACGAGGTGAAACGCAACTTTTGGTGTCATGCAGACCAATGGACCAATAGACGACACCACATACGCCCCCTAGGCACTCGCATCACTAAGAAAAAACTGGCAAAAGACACAGGTGGGTCCTGGACTGGCCCGGAGAGATCTCCAGGAAAGACAATTAGCAGGTAAGGTCTAATTTTTGTTTCCTGCTCGTCTCTCCGGGCCAGTCCAGGAACAAGAGGGAAGTACCAGAGCAGTATCTAACCACGGGAGGGACCCGCCAGGCTCGCTATGACGGCCGAAGCCCCAACCTTTGCGTCTGCCCAGGCCCCAACATCCAATCTGTAATGCTTAGCGAACGTGTGGAGCGACGACCACGTAGCCGCCCGACAAATATCAGCAGGCGGAACTAAAGCATATTCGGCCCAAGAAGTCGCTTGGCTCCGAGTAGAATGAGCACGAAGCCCTACTGGAGGCGGCTTTCCAACTGCTTGATATGCCGCCACTATCGCCTGTTTCACCCATCTAGCAATGGATGCCTTGGAAGCTGCCTCCCCTTTCCGAGGCCCCCCAAACAGCACAAACAACCTTTCTGTTCTGCGGAAAGGTTTAGTTCTTCTAAGGTATCGCTTGGGCAATCTACCTAAATCCAAGTTTTCCAGAACAGCATCAATAGGGAGACCATCCACGTTTCTAAAGGTTGGAAGCGAAATCGCTTGATTGATATGGAAAGCGGATACTACCTTTGGAAGAAACGAAGGCACCGTCCGCAAAAGGACTCTCTCTTCTGAAAATTGCAGATACGGGGCCCTACAGGAAAGAGCTTGGAGATCCGAAATGCGCCTAGCCGAACACAAGGCCACCAGGAAGGCAACCTTCCAAGAGAGCTCTCTAAGCGAAATGTCCTTAGCTGGATGAAAAGGAGGTCGCGCCAAAGCCTCAAGAACGAGGTTCAAATCCCAAGGTGGAACCATGGGACGAAGAGGTGGACGAATATTCCGGATCGCCCTCAGGAACCGAAGAACATCTGGATGAGCCGACAGTCGAGTCCCTTTCACAGTGCCCCGAAAACACGAAAGGGCCGCTAAATGAACCCGGAGGGTACTAAGGGCCAATCCCTTATCCAGCCCATCCTGCAAGAAGGCCAAGACGTGTGGTACGGAGGCGGTGCGCGGACGGAGGTTCCGGCCTGCGCACCAAGTCTCAAAAACTCGCCAAACCCGGACATACGCGAGAGATGTAGACCGTCTTCTGGCCTGCAACATAGTAGTCACTACCGATGCCGAATACCCTCTACGTATTAACCGGCGCCTTTCAAGAGCCAAGCCGTAAGAGAGAAGCAATCCACATCCGGCATGAGCAGAGGCCCCTGAACCAGCAGGTTCGCTCGCGAGGGCAGCCTCCAGGGACTGTCTATGAGAAGGCGAACTAGATCTGCATACCACGCTCTCCTGGGCCAATCTGGCGCAATGAGAATTACTCGACCGCAATGACGCGCTATCCTTCGAACCACTCTGCCGATCATTGGCCTTGGCGGAAACACAAAGTAATCCCCTGCATGGCCACGGTTGAGCTAGGCCAACTAGACCCTCCGACATGCGCTCCCTGCGCCTGCTAAAAAACCGAAGTGCTTTGGCATTGTCGAAGGTGGCCATGTGGTCCATCACCGGCTGTCCCCACCTGAGGGTCACCTCGTGAAACACTGCGGCGTTCAACTCCCATTCTCCGGGATCCACCACGTTGCGGCTGAGGAAGTCCGCTGTGACATTGTCTCGACCTGCTACATGCGCCGCCGACAGAGCAATCAGATGCTCTTCCGCCCAGGACATCAGGTGCTGACTCTCCTCCAGCAACACTGCACTCCCTGTGCCGCCTTGCCTGTTGACATAGGAGACCGTTACCGCATTGTCGGAAAACACTCGTACTGCCTTTAGCTGGAGAAGAGGAAGAAACTCTCGAAGAGCCAACGAAACCGCTTTGAGCTCCAACAGGTTGATGGAACAATCCTTTAACTCTGGTGGCCAACTCCCCTGAGCAAAAGTCGCCTGACAATGAGCTCCCCAGCCCGCGAGGCTGGCATCCGTAGTCACTAGCACCCAGTCCGGCTGGCGCAAGGGAACTCCCGCTCGCAAGTGAACGGGATCCAACCACCACTGCAGACTAAAGGTGACATTGGGTAAACTGGGCAACTTGCAGTCTAGAGGATGCTCTTGAGGGGACCACCTGGAAAGCAAAGCCTGTTGCAACGGCCGCATGTGGGCCCTTGCCCACAGTACCAGATCCAACGCTGCCGCCATGGACCCCAGGAGCTGTAGATAATGCCACGCTGTGGGTGCTTTGAGATGGCAAGAAGTTCCGCACTTGCGACAAAATCTTCTGCACTCTGCCTTCCGGCAGAAAAACCGCCCCTAAAGCGGTATCGAATATTGCTCCCAAGTATAGAAGGCGCATGACCGGCTGCAACTGACTTTTGGCTTGGTTTATCACCCAACCCAGCTGCTCCAAAATGCTCACCACCCTCGCCGTAGCCGACAGAGTCCAACACGGATGGTGCTCGAATTAGCAAATCGTCGAGATAGGGATGTACGAGAACGCCCTCCCTGCGTAAGGCTGCTGCTACCACCACCATCACTTTCGTGAAGGTGCGCGGCGCTGTCGCCAGGCCAAACGGTAAAGCCCGAAATTGGAAATGTCCCATGTGCACCGCAAAGCGTAGAAATTTCTGATGCTCTCATCTTATGGGGATATGAAGATAAGCCTCCGTGAGATCTATGGATGTGAAGACCTCGTTCGGCTGGACCGACTGAATAACCGAGCGAAGTGTCTCCATGCGGAAATGCGGAACTCTTAAGCAGCGGTTCACGCTCTTTAGATCTAGAATAGGTCGAAAAGACCCCTCCTTCTTGGGCATGACAAAATAAATGGAGTATCGACCGAACCCTAACTGGTTTGGAGGAACCAGAACAACCGCCTGCAGACGTACCAACCGCCGAAGGGTACCCGCAACCGCTGCTTGCTTTACCGCCGAACGACATGGAGACACCACGAAAGCATCCGCTAGTGGACGAGCGAATTCGAGAGAATAGCCGTCGCGGATAATTTCCAGGACCCACTGGTGGCCCAGACGGAAAGGAAGGCTTGAAGACGTCCCCCCACCGGGAGTTCTGCCTGGACCAACCGTACTTCATTGAGGTTTCTTTGCCGTATTTTGCTGGGCTTCGAAATAACCTCTTCCGAAGCCTCGCGCCCCTCGAAAGGACTGACCCCTGACCGCAAAGCGACCCCTTTGGTATGGGGCAAAACGGGAACCTTGGAATCTGCGAAAATCCCGAGAGGCACCCCTGTGCAAATTGCTGGGCTTTTGAAATTTTGGTCGGTCCTCTGGAAGTCGCCCGCCTTTAGAATCGCCAAGATCCTTAATCTTCTCCAACGCTGCCCCAAACAGCAGCAAACCCTTATATGGGAGCTTACTGAGCCGCGACTTGGAAGAGGCATCCGCCGCCCAATTTCTCAACCAAAGAAATCTCCGAGCCGCAACCATGGTTGCAATGGACTTCGCCGAAATCCGCACCAGATCGTAGAAGGCATCTGCTAGGTAAGCTGCCGCTGACTCTAGTTTTGCGCCTTCGTCCTGCTCCGATCGGGGGAGAGAGTCTCCCTGGATCCAACGAATGGAGGCCCGGGAGACAAACGCTCCACAGATAGCCGCCCGCAGCGATAGTGCGGAAGAGTCAAAAGCCTGTTTTAACAAGGTTTCCAACTTTCTATCCTGCAAATCTTTGAGAGCCGCACCGCCCTCCACAGGAATAGTCGTTTTCTTGGTGACCGTTGAGAATAAGGCATCCACCTTAGGCATCTTCAGCAACTCTATTTCCTTGTGCGGCAAAGGATACAACCGGCCAATAGCCCGTGCTCCCCTCAAAGAAGCATCCGGACATTCCCACTCAGATTCCACCATCTGTTTCATGACTCTGTGCACAGGGAAACACCTTTGCTCCATCTTAAAACCCTGGAGAAGAGGATCCTCTAGAGGCTCCTCTTGAGCCGCTGGCAAAGGAATATTCAAGGCTGATAAGGTTTGGGCAATAAGAGGACCTAACTCCTCCTTTCTAAAAACTCTAAACAAATTGGGATCCTCACTGGATCCTAACTCAGCCTCATCCAAATCGGCCGCCCAGTCCAAACCGGAATCAGAGAGGAATTCACCCTCCTCCAGTCCCGGGAGCTCTGAGACATGCTGAGCAGCCTTATCTGCACTAATCTCCGGTCCGTGTGCCAATCTAGAGGAACCCTCACCTGGATCCAAAGAGGGAGGCTGATTCTCTAAGCTTTATCCAGTTCCAGTGACAGTGCCCTTCACCTGAGCTTGCTGCCACTTTAAACAATAAGCCTGATGGAGAGCCAAAATAAAATCTGCAGAAAAAACTGATTCTAAGCCTTTCTGAGCTTCAGACAGAGAAGATGGAGGAGCTTCCCCCACCTGTTCTTGCCTTTTGGACTTGGCTCTCCTTTTCACAGGCTTTTCTTGAGCCGAGAGAACGGGAGCTGTAACTGTAATGGCTGACGTTCCCGCCAATTCTAAACTGCCCTGAGGGCAGCCCTCTGAGGTACTTTCCATGACGCCAAACAGAAGAAACGAAAAGAAATAAAGTACCCCAAAAAACGAAGTAAAAATGACTCCCCGAAAGGAAAAAAGCAGCAAAAACTGAAAAAGAACCCGGCACAGTAGAAATCAGCGCGAGACAAGAGGAAACGCCGACATCAAAGAAACCCCGCCGAACATCGCGTTTTGCCCGACAAGATTAAAAAACACAACATACCTGAAAACCAGCTTGGAAGGCAGACTTCTGCCAAGTTACTCTCCCCCACTGCTAGTGGTCGAGGAAACTTAAGCCCGAGGTCGGCAGGATGGTTTCTGGGGCTCCCAGCACCTCACTGCTTCCTCTGCCGGTAACCGGAGCTGCTGTGTAAAGCAGGCTCTGCCATAGCAGCTCCGTTTCTGGAGAAAAGTCAGAGAAGTAATTTGTGGAGGTGAACCCCGCTAGGGCTCTTTGCCCATAATCACTGCTTGAAAGTAAAAAAAGAAAGAAAGAAAGAAAAATTCTCTCCTCTCTAAGCGCTTTCTCGGGAGCCAGCCAGGATTCCATCCGTTCCAGTTGCTGAGGACTGAAAGACTGAAGGTTAGCCAGCAGGGGGAGCCAGATACCAGCTCTACAAAACTTCAGTTTTTCAGTCCTCAGTTGCTAGAAAAGATTGACAACCCTCTTGTTCCTGGACTGGCCCGGAGAGACGAGCAGGAAAGAGACTGAGGTAAGATGGCACCTTTAGGCGGGAAGGGAACCGCGCATGCGTGCCAGCATTCCCAAAGGCTTTCATGGAAAGCTGGGGAAATGCTCCGCTGGGGCTTCATCGGCGTCGATGACACCCATAAGTGAGGACTGACTTCCTGCTTGGTCCTGGAGAAAATGTCATATTCTGAAGCCCATATATAAAGCCAAATGATTCTGGGGAAAATACATTGCACCTTCAGAGTAAGTCTAACACCACCCACATCCTTAGAACTCTCAAAATAATCTGTCAAATCAAGGCTATGTGCCAAAATATTTACCACCGCTATTTCAGACACTGTTTCACTGAGGACTTCTTCCGAGCAATAAGGAAGAAAAACATACCAGAAAGAGGAATAGTCTTTGGTGGCATCTTTTTAAAATCTCCCGAAATATATCTCAACAAATTAAGTGCAACTTGGTCTTTAAACCAGTAGGTTTTCAACTTCCCTACCTGCATTCTCCAGATTTTCTAACCTGTAGTAGCTGTCTCATCTTGGATGAGGTTAGCTTACACAACCTGCAGTTGTTCATTCGATGCTCCAGCCTTCCTCCTCTTTCCACAAAGCATTTGATCTCAGCTTCCTTCATACGTTGCATGAGTGAATATCCAAAGCGGCTAAGCAATTTTCCACAAAAGTCATCATACTCCAAAATCTAAGGGAGGAAGTAGCCTAGTGGTCAGGTGGGAATAGCAGCCCAGTGATTAGGGCAACAGCCTGGGACCAGAAATACCAGGGTTCAAATCCCACTAGCACTCCTTTTAGGCAAGTCACTTACTCCTCTACTGCCTCAGGTACAAACAGATTGTAAGCCCTTTGGGAATGGGGAAATGCCTACAGTATCAAATAAAATGAAACTGCAGAGAGATCATTCGGACCTCCAGAACTGAAATGTGCCCGTAGCTTTGTTTCATTACAATGCCAGAAACTTATCAGAGCGCCCCCCTCCCCCCGTACCTGAATGTAACTCGCCTTGAACTACTGGAAAGACGTGAGCTAAATACTACCAAAAAAAAGGAAAATAAAATACACTCAAGCGCTCGGTTAGCAGGTTTTGTCATAGTTAGTGCATTAAAGAGAAATTAGACTTACCTGCTAATTGTTGTTCCTTGAGGAACTCCAGTTCAGTCCTTCACATCTGGGTGGTGTACCTCTCCTGCACCATGGAGACAAGGCATGTCAGAATTGTGACATCACTGGATGTACCCTGCTGGTCTCTCCCATCAGCCCCAGTGAACTATTGAAAAAGCAGACTCAAAGGAGCAATAAATAAGTAGCTATAGCATTCATTTCAACTTTTAACAACTAAAACTAAATCCCCCTAAATTAAGAGAAAAACTTCTTCTCTCCACTCCTTGAACAAAATAGGGCAGAGAAGCCAGAGTAAAAGAACCACAGCGATCCCGAAACTTTGAAAGGTTTTACACACATCGTGACTGATACTCCCCCCAGAAAGAACCAACATCAGAAACTGAATATCCCCGGGCGGGAATCAGGACTGAACTGGTGTTCATCAAGGAACAACAATTAGCAGGTAAGTCTAATTTCTCTTTCCTTATTGTTCCTCCAGTTCAGTCCTTCACCTCTGGGAAGTAACAGAGCAGTAATTATTGGGAGGGACCTGTCCACCTGGATCGCAACACTGCTGACCCGAAACAGGCATCCTTCACCGCCTGAACATCCAGGCGATAGTGTTTACTGAAAGTATGGAGAGACGACCAAGTGGCCACTCTGCAAATCTCCACTGGCGGAACCAAACTATGCTCCACCCAAGAAGTCGCTTGCGCTCTAGTAGAGTGAGCCCGTAACCCCACGGGCACCTGACGACCTTGCAACATATATGCTGACACTATTGCTTCTCGGACCCATCTAGAAATTGAAGCTTTGGCTGCCGCTTCTCTTTTATGCAGACCTCCAAAGAGAACGAATAAGCGCTCCGACTTACGGAAAGTCTCCGAGACCTTTAAGTATTGACACAAAACTCTCTTTATGTCCAACCGACGCAGACTACGGTCCAAGGTGTCCTCCCCCGTAGTACCCAATACTGGCAACGAAACCGATTGATTCATGTGAAAAGGAGAAACTACCTTAGGCAACAAAGACGGTACTGGACGCAACACCACCTTTTCCCTAGAAAAAGACAAAAACGGCTCTCGACAGGACAACGCCTGCAACTCCGAAACTCAGCGTGCCGAACAAATGGCCACCAAAAACATTGTCTTTAAGGTTAAATCTTTGATCGAAGTTTGGTGCAAGGGCTCGAAAGGTTCTCTAGTCAATGCCCCAAGAACCAAGTTGAGAACCCACGGAGGAGCAACCATTCTGCGAGAAGGTCGTAACCGAGATACTGCTTTTAGAAAACCTATCACATCAACATGAGAGCCCAAGGCCACTCCCTGGACTTTTCCTCGATAGCAAGAAAGAGCTGCCAGTTGGACCCTTAAGGAGTTGGCTGCCAGGACCTTATCAAAACCATCCTGCAAGAAACTTAATAGCATAGACACAGAAACCGTGGATGCACAGACCTGCCGTTGAGAACACCAATCCTCAAATATACGCCATACTCGCACATACGCTAGGGAGGTGGACCTCTTTCTGGCCCGAAGTAAGGTCGCAATCACCGCTCCAGAATAACCTTTTTTTCCTTAACCTCGCCCTTTCAATGGCCAAGCCGTAAGCGAGAACCGATCCACCTGAGGCATTCGTAGAGGACCCTGAATCAAAAGATTCGCTGTTATGGGCAATCGCCAAGGTTCCCCGTCGAGTAGTCGAACTAGATCGGCATACCACAGATGCCTTGGCCAATCTGGTGCCACTAACACCACTCTCCCCCGATGCACTGAACCACTCGTCCTATGAGTGCCCACGTGGGAAAAACATAGATAAGACCGGGCGATGGCCAATGTTGCATCAGGGCATCGATATCCTCCGACATCCTTTCTCGTCTTCTGCTGTAAAAGCGATTCGCCTTGGCCGACCGAAAGGTTGCCATGAGATCCATAATCGGAGGACCCCACCTGATGACTATCTGTGCAAACACTTCCGGATGAAGCTCCCACTCTTGGGCATCCACACGGACTCTTCTGAGAAAATCTGCCATCATATTGTCAGTTCCTGCAATGTGCACCACCAAGATCACCTGCAGTCGAGGTTCCACCAAGGCGAACAGAGCTCCTGCTTCCTCCTCTAGGGAAGCGCTTCCCGTGCCCTCCTGCCAACTGAGGTAAGCCACTGTCGCGACATTGTCCGACAGCACTTATACCGCTCGATCTCTCACCGCAGTTTCGAACGCTGTGACACAGTAGCTCCCCAGGAACCGATGGACACAAATGAGCATCCGGTGGTAGAAGCCGGTACTGCAGGAGAAAGCAGGGATTTCTTTGCAGAAAGAAAAAAACCCAGATTCAATCAAGCAGAACGGCTCACCTCGAGGGAGGAGAGTAGGAAAGCTTTTGATTGGGCACGCCCCAAGGGGAGGCGGGCAGTGCAGGCTAGAAGCACCTGGTTAAATACTCAGAAACCAGGAAGTGAAAGTACACAGAGGAGGCAAGACAAACAGAACCGGGAGCAAGAGCAGGACCGAGAGAAGCTAAGAGGGCAGAAGCCAAGAGAGCAACGGAGGCTGAGAAAATTCCCAGAGGGAGAAACAAGTGCTTCAGAAGGAAAGGCTGAAAGGAAGTATCCTTGCTGTGGTAATTCCTCTAATAGTCTGCCGCTGGCAGGTAGCGTGGTGGAGGATTCAGATGAGGAAAGAAACTGCTGGAGGCAGAACTCTTTCAGAACGCTGAGAGATCCAAGGCTACAGGACCAGGCAGAGCTATGGAATAAAGGCAGAAGGACAAAGAATTCTCCAAAGGAAAAGCTTCTATATAAGGTACCCAGTGGGGGAGAAGTTTATGCTCTAAAGCCAGAAAGATTGTGTTCTAGTTTTAAAAGCCAAGTCAGACAAAATGGTGGCAGCTGTTGTCAGCAGGGAGAAGCTTTGAATAACACTAATTATTCCTATAAGCTAGCTGAAACACCTAGCCAAGAAAGGGCTGACGTAAATGCTTTTAAGTACCCTCCTAGCACTGCTAAGTTTTTATGCACAGCACCCACGTGTAGAGAAAGGTGGGGAGATAACGTTAATGTTTGTTTTCCTGATACAAACAAACATGATAAGCAGCCTGAGATAGAGAGGCTCAGCCAACATTTGCTCACCGAGGAGAAGGGAAGACAGCTAAGTGAGGGGAAGTCACCAGCTGAATCACTTCTCAAAGAATTCAAAGAGTTTTTAGAACAGAAGACAAGTTTTAACTACAGTATTCCAGAACCAGTTACTGGCTGTAATGAAGAAACGCCTGTTTCTAATTCTCTGCTTTACCCTGATGAAGATATGTTAATGGACTGCTCTACATGCTTAATTTATTTATTTTATTTATTTACAGTTTCTTTTATACCGCACTATTCGACATCAGCGCGGTTTACAATGAACAGAAACTACACTTACCAAATATTGATCAGTGCTTACAATGAACAGCTGGGTATACATTAAACAGGTTTACAATCAACAGGTTTCATAAACAGAGGAACATAATAACTATGTACAAAAAGCAGCTATGTACAGAACAACTAGGCAATTAAGGAGAAAAAGATTTCCTGTTATAGGAAGAAATATAGCAGTGGCACTTAACTTGACCTACACAAGAAAGCTTGTGGAAGGTGAATGAATTAATGTACCAGTGATTGCTAGAACCAGAGCACTACTGTTAAAGGAACTTTTCTGTTGCATCCTGTATGTTTGGATCACATGAAGTGAATGTGAAATAATACAGCATTACAAGCCTGTTTGGCAAGTTTCAGTTAATCTTGTTTTTGGTTTATACTTCTGCACCATCTGTAGCCTTTTTGAACTGCACAAATGGCAAAGTAAGCCTCATGAAAAATAAATTTCTCTTTGCCTGCCTTACTGCTCGAAGCACAATAACACAACTACAACTAACTGCCTCAAGGGCATCACAAGGCAGCCCCTCCTTAACCCTCAAGGTTAGGGAGCGGGCGGCGTGATAACGCTTGAAGTGCCAGTACCACCACTCGCAGTTCCAGATGGTTGATCGACCATTTGGCCTCCTGCTTGTTCCAAGTTCCTTGTGCGAAGAGATCCCCATAATGAGCTACCCAGCCTGCGAGACTTGCATCTGTCAACACCGGAAGCCACTGCAGTTGCTCCAGTGGCATGCCTGCTGCCAGATTTCTCGGACAAAGCCACCACTGAAGGGACTGCCTGACCCACAAAGGACAGGGAAGACGTTTGTTCAGAGAATCGTTCTGGTGTGACCTGCGCTGCAGTAACAACCTCTGTAACGGAAGCATGTGAGCTCTGGCCCATGATACTACGTCCAGGGTCACCGCCATTGTCCCTAGTATGCAAAGACAGCTCCAAGCTGACGGAGCTTTTGTCGTTATAAACTTGCGCACTAGATGCTGAAGAGCTTGAGCCCGCCAATCTGGCAGAAACACTGCTCCCACTCACGTGTCGAACCGCACTCTCAAGTACTCTAGAACCGGAGACGGAACCAAACAGCTCTTGGATGCACTGATGACCCAGCCGAGACTCTAAAGGAACTTCACCACTCTGCTTGCAACTTAAACGCTCTTGGCCTTGGATTTTGCCTGAATCAACCAATCGTCGAGATAAGGGTGAACTAAGATTCCTTCTTTTCGCAGAGCTGCCGCTACCACCACCATAACCTTGGTGAAGGTGCACTGAGCCGTTGCTAGACCAAAGGGCAATGCTTGAAACTGAAAATGCCCCCACGGAAGTGGATATCTTAGAAACGTCTGATGAGCTGATCTGATAGGGATGTGCAAATACGCCTCGGTAAGATCGAGGGATGTCAAGAATTCCCCCTGTCGAACCGCCACTATTACCGACCGCAATGTTTCCATTTGAAAATGAGGCACTCGTAGACAGTGATTCACTCCCTTGAGGTCCAGAATAGGACGGAAAGACAAGGCCTTCTTTGGTACTACGAAATAAATAGACTAACGACCAACGCCGTAAAGCCTAGATAAGGTCTTAGACAGTGCTGGGGAGGAGTCTGCTGTCTTGGTACATGTCGGTACCAATGACATAGGAAAATGTGGTAGGGAGGTTCTGGAGGCAAAATTTAGGCTTTTAGGTAGGAAGTTGAAATCCAGAACTTCCAGGGTAGCATTCTCCGAAATGCTTCCTGTTCCACGCGCATGACCCAAAGGGCAGGCAGAGCTCCGGAGTCTCAATGCGTGGATGAGACAATGGTGCAGAGATGAGGGTTTGGGATTTGTTAGGAACTGGGGAACATTCTGGGGAAAGGAGGGGCTCTTCCGAAGGGATGGGCTTCACCTTAACCGGGATGGAACCAGGCTGCTGGCATTAACCTTTAAAAAGGAGATAGAGCAGCTTTTAAACTAGATATTAGGGGAAAGCCGACAGTCGCCCAAGAGCGGATGGTTCGGAAGAATGTATCCTTGAAGGATACTACCAAAAGCAATCCTTGAAGGATACTACAAAAATCAGAGAGGTTCCACAAAAGAGTAAAGTAGCCCAAATGCCCTCAAGTATGGAGCAGACAGAGCTTAAAGATCCCAATTTACCCATGTCTAACAATAGCCAAATTAACATGAATAAAATACATTCTCTAAAATGCTTGTATGCAAATGCTAGAAGTCTAAAGAACAAGATGGGAGAGTTAGAATATATAGCACTAAATGAAAGGTTAGATATGATTGGAATATCAGAGACATGGTGGAAGGAGGACAACCAGTGGGACACTGATACCTGGGTACAAACTATATCGTAATGACAGAGCTGATCAAATTGGTGGAGGGGTTGCGCTCTATGTTAGAGGGCATTGACTCAGAAAGGATTAAAGTTTTGCAGGAAACAAAATCTGCTGTAGAATCTATATGGATTGAAATTCCATATAAAAGGGGGAAGGCGATGGCAGTGGGGGTGTACTATCGAGCGCCTGGCCAGAATGACCAAATGGATGATGAAATGTTCAAAGAAATCAAGGAAGCTAACAAAAGTTACAGCGCAGTAATAATAATGGGTGATTTCAATTACCCCGGTATCGACTGGGTCAGTGTCACGTCAGGACATGCTAGGGAGATAAAGTTCCTAGATGAAATAAATGACTGCTTCTTGGAGCAGCTGGTTCATGAACCGAACAGAGGGGAAGCCATATTAGATCTAGTCCTTAGTGGAACACCAGATCTAGTGCAAGAGATAAGGGTGTTGGGGCCACTTGGCAATAGTGATCATAGCATGATCGCCTTTGATTTAATTAGTGGAGGAGGGATAGTAAGGAAATCCACATTACTACCTTTTAACTTTCGAAAGGGAGACTATGATAAAATGAGGAAAACAGTTAAGAAAAAACTAAAAGGAGCAGTTGTGAAGGTTAAAGACGTACATCAAGCTTGGGTGTGGTTGAAAAATACTATCTTGGAAGCCCAGACCAGCTGTATTCCACGCTTTAAGAAAAGTGGAAGGAAGTCCAAAAAACTGCCAGCATGGTTTAAAGGTGAGGTCAGAGAGGCTGTTGTTGCCAAAAAAGCATCTTTCAGGAAATGGAAAAAAGAGCCAAACGACGAAACCTGGAAACAGCACAAGCACTGGCAAGTCAAATGCAAGGCATTGATAAGGCAGGCAAAGAGAGAATTTGAGAAGAAGCTTGCTGCGGAAGCAAAAACGCGAAATAAAGACCTTTTCAAGTACATTCGTAGCAAAAAACCTGTGAGAGAGTCAGTTGGTCCATTAGATGATAAAGGGGTTAAAGGAGCACTAAGAGGCGAAAAGGCGATAGCGGAGAGACTGAATGAATTCTTTGCTTGGTCTTTACTGAGGAAGATGTAGGGATGTTACCCCATGACTGAAGTGGTATTTAAAGGTGCGGAAGAATTGAAGGAAATATCGATACATCGGGAAGATGTCTTACAACTATTAGATAAACTGAAGAGTAGCAAATCACCTGGGCCGGATGGTATACATCCAAGGGTGTTGAAAGAACTGAAATATGAGATTGCAGACCTGCTATCAGTAATCTGTGAACTATCATTAAAATCATCTCTAATACCTGAAGATTGGAGGATCGCCAATGTAACACCAATTTTTAAAAAGGGTTCCAGGGGTGATCCGGAAAACTACAGACCGGTGAGCCTGACGTCAGTACCGGGAAAAATGGTAGAAACCATCATAAAGAATAAAATTACTCAGCATGTAGATAGTCACAACCTAATGGGAGACAGCCAACATGGCTTTAGACAAGGAAGATCTTGTCTTACTAATCTGTTATGTTTTTTTGAAGGAGTGAATAAACAGGTGGACAAAGGTGAGTAGGTTGATATTGTGTATCTGGACTTTCAGAAAGCCTTTGACAAGGTCCCTCATCAGAGACTTTTGGCAAAACTAAAGAGTCATGGGATAGGAGGCAGTGTACTATTGTGGATCAGGAACTGGTTAAAAGATAGAAAGCAGAGGGTAGGGCTAAATGGCCAATTTTCCCAATGGAGAAAGGTGAATAGTGGTGTACCCCAGGGATCTGTGCTGGGTCCACTGCTTTTTGACATATTCATAAATGACCTGGAAAGTGGAATAACGAGTGAGGTTATCAAATTTGCAGATGACACAAAACTATTTAAAGTTGTTAAAACCCAAGAGGATTGTGAAAAATTGCAAGAGGATCTTGATAAATTGGAAGACTGGGCATAAAAATGGCGGATGAAATTTAATGTGGACAAGTGCAAGGTTATGCACCTAGGGAAGAACAACCCAAACTATGGTTACACGATGCAAGGTTCCACATTAGGAACCACCACCCAGGAAAAAGATTTAGGCGTCATTGTGGATACCATGTTAAAACCCTCGGCCCAGTGTGCAGCGGTGGCCAAGAGAGCAAATAGAATGCTAGGTATGATAAGGAAAGGAATGGAAAATATAACAAAAGATATTATAATGCCTCTATATCGTTCCATGGTGAGACCGCACCTTGAATATTGTGTTTAATTCTGGTCGCCGTATCTTAAAAAGGATATAGCGATTTTAGAAAAGGTACAGAGAAGAGCCACCAAAATGGTAAAGGGGATGGAAGGATACTCCTATGAAGAGAGGCTAAAAAGGTTAGGGCTCTTTAACCTGGAAAAGAGATGGCTGAGGGGAGATATGATAGAAGTCTATAAATTAATGAACGGAGTGGAACAGGTAAACGTAGATCGATTGTTTATCTTATCAGAATATAGAAAGACTAGGGGACATGCAATGAAGCTACAGGGTAAACTATTTAAGACTAATAAAAGAAAATATTTTTTCACTCAACGTGTAATCAAACTCTGGAATTTGTTACCGGAGGATGTAGTAAAGGCTGTTAGTGTAGCTGGGTTTAAAAAAGGTTTGGACAAGTTCCTGGAGGAAAGGTCCATAAACCATTATTAAGAAGTGACCATCCAAGGGTGTTGAAAGAGCTGAAATATGAGATTGCAGACCTGCTATTAGTAATCTGTGAACTATCATTAAAATCATCTGTAATACCTGAAGACTGGAGGATCACCAATTTTTTAAAAGGGTTCCAGGGGTGATCCAGGAAATTACAGATCGATGAGCCTGACGTCAATACTGGGAAAAATGGTAGAAACCATCATAAAGCACAGTTACTTACCTGTAACAGGTGATCTCTGGGAACAGCAGGAATAAGTCTTCACATATGGGTACGTCGGTACCGACGGAGCCTGCACGGGAATGCTCCCCAGCATCCAATCAGAAAGCTTTTGGGAGCATCCCTCGCGCCTGCGCACTGCCTTCCCGCCTTTTCCACTGCCTCTCCTCAGTTGAGTTTCATAGCTGAGACAAAAGGAGAGAAAGAGGAAAGGAAGATAGATAGATACAACTCCTAGGGGAGGTGGGTGGGTTGTGAAGACTTATTCCTGCTGTTCCCAGAGATCACCTGTTACAGGTAAGTAACTGTGCTATCTCCAGGAACAAGCAGGAATGAGTCTTCACATATGGGGACTCCCTAGCTATAGATGCCTGGGGGAGATCCCATAAAATGAGTGTTCCTGGATCAGGACTGCAGTTCCCACACATGGATCTCCGGCATCCCGTGAGGGACGGTGGGTAGGAGTTGAAAGGAGAGGAGCTGTAAGAAAAAACAGCAAAGCTAAGGATTACAGGAGAGGAGTCCTTGGTATGTATGATAAGTACCATTAAAATTATTTAATGAACAATCACAAAATGGATCTTACCTACTGGATTGTAGGAAGTAGAGAGCATGATGGAGTCTACTGGAGATTCAGTAGAGGATCCTCAAGGTGACCTCACAGCAGTGAGGGTGAAGATCCAAATCTGGAATTGGCAGGTGACCCAGGTGTCAACTGGGGTAGTATAAGAACGGCAGGTCTTCAGTGAAAAGCTTTATGGGAAAAAGCTGAAAACTCTTAACTACAGAGTCATTAACATTGAGGAGTAAAAGAGGAAGACTGACCGATTTGGACAACTAGCCCAGTCCTGGAGGGAAGAAGGGGTATGGAAAAGCCCGTATTCCCAAGGAGGACAGATGTGTGAAGGGCTGAAACCTCAGAACTACTGAAGGTCTACACTGTCTTTCCTAGCGGGTGAGAGATATGAAAGATATTGAAGCATGATGCTTCAGGGATAGCGAGACCTAGAATAAAGTGGAAGCTGTTAGTACCACAGTAGTGGTTGTGTGCATAACAGCCCCCACATACTGAGGGACAGTATGAAGATATGCAAGCCCACTGTCTGGAACCTCTAAGAAGGTAAAGAGTAGTTACTCACCTGTAACAGGTGTTCTCCAGGAGCAGCAGGAATCAGTCCTCACATATGGGTGACGTCGGCGCCGAAGGAGCCCTCGCGGAGCAATTTCCCCAGCTTTCAAAGAAAGCCTTTGGGAATTGCAGCGTGCATGTGCAGTCCCCTTCCCGCCCAAGGGTGCCATCTTCCTCAGTCTGATGACATAGCTAAAAGACAAGAAAAAATTTAGCAAAAACAAAATGATAGGACTGCAACTCCGAGGGGAGGAGGGAGGGTTGTGAGGACTGATTCCTGCTGCTCCTGGAGAACACCTGTTACAGGTGAGTAACTACTCTTTCTCCAGGACCAAGCAGGAAGTCAGTCCTCACATATGGGACTCCCTAGCTTAAGGCTACCGGAGACCTCAAGCAGAAAAATGAGCTCCCTCTAGCTCAGTAGCACAGAAGGAAGGAATCGTCTCTGAAAACGCCCCCGACCGGTAGCCCAACATCAGGGCCGGAGGGTAGGAGTTGCCTAAACCTCAAAGAGATTATGGAGGACTGCCTGACCGAAAGCACTGTCCCTGCGGGACTCCCTCTCCAGGCAGTAATGGGCCGCAAACGTCTGGCTTGAAGACCACGTAGCGGCCCGGCAGATGTCTGCCAACGGAACAGAGCGGAGGTGAGCTACTGACGCAGCCTTCGCCCTAACACGATGAGCTGTGACTCGACCTTCCAACGAGAGGCCGGCTGCCCCATAAGCCCAGGCGATACAGTCAGCTACCCAAATGGACAAGGTACGCTTGGAGACAGGTAGCCACAAGTTATTGGGGTCAAAAGAAACGAAGAGCTGAACAGCGCTCCTATGCTCCCGCGTACGGTCAAGGCAGAAGGACAAGGCCCTCCTACAGTCCAGGGTATGCAGGACCGTTTCAGCCCGGCTGGAGTGCAGCCTGGGAAAGAAGGTCGGAAGAACCACCTCCTGGTTGAGATGAAAAGGAGAAACCACTTTTGGAAGAAACTTAGGGTGAGTCCGTAAGACCACCCTATTCCTGTAGAACCTAGTGTAAGGAGGATCAGACACTAGGGCCTGCAGTTCACTAACACGCCTAGCAGAGGTAAGGGCTACCAAGAACAAGGTTTTCCAAGAAAGAAAACGAAGAGGGCAGGTAGCCATAGGTTCAAAGGGCGGACAGGTAATCCGCTGCAAGACCACATTCAGATCCCATTCAGGGGCTGGTGGACGCAAAGGAGGCTTAAGCAGAAGGAGGCCTCGGAGAAAACGAGCCACCAAAGGGTGGTTGGAAAGAGGTCTGCCATCCACCGGTGCGTGATGTGCAGAGAGCACTGAGGTGGACTCTGACAGAGTTGGACTTAAGGCCCAGATTGGAGAGGTAAAGCAAATATTACAAGACCACTGCCACCAAGCAGGAGAAGGGATTCTCAGACTGCTGAGCACACCACACGGAGAAGCGACGCCACTTAAGAGCGTAGGACTTCCGGGTGGAGGGCCACCTGGAGGCCAAGACGACCTCTTCCACCTCCCGAGGCAGCAGGAGGGGAGCAAGGACTACCCTTTCAGCAGCCAGGCCATCAGATGAAGGGATCGGAGGTTGGGGTGTAGGAGAGACCCGTAGTCCTGTGTCAGGAGATCGGGTTGAAACCCCAGAGGAAGAGGAGCGTCCACCGCTAGCTGCATTAGAAGCGGGAACCAAGGTTGCCTCGGCCACCGGGGAGCCACCAGGATCAGCGAGGCTTTGTCTCGGAGAACTTTGAAGAGTGTTCGAGACACCAGCGGCATGGGAGGAAAGGCATACAAGAGGCCTGTGGACCATGGAATCAGAAAAGCATCCGGCGCTACTCTGAGAGGATGCGGTTGTCGAGAGCAGAATCTGGGTAGTTGCCGGTTCAGAGGACTGGCAAACTGATCCATGGTGGGGAGTCCCCACTTGAGAAAGATCTGCCGAACCACTAATGGATCCAATCTCCACTCGTGTGGTTGGAGGATCCTGCTTAGTTTGTCTGCCAGGTAATTTTCCTGACCTGGGAGATAGACCGCTTTGAGGAGTATGCCGTGGCCGACTGCCCAAGAGCACAGCCGTCATGCTTCCTGACAGAGAAGGAAGGAGCCTGTGCCTCCTTGTTTGTTCACGTAGAACATTGCTACTTGATTGTCCGTCTGGACCAGTACCGACTGGTGAGAAGTGAGGTGGGAGAAGGCTCTCAGAGCTAGGCGGATGGCTCTGAGCTCCAGGAAGTTTATCTGCTGCGCAGACTCCCAAGGAGTCCAGAGGCCTTGAGTACATGTCCCTTGGCAATGTGCTTCCCATCCCAGGAGAGAAGCATCAGTTGTTAGTACCTGAGAAGGAGGAGGAGATTGAAAATCCACTCCCAGTACTAGGTTTGGCAGATGAAGCCACCACCGCAGAGAAGAGACCAGCAGGTCTGAGACTTGTACTAAGTCCGTCAGGCTCCCCGTGGCCTGATGCCATTGCGTACGAAGGCACCACTGGGCAGGGCGCATGTTCAGGCGGGCATTGGGGGTCACATGGACCATGGAAGCCATATGGCCGAGCAGTCTCAGAAATTGCCTGGCAAAGACCAGGGAATTGCTGCGAAAGTGACTGGCGAGATTCATGAGCCTGTGGGCCCTGTCCAGAGGCAGGAAGGCCCGCGCCTGAATTGTGCTTAACCTTGCGCCGATGAATTCAAGATCTTGAGAGGGGAGCAAAGTGGACTTTGCGAAGTTTATGACAAAGCCCAAGTGTTGGAGCAGAGACACAGTGCGATGAGTGGCTTGAGTGGCCTCTTGGGAAGACTGGGCCCGGATGAGCCAGTCGTCCAGGTATGGAAACACAAAAAGGCCTTGAAGTCTGAGATAGGCCGCCACCACCGCCAGGCATTTGGTGAAAACCCTGGGGGCGGAGGATAGGCCAAAGGGCAGGACCCTGTACTGGTAATGATTTCCTCCCACAACAAATCTGAGATATTGCCTGTGGTCTGGATGAATAAGGATGTGAGTATAGGCATCCTTTAGATTTAAGGAGCATAGCCAGTCTCCCTGCTGGAGGTAGGGCAGCAGGATTCCAAGGGTAAGCATCTTGAACTTTTCCCTTGCCAGGAACTTGTTGAGGTTTCGCAAGTCCAGGATGGGTCTGAGGCCTCCTGTTCTTTTTGGTATCAGAAAGTACCTGGAATAAAAGCCGTGACCTCTCAGGTGGTGGGGCACCGGTTCCACAGCCTGTTCCTGAAGACGACTTGCCAACTCCTGAAGGAGTCTTGCCAACTCCTGAAGGAGTAAGTCCCTGTGCAGAGGGAGTCTTGGAGGCTCCCCTGGAAAGTAGGAGGGAGGTACCTGGTGAAAGTGTAGTAGATAGCCTTTCTGAACTATATGAAGAACCCAGGTATCTGATGTGATGGCTGACCACCTGTGGGCAAAGTGGACCAGCCGGCCTGCTGTGTTGAGAGAAACCAGGTGAGGGGAAGAGGCTATGCTGATGGGAGTCAAAAACCCCCACCCTGCTGAGCAGGGGCCGGCGTAGTGGGCTTGGGGGCCTGCTGCCTACGGGACCCACTACCCCGTCCCTTGGCCTGCTGACCCTTTTGGGGAGCTGCTGAGGCCTGATACTGAGGGTAGTATTTATAGGCAGCCGCCTTCCTCGGGTAAAAGGGCTTTTTCCCCGAGCCCTTCTTCTTCTGAGAAGGGGCAGAGGTTTTTCTGGACAGCCTAGTTCTGGTCAGAGTCTCGGTCTCGATTTGTGCAGCCTTTTCAGCCATGGGTTTGCCAAAGAGGTTTTCACCTCTGCAGGGGACATCGACCAACTTGTCCTGGACCCATGGCTCGAGGTCGGATGACTGAAGCCAAGCCTGTCGGCGGGCACCGATGCCGGCTCCGGCTACTCGAGCCGATGCTTCGAAGCCATCGTAGGCTGCTCGAGAGATGAACTTCGAGCACTCTCGAATCCCAGTGGACAAGGCTTGGAACCTCTGCAAAGGTTCCTCGGAGAGACCAGAAGAGAACCCGGCAATTTCCTTTGCCAGATCTCGGAGATACATGCCCATATAGAGCTGGTAGGTCTGGACTCGACAAGCAAGCATGGAGCCCTGGAAACACTTTCTACCGAGGGCATCCAGGCTCCGGGCCTCCCGGCCGGGAGGCACCAAGGAGTACATCTTTTGACTCTTGAGTCTATGCATGGCCGATTCCACCACCATGGAATGGTGCGGTAGTTGTGCCTTTTGGAACCTGGGGCTCTTGCGGACTCGATAAATGGAATCGACCCGCTTGCTTAAGACCAGCGCTGACACCGGGTTCTCCCACATGCGGAAGAGAAGTCGCTCCAGCATCGGAGGAACCGGTACAGTAAAGGCCTCCTTCGGGGGAGAGTCATACTGGAGGGCATCGAGCTCCTCGGCTCGAGGCTCCTCCTCGGGATCCGCGGGGAATGCCAAGGCCTTGGCCATATCCCGCACGAAGTCCGAGAACCGGTTGTCCTCCGGGGGGGACCGTCTCCGAGGTTCGGACTCGGGCGAGTCCGATGGGATACACCGAGTCCGAAAACTACCAGGGGACTCTTCGTCCTCCGATTCCCAGTCGGACTCCTCGGAGGAGGATTCGAGTGGCTCCGGTCGGGCGGGCACCGATGCCCACCGCCCCGACGCCGAAGGTGTCGGCGTCGACGACCTCGGTCCCGAACGGGAGGCCGAGGGAGACCGCAACCGAGGATCAACTCGAGCTCGGATGGACTCGAGGATCGGCTCGGTCTCCGGGGTCGACTTGGACTTCGATGTCCCAGTGGCCGGGCCAGACGCATTGGCAAGGCCAGCGATCAATGCCCGCTGCTGGTCCATGAAGGCAGCCAAACTGCTCTCCAAGGCCGTCAACCTGAGTCCAAGCTCAGGAGACCCAGCAGCCCCTGACTCGGGCCCCGACGGCGTCGGGCGCGACGTCAGCTCCTTCGGAGGCGAGTCCACGAGGACCACAGTACTCACGTGTCCAGGCGACTCCATTTCGAGACGAGGATGTTTCGAAGGCCTCTCCGACTCCGAGGACCTGGGACGGCTATCGGGGCTATGCGACCTGGCCCTCGAGGAACCAGGAGCGTCCACCGACGCCGCGCTCGCGGGTTTTTTCTTCCGATGATGTTCCCGGGTAGGAGACCCCCGCTCAGAGGAACTCTGACGATGCTCAGGACCGGAGTCCCGGGACGTCGAAGCCTCTGACGAGGTCCGGGCCTGGCCGGACGCGGAGTCAGAGAAGATTCGTTCTCGTTGATGCTGCCGACTCCTCAACGCTTTTGAGGACATCTTGCCACACGGACCACAGATCATTGGGTCAAGATCGGGTCCGAGGCAGCGGAGGCAGCAGTCGTGTGTGTCGGTAAGAGACGTGAGTTTCTTACAGCGATCACATTTCTTAAACCCGCTGGCAGCCATCGAGGGAAAAAGGGCCCCTGCGAGGTCAAAAGACAGGGCTGCCAGTGAAAAGGAAAAAAATGGCGCGAACGCTTGTCACGAAGGACAAAAAACCTCTGTAAAATAGTTCTCTGTGTGCTGTGCTTTCCTGTCTAATCAATGTGTTTATACCTCAAAAATTTCCTGTCATGATTTGACAATTTCCAATCTGTAATCAAACCGCTGCTGATCGCTGGAAGTAGCGGTATACAAATGTATACTAAATAAATAAATAAAAAACCGAAAAATAAAGAAACGGACCCGATACCGGCGTAGCGGGTCCGGGCGGGAAAAAGGATCCGGCGTCGAACCGAAAAAGAATAAAAAATAAGAGAGAAAATCAACTTTTTCAGCGGTGATCACAAACAGCATCTGTAGGGCTCCGCGGAAAAAAGAAGACTGAGCAAGATGGCACCCTTGGGCGGGAAGGGGACCGCGCATGCGCGCTGCAATTCCCAAAGGCTTTCTTTGAAAGCTGGGGAAATTGCTCCGCGAGGACTCCGTCGGCGCCGACGTCACCCATATGTGAGGACTGACTTCCTGCTTGGTCCTGGAGAAAACCTTTATAACAGACAGTTAGGGAGATAGTATGTAAATACATATCTACTGATAAAGAGCATCTTGACAGTTACACATATATATATATATATATATATATGGATATATGGATATATATATGGAGATATATATATATATATATATATATAGGGGCATAACCTATGCACACACAGCTTACAGACATATGTATGTATAGAAATATATAGAGATATATACATACATGAATATGTAAGTCTGAAGATACATGTCTGCAAACTAAGCCCCATAAGAACATTCACATGAGAGATGTGAAGGAGAAAGATTCATCTAACAAGAAGAAGGTGAAACCTACTTGAAAAGATATATAGAGAATCTATTCCTCTGGGCTAAGAGGGTGCAGGAATGCTATCCAGTGAAATAACCAGGATGGATGCGTGAAAAAACAGAGGATAATATCAGTCTGTAGAGAGCAAGTCGTGAGTTCTGTAGAACTCTGGCATGGTAAATGGACAGAAAACGCATAGAAGGAGATACCAGGATGACCCACTGGAGGGACACAGGGGTATCATGCGTTACTAGTAGAATATATGCTGTCCATGAGGAGTAGGATAGCATGAGACCCAGTTGTAAGGAAAAAAGAGCTTATTCCTGCAGGATTGGGAAACTCCTTGGACATTCACGCAGTAAAAGCTTATATCCTGCATTATAACAGGAGACAAGAGGGTGTGGGGAATCCTCACAGTCATGGAAAATGACTGATAAGCCTTTTCTACTATATAGAATAGCCATCAGAGACAAAGTTCAATGCTCTCTAGCAAGGGCCCATAGTAGAAAGCTTCTCTGAAGATTGCAGAGAGCATTATGCAGGAGAATTAGGATATAAAACTGACTGTAGGTCAGCTGTGTTGCCACATCCAAGTAAATGGAGATGGCCAGAAAGAAGATAAGGTGAGAAGCCTGAAGTGAGTAGGATTATCCAAGATAGATGAGGACTATCTTGGAATCACTTCTAAGGCTAGACAAAAGTAGTGGAAGACAGACTGGAAACTTGTGGAAAGTACCAGTAGTTCAGTCACTGGAACTCCTGCATGAACAGTAGCTGAAAAAGACAGCAGAGAGAATCTTCCTGTGTAAAACAGAGAGAACAGACAAAGGGAGAGGAATATTCCTGTCTCTGACAGCTGTCCAGAGAATTTATTCTAGGAAAATTTTCTACACTGGAATGAAAGGCTAGAGAAGCCGTCCAGTATGGTACCACTCATTCATGGGAAACCCTGGATGAGAGGGTAGAGAAAACATATAATTGAAGGGTGACTTACCATATGGAGAGTCAGCTGAAGGAAAAAATGTTCATGGTGGGACAGAAACTATCATGGGATAGTTGTTAACTTCTCTTCTTGGTAGGAAGAAGAGGAGAAATCTGTAACCCATGGACAAGAATATCCTGACAGCTTAGCATTTATTTATTTATTTACATTCTCTTATATACCGCGCTCTTCTGCATCAGTGCGGTTTACATTGAACAAACTGAAATTACATTGAACAGGGCATTATAACTTGGAGATAATTATTTTACAGGGAACATGGGCTATGGAGGGTTAAGTGGCTTGTCCAAGACCACAAGGAGCACTTGTGGGACTAGAAACCCCGGTCCTTCCGGCCCAAGGTTGCTGTCCTCTAGTGGGATTTGAACCCCCGACCTTCCGGCCTGAAGTACCTTGCCCCAACCACTAGGCCACTCCTCCACTCCATATCCTGAAGAAAGGAAAGCACATGTAGAGCTTTAAAGAAAAAACAGTGAACAAACTTCTGCTAAGAAGTAGTTAACTGTAGGTTGCAACCTTCAGGAACCTATGGTTGCTGGGTATGCTGAGACTGGCTAGAGTTTGGATTCTTCAGACCAGGACGAGGTGTCCCCTGCTTGGGTACATCTGGATGATGGGCAGGAGAAGAGTGAAACCTTCTTTTCTTAGGGAAAGAAGGTTTGGTAGGACATTTCCTACCTCCTGGGGAAGAAGGCGGCTTAGAATGGTCCCTAGAACCAGGGAGGTCAGTGGAGCAATGAGCAACCTGACGTAAAGCCTCCTTATTGAAGAGATTTTCTCCAGTACAAGGAGAATTACCCAGTGTGTGTTGTGCTCATCTGCTCAAGTCTGAAGCTTGGAGCCAGGCTCTACGACGTGCTCCTATGGCAATAGCAGAGGATCTGCTAACAGACTCAAAAGAGTCTAGAGAAGCACGAGAAAGAAACCAAGAGATATTCTGGCTATGACTAAGAAGCAAGGAATAGTCTGCAGCCTTAGGTTCCGATAGAAAAGGAGTCAAAAGAGATAATTTCTTTGTGACCTCCTGGAGAGATAGACTCATATAAAAAATATAAGAGATAATCCTTGATGCCAGCATAGATGTTTGGAAGGTTTGACGTCCAAAGGCATCTAGTGCTTTAGATGCACGACCTGGCGGATAAGAAGAATGCTTCTTCTTGCTTTTTACCTTCCTCATTGCTGATTCCACTACAATGGAATGATGGGGAAGTTGAGTTTTTTGAAACCCTGGAGAGGGGGGCACCTGATACAGAACATCAGTTGCTGTAGAAGGTGAGGGAACCCTTAAAGGTGATTTCCACATTCTCAGAAGAAGATCCTGCAAAGAATGATGTAAAGGAAGCATTATATTTTCCTTTTCTGCAGGAGAGCCTCAAGTAGGATCATAGCCAGGGATAGGAATAGCAAGAAAGATTGCTATATCAAGGAGAAATTTCTGAAAAGAGGGATCTCCAATGGGAACTATCCCTGGGTAGGCTAAGGTTGAAGGAGCAGCCTGAGCACCAGAGGATGTAGTGGTCTGGTGGAGAAAAAGAACCCCACTAGATGGATAGTGGTACTGGCAGTCACGATTTGGGGCAGTCAGTACTGCATCGTCCATGCCAGGTATCGATTCCAAACTAGGCATAGAAAGGATCGATGGTACCGATGGAACTGCAGGAACCGACATCGATACCGATACCGGTAGGTGAGTCGGAATCGGAGACGGTAACGCCATTGAAGGAGTCATCGAGGCTGCTCAAGCGGTACCGAGGGAACCAGAAACGCTTGGTGAATATCCTCGGTACTGCGTATCCGGAAACGATAAGGGTCGGTTCCGAGACACGTCGGTACCCAGTCATCTAGACTAGATATTGATTCCAAACTCGGCATCGAAGGGAGCGAGTCTATCGATGCATGTCTAGAGGGTACCGACATTGGTGGTGGTATCGGCGATGTTGCCGATACAGGAAAGTCAATCTCGGTCGTATCGATCGGTCCCGAAGGCACCGAGGACAGCAGATGATGATCCCTGGTGAAGAGTGGATCACTCAACACCGGTGCCGATGCCGGGGTATCGGTACCGTTTGAAGCGCATGCCACCACCAAGCATGGCTCAGGTATGTTCTGTGAGTGGTGAGCCCCAGGAACAACCTGAAACCCCTGAAATGCTTTGGAGCCCGGAGACTCCCGCCGGGGTTTTAATGCCAATGGGGTCTTGCGGGCAAGGCCGGAGCCGTCATCATGCTTGGCATGAGACCTATCACTCAAGGATTGGCTAGTCTTAACAGACTGTTTGTGGGTTACCTGATCCTGAAGAGAAGAAAAGGCCGGTGCCATCACTCCGGAAGGGAAAACGGTATCGAGGGAAACTCGAAAGAGGGAAGTTCTTCTCACAGTTTTGCAGCCTGATTGTTCAGGGGAAAAAGGGTCAGGACCTAAACAGGTTAGACACCAGGCAATGGAGTCTAAAAAGAAAACTGTATTTCCACAGTGAAGGCACTTCTTAGGAGAAGAAGGCTCCATGATGGAGAGGCCTTGTAGGCCCAAAAAATTTAAGACAGAAATAGAGGGAAAAATCTCTCTGAGTTTAAGAAAAAGAAAAGAAAAAGCCACCGGCGGTACCGGTGGCGGCGGGAGAAACAGCCGCGACCACAAGGAAACAAGAAATAAAGAATTTAAAGAAAAAGGTTTCTGCGGTGACAGGAGGACATCCTGCCGGCTCCGCGGAAAAACAAAAACTGAGGAGAGGCAGTGGAAAAGGCAGGACGGCAGTGCGCAGGCGCGAGGGATGCTCCCAAAAGCTTTCTGATTGGATGCTGGGGAGCATTCCCGTGCAGGCTCCGTCGGTACCGAAGTACCCATATGTGAAGACTCATTCCTGCTTGTTCCTGGAGATAGAACAAAATTACTCAACATGTAGATAGTCATGGCTTAATGGGAGACAACCAACATGGCTTAAGACAAGCAAGATCTTGTCTTATTAATCTATTATGTTCTTTTGAAGGTGTGAATAAACAGGTAGACAAAGGTGAGACGGTTCATATATAGTGTATCTGGATTTTCAGAAACCTTTGACAAGGTCCCTCATCAGAGACTTTTGGCAAAACTAAAAAGTCATGGGATAGAAGGCAGTGTACTATTGTGGATCAGGAAATGGTTAAAAGATAGAAAGCAAGGGGGTAGGGCTAAATGGCCAATTTTCCCAATGGAAAAAGGTAAATAGTGGAGTACCCCAGGGATCTGTGCTGGGTCTGCTGCTTTTTGACATATTCATAAATGACCAGGAAAAGGGAGGTTATCAAATTTTTTTATTTTATTTATTTACATTCTCTTATATACCGCGCTATTCTGCATCAGTGTGGTTTACATTGAACAAACTGAAATTACATTGAACAGGGCATTATAACTTGGAGATAACTATTTTACAGGGAACATGGGCTATGGAGGGTTAAGTGGCTTGCCCAAGACCACAAGGAGCACCTGTGGGACTAGAAACCCCGGTCCTTCCGGCACAAGGTTGCTATCCTCTAGGGGGATTTGAACCACCGACCTTCCGGCCTGAAGTACCTTGCCCCAACCACTAGGCCACTCCTCCACTCAAATTTGAAGATGACACAAAACTATTTAAAGTTGTTAAAACCCAAGAGGACTGTGGAAAATTGCAAGAGGATCTTGATAAATTGGAAGACTGGGCATCCAAATGGCAGATGAAATTTAATGTGGACAAGTGCAAAGTTATGCACCTAGGAAAGAACAACCCAAACTATGGTTACACGATGCAAGGATCCACACTGGGAACCACCACTCAGGAAAAAGATTTAGGCGTCATCGTGGATAACATGTTAAAACCCTCCGCCCAGTGTGCAGTGGTGGCCAAGAGAGCAAATAGAATGTTAGGTATCATAAGGAAAGGAATGGAAAATAAAACAAAGGATATTATAATTCCTCTATATCGTTCCATGGTGCAACCGCACCTTGAATATTGTGTGCAATTCTGGTCGCTGTATCTTAAAAATGATATAGCGTTATTAGAAACGGTATAGAGAAGAGCCACCAAAATGGTAAAGGGGATGGAAGGATACTCCTATGAAGAGAGGCTAAAAAGGTTAGGGCTCTTCAACCTGGAAAAGAGACGGCTGAGGGGAGATATGATAGAGGTCTATAAATTAATGAATGGAGTGGAACGGGTAAATGTAGATCGACTGTTTACATCATCACAATATAAAAAGACTAGGGGACATGCAATGAAGCTACAGAGTAACCTATTTAAGACTAACAAGAGAAAATATTTTTTCCACTCAACGTGTAATCAAACTCTGGAATTTGTTACTGAAGGATGTAGTAAAAGCTGTTAGTGTAGCTAGGTTTAAAAAAAGGTTTGGACAAGTTCCTGGAGGAAAGGTCCATAAACCATTATTAAAAAGGACCAAGGATATCACTGCTTGACCCAATACAAGCACTGAGGGACCTGTGTCTTTTGGGGAGACTGCTAGGTACTTATGACCTAGGATTGGCCACTGTTGGAAACAGGATACTGGGCTTGATGGACCTTGGTTTGACCCAGTATGGCATATTTTATGGTTCTTATGTTATGTTCTTAATTCAACTTGAACTAAAACAGCAAGTAATCAGGAAACATAATTGGAGCATCCAATTTGCCTCCCATGTACAACCTCTGTCTTGAGCTGACACACCCCAATTATTTGTATTTTTTTTCCAACATGTGTGGATCAATGATGTAGATGTATTTTTTGGGGGATCCACTTATTCTATAAATTTGTGTCACCTGATAAGTATCTGAGAATTATGCAACCTAAATAGTTGCTTGCCTGTTACTGGTGTTCTCAACTGACAGCAGGGAATGTAGGCACACTCTATTGTGATGTTATTGAAGGAGCCAGTGTGCCTGGAGCTCTCCTCCAGCTAAGAAGTTTGCCTTTTTTGTGTATTTCTTAGTACTTGTTCCCATGCTCCTTCTCTCAGCCAATCACAACAGTCCATTGATAGCAAGGTTTTCAAAGATCTAGTCACTTGAGTTTTACCTTTTTTTTTTTCAAGAAGGTGGTGGGAGGGTGAAGTGTGGATGCATGTTCCTGCTGTCTACGAAGAATCCCTATTATAGATAAGTAAAGCACAGTTACTTACCTGTAACAGGTGATCTCTGGGAACAGCAGGAATAAGTCTTCACATATGGGTACGTCGGTACCGACGGAGCCTGCGCGGGAACGCTCCCCAGCTTCCCAAAAAGGAAAGCTTTTGGGAGCATCCCACAGCGCCTACGCGCTGCCTTCCTGCCTTTCCTAACTGCCTCTCCCCAGTTTGAGTTTTAAAGCTGAGACAAAGAGAAAGAGGAAAGGAAAGATAGATAGAGAGATACAACTCCTAGGGGAGGTGGGTGGGTTGTGAAGACTTATTCCTGCTGTTCCCAGAGATCACCTGTTACAGGTAAATAACTGTGCTAGGAACAAGCAGGAATGAGTCTTCACATATGGGGACTCCCTAGCTAGAGATGCCTGGGAGATCCCCAAGGTTATGAGACCCTGAGAAGGGCTCTATCTCCTCCTATGGATCACAGGCATCCATCCAGGGAAGGAGGGCAGGAGTTGATTAAGCATGGAACAGGTGTTTGAGAACAGCCTGACCAAACAAGGCATCCCGGCAGCCCAGGTGGCCGCTCGACAGATCTGGTCGATGGACACAGAATTTAGATGAGCCATAGAGGTGGCCATGGCCCTCACATTATGAGCTGTGACATAGCCCTCCAGAGAAAGGTTCTTACTCTGGTAGGCGAAAGAAATATACTGAGCAATCCAATTGGACAGTGTCCTCTTAGAGACTGGAAGTCCCAAATGAGAGGAATCAAAAGCAACAAAGAGTTGAGAAGACTTTCTATGTTGCTGTGTCCTTTGTAAGTAAAAGACAAGAGCTCTCTTACAATCCAGGGTATGAAGATTCCTCTCTGCACTTGATGCATGAGGACCTGGAAAAAAGACAGGTAAATACACCTCTTGATTAAGATGAAAAGGTGAGACCACTTTAGGCATAAAGTGTGGATTGGTCCTAAGGACTACCTTATGATGGAACCTTGTATAAGGTGGATTAGCCACTAAGGCCTGCAGTTCACTGATGTGGCGAGCTGAGGTGACTGCAATGAGGAAAATAACCTTCCAGGAAAGAAATTTCAAGGAGGTGGTGGCTAAGGGTTCAAAAGGTGGCTTCATAAGCTGACCAAGAACCAGATTTAAGTCCCATGCCACCGGAGGAGCTCTAATGGGAGGTTTAGTTAAAGTTAGGCCTCTCATGAATCTTGCAATAAGAGGATGAGAGGAAATAGGCTGTCCATTGATAGGCTTAAAGGATGCCGCAATAGCACTCAAATGGACCCTTACTGAATTCGTCTTAAGGCCTGCATTGGAGAGATGCAGGAGATATTCCAATAGAGAATTCAAAGGTAGTGCTAGAGGGTCACGACCCTTCTCAGCACACCAAATGGAAAACCTTTTCCATTTAAAAGCATAGGAACGTCTAGTAGAAGGTTTTCTGGAAGCATGGAGGATATCCTTCACCTGCTGAGAAAGATTCCAACCTTGAAGGTCTAGGCCTTCAGCAACCAAGCTCTGAGGTGAAGGGACTTGGGGTTTGGGTGCCACAAAGTCCCCTCCTCCTGGGACAGAAGGTCTGGAGCAGCTCCCAAGTCTAGGGAGGGAGCTTGAGAGAGATGCAGAAGTAGAGGGTACCACACTTGGCATGGCCAGCGTGGAGCTATAAGGATCATAGATCCTTGATCCCTCTGGAGCTTGAACAGAGTCTTGGTAATTAAGGGAATGGGTGGAAAGGCATACAGGAAGTCCTGACCCCAGTGAAGGAGGAAGGCATCCTTGGCCTGAACTCCCTGACACGGAATTCTGAAACAGAACCGGGGAAGTTTGGAATTCCACGGACTTGCAAAGAGGTCTATGTCTGGGGTTCCCCACTCTTGAAAGATTCTGAGTAGCTGGTCCATGTGCAGGGACCATTCGTGTGGAAGCAGAACTCGACTGAGTCTGTCTGCCCAAGAGTTTTGGATTCCTGGAAGGTATACGGCCAGGAGATGGATTTGATGCTCTCTGGCGAAGGCCCACAATCTTAAAGCTTCGTTGCAAAGCGACAGAGAGCCAGTTCCTCCTTGCTTGTTTATGTAAAACATGGCTACCTGATTGTCCGTATGAATGAGGACTGTCTTGTAGCTGAGCAGGGTATGGAAGACCTTGAGAGCTAGAAAAACTGCTCGGAGCTCCAAGTGGTTGATATGTAGAGAGGTCTCCTATGGAGACCAAGTGCCCTGAGTGGAGAGGTTTTGCAGATGAGCTCCCCAACCTGTTTGGGAGGCATCTGCTGTGAGGGTTGCCTGGGGCAACAATTGTTGGAAGGGGGACCCCAGCAACAGATTTTGGGTGGACTTCCACCATTGGAGAGACCAAAAGAGGTGCCTGGAGGTTGCTATTTTGTCTGACAGAGCCCCTGATGCTTGAGTCCACTGGGTGGACAAAGTCCATTGAGCTGCTCTCATGTGAAGGCGAGCATAGGGGACCACATGCACTGTGTATGCCATGTGGCCTAGCAGTTGTAGCATCTCCTGGGCAGTTAAATGGCTCTTTGACTGAATCTGGGAGGCTAAGTGCACTAGGCGTAGGCAACGGGCCTGAGGAAGATAGGCCCTTGCAGTGGTAGTATCTAGCCAGGCCCCTATGAACTCTAGGGACTCAGTAGGGGTGAGCTGGGACTTTGGGAGGTTTACCACAAGTCCCAGATACTGCAGAATGTGCCTTGTGCAGTCCAGGGAAGTCTGGGCCTCTGACTGAGATGGAGCTCGGATGAGCCAGTCGTCCAGGTATGGGAATACAAATATTCCCAGAGTCCGTAGAAAGCACAGTTACTTACCTGTAACAGGTGATCTCTGGGAACAGCAGGAATTAGTCCTCACATATGGGTACGTCGGTACCGACGGAGCCTGCGCGGGAAAGCTCCCCAGCTTCCCAGAAGGAAAGCTTTTGGGGCCTCCCACTGCGCATGCGCGCTGCCTTCCCGCCTTCCTGACCAACTCTCCTCAGTTCGAGTTTAAAGCTGAGACAATAGAGAGAGGAAAGGAAAGAGAGAGAGAGATACAACTCCTAGGGGAGGTGGGTGGGTTGTGAGGACTAATTCCTGCTGTTCCCAGAGATCACCTGTTACAGGTAAGTAACTGTGCTATCTCCAGGAACAAGCAGGAATGAGTCCTCACATATGGGGACTCCCTAGCTAAGATGCCCGGGAGATCCCCTCAAGGGTATGAGACCCTGAAAGGTTCGTCATCTTCCTATGGATCTCAGGCATTCATTCAGGGAAGGTGGGCTGGAGTTGTTCAAGAATGGAAAAGGTGTCTGAGGACAGCCTGACCAAACAAGGCATCCCGGCGGGAGTCCTTGTCCAAACAGTAATGGGCTGTAAAGGTATGAACCGAGGCCCAGGTGGCTGCTCGACAGATCTGGTCAATGGACACAGAGTTTAGATGAGCCATAGAGGTGGCCATGGCCCTCACATTGTGAGCGGTGACATGGCCCTCCAGAGAAAGGTTCTTACTCTGGTAAGCAAAAGAGATACACTGAGCAATCCAATTGGAGAGTGTTCTTTTAGAGACTGGAAGTCCTAAATGAGAAGGATCAAAAGCAACAAAAAGCTGAGAAGACTTTCGATGTTGCTGTGTCCTGTGGAGGTAAAAGGCAAGAGCTCTTTTACAATCTAGAGTATGAAGGGTCCTCTCTGCACTGGATGCATGAGGAGCTGGAAAAAAGACAGGTAAATATACCTCTTGATTAAGATGAAAAGGGGAGACCACTTTAGGCATAAAGTGGGGATTGGTCCTAAGGACCACCTTATCATGATGGAATCTTGTATAAGGTGGATTAGCCACTAGAGCTTGCAGTTCACTGATACTGCGAGCTGAGGTTACTGCAATAAGAAAAATAACCTTCCAGGAAAGGAATTTCAAGGAAGTAGTGGCTAAGGGTTCAAAGGGAGGCTTCATAAGCTGACCAAGAACCAAGCTTAAGTCCCATGCCACCGGAGGAGGTCGAATGGGAGGTTTAGTTAAGGTTAGGCCTCTCATGAATCTTGCAATAAGAGGATGAGAGGAAACAGGTTGTCCATTGATGGGCTTAAGGGATGCTGCAATAGCACTCAAATGGACTCTTACTGAATTCGTTTTGAGTCCTGCATTGGAGAGATGCAGGAGATATTCCAAAAGAGAATTCACAGGGAGTGCTAGAGGGTTAAGACCCTTTTGAGCACACCAAATGGAAATTTTTTTCCATTTAAAAGCGTAAGAACGCCTAGTGGAAGGTTTCCTAGAGGCATGGAGGATATCCTTCACTTGCTGCGAAAGATTGAAGTGTTGAAGGTCTAGGCCTTCAGTAACCAAGCTCTGAGGTGAAGGGACTTGGGGTTTGGGTGCCACAAAGTCCCCCTCCTCCTGAGACAGAAGGTCTGGAGCTGCTCCCAAGTCCAGAGAGGGGGCTTGGGAGAGATGCAGAAGTAGAGGGTACCACACTTGGCGTGGCCAGCGTGGAGCTATGAGGATCATGGACCCTTGATCCCTTTGAAGTTTGAACAGAGTCTTGGGAATCAAAGGAATGGGTGGAAAGGCATATAGGAAGCCCCGACCCCAATGAAGGAGGAAGGCATCCTTGGCCTGCAATCCCTGACACGGAATTCTGGAACAGAACCGGGGAAGTTTGGCATTCCACGGACTTGCAAAGAGGTCTATGTCCAGGGTTCCCCATTTCTGGAAGATTCTGAGTACCTCATCCATGTGCAGGGACCATTCGTGTGGAAGCAGAACTCGACTGAGTCTGTCAGCCCAAGAGTTTTGGATTCCTGGAAGATATACTGCCAGGAGATGGATTTGATGCTCTCTGGCGAAGGCCCATAATCTTAGAGCTTTGTTGCAAAGCGACAGTGAGCCAGTCCCTCCTTGTTTGTTTATGTAAAACATGGCTACTTGACTGTCCGTATGAATAAGGACTGTCATGTTGCTGAGGAGGGTATGAAAAACTCTGAGAGCTAGAAAGATTGCTCGAAGTTCCAAGTGGTTGATATGAAGGGTGGTCTCCTGTGGAGACCAAGTGCCCTGAGTGGAGAGATCTTGAAGATGAGCTCCCCAACCTGTTTGGGAGGCATCTGTTGTGAGGGTTGCTTGGGGCAACAATGGTTGAAAGGGGGCCCCCCAACAACAGATTTTGAGTGGACATCCACCACTGGAGAGACCAAAAGAGACGTTTGGAGTTTGCTATTTGGTCTGAGAGAGCTCCTGATGCTTGAGTCCACTGGGTGGACAAAGTCCATTGAGCTGCTCTCATATGTAGGCGAGCATAAGGCACCACATGTACTGTGGAGGCCATGTGGCCTAATAGTTGTAGCATTTCCCTGGCAGTCAAGTGGCTTCTGGACTGAGTCTGGGAGGCCAAGTGCACTAGACGTTGGCAACGGGCCTGAGGAAGATAGGCCCTTGCAGTGGTGGTATCCAACCAGGCCCCTATGAATTCCAGGGACTGAGTAGGGGTGAGTTGAGACTTTGGCAGATTGATCACAAGTCCCAGATACTGCAGGATGCGTCTGGTGCGATCCAGGGAAGTCTGAGCCTCGGACTGAGATGGAGCTCGGATGAGCCAATCATCCAGGTATGGGAAGACAAAAATTCCCAGGGCGTAGAAATGCAGTCACTATTGCCATGCATTTGGTAAAAACTCTTGGAGCAGAGGCTAGACCGAAGGGAAGTACTCTGTATTGGAAATGTTTTCCCTGGAACAGAAACCGTAGGAATTTTCTGTGGGATGGATGGATGAGTATATGTGTGTACGCATCCTTGAGATCTAGAGAACAAAGCCAATCCTGACTCTGTAGGTATGGAAGGAGAGTACCTAGAGAAAGCATCTTGAATTCCTCCTTGCATAGGAATTTGTTCAATTCTCTCAGATCTAGAATGGGTCTGTACCCCCCTGTTTTCTTGGGAATGAGAAAATAAGGGGAGTAAAACCCTGACCCCTGTTGAAGAAGAGGAACCTCTTCTATTGCCCTTTGGGCGAGAAGAGTGGTCACCTCCTGACCCAACAGGTCTAGGAGAGATGGGGGAGAAATGAAACATCTCACCATGGTATGGGGAGGAAGGCTGCAGAAATGGAGTTTGTAGCCCTCTCTGATGATAGAGAGGGTCCACTGTTCTGATGTGATTTGCTCCCATCTGGGCGCAAAATGAGTTAGCCTTCCTGGAATGGTGAGAGGCTCTGGATGTTTTAGAGCCAGAAAGGTTAAGTTCTCTAGTATTAAGTCAAAAACCCTGAGGGGGTTGGGACTGCTGGGCTGTAGCAGCCCCTGCAGGTTTTGCCCTGGCCTGTTTAGACTGCTGACGCTTAGGAGCAAAGCGAGCTGCAGAAGATTGTTGGCCAGTATTTGTAGCAAATCTGGCCTTCTTATAGAAAGGCTTCTTGAAAGATTTTTTCTTGACAGGGGCAGAGGTAGACTTAGAAAGTCTATCTAAAGCAGCATTTTCTGCATCCATTTGAGTGGCTTTGATTTGCCACTCCTTACCAAACAGATTCTCACCTGTACAGGGCAGATTTCCCAACCCATCCTGGACCCAGGGTTCTAGATCAGAGACCTGGAGCCAAGCAATTCTGCGAGCCGCTATGGCAATACCTGAGGCTCTGCTAGCACCCTCAAAGGAGTCACAGGCTGCTCTGTTGGAGAACTTTGAAATATCTTGGGTATGCTTTAGCAAAAGAAGGAACACCTCCTTTCTATCCTCTGGGATAAAGGGGAGAAAGTGGCGTATTTTCAATGCAATCTCCTTCAGAAACATGCCCATATAGAGGCTGTATGAATTGATTCTGGCAATAAGCATACTTGCTTGGAAGATTTTTCTACCAAAAGCATCCAAAGTCCTACATTCTCTGCCTGGAGGAGTAGAAGAGTGTCTTTTGGTACTCTTTATCCTTTTCATAGCTGACTGCACCACAATAGAGTGGTGAGGGAGCTGAGATTTTTGAAAACCAGGAGAAGGAGGGACACGATACATGGTGTCCAAGCGACGAGAATGTGGAGATAGGGTGAGAGGAGTCTCCCATAAGTCCATCATGTGTTCTTGAAGAATTTCATGAATGGGCAAGGTGACTGCCTCTTTGGGAACCTTAAAGTATCCTAAAATATCTAATTTTTTTGCTCTAGGTTCTTTTTCAGAGGTCACTGAAATAGAGAGACCTTTAGCTACTTCAATGATGAAGTCTTGAAAGGACAAATCCTCTGGAGGAGACATTCTCCTCTTTGGAGAAAACGGCTCTTCAGGAAGAGTAAGAGATACTTCAGCGGAGTCATCTGATGAATCAGAATCATCAGAAGACTTGAAGTATCGTCTGTTTGCTTCCAGGGATCGATAAGCGTATCGACCGGTATCCACATCGGGGGTACCCGGTACCGGATCGGTACCGGGAAAAACCCCGGAACCGGGAACCGGAATCGGTATCCTGGTCGATGTGGATGTCCTGGGTACCGGTATCGGTTGTGGTACCGGAACCAGAGTCGGTACCGCTGGCTGCGGTACCGAAGGCGTCGCAGCTCTAATAAAAGCCAGTATGGCCTGCTGCATGGATTGAACTGTATGATCCATAGACGCCACGACTGTCTGGATGTCGGTACCGGAAGATTGAGCCGGTACCCCAGAGCAGTCTAACAGGTGATCGGTCGAGGCCGTGCCATCAATGTCAACCTGTAACCCCATAGGAGGAGCTTTGGAAGCCGGAGCTTCCCGCCGGGGTTGTTTGGCTGGGGCAGGGTCCTCAGGGTCAAGCCCGGGGGCATCTCGATACTTAGAGGGAGATTTGTCCTTTGAGGACCTGCCAGAGGAATGTTTGGTTACCTGAGATCCATCAGGAGAGGAAGACCTGGAAGATGTTGATGCTGGAGTATCTGTAGAAAACAGCATGTGAAACTTGGCTGCCCGGTTTTGTAAGCCACGTTTAGACATCAAAGAACAGGATGGGCAATCCGGAATGGAGTGGTCAGGCCCCAAACATTTAAGACACCATTCATGGGTGTCTGTGACTGAAATAGTACCGCTACACTTGGTGCATTTTTTAAAACCAGAGGCTGGTTTCTCCATGAGGGAGAATTCTGTGAAGGCCTAGAGGCCTCACAGGACAAACACACCAAGTGGGGAAAAATAAGATTTTTTTTTTTTTTAAAGAAATAAAGAAAAAAGACCGGCGGTACCGGTCCAGAATCGGGGAAGGCAGATACGCGGCCAAAGAAACAAATTAAAATAAGAACTTCTTCAGCGGTGACAGGAACACGACCTGCTGGCTCCGCGGAAAAAGAAGAACTGAGGAGAGTTGGTCAGGAAGGCGGGAAGGCAGCGCGCATGCGCAGTGGGAGGCCCCAAAAGCTTTCCTTCTGGGAAGCTGGGGAGCTTTCCCGCGCAGGCTCCGTCGGTACCGACGTACCCATATGTGAGGACTCATTCCTGCTTGTTCCTGGAGATATGCAGCTACTACTGCCATGCATTTGGTGAACACTCTTGGAGCAGAGGCCACACCGAAAGGAAGCACCCTGTATTGGTAATGCTTTCCTTGGAAAAGAAAATCGAGGAACCTTCTGTGAGATGGATGGATGAGGACATGTGTGTACGCATCCTTGAGATCTGGAGAACAAAGCCAATCCTGACTCTGAAGGTATGGAAGGAGAGTGCCCAGAGAAAGCATCTTGAATTTCTCCTTGCATAGAAATTTGTTCAATTCTCTGAGATCTAATATGGGTCTGTAGCCCCTGTTTTCTTTGGGATCAGAAAGTAGGGGGAGTAAAACCCTGACCCTTGTTGAAGAAGAGGTACTTCTTCTATTGCCCCTTGGGCAAGAAGGGCAGCCACCTCCTGACCTAGAAGGTCGAGGAGAGATGTTGGAGAATTGAAATGTCTCACCATGGTGTGAGGAGGAAGGTTTGAGAAATGAAGTTTGTAGCCCTCCCTTATGATGGAGAGGGTCCACTGCTCTGCTGTAATTTGCTCCCATCTGGGAGCAAAATGAGCTAACCTTCCTGGAATGGTGAGAGGCTCTGGCTGTTTCAGAGCCAGAAAAGCTAAGTTCTCTAGCATCAAGTCAAAAGCCCTGAGGAGGCTGGGTCTGCTGAGTTGCAGCAGCCCGTAGGCTTTGGCCTGGCCTGTTTAGGTTGCTGACGCTTAGCAGCAAAACGACCTGTAGATGATTGCTGGCCAGAAGCAGGATGGAATCTGCCTTTCTTGAAAAAAGACTTCTTGAAAGGTTTTTTCTTGGCAGGAATGGAGGTTGACTTTGAAAGTCTATCCAAAGCAGAATTTTCTGCATCCATTTGAGTGGCTTTTATTTGCCAATCTTTGCCAAACAGGTTTTCTCCTGTACAGGGAAGATTTCCCAAGCCATCCTGGACCCAAGATTCTAGATCAGAAGCTTGGAGCCAAGCAATTCTGCGTGCAGCTATGGCAATGGCCGAAGCTCTGCTGGCACCCTCAAAGGAGTCAAAAGCTGCATGGTTGGAAAACTTTGAAATATCTTGAGTATGCTTAAGCCAAATTAGAAATTCTTCCCTTTTATCCTCTGGAAGAAAAGGGAGGAAAGTGTGCAGCTTATCTGCAACTTCTTTCAGAAACATACCCATATAAAGACTATAGGAGTTGATTCTGGCAATGAGCATACTGGCTTGGAAGATTTTCCTACCAAAAGCATCCAAGGTCCTGCATTCTCTTCCTGGAGGAGCAGAGGAGTGTCTTTTTGCACTCTTTATCTTTTTCATAGCTGACTCCACCACAATAGAATAGTGAGGAAGCTGTGTTTTATGAAAACCAGGACAAGGAGGGACACGGTACATAGTGTCCAAACTACGAGAATGAGGAGAGATAGTGAGAGGCGTCTCCCATAAGTCAATCATGTGATCATAAAGAATCTCATGAATTGGCAAGGTGACTGCGTCCTTAGGAGCCTTAGAATAACCAAAAATATCCAATTTTTTAGCTCTAGGCTCTGATTCAGAGGTTACTGAAATAGAGAGCCCTTCAGCCACTTCTCTTATGAAGTCTTGAAAGGACAAGTCTTCTGGAGGAGACATTCTTCTTTTTGGAGAAGGCGGCTCTTCAGGAAGGGCTATGGATACTTCAGCAGATGCCTCCAATGCATCAGAATCTTCGGAGGAATCAAAGTATCGACTGTCAGGGTGCTCTTTCAAAGCTCGATACGCGTATCGAGCTGTAACGACATCGGGCGTTATCGGTACCAGTTCGGTACCGATAGGCATCCCTAGACAGGGAACCGCTGCAGACGACACCATGGCCGATGTTGATGCAGTCGATACCGGTACCGGCATTGGTGCCGGTACCTGGGCCGAAACCGACAACGGAGTTTGTTGTGGTATCAGCGGCGTCGCAGCTTGAATGAAGGCCGTGATAGCCTGCTGCATGGATAGAACATTCTGATCCATTGACGCCATGAATGCCTGGAACGCGGTACCGGAAGGTTGTGCCGGTACCCCAGAGCATTCTAACAGGTGATCGGTCGAGGCCGTGCCATCGATGTCAACCTGTAACCCCATAGGTGGAGCTTTGGAAGCCGGAGCTTCCCGCCGGGGTAGTTTTGCCGGTGCAGGATCCTCGAGGGCAAGCCCGGAGGCATCTCGATGCTTGGAAGAAGTTCTACCCTTCAAGGACCGGCTGGACTTATGTTTGGTTACCTGAGATCCATGGGAGGAAGAAGCAGCCCTGGAAGACATCGATGCCACTGAAGCTGCATCAGAGGGAAACAGCACATGGAGCTTGGCTGCTCAGTTCTGTAAACCTCGTTTGGACATCAAGGAGCAGGACGAACAATCCAAAATGGAGTGGTCAGGACCCAAACATTTAAGACACCATTCATGGGTGTCGGTAACAGAAATAGTACCGCTGCACTTTAGTGCATTTTTTAAACCCGGAGGCTGGTTTTTCCATGAGGAAAATTTTTCGTGAGGCCAAAAAAGGAAAAACACACTAAGTGAGGGAAAAATATGTTCGTTTTTTGTTTTTTTTTATAAGAAAAGAAAGAAAGACCGGCGGTACCGGTCCGACGTCGGGGAAGGCAGACGCGCGACCAAAGAAATAAAATAAAACAAAGAACGTCTTCAGCGGTGACAGGAACACGACCTGCTGGCTCCGCGGAAAAGAAGAACTGGGGAGAGGCGGTTAGGAAAGGTGGGAAGGCAGCGCGCAGGTGCTGTGGGATGCTCCCAAAAGCTTTCCTTTTTGGGAAGCTGGGGAGCGTTCCCGCACAGGCTCCGTTGGTACCGACGTACCCATATGTGAAGACTCATTCCTGCTTGTTCCTGGAGATCTATGCTTTCTACGTAGACACGCAGGGCAATGCAGACACACATTATGAGGAATTCAGAGCTGAAGGCCATATCTATATTTGTTATCCCTAACAGCCCATAGGTAAACAGGGTGATGGTGAATAATACAGTTTTTAGGTACTTCTAATGCAAAGAGGTTCTTGAGAACCGCCTGTCTGAAGGCCATATCTTGGTTCATGGACTGATCCAAACAGTAGTACTTTGCAAAGGTATGTGTTGATGACCACGTGGCTGCTTTACATATACCCTGAACACAGCACAGATTTACTGTATAAAGAGGCCTTCACTCTGAACTGATGTTGTCCCACTGATGCTAGAGGTTGCATATTAGCTTGAATGTAGCAGCAAAGCATATTTACTCACCTGTAATAGATGTTCTCCAAGGACAGCAGAAATCAGTTCTCACATATAGGTGATGTCGGCACTGACGGAGTCCCCATAGAAGCATCTCCCCAGCTTTCAAAGAAAGCCTTTGGGAGATGCCACACACATGTGTGGTCCCTTTGCCACCTAAGGGTGCCATCTTACTCAGTCAGGCGACATAGCTAGAGCTGACAAAAGATGGCAAAAATTGAAGAGCAACTTTAAGGGGAGGAGGGAGGTTTGTGAGGACTGATTCCTGCTGTCCCTAGAGAACCTCTGTTACAGGTGAGTAACTACGCTTTCTCTGTGAACAAGCAGGAAGTCAGTCCTTACATACAGGACTCCCTAGCTACAGGCTACCGAAAACATGTAGAAAAAACATGGCCCAGCCGTGAGCAGCCACAAGCGAGTTTGAGGAAAGACTCTAAGGACCCCCAGCATCCAGGGAGAACCATTTCTCCGGTAGCCTGAACAAGAAGGGTCAGAGGGTAGGAGTTGCCTAAACCCCCAAACAGATTATGGAGTACAGGCTGGTCGAAGGTGCTGTCCTGTAGAAACTCCCTCTTCAGGCAGTAGTGACCTGCAAAGGTGTAAACTGAGGACCAGGTGGTGGCCCAACAGATGTCTGCCATAGGGACAGAGCGTAGGCTTGCAACAGAGGTCGCAATAACCCTGACAAGAGCCCAGCCTGATTGAGGGTGAAAGTGATGCAGTCTGTCACTAAGGTGGACAGGGTCTGCTTGGTAAGAGCCTCCCCCAGTCGACTGAGGTCATAAACGAAAAGCTGTGAGGCTTTGCGGTGGCCCTGGGTACATTGCAGGTAGGACAGGGCCCTCTTACAATCCAGAGTATGGAGAATGGCCGCCACCTTATGGGCATGGGGCCATGGAAAGAAGGTGGGGAGCACCACCCCCTGGTTGAAGTGGAAGGTGGATACCACCTTCAGAAGGAATGTAGGATGGGTGCGAAGCATGACCCTATTCTTGTAGAACCTGGTGTAAGGTGGCTCAGCCACCAAGGCCTGAAGCTCGCTGACCCTACTGGCAGAGATGAGCGCCACCAGAAAGACTATCTTCCAGGAGAGATAATGCAAATGGCAAGTAGCCAGAGATTCAAAAGGTGGCTTGGTGAGTTGCATAAGAACCACGGTGAGGTCCCCTTCCACCAGGGGCGAGCGGATGGGAGGCTTTGAGTGCAGAAGGCCCCGCATAAATCAGATAATGGGGGGCTGAGGAAAAAGAGATTTGCCTTCTAAGGAGGTGCACTGAAAGTGCACTCAGGTGCATTCAGACTGAGTTGGACTTGAGTCCGGTTTGCGAAAGGTGAAGTACTGTAGCACTGTGTGCACCTGTCAAGAAAGCATAGTTACTCACATGCAACAGGTCTTCTACGAGGACAGCAGGAATCAGTCCTTACATATGGGTGATGTCAGCACCGACGGAGTCCTTGGGAAGCATCCCCCCAGCTTTCAAAGAAAGCCTTTGGGAGATGCTACCATGCATGCGTGGTCCCCTTCCCGCCCAAGGGTGCCTTCTTGCTCAGTCAGATGACATAGCTGAAAGACGGCAAATATAAAAGATGGTAAAGGAGCAACTCCAAGGGGAGGAGGGAGGGTTGTGAGAATTGATTCCTGCTGTCCCCGGAGAACACCTGTTACAGGTAACTATGCTTTCTTCGGGAACAAGCAGGAAGTCAGTCCTCATATACGGGACTCCCCAGCTACAGGCTACTGAAAGACCATAGTGAAAAAACACGGGCTCCCTCATGGGGAGCCGAGAGCAGCAGCAATTTAGTCCATGTCCACGAACCACAGTAGGACCCCTGTGTCCGATGAAAACCAGCACTCCAGTAGCCTGAACACAGAAGGTTAGGGAGTTGCCTAAACCCCGAAAAGATTAAGGAGCACAGCCTGGCCAAAGGCACTGCCCCACTGGGACTCCCTTTCCAGGCAGTAATGAGCTGTGAAGGTATGGAATGAAGACCAGGTGGCGGCCCAGAAAATGTCCACCATCAGGACAGAGCACAAGTTTGCCACAGAGGCCGCCATAGCCCTGACACAGTGTGTCGTGACATGGCCTTCCAGCAGGATCCCCGCATGCTCGTAGGCAATGGCGATGCAGTCTGCCACCAAGGTGAACAACATACACTTGGTCACCGCCTCCCCCTACTGGGGTCATAGGAGATGAAAAGTTGAGTGGTTTTGCGGTGGCCCTCAGTGCATTGGATATAGAAGGACAAAGCCCTCCTACAGTCCAAGGTGTGAAGGACTGTCTCCATCCTACTGGAGTGAGGATTCAGAAAGAAAGAAGGAAGTACCACTTCCTGGTTGAAAAGGAAGGACAATATCACCCTTGGAAGAAATTTAGAGTGCAAGTGGACCACCACTCTGTTCCTGTAGAACCTGGTATAAGACGCCTCTGCCACTAAGGCCAGAAGCTCATGAACTCTGCGAGCAAAGGTGAGAGCAATCAGGAATGCCACCTTCCATGAGAAGTATCGTAGGTGGCAAGTAGCCAGAGGCTCAAAGGGTAGGCGAGTGAGCTGACCCAATACCACATTCAGGTCCCATTCGGTTGACGGAGGGTGAACTGGGGGCTTTGATAAGAGCAGACCCCTAAGAAAGCAGGTCACCACCCACTGGACCGAGAGAGGCTTGCCATCCACTGGATGGTGGTGCGCCTCTAGGGCACTGAGGTGCACCCGGCCGGACTTAGACTTAATTGTGCAAAAAAAGGGGGATCGTGAACAGAAACTCCAGCTACGCGAACAACGTTGGATTTATCTTCTGAATTCTGTTACTCCCGAAGGGCTTAATTCCCAACTTGATTGGCATACCATCCTGTGAATTGTGTTTTTATTTTTATTTTGGCTGTCCATTAGGGGACTCCCTGAGCAGTGGGTATTCCCTTTGCATGGTTCAGTGGTTGGCTGCACTTGATTGGCCGTTACCATTCTCCTCATTAGTTTGACGTCAGACGCCGGCGACGATATAGTAGGTGAAATTCCTTGAGGCCTGTAAGCTGAAGATCTGCCATTTGCTGATCCGTTTTGACCTGAAGCAGGGTTTTTCTGGACATGTTGGTGTAAAACCCGAAACGTGAGCCACGTCGTCCACTGGGAGTTTCGGCATTTTGGTGGTACACAGCTAAGTGTTGGACTTTATTTTCCTATTTTAAATTAACTTAATAAAAAGGAGCAGTCACGGCTGTGTCTTTGAAACAGTTCTTGACACTAGGTTGACGAGCTCCAACACAAATATAGTGTTTGGGCATTAGGAGGGATGTTTTTGAGCAAACTGGATCCTCTTTCATGGACTTAGACTTAAGCCCGGACTGCAAGAGGTGGAGAAGGTACTGTAATACCAGACTCACCGGGCAGGAGAATGGGTCAGTCCCGTGTTCGGCACACCAGGCTGAAAACCAGCAGCATTTGAGGGCATAGGTTTTTCTAGTAGATGCATTGTGAGATGCCAGCAGGATTTCCTCTACCTTCCCTGAGAAGTTGAAAGGGGCTAGGGTCACCCTTCAGCAGCCATGCTGTCAGCGACAGGGGTCCTATGTTGGGGTGCAGGAGAGAGCCCCTTCCTGATACAGGAGTCCCGGAGAGTTCCCCCAACGGGATGGGGGTCTCCACCGTTAACTGGAGGAGCACCAGGAACCACGGTTGCCTTGGCCACCTAGGGCTATCAGGATGAGCGAGGCCATGTCATGGAGGGTCTTGAACAAGGTTTTGGCAATCAGCTGAGTTGGAGGGAAAGTGTCCATGAGACCCTCTGACCACAAGATGAGGCATGTGTCTGCTGCCATCTTGGAGGGGTGGGCCTGCTGGGAACAGAAGCAGGGCAACTGAAAGTTATCTGGGCTGGTGAACAGGTCCATCACAGGTTTCCCCCCAGATCTGGAAGAGCTGGTTGGACCACTGCCTCCCAGCAGAGGGTACGAAACCCCGTGCCTCCCTGTTTGTTCACACAGAACATCGCCACCTGGTTGACCATCTTGACTAGCTCTGGCTGGTGACGCAGGCAGTAGCAAATAGCTCAAAGGGCTAAGTATATTGCCCACAGCTCCAGGAGGTTGATTTGCTGGGTGCTATCGCCTGGTGACCAGCAGCCCTAGGTGCGGAGCTCCTCATGGTGGGCTCCCCAACCGAGCATGGAGGCATCTGTGTTAAGGACCTTTGAGGGGCTCAGGGCCTGACAAGGCATGCCCGCCTCGAGATACTGGCCACCAGACAAGAGAGTCCGCCAGTTGACAGGTTACGGAGACTGTCTCTCGGAGGTGCCATGTGGCTTGAGTCCATTGGTCTCGGAGACACTACTGCGCCGCCCTCATGTGGAGGCGAGAGTCTGGGGTGACTTGGACCGTGGCGGCCATGTGCCCGAGGAGGCGCAGAAGGAGCCAAGTGGGTATGGAGGGACAGTGCTGAATATCCCGTGCCAGAGTCCTGAGGCAATCAGCTCAGTCCCCAGGCAAGAAAGCCTTTAACTGGAGTGTGTCCAGTTTTGCCCCAATGAACTCCAGACATTGTGTCCGGAGGAGATGAGGCTTGGGGTAGTTTATGACAAAGCCCAAGTGCTACAGAACCTGGATGGTGCATGCGGTGGCCTGCTGCACCTCTTTATTTTGTGAGCCAGTCGTCCAGGTAGGGGAAGACAAAGACCCCCTGGAGGCGGAGAAAGGTGGCCACGACTGCCAGGCATTTTGTGAAGATCCTTGGGGCAGAGGCCAAGCTCAAAGGGAGCACCCTGTACTGACGGTGTCCACCCACCCACTATGACCCGCAGGTTCTCCCTGTGGTTGGTGTGAATGAGGATGTGGGTATAGGGTAGGTCTAAGGAACATAGCCAATATCCCTGCTGGAGGTAGGGCAGCAATGTTCCAAGGGAGAGCATCTTGAATGTCTCCCTCACCAGGAATTTGTTGAGGCTGTGTAGGTCGAGGAAGTACCTGGAGTAGAACCCTCTGCCCTTGAGATGGTGGGGCACCGGTTCCACTGCTTTGTCCTCAACAAGACCTGCCAACTCCTTCAGTAGAAGGTCCGGTGGAAGGGAGACCTGAGGGGCTTCTCCCGGAAAATAAAGGGGAGGTGTCTGAGTCAGGTGGAGGACGTAACCCTCCCTAACCACCCAAAGTGCCCAGGAGTCAGTGGTGATGGTCAGCCACCTCTGGGCATAATGGGTCAGACGTCCTCCTGTGGGCTGCTGATCTCCTTGGGGTAGAGAGGCTATGCTCAAGGTGTCAAAAACTCCCTCCTGGCTGGGCCGGAGCTGGTTCCTGGGGTTTTGAAGCCTTCTGCTTATGAGGGCTATGACTATGTCCCTTGGCCTGCTGACCATGTTGGGGAGCCGGGGAGGCCTGAAAAGGTGAGTAGTTTCTGTAAGCAGCTCCTTTCCTCGGGTAGAAGGACTTTTTACCCGAGCCCTTCTGTCAGGGAGGGGCAGCGGTCTTTGAGAGCCAGGTCCTCATCATGAACTCATCTCCAGCTCGGCAGCCTTGTCAGTCATGGGTTTGCCAAAGAGGTTCTCTCCTTGGCATGGGACATCGACCAATTTGTCCTAAACCCACTGTGCTCCAGATCGGACGACTGAAGCCAAGCTTGGCTGCCTGAGACATGAACTTGGAGCACTCACAAACGGCCTTGGCCAGGTTCTTGAACCACTGCAGAGGTTCCTCAGAGAGACCAGCTGAGAACCCAGTAAGTTCCTTTGCCAGGTCTCTCAGGTACATGCCTACGTACAGTTGTTAGGCCTGGTTGCGGCCGATGAGCATCGAGCCCTGGTAATACTTTCTGCTGAGGGCGTCCAGGGTACAGGCCTCCCTGCCGGGGGGGGGGGTGGGGTGGGGAGTACCACGGAGTGCATCTTCTTGGTTTTCAGCCGACACATGGCTGACTGCACCACCATGGAGTTATGCAGCAGCTGTGACTTCTGGAAACCCAGGCTCCAGTGGACTCGATACATCAAGTCAAGTCGCTTGCTCACAACCAGCACAGATGCCGGTGTCTCCCACACACGGAGCATCAGTTGTTTCAGGATGGGAGGAATGGGCACCGTGAGCAATTCCCTCGGAGGGGCCTCGTACTGGAAGATTTCCAACTCATTCATCCGAAGGTCCTCCTCCAACTCCATAGGGAATGCCAGGGCCTTAGACATATCCTTGACACAATCAAGGAAGCCCATATCCTCCAGCGGGGACCGCAACTGAAGCTCTGAGATGGGAGAGTCTGAGGGGACGTCGCGGTGACAACAGATATTAGGGGATTCCTCATTCTCCGTCTCCCACTTGGAGTAGTCCATCTAGGACTCGTAGGAGGGGTATTCCGTGGGCCTCGGGACTCTCGATGCTTCACAGCTGGTGCCAGGCACACTTGCCAGGGATGATCGTGATCCCATCGAGCAGGAATTGGATCGAGACCTCGGCCAAGGGTCAACTTGAAGCCAAAGGACCTCGATCATCAGCTCAGCCTCCGGGGACATCGAGGGCCTGGTGTTCAGGGCGGATGAACCGGTCGTACCGGGCAATAGCACCCGCAGTTGATCCATGAAGGCAGACAAACTGTGCTCCAGGGCTGCCATTCTGGATTCCAGGCCAGGAGGCTCCGCAGCCTTCGGCCCAGGCACCAAGGGACCATGCCAGCTTCCCTGAAGGGGAATCATCAATGAGGATGGTGTCTGGGGACCGAAGACGGTCCAAGGTCGAATCCCTCTGGGGGACCTTTACAGGCCACTCCTCCGATGCCTCGGATGAGCGTCTTGGACTGCAGGAACAGGCCAGGGAGGCACCTGATTGGTCGGATCTGTCCAAGGACACCACCTTCGAGGATTTCTTCTTCTTCCTGGGTTCCCTCAAGGGAGACCCCATTCTGAAGGGCCACGGCGAGGCTTGAGCCGGTCCGCAAGAGATGTCAAGGCTTCAGACGAGGCCCTGGCCTTTGAAGGCACTGGGGACTCGGGGAAAAACTTATCACGCTGTTGCTGGCGGCTCTTGAGGGCCTTGCTGGACATCCTCTTGCAAAGATCGCATGCTGCTGGGTCATGGTCAGGCCCGAGGCAGCGAAGACAGCAGTCGTGTGTGTCAGTTAAGGACATAATTTTTAAGCACCGATCACACTTCTTAAAGCCACTGGTAGCCATTGGGGAAAAAAGTACCCCCACGAGGCCGAAGACTTGCCAGGCTGCCAGTTGGGAAAAAAGGCATAAAAACACCAGAAAATTAGGGAAAATGAAAACTACAAATGCCGAGGCAGCGAGGTCGAGTAGCAGGAAGAGCAGGAAGAGTAGCAGGAAGAGTACCGGTGCAATACCGGAGGAGAGTATGAAACTCAGAGAAAAAAAAAAACATTTTCCAGGGACAAGCCAGACAGGCTCCGCGGAAAATAGGAGACTGAGCAAGATGGCACCCTTGGGCAGAAAGGGGACCACGCATGCGTGGCAGTATCTCCCAAAGGCTTTATTTGTAAGCTGGGTGGATGCTTCCGTGAGGGCTCAGTCTGTGTCGACGTCACCCATATGTGAGGACTGACTTCCTGCTTGTTCCCGGAGAAAACGGGTCAACCCGTTGCTCTACACACTATACTGAGAATCTGCGCTACTTGAAGGCATAGGCCCCGCCTCGTGGAATTCTTACGAGAGGCCAGGAGGACTTCCTCCACCTCCCTTGGAAGGTTGAAGGGTGCTTAGACTACCTGCTTAGCATCCATGCAGTTAACGACAGGAACCACAGATTGGGGTGAAGAAGGGAGCCCTCCTCCTAGGTCAGTAGCCCCAGGGCATTTCCCAGAGGGACAGAGAGCTCCGTCAAGAAGCGGAGCAGCAGGGGAATACAAGGCTGCCTGGGCCACCACGGAGCCACCAGGATCATAGAGGTCTTGTCCCGCAGGACCTTGGAAGAGGGCTCAGGCGATTAGCGGTGTTGGCGGGAAGCCATACAGAAGGCCCTCCGACCATGAGATGAGGAAAGCTTCAGCCACTACCCGGGACAGATGCAGTTGGGGACAGCAGAAATGGGGCAGCTGAGCATTGGTCAGGTTGGTGAAGAGGTCCAGACTTGGGGTTCCCCACAGTTAGAAGAGCTGCTGTGCCACCCTGGGGTTTAGTCGCCATTTGTGCAGCTGGAGGACCATGCTCAGCCATTCCTCTAGGGCAGCGGTTCTCAACCTGTGGCTCGCGAACCCCACGGGGGTCACCACAGGATTTAGCGGGGGTCGCCTCGCCTCACCTCACTCCGCTGTTAAAAAAAAAAAAAGCACCGAAGTTGCTGCCGCTGACGAGTTTGCTTCTCGGCAGCGGCAAACTCACCGCCTCTCAGTCCCTTCTAATGCAGCCGCGGCTCCCTGCCTCTTAGGGAACCGCGGCTGTGCCAGTAAAACCGTTGCGCAGCCTTCCTATCTCTTGACAGGCTCCGTGCAGCATTGTCCCGCCTCTAAAGGAAGTTGTTTACCACTTCCTTTGGAGGCGGGACAATGCTGCACAGAGCCCGTCGAGAGACGGGAAGGCTCCACAATGGTTTTACAGGTATAGCCGTGGTTCCCTAAGAGACAGGGAGCCACGGCTGTAGAAGAACAGCAGGGCAGCAGCAGGAATACAGGGAGAGGGGAGGAGGGGCAGGGAACCTGCAACGGGGCTGACATGGATGGATGGAGGAAAGGAGGGAGGGGCTGACATGGACAGGGAGGCTGACATGGAGAGAGGGGGAGGGGGCTGACATGGACAGAGGGGGGCTGACTGGGTGGGAGGGAGGGGGGCGGACATTTATAGAGGGGGGATGACATGGATGGAGGGAAGGAGGGAGGGGAGGGCTGACATGGAGAGAGGGAGGGAGGGGAGGGGTGGCTGACATTGATGGATGGATGGAGGGATGGAGGGAGGGGGGATGACATGGAGGGAGGGAGGGGGCTGACATGGACAAAGGGAAGAGACAGGGGGACATACTGTACAGACGGGCAATAAATGCTGGACAGAGGGGAGAGACAGTGCGGGTTAGGATTATATTGGGCGGTTGGGGGGGCTAGGACTGGTAATGGGTTGATTAGGGAAGGCTAGGACTGGGAATGGACTGGATCAAGGGGGTTGGGAATGGTAATGTGCTGATAGGGGAGTAGGACTGGTAATGGACTGATGGGGAGCCAGCACTGGAAATGAGCTGATCGGGGAGGTTAGGACTGGAAATGGGCTGATTAGGGAAGCCTAGCACTGGTAATGGGGTTGAGGAGGGACTAGCACTGGAAATGAGCTGATTATGGGAGGCTAGGACTGGAAATGAGCTGATGGGGGGTGGTAGGACTGGTACTGGGCTGATTAGGGGAGGCTAGCACTGGTAATGGGGTTGAGGAGGGACTAGCACTGGAAATGAGCTGATTATGGGAGGCTAGGACTGGAAATGAGCTGATGGGGGGTGGTAGGACTGGTACTGGGCTGATTAGGGGAGGCTAGCACTGGTAATGGGGTTGAGGAGGGACTAGCACTGGAAGCAAGCTGATTGGGGGTCTTCGACTGGGAATGGGCTGATTGTGGGGAGGGGAGGATAGAGCTGCTGGCCCTGGAAGAAAACTGGGGGCTAAGGCTACAAATGGGCTGAATGGGAGAATGGAACTGTTAGAGAGTGGATCTGAGAGGGGCTGCCATGGTATTTGTACTAGAAGGGACTGCTCAGTGGGGAAGGAGGGGGGACTGGAAGGGAATGGACACTAGTGGCAGTCATTGGAATGCAAGTTGACACTGGAAGGTACTGAGAGTGAGGACTGGAAAGGGGCTGATACTGGGGATGGTTACTGGGACTGGAAATAGGCTGATGGAAAGAAGTGAAGAAAATGAAAGAAGAGATAAGAAATGGCAGATGGACCATAGACCACAGAAAGAAAGCTAAGAGAAGACAGGAAAGCAGAAGCCTCAGATCGGTACCAGCATGATCAGAGAATAAATTGGTCAAACAACAAAGGTAGAAAAAATAATTTTATTTCATATTAGTGATTTGACTACAAAATCATCATAATTTTGAAATCAAATATTGTTACTTGTTATTGTGATTAATTGTGGTTTAAATAAGTAAACTTTATAAATAAGTAAACTTTATAAATAAAAACATATTGCAAAGGCCTATAATATATTAATAATTCAACAAATGATTACAGTAACAATGCGTTAACGATAAAGGAAGAGAGACGCATTTGATTTTATCATTGGGGGTCACCACAAGTTGATCAATGGTAAAAGGGGTCACGGTACAAAAAAGGTTGAGAACCACTGCTCTAGGGTATTGTCTTGGCCCAGCAGGTAGACTGTCCTGAGGAGCATTCCTTGTCTGATCGCTTACGAGCAGAGGGCTACTGCCTCCAGGCAGAAGCACCGAGACCCTGTGCCCCCCTGCTTGTTCAGGTAGAATATTGCGACCTGGTTGTCCGTCTGGACTAGCACTGACTGGTTCCACAGGTGGTGGTGGAGGAAGGCCTTGATCGCCAGAAAAATGTCCTTGAGCTCCAGCAGGTTGATCTGTTGCTAGCTCTCCGCTAGGGACCAGTTGCCTGCATGCACAGTTTCTCACATTGGGCACCCCAGCCCAGTAGGGATGTGTTCATGGTGAGGACCCTTTGGGGATTTGGGGACTGGAAGGGCATGCTCTCCTGCAGATGCTGTGTGCCCTGCCACCAATCGAGTGACTCCGCTAGCTGACAGAATGCTAAAATGCTGTCTTGGAGCCTACCCGTGGCTTGAGTCCACTTTGAGCAGAGACACCACTGAGCCGTCCGCATGTGGAGGCAAGGCATTGGGAACCACATGGACTGTGGATGCCATGTGGCCCAGTAGGTGGAGCATGGACTGCATTGACACTGCGTGATGGTTTTTCACCTTGGTGGCCAGGGCCCTGATGCAATCTGCCCTGTCCAAGGGAAGAAAGTCCCTGGCCTGGAGAGTGTCCTGTTGAGCTCCTATGAATTCCAAGTCCTGTGCTGTTATGAGGTGAGACTTGAGGTGATTTATCACAAACCCTAAATGAGGCAGGACCTTGATGGTGTGGCCCATGGCCTGCTGCACCTTGGTGGCAATGTCTCCCTTTACGAGCCAGTCATCCAGGTATGGGAAGATGAAGGCCCCTTGGAGGTAGGCAGCCACCACTGCCAGGCATTTGATGAAGACTCTTGGTACGGAGACTAGACCGAAGGGTAGTAGACTGTACTGATAGTGGTCGCCCCCGACCATGAACCTTAAGTATTGTCTGTGACTGGGATATATAAGGATGTGGGTGTAAGCATCCTTTAGGTCCAAGGAGCATAGCCAATCTCCCTGCTGGAGGTAGGGCAGCAATGTTCCAAGAGCATCTTGAACTTCTCCTGCACCAGGAACTTGTTCAGGTTTCGCAAGTCCAGAATGGGCCTTAGGCCCGCTGTTCTTTTTGGGACCAGCAAGTAACGTGAGAAGAAGACCCTGCCCCTGATGTGGGGGGAGGGGGTACTGGTTCCACGGCTCTGTCTCTGATGAGGCCTGCGAGTTGCTGCAGTAGCAGGGCCTGGTGCAGGGGAGTCAGAGGGGGCTCTCCTAGAAAGAAAGAGGGAGGCATCGGTCCAAGTGAAGGAGGTAGCCTTTTCTGACCACCTGGAGGGCCCAGGTGTCAGTGATTATGGCCAGCCACTGATGGGCAAAGTGGATCAGACCCCCACCCCCCCTGCTCGTAGCTGCCCCCCCCCCCCCCGGGAGGAGAGGCTATGCTCAGGGAGTCAAAAACCCGACTGAGCCTGGGTAGGAGCCAGTGTTTGGGACTTAGAGCCCTTAGGCTTGCGTTGGCCTTGACCCGCTCCTTTACCCTGGTGACCCTGTTGCAGGGTCTGGGGGAGCCTGGTATTGGGGAAAGCCTCGGTAAGGCTGGCCTATGAAAAGGGGGCCTCTTCCCTCATGGTTTCTTCTTGGGAAGGGTTGAGGTCTTCATGGAGATCCAAATCCTTGTAACGAATGTGGTCTTGATCTCCGCTGCCTTATCCTCCATTGGTTTGCCAAAGAGGTTTTCACCGAGACAGGGTCGAGGAGCTTCTCCTGGACCCACTGCTCGATGTCCAATGCCTGGAGCCAGTCCTGGCGACAGGCACAGATGCCTATGGCAGCCTTGTGTTGGACTCAAAGTCTTCGTAGGCGGCTCGAGACATATACTTTGAGCACTCCCCAATGCACATTATGAGGGTTTGGATCGGCTAAAGGCTCAGAGCTCTCAAGGATCATCTCGGCGGACTGAATAATCGGCTAAAGGCTCAGAGCTCTCAAGGATCATCTCGGCGGACTGAATAATCCTCTATGTCGAGGTCCCTGCAGTCTCAGCGCAAGCAACGGTGGGGCCAGGCATCGATGCTTGCTGCGAGGCAAGGAAGGCAGTGACACTGTGTTTCAATGACATCATTGTGGCTTCCCATTCAGCAGTTGCAGCCTTCGATGCTGACACCAGGATGACCGGGTCCGGCATCTGTGAAGAGAGGGAGTCTTTGACAGGATAGGCCTCAGGGGCCCAAGACCAGTCACCAGAGGCCTCGGCATCTGTTCTGGGCACCTTCGCCGGCCGCTCCCGCTCCAATTCCTTGGATACCCTCCAAGGACTATGGGACCTGGCGCGAGACTTGCCATGTGTGTCTGATTCCCAGGATGAGGTCCTCGAGGATTTCTTCTTCTTGCACTCATGCTCCAGGGAACCCTTGTCAGAGTGTCCATGGACCCGATCGGACAATGCAGGGAGTATACGCGATTCTGAGGATCCATGCGGGGTCTTAGTGCAAGGTTACTGGGGATACCAGGGCAGAATTGCACTCCCTGGAGGACACACCTAGTAAGTTTTCTTAAAAAGGAGATTTGTGGAGGAAGTGACATCAGAGATGGCAGCCTAAAGCCGAGGCTCCCATCGAGGGTGTTTAAGTAGGAGCAGTCAAAGCGGTGCAGGAAGATAAGCTGCCTATAAAGCTATAGAGAGCAATACTGGCATAGCTAACATGTCGGTTTGCAAAAAATTAGAGAGATTCCAGTCCTCCTATGCCTCCAAATCACTTTCAGAATGGCGGCATGCAGGGTCAGAGCCAGGCCTGAGCATGGATTCTTTGGAGGAAACTGATCGAGCAGGAGACCAGTGTACTCGAGGGGATTTGTGGCAGTGGCTCCACGAACTGCGAAAAGACTTTACGGCAGTGCGAGAGGAACTGCAGGAAGGTCTGAGGGATCTCCAAGGTGAACTGTGGGATATTGGTTCCCAACTTGAGGCGATGGAGCTTAAGCATGAGCAGCATGAGGAGATGGCCCATGGCCATGCGGCAAGTATACATAAGCTGGAGACTGCACAGGAGCTGCTGCAGGACAAAATCGAAGACCTCGAGAACAGGTCACAAACGTGTAATCTGCGCCTTAGGGGCCATCCCAGAGACAACTATAAAGACACCAGTAAAGTGACAGAACATCTGCACTGCCCTATGGAATGCGCAGGGAGAGGCAATCCAGGAGGACCTTTTTGGCAATGAGAGGGCACATCGGGCACTAGGCCCCCCAGTAGGGGCGAAACCGTGAGACACTGGTCTGCATGAGTTTTATGCAATCAAGGACAAAGTCCTGAGTCTGGCAAGGAAGCATGGCCCCATTTTATGGGACACTCATAATACTGAGATTTTCTAAGATTCGGCTCCTGTCACCCTACAACGACATCGGGATATGCACGAAGTTACCCAGTATTTACAACAGGAACATATCCGCTACAGTTAGCTTTTTCTGTTTGCACTTCAGTTTGAAAATAATGGCCGAGCTAAGCAAGTCCGCACCGTGCTGGAGGCTTAGGCATGCTTGAAGGAAGAGGGAGCAGCGAATCTTCCGAATAACCTTCCCTCAAGTTATACCACACAAAGACCATCCTCCCCGGCACATTGGATGAGAGCTTGCGTGAAGGGCCAGTGTCTGCGGAGAAAGGGGAATGGACATTCGATGCTTGTACCAACTAATGCTGGCGATAAGGGCGATGGGCGAGAATGATCGCAGGGACTGAGGCAGCAGACCTATACAAGTGAACTGTGTTATGTGGCTGGTTACAGATTGCTAATGATTTCTAATCTGCTTGTCTGGGTAGGAGGGGGAAGGGGGAGAAGGGAGTAAGGTAGTAATGGGGGGCTATCGGTGCGAAGGATGTGTGATCTGGGAGAGGATGGAAGGAATGTTGGCAGAGTGATTGGGGGCGAGGGGGGATATATGGCAGGGATGGGGGGAGATATGGCGGGGAGGCGGGTTTCCTGTGGGCTAAGTTAGGAATAACACCGATGACAGGGCACTTCCTCACAGAATATGGCAGGGGAGTACTCTGCACATGGAAAATGGAGGGGAGTCGGGGAGGGAGGGGTACACACAGTGGCCAGAAGGCAGGTGGGGGGCCACTTAGGAGATGATGCTGAAAATTAGGATGGGATCCCTGAATGTCAAGGGCCTTAATACTCTGCAGAAGCATAAGCTCTTATATGATGACTTGAAGCAAGGTGGCTGGCATATAGTCTTTTTGGAAAAAAACAGTGGAGGGCAGATACCACGGCCAGCAGGACAATGTAGATAAAACCAACTTTATTGATGACCCAATAAAGTTGGTTTTATCTACAGTGTCCTGCTGGCCGTGGTATCTGCCCTCCGCTGTTTTTTTCCATATAGTCTTTATACAAGAAACCCATTTGCTTAGGAAAGATGAGCGATTGGTTTGCCCACGGGCATATTTGCACATCTACTTTGTGGGCTCCAAAACAGGGCGCAAGAGAGGAGGGCTCACCAACTTGATTAGGGGAGACATCCCATTTCAACTGGAACGGGTGGAAAGGAAGAGGGATGGACAGGTCCTGCTGATTTGGGGAACTATAGGGGGGGGGTTGAGGTCACTCTATTAAATATTTATGATCCCAATGAGGAGAGCCAGGGTATTTTGGGAGGCTATGGGCCGGTGGTTGGAAGGCGAAGCGTGTGGTCATTTGACTGCAGCAGGGGATTGCAACACAATATTGGAGGCGCAAAAAGATTGATCACGAGTCCCAAGGGCTGGAGGGGATTCGGCTCAAAGAGACGGTGAAATTTCACTTACCGTTAATTTCCTTTCCTGGAATACTGCTAGACCAGTCCAGACAAACGGGTTATGCACCCCTGCCAGCAGATCTTGGAGACAGAGAATTCCACCAGAGCTCTGATTGGGTGGAGTCTGGTGATATACAGCTACCCCTAGGGGTCCCTGTCAGTAACGTATAAAAGCAACTGAAACTGAACCGCACCCCAGAGGGTCCCAAGGAACTATGTACAAGGGAGCCGAAGGACTCCCCAGAGCTGAAGTCAGCATGCACCAATGCACTCATGGATCGCCCATGGCGAGGCATACTGAAAAGGAAGGACAGCGGTCGGCGGCTGCCCAGCACCAGCAGCAGTGCACCATACAGCAGGGCGGGTCCTGGACCGGTCTAGCAGTATTCCAGGAAAGGAAATTAACGGTAAGTGAAATTTCACCTTCCAAGTCATACTGCTAGACCAGTCCAGACAAACGGGCAGTACCCAAGCTACCTGCTCTTAAGGGTGGGTCAAGGCCGCCAACAGTACTGCAGCTCCAAAGCAGCCGTCCTGACGAGCCTGAACGTCCAACCTATAGTGACGCACAAAGGTGGACAGCGAAGACCAAGTCGCCGCCCAACAAATATCCAGCGGAGCCACAAGAGACCGCTCGGCCCACGAAGCCGCTTGTGCTCGAGTAGAATGAGCACGGAGTCCCATTGGAACCGGCTTCCCCCGAAGAATGTAAGCTGCTTCAATGGCCCCTTCTGAGCCACCTAGAAATTGTAGACTTAGAGGCCGCGGAGCCCCGACAAGGTCCCGCAAACAGAACGAAAAGATGATCAGATGTACGAAACGAGTTCGTGACCTTCAGGTATCGGAAAAACACTCTCTTAAGGTCCACCGCCTGTAACGGAGACCGACTACCCTCACACTGAGCCCTGGTAAAGGCTGGTAGGAAGAGAGGCTGGTTAACATGGAACGGCGTCAGCACTTTTGGCAAAAAAGAAGGAACAGTGCGAAGAGACACACCTTCCGCTGAGAAAGAGAGATAGGGATCACGACAGGAGAGAGCCTGCAGTTCGGAAATACGGCGCGCCGATGTAATAGCCACTAAGAACACCGTCTTCAGAGTCAAATCTTTGAGCGAACAGGCCTTCAGGGGCTCAAAGGGAGGAGCAACGAGAGCCCGAAGAACGAGAGCAAGATCCCACGTAGGCACCGGCGGACGCAGCGGAGGCCTTAAGGACTTAACCCCGCGAAGGAAGCGAGACACGTCCGCATGCGAAGCTAGCGACCGCCCCGCTATGCGCCCACAAAAACAAGTCAATGCAGCGACCTGCACTCGCAAGGAACCTAGCGCCAAACCTTTGTCCACTCCGGACTGAAGAAAGGCTAAGATGTCCGGGATACCGGCACGCCAGGGAGATAAGCCATGCTGAGAACACCAACTGTGAAAAAGCCACCAGACCCTAGCGTAGGCCATGGACGTGGACGTCCGCCGCGCTTTAAGCAGAGTAGCGACCACACTAGGCGAATAGCCCTTGCGTACTAACCTGCGGCGTTCAATAGCAAAGCCGTAAGCGAGTATGGAGCCGGGTCTTCCATTTCCACCAGCCCCTGAGTCAGGAGACCGGGAAAGGCTCCGAGATGGAGTGGCGACTCTCGAGATAGTCGGACTAGATCCGCATACCACGGCCGGCGAGGCCAATCGGGAGCCACGAAGATCACTGGACCGCGATGCTCCCGGAGTCGTTGGAGAATCTTGCCTATCATGGACCACGGAGGAGAGACATATAGAAGATGTGCCGGCCACGGCTGAGAGAGAGCATCGATTCCGCACGACCCCTCTTCCCTCCAAAGCTGAAGTACAAGGGCGCCTTGGCATTCTGTGCTGTGGCCATGAGATCCATCGCCGGTAGCCCACATAGTTGAACAATGGAATGAAACGTTTCCAGCTGCAGGGACCACTCTCCAGGATCCAGAGAGTGCCGGCTGAAAAAATCGGCCTTCACATTGTCCACGCCGGCGATGTGTTGCGCCGAGAGAGCCAGAAGATGCTCCTCCGCCCACGGGAGGAGCAAGCGCAGTTCCTGGGAGACTCCCGGACACTTCGTACTGCCCTGGCTGTTGAGGTAAGCCACCGTCGTGGCGTTGTCGGACAACACCCGAACTGCACGGCGCCGCAGAAGCGGCCGAAACTGAAGCAGAGCCAAACGCACTGCGCGCGTCTCGAGCCGATTGATGGACCAATGGGCTTCGCGAGGAGACCAAACCCCCTGCGCTGAAGTGGAGCCGCAGTGAGCTCCCCAACCGGAGAGGCTGGCGTCCGCCGTGAGCAGTAGCCAGCGCGGAGACTCTAGAGGCACTCCTCGAAGAAGATTGCGCGCCCGAAGCCACCAAAGAAGGTCGTGGCGCACTTGCGAAGGCAGAGGTAAGTGAACCTGATAATCCTCCGAAACCGGCGACCAACGAGACAGAAGCGCCGCCTGTAAGCTGCGCATGTGCGCTCTTGCCCACGGGACGAGATTTATCGTAGCTGCCATGGATCCCAACAGTTGCAGGTAGTCCCATGTCCGAGGTGCCGCTTGGTCCAAGAAGCGGTGAAGCTGAAGAGAGATCTTCTGAACCCGCTCCTGCGTCAGAAAGACGCGGCCCTGACGAGTGTCGAACCGCGCTCCGAGAAAGTCCAGAACCTGAGGCGGCCGAAGACTGCTTTTTGCGCGGTTGATCACCCAACCGAGCTGTTCCAAGAAGAGGACCACACGAGCGACGGTCTCGCGAGCTTCGGACCGGGAGTTGGCCCGGATAAGCCAGTCGTCGAGATAGGGATGAACCCATATGCCCTGCTTGCGCAAGGCCGCCGCCACGACGATCATGATCTTGGAAAAGGTCCGCGGAGCCGTCGCCAACCCGAAGGGCATAGCGCGAAATTGAAAATGCTGACCCAGCACCGAGAACCGGAGATACCGCTGATGGTCGGCCCGGATTGGTACATGAAAATAAGCCTCTGCTAAATTGAGAGATGCCAGGAACTCACCCTTGCGCACGGCTTGAATCACTGAGCGAAGGGTCTCCATGCGAAAATGAGGAACGCGAAGGTCGCGGTTCACGCCCTTGAGATCCAGGATAGAACGGAAGGACCCATCTTTCTTGGGCACCACGAAATAGATGGAGTAGCGACCCCGACCTCTTTTGCAAGGAGGCACAGGGCAAATGACGTTCAAGGACAGAAGGTGCAGAAGGGTCTCATGGATGATACGCCGCTTCTCGGGGGAGGCTGCTGGAGAGACGACAAAGTTTTCCGGGATGGGTCGAGCGCACTCGAGAGAATAACCCCGAGAAACACTGTTGAGCACCCAACGATCGGTGGTGATGCGTGCCCACTCTTGTGCGAACAAGGCCAACCGACCCCCTATCGGCGGCCCTGTCCCGAGTGGGCTTCCCGCCCCGTCAGCAGGAGGACCGCCCGGCTGCGGAGAACTTCCCTGTGGAGGAGGAAGGCTCAGCGCCCCTACGGGCTCCTCGAAAGGACTGCGACCGCGCCCCATAGCGATTGGCCGGAGCAGCCCCCTGGGAGGATTTAAAAGAGCGAAACCTCCGGGCGTCCCGAGACCGGGAATAGCGCCGAAAATTCTGTGAGCGTGACGAACGGCGAGAGGACGCCTTAGGTCTGTCCTCCGGCAAGCGTTGAGGCTTAACTTCCCCCAGGTCCTTCACCAGCTTATCGAGCTCTTCGCTGAAGAGAAGGCGACCTTTAAAGGGCAACTTAGAAAGCCTTGCCTTGGATACCACATCCGCCGCCCATTGGCGGAGCCACAGCCACCGCCTAGCCACCGTGACGGCAGCCAGCGAGCGAGCCGAAAGGCGTAACAAGTCATAGAAGGAATCCGCGATAAACGCCGTAGCCGACTCGAGGCGGGTGTGGGACGGGTCCTCCGGCAACCTCTGAAGCCAGCGGAGCAATGCCCGCGCCGTCAAGCCCCCGCAAACCGACGCCTGGAGAGCTAGGGATGACGAAGCAAAGGCGGTCCTGAGAAGATTTTCCACCTTACGGTCCTGCGGATCTTTAAGCGCTGCTCCGCCCTCCACCGGGATGGTGGTGTGCTTCGTCACTCCTGTGACTAAGGCATCCACCTTAGGGTATGCCAGCCATTGCTCTAGAGCTTCAGGAGACCAGACATAAAGCTGAGTAAGCCAACGAGCGTTACGCAGCGGCACATCAGGGGAATCTCACTCCCTGGAAACCATCTGCTGCAACTCTGGAGGAAAGGGGAAGGATTTGGAGGGCTTGCGAATGCCCTGCAAAATAGGATCAGCCTGGGATTGACCCGGAGCCGTCTGGGGCTCTTCCAAAGCCGTAAGGCGGAGCGCATCGGACACCTGGGCAATCAGGGCAGACAACTCTTCCTTCCAGAAAAGCCGAATGTCTTGGGAATCGTCCTGGGTAGGCAAGGACGAATCAGAGGGCGAAAATTCACCATCCTCCCGATCCGATGAAGCCGCAGAGTCCTCTTCCGACGCTCTGTCCTCAGGGCAACTGAAAACCTCCTCAGGAAGAAATTGAGACGCCTTGAGGGAGCGTGACTTTTTATGTCCTGCAGCAGACTGTTTCTGCATGCCTGCAGAAGGCAGAGAAGTGCTCCCCGGAGCTACTGGCAGCTGCGCAGTCCCTGTCACCGCAGACTCCGCTCGCCAAAGAGACCACGCCTGGCGAAAAAGGGAGAGGAGATGTTCCTCAGATGGCAGCACTGCCGGTGTGGACAGCGGTGGAATCTGAGAGGCTGCGGGAGAGGCTGCCCGTGGTTCCACAGGCAGCAGGGAAGGCAGCTGACCATCCACAACAGGTAGAGGAAAAACTGAAGAGTCTGAAGGCAAGACAGCAGCCGAGGACTCGCCCAGGTGAGTCAAGCAAGCAGTGCACAGGTGATTCTGGAGGTCTTTGTGCTTTTTCTGACAGCCCAGGCAGCGTTGGCCCGAAGATGGCATAATGAAAGAAAATCCTGCCCTCAGCACAAGACAGGAAAAAAGGGTGCCCTCACACTCTGCTGAAAACCGTTGCCCCAGTGTTATGAAAATCTCCTTTTTTTTTTTTTTTTTTTTTTAAACACAGGAAAGACAACATCACTCCTAGCATCCAGCTAGGAATCGCTGGGAAAAACGAGCAGTAGGAAAGCTGCCATGAATATATGCAGAGGAGAGCAAGCTGGCTTCCCGCCAAAAAACGGAGGTTTTCAGCGATTCAAAATGGCCGCCAGCAAAATAAAAGGAGTAAAAAAGAAGAAATTAAACCTTCAAAAATTCAAATAACCCCAGAAAAGAGTGAGGGAGGGCAGGGGAACGCTGTCCACACCAGAAAAGCACCGAAATTCACCAAAAACTGCACCAACCAAAATCGGGCTGCCACGGAGCTGCAGGCACTGAGAGGAGAGAGACAGAAGCTGTACTCACAATACCGATGGTGCAGGGAAGCCACAAACCGCTGCACAGACCTCAGCCAGCTGCCTCACCACTAAAATTAGCCCCAGGGACTAGATTTTAGGAGGGTGATCATCCAGCGAACTAGCTCACAGGACTAGTGCTGGGGAGCCTTCTCATCAGTGATCACCACTGTAAACAGGGGATCAGCTGGAAAACCTCTCCCTGGTGCCTAGAAATTAATCTGGCAACAACAGGGGGCAGAAGGAATCAAGGAAATCCCAGAATGTAAAGCAGATGAATTTTGAAGGAGTAAAACAAAAAAGCATCCAGATCTGCTGGAGACAGAGAAATACTGACAGGGATCCCTAGGGGTAGCTGTATATCACCAGACTCCACCCAATCAGAGCTCTGGTGGAATTCTCTGTCTCCAAGATCTGCTGGTAGGGGTGCATAACCCGTTTGTCTGGACTGGTCTAGCAGTATGACTTGGAACGGGGATTTCTTGAATGGACAAAAAGTTGGGGGCTAGTGAATTTGTGGCGCTCGGCCTACTCCTCAACCCGGGATTATACATTCTATTCAGTGGCACATGATAGCTATAGCCGCATTGACTATATTTTCAGTACCCAACAGTAGGCGGAAAGGATGGTGGGAACAAAAATTGAACCCATCACCTGGTCGGATCATATACCAATCTGGGTGGGCTTTAATGATGGGCCCGAAACTGCACAGAAAGCTATCTGGCGCCTTAATGAATCCTTGATGCAGTGGGTAAGATGTAGTCAAAATAATACCATCAGGGACTACCTGGAGGTCAATGATATAGGTGAGGTGGGGCTGGGCATATTGTGGGATGGGTTAAAGGCAGTAGTGAGGGGAAACTAATACAGCTAGGAGCATGCGCAAAAAGAGAGGATCGAGTGTACAAAACTTTTGCAGCAACGGCTTGAGCAGCTGGAAACAGCATTAGAGCAATGGGGACAGGTGGCTATGGATGCAACTAGAAGCGGTAAGGCTAGAACTTAAGGAGCAGCAAATCGCGTGGGTCTCCTTTCAGCTATAACGGGTCAAACAATTATATTATGAATTCAATAATAAATCTGGAAAGCTTTGGCACGGAAATTGCGGGCCCGAGAGCGGGTGGCTCAGGTAGTTGAGCTGAAGGGGGCCCGCGAACAACTACTCTTTAGGAGCTCAGAGATACGGGAGAGATTTGTACAATATTACCAACAATTATATCGCTACTACAGCCCAGATACATACCTACCTCGAGGAGGTGGCAGACCTATCCACTTTGGGGGAAGGCAGAAGGGTGGGGCTAGATAGGCCTATTGGGGCTGAGGAGATAAGACTGGCTAGTAAAGAACTTAAATCGGGAAAGGCTCCAGAGTTAGATGGCTTCACCGGTCTTTTCTATAAAAAGCTGGCCCGGCACTCATGCCAGTACTTTTGAGGGTATTTAATGGGGTACTGCAGGGTGGTGGCTTGCCACAGGCTTTTAGGGATGCGGCAATATTGGTCATTTCCCAAGCAGGGACATGACCCAGTGGTCTGTGGGTCTTATCGACCCATTTTATTTATTTGTATTATTTCTATACCATGCTCTTAAAATCAGCGCGGTTTACATGACACAAACAAATTGTACAAAGCAGCAGGCATGCGGTGTTCATTCCAGAGAAGAGGTTTTTACAACTTGGATTCAACGGGATAACTAATATACATTATGTACAACTGAGCTGTGCATTTCTCTTATTAACACGGATGCCAAGATATTGGCTAAGATTTTGGCTACTAGATTGGGGGCGCTGCTTCCAGGTCTGATTAGACCGGACCAGACTAGCTTTATTCAGGGACAGCAGGCGGGAGATAACATCCAGCGGGTCCTTCAGTTGGTATGGCGGGCTCGAAAAGAAGCATGGCAACCCTCTTGTTGGCTATTGATGCCGAGAAGGTGTTCAACCACGTACACTGGGATGTCTTGTTTGGAGCTCTGAACCGGGTGGGGCTGCATTTTATGGCCTGGGTTCAAGCATTATCTACTGCCCCGAGGGCATTGGTGAGGGTGAATGGGGGTCATTCGGCATTTTTTGACCTACAGAGGGGCACCAGGCAGGGGTGCCCTCTATCTCCCCTGTTATTTGCTTTAGTTATGGAACCCCTGGCATGCTTGATACGGAGAAATGATAGCATCAAGGCGAGCTTGTTGAGGGGGATCAACATAAAATAGCGTTATTTGTGGATGACCTCCTCTTTATGTTGACACAGCCGTGGTTATCTCTACCGACTTTGATGTGGGAACTTGCCCAATTTGGGTGGGTATCAGGGTTCCAGATAAATTGGGATAAAACGGAAGTGTTTAACGTCTCTTTGGGTGAGGCGGAAGAGATGGGGCTTCGGCAAACATACTCTTTTAAATGGGCTTGGGATGCTTTGTCCTATTTGGGTGTGCATATTACGAGGATCCCAGAGAATATGTATCAAGTTAACTACCCAGCTCTGTTGTGGGAGATGGAATGATTTGGCCCAATGGCAGTCTAGCGAAATATCATGGCTGGGTAGGATGGCGACTATAAAAATGAATGTGCTGCCCCGGTTGCTATATTTATTTCAGGTTCTCCCGGTGGCGGTGCCCCCAGCTGTCCTCCAGAGGCTTCAGAGGCGTATCTTGGATTTTATATGCCAGAAACGCCCAGCTCGGGTGTTGCGACGTGTCCTGTATCAGGCACGTCGTAGAGGGGGCCTGGGAGTCCCAGACTTCTAGCCTCTATTATTTAGCCTCACAGATGCGCCAGGTTATGGACTGGAGAGAGGAGGAAGAAAAGCGGTTTTGGGTGGTGGAACAATCCTGGGCGGCTGAAGCTGGCTCATCTGCCATGGATTTTTAAAAGGTCTCCAGGTGGAAGGTGGAGGGAAAATCCACATTTACTACATCTTTGGACCCAGTGGAGGAGGGGATGGAGACGGGTGGCCCCTAGGGTACATATTTTACTCCCCTGGTGCCCATGGGAGGTGTTCCTCCTTTGTTCCTAGGAGAGGGGAGATATTTCAAAGATGGGAGCACGGGAGCCTTGATACCTTTTATAAGCTACTTGACTGGGGGGAGATCCTTTCTTTAGACACACTACAGAAACAATATCAGCTACCTACAAGAGATTTTTTTTGCACAAATTCAGGTAGTTTATTTTCTCCACCGACAGCCGCAATGGGGGATTATAGAGGAGAGCTGTAACTATCTGGAGTTTCTCTGGGTGGGGCATTATAAGAGTCAGGGTCTCATCCGATTGCTGTATCAGAGTCTTCAGGGTACTAGTTTTTGTAAACTTCCTTATATGATTGCATGGGAGTGTGATTTGGGAGTTGAATGGACGGCAAAAGAATGTTTGGGAGTGGGGAAACAAGTTCTGTCTGTGTTAATCCGGGAAAACGCGTATAAGCTGCTGATGAGATGGCATTACACCCCTAATAGACTGCATGCCATGTTTCCTCAGACCCCTGACCAATGTTGGCGGGTATGTGGGGAGAGGGCAACTCTATACCATGTGTGGTGGGAGTCCTCAGTAGTCTCGCAGTATTGGGGTACCATCAGAACAGAGTGTCTTTGGGGTGGATATAGGGTGGGATCCAGTATTTTATCTTCTGGGCAAGTGGTCAGAGAAACGACCACTTCGGTGGGCACACCCCATCCGGGCGTGCCTTCAAGCAGCCAGAGGCGAGATTGCTTGGAACTGGAAAAATCCCGCTGCCCCAACCATAGAAGCATGGAGAACACGTCTGCATCGAATAACGCTGATGGAAAGACTGACTGCAGCCCGACATCAGAGGATTGATCAATTTACTAAACAGCACCAGATATTATTGACTTTCTTGAATTCATAGCCCATGGGGTGTACAGGGCGGGGGGGAGGAGGGAGGGGGCTGGGGGAATTTGAGTTTGTATTTTCTAAAAATTGTATTACATTGGAATGTTGAGAGATGTTAAAGCAGTGAGACTGTGCCCTGGTGTAAATAAAAACTGAAATTATATTTAAAAAAAGAGATTTGTTTTTATCAACATCTCAAAGTAATACAGCATAGTCCTTACCATCTACTTGATGAGGCTTCAGCTTTGTTACAAGGTTTCTATGAACTTGCACTAATGGTTCCTTGGTTTCCTCATCTTCATCCAGGACCAATTTGGTGGTTATTGGGCACTTAACAGGTGAAGCATCTTCAACCACTATCACCTGCATGGAGAAAGTTTTAGATAGGATCACCATTTGCTCAGCAACTCACCTTAGGAAAAGTTTTCAATACCACAGTTCATAGCACATCAAAGAAAGCTTCTTATTTATCCCCTTTCATCCTCTACACAAATGTCAAAAAGATTTTTATATAGAAACATAGAATGATGGTAGATAAAGAACCATAAGGCCCATCTATCCCACTCATCCACACCAACTACAAAGTTCTACAATCCGTCCCTCTGAGCTTGAGCCATGCTTTCTTGAATTCTGATACAGTCATCCTCATCTCCACCATCTCTGCTGAAAGATTGTTCTGCATATCCACCACCCTTTCTGTAAAGAAATATTTTTTTGGACTGTTCCCAAGTTCACTCCTTTTACCCTCACTCTAAAACCGTTTCAGTTTTCCTTTTTAATTGAAAGAGGCTTTGCCTCCTGTGCATTTATGATACAAACATTTAAATACCTCCAATATATATCTCCCCTTTCCTGCCTTTCTTCCACATATTTAGATTCTTAAATCTCTCCTCATATGCTTTATATACAAGATCACTGAATATTTTATAAACTGCCCTCTGAACAGACTTCATCCAGTTTATATCCTTTGAGGGTGCAGTCTTCAGAATTGCACAGAGTGCTCAAATGAGATCTCACCAGAATCTTCTACAGAGGCATCACCTCCTTTATCTGCTGGCTGTTCCTCTGCCTATGTTTCCAAGCATCCGTCTGCCTATTGCTATCACTCTGTCAACCTGCTTCATCACCTTAAGAATGACAATTGTGATCGCTCCTAGAGCTCAGTCTTTTGAGCAAAGGGCCTCAATTCCTATGCTGTATCACTCTCTGGGCTTTTGCAGCCCAAATGCATGACCCTGCATTTTAGCATAAAATCTTAGCTGCCACATGTTAGACCATTCATCAGATGTTGCGGTCATCCACAAAAAGGCAAACTTTCCCTAGAAGCTTTTCCACAAAACAAAATTGCTCACCAGTAGCAAGTGTTCTCAGAGGGCAGCAGGGTAAGTCCCCACGTATAACCTCTTGCACAGAAATCTTTCGAAGCTCTTTCAAGAAGCACACATTTTCCAACCTGCCATTCCTGCACCATTTTGTCTCAGTCATATAACTAAAGTTTCAAAAATTCCCAAACAGTGACCAGCAAGAAATGAACTATCCAAAACTCACTGTGATAGTCCCCGCCAAATAAATTAAATCACAAATGATTTTCTTTTTTTCTTTTAGACGGGCAGCACTGAGGGAGGATAATACTTCAATCAATCAAACACCGCCCATTTTATTCATTATAATGTGCCTAAGTCTCATGCTGCTTTTAGAAAATCCATATCATATATCGTTAAGTCACTTATATGTATGCAGAAAAATCACACGCACGACGTGCACGTTTCGGGGTGCTGCTACCCTTGCATCAAGTGCTCCGTGGCTTTGCAACTGCTACAAAATGCCGAAGAAACCAGCCAATCATTCGCGTGGATCAAATCTAAGGGATCTTCTCATTAAGTCTGCAGCATTTCAGAATAGACCGATTTGTCCTGATGTGAGCTCTAATGGACATTTCGCTTGTAATGAGTGCATCTATTGTGCCACGGCTTTATCGGGTCATACCTGGACTGATCCAAAAACAGGACACACATATCAACGGCGTTGGCATACCACTTGTATGTCCACTTTTGTGGTATACATTTTACAATGTACCTGCCCTTTGCTTTATGTGGGGCGTACAACACGTTCCATAAGAGTTTGATTGAGCAAGCACACATCTAGATTGAGCCAACAGCTACTCTCAGCACCTATTGTTCAACATTGTATCACTCAGCAACACTCTTTTGATCAACTTTCTTGGACTGTGATTGATCATGTCCCATGGAATCCTAGAGGAGGCGATAGTACAGCTCGTCTGCAATGGAGAGAACAGTGGTGGATTCATCAGTTAAACTTGGTTCGCCCATCGGGTATGAATCGTGAGATTGAATGGACAAGTCTGCTTTGATGTAAGACCAATTGATGATGGGCTTCCCTGCAGTTGTGGGAATCCCCATTTCTACTGGTGTGTTCTAAGTGGAAGAGCATTTCTTAATAGCCAATCACATGAGTTCATGGTCCCTTATATGATTGGCTGGTTTCTTCGGCGTTTTGTTGCAGTTGAAAAGCCACGGAGGACTTGATGCAGGGGTAGCGGCACCCCGAAACGTGCACGTCGTGCGTGTAATATTTCTGCATACAGATAGGTGACTTAACAATATCTGATATGGATTTTCTAAATATCGGCATGAGACATAGACACATTATTAATGAATAAAGATGGGCGGTGTTTGACTGGTGTGGACAGATTGAAGAATTATCATCCCTCAGCGCTGCCCGACAAAAAGAAAAAGTAGTTACTCACCTGTAACAGGTGTTCTCCAGAAGCAGCAGGAATCAGTCCTCACATATGACATGGGTAATATGTGAGGACTGATTGGGCGACTGTCGGCTTTCCCCTAAACTAGATAATAGGGGAAAACCGACAGTCGCCCAAGAGCGGATGGTTCGGAAGAATGTATCCTTGAAGGATACTACCAAAAGCAGAGGAGTTCCAAAAAAGAGTAAAGTAGCCGAAATGCCCTCGAGTATGGAGCAGACAGAGCTTAAAGATTCCAAATTACCCATGTCTACCAACAGCCAAATTAATATGAATAAAATACAGTCTCTAAAATGCTCGTATGCAAATGATAGAAGTCTAAAAAATAAGATGGGAGAGTTAGAATATATAGCACTAAATGAAAGGTTAGATATGATTGGAATATCAGAGACATGGTGGAAGGAGGACAACCAGTGGGACACTGTGATACCTGGGTACAAACTATATCGTAATGATAGAGCTGATCAAATTGGTGGAGGGGTTGCGCTCTATGTTAGAGAAGGCATTGAGTCAGAAAGGATTAAAATTTTGCAGGAAACAAAATTTGCTGTAGAATCTCTATGCATTGAAATTCCATGTAAAAAGGGGAAGGCAATGGCAGTGGGGGTGTACAATCGACCGTCTGGCCAGAATGAACAAATGGATGATGAAATGCTCAAAGAAATCAAGGAAGCTAACAAAAGTTATAGCGCGGTAATAATAATGGGTGATTTCAATTACCCCGGTATCGACTGGGTCAGTGTCACAGCAGGACATGCTAGGGAGATAAAGGTCCTAGATGAAATAAATGACTGCTTCTTGGAGCAGCTGGTTCATGAACCGACCAGAGGGGAAGCCATATTAGACCTAGTCCTTAGTGGAACACCAGAACTAGTGCAAGAGATAAGGGTGTTGGGTCCACTTGGCAATAGTGATCATAGCATGATCGCCTTTGATTTAATTAGTGGAGGAGGGATAGTAAGGAAATCCACAGTACAACCTTTTAACTTTCGAAAGGGAGACTATGATAAAATGAGGAAAATGGTTAAGAAAAAACTAAAAGGAGCAGTTGCAAAGGTTAAAGACTTATATCAAGCTTAGGTGTTGTTGAAAAATACTATCTTGGAAGCCCAGACCAGCTATATTCCACGCTTTAAGAAAAGTGGAAGGAAGTCCAAAAAACTGCTAGCATGGTTTAAAGGTGAGCTCAGAGAGGTTGTTGTTGCCAAAAAAGCATCTTTCAGGAAATGGAAAAAAGAGCACAACGACGAAACCTGGAAACAGCACAAGCACTGGCAGGTCAAATGCAAGGCATTGATAAAGCGGGCAAAGGGAGAATTTGAAGAGAAGCTTGCTGCAGAAGCAAAAACTTGAAATAAAGATTTTTTCAAGTACATTCGTAGCAAAAAACCTGTGAGAAAGTCAGTTGGTCCATTAGATGATAGAGGAGTTAAAGGGCACTAAGAGGCGACAAGGCGATAGTGGAGAGACTGAATGAATTCTTTGCTTCGGTCTTTACTGAGGAAGATGTAGGGATGTTACCCATGACTGAAGTGGTATTTAAAGGTGCGGAAGAATTGAAGGAAATATCGACCGTGGTTTACTCTCTCTTGCTGTTTCACTAGACCTCTCCGCCGCTTTCGACTTGGTTGATCATCGCACTCTCCTATCTCGTCTTCAAGATGCCGGCCTCTCTGGCCGGGTCCTCCGTTGGTTTCACTCCTTCCTGTCTAGTCGCTCCTTCTCGGTTCACACTGGTCCTGGGTCTTCACCTTCAACCCCCCTTTCATGCGGTGTTCCCCAAGGTTCTGTTCTTGCTCCCCTTCTCTTTAATGTGTTTCTGGCCCCCCTTGCTCTTCTTATTCAACAGCACGGTGTCTCTGCCCACTTCTACGCTGACGACATCTTTCTCCTCTTTCACACTGACTCTGCTGCACCTGACATCACTGCCTTTAACTCCTGTCTCTCTTCCGTTGCCTCCTGGCTTTCGACCAACTTTCTGCACATTAACCTCGCAAAAACTTCAGCTATCTGGTTCACCTTTGGTTCTTCCCCCCCCCAACCTCTCCCCAACGTTTTCCTCTTCACCTATACCCACTGTTTCTTCTATGCGGTACTTGGGTGTAACTTTGGATTCTTCCCTGTCTTTTAAAGAACATATTTCTTCTGTGGTCAAGCGTTCTTTCTTTACTTTAAGACAACTTCGTACTGTACGCCCCTTCCTTACCCCTTCCTCTTTGGCCACCCTGCTTATCTCCCTTGTTATGTCGCGTCTTGACTATTGTAATGTCTGTCTTGCTGGGCTTCCCCAATCACAAATTTGTCGTCTTCAACGGGTCCAAAACACTGCTGTTCGTATTCTTTCTCACGCTTCTCGTTTTGATCACGTCACTCCCTTGTTAATACACTATCACTGGCTTCCTGTTCCCTTTCGTGTCCAATTTAAAGTTCTTATCTTTGTTCACAGGGTGATCCATTCAGGTGTCCCCTTGTATCTTGCTGATCAAGTTTGTCTTCATACTCCTCACCGTTACCTATGTGCCATCCACGCTAATCGTATGTTTCTTCCCCCTCCCTCTCAAGCACACTTAGAATTAACTCGATCTTCTGCTTTCTTCTTTCTCGGTCCAAGGCTTTGGAATTCACTCCCCCACTCCCTACGTTTAGAGACCTCCTATAAAACCAAGCTGAAAACTCACAGTTTCTGTTCTGCTTTTAACCTCCCTCCTCCAGTTCCGTCCTCTTCTTCGTCACAGGACTAATCATGTCAAATCCTTAAACCCTCCTTCCTGCACCTTGTGTGTTGTCAATGTTTTCCCCTTCCCTTCATGTTTGCCTCAACCTTCCCCTTCCAGCCCCACCCTCTTCTCCTACTTAGTTAACTTATGCTAGTTCCTAATTCCTCTTTCCTGAGCCTCTCTGTTTTGTCTATGTGCTCCCTTCCCTCCCTTCATGTTTGCCTTCTGTATCCCCTGACTGCCATCTGTTTCTATCCCTGTTCTTTGATTTTATGGCGTTCTTTTTCTGTTTCTTTTTCCGCAGCCTTCCTTTTAATTGCTTTTATGTATTGTAAACCGCCCAGATGCTATTTTGTATTGGGCGGTATATAAAGTTTTAATAAACATAAACATAAACATAGAGAAGTTACTCACCTTTAACAGGTGTTCTCCAGGAGCAGCAGGAATCAGTCCTCACATATGGGTGACAGACGTCGAAGCCCTTGCGGAGCATTTCCCCACCTTTCCAAGAAAGCCTTTGAGAATGCAGGCATGCAGGCGCAGTTCCCTTCCCGCATAAAGGTGCCATTTTGCTCAGTCAAATGACATAGCTAAAAAACAGCACACAAAAATGTAAAAAAAAAAACTATCTACAACTGCAACTCCAAGGGGAGGAGGGAGGGTTGTGAGAACTGATTCCTGCTGCTCCTGGAGAACACCTGTTACAGGTGAGTAACTACTCTTTCTCCAGGACCAAGCAGGAAGTCAGTCCTCACATATGGGTGACTCCCTAGCTCTGGGCTATCAGGGCTGAACAAGAGAACTCCCTCTAGTCCCAGCATCAAAGAAAGGCTTTTAACTGACAGAACCTCCACCGGTAGCCCAATGGAGGGCTGGAGGGCAGGAGATTCCTAAACCTCAAAGAGATTGCGGAGTACTGCCTGACCAAAAGCACTGTCCCTAAGGGACTCCCTCTCCAGACAGTAATGGGCCGCAAAAGTCTGGCTTGAAGACCAAGTTTCAGCCCTGCAGATGTCCACCAACGGTACAGAGCAGAGGTGAGCCACTGAGGTAGCCATTGCCCTGACACGATGGGCTGTGACCCGACCCTGCAAAGGAAGGTCAGCCGCCCTGTAAGCCCAGGTGATACAGTCAGCCACCCAGGTGGACAATGTATGCTTGGACACAGCCAACCCCAAATTATTAGGGTCAAAAGATAAGAAGAGCTGAGTAGCCCTTCTATGCTCCCCCGGCGTACGGTCCAGGTAGAAGGATAAGGCCCTCCTACAGTCCAGGGTATGCAGCACTGCTTCAGCCTGACTTGCATGAGGACTAGGGAAGAATGTTGGAAGAACCACCTCGTGGTTAAGGTGGAAGGAGGAGACAACTTTTGGGAGGAACTTTGGATGAGTCCTAAGGACTACCCTGTTCCTATAGAAGCGGGTGTAAGGCCTGTCACAGACCAGGGCCTGAAGTTCACTCACACACCTGGCCGAGGTTAAGGCTATCAAGAAGAGTGTCTTCCAGGACAGGAAGCGTAAAGGGCAAGTAGCCATCGGCTCAAAAGGTGGGCGAGTCAGTTGCTGCAAGACCACATTCAACTCCCACTCAGGAGCAGGAGGACGGATTCGAGGCTTGACCAAAAGCAAGTCTCTGAGAAAGCGGGACACCAAGGGGTGAACCGACAGAGAATGTCCTTCCACCAGTGAGTGGTGAGCTGCTAAAGCTGAGAGGTGGACCCGAACAGAATTGGACTTAAGTCCTTGATTTGATAAGTGCAGAAAGTACTGAAGCACTACTGGTAGAGTACAGGAGAAAGGATCCTCTGTACGTAGCTAACACCACACAGAAAACCTTTTCCATTTGAGAGCATAGGTTTTCCTAGTGGACTGTTTCCTAGAGGCTAGGACAACCTCCTCAAATTCCTGAGGTAGGCCCGAAGGAGCCAAAACTACCCTTGCAGCCTCCAGGCCATCAAATTGAGAGCTTTGAGATTGGGGTGCAGAAGAGAACCCTGGTCCTGAGAGAGAAGGTCGGGTTGCAACCCCAGAGGCAGTGGAGGATCCAATGCCAGCTGAAGCAGAAGTGGAAACCAAGGCTGTCTGGGCCACCTGGGAGCTACCAGCAGGACATAAGAACATAAGAACATAAGACATGCCATACTGGGTCAGACCGAGGTCCATCAAGCCCAGTATCCTGTTTCCAACAGTGGCCAATCTAGGTCATACGTACCTAGCAATATTCCCAAAAAACACAGGTTCCACAATGCTTGTACTGGGTCAAGCATTGATATCCTGGGTCCCTTTTTAATAGTGGTTTATGGACCTTTCCTCCAGGAACTTGTCCAAACCTTTTTTAAACCCAGCTATACTAACAGCCTTTACTACATCCTCCGGTAACAGATTCCAGAGTTTGATTACACGTTGAGTGAAAAAATATTTTCTATTATTTGTCTTAAAATAGTTTACCCTGTAGCTTCATTACATGTACCCTAGTCTTTCTATACTCAAAGCGTAAACAATTGATCCACGTTTATCCGTTCCACTCCATTCATTAATTTATAGACCTCTATCATATCTCCCCTCAGCCGTCTCTTCTCCAGGCTAAAGAGCCCTAACCTTCTTAGCCTCTCTTCATAGGAGTAGCCTTCCATCCCCTTCACCAATTTGGTGGCTCTTCTCTGTACTTTTTCTAATAACGCTATGTCCTTTTTAAGATACGGTGACCAGAATTGCACACAATATTCAAGGTGCGGTCGTACCATGGAGCGATACAGAGGCATTATAACATCCTTTGTTTTATTCTCCATCCCTTTCCTTATGATACCTAGCATTCTATTTGCTTTCTTGGCCGCCGCTGCACACTGGGCGGAGGGTTTTAACATGTTATCCACGATGACTCCTAAATCTTTTTCCTGGGTGGTGGTTTCTAATGTGGAGCCTTACATCGTGTAACTATAGTGTGGGTTGTTCTTTCCTAGGTGCATAACTTTGCACTTGTCCACATTAAATTTTATCTGCCATTTGGATGCCCAGTCTTCCAATTTATCCAGATCCTCCTGCAGTTTTCCACAATCCTCTTGGGTTTTAACAACTTTAAACAGTTTTGTGTCATCTGCAAATTTGATAACCTCACTAGTTATTCCCTTTTCCAGGTGCGGCCTTCTCGGTCATGGGCTTGCCAAAAAGGTTCTCACCTCGGCAAGGGACATCGACCAACTTGTCCTGAACCCATGGCTCGAGGTCCGATAACTGCAGCCATGCCTGGTGTCAAGCCGCGATGCTGGCTGCCGCAACACGGGCCGAAGCTTCGAGGCCATCGTAGGCAGCGCGGGACATAAACTTAGAGCATTCCCGGATCCCCGAGGACAAGGACTTGAACCTCTGCAAGGGTTCCCTGGAGAGACCAGCAGAGAACCCGGCCAGCAACATGGCCAGGTCTTGCAAGTACATGCCCATGTACAGCTGGTAAGACTGGACATGGCAAGCAAGCATCGAGCCCTGGAAGCACTTTCCACCAAAATCATCAAGGTTCCGGGCCTCCCTGCCGGGGGGCACCGCAGAGTGCATCTTCTGACTTTTCAGGCGATGCATGGTCGATTCCACCACCATGGAATGGTGTGGTAGCTGCACCTTTTGAAAGCCAAGACTCTTCCAGAGTCGATAGATCGAATCGACCCGCTTGCTTAGAACTGGCACCGAGGCCGGTGCCTCCCACATCCGGAAGAGGAGCCGTTCCAGCATCGGAGGAACCAGATCAGTAAAGGACTCCTTCGGAGGAGAGTCGTATTGTAGGGCCTCGAGCTCCTCAGCTCGAGGCTCCTCCTCGGGGTCCGCAGGGATAGCCAACACGGTGGCCATATCCCGGACGAACTCCGAGAACCGGGTATCCTCCGGAGGGGATCTACTCCGGGGCTCAGACTGCAGTGAGTCCGAGGGGACGCACCAAGTCCGGAAGGTGTCGGGGGAATCCTCGTCCTCCATCTCCCAGGCAGACTCGTCCAATGAGGAATCGGGGTCTGACCGCGCGGGGCCTGTGAGCACCCGCCCCAACGCCGAAGGCACCGGCGTCGACGCCCTCGGTCCCGAACAGGAGGTCGAGGGAGAACGCGACTGAGGTCGACCTCGAGCCTTCATGGTCTCGAGTATCGGCTCGGTCTCCGGGGTCGACTTCAATGTCGATGTCCCGGTGGTCGGGGCAGATGCGCCAGACAGGCTGGCTATCAGTGCCCGCTGCTGTTCCATGAAGGCAGTCTGCCTGCTCTTCAAGGCTGTCAGCCTGAGACCCAGCTCAGGGGACTCAGCAGCTCCCGACTCAGGCCCCGGCGGCACCAGGCCCGACGTCGGCTCTCTGGGAGGAGAGTCCATGAGGACTACAGGGCTTACGTGTCCAGCAGACTCCGGCTCCACTCGAGGTACTTTGGAAGGCTTCTCCTGTTCCACGGACCCGGGGCGACGGTCGGGGGTCTGAGACCTAGCTCTCGAGGAGCCAGGGACCTCTTCTGACGACGCCATGGCGAGCCGCTTCTTCCTCTTTCGCTCCCGGTCGGGCGACCCCCTGTCCGAGGAGCCCCGACGGTGCTCGGGATCCGATTCCCGAGATATCGAGGCCTCAGACGAGGTCCGGGCCAGGCCAGAGGCCGAGTCAGAAAAAAGCCTTTCCTTTTCGTGCTGATGACTTCGAAGTGCCTTGGAAGACATCTTTCCACATGGTCAGAAACGAGGCACCGAAGGCAGCAGTCGTGTGTGTCGGTGAGAGACATTAGCTTCTTGCACCAATCACAATTTTTAAACCCACTGGAAGCCATCAGGGAAAAAAGATTCCCCGCGAGGTCAAAGGACCGGCTTTCCTTGGAAAAGAAAAAAAGGGCGCGAATGCCAGCCACTAAGGGCAAAAAACAAAAAAGAAGATCAGGCTCGATACCGGTGTACCAAACCCGGCAGGAGGGAAACCGGTCGAACCAGAGAAAAAATAGCGAAGGATCGCTAAAAAATCTAACTATTTTCCGGGAGGACTAGAACACACGTCCGGTGGGCTTCACGGAAAAATAGAGAGAGCAATATGGCACCTTTAGGCGGGAAGGGAACCGCGCATGCGTGCCTGCATTCCCAAAGGCTTTCTTGGAAAGCTGGGGAAATGCTCCGCAAGGGCTTCATCTACGTCAATGTCACCCATATGTGAGGACTGACTTCCTGCTTGGTCCTGGAGAAACAACTATTAGATACGCTGAAGAGTAGCAAATCACCTGGGCCAGATGGTATACATCCAAGGGTGTTGAAAGAACTGAAATATGAGATTGCAGACCTGCTATTAGTAATCTGTTAACTATCATTAAAATCATCTCTAATACCAGAAGACTGGAGGATCGTCAATGTAACACCAATTTTTAAAAAGGGTTCCAGGGCTGATCCGGGAAACTACAGACCGGTGAACCTGACGTCAGTACCGGGAAAAATGGTAGAAACCATCATAAAGAATAAAATTACTCAGCATGTAGATAGTCATGGCCTAATGGGAGACAGCCAACATGGCTTTAGACAAGGAAGATCTTGTATTACTAATCTGATATGTTTTTTTGAAAGTGTAAATAAACAGGTGGACAAAGGTGAGACGGTTGAAATAGTATATCTAGACTTTCAGAAAGCCTCTGACAAGGTCCCTCATCAGAGACGTTTAAAAAAACTAAAGAGTAATGGGATAGGAGGCAGTGTACAACTGTGGATCAGGAACTGGTTAAAAGATAGAAAGCAGAGAGTTGGGCTAAATGGCCAATTTTCCCAATGGAGAAAGGTGAATAGTGGTGTACCCCAGGGATCTGTGCTGGGTCCGCTGCTTTTTGACATATTCATAAATGACCTGGAAAGTGGAATAACGAGTGAGGTTATCAAAGTTGCAGATGACACAAAACTATTTAAAGTTGTTAAAACCCAAGAGGAATGTGGAAAATTGCAAGAGGATCTTGATAAATTGGAAGACTGGGCATCAAAATGGCAGATGAAATTTAATGTGGAGAAGTGCAAAGTTATGCACCTAGGGAAGAACTATGGTTCAAACAATGGTTACACGATGCAAGGTTCCACATTAGGAACCACCACCCAGGAAAAAGATTTAGGCGTCATTGTGGATAACATGTTAAAAAAACTCGGCCCAGTGTGCAGAGGCGGCCAAGAGAGAAAATAGAAAGAGTAGTTACTCACCTGTAAAGGTGTTCTCCAGGAGCAGCAGGAATCAGTCCTCACATATGGGTGACGTCGGTGCCGACGGAGCCCTTGCGGAGCAATTTCCCCAGCTTTCAAAGAAAGCCTTTGGGAATTGCAGCGCGCATGCGCGGTCCCCTTCCTGCCCAAGGGTGCCATCTTGCTCAGTCTGATAACATAGCTAAAAGACAGCAAAAAATTAGTAAAATAAATCATATGACTGCAACTCCAAGGGGAGGAGGGAGGGTTGTGAGGACTGATTCCTGCTGCTCCTGGAGAACACCTGTTACAGGTGAGTAACTACTCTTTCTCCAGGACCAAGCAGGAAGTCAGTCCTCACATATGGGACTCCCTAGCTTAAGGCTACCGGAGACCTCAAGCGGAAAAATGAGCTCCCTCTAGGTCAGTAGCACAGAAGGAAGGAATCTTCTCTGAAAACGCCCCCGACCGGTAGCCCAACATCAGGGCCAGAGGGTAGGAGTTGCCTAAACCTCAAAGAGATTAAGGAGGACTGCCTGACCGAAAGCACTGTCCCTGCGGGACTCCCTCTCCGGGCAGTAATGGGCCGCAAAAGTCTGGCTTGAAGACCAAGTAGCGGCCCGGCAGATGTCTGCCAACTGAACAGAGCGGAGATGAGCCACTGAAGCAGCCTTCGCCCTAACACGATGAGCCGTGACACGACCCTCCAACGAGAGGCCGGCTGCCCCATAAGCCCAAGCGATACAGTCAGAAACCCATATGGACAAAGTACGCTTGGAGACAGGTAGCCCCAACTTATTGGGGTCAAAAGAAACGAAGAGCTGAACAGCCCTCCTATGCTCCCGCGTACAGTCAAGGTAGAAGGACAAGACCCTCCTACAGTCCAGGGTATGCAGGACCATCTCAGCCCGGCTGGAGTGCAGCCTGGGAAAGAAGGTGGGAAGAACCACCTTTTGGTTGAGATGAAAAGGAGAAACCCCTTTAGGAAGAAACTTAGGGTGAGTCCGTAAGACTACCCTATTCCTGTAGAACCTAGCGTAAGGAGGATCAGACACTAGGGCCTGCAGTTCACTAACGCGCCTAGCAGAGGTAAGGGCTACCAAAAACAAGGTTGTCCAGGAAAGAAAACGAAGAGGGCAGGTAGCCATAGGTTCAAAGAGCAGACAGGTAATCTGCTGCAAGACCACATTCAGATCCCACTCAGGGGCTGGTGGGCGCAAAGGAGGCTTAAGGAGAAGGAGGCCTCGGAAAAAACGAGCTACCAAAGGGTGGTTGGAAAGAGGCCTGCCAGACACCGGTGCGTGATGTGCAGAGAGAGCACTGAGGTGGACTCTGACAGAGTTGGACTTAAGGCCCAGATTGGAGAGGTAAAGCAAATACTGCAAGACCACTGCCACCAAGGAGAAGGGATTCTCAGACGGCTGAGCACACCACACGGAGAACCTACGCCACCTAAGAACGTAGGACTTCCGGGTGGAGGGCCGCCTGGAGGCCAAGACGACCTCTTCCACCTCACGAGGCAGCAAGAGGGGAGCAAGGACTACCCTTTCAGCAGCCAGGCCATCAGATGAAGGGACCGGAGGTTGGGGTGTAGGAGAGTTCTCTGATCCTGTGACAGGAGATCGGGTTGAAACCCCAGAGGAAGAGGAGTGTCCACCGCAAGCTGCATTAGAAGCGGGAACCAGGGTTGTCTTGGCCACCGGGGAGCTACTAGGATCATCATGGCTCTGTCTCTGAGAACTTTGAAGAGCGTACGAGACACCAGTGGCATGGGAGGAAAGGCATACAAGAGGCCTGTGGACCATGGAATCAGGAAAGCATCCACCGCCACCCTGAGAGGATTCGGTTGTCAAAAGCAGAATTTGGGAAGCTGCCGGTTCAGGGGACTGGCAAATAGATCCATGGTGGGGAGGCCCCACTTGAGAAAGATCCGCTGAACCACCAATGGATCCAATCTCCACTCATGAGGTTGGAGGATCCTGATCAGCCTGTCTGCCAGGAAATTTTCTTGACCTGGGAGATAGACAGCTTTGAGCAGAATGCCGTGAAGGACGGCCCAAGAGCACAGTCTCCGTGCCTCCTTACAGACAAGGAAGGAGCCTGTACCTCCTTGTTTGTTCACGTAGAACATTGCAACTTGATTGTCCGTCTGGACCAGCACAGACTGGTGAGAAGTGAGGTGGGAGAAGGCTCTCAGAGCTAGGTGGATGGCTCTGAACTCCAGGAAGATTATCTGCTGAGCAGACTCCCAAGGAGTCCAGAGGCCTTGAGTACATGTCCCTTGGCAATGTGCTCCCCAACCCAGGAGAGAAGCATCGGTTGTCAGCACCTGAGAAGGCGGAGGAGATTGAAAATCCACTCCCAGCACCAGGTTTGGTAGATGAAGCCACCACCGCAGGGAAGAGACCAGCAGGTTGGATACCTGTACTGAGTCCGCCAGGCTCCCCGTGGCCTGATGCCATTGAGTGCGAAGGCACCATTGAGCAGGTCACATGTTCAGGCGGGCATTGGGGGTTACATGGACCGTGGAAGCCATATGGCCGAGCAGTCTCAGAAATTGCCTGGCAGAGACCAGGGAATTGCTGCGAAAGTGGCTGGCTAGATCCATGAGCCTGTGTGCCCTGTCTAGAGGCAGGAAGGCCCGCGCCTGAAGTGTGTTCAACCTTACGCCGATGAATTTGAGATTTTGAGAGGGGAGCAAAGTGGACTTTGCAAAGTTTATGACAAATCCCAAGTGCTGGAGCAGAGTCACAGTGCGATGAGTGGCCTGAGTGGCCTCTTGGGAAGACTGGGCCCAGATGAGCCAGTCGTCCAGGTATGGAAATACAAAGAGGCCTTGAAGTCTTAGATAGGCCGCCACCACTGCTAGGCATTTGGTGAGTACCCTGGGGGCGAAGGATAGGCCAAAGGGCAGTGCTCTGTACTGGTAATGATTTCCTCCCACAACAAACCTGAGATATTGTCTGTGGTCTGGATGAATAAGGATGTGAGTATAGGCATCCTTTAGATCTAAAGAGCATAGCCAGTCTCCCTGCTGGAGGTAGGGCAGCAGGATTCCAAGGGTAAGCATCTTGAACTTTTCCCTGGCAAGGAATTTGTTGAGGTTTCGCAAGTCCAGGATGAGTCTGAGGCCTCCTGTTCATTTTGGTATCAGAAAGTACCTGGAATAAAAGCCTTGACCTCTCAGGTGGTGGGGCACCGGTTCCACAGTCTGTTCCTGAAGAAGACTTGCCAACTCCTGAAGGAGTAAGTCCCTGTGCAGAGGGAGTCTTGGAGGCTCCCCTAGAAAGTAGGAGGGAGGTACCTGGTGAAAGTGAAGAAGATAGCCTTTTTGAACTATATGAAGCACCCAGGTATCTGATGTGATGGCTGACCACCTGTGGGCAAAGTGGACCAGCCAGCCTACTGTACTGAGAGAAACCAGCGGAGGGGTTAGAGGCTATGCTGATGGAGTCAAAAACCCCCACCCTGCTGAGCAGGGGCCGGTGTTGTGGGCTTGGCGGCCTGCTGCCTACGGGACCCATTACCCCGTCCCTTGGCCTGCTGACCCCGTTGGGGAGCTGCTGAGGCCTGATAATGAGGGTAGTGTTTATAGGCAGCTGCCTTCCTCGGGTAAAAGGGCTTTTTCCCCGAGCCCTTCTTCTTCTGAGAAGGGGCAGAGGGTTTTCTGGACAGCCGAATCCTGGTAAGAGTCTCGGTCTCGATCTGTGCAGCCTTTTCAGTCATGGGCTTGCCAAAGAGGTTTTCACCTCTGCAGGGGACATCGACCAACTTGTCCTGTACCCATGGCTCGAGGTCGGATGACTGAAGCCAAGCCTGTCGGTGGGCACCGATGCCGGCTCCGGCTACTCGAGCCGATACTTCGAAGCCATCGTAGGCTGCCCGAGAGATAAACTTCGAGCACTCTTGAATGCCAGTGGACAAGGCCTGGAACCTCTGCAAAGGTTCCTCGGAGAGACCAGCAGAGAACCCGGCAATTTCTTTTGCCAGGACCCGGAGATACATGCCCATATAGAGCTGGTAGGTCTGGACTCGACAAGCAAGCATAGAGCCCTGGAAGCACTTCCTACCGAGGGCATCCAGTTTCCGGGCCTCCCGGCCGGTAGGCACCGAGGAGTGCATCTTCTGACTCTTGAGTCGATGCATGGCCGATTCCACCACCATGGAATGGTGCGGTAGTTGTGGCTTTTGGAACCCGGGGCTCTTGCGGACTCGATAATAGGAAGCGACCCGCTTGCTTAACACCGGCGCCGGGCTCTCCCACATGCGGAACAGAGGTCGCTCCAGCATCGGAGGAACCGGTACAGTAAAGGCCTCCTTCGGGGAAGCTGTCATACTGGAGGGCATCGAGCTCTTCGGCTCGAGGTTCCTCCTCGGGATCCGCGGGGAATGCCAAGGCCTTGGCCATATCCCTCATGAAGTCCGAGAACCGGGTGTCCTCCGGGGGGACCGTCTCCGAGGTTCGGACTCGGGCGAGTCCGATGGGATGCACTGAGTCCGAAAAGTACCAGGGGACTCTTTGTCCTCCGTTTCCCAGGCTGACTCCTCGGAGGAGGAATCAAGCGGCTCCGGTCGGGCGGGCACAGATGCCCTCCACCCCGACACCAAGGGTGTCGGCGTCGACGACCTCGGTCCCGAACGGGAGGCCGAGGGAGACCGCGACCGAGGATCGACTCGAGCTCGCATGGACTCGAGGATCGGCTCGGTCTCCGGGGTCAACTTGGATTTCGACGTCCCGGTGGCCAGGGCAGATGCACCGGCGAGGCCAGCGATCAATGCCCGCTGCTGGTCCATGAAGGCAGCCAAACTGCTCTCCAAGGCCGTCAACCTCAGTCCGAGCTCAGGAGACCCAGCAGCCCCCGACTCGGGGCCCGACGTCGGCTCCTTCGGAGGTGAGTCAACCGCACCTGAACTCTGGAAGATGCGGGATATAAATGATTGTTAAATAAATAAATAAAGGACTACAGTACTCACGTGTCTAGGAGACTCCATCTCGAGACGAGGATGTTTCGAAGGCCTCTCCGACTCCGAGGACCCGGGACGGCTATCGGGGCTATGCGACCTGGCCCTCGAGGAACCAGGAGCGTCCACCGACGCCGACCTCGCGGGTTTCTTCTTCCGATGATGTTCCCGGGCAGGAAACCCCCTTCAGAGGAACTCCGACGATGCTCAGGACCGGAGTCCCGGGACGTCGAAGCCTCTGACGAGGTCCGGGCCCGGCCGGACGCGGAGTCAGAGAAAATTCTTTCTTTTTGTTGCTGCCGACTCCTCAACGCTTTAGAGGACATTTTGCCACACGGACCACAGATCATCGGGTCATGATCGGGTCCGAGGCAGCGGAGGCAGCAGTCGTGTGTGTCGGTAAGAGACATAAGCTTCTTACACCGATCACACTTTTTAAACCCGCTGGCAGCCATCGGGGGAAAAAGGGCCCCTGCGAGGTCAAAAGACAGGGCTGCCAGTGAAAAAGAAAAAATGGCGCGAACGCTAGTCACGAAGGACAAAAACCGAAAAAATCACGAACAGACTCGATACCGGCGTATCGGGCCCGGGCGGGAAAAGGATCCGGCGTCGAACCGAGAAAAGAAAAACAAATAAAATCGACTTTTTCAGCAGCGATCACAAACAGCGTCTGTAGGGCTCCGCGGAAAAAAGAAGACTGAGCAAGATGGCACCCTTGGGCGGGAAGGGGACCGCGCATGCGCGCTGCAATTCCCAAAGGCTTTCTTTGAAAGCTGGGGAAATTGCTCCGCGAGGGCTCCGTCGGCGCCGACGTCACCCATATGTGAGGACTGACTTCCTGCTTGGTCCTGGAGATTACTAGGTATCATAAGGAAAGGAATGGAAAATAAAACAAAAGATATTATAATGCCTATATACTGTTCCATGGTGAGACCGCACCTTGAATATTGTGTGCAATTCTGGTTGCCGTATCTTAAAAAGGATATAGCGTTACTAGAAAAGGTTCAGAGAAGAGCCACCAAAATAGTAAAGGGGATGGAAGGATACTCCTATGAAGAAAGGCTAAAACGATTAGGGCTCTTTAACCTGGAAAAGAGACGGCTGAGGGGAGATATGATAGAAGTCTATAAATTGATGAACGGAGTGGAAAGGGTAAACGGAGATTGATTGTTTACGTTATCAGAATATAGAAAGACTAGGGGACTTGCAATGAAGCTACAGGGTAAACTATTTAAGACTAATAAAAGAAAATATTTTTTCACTCAACGTGTAATCAAACTCTGGAATTTGTTACCGGAGGATGTAGTAAAGGCTGTTAGTGTAGCTGGGTTTAAAAAAGGTTTGGACAAGTTCCTGGAGGAAAGGTCCATAACCCATTATTAAGAAGGGACCCAGGATATCAATGCTTGACCCAGAACAAGAATTGCGGAACCTGTGTCTTTTAGGGAAACTGCTAGGTACGTATGACCTAGATTGGCCACTGTTGGAAACAGGATACTGGGCTTGATGGACCTTCGTCTGACCCAGTATGGCATATCTTATGTTCTTATGTTCATATGGGTGACCTTGACGCCGACGGAGCTCTTGTGCGGAGAATTTCCCCAGCTTTCAAAGAAAGCCTTTGCGAATACAGCGCGCATGCACGGTCCCCTTCCCGCCCAAGGGTGCCATCTTGCTCAGTCTGATGACATGGCTAAAGGACAGCAAAAAATCAAGATGAAGTATATGACAGCTAATCCAGGGGAGGAGGGAGGGTCGTGAGGACTGATTCCTGCTGCTCCTGGAGAACACCTGTTACAGGTGAGTAACTACTCTTTCTCCAGGACCAAGCAGGAAGTCAGTCCTCGCATATGGGACTCCCCAGCTCTAGGCTACCGGGAACCATAAGCTGAAAAAATGGCTCCCTCTCAAGAGCCTCAGCATTCGTGCTAAGAATATCCTCTCAGAACGCCCCCGTACGGTAGCCCAACACAAGGGCTGGAGGGCAGGAGTTGCCTAAACCTCAAAGAGATTATGGAGTACTGCCTGTCCGAAAGCACTGTCCCTTCGGGACTCTCTCTCAAAGCAGTAATGGGCTGCAAAAGTCTGGCTTGAAGACCAAGTAGCAGCCTGGCAGATGTCTGCCAATGGAACAGAGCGGAGATGAGCTACTAACGCGGCTTTCGCCCCGACACGGTGGGACGTGACGCGACCCTGCAAGGGGAGGTCGGCTGCCTTGTACACCCAGGCGATACAATCTGCTACCCAAGTGGACAACGTACGCTTGGAGACAGGTAACCCCATCTTATTAGGGTCAAAGGAGACAAAGAGCTGAGTAGCCCTTCGATGCCCCTGTGTACGTTCTATGTGAAAAGACAACTCCTTCTTAGAATCCAGGGTATGCAAGACTGTTTCAGCCCAGCTGGCATGCGGCCTGGGAAAGGAGGTCGGAAGAACCACCTCCTGGTTGAGGTCACTTTTGGAAGGAAATTCGGATGGGTCCGTAGGACCACCCTGTTCCTATAGAACCATGTATACGGTCTATCAGAAAGCAGAGCTTGTAGTTCACTCACATGTCTGGCCAAGGTAAGAGCCATCAGGAAGAGCGCTTTCCAAGAGAGGAAGCGCAAATGGCAAGTATCCATCAGCTCAAACGGTGGGCGAGTAACTTGCTGCAAGACCACATTGAAATCCCACTCAGTTGCCGGTGGACAAACCGGAGGCTTCAGTAGAAGCAGACCTCTGAGAAATCTGGACACCAAGGGGAGAACCGACAGAGACTGTCCTTCCACCGGTGAGTGGTGTGCTGACCAAGCACTGAGGTGGACCAAGCACTGAGGTGGACCTGAACAGAGCTAGACTTAAGGCCTAGGTCTGACAGGTGAAGTAGATACTGCAGTACTATTGGCACAAGACAAGAGAAAGGATCTTCACTGCGCTGAGCACACCATACCGCAAACCTACGCCACTTGAGGGCATAGGACTTTCTGGTGGACTGCCTCCTAGAGGCCAAGACCACCTCCTCAACCGCCTTAGGTAGAAGTAAGGGAGCTAGCACTATCCTTTCAGCAGCCAGGCCATCAGATTGAGGGACCTGAGATTGGGGTGCAGAACGGAACCCTGATCTTGAGACAGGAGATTGAGTTGCAACCCCCAGAGGGAATGGAGTTTCCACAGCCAACTGCAGCAGAAGTGGAAACCACGGCTGCCTCGGCATCTGGGGGCTACCAGAATCACCGAGGCTTTGTCCTGGAGGATCTTGAACAGAGTTCGGGCCACCAAGGGCTTGGGAGGAAACGCATACAGGAGGCCCGTAGACCAAGAGATCAGAAAAGCATCTGCTGCCATCCTCATGGGATGTGGCTTTTTGGAACAAAATCTGAATATCTATGGCCCCTACTGTTTGAACGATCTTTCCGTAACTGCAAAAAGTTTTTTCGTTCACTATCACAATGTTCTGGACTAGAGTATTCAAAACAGTTTTCCTCAAAAAATAATATATCCAACAATCATTTTCTTCGAGGTCTCAGTTAAACATTAGCAAAGCCTTATAGACTTACGTTGTAATAAGGCTAATTGCATGATCACATCAACGACCTCAATGGAATTAAAACAGAACCCTCTTCCACAGTGTTATGTTCCACTATAATAATGCACTTCTGAAGATGCCAAACTTAGCATAAATTGAAATAATGGTGATAACAACTTCCCACAGTGAAAAGGGTCTGCTCTTTCGTACTACCAGAAGACAAGACCGTGAACCTCTGCAAAGGTTCCTCGGACCAGCAGAGAACCCGGCAATCTCCTTTGCCAGGTCTCGAAGGCACATGCCCATGTACAGCTGGTAGGTCTGGACACGGCAAGCAAGCATAGAGCCCTGGAAGCACTTTCTACCGAGGGCATCCAAGTTCCGGGCTTTCATGCCGGGAGCCACCGAGGAGTTGGTTTTATTTTTTTCACGCGTATTGTTAATGCTTCTTTTGGATTCTGACTTAGTTTGTGGTCGAGAAGAGACTGTTACAGTTTTGGCCAATGAGAGACTTGCTAGTGAGTACTTTGTTCAGTTATTGAATCAGCATGGCTGTCACGGCAGCGGGATTGGATTTTCACTTTTGTAGTTTTTGGAGTGGAGGAGTGGACTAGTGGTTGGGGCAAGGTACATCAGGCCGGAAGGTCGGGGGTTCAAATCCCACTAGAGGACAGCAACCTTGGGCCGGAAGGACTGGGGTTTCTAGTCCCACAGGTGCTCCTTGTGGTCTTGGGCAAGCCACTTAACCCTCCATAGCCCATGTTCCCTGTAAAATAGTTATCTCCAAGTTATAATGCCCTGTTCAATGTAATTTCAGTTTGTTCAATGTAAACCGCACTGATGCAGAATAGCGCGGTATATAAGAGAATGTAAATAAATAAATAAAATAGTTCTGGTTTTAGGCTCTTGCGCACACACTCACGATATGTATTTATTCATATTTTTATGTTAGCCTTATATATTTATGTTTTTAACATTTTAGTTTTTATAAGCCCATGATATATGTTTTTACACTTACTCACAGATAATCTTCTCCTCTTCTTTTGGTTCACGGTTGCTGCACTAGTACATGATGGGAGGTTTCTTTCATCTAAGTGGGGCAAGGTACTTCAGGCCGGAAGGTCGGGGGTTCAAATCCCACTAGAGGACAGCAACCTTGGGCCGGAAGGACTGGGGTTTCTAGTCCCACAGGTGCTCCTTGTGGTCTTGGGCAAGCCACTTAACCCTCCATAGCCCATGTTCCCTGTAAAATAGTTCTCTGTGTGCTGTGCTTTCCTGTCTAATCAATGTGTTTATACCTCAAAAATTTCCTGTCATGATTTGACAATTTCCAATCTGTAATCAAACCGCTGCTGATCGCTGGAAGTAGCGGTATACAAAATGTATACTAAATAAATAAAATAAATAAATAAATCTTCCTTTAGTCTCCTTTGTTTTATTTATATAGCGTTCCAACATTTTATTTGTTTATTTAAGTGTTTATTTATACAATGTTTTGATATGTTTACTATAGTTTTAACTATTTATATGCTTTCTTTTAATGCATGTTTTATTGTCATGTTATTTGAATGTATTTATTGGATGTTTTTGTTTTAGTTGCCCTTTACCCCTGATAAAGTTTTATTAAACGAAACACGGCCTGTGTCGGGTGGGCAGCATCCATTGGTATTGTAAATAAAAGCCTCTTTTTAAGTACATGCAATTTGTTCTTTCCTTGGATACATCACGTTTCTCTACTGTGAACTGTTTCTGACGTGACGTTTTGCTCTTAGTTGGACGATGTCTGCTAACGGTACAGAGCGGAGATGAGCTACAGAGGCAGCCATAGCCCTTAAACAGTGGGCCATGACCCGACCCTGCAAGGGAAGGTCAGCCGCCCTGTAAGCCCAGGTGATACAGTCAGCCACCCATATGGACAAGGTACGCTTGGACACAGCCAACCCCAAATTATTAGGGTCAAAAGAGATGAAGAGCTGAATAGCCCTTCTATGTCCTTGCGTACGGTCAAGGTAGAAGGATAAGGCCCTCCTACAGTCCAGGGTATGCAGGGCTGCTTCAGCCTGGCTTGCATGAGGCCTAGGGAAGTATGTTGGAAGAACCACCTCCTGGTTGAGGTGGAAAGAGGAGACAACATTAGGGAGGAACTTTGGATGAGTCCTAAGGGCTACCCTGTTCCTATAAAAGCGGGTGTAAGGCCTGTCACAGACCAGGGCCTGAAGCTCACTCACTCGTCTGGCCGAGGTTAAAGCTACCAGGAAGAGTGTCTTCCAGGAAAGGAAGTGGAGAGGACAAGTAGCCATCGGCTCAAAAGGTGGGCGAGTCAGTTGCTGCAAGACCACATTCAACTCCCACTCAGGAGCTGGAGGACGGACAGGAGGCTTGATCAAGAGCAAACCTCTGAGAAACCAGGACACCAAGGGGTGAACCGACAGAGAGTGTCCTTCCACCAGTGAGTGGTGAGCTGCTAGAGCTGAGAGGTGGACCCAAACAGAATTGGACTTAAGGGCCTGATTGGATAAGTGCAGCAGGCACTGAAGCACAACTGGTACAGCACAGGAGAAAGGATCCTCTGTACGCAGCTGACACCACACAGAAAACCTCTTCCATTTCAGGGCACAGGTTTTTCTAGTGGACTGCATCCTAGAGGCCAGGACGACCTCTTCAACTTCAGGAGGTAGGCCCCAAGGAGCCAAAACTACCCTTGCAGCTTCCAGGCCATCAAATTGAGAGATTTGAGATTGGGGTGCAGAAGAGACCCCTGGTCCTGAGAGAGAAGATCGGGCTGCAACCCCAGAGGTAGTGGAGTGTCCACTGCTAGTTGAAGCAGACGTGGAAACCAAGGTTGCCTCGGCCACGTGGGGGCTACCAGAAGGACCGAGGCCTTGTCCTGTAGAATCTTGAACAGGGTTCGGGCCACCAGAGGCGTGGGAGGAAACGCATACAGGAGGCCCTGGGACCAGGAAATCAGAAAAGCATCTGCTGCTAGCCTCAGAGGATGCGGTTGTCTGGAGCAGAACCTGGGCAGCTGTCTGTTCAGGGGTCTGGCAAATAGATCTATGGATGGAAGTCCCCATCTCAGGAAGATCTTCTGACCACCAAGGGATGGAGCTGCCATTCGTGGGGCTGCAGAATCCTGCTCAACCTGTCTGCCAGGTAATTTTCCTGGCCAGGGAGGTAAACCGCCCTGAGCAACATGTTGCACCTGAGCGCAAACAAGCAAAGGTCCTGCGCCTCCTGACAAAGGAGCCTGGACCCAGTGCCGCCCTGTTGTTCACATAAAACATGGCTACCTGATTATCTGTTTGTACTAAGACAGACTGTTGGGCCAGGGTTTGAGAGAAAGTCTTGAGGGCTAAGCGAATAGCCCATAGTTCCAGTAGATTGATCTGCTGCTTGGCCTCCCAGGGAGACCACAGGCCCTGGGTGCACTTGCCCAGACAGTGTGCACCCGATCCCTGCAGGGAGGCATTGGTGGTCAACACCACTGTGAAGCCAGGTGGCTGAAAAGGCATCCCTTTCAGTAAGTTGGGGGGATGCAGCCACCAACGTAGGGAGTGCAGGAATGGTCTGGACACCCTTACTCTGTCGCTGAGGCTCCCTGTGGCCTGCGACCACTGATTCCTGAGACACCACTGCGCAGGCCTCATATGAAGCCTGGCATTGGGAGTCAGATGTACTGTCGAAGCCATGTGGCCAAGAAGCCTCAGGCAGAGCCTGGCGGAGACCAGTGACCTGCTGAGAAACCGGTTTGCCAAGGTTATCAGTCTTTGGGCTCTGTCTTCTGGCAAGAAAGCCTTTGCCTGCAGAGAGTCTAACCTTGCCCCTATGAACTCCAAGTTTTGGGAGGGAAGCAAAGTGGACTTTGCGAAGTTTATGACAAACCCCAGATGTTGGAGTAGAGAAATCGTTCGGAGGGTGGCTTGCCTGGTGGCCTCCTGGCACATCTGACCCCTGAAGAGCCAGTCGTCCAGATAGGGTAAGACAAAGATACCCTGATTCCTTAAGTAGGCCGCCACCACTGCCAGGCATTTGGTAAAGACCCCGGGGGCGGAGGTGAGGCCAAATGGCAGCACTCTGTACTGATAATGGTTTCCTCCCACAATGAATCTGAGGTACTTTCTGCGGTCTGGATGAATGAGGATGTGAGTGTACGCATCCTTTAGATCTAAAGAGCATAGCCAATCTCCCTGCTGGAGGTAGGGCAGAAGTGTTCCAAGAGTAAGCATCTTGAACTTCTCCTTCTGTAAGAACTTGCTGAGATTTCTGAGGTCGAGAATAGGCCTGAGGTCCACTGTTCTCTTTTATTTTATTTATTTATTTATTTACAGTCTCTTATATACCGCACTATTCATCATCAGCGCGGTTCACATGGAACAAAATGCTCAGTACATATAACACGTATGAGTTTACAGGTAACAGGGTATAAATAACTTGGATAACCGGGGTAACTATTTACAAAACATACTACATGGAATCATATACACAGAAGATACATAGAAAAACCAGCCCACTGTAGGAATGAATATCACACTTCGTGAGTTGTTGATATACCCTAGATTTATCTGGGACTGGTATCAGTGGGTGTTATTGGGCTCTAGGTGACGCCATTGGGTTCTATAAGATATTTGTTGAAGAGGTGGCATTTGAGGGCTTTCCTAAACTGTGTCAGGCTCCTAATAGCCCGGATATCAGGGGGTAGTGCGTTCCAGCATATTGGGGCACTGAGACTGAAGGCTCTGTTGGCTGTCGATTTAGTGCAAGTGGTAAGTTCCTTCGGGATTTTGAGGGAGTTTACTAGGTACTAGGAAGTAGTTTACTAGGTACTTTGGAGGGAGTTTACTAGGTACTTTGGAGGGAGTTTACTAGGTACTTTGGTACTAGGAAGTACCTGGAGTAGAAACCGTGACCTTGTAGTTGGGGAGGCACAGGCTCCACCGCCTTGTCTCGCAGCAGACCCTGAAGCTCCTGCAGGAGGAGGGCTATCTGCAGAGGAGGCCTCGGAGGCTCTCCTGGAAAATAGGGAGGAGGAAACTGATGAAAATGAAGCAAGTAGCCCTTGAGGACTATGCTTAAGACCCAGTTGTCCCCTGTAATGGGTGGCCACCGGTGGGCAAACAGGGCTAGTCAACCTCCTGTGCAGGGATGGGACAGCAGAGACGGAGAGGCTATGCCTTGGGAGTCAAAAACCCCCACACCGTGCTGAGTGGGAGGAGCCAGAGGCTTGGGGGCCTTCTGCCTACGGGGCCCATGTCCCTGTCCCTTGGCCTGCTGACCCTGTGGGGGAGCGGGGGAGGCCTGGTAAGGTGGGAACTGTTTGTAGGCAGCCACCTTCCTCGGGTAACAGGACTTCTTACCCAAGCCCTTCTTCTTATGTGAAGGGGCAGTAGTCTTTCGAGACAGCCTTGTCCTCGTGAGGTGCTCGGTCTCGAGCTCAGCAGCCTTCTCAGCCATTGGCTTGCCAAAAAGGTTCTCACCTCGGCAAGGGACATCGACCAACTTGTCCTGCACCCATGTCTCGAGATCCAATGACTGCAGCCATGCCTGGCGTCGAGCCGCAATGCCGGCTGCCGCAACACGGGCCGAGGCCTCGAAGCCATCGTAGGCCACTCAGGACATGAACTTAGAGCATTCCCGGATCCCCGAAGACAAGGACTTGAACCTCTACAAAGGTTCCCCGGAGAGACCAGCAGAGAACCCAGCAAGCTCCTTTGCCAGGTCCCGCAAGTACATGCCCATGTACAGCTGGTAAGACTGGACACGGCAAGCAAGCATCAAGCCCTGGAAGCACTTTCTACCAAACGCATCCAGGTTCCGGGCCTCCCGGCCAGAGGGCATCGCGGAGTGCATCTTCTGGCTTTTCAGACGATGCATGGCCGATTCCACCACCATGGAATGGTGCGATAGCTCTGCCTTCTGAAACCCAGGGCTCTTACGGAGTCGATAAATGGAATCGACCCGCTTGCTGAGAAGCGGCGCCGTGGCAGGTGCCTCCCACATCCGGAAGAGGAGCCGTTCCAGCATCGGAGGAACTGGCACAGTAAAGGCCTCCTTCGGATGAGAGTCATACTGGAGTGCCTCGAGCTCTTCGGCTCGAGGCTCCTCCTCGGGGTCTGCCAGGATCGCCAAAGCAGTGGCCATATCCCTAACGAACTTCAAGAACCGGGTATCCTCCGGAGGGGACCTACTCTGGGGCTCAGACTGCGGTGAGTCCGACGGGACGCACCAAGTCTTGAAGGTATCGGGGGACTCCTCGTCCTCGGTCTCCCAGGCGGACTCATCTGAAGAGGAGTCGGGCTCCGACCGCGCGGGGCCTGGCAGCACCCGCCTCGACGCCGAAGGCACCGGCATCAACACCCTCGGTCCCAACCGGGAGGTCGAGGGTGACCGTGACCGAGGACGACCTCGAGCCTTCATGGTCTCGAGTATCGGCTCGGTCTCCGGGGTCGACTTCGACGTCGATGTCCCGGTGGTCGGGGCAGATGCACCAGCGAGGCTGGCCATCAGCACCCGCTGCTAATCCATGAAGGCAGACAGTCTGCACTCCAAGGCTGTCAGCCTGAGGCCCAGCTCAGGAGACTCAGCAGCCACCGACTCGGGCCCGGGCGGAGGCGGCGCCGGGCCCGACGTCGGCTCCCTGGGAGGAGAGTCCTCGAGGACATTAGGACTTACGTGTCCAGCAGACTCCGGCTCCACTCGAGGTACTTTTGACGGCTTCTCTTGTTCCACGGGCCCGGGACCGCGGTCGGGGGTCCGAGACCTAGCCCTCGAGGAGCCAGGGACCTCCTCCGATGCCGCCCTCGCGAGCCACGTCTTCCTCTTTCGCTCCCGCTCGGGGGACCCCCTCTCCGAGGAACCCCGACGATGCTTGGGGTCAGACTCCTGAGAGGCCAAATTGGAGAAAAGCCTTTTCTTTTGGTGCTGACGACTGCGCAGTGCCTTAGTGGACATTTTCCCACATGGTCCACAGATCTTAGGATCATGATCAGGACCGAGGCACCGAAGGCAGCAGTCGTGTGTGTCGGTGAGAGACATTAGTTTCTTGCACCGATCACACTTCTTAAAACCACTGGAAGCCATCGGGGAAAAAAAAGAGTCCCCGCGAGGTCAAAGGACCGGCCTTCCAGGGAAAAAGAAAAAAAAGGGTGCGATAGCCAGCCACGAAGGGCAAAAACCAAAAACATAAGATCGGGCTCGATACCGGTATACCGAACCCGGCGAGAAGGGGAACCGGCGTCGAACCGGAGAAAAAAACGTGAAGAAATCGCAGGGATATGAAGAAAAAAATCTATTTTCCGGGTGAACTAGGATAAACGTCCGACGGGCTCCACGGAAAAAGAGAGACTGAGCAAGATGGCACCTTTAGGCGGGAAGGGGACCGCGCATGCGTGCAGTATTCCCAAAGGCTTTCATAGAAAGCTGGGGAAATGCTCCGCAAGGGCTCCATCGACGTCGATGTCACCCATATGTGAGGACTGACTTCCTGCTTGGTCCTGGAGAATCTGTTCTCCAAGGCCGTCAACCTGAGTCCGAGTTCAGGAGACCCAGCAGCCTCCGACTCGGGCCCCGATGGCGTAGGGCCCGACATCGGCTCCCCCGGAGGAGAGTCCACGAGGACTACAGTACTCACGTGACTCGGGGCCTCCGACTCTACACGAGGATGCTTTGCAGGCCTCTTCGACTCCGAAGACCCGGGACGGCGATCAGGGCTATGCGACCTGGCCCTCAAGGAGCCAAGAGCGTCCATCGATGCCGCCCTCTCGGGTTTCTTCTTCCTTCGATGCTCCCTCGAGGGGGACTCCCTTCCAGAGGAGCCCCGACAATGCTCGAGGTCAGATTCCCGAGATGACGAGGCCTCTGATGAAGTCCGGACCCATCCAGAGGCAGATTCGGAGAAGATCCTCTCACGCTGGTGCTGACGGCTCCGTAATGCCTTGGAAGACATTTTGCCACAGGGGCTACAGACCGTAGAATCATGGTCTGGCCCTAGGCACCGGAGGCAGCAGTCGTGTGTGTCAGTGAGCGACATGAGTTTCTTGCACCGATCACACTTCTTAAAGCCACTGGCAGCCATCGGGGGAAAAAGGGCCCCTGCATGATCAAAAAATTGGACTGCCAGGGAAAAGAAAAAAGGCACAAACGCAGTCTCTAGGGACAAAAACCGAAAAGAGAGATCCGGGCTCAGCACCGGTGTACTGAGTCCAGGCGGGAAAGGAACCAACGTCGAACCGAAGAAAAAACTCGACCCAACGCAGAAAAATCAACTTTTTTCACGGGTGACAAGGACAGGCGTCCGTAGGGCTTCGCGGAAAAAAGAAGACTGAGCAAGATGGCACCTTTGGGCGGGAAGGGGACCGCGCATGCATGCCTGCATTCCCAAAGGCTTTCTTTGAAAGCTGGGGAAATGCTGCGCATGGGTGCTCCGTCGACGCCGATGTCACCCATATGTGAGGACTGACTTCCTGCTTGGTCCTGGAGAACACCCATATGCGAGGGCTGACTTCCTGCTTGTTCATGGAGAACATTACTTACAAACTGCTGAAACAATGTAGGTAGGAGAAGAAAGAGAAAGTATAAGAAGATTTCAGAAGACTTTTGTTTAGCTAAAAACCCCACACACTTGACCAAATAGCAGCACTTATTTTCATGTGTATATACAGCCATAAAAGAAAAAGTAGATCAACTACCTCTCTCAACTTTTTTCTCTCTCGTTCTCTCTCAGCAATGCGCTTCCTTCGCTCCTCTTCCTCTTTCAGTGCATTCTGAGTTTCTGTTCTCAGTTTATCAACCTTGAGAATCTTTCGAATCTTCTTTCTGCCTTTCCCTGGAGATTTTGAATCGTCATCATCATCACCGTCGCCATCCTCAGAGTTACTCTATTTAGACAAAAAAATCAATTAATATTCACAAAATAATTACATGGACAGTATTCAGTAACACTCATGAGCTAAAACTAAGTTGAAGAACCATCCTATCTATGAGTCTGCTTTTCTCTGATCAGAGAAGAGCAGTGCTTTTTACAGTGCACTGCTAGAGAAGTGGATATTTGTCTCCTGTGACACCTTGCTGTGAGTTCTAGCTGTTTATTAATTATTTATTGTTTGTCTGTTTAATTATTTATTGTTTGTCTTAGTGGTGTGCTAGTTCAGCCTTCTCAGCTATAACTTACCTTGCCTCTCTCAACTAACTGGGCTTTGTGTGGTAGCCAGGTTAACTGTTCATTTTAAATTAAATCTCTCTCCCCAGAACCTACTGTGTGTTAAACTTTTTTTCCTGTCCTAGCCTGCCTGAGTGAATCCTCCCCCTCCCCCCCCTGCTGAGGTATTGTGTAGCCTTCTTCCCGTTTCCTCCACGTGTGCATAGTCTGTTTTAGTCTGCTTTTCTCTGATCAGAGAAGAGCAGTGCTTTTTACAGTGCTCTGCTAGAGAAGTGGACATTTGTCTCCTGTGACACCTTGCTGTGAGTTCTAGCTGTTTATTATTTATTGTTTGTCTTAGTGGTGTGCTAGTTCAGCCTTCTCAGCTATAACTTACCTTGCCTCTCTCAACTAACTGGGCTTTGTGTGGTACCCCCTTCCCCCCTGCTGAGGGTGCAGGACAAGGTACCTTGTAACTGCCCTCTTTAATAGGACTTATCTCCCTCCCTCCCTCCTTCCCCAGCACCCACCCACCCCTGGGGTAATTGTAGTTTTATAGGTACTTGCACATCTTAGAGGAAAGGGGCTGCTCTCAGGTGTAGCTCGTTATCCAAATCAGTCATACACAGAGGACCTGAGATTAATTACTTAAGTTTCAGGTACACAAGGTGTATTAGGGGTATTAGATACACTTTTATTGGTATAAGCATCCACACCAATCCTTATTATATACAGAATTTAAAAGACCTAAACACAAGCTTTAAACTAAGATGCAGACAGAAGTCCAGCAACGAGATGGGGGTTCTCCGGTCTTTTGCATTGAGTGTCACATGTATGATTTTCTCCCAGTTGGTGAGAGGTCTTACGTATGCACTAAGTGCAAAGAACTCTTTGCTCTCAGGGAACGAGTCCATTCTCTAGAGGCTAGAGTAGCAGACCTGGAAGACATAAGAAAGACAGAGAAGTACATGGACGAGACCTACAGGGATATAGTCCTGAAGTCCCACCTCCAGTCTGGCAGCATCCCTGTTGCCATGGAGGAGAGAGGTCACGTGACAGGAGAGCATCACCCTGGTGTGGCAGGAAGTGATCCTGTAACTAGGACCTGTCCTCCAGGTGATGTAAAACCCTCTCGCACCGAGGACGTTTCTCCAGGGCCATGTTCCCATGAGGGGAGGGTCAGGACAGCTGTTATAGTTGGTGATTCAATCATTAGGAATGTAGATAGCTGGGTGGCTGGTGGACGTGAGGATCGCCTGGTAACATGCCTGCCTGGTGCGAAGGTAGCGGACCTCACGCACCGCCTAGATAGGATCATAGATAGTGCTGGGGAGGAGTCTGCTGTCTTGGTACATGTTGGTACCAATGACATAGGAAAATGTGGTAGGGAAGTTCTGGAGGCTAAATTTAAGCTTTTAGGTAGGAAGTTGAAATCCAGAACTTCCAGGATAGCGTTCTCCGAAATGCTTCCTGTTTCACGTGCAGGACCCAAAAGACAGGCAGAGCTCCGGAGTCTCAATGCGTGGATGAGACAATGGTGCAAGGATGAGGGTTTTGGATTTGTTATGAACTGGGGAACATTCTGGGGAAAGGGGGGGCTCTTCCGAAGGGATGGGCTTCACCTTAATCAGGATGGGACCAGACTGCTGGCATTAACCTTTAAAAAAGAGATAGAGAAGCTTTTAAACTAGAAATTAGGGGAAAGCCGACAGTCACCCAGGAGTGCATGGTTCGGACAAAGGTATCCTTGAAGGATACTACCAAAAGCAGTGAGGTTCCAAAAGGGAGTATAGTAGCCCAAATGCCCTTGAGTAAGGAGAAGACAGAGCATAAAGATTCCAAATTACCCCTGCCTACCAATAGCCAGATTAATATGAATAAAATACAGTCTCTAAAATGCTTGTATGCCAATGCTAGAAGTCTAAACAATAAGATGGGAGAGTTAGAATATATAGCACTAAATGAGAGGTTAGATATGATTGCACTCTCAGAGACATGGTGGAAGGAGGATAACCAGTGGGACACTGTGATACCTGGATACACACAATATCGTAATGATAGAGCTGATCAAATTGGTGGAGGGGTTGCGCTCTATGTTAGAGAGGGCATTGAGTCAGAAAGGATTAAAATTTTGCAGGGAACAAAATTTGCTGTAGAATCTCTATGGATCGAAATTCCATTTATGAAGGGGAAGGTGATGGCAGTGGGAGTATACTATCGACCACCTGGCCAGAATGAACAAATGGATCATGAAATGCTCAAAGAAATCAAGGAAGCTAACAAAAGTCACAACAGAGTAGTAATAATGGGTGATTTCAATTACCCCGGTATCGACTGGGTCAGTGTCACAGCAGGACAAGCTAAAGAGATAAAGTTTCTAGATGGAATAAATGACTGCTTCTTGGAGCAGCTGGTTCATGATCCGACCAGAGGGGAAGCCATACTGGACCTAGTCATTAGTGGAACGCCAGATCTGGTGCAAGAAATAAGGGTGTTGGGACCACTTGGCAATAGTGATCATAGTATGATCATGTTTGATTTAATTAGTGGAGGAGGGATGGTAAAGAAATCCACAGTACTACCTTTTAACTTTCAAAAGGGAGACTATGATAGAATGAGGAATATAGTTAGGAAAAAACTAAAAGGAGCGGTTCCAAAGGTTAAGGACTTACAGCAAGCTTGGGTGTTATTTAAAAATACTATCCTCGAAGCCCAGACCAGCTGTATTCCACGCATTAGGAAAAGTGGAAGAAAGTCCAAAAAACTGCCAGCATGGCTTAAAGGTGAGGTCAGAGAGGCTGTTGCTGCCAAAAAAGCAACCTTCAGGAAATGGAAAAAAGAGCCAAATGATGAAAACTGGAAACAGCACAAGCACTGGCAAGTTAAATGCAAAGCATTGATAAGGCAGGCAAAGCGGGAATTTGAGAAGAAACTTGCTACGGAAGCAAAAACACGAAATAAAGACTTTTTCAAGTACATTCGTAGCAAAAGGCCTGTGAGAGAGTCAATTGGACCATTAGATGATAGAGGGGTAAAAGGGGCAGTAAGAGGAAACAAGGCTATAGCAGAGAGACTGAATGAATTCTTTGCTTCGGTCTTTACTGAGGAAGATGTAGGAATGTTACCCAAGACTGAAGTGGTATTTAAAGGTGATACTGCAGAGGAATTGAGAGAAATATCGCTACACCGGGAAGATATATTACAACTATTTGATAAACTGAATAGTAGCAAATCACCTGGACCGGATGGTATACATCCCAGAGTGTTGAAAGAACTGAAATATGAGATTGCAGACCTGCTATTGGTAATCTGTGAACTTTCATTAAAATCATCTGTAATACCTGAAGATTGGAAGGTCGCCAACGTAACACCAATTTTTAAAAAGGGTTCCAGGGGTGACCCGGGAAATTACAGACCGGTGAGCCTGACGTCAGTACCAGGGAAAATGGTAGAAACCATCATAAAGAACAAAATTACACAGCATGTAGATAGTCATGGCCTAATGGGAGACAGCCAACATGGCTTTAGACAAGGAAGATCTTGTCTTACTAATCTGATATGTTTTTTTGAAGGTGTGCATAAACAGGTAGACAAAGGTGAGTCGGTTGATATAGTGTATCTGGACTTTCAGAAAGCTTTTGACAAAGTCCCCCATCAGAGACTTTTGGCGAAGCTAAAAAGTCATGGGATAGGAGGCAGTGTACTATTGTGGATCGGGAACTGGTTAAAAGATAGAAAGCAGAGGGTAGGGCTAAATGGCCAATATTCCCAATGGAAAAAGGTGAATAGTGGAGTACCCCAGGGATCTGTACTGGGTCCGCTGCTTTTTGACATATTCATAAATGACCTGGAAAAGGGAATAACTAGTGAGGTTATCAAATTTGCAGATGACACAAAACTGTTTAAAGTTGTTAAAACCCAAGAGGATTGTGGAAAACTGCAGGAGGATCTGGATAAATTGGAAGACTGGGCATCCAAATGGCAGATTAAATTTAATGTGGACAAGTGCAAAGTTATGCACCTAGGAAAGAACAACCCACACTATAGTTACACGATGCAAGGCTCCACATTAGAAACCACCACCCAGGAAAAAGATTTAGGAGTCATCGTGGATAACATGTTAAAACCCTCCGCCCAGTGTGCAGCGGCGGCCAAGAAAGCAAATAGAATGCTAGGTATCATAAGGAAAGGGATGGAGAATAAAACAAAGGATGTTATAATGCCTCTGTATCGCTCCATGGTACGACCGCACCTTGAATATTGTGTGCAATTCTGGTCACCGTATCTTAAAAAGGACATAGCGTTATTAGAAAAAGTACAAAGAGCCACCAAATTGGTGAAGGGGATGGAAGGCTACTCCTATGAAGAGAGGCTAAGAAGGTTAGGGCTCTTTAGCCTGGAGAAGAGACGGCTGAGGGGAGATATGATAGAGGTCTATAAATTAATAAATGGAGTGGAACGGATAAACGTGGATCAATTGTTTACGCTATCAGAGTATAGAAAGACTAGGGGACATGTAATGAAGCTACAGGGTAAACTATTTAAGACAAATAAGAGAAAATATTTTTTCACTCAACGTGTAATCAAACTCTGGAATCTGTTACCGGAGGATGTAGTAAGGGCTGTTAGTATAGCTGGGTTTAAAAAAGGTTTGGACAAGTTCCTGGAGGAAAGGCCCATAAACCACTATTAAAAAGGGACCCAGGATATCAATGCTTGACCCAGTACAAGCATTGTGGAACCTGTGTCTTTTGGGGATATTGCTAGGTACGTATGACCTAGATTGGCCACTGTTGGAAACAGGATACTGGGCTTGATGGACCTCGGTCTGACCCAGTATGGCATGTCTTATGTTCTTATGAGTGTGATATGGCTACTCCCTCTTCTGGCCTCTGCCACTAAATTCATAAGTCATTATTTAGGACTGCCCCAATCTTGCTATGCTGCTGGATATTCATAGTTACAATTGACAATCATGCTGGACTGAGAACATGACCTTCAATAAATCCTCTCCCAATCCCATAGTCCACTGGATAACTTACTTTGCTTTCACTAGAGTCCTCTTGTACCTTTATACGTCGCCTTTTCTTCTTCTGCTTATAACTTCTTAGATTTTCTTCTGCTTCTTTTTTTGCAGCTCTGGAAAATTAAACAGCCTTACTGAGAAAAACATTTATACCTTTGCACGACACAAGGGCAATTGTTTTGAATATTGTCAGAATCTCAACATATAAATACAAAAGACCCACATATCTGTCCTAGAAAACCTCTAACTAGATATAACCAGCAGGCATATTCCTTCTTTGCATGAGTTAACCCACAGTAATAGTTTTCAGGTAATTCTACATACCTGTTTGTTATATTCAGAAGTAAAACATTTTATTTAAGTGATTAGAAGCCTCTTGGTATATATAAAGAGGGGGAAACTTTAAGGAGCCAACTAAAGTTACATGCCATCAATGCACATTAGTATCAGTATTTTAATGATCTATGTGTGTAAATGTCATTTATGTTCATACACCGGGCACTATTTTGCAAGTATTAATTTCACCAAAACCCGTTGAAATTATCAAAATACCATAATCAACCAAATTTCAACAAATGTGTAAGACCCCAGAACAAACTATACTAATTTTTTTGTTGGAGTTAGTCGTCAAAGTGAGTGGACAAATGACCACACACCACCGCGACGTCTCCGTTTTAATAAATGTAAAAATAAAGCTTTTACGCTTTTAGTACTTAGCTCAATTGATGAACTTTTTAGAGATAAATGCCAGAATGTTTCAAGCAGCAACGTGCAACACGTTTCGGGTCGTTTCCAAAGTTTCAATGATTCAATCAGCCCTGCTTGAAACATTCTGGAATTTATCTCTAAAAAGTTAATCAATTGAGCTAAGTACTAAAAGCGTAAAAGCTTTATTTTTACATTTATTAAAACGGAGACGTCGCGGTGGTGTGTGGTCATTTGTCCACTCACTTTGACGACTAACTCCAACAAAAAAATTAGTATAGTTTGTTCTGGGGTCTTACACATTTGTTGAAATTTGGTTGATTATGGTATTTTGCAAGTATGCATGTCACTCTGATGGCATGTACTTTCACTGTGGGCATATGCATGGGGAGTATGGACATGTTCTTTACAAATCTAGGTATGGGCATTTATACCAGCTCTACGGCTAGTGTAAATGCCCACGCCTTAATTTAAGGTGTGTTTTCAGTACTATTTTATAAAGAAAAAGTTGTTTACTTTTCTTTATAAAATAGGCTTAAAATAAGCACATTTTGGGTGCCTTAAATTAAGTGCTAGTTATTAAAATTACCCTCTTAGCAGTTGCAAGATGCCTGCATCCCTTCTCACCCCCAGGACACTCCAGTCTGAAATCCAGTCAGCTATGGATTTACAGTGAACCTTTATACTTTATAGGAGCTGAAACACAAGATAATCCAGAAAGAGTTGTGAGGACTGAATCCTGCTGTCCCTGGATAATATCTGTTACAGGTGAGTAACTACACTTTCTCAGGGAAACAAGCAGGATGTCAGCCCTCACATATGGAACTCCCTAGCTACAGGCTATCGCAAGCCCATAGGAAAAAGCCACAGTTGCCCTCAAGAGGAGCCGTGAGCAGCAGCAATTGAGTCCGCAGATACAGACTGCAGTAGAACCCATGTGTCCGATGGAAACCAGCACTCTGGTAGACTGAACACAGAAGGGTTAGAGAATAGGAGTTGCCAAAAACCCGAAAAGATTACAAAGCATGGCCTGGCCATCGGGACTCCCTTTCCAGGCAGTAAAATGAGCTGCGAAGGTATGGACTGAAGACCAGGTGGCGGCCCAGAAGATATCCAGCATCAGGATGGAGCACAGGGTTGCCACAGAAGCCGTCATGGTCCTGACAGTGTGCCATAACTGGGTCATGGCAAGGGAGATACAGTTCGCCACCAAGGTAGACAGTGTTGGTTTGGTCACCACCTTCCCCAGTTGATTGAGATCATAGGAAACAAAAATCTGAGCAGTTTTTCGGTGGCCCTGGGTATGCTGAATGTAGGAGGACTGAGCCCTCTTGTAGTCCAAGGTGTGGAGGACAGTCTCCACCATACTGGCCTCGTGAGGCCTTGGGAAGAAGGTGGGCAGCACTACCTCCTGGTTGAGGTGAGAGGAGGATACCACCTTTGGAAGAATTTGGGATGTGTGCGGAGCACAACTCTGTTCTTGTAGAACCTGGTATATGGTGTCTCTGCCACTAAGACTTGGAGCTCACTAACCCTGTGAGCAGAGGTGAATGCTACCAGGAACAGCACCTTTCATGAAAGGTATCGCAGGTGACAGGTAGCCAGAGGCTCAAAAGGTGGGCAAGTGAGCTGTACCAATACTACGTTAAGGTCCCACTCAGTCACCAGGGGGCAGATGGGGGGTTTTGATAACAGAAGTCCCCTCAAGAAGCGGTTCACCAGTGGCTGGATCAAGAGGATTTTGTCATCTACCGGATGATGATGCGCTGCCAGGGCACTGAGGTGCACTCTGACGGAGTTAGATTTGAGCCCGGATTGTGAGAGATGGAGAAGGTACTGCAGCACCAGCTGCACCATGCAGGAGAATGGGTTAACCCCTTGCTCCATGCACCAAACCGAAAATCTGCGCCATTTGAAGGTGTATGCTTTCCTGGTGGAAGCCTTATGGGAGGCCAGCAGAATCTCCTCCACTTCTCCTAAGAGTTTGAAGGGGGCTAAGGTCACCCTTTTAGCAGCCACGCCATCAGTGATAAGGACCCCAGGTTGGGGTGCAGGAGAGCGCCCCCCTCCTGAGACAGGAGCCCTAGAGAGCTGCCCAGCGGGATGGGAGTCTCTACTGACAGCCTGAGGAGTAGCGGGAACCATGGCTGCCTGGGCCATTGAGGGGCTATCAGGATCAGGAAGGCCTTGTCGTGGAGGGTCCTGAATAGCATTTTGGCAATTAGTGGCGTGGGTGGGAAGGCGTACATGAGATCTTCCGATCATGAAATGAGAAACGTGTCGGCCGCCAAACAGGAGGGGTAGGCTTGCGAGGAGCAGAAGCGAGGCAACTGGTAGTGTCCGAGCTGGCATAAAGGTCCACCCATGGTGTCCCCCAGAGGTGGAAAAGCCGATTGGCTACTCTGGGATCCAGCTGCCACTCATGCGGCTGGAGGACACTGCTCAATCTATCCTTAAGGGAGTTTACCTGGCTTGGCAGGTATACTGCCAGTAGGAGCATGCCCTGCTGGACTGCGTAGAAGCAGAGTGTCATCGCATTACAGCAGAAGATGCAAGACCCAGTGCCCCCCTGCTTGTTCACAAAGAACATTGGCACCTGGTTGTCTGTTTGGATCAACACCGGCTAGTGCCACAGGCAGTAGCAAAACGCTGAGGGCTAGATATATTGCCCAAAGCTCCGGGAGGTTGATCTGCTGGTTGCTCTCGTCCTGCGATCAGCTGCCCTGGGTGCGGACTTCCTCACAGTGGGCTCCCCACATCATCAGGGAGGTGTCCATAGTGAGAACCCTTAAGGGGTTTAGAGTTTGGAAGGGCATCCTCACCTCGAGATGTTGGGGGTTTTCCACCAGGTCAGAGATTCTGCCAACTGGCGGGTCACTGAAACCCTGTCCTGGAGGCAGCCTGTGGTCTGTGTCCACTGGCCCTGAAGGCACCACTGTGCGGTCCTCATGTGGAGGTGAGCATCTTGGGTGACAAGGACCATGGAGGCCATGTGCCCGAGTAGACGCAGCAGAAGCCGAGCTGACACCAAGGGACGGTGCTGTACATCTACGGCAAGTGCCCTGAGACGGTCGGCTCGGTCTCTCGAAAGGAAGGCCTTTGCCCGAAGGGTGTCTAGCCTTGCCCCTATGAACTCTAGACATTGCTTCGGGAGGAGGTGAGACTTCAGGTAGTTTATTACAAACCCCAGATGCAACAGGACCTGAATGGTGCATGCAGCTGCCTGCTGCACTTCTGTAGCCATGCCCCCTTTTATGAACCAATCGTCCAGGTAGGGGAAGACAAACACCTCCTGGAGGTGTAGGAAGGCGGCCACTACTGCCAGGCATTTGGGGAAGACCCTTGGGGTGGAAGCCAGGCCGAAGGGAAGTATCCTGTACTGGTAGAGGCCGCCCCCACCATCAACCTCAGGTACTGCCTGTGGTTGGGGTGAAGAGGATGTGGATAAGCATCCTTGAGATCCAAGGAGCATAGCCAATCTCTCTGCTGGAGGTAAGGCAGCAACGTTCCAAGGGAGAGCATCTTGAACTTCTCCCTTACCAGGAATTTGTTCAGGTTGAACAGGTCAAGGATGGGACTTAGGCCCCCTGTTCTTTTTGGTACGAGGAAATATCTGGAGTAGAACCTCTTGCCCCTGAGATGGTGGGGAACTGGTTCTACCACTTTGTCCTCAAGAATTCCTGCAAGTTATTTCATTAGAAGGTCCCGGTGAAGGAGAGACCTGGAGAGCTTTCCCGGAAAAAAAGGAGGCGGCGTCTGAGCCAGATTGGGGGGGCGGGTAGCCCTCCTTGACCACCTGGAGTGCCCAGGAATCGGTGGTGATGGCTGGCCACCTTTGGGCATTATGAGTGAGACATCCTCCTATGGGCTGCTGACCTCCTTGGGGTGGAGAGGCTATGCTCAAGGAGTCAAAAGCTCCCCCCCCTGGCTGGGCTGGGACCCGCCGCCTGGGGCTTGGAAGCTTTCTGCTTACGAGGGCCTTGTCCATGTCCCTTGGCCTGCTAACCCTACTGGGGAGCCAGGGAGGCCTGAAAACGTGGGTAGCTTCTGTAAGCAGCCCTTTTTCTAGGGTAGAAGGGCTTCTTACCCGAACCCTTCCACCGGGGAGGGGCAGCTGTCTTTTTAGAGAGCCTGGTCCTCGTCATGAACTCGGACTCCAGCTCGGCAGCCTTTTCAGTCATGGGTTTGCCAAAGAAGTTCTCTCCTTGGCATGGGACATTGATCAATTTGTCCTTAACCCACTGCTTGAGATTGGACAACAGCAACCAAGCTTGGCGTCGTGCACTGATGCCTACCACCGCTACTCGAGCCGCCGACTCAAAGCCATCATAGGCTGCTTGAGACAAACTTGGAGCACTCACGGATGGCTTTGGCCAGATTCTTGAACTGCTGAAGGGGTTCCTCGGAGAGATTAGCAGAGAACCCAGCGAGCTCCTTCGCCAGGTCTCTCAGGTACATGCCTGTGTACAGTAGGTAGGCCTGGATCCGGTCAATGAGCATCAAGTCTTGGTAGCACTTTCTGCCAAGGACATCCAAGGTGCGAGTTTCCTGCTAGGGGACACTGAGGAGTGTGTCTTCTGGCTCTTTAGTCAACGCATGGCTAACTCCACCACCATGGAGTTGTGCGGCAGCTGTGCTTTCTGGAAGCCCAGGCTCTGGCGGACATGGTACATTGAGTCACGCCACTTGCTCACCACTGGCACCGATGCCAGTGTCTCCCACATACAGAGCATTAGCCGTTCCAGGATCGGTGGGATGGGCACCATAAGCAATTCTCTCAGAGGGGCCTCGTATTGGAGGATTTATAGGTCCTCCATCCGAGGGTCCTCCTCAAACTCTGTAGGGAACGCTAGGACCTTGGACATGTCCCTCATGAAGTTGAGGAAAGCCACGTCCTTGGGTGGGGACCGACGCTGGAATTCCAAAGAAGGGGGGTCCGAGGGGATATTATGGTGGCGACAGGTGTCCAGTGACTCCTCATCCTCAGTCTCCCACTCAGAATAATCCAAAGATCAAGGGAAGGATGGCTCGCAGGTTCTGGGCCTGAGCCTTGCCCATGCCCCTCAGAAGCTCCGTGGCTGGCACCAGGGGCACTAGCCGGGGACGTCCTAGACGTAGGATGGCCCAGTGGTCTGGGCAGAGGAACCGATGGTACCAGACAATAGCGCCTGCTGCTGATCCATGAAGGCAGAAAGACTACACTCCAGGGCCGCCATTCTGGATTCAAGTCCAGAAGGCTCTGCAGCCATCAGCGTGGGTGCTGAGGAACTCAGGCTCGACACTGGTTCCCCCAAGGGGAAATCCTCGACAAGGATAGGTTCTGGCGACAGAGGCCGATCCAAAGTAGAGTCCCTGCCGGGGACCATGGTAGGCCACTCCCTCTCCGATCCCTTGGACAACTGTCTAGGACTGCGGGACCTGGCTCAGAGCTTACCTGGCCTGTCGGAGCCGTCCAGGATGCTGCCTTTAAGGTTTTCTTCTTCTTTTTATGTTCCCTCGAGGGAAACCCCCTTTCTGAAGAGCTGTGGTGTCGTTTGGGGTCTGTGAGGCTGCCCCGAGATTCCGCTACTCCAGAGGCGGCCTTGGCCTTTGGAGGTACTGAGGATGCCAAGAAAAACTTATTGTCCTGCTGCTGGCGGCTCTTGAGGGCCTTGGTGGACATCGTTTTGCAGAGGCCGCATGACGTGGGGTTGTGGTCCGGCCCCAGGCAACAAAGGCAGCAGTCGTTTGTGTCGGTAAGGGGCATTATTTTAGAACATTGATCACACTTCTTGAACCCACTGGTAGCCATGGGGGAAAAAATAACCCTAGCGAGGTCGAAGACTTGCGGTGTTGCCAGAAGGAAAAAGGGCGTGATGGCAACAAAAAGGAAAAAAGCGACCTGAGGCTCAATGCCGAAGCAAGAAGCTCGGGTGGTAGGAAGAGTACCGGTGCACAACTGGAAAGAGTATAAAACTCAGGTGGAGAAAATTCAACTTTTTCCGGGGGAAACCAGACAGACATCTGAAGGGCTCCGCGGAAAAAGGGAGACCGAGCAAGATGGCACCCTTGGGCAGGAAGGGTAACACGCATGCGTGATGGCATCTCCCAAAGACTTTCTCTGAAAGCTGGGGGGATGTTTCCGCGAGGGCTCCAACGGCGCTGTCACCCATATGTGAGGACTGACTTCCTGGCTTGTTGCTGGAGAAAAAAATGTTAACAACATATACTTTGGGGGTTATTTTAGAAGCCCTATTCATGCTTTGAATGTCTGAAAACAAGTATGGAGATGTCTCCAGCACCATATTAGAAATCAACTCTATGAACATCCCTGGGGCGAGGATGGCCAAGTCTGAACAGGGTTGTGGAGTAGGTATGTCTGAGGTGTTCTCAGAACTTGGATGTCCTCTCCCTGGAAGTCCTGAGCAGTGTCAAAGCTTATACTGTGGTAGGCTATGGCCTATAATAGCCTGAAAACGTATGAGAGGCCTGTAAGCTAGGCCTGAGTCCCCACCCCCACCAGAGATTAATAGTGCTGAGAAAGACCAAAGTCAGTAGAAGTTTGAGAATCCGCTTTTAAACTGCTTTTGATAAGTTTGTATGAATCCTTTATTAAATTCTTTTATGCTGATAGATATGTTCCAGTGTTCTGCATTCTCACATTCTCTGAGCTTAGAAATGACCTTGCAGTAGAGATGTATCCATGTCTAGAAACTGTACCATTGTTAGAATAGCCTGGGAAGGGGGAACAGGGTGCTAAGCCCAAAGAGGGTCCCCGATTGGACAGGGGGCGTTGGGACCAATAGAAAGGTTGCCTGCATCAAACTGTGAAATTCTATATAATGAATCTGCTGCTGCATTTGGTTGCTCATTCTTTTCAGACACAAAAGGTGTCCATTTGAGTCTGTGCACAATAAATTGGCTTGGATCTTTGAACTGACTCCTGGTATTATTTATTGCATGCTTATCAGCTGCTACATATTCTTGGTGCGTTGGCCGGGAATGTGCGAGTAGTGGATGGTATTCAAGTGAATATACCACGCACTTTCGCCTCCAGGTTTGGTCCGGCTGGAGCCACACCTGACTGATCGCAGGAGAGCCTTTGGCGCCACCGGTCCTCTTGTATCGGAAAGGGCTCCTCCTTGCCTCCGCAGGTTGCTGGTTCTGGCTGGCCAACACCTCCGAACCCGAGGGGAGTCCAGGATCCAACCCATGAACTGGTTTGGTATCGGGAACCGGATCCGGTGAGTAGACATTTTCTTGTTCGAGAGTCAGTGAAGCCTGGGGAAAAGCCTTGCATGAGTATGCAAGACTAATTTGGTATAGACTAACTGGGAAAGTCTTGCATAAGTGCGCTAAGACGAGAGAGCCTGATCACCTCTCATAAGGGCGGTCCTAGTATGCTTCGCATAAGGGTTAGCGAAGCCGAAGCCACCGACCCTTTGGGTTGAGTTAGTCAGTAAAACCTTGGGCATTTTAAAAATAATTTCTTGTTGCTGGCATGATTGTCTGTGTGACTGAGAGGTCTTGTAATACAGACTGTGATAGGCGATGGCCTACTTCATCTTGTAAATGTAAGAATGTCTCTGTCTGCCTGTCAGCTCTGCGAGAGTCCTCCCCCCTCCTCCTCAGAGTATTATAACTGATTCTAGAATATTACAGAAATTACCAGTAGCTGTTGGAAACACTTCTCAGCTTTGCTTTGCCTTGATAAGAATGTCTTCTGATAAGAACGTAACACCCTTCCACTGTTTTTGTTATGTTTTAAGCACAGATGTCTGTCCCAGTATTTCTCTCAGTATTATTGCTTGCACACTGAATCCTTGCTCATACACTGACCTTGTAGAGAGAAGCAGATTGAAATTCAGCAGAATATATGTTATGTCTGAAGTTTTGAGCCATGGTGAGAGAGATGTGTACGGGGGGGAACAAGGGGGTAAGCCCAGCCACAGATGGCTATTGGATGAAAGTAGCTGGGCCACCAAGACCAATGAGGAGGTTGACCTGTATTAGATTGGGGAAGAAAGGTATATAAACTGTCATTTCTCTGAGCTCTGGGCTCAGCCATTTTGTATGTATCATTGTCTGAGTCTGTGCACATTAAACTGGCTTGAATTATAGTCAATAGACTCCGGGTTTTATTGGTTGCGGGCACTTCGCTATTACACAGACCAAGTGAGAGCGGACTCCTGAGTAGCGCAGTTCCTGGCCGGGCGACCGCGCCCAGGTCGCGAAAAGAAGGAAGCGTTTGGTGCTTGTCTCCCTCATTGTTCCGTGGGCTGTACGGACCCCTCACCTGCAGCCATCCTACCTGTCCTTACTGTCTGTTGTTTGTATCCGATTTTTGTTATCTGTTGAAACCGCGGGTTTCCCTTCTGGTATAATGTAAGATTATTCTGTTGGGTAATTTGTGAAACAGTTTACCGATTAAGGAATAGTACTGAGAAAAGAAGAAAGAAGGGGAAAAAACCAACTCAGGAGTCATTTCTAAGTACAAAGACAGCTGTCTCACTGATTTCAGTTTTTTTTCCAGCACAGCATGAGTCTCTAGAAAGCAGAGAGAGAAGGGGTGTGTCTTTCACACAGCCCGTAGAAAGGAATGTTTTAGTATCCTTTAACCCTTTGAAGGCTTACTTTCAATTTTTAATCCACATTCTGCAGCTGGGTTAATTTGTGCTTATTTCAGGAAAATTGTACCTGTCTTATTCAATATGTTCTAATAGTGATGTTCCTTCTGCTATGGTCATGTATTATATATCATTTGGTAGGAATATTTAGTCAGAATTTTGGATCCCGACAGTTTTGGGCTCAGCCTGGAAAGGGTTAAGTTCTTATTAACCCCTTTCGAGCTCCTCAACTGTTCTTGTTATATCTCAGTCCTACTTGTCTTTTATGGTCCAAACAGAAATGATAGAGAAATTAAGGAAACTGCTTTTGTTTTTCCTTTGACCTTCGAAGTAGAGGTTAAGAGCCCTAACAGGACTATGAAGCATCCCGAGCCAGTAGTTACCAGATCGCAACTTGAAAATGATTTAAATCCTGAGTGAATGAGGAGTTAATCGTGCTTGAATTTTAATTCCTGATTTTGACTGCGTATGCTATTGAGCAAAATTAAAAGTAAAATCGAGATTTTATATACTGTGGCAAGCACCTCAGAGGACATACTTATTGTTTATAAATAAAAAAAGAAAAAGGGGAGTATATGCATTCCAGATATCTACCAACTTTATGAAAAAGTATCCATTTCATGACCTTTGAATATCTGCTTTCTGAACTGTAAGATTTAAAGTAATTCCTTTGCATTATTCAGCTTAGTACTGATGATGGCTGGCAGTTAGTTTCATGCCAAGTATTTTTACTCTAGTCATACGTAACAGATATGTGGCCGTCATGTTAGGAGCCATAGTTCTTTCTATTGGGATTGTTGTTGTAACATGTTGCAAAATAATAGTTTTATATTTTAAGAACTTTATCTAAATTGTTCCTATTTAGAATGAGCACAAACGTCCATTAATAATAAGTTGTTTTTAATAAATGCACTCAGAGGAACATTGTTGCATAGTTCTGATTCATAGTCCTCAGGAAAATGCAGCCCCTGTTGTCAAGTACGTCATCATGAGGGGGGGGGGGGTCTGAGTCCACGCAGATTCTGTTGAAATGTATGACTAGGAATTTTAGCAAGGGATTTGCTGGAGACTATGGAATTAAAATGTCTCCGTCCCTACTAGGAATGCTCTGTGAAAGGGAGTGGCCAGTGTTGGTCACTTCATGGCCCCGTGAGGGCACCTTTGATATTAGTATAGTTTCCAGTGTTTATCAGGTTGTACAGAAAATGTTCCCTGATCAATTCCCCTATAAAGATTCCTGGTTAAGTGTTTGTGAAGGGAAAAAAGCCCTCCTGGATAAAGTGTTGCTATGAGGAACAGTGTAGGAGATTAGTAGCAACCACAAGGGAGGGGGGCCCGGAAGTCTGGATCATAAAAAAAAAAACACAACCTGCCCGTTTATTCTGCCCCAGAATCTCCAGACATTCCACTCTGTCGGTCCCAGTATCTTTATAGGCCAGTCCCCTCAGCTCTGCCACCACCCCGGGCAGAGCCTGGGTCAGGGGGGGGACACCTTCCTGCAGATGTACCCCAAGTAGTTCACCAGCCACCTCCGCAGCAGGACGACGCGCACCCCCTCTTGACCGGAAGCCCCGGCTCAGTTCAGAGTGCCTCGGGAGGACCACAGTCCACCGATGACACTGCCAGCAGGGATTCATTTGCCAGTTGGGGGTCACTTACTGCAGACAGCCAAAGCCGGGGAGCAGAATTTCAACAATCCAGACCACCTTATACTTTTAGAAGTACAACAGCAAGTCAAAGGGATGGTAAACTTATGCCATTGCGTCAAGTACCTGGTATACTTATCCTGAATGAACAGGGCCTGAAAAAGGGAGGCCAGAAAGCTATGAATATCGGGAAGGTATCAGAAGTTATCCAGGGTCCGGATGAGAGCCCAGCAGCCTTTATGAGCAGTTGTCTGAAGCCTAAAGATTGTATACCCCATACGATCCAGCAGCCCAGGAGAATTTGCGTATGGTAAATGCAGCCTTTGTCAGCAGTCCCAGAGAGATATAAGACGAAAATTACAGAAACTGGATGGATTTGCGGGCATGAATACAGCCCAGTTAATGGAAGTTGCTCAGAAAGTGTTTGTGAATCGTGAAAATGAACGTAACAAGAGAAAGTGAACGTAAAATGAAGAAGAAAGCAGATCTTTTTGCTGCCGCTTTAATTGAATGACGTGGAGGAGGTTTTCCTAATCGAAGGAGCAGAGGACGTGAAAGGGGTCGTGAAAATAATTGGACCCCACTGGGTGCGAATCAGTGTGCCCATTGCAGAGAAGGACATTGGAGAAGTGAATGCCCGCATCTTGACTCCACCCCCAGGAGGGGAGGAGGGAGTCCCTGGAGAACAGGAGGTCGATTTCAGAGTCTTGGAGGAATGACCCGAGCACAGTTCCAGCGAGAGAGGGAAGCAGCTATTGAGGGAGTGGCAGTTGCAACGGGCTATGACATGGATGAAGACTAGGTCAGACTGGGCTCCAAGTTCACCCTGGGTCCCCAGGAGCCTATGGTCAGTTTGAAAATAGGGGACCAATATATGGACTTTATGGTGGATACAGGAGCAGAACACTCAGTGGTGGCAAAGCCAGTGGCCCCTTTGTCTTCTCGATGCATCACCATTGTCGGAGCTACTGGGGCTAGGGCCACCAAGCCTTTCCTGCAGAACCGCATGTGTGAACTAGGGGGACAGAAAATAACGCACCAGTTCCTGTATATGCCTGAAAGCCCTATTCCACTCTTGGGCCGAGATATGCTTGCTAAACTCCAGGCGCAGATATCCTTTGCTGAAGGGGGAGAAATGCAAATGACTGTGCCGGATTGATGGTGCTGACTGTCCCCCAAGAAGAAGAATGGCGGTTCTATAATGTATCTCCAACCAAGCCAGCTAGTTCCTGTATACCCACCAATCTTTTAGCCCCGCCCGAAATATGGGCAGAAGATAATCCACCTGGCCTAGCAAAGAACATAGCCCCTGTCATTGTCGCCCTCAAGCCAGGAGCGGAACCAGTGCATGTGAAGCAGTATCCTCTTCCTTGACCAGCTATTGAAGGTATCCACTGCCATCTCATGAAACTACTGAAGTATGGACTTCTCAAGGAGTGCCAGTCACCTTGGAATACCCCCCTTCTCCCAGTCAAGAAAACCTGGGATGGGAGATTACCGCCCAGTACAAGATCTGAGGTGAGTGAATGATGCAGTTGAGACTATACATCCAGTGGAACCCAAATCCTTATACTCTCTTGGGACTGATCCCCGCTAAGGCTACTCATTTCACTGTCCGGGACCTGAAAGATGCCTTCTGCATACGCCTCGCCCCCCTCAGTCAACTTTTGTTCGCTTTTGAATGGCAAGACCCCACAACAGGAAGGCGGGGTCAACTTACCTGGACTCGATTACCCCAAGGATTTAAGAATTCACCTACCCTCTTCAGTGCTGCTCTAAAGCAAGATCTCTCAAGCTACTCTGTTAACCCAGGACAAAGGGTTCTTCTCCAGTATGTGGATGACCTGCTGATAGCCACCAATTCGGCAAGTGAATGTCTACAAGCCACCAGTGAACTCTTGCACCTTCTAAATGATGCTGGATACAAAGTCTCAAGAGCCAAGGCGCAATTATGTCAAACTAAAGTTAAATATCTAGGATTCCAGTTGTCCAGCGGAATTCGACGCTTGGGACCGGAACATAAAGAAGCTGTATGCAGTATTCCTACTCCAACCACCAGGAGGCAAGTGAGAGCCTTCTTGGGGGCTGCAGGTTATTGTTGTATATGGATACCCAACTTCGTTCTGTTGGCAAAGCCATTGTATCAAGTCACCAAAGGAATGGAGAGGTTGCCATTGGAATGGGGACCTGAACAGGATGCAGCATTTCGATCTTTAAAAACCACTCTGATGTCATCACCAGCTCTGGGCCTACCAGATTCCAGAAACCTTTCCGTCTCTATGTTCATGAGTCACAAGGAAATGCTCTAGGGGTGCTGACTCAATCTCCTGGATCTTGGCAACGGCCAGTAGCCTATTTGTCAAAACAGTTGGATACAGTGGCCCCCTTGCTTGAGAACTGTTGCAGCCACAGCTCTCCTAGTGAGCGAAGCAGACAAGCTCACTCTGGGACAAAATCTTCAAGTTACTGTACCACACTCTGTTCTGACCCTTATGGAACACAAAGGGAACTTCTGGCTCACAAATTCACGAATATTGAAGTATCAGAGTATGCTGTGTGTGAATCCCCGGCTACAATTGATGGTCAGTCAAGCTTTGAATTCTGCTACGTTGTTACCAATTGGTCCTAGCCCCCCTGATCATGACTGTTTAGAAATTATGGACACTGCATTCTCAAGTCACCCGGATCTGACTGATGTCCCTTTGGAGAACCCCAAACGGACTTTCTTTGTGGATGGAAGTAGTCTCGTCATCAATGGACATCGTTGTGCTGGGTATGCAGTGGTGACACTTGATCTGGTAGTTGAGTCCTCAGCTCTGGCCCCGGGGACTTCAGCACAGAAAGCTGAACTGATAGCTCTCACTAGAGCACTGATAATAGGAAAAGGGCTCCGTCTAAATGTGTACACAGATTCCAAGTATGCCTTCACAACTTTGCACGCACATGGGGCCCTGTACAAAGAATGAGGGTTGATAACCTCAGGAGGCAAGTCCATTAAGTATGACCCCGAGATATTGACATTATCAGATGCATACTGCCTACAGACCTCAGAATTTAGGAAAAGTAAAACGTATGAATAGAACCCTGAAATCTCAGTTGTCTAAACTTTGTCAAGAAGTTCACCTGAAGTGGCCCCAGGTTCTTCCTATAGCCCTTCTTAGGATATGCTTAGCCCCTACTAAGTCTTTAGGAGTTTCCCCTTTTGAGATTCTGTATGGGCGACCCCCGCCTATTGTACAAGGAATAAAAGGAGATATGAAACAGATTGGATCTGAAATTACTAGACAAGAACTATTGGTTTTAAGTTCTGTTTTGCAGAGTCTTCATACGTGGGTACAAGATCAGCTTCCCATCCATCTAACAGAACCCCTGCATCCTCTCAAGCCTAAAGTCTCGGTGTGGATTGAAGAGTGGAGAAAGACACCGTTGATACCGCATTGGAAGGGACCTTATGTTGTTATCTTATCAACCCCAACTGCAGTTAAAGTTGCAGAACTCGAACACTGGATTCATCACAGTCGAGTAAAGCCAGCAGTCATTGATAGCACTAAAGAATGGAAGACAGCTGCAAAAAAAAAAAAGTATTAGCTATGTGGCAATATTACCCTATACCCCAGTATGTGATTTAATTCTCACCCTTTCTCACTTGCGGGTGAGAATAATCAAAGGGGGGAATGTGGTAGGCTATGGCCTATAATAGCCTGAAAACGTATGAGAGGCCTGTAAGCTAGGCCTGAGTCCCCACCCCCACCAGAGATTAATAGTGCTGAGAAAGACCAAAGTCAGTATAAGTTTGAGAATCCACTTTAAACTGCTTTTGATAAGTTTGTATGAATCCTTTATTAAATTCTTTTATGCTGATGATAGATATGTTCCAGTGTTCTGCATTCTCACATTCTCTGAGCTTAGAAATGACCTTGCAGTAGAGATGTATCCATGTCTAGAAACTGTACCATTGTTAGAATAGCCTGGGAAGGGGGAACAGGGTGCTAGGCCCAGAGAGGGTCCCCGATTGGACAGGGGGCGTTGGGACCAATAGAAAGGTTGCCTGTATCAAACTGTGAAATTCTATATAATGAATCTGCTGCTGTATTTGGTTGCTCATTCTTTTCAGACACAAAAGGTGTCCGTTTGAGCCTGTGCACAATAAATTGGCTTGGATCTTTGAACTGACTCCTGGTATTATTTATTGCATGCTTATCAGCTGCTACAATACCCACTTAAGGCATGAATAGGCAATGGAAAAGTGCTTGTTTTGTCAAACATCTGGAGGGTGTAGAGGAGGTGGTCCATTCATACCCTATTTTTCCATGCCAGTAACAATCATGGATGGAGAATAAGGGTTCATGTTTTCATTTTACTACACCGCTGGACGTCCCCTTATGCTAGCTTGCCTAAGATGAATGTCCCCGCCCCATGCTTTCCTGAGGGGGACTTCTATGTGGCCAACAGCATGGACATCCACATCAGGGAGATCTATGTTACCATAATGGGGTAGAGACAGATGTCCTTGCATTTCTTGGCATGTTCTGCCCTGGACGTCCCCAAATTGACAGACATCCTTTCTAAAATGCCACTTCACATATCAGAAATAAAGTTTGTAGGTCAATATGTATTTAGATTTGCATCTACTCTAAACATGTCAAAATGACTGCATGGCTAAGTGCTGACTCAGCATTTAAACTAATCAAATGATTAGTCTTTGAAACAGATTAAAATGTTGAGCATACCTTGTTCTAGGTCGCTGCCCATCTTCTGAATCACTCTCACTCACAGTCTCGCTAACACCAGATTCCTGGAACTCAGAATCATCAGAATCATCAGAATCTTCACTGCTCACTGAAACACAACCAGCATCATAGAATATCAGTGCCCAAAACAAGTTGCAGATCCAGTAGCAAAACAATGTCAGCTACCAGAATAGAAGGCTGGCCAATACTATTCAACTGCACTAGGAAACGTATCACAGACTTCTGTTGTACCATTATCATTTCTCCACATCTTCGGCTATATTCCTTTGGAAGTTTGTTTCTTGTTTTAGAGACCAGAGCAGAATATTAGCTTTTCCAAAAGTCTCAGAACCTACATAGTAAAGCTGGTAATAAAAGGAAGTATTTCTACAGCTCCAGCTCCTATGCATGAGAAAGACTCTTTCAAAACTACTTTGCCTGTACTATAATTATTAAAACATGCTTGTAATATATCAAATGATGATATACCGTAAACTAAATCATATAATTCCAAATTACATTTTGCCAGTGAAAACAGCAGTACAATGTGCACAATGCTTAGATCATCATCAACTCTTTAGTTGAACTTACCTGATTATATTAGACATTACAAGTTGTATTTTACTTCCCAGCCTGATTAATTCTGCGACACTAATCTAAAGTATACATCTAGCAAGACAAAACTCTGTAAATTAGTAATTACAGGTATCTTTTATAGCATCTACATTTTATCTGGTATAGCTTGATCACTGTTGTAAATAAGATATCACAGAGCTGCATTACTATCGTTAGTATTAATACATATTGCCATTACAAATTATCTCTGTCCGAATTTAATACTGTTGTCAGTAGCATATACCCACACATAGTGTATAACCAGTATGATTCAACTACTGTTGTCAGTAAGATATATCACAGAAATGCTATACCGCTGCCAGTACTAATTGCATTTTTGAAATTAGTCCAAATCTAATACTGCCTGATAATTATTTTACCTGATATAAACTGCCTAGTGATTTACATTGTTACCAAAATAGAATACATAACTACTCAATGTTGATTTAATTGTTGCAACAATTGATACTGATCCCAAAATTGAATACCTCACTAGCTCTCTGCATTATTGTTGTCAGCAGTAATCATTACTGTTGCCAGTAGTATTTCATCATTCAGAACCGTTGTCAGTAGCTAGCTAGCAAGTAACTATCATACACTTTATTACTGTTGTCAGTAGTATATTATCATCAATCAGTACTGTTGTCAGTAGCTATCACACAATTATATACCGTTGTCAGTAGCTTTCATCAATTAGGATTAATACTGTATCTAGCAGCTCTCCTTTCAACTTTCTGCATAACACAACTTCCCAGTGATTTACTTTTTCTCTCATCTTCCTACCCTGGTATATAACTGCTTAGCTCCACTAACAGCAACCCATCTAAAATGCCACGTACAAACATTATGCTAATGAAACTATCTTATATCGGTTTAGTCTTAGCAATACTAACCATTGACCTAACACTAAGCCTAAACAGCAAAAATCATAAAACAATTCCCATAATTCACACACACACTCGAAACAACTACCATATTGGACACATTTATCCAAACAACCATCCTAGATTAAATTTCCATAGACTAATTCACATAAAACAAACAAACCCACATCAAACAACCAAGGGAACATGCACCAATAGCTCAACATCCCTCTCATGCATCCTTATCAACGCACGCTCGATGAAAAACAAGCTGCCCATATTTAATGACTTAATATCTGACTTAAAACCAGACATATTATGTGTCACAGAAACCTGGCTCTCCGATACCGATACAGTCTACATAAATCAACTTAATAATGAAGACTATGACACTTTCTATAAACATAGAACAAATAGAAAAGGCGGAGGTGTATTAATGATGACGAAAAAGGTACTAAGTGCCAAAACAATCCAATCAAACATCTCTAACAACATAGATACATTATTAATAAAAATTGGTCTCATGAAACTCTGCTTAGTATATAGACTCCCAGACCAAAAACCAGATTGCCTTGACGCTTTTATTGAACTCCTCAGCTCTTCCACTGAACAACACCCTATAATTATGCTAGGAGACTTTAACCTTCCCTCACTGCCAACATTGGACTCTAAACTATTCTTTGATACTATATCAGACATGGAATATCATCAGATAATAAACACATCTACACACATCAAAGGTGGAACTCTCGATCTTGTCCTTCTCCCTAATACACTCTTCAAACTAATCAATCCAAATTCAGTTGAATGTACACAGATACCCTGGTCTGATCACTACATTATCAAATTAAATCTTACATATCCCTTCACTAGCACTAACAATCACTCCAGAAATGTCCCAACTACAAGATTTAAAAAGTTTAACAATGAAGAATTTATTGACTTAACAATCCCCCACCTCTTATCACCTGCAACGAATTTAGATGACACTGTCAAAAACTGGCATGAAACCATCAATAATGCAGCCAAAATTAACCACACATACAAAAAGATCACCTACTCTGAGACTAATACCAAACCATGGTTCAACACTAACAAATGAAAAGGAATCTTAGAAAACTAGAACACAACTGGCGCAAATCTAAATTGATGATACACAAAGAAATATACAATAACCACCTCACTAAATACAAAGAAACCTTGGACAGCACAAAAAAAGAATATTATGCTAAAATACTATCAAAATCATATAACAGGCCAAGAGAGTTATTCACCATTGTCAGAAATCTAACCAACCCTCAAACTTCTGACAGCGAAATTACTGACATCTCAGTTCAAACCTTAGCCCACCATTATCAAAACAAAGCAAAAATGCCATCAATGTCTATAGACATTATCAACTTATCACACCAGCCTTCAGATGAATGGTCAGAGTTTCATCCCATAACTAAAGAGACACTAAAAAATATCATCACTAGTCTCAACACCACAACTTCTTATCTAGATCCATGTCCAGTAACATGGATAAAAAACACACTACCAATTTTATTACCCTACATTCTCTCAATAGTGAACCTCTCACTAACCCAAGGCTACCTCCCACCATCACTCAAACACGCACAAATACGGCCAATCCTCAAGAACAGCAAACTTGATAAAACTTTGCCTGCATCATATAGACCCATCTCAAGCATACCATTCTTGGCTAAAATAATTGAAAAAGTGGTTCAATTACAGACACAGGACTTTCTAGACTCATCTTACCCTCTTGATGAGCAACAGTATGGCTTTCGGCCCCGCCATGGAGTTGAAACACTCCTCAGTTTTAATAGATGCGCTCCTAAGAGGGATTGACAATCATAAACAGGCCTTCAATTCTACTTTTCATTGATATATCAGCTGCGTTTGATAGCGTACACCACACAATAATGCTCAATAACTTGAGACAAATAGGCTTAAACTCCACAGTACATAAATGGTTCTCATCCTACCTAAATAATAGAACGCAAAATGTAAGAATTGGGAATCAAAACTCAACCACATATAAACAAGAAATTGGATTACCACAAGGTTCAGCGCTGTCAGCCCTACTTTTCAATATTTACATAAAACCAGTCTGCAACATTTTCAAAAAATTTGGAGTAAAATATCATCTATACGCAGACGATATTATGATGTATATTCCATTCACGATACCCAACCTACCGCTACAACTCCTATCGGACTGCTATAATGAAATCACAACTTGGCTAAAAGCACAAAACCTCCACATAAATCACACTAAAACTGAAGTTCTAATCGTGACCAAGAACAAATCCTATATCCCCCCAACACACATAAGACTTCAAAACCAAGAAATTAAAATAAAAAAAGAAATAAGATATCTAGGCGTTATACTAGACACACACCTCACGATGGAAACACACATTAGCAATACCATAAAGAAAATTTATTTCAAACTCAAAACCCTCAAACAACTTCGTCCGCTAGTATTTACACAAAACTCTATCAACATAATCCAGGCCACCATAACTCCACATTTTGACTTTGCCAATCTAATTCTAATAGGCATATCAAAACAAAACATCAAACGATTGCAATTAGCACAAAACGCAGCGGCCAGAATCATATTGAAAATTAACTCACTCCAACACATATCACCAATACTAGCCTCCCTCCATTGGCTACCAATTCAAAGCAGAATAATCTACAAAACAATAATAACTTCATTCAAGGCCTTGTATAATATGGCCCCGACTATGCTATGTAACTTAATACACAAAGAACCATCTAAGCCTACACACAGAAAAGGACAATTGAACAGATTAAAGATCCCGAAAGATTACACAGGTACACTAAAAAAATTTTTTTTTAAACTGCCTCTAATGTTTCGATTGATTTTTACGTTTTTTGGTGCGCTGAATCCAAATCTAGTAACCAATTTGCTCCATCACGTACAGATTTTTTGCTACATTGGGTTAGCAGTTTGAGGTGAACGTTTCAGATTGAGTGCGATCGAGATAGAAGTTTCTTGGATGAATTCTTTATACTAATTGTTTAGTAGTTATTCAAATAAGAATAAAGAAAATTTTAACAAGGCAGCACATAAGAATAGAGTAATGTCAACAAAACACACTGTGATGGTAGCAAAATTGTCTGCACTTAAAACAGCCACATACATGTGCACAAACATTGAGCATATAAGAGCGAGGTTAGACACAAAGCAAAGCAAAGAAATGTGCAAAAAATGTTGTACAGGTATGTATGTAAGAATAGAAAACGCAAACCGCACCATTGCAATACATGAAGACAAACACCCGATGGTGTGAAAATAAAATTCTAATAAATGAGATCCGACACTGTGGTAATAACTAGCAAATTTTTATTTCAAAGTTTAGTAAAAACACGATATTTGTCAACACAGTTTAGATTTTAAAGTCATTCTTGGGTCAATCAATCTCCTGGTGGGCCCGTTTCTTCTTCCCCCGAATGCTTCTCTTGGTGCGCTGCTTGGTGTATTTTTCATCTGGGGTTTCCCGCAGCAGCAACCAGCAGAAATCAGCCATCATAGTGGTGTTCCATCTTCCTTGGTACCTTCTCTCTGCGTCCTTGATGTCCTGGTGAAACCTTTCACCTTGTTCTTCACTGTACGCCCCCAAGTTTTCGGGAAAGTAGTTCACATGGGAGTGCAAGAAATGGACTTTCAGGCTCATGTTACAGCCTTGTTCTTTGAAGGCATTGAGCATCCTGGCAACAATATCCTTATAGTTCTCATCCCGCCTGTTCCCCAAGAATTTGAGAACAACATCCTTGAAGGAATCCCAGGCTTCTTTTTCCTTCTCAGACATCGTTTCAGCGAATGCTCCATCTGAAATGAGTTTCCTTATATCAGGGCCAACAAACACTCCTTCCTTTAGCTTTGCTTCAGAAAGTCGGGGGAACTTTGAGCAAAGGTACCAAAAGCACTCACCATCTTTTGGAAGGGACTTGATGAATTGCTTAATGAGACCCAACTTAATGTGGAGAAGTGGTAATAGAATTTTATCACGAGGTACCAAGCTCTCATGAAGAACATTTTTCTCACCGGGTCTCAAATACTCCCGAATTGGCCAGTCTTTTTTCCCCCAGTGTAGGTCGCGGGCCCGGCTATCCCACAAGCAAAGGAAGCAGGGATATTTGGTGAAACCGGATTGCTGCCCTAATAGCATGGATAGAATTTTAAAGTCTCCACAAATCATCCACTTATGCTCATCATAACGAATCTTCTGAAGAATCAGGGCCAAATTCTCGTATTTTTCTTGGAGAATAACAGATTGAGCAATAGGAACTGAAGCGAATGTGTTGCCATTATGAAGAAGAACACCTTTTATGCTGTCTTTTGACGAATCAATGAACAGCCGCCATTCAGCAGGATCATACTTGAGTTTAAACTTTTCCATCACTCCGTATATATCGTGGCAAAATACCAAATCTTCCTCTTTGCTGAAATACTTCAAAAATTGTGTCTCGCGGTTGCGGTACCAATAAAAAGTTGTTCCTGGTGACAATAGATTTTTCTGTTTAAGCCGAGAACCTAGAAGTTGGGCAGCATCTTTTGGGAGTCCTAAATCCCGGACTAAATCATTCAATTCAGCTTGAGAGAAAAGTTCAGGTTTCGGATCTGGTTCAGTTTCAAACTCGGAAGTACTGGACTCATCGGGAAAAGCCATCTGATGAGTCTCATCATGATCAGAACCGTCCACACAAATATGATCCAAAGATTTTGGTGGTTCAGGCACAGGTACTTCGTTGCTATGAGGCATAGGCCTAATTGCTGAGGGAAGGTTGGGGTAACTTATTGCGTTCTTATTTTTTAAGTTGTATCCCTTCACAATGCAAGAGCAAAAATAGCAGTCACTGCTGTGGTCTCTTTGTTCACGCCACATCATAGGTATTCCGAAACAAAATGCTTGTTTTTTACCTTTCATCCATAAGCGTAGATCTTCCTCACATGTCTTGCACACTTTGTGAGGAGCCCACGGTTTGTCTTGATCGCCTAACTTCAAACCGAAATAGGCGAAATATACTTTTTTAATAAATGCAGAAATGTTCCTCTGCCGCTTTTTCACGGTATATTCCCCACAAATAAAACAAAAACTGTCCGGAGAGTTGACGCAACCTCTGGCTCTGTGAGCCATCACAAATACACAGCACTGCAAACTACAACTGTAGTGAACCACTTTGGAATAAAGCTGGATTACGACTGAGCAAACAAAAGGTAATAATGAACTTGCAAGAAACTGAAATTTGACAGGAACGTTCATGTCGCAACCACCGTGTTTGAGCGAGCGAACGAGGCGAAGCGAACAGGAAAGAACATGCGCCAGCGCGAGTACTGGATTTAGCCCCCCGCCTCCCAATTGTCCTGTTAATGTATAAAATGAATACAAAACACTCTAAAATATCATGAGGGAGTGTTTCTAGTTAGTTAACCATTACAACCTCTATTTTGGGCCAAGAAAATAAACTGCAGTCGGCTAAAAAGAAATTATGTGAACATTCCTTATATGGGTAAGAAATCTAATTTTGCAAGAAAACGTGACGTGATGGAACATTTTGGCTATTTTTCCTGGATTCAGCACCCCAAAATCTATAGGAATCAGTTGCAAAACTGGAGGCAGTTTTTTGGTAGTGTACCTGTGTTATACAAGAGCCATAAATCAACAAACAGAGCCTTTTCCCACATAGCCCCAACTATCTGGAATTCCCTCCCAGAGGAGCTACGAACACGAACGGAGATCATGGAACTCCGCAAAAAATTGAAAACTTACCTGTTCACCAAACACTATAACATAGATAACTCATCACCTGCTTTAGACAAAGGTTAAACAGGTATCTGTCTGCCTCAAGCAAAAACCCTTTAACCCACACAGATAGCACACACTCATGATGACCTCACAGCTTATGTCCTTTCACTTCCATGTATATATATACATATATAAAATTGTATATAGTTTATTCGGTTCTGTATTATCTCACATTGTTTAGACTGTATATTCCATATATAATATGATGTTCCTTGTAAATATGTTCTGTTATAATTTGACGTTCCCTGTAAAACAAACTTGCTTTGTTAATTATTGTTCACTGTGAACCGCAACTGAACTTTGGAAGATGCGGTATATAAATGTGTATAAAATAAAATAAATAAAAATAGGAGGATATTGTGGGTCCACTATAATGGCTATATGGTTTAAGCAGCCCACCGATTTGAACTTCATCTTAAGCACTTAGATCTGCTACAATATAAATATAACCATCAGAGACATGGCCATTTGGTTCACCTCCTCATGCATATTTTTCCTGGTTTGAGGGGTGGCAATCACAAAGGTATCTTCTTTGATTACTAATATCTTAATAAATTCTTGAGGTAGTTCTACAAAGAGGATACACACACCAGATAAATAAAACATTTTGCAAGCTAAAAAGATAACGTGAACCAACTGCAGACCCCAATAAAAAGTGAACAAACAAGTAAAAATACATATAGGGAAACGGAACAAAGGTATTAGTTTTCACATTAAAAAAGGCTACCTTTTTTACTGACAGAACAGCTGATGGTAGGTATTTCTTCCTTATCACAACAAACATAGAAACAGAGAAAAATGACAGCAGACAAAAAACATAGGGCCTATCCGGTCTTTCCTTCCATACCAGCTACTAAGTATTAGTCACTTTTTCACATAAAGATCTTCTGCATTTGTCTCAATCTTTCTTGAATTCAGAAGATGCATCTCCACCCTCCTTTTTGTGGCCCATTATCTTTAGTGCAAAGGAATCTATTGTGTAGTTTCATTCCCATTTGTGCTAGTAGTATGTGTCTTGGTCTTTCTTGGTTTTAATGTACCTGTCTTAGCATCGTTCAAGATATGTTCACAGTTTTACTCTTCTTCTTATTGCCTAAATGTCAAAGTACCAAAGACGGTATACCAATATCATAATAAATACATTTCCCAACAGGTACCAAAGCTTCAACAGCAGAAATATGGCTGGGAAATATTGTGGTACCAAAGCTATTGCCCCCATTGCCAATTCGATATCCGTCCAGACAGAGAGCCAGCTCCAAAGCATAGAACCAATGATTCAGTAGTCAAGATGCCTGCAGGTTGAATCCCTGAGGAAATAAGTTCAGGAAATGAGAGGAGGTGATGAGACTAAGAAGCATCTGTGATGAGAGGTACATTGATTCAGGCATCTAATATCTTCCCTTCTGCTGGCAAGGACACTGTATGAAACATGTATTTAAAGATGTCAGCTGGTACAGATCACCAGCGCGGCAGACTCAACACCTTGACTCCACCTTTTCTAGATCTGAGGAACCGGTACACGGCCCTAGAGGTGGAAGAGGCAACATCTTCCCAGGAACATGAGGTATCGGAGCTCAAAAACCCCAAAGCTGTAGGATCAGCAAGCACTAGGAAGCTAAAGGTAGTGGTAGTTGGTGACTCCCTTCTAAAGGATAGAGAGATATTCATCTACCATCCAGACATGATCTCCCAGGAGGTGTGCTGTCTGCCTAATGCCAAGATCCAAGACATTACGGAGAGTTTGCTGAGACTCTTCAAGTTTATTGACTATTATCCGATGCTATTCATCCATGCTGGCTTGAATGATAGTGCTAAGTTCCCACCTGAGCATATCAAAAGTGACTTTGTGGCTCATAGATTAAGTGAAGAAGTTTGGTGCGCGGTTGATGTCCTCCTCAATCTTCCATGTCGAGGGTCAGGGCCAAGGCAGAGAGGCTCACATCCTGGAGATGAATGCCTGGCTACATGGATGGTATGAGAGTATGTTGGCTTCCTGGACAATGACATGATTTTCTAAGGGCTGTTAAACAGAAACGGCATCCACCTGCAACAATGGCTAATCTGAGGAGGGCTTTAAACTAGGATCATCAGGGAAGGGTTGAGAAAGCTTCCAGTTAAGGAAAAGCCCTCAGGTAAGTAAAACATTAAAATTAGTATAGAAAAGGGAAACAAAGGGAAACATCTGGATTCATTTGCCCATAGTATGCAAAATAAAGTTCCAGATTTAGAAGCTGTAGTAGAAGAGGCTGATTTAGAAAGAGTGGCAGTCATGAAGACATGGTACACAAAAACGTTGACTGGAATTTAGTTTTAGCAGGCAATAACCTATTCAGGAAAGACAGGGTAGGAAGAAAGGGAGGAGTAGCAGCACTATATGTGAAGCATAATATTAAACCCAGGGAACTGCAGGGCTTATCAGAGAAGATGGTGGCACTGTGGGTAAGCCTAGAAAGAGGGAATACAAAATCTATTTACATTGCTCTTATATAGAGACTTCCCTTGCAGGCAAGAAGAAAGATAAATTTAAGTGAAGACATTCACAACATTGCTAAGAAAGATGAAGTACTAATGGTAGGAGGTCTCAATTTGATAGATGTTGATTGGGACGTCCCTGCTAGGGTGACATCTAGAAGCAGGGAGATTCTCTACAGGGAGAATTGTTCCAGCAACCAATAATGAAACCCACAGGAGGGGAGGGGCAGAACTGGGCTTATGGTTCACAAATCGGGAGTGTATTTTTCATGCTGTAGTGGGTGATCATCTGGTGGTCAGTGATCACCAGATGTTGAGCTTCAATATTAGGGCACAGGTGGAAGTGGTTTATTTAAAAATGAGGATCCTAGACTTCAGAAAAACTAACTTTGCAAAAATGGGGGAATACCTCAAGAAGTTGTTAGCTGGATGGGAACATCTGGGGAAAGTAAAACAGTGGACAAAACTGAAAGGGGTTATTATAAGGGCAATTAACCTTTTTGTTAGTAAAGCAAATAAAAGTAAGAGGAAAAACACTGCTATGGTTTTCTAAAGTAGCAGTTGAAAAAGTATGGAAAGAAAGGTTAGTCTTCACAAAATATAAGAGATCATAGAAAGAGGAAGAAAAACAACAATATCTGGATAAGTAAGGAAAGCTGGTAAAGTAGTCAGGAAAGCAAAGATGCAAATGGCAAAAAAAAATCACAATACAGTTAAATATGACAAGGCTTGTGTTTTTTTTAGATATGTTAGTGACAGGAGGAAATAAGACAGTGTGAGACTCAAGGATGAAGGGGAAGATTATGTAGAGGCTTATGAAGATCGAATAGAATACTTGTTAAGCAATTCTGCTTTATATTCAGATGAAGGACAGGGAATAGGATCTCAGAAAACAAATGCAAATAATAATGGAAGTGGGGTTGAACTCTATTTTTAGAATACTGTTCATAAGGAGCTAAGTAAAACTAAGTGGACAAAGCGATGAGATTGTATGGGATTCATCTGATGGTACTGAAGGACTATTAAGAGAGCTGCTACTGCTGGGAAGGAATCTGCACTTGTATTTACCTGCTGGAATATTCTCTAAATCATCCAGAAAAGGAATTCTTTGGATTAAAGCTGATAAAAACTGTATATTTTAAAATTCAGTGTTTTATTAAGTCAGTTAAGTGGAGGCATGACCTAGTGGATAGGGCAGCAGCCTAAAGCCAGAAAAACCAGGGCTCAAATCCCATTGGTACACCTTGCAGCCTTGGACAAGCCACTTAACTCTCCATTGCTTCAGGTACAAACTTAGAATGCGAGCCCTTTGGGGACCAGGTAATACATATTGTACCTGAACGTAACTCGTCTTGATCTTCTCCTGAAGAGGCATGAGCTAAATACTAATAAATAAATAAATATACACTGGTATAGCTTGAGAGTAGAATAGGGTAAATATTCTTTGACTATACAGAGATTAATTGTTTTCTAGAGATCTTCTACAAAGAGGCCTTCCAGTTAGGAAGCAAGAGAAGAGTAAATTAGACTTAACTGCTAATTGTCGTTCCTTAAGGAACTCTAGTCCAGTCCCGGAACCATAGAGTTGTCAACCTCCACCAGCAGCTTTGGAGACTGAAAGATTTCATCACTTTGATGTCACCGGTATAAGTAGACAGGAACCGCCCCCTATCACCAGTACCTATTGACAAAGCAGACTCAGCAGAGCAACAAATAAGTAGAATAAAGAAATAATAGCCATAATCGGCCAACAGTCGAAATGAACTCGCACCCATACAGTCCCAAACATTGTTACCAGAAAAAAAGAATGGGCGAACCGAGAACCCCCAAGCCCGGCGCAACTGTGCGACAAAGCTCAAGAGACACTGCTGCGTAAAGAAGGGCCCCGCCCGTCTTCCCTGCGCTTCTTCTCACCCTTCCTACGCTAAACCAGTAGACTGACCGTCTGGACCGCTCTAAAGAATCTTCAGGCTGCCCCTAATGCAAAGACCCTGGGAGGGATCCGGGACTGGACTAGAGTACCTTAAGGAACGACAATTAGCAGGTAAGTCTAATTTACTCTTCCTTAGCGTCCCTCTAGTCCAGTCCCGGAACCATAGAGGACGTGACAGAGCAGTACACATCAACGGGAGGGACCTACTAGCCCAGCCTGAAGAACCGCTGAGCCAAAACGCCCATCCCCCTGTGCCTGCACATCCAGCCTATAGTGCCGAGCAAACGAATGGAGCGAAGACCACGTCGCCGCCCTACAGATCTCCTCCGCTGGCACCAAACTGACTTCCACCCAAGACGCCGCCTGCGCCCTGGTGGAATGCGCACGAAGACCTTCCGAAACCACCTCACCCTTCAACAGGTAGGCGGAAGCAATCGCCTCCTTCAACCATCGCGAGATGGAAGACTTCGCCGCTGCCTCACCTTTCCAAGGCCCCGCAAAAACAATAAACAGCCTGTCTGACTTCCTAAAGGAGGCCGTTCTCCTGAGATATTTCTTGAGCACTCTCCGAACATCCAAGAGATGCAAAAGGCCCCCCGAGCGCTCTTTCTGTTCCGCCGAGAACACCGGAAGCGATACTACTTGGTTGACATGAAACACGGAAACCACCTTCGGTAAAAAGGCCGGAACCGTGCGCAAAACCACCTTGTGCCTGAAAAAGGTCAGATACGGCTCCGTACACGCCAACGCCTGCAACTCCGAAATCCTCTGAGCCAAACAAATAGCCACAAGGAAGAGTCTTCAACGTCAAGTCTTTCAAGGAAGCCTTGTCCAAAGGCTCGAATGGTTCTTGAAGAAGCGCGTCCAAAACCAAATTCAGATCCCAAGAAGGAACGGAATCCCGTCTTGGAGGCCTCAACAGTAACACCGCTCTAAGAAAACGCCTAATATCTCAGTGGGCACCCACCGGCTGACCTTGAATCTTACCCCTGAAACAGGCAATGGCTGCCAGCTGCACCCTCAAAGTGCTCGCGGCCAACCCCTTTTCCACACCATCCTGAAGAAAAGACAACATATGAGGCACCGAAGCCCGCAGAGGTTGAAAACCGCGGTCCTCACACCACGCCTCAAAAACACGCCACACGCGAACATACGCCAAGGAAGTAGAGCAGCGCCGCGCCTTCAATAAGGTAGAAATTACTGCTGCCGAGTACCCCTTGGCAGTCAACCTTGCCCTTTCAAGAGCCATGCCGTAAGCGAGAATCGACCCACCTGCGGCATGCGTAACGGCCCCTGAAGCAAGAGATCCCCCGCAGAGAAAGCCGCCACGGACTGCCCACCAGAAGCCGAACCAGATCTGCATACCACGGTCTTCTGGGCCAATCGGGCGCCACGAGAACCACCAGACCGCTGTGTTTCTCTATGCATTGAATCACCTTGCCTATGAGAGTCCAAGGAGGAAACACGTAGAGAAGGCCCTCCAGCGGCCACCGCTGAGCCAACGCATCGAGGCCTTCCGCCATTCGTTCCCGCCTCCGGCTGAAGAACCTCTCCACCTGCGCGGAATCGAACCGTGCCATCAGATCCATCACCGGTAGCCCCCAGCGCCGCACTATCAACGCAAACACGTCCGGGTGTAGACTCCACTCCCCCGGATCTACTCTGCGGCGGCTCAGAAAATCGGCCTCGACATTCTCCACGCCTGCCACGTGCTGCGCCGACAGCCCCGCCAGATTCTGCTCGGCCCAGTCCAAGAGTTGACTCGCCTCCTCCTCCAACGACGCACTCCCTGTGCCGCCCTGGCGATTGATATAAGCTACCGTCGTGGCATTGTCGGACAGCACTCGAACCGCCTTCCGACCCAAGTCTTTTTGGAAACTCTGCAGCGCCAGAAATACCGCTCGCATCTCCAATCGGTTTATGGACCATTGACTCTCTCCCCTTGACCACTCGCCTTGGGCAAACTTTCCTTCGCAGTGTGCCCCCCAACCTGTGAGGCATGCATCCGTTGTCAACAGCCTCCATACGGGAGCCTCCAGAGGCATGCCCCCCTCTAGACTTCCGGGGCGCAACCACCACAGGAGTGCCCGTCGCACTTCCGGAGGACACACCAACCTTTGAGACAACGCATCCCTCTGATGCGACCAGCGCCTTAGAAGAGAGCTCTGCAGCGGCCACATATGTGCTCTGGCCCACTGAACCACCTCGATGCTGGCTGCCATCGTCCCCAACAACTGCAAATAGCGCCATGCAGTCGGAGCTCTGCAACCCAGAAATCTCCGCACGAGCTCCCGCAATTCCCGTGCTCTCGTCCGGGAGAAACACCATTACCCGACTGGTCTCGAAACGCGCACCCAAATATTCGAGGGCTTGAGAGGGAGCTAGCTTGCTCTTCGCAAAATTGACCACCCAGCCGAGACTCTCCAACAATTGCACCACTCGCGCCGTGGCCGCCACGCTCTCCTCCCGGGACTTCGCTCGAATCAACCAATCGTCCAAGTAAGGATGCACGAGAATGCCCTCCTTGCGGAGCGCCGCCGCCACCACTACCATGACCTTGGTGAAAGTGCGAGGCGCCGTCGCTAGGCCGAAAGGCAATGCTCGGAATTGAAAATGACCCATCGGCAGAGCAAACCGCAGATACTTTTGATGCTCGCGGCGTATGAGAATATGCAAATATGCCTCCGTCAGGTCTAGAGACGTGAGAAACTCTCCCTTTCACACTGCCGCAATGACTGAACGCAAAGACTCCATCCGGAAATGGGTCACCCGAAGACAGCGATTTACCCTCTTTAAATCCAATATGGGACGGAACGTACCCTCTTTTTTCGGAACCACGAAATAAATGGAGTATCGACCGGAGCCGCACTGAGCCGCCGGAACGGGCACCACCGCCCCTAAATGCCGCAGCCGCTGCAGCGTGCTGGCGACCGCTGTGAACTTCCTTGGGGCTCGGCACGGGGAGAGGACAAAGGCGTCGGAGACGGGGCACTGGAGCTCCAGGGCATAGCCTTCTCGAATGACCTCCAACACCCACTGATCCGCAGTTAATGGGACCCAGATGGGGTAAAAGTCCCGCAACCTTCCTCCCACGGGCACCTCCCCCCTCTGGGCCCGCCGTATCTCATTGGGGTTTTCTACTGTTGGCGGACTGAAAGGAACCAAATCCTCTGCCCGCCCCCCGGAAACCCTGAAAGGACTGACCTCGAGCCATATACCGACCCCGCGAAGGCTGGGAATATCGGAAGGATCGGAATCTCCGCGAGTCTCTGGGGACACCCCTAGAGGCTATCGACCCCCGGCCCTGCTTCAGCCTATCCTCCGGGAGCCGACCCCCTTTTGATTCCCCCAAGTCCTTGACCAACTTCTCTAAATCCTCCCCAAAGAGAAGCTTGCCTCGAAAAGGTAATTTACTAAGCCGCGCCTTGGAAGAACCGTCCGCTGACCAGTTGCGGAGCCACAGATACCGGCGAGCCGCCACCACCGAAGCCCTGCTCTTGGCGAGCCCCCGAATCAAATCATAGTGAACATCCTATAGAAGAAATAAGTAAATAAATAAATAAATAAAATAAATAAATAAGCCGTGCCGGATTCCAGCCGTGCCAGATCCTCGGCCTGCTCTTCCGGTCTGCCCCCCCCCCCCCCCCCGCAGACGTTGGGACCACTGCAAGCCAGCTCTCACCACCCATGCTCCCGCAATGGAGGCGTGCAACGAGAGAGCGCACATATCAAACACCTGTTTCAACAAGGTATCCAGCTTCCTATCCTGCACATCTTTTAATGCCGCGGCGCCCTCCACCGGAATGGTGGTCTTCTTAGTGACCGCCGACACCGCAGCATCCACCTTTGGGGACCGAAAAATCTCCCTATCCTGTTCCGACAACGGATATAACCGGGCCAAAGTCTTGGTCCCTCGGAGCACCGATTCCGGCGCGTCCCATTCCTCCTGAATCATATCTCGAAACACCCTATGAACCGGGAATACCTTTTGAGAAGTCCTAACCGCCTGCAACAATGGACCCTCCAACACATCCTCAGCTGCAGGCGTCACGGAGGGCATGTTTAAAGTCTTTAGAGTCTCAGCAATCAACGCTGGCAACTCTTCCCGCCGGAACACCCGGACCACTCTACTCTGCTCCATGTCCGGTAGCTCTCCATCCTCTAAATCCTCCTCCGAGGCCACTTCCAGATTCATATCCGCTCTGAGTTCATCTATCCCATCACCTGACAGACTGTCCTCTCGGATCTCCCCCACCGGGAGATCTGCCGACCCCGACCGTATCCGACTCCTCTGGACTCCCGACTGAGTCCCGAATGCAGGCTGTAGCAAGGCAAACGCCTGCTGCATCAGGGAAAAGAAGTCCAAGGGAATCCCCACAACGCTCCCACCCAGACTTCCCGCAGGAGCCGAAGACACATCAGTTGTCCCGGACGGCCCTGCCGTCGGCTCAGGAAGACCGAGGGAGGACGGCCGGGATCCCTCTTCTACTGAAGCGGCCGCTGGCTGATCTCCTGCCGGCCCCCCCAGCGCCCTCTCCATACCTACTGGCTCCAGGGAGCAGCCCCGGCATACCCCGGAGTCCAGTAGCTCGCTGCGCTTCACTCCACAATCCAAGCAGCGATTTTTAAGTGGCATGCTACTGTCTATGAGCAACAAACAGCTCTGAAGAGAGAAAACAGGCTCTCTGCCCTGAGACAGAAGTCACTGTCCGGTTTTTTTTTTTTGGTTTTTTTTTCTTTTAAAACCAGTAATCTACTCCCAATAGGCCAATCAGCTGAATTCTGAAGGTCCCATGCAAAAACGAAGCTTCTAGCCTGCCCAATTAAAAGAAGAAAATTCTGTCTTTTAAAAGAAATGCCGATTTCAAAATGGCCGCCGCCAGCTTTCCCGCTTAAAAAAGGGTTGACTGACAGCACGCGCTGAGGCCACAAGCCTTCTTTTTTACCTGGGAGCCTCCCTAGGACCTCTACTATCACTCCTGCACTGCCCCCCAAAAAGAATTTCAGCAGCACTTACCCGATCCGGAGGAGAAGGGGGGGAGGAGGGGGGCAGAGAGAAATACAGCTCCGGAGCACAGCTCTCACCCAGCTTCAGCTCCCACTGACTGCTGCAGCCTCTTAGCACACAGCTCTTGCCAGATTATGTCCTCTGCTGCTGCAGACTCTTCCTGCAACCTGCTCCTCACCCTTCTGGCACGGGTTCGGGAGCAGGGAGGTAAAGCAGTCAGGCTCTCAGCCCACTGCACTTTTAAATAGCTGGGCCCCCCACTAAAAGAACCCTTCAGAGGGAAGGGAAGGACCGAGAGAGAACGGGAGAGAAAGGCAGAACTGGGACCCCTCCAGCAGCAGCAGCAGATTTTCACCCCAGAATAAAGCAAAAGCACTAAATCAAAAGAGAGGAAAAAACCAACCCCAAAGAAACAAACAAAGCTCTGCTTATTTGATCTCCCTGAGCCCAGTCCCGGGCTCAGAACCTCCAAGCTGCTTGGAGACTGAAAGTACTGGTGATAGGGGGCGGTTCCTGTCTACTTATACCGGTGACATCAAAGTGATGAAATCTTTCAGTCTCCAAAGCTGCTGGTGGAGGTTGATAACTCTATGGTTCCGGGACTGGACTAGAGGGACGCTAAGGAACTGTGAAATTGCTTTAAGTAGGTGTTCAAGCCAAGTGACAGATCAAAGGGGAAACTTAAAAGGCTCTCTCTTTCAAACCAAGATTAATGTGAATCACCCAAGAAATGAAGAAATTTCCTTAGAAGAACAAAGATAAATTGATCAACCCTTCTACCCATAATCCTCGATTTACAACCTCCTAACCAGTTAAGGGGAAAAGGGTGATCTTACTTTCAGGTTTAGCATAGTTACTCACCTGTAGCAGGTGTTCGCCATGAACAGCAGGAATAAGTCCTTGCGTACATAAGGGTGACATCACCGAGGGATTCCCGCATTGAATGCTCCCCAGCTTCCAAAGGAAGCTTTTGGAAGGTATACCGCGCATGCGTGCCTGCCTTCCTGCCCACAGAGGCACCATATTCTCCAGTAAAATATCATAGCATGAGCCAAAGGCAACTTCCCAGGGAGGTGGGAGGGTTATGAGGACATTCCTGCTGTTAACGAAGAACACTTGCTACAGGTGAGCAACTACGCTTTCTCTGTGAACAAGCAGGAAATAAGTCCTCACATATAGAACTCTCAAGTACAGGCTACCGGAACCAGAGGAGATGAGCAGTCCAACCAGGCAACAAGAACTGGAGAAGTCAGAAGACCAGAAAGGAAGTCCTGCTGATTCAGTATCCTCAGCAGACATCGACCCAAGGGGATTTTTTTTTTTTTTTTTTTTTTTTAGCAGGCAGCCTGGATGGACAGAAGGGCTTAGGAGTTGACTAAGACCCAAAGAGATGTCGGAGTACAGACTGGCCAAAATTGCTGTCCATCGGGAATCCTGACTGAGACAGTAGTGTGCTGCGAAGGTATGAACTGAAGACCACGTCACAGCCCTGCAGATTTCCTCTGCTGATAACGAACAGAGGTTGGCCACCGATGCGGCCATCGCACAAACACTGTGAGCCGTGACATGACCCTCAGGGCTCAGCCCAGCCAGAGAGTACGCATGAGCGATGCAATCCGCTAGTCAAAGAGATAGCATACGTTTCGTAACAGTGACACCCAGCCTACTGGGATCAAAGGAGATGAACAGCTGGGTGAATTGACAGTGCGCCTTTGTGTGCTACTAATATGAGGGCAATGCATGCTTACAGTCCAGCGTGTCTGTGCAAGGCCGCATCACCATGGTTTGTATGAGGCCCGGGAAAGAACGTCAGAAGGACAACAGATTGGTTGAGGTTGAACAGAGACCATTTTCGGTAGAAAGCAGGGATGCTTGGGGAGCACCACCCAATTCTGGTGAAACCTGGTATATGGAGAATGAGCAAGCAGAGTTTGGAGCTGACACATTACGCCGACGTGACGGCCACCAGGAAGAGGACCTTCCAGGTCAGCAAGTATGAGCGCCAAGGGGCTCAAATGGGGCCCGCATCAGCTGACAGAGGATCAAATTAAGATCCCAAGCAATCATAGTGGCCTTCAGCGGAGGCATTGGGAGGAGTAAGTCCCTCATGAACTAGGCCACAAGCAGCTGTACCGAAACATGCTTTCTCCCACAGTTGCGATGGTAACCCTCAATCACGTTGAGGTGAACTCGCATAGAGTAAGACTGCAGCCTGGAGTTGGAGAGGTGCAGGAGGTACTCCAGTAGCTGCTCCACCAGATAAAGAGAAGAGATCCAGGGCCCTACTCATACACCAGATGGCAAACCACCGTCACTTGAGCATATATCCTTTACGTAACACCAGCAAGATGTCGGTGACGTCTTCAGGGAGATCAAGCTCTGCGAGGATTACCCTCTCAGCATCCACACTGAGTGTGCCAGGGAGCCCCTCTCCTCCAAGATGAGGTCTGGGTCAGAGCCCAGGCAAAGAGGCTCCCTCAGCGAGAGCTACAGCAGCAGAAACCAAAGTTTTCAAGGCCAGTATGTGGCGACAAGAATCATGACGCCCCCTGAGCCTAGAGCTTCAGGAGAGTTTTTGCAACAAAGGTTATTGGGAGGTAGGCATACAACAGGCCCGCTCCCCAGTGGAGGAGAAAGGCTGGTCTCCGAGAGCAGAACCAAGCCACCCGGCCATTCTGCTTCATGGCAAAGATAATAGGGAAGAAGTGACAAACTACAGGCCAGTAAGCCTTACCTTGGTGGTGGGAAAAGTAATGGTGTTCCTGAAAGAGTGAATAGTGGACTTCCTTGAAACCAACAGGTGCATGATCTGAGGCAACATGGTTTGATGGATGATGGATGATCATACTAACATGGATGATCTTGCCAAACAAATCTGATTGAGTTCTTTGACTGGGTGACCAGAGAACTAGATCATGGGCATGCAATGGATGTGATCTACCTAGATTTCAGCAAAGCCTTTGATACTGTTCCTGATAGGAGGCTTATCAATGAACTCAACAGCTTGGGGTGGGTCCCAAGATGGTGAACTGGATCAGAAACTGGTTGACTGACAGACAACAGCGGGTGACTGTAAACGGAGCTCACTTGGCTGAAAGGAAGGTGATTAGCAGTGTGCCCCAGGGTTCAGTCTTGGGACCGGTATTGTTCAATATATTCGTGAGTGATATTGCCGAAGGGCTGAATGGGAAACGTCTGTCTTTTTGCAGATGACACCAACATTTGCAAGAGTGGACTCCCTTCAGGGAGTGGGGAACATGAAGAAAGATCTACAAAAGCTGGAAGAATGTCTTTATTTTTAAGATTGGGACATTGAAAGATGTTTGTGTATTTGTCCTTCTGGTTCTGGTTATTTGGTGTTTTGCGTAGGAATGATCGAAGAAATTCTAAGGATAAGTTGTGTGCTACTTTGAACGTGGTTAGTAGGACTTTGTATTTTGTTTGGCTTATTGGAAGATACTGCCTCATTACCAGACTGAGATGACATTATTTATTTATTTACATTCTCTTATATACCGCGCTATTATGCATCAGTGCAGTTACATTGAACAAACTGAAATTACATTGAACAGGGCATTATAACTTGCAGATAACTATTTTACAGGGAACATGGGCTATGGAGGGTTAAGTGGCTTGCCCAAGACCACAAGGAGCACCTGTGGGACTAGAAACCCCAGTCCTTCCGGCCCAAGGTTGTTGTCCTCTAGTGGGATTTGAACCCCCGACCTTCCGGCCTGAAGTACCTTGCCCCAACCACTAGGCTACTCCTCCACTTACTGCGCCGACACTACATGACAGTGTTGCACCACAATGGATAGAGCCACGCAGTGACTTGCCCTGTCTAAGGTGAGAAAGGCCTTCACCTGAAGAGTGTCCAGTCGAGTCCCTATAAACTACAAGCCATGTTGAAGTGAGGTGGGACTTGGGGTGGTTTATCACAAACCCTACATACTGTAGGGTGCTGATAGTATGGGCCGTGGCCTGTTGCACCTCAGTGGTCATGTCTCCCTTTACAAGCCAGTCATCCAGATAAGGGAAGATGAAGGCCCCTTGCAGATGGAGGCAGGCGGCCACCACTGCTAGACATTTAGTGAAGACTTTGGTTCGTAGGCTAGACCAAAGGTTAGTACTCTGTACTAGTAGTGGTTGCCCCCGATCATGAATCTTAGGTACTGCCTGTGGCTGGGATGAATGAGGATGTGGGTGCAAGCATCCTTTAGGTCCAAGGAGCATAGCCAATCTCCCTGCTGGAGGTAGGGCAGCAATGTTCCAAGGGAGAACACCTTGAACTTCTCCCGCACCAGGAACTTGTTCAGGTTTCGCAAGTCCAGAATAGGTGTTAGGCACCCTATTCTTTTGGGGATCAAAAAGTAACAGGAGTAGAACCCCCCCCCCCTGCCCGAGGTGGTGGGGTACTAGCTCCATGGCTCTGTCCGTGAGGAGGCCTGAGAGTCCTGCAGTAGCAGGGCCTGGTGCAGGGGAGTCAGAGGGGGCTCTCCTGAGAAGAAGGGGGGAGGTGTCTGGTCTAGGTGAAGGAGATAGCCTTCCATGACTACCTGGAGTGCTCAGGAGTGATGATGGCAGGCCACCGATGGGCAAAATGAACCAGACACCCCCCCGGTTGGCAGCTGCTCCCCCAAGGGTGTTCCCTGTAAATAGTTTAATTACTGTTTCTTGTAAATTGTTCTGTTGATTGTAAACCGCCCCTGATCTCTGGAAGGGACGGTATAGAAGAACCAAATAAATAAATAAAAAAAATATGCAAGGGTGGAGAAGCTATGTTCAGGGCATCAAAGCCCTGTCCCGGCTAGGCAGGAGCCAGGGTCTGGGGCTTGGGGCCCTTAAGTTTGCAGGGCCTTAGCCCGCTCTCTTGCCCTGGTGGCCCTGTTGTAGGTTCTGGTAGTTGGGGTAGCCTCGGTAAGACTGGCCCTCTCTCTGAAAAGGGGACCTCTTCCATGATTGTTTCTTATTAGGAAGGATGGAGGTTTTCCTGGAGAGCAGAGTCCTCGTGAGGAACTCTGTCTTGATCTCCACCTCCTTTTTCCTCCATCGGTTTACTGAATAGGCTTTCACCGAAGCAGGGGACATTGAGGAGCTTCTCCTGGACCCACTGCTCGAGATCTGATGCCTGGAGCCAGGCTTGGCGCCAAGTGCCAATGCCCGCGGTAGCAATCCTCGAGTTTGACTGGAAACAGTCATAGGCAGCCCAGGACATGTACTTCAAGAACTCCATGATACACTGTGAGTGGAACCGCTGAAGGTGATCGCCTCTGAGGCCCACTGAGAAACCCGTGAGTTCCTTTGCCAGGTCCCACAGATAAATACTGATATACAGTTGGTAGGCTTGGATTCAGCAACCCAGCATCGAGCCCTGGTAGCAGTTGCGGCCGAGGGCACGGGTCTCCCTGCCCAGGGGCATGGAGGAGTGTGTCTTCGGGCTCTCTTACCAGCACATGGTAGACTCCACCACCATGGAGGTGTGTGGGAGTTGCGACTTACAGAAGCCAGGGCCCCACTGGACCCGGTACATGGTGTCGAGGCATCAGCTAACTATGGGTACAGACACCGGAATCTCCCACATGTGGAGGAGGAGCCACCCGAGGATGGCAGGGACATGAACCGTCAGGGCCTCCTTGAGAGGGGCCTCATATTGGAGGACTTCGAATTCCACTGTGTGAGGGTCCTCCTCTGACTCTGTGGTGAGGGACAAGGCTTTTGCAATGTCTTAAACTCGAGGAAAGATGTGTCCTCGGGCGGGGACTGATACTGTGGTGCAGTGGGAAATAGGTCTAATTGGAGTTCATGGTGCTTCCACATCTCTGGGGATGCCTCGTCCTCAGACTCCCACTCAGAGGAGTCGGTCAAGGACTCGACAACCGATGGCACCTGGAGTGCAGGACCCAGATCGGGGCCCCGGTGACTCATGGCAGCTGTTTGGCTGGAGCCATCAGTGCTCACTGGGGAGGATCTCACTCCCGAGGAACGGAAGCGAGACCCTCGCTGAGGATCAACTTGAGGCTCCGGGCTCACAAGGATCGGTTCAGCGGTCCAGAGGGTCCTCAAGAGCGGTCTAGGGGGTCCATGGTATTGGCAGATGCACAGGTGGGGCCGGGCGTTGATGCCTGCTGCGAGGCAAGAAAGGCAGTAAGACTGCGCTCCTGCGCCATCATCCTAGCTTTCCAATCAGGAGTTGCAGCCTTCGACGTGGAAACCAGGGTCACCGGGTCCAGCATCAGTGAGAAGAGGGAGTCCTTGACGAGACAGGCCTCGGGGGACCTGTCGCCGGAGGCCTTCGCGTCTGTTCGGGGAACCTTCACCAGTTGCTTCTTCCAACTCCTCGGGTTCTCTGCGGGCTGTGGGACCTGGTGCGGGGCTTGCCAAGCATGTCCAAGACCGAGGATGAGGTCCTCGAGGATTATTTCTTCATTTTGCGTCCCATCTGTCTGCTGACCCGATTGGGTGCCGTGGGGGCTTTACAACACTCCCTTGCAGGGCCTTAGAGTGCGAGGCTACCGGGGCAGAGTCTGAACTGTGGAAGATGTCATCTTGCTTCTGCTGATGATGCTGGATAGCCTTTATGGACATCTTTTAACACAGGGCACAGACTTCCGGGTCATGGTCCACCCCTACACACCGGAGGGAACAATCATGTATATCGGTGAGAGAGATGTTTTTTGAGCACCGATCACACTTTTTGAACCCGCTAACCATTTGGGGAAAAGGTACCCCGGCAAGGTCGAAGACCCTCGACACAGCCAGCAGATGGAAAAAGGAGCGAACTGCGCTGGGGACAAAAAACTCTAGAGCATGTCTGAGACTCGATGCTGGGGCAAGCGAGCTCAGAGGCGGGAAAGGGACCAGTGCAACCGGAGAAAGAAAAAACAGTTTAATGCACAATAAAATCAATATTTTCCAGGGAATTAAGACTGACGTCTGTTGTGCACCACAAAAAAAAGGAGACTGAGTAAGATGACACCCTTGGGAGGGAGGGAGGGGGACCACGAATGCATGGTGGCATCTTCCAAAGGCTTTCTTTGAAAACTGGGGAGATACTTCCGCAAGGACTCCGTTGGCATCAATGTCACCCATATGTGAGGACCGACTTCATGCTTCTTCCTGGAGAAAAGGTCGCCTCAGCAAAATCAAACTGAAAATCAGCCATGGGTGGGAAACCATTCCAAAGGGGGCAAAAAAAACATACAAAAGCATTGATATGCCATCTACGCAGGAAATGCCATCTATGCAGATGACATTATGCAATATACTCCCCATTCAACACAGCTGGACCCATACTGAACCCCATTATAGAATGTGTCAATGAAATACCTCAATGGCTGAAGTCTCATGGTCTTAATATAAGCTATAAAAAAACAGATGCACTCTTTATAACCAGAAATAGATGTACTCTTTATAACCAGAAACTTCACACCACTCATTACCATTGAAGTAAATGAAGCAATGCTACAAGTTAAAGAAGAGGTGAAATATCTGGGAGTTACAATTGACAAAACCCTTAGTTTCAAATTCCATATTAAACTCATCACAAGGGGCCATATTATCACAAAATTAGAATGTTACAGGCACCTGAAACCTCTACTGCAAAGTAATGAATTTAGAACAATACTCCAGGCCATGATATTCCCTCACAGACTACTATAATAGTCTACTACACGGATTACCCAAGCAACACTGCAGAGCCTTCAAATGGCCCAACATATGGCTGCCCGCATTATCTACAAATCAAGCAAAACAGAGCACATAACACCTATACTATATGTACTACACTGGTTACCAGTCCATAGCAGAATCAAATACAAAATAATAATCACATTCAAAATTATCAGAAATAAAGCCCCCACAACCCTAGTACAGTTAATCAGTACTCGCCAACGTAGACAACGAATAACAAATACACTAGTAATCCCGACCGACTACTGCAAAACCAAACAAACCAGCAATAGAGCTTTCGAATATTTATCCCCATCATTATGGAACACACTACCAAATAGAATTAGAGCTATAACCGATCTGGCTACCTTCCAGACCCAACTCAAAACATTTCTTTTCATTGAGCACTTTGGTGGCAATGAGGAATATAACATCACTGACCCAACAAAAAACAGAAACCAATTCAACATTCTCAAAATCTACCCCTTCTCCCTTTCCCTCTCTACTATACAGCATAGTTACTCACCTGTAAAAGGTGATCTCCGGGAACAGCAGGAATTTAGTCTTCACATATGGGTATCGTCGGTACCAACTGAGCCTGCGCGGGAACACTCCCCAGCGTCCAATAGGAAAGCATTTGGGAGCATCCCACAGCGCCTGCGTGCTGCCTTCCCGCCTTTCCCAACTGTCCCTCTCCAGTTGAGTTTAAAGCTCAGACAAAGAGAGAGGGAAAGAGAGAGAGATAGAGAGATACAACTCCTAGGGGAGGTGGGTGGGTTGTGAAGAAACAAGCAGGAATGTAGTCTTCACATATGGGGACTCCCTAGCTGTAGATGCTAGGGAGAAAGCCCCAGAAGTTGTGTGCCCTTGTAAAAGGGCTCCACTTCCCCCCATGGATCTCTGGCATCCTACCAGGGATGGTGGGTAGGAGTTGATTTAGTATGGAACAGGTGTTGAAGAACAGCCTGACCAAACAAGGCATCCCAGCGGAAGTCCTTGTCTAAGCAGTAATGGACTGTGAAGGTATGAACTGAAGCCCAAGTAGCTGCTCGACAGATGTCGTCGATAGACACAGAGTGAAGATGAGCCATAGAGGCTGCCATGGCTCTCACATTGTGAGCTGTAACATGGCCTTCAAGAGGAAGGTTTTTACTCTCATATGCAAAAGATATACACTGTGCAATCCAGCTGGACAGTGTTCTTTTGGAGACTGGAAGTCCCAAATGAATAGGATCAAAAGCAACAAAGAGTTGAGAGGACTTTCTATGTTGCTGTGTCCTTTGCAAGTAAAAGAGAAACACAAGGGGCAGGAGACGTCGGATGAAATAAAACTTCTTTATTGTAAAGGGACCCCAACGCGTTTCGGCAACGCCTTCTTCAGGGGGAATATCTCCAATTATCTCTTAATTGGCAAACAAAATAAATACATAATTAGAATGATAATAAAAAATATGATAAGAATAATAATAATAAAAAAGTATAAAACAGTAAAACAACCTGCTCCCCTCTGTGTGCCCCTTTGCAGGTAAAAGGCCAAAGCCTTTGCAGTCCAAAGTATGAAGATTCCTTTCTGCATTTGAGGCGTGAGGCCTTGGGAAGTATACAGGAAGGTTAACCGCTTGGTTTAAATGAAAAGGTGACACCACCTTTGGCATAAAGTGTGGATGAGTCCTAAGGACTACCTTATCATGATGGAACCTTGTATAAGGAGGATCAGCCACCAACGCTTGCAATTCACTGATGCAACATGCTGATGTGATTGCAATAAGAAAGATGACCTTCCAGAAAAGGAATTTCAAAGAGGTAGTGGCTAATGGTTCAAAGGGCGGTTTCATGAGCTGCCCAAGAACCAGATTTAAGTCCCATGCCACCGGTGGTGGCTTGATGGGAGGCTTAGTTAAAAGAAGCCTCTCATAAATCTCGCTATGAGAGGATGAGAGGAAATAGGTTGTCCATTTAGAGGCTTGAAAGAAGCTGCAATAGCACCCAAATGAACTCACTGAATTGATCTTAAGCCCTGCATTTGATAAATGAAGGAGATACTCCAGTAATGATTCCAGAGATATCGCAAGAGGGTTAAGACCCTTCTGCGAGCACCATATGGCAAACCTTTTCCACTTAAATGCATAAGAGCATCTTGTGGAAGGTTTCCTGGATGCATAAACGATATCTTTTACCTGCTGGGAAAGGTTAAGACCGCAAAGTTCTAGGCTTTCAGCAACCAGGCCCGGAGATGCATAGACTGGGGATTGGGATGCCCAAGAGTTTTGAATGCCTGGAAGATACACCGCAAGGAGATGAATCTGATACTCTCTGGCGAGGGCCCATAGTCGCAAAGTTTTGTTGCAAAGCGACAGAAAGCCTGTTCTGCCCTGCTTGTTCACGTAGAACATGGCTACTTGATTGTTTGTTTGAACTAGGACTGTCTTCTGCTTTGCTGGGTGTGGGATAATCTAAGAGCAAGGAAAATTGCTCTGAGTTCTAGGAGATTGATTTGTAAATAGGCCTCCTGTGGAGTCCAGGTACCCTGGGTAGAGAGGCCTTGAAGGTGGGCTCCCCAACCCACCTGTGAAGCATCTGTTAGAGTGCCCTGGGGTGGGGGTTGCCAAAAAGAAGACCCCACCAAAAGGTTTTGGGGGTGATTGCCACCATTGGAGGGACAAGATAAGGCGATCTGAGTTTGCTATTTTGTCTGACAGGCAACCTGACGCCTGAGTCCACTGAGTGGATAAGGTCCACTGGGCTGCCCTCATATGAAGGCGTCACACAAAAGTTAAGTCAACTTCCAGAAGTGATGAATATTCACAACCATAAAAAGGAAATCACTTCATTAAAACTGGTAGCATTGTGGCATCACACAACACTTGTAGCTACAATTTGTAGAATCAGGGCGCAAAGGTCTCAGACTCAATGACAACAAATTTGGATAAAATATCCAACAATGTCGGTAGCATCAATGACCCGAATGCCCGTATTGGTTTTGTTTTGTTTTAGCCTTGCCACAAGTGAATGCCCTCACAAAATTGTCCTTCATTAGAAAAAATGTGATTCACAAACTTTTAACAGGTCGGTGCCGGTACCAGTTGAATTGTCTGAAGCGGTCTCAGGGGCATCGAGGCCGTGAGAAGAGCCGCCAGACTGCGTTCAATAGCCAAGAATCTCTGGTCTATCGACGCTGCTGATGCTTGGGTATAGGTGCCAGATAAAGCAGCTGGAACCCCAGAGCATGGCACCAGTATTTCTGCCGAGGCTGAAGCCTCGATAACATCCTGGAGCCCCGTTAGTGCTTTGGAAGCCGAAGCCTCCCGCCAGGGCAATTTTGCAGGTGAAAGTCCCTCAAGGGCAATGCCAGAGGCATCTCGATGTTTAGAAGGAGATCTACCCTTTGAGGACCGGCTAGATTTATGTTTAGTTACCTGAGATCCATGGGAGGAAGACGAAGCCCTGGAAGACGTTGACGCCACGGAAGCTGCATCGGAGGGAAAAAGGGTGCTAAGCTTAGCAGCTCGGTTTTGCCAGCCCCTTTTTGACATCATCCCACAGGCAACACACTCTGAAATAGAGTGGTCAGGACCTAAACATTTGAGGCACTACTCATGGGTGTCGGTGACGGAGATGGTACCACCACATTTAAAACACTTTTTAAAACCCGAGGCGGGTTTTTCCATTTTGAGGAAAAAACTGGGCCTAGTACCCAAAATGGCGCGTGGCACCTGAGAAGAAAATTACTGGAGAAAGACTCCAGAAACAAAGTTTTCTTTTTTTTTTTTTTTTTTCAGAAAAAAGAAAAGAACCACCGGCGGTACCGGTATAGCGTCAAGGGAAGGCAGACACGACCACAAAAAAGAAGTATAAGAAGGGAATTTTCTGCGGTGACAGGATGTGTGACCTGTCAACTCCGCGGAAAACAAAGAACTGGAGAGGGACAGTTGGGAAAGGTGGGAAGGCAGCACGCAGGCACTGTGGGATGCTCCCAAAAGCTTTCCTATTGGATGCTGGGGAGCGTTGCCGCGCAGGCTCCGTCGGTACCAACGATACCCATATGTGAAGACTACATTCCTGCTTGTTCCTGGAGATCAGGAAAGTTAACTTGGATAACTTAAAAGCAATTCTTTATAGTGGGGGAGGCGACATGGAGCGAATGCGTCCAATGTGATGCTGGGCAGATAGTTACTGATAGTTCCTTCTGGATACTATGGTATGTTTTCGTAGTTTTGCTGCATCCCAGCAAAGAAGAGAAGCAGCGTTTGCCAAACACCTGTGTACTTCCCCTTAGCCCACTTCGGAATCCTGAACGAACGTAGTAGATGGGGCACGGACTAGGAGGGACTCCTGCTGGACTTGCAGTATTCTACTTCTATCAGGAAAAGAGCAGAACAGTCTAGTAGCTGAGAACCAAAGAAAGCAGGGCTTAAATCCCATTTCCACTACTGATGCTCCTTGCTACATACTCAAGTCACGTCCTATCTCATCATAAATTCTTTAAAGAAAGGATTTAATGTACCTGAATGCTAATCTGTAAAAGCCATCTTAAACATTATTTGGAAAAGCCAGCTACAACTCTAAAAATAATAATTTTTATTTCAGCTAGTCTAGTTATTCCTTCCCCCCACATTTTTTTCTGTCTTCTTGAATTTATAAGCTCAGGTTGGCAGAAGGCAGCATAAGAGATAGAGTAGTTACTCACCTGTAACAGGTGTTCTCAAGGAGCAGCAGGAATCAGTCCTCACATATGGATGACGTTGGCACCGACGGAGCCCTCATGCAGAGCATTTCCCCAGCTTTCAAAGAAAGCCTTTGGGAATGCAGCGCGCATGCGCGGTCCCCTTCCTGCCCAAGGGTGCCATCTTGCTCAGTCTGATGACATAACTAAAAGACAGCAAAAAACAAAATGAAATATATGACTGCAACTCCAAGGGGAGGAGGGAGGGTCGTGAGTACTGATTCCTGCTGCTCCTGGAGAACACCTTTCTCCAGGACGAAGCAGGAAGTCAGTCCTCACATATGGACTACCAAGCTTTAGGCTACCGAGAACCCAAAGCTGAAAAATAAGCTCCCTCTAGAGCCACTTGTAGCTACAATTTGTAGAATCAGGGCGCAAAGGTCTCAGACTCAATGACAACAAATTTGGATAAAATATCCAACGATGTCGGTAGCATCAATGACCCGAATGCCCGTATTCACCTCGGCAAGGGACATCGACCAACTTTGTCCAGCACCCAGGACTCGAGGTCCGATGACTGCAGCCATGCCTGGCGTCGGGCCCCGATGATGGCCGCTGCTACACGGGCCGAAGCCTCTAAGCCATCGTAGGCCGCTTGGGACATGAACTTTGAGCATTCCCGGATTCCCGGGACAAGGTCTTCAACCTCTGCAAAGGTTCCCCGGAGAGGCCAGCAGAGAACCCGGCAATTTCCTTCACCAGATCTCGTAAGTACATGCCCATGTACAGCTGGTAGGACTGGACACGGCAAGCAAGCATCGAGCCCTGGAAGCACTTTCTGAAGAGCGCATCCAGGTTCTGGGCCTCCCTGCCGAAAGGCACCGCAGAGTGCATCTTCTGGCTATTCAGACGATGCATGGCCGATTCCATCACCATAGAATGGTGCGGCAGCTGCGCCTTTTGGAATACAGGGCTCTTACGGAGTCAGTAGATGGAATCGACCCGCTTGCTCAAAACCGGCACCGAGGCCTTTGCCTCCCACATTCCGAAGAGGAGCCATTCCAGCATCGGAGGAACAGGCACAGTAAAGGCCTCCTTCGGAGGAGAGTCATACTGGAGGGCCTCGAGCTCTTCGGCTCGAGGCTCCTCCTCGGGGTCCGCAGGAATCGCCAAAGCCTTGGCCATGTCCCTGACGAACTCCGAGAACCGGGTGTCCTCCAGCGGAAACCTACTCCGGGGCTCGGACCGGGGTGAATCTGAAAGGACGCACCGAGTCCGAAAAGTATCGGGGGACTCCTCGTCCTCCGTCTCCCACGCGGACTCATCCGAAGAGGAGTCGGGGGGCTCCGACCGCGCGGGTCGAGGTGGCACCCGCCCCGACGCCAAAGGCACCAGCATCGAAACCCTCGGTCCCAAGCGGGAGGTCGAGGGTGACCGTGACCAAGGACGACTTCGAACCTTCATGGTCTCTAGTATCGGCTTGGTCTCCGGGGTCGACTTAGACGTCGATATCCCGGTGGTCGGGGCAGATGCACCAGCTGCTGATCCATGAAGGCAGACAATCTGCACTCCAAGGCTATCAGCCTGAGTCCAAGCTCAGGAGACTCAGCAGCTACCGACTTGGGCCCCGCTGGCGCCGGGCCCGACGTCGGCTCCCTAGGAGAAGAGTCCTCGAGGACAACAGGACTTACGTGCCTGGCGGACTCCGGCTCCACGTGAGGTATCTTGGACGGCTTCTCCTGCTCCAAGGGCCCAGGGCGGCAGTCGGGGGTCCGAGACCTGGTCGCCGAGGAACCAGGGACCTCCTCCGACGCCGCCCTCACGAGCCGCTTCTTCCTCTTAGGTTCCCGATCGGTGGACCCCCTGTCCGAGGAACCTGGGCGATGCTCGGGGTCAGACTCCCGAGACGTCGAGGCCTCAGATGAGGTCCGGGCCCGGCCGGAGGCAGAGTCATAAAAAATACATTCTTTCTGATGCTGGTGGCTTCGGAGTGCCTTGGTGGACATTTTGCCACACGGGACACAGGCCTTAGGATCATGATCCGGTCCGAGGCATCGAAGGCAGCAGTCGTGTGTGTCGGTGAGAGAAATCAGTTTCTTACACCGATCACACTTCTTGAAACCACTGGAAGCCATCGGGGGAAAAAAGAACCCCCGCGAGGTCAAAGGACCGGCCTTCCAGTGAAAAGACAAAAAAGGGCGCGAACGCCAGCCACGAAGGGCAAAAACCGAAAAATAGAAGACAGGCTCGATACCGGTGTACCGAACCCGGCGAGAAGGGGAACCGGAGTCGAACCGGAGAAGAACAAAGAAGAAATCGCAAGAAAAAAGTCAACTTTTCCGGGTGACATGGACAGGCGTCCGTTGGGCTCCACGGAAAAAGAAAGACTGAGCAAGATGGCACCTTTAGGCAGGAAGGGGACCGCGCATGCGTGCAGTATTCTCAAAGGCTTTCTTAGAAAGCCGGAGAAATGCTCTGCACGGGGGCTCCATCGACGTCGATGTCACCCATATGTGAGGGCTGACTTCCTGCTTGGTCCTGGAGAGCAGAATGCGACCTATTCCTCATCCTGCCTTCATGCTCCCCCTAAGCAGAGTCATCTTTCAAACTTCTACCATCCAGAAAACTCACATTCAGGTTTGTAGAATGCATATACATTATTCTGCATGTCGACAGCTCATCCACAAGAAATTGTAGAAGAAACAAGGCCGGAAGTTGTAAAGCCTTTTGCCTGATTGTCAAAAACAATTTACGATGTCTCTGAGTTGACCTACAAAGATCAGGAAACATCCAGATTCTATGATCTAAAAATGGAACTTCTCAGTATCGTAAGAGGTTTTAAGACCCAGCTGTTATATTTCAGGACAAATGCAACAATCAAAGCAGTTCAGTCGGTACTATCTCTTACTGAGAAAGCAGAGCAACAGCTATTGGCATATAGTTTAAAGCTTACAGATTTTTTTTGGAGACTTCTCAGAATCTCGCCCTTTTCTTTCTGTCTTCCCTGGTGATAAATAGAAAGCCCTTGCATACTTTCTGATGAAATTGAGGGATTTGCTGAAGTACATTTTGACCACAATCTCAGGTGATTGCATAGGAAATCTTGGGAAATTCAAAAAATCTTAGCATCTTCTATCAAGGAAGTCTAGCACTTCAAGCTTCCTTTACATTACCATCTGATCTTTCACTATCGCACCATATACATTGTTTGCTTGCATACTCACTTTCTCCAACTTGGTCTCCTGAATGCTGATCTTTTAGTTAAGTTAAGTAGTCACTCCCAAATCCTGATCCATGCGGGAGAACAGGAATCATTCCATAGCAGCAACCACAAACTTCAGGAAGTTTAGAATAACAATCTCGGGCATCATTGGCATAATAGAATGAGTCCTGCATATTTCTTGCACTGGTGCCAAAATCCTCACTAGGCTCCGTACCAGCTCATCGTACTGCATCTGGAGCTCACTTTCTATATCTGTTCCTGAGCTGGAAGTTGTCACTCTGGTCAACACAGAGCTGTCCTCCAATAGAGTCAGAGCTGAAAGAACGCCCTCTTGAAGCATTAAACCTTCAGAGCTTCCCATGGCAAAAGCTGACAGCTGACTACCTGTCCCAACTGTTATAACTAACTCTAAAATTCATAGGGGCTCATCTAGACACAGGACAGTCAAAGACAGCTGGATCCTGCAAGAAAGAAATCTTTTAAGAAACCATTCTTTTCTAAAAAGAAAGATTTTATCCTGCTTATTCTCAGCAGGGACGTTCTGCAGGTCAACCTGTCCGGAAAGGTCAGCAACCACCCAAAGGAAAGCAAAGACTGCTAAGCCTCAACCGTCTCAACAGTCTCAGCCTCCACAGGGCCTTTGACTTTCAGCTAGAGAACTTAGCCTTCCTGGCTCTCAATGGACCAGAGCCTTCCACCATTCCAGGAAGGTTGTGCCATTTTGCCCCCAGATGGGGACAGGTAACAGCAGAGCATTGGACACTCTCCATCATAAAAGAGGGGCACAAGCTTCATTTTCCAGCATGCCCCCTCACACAATGATAAGGCAGTTCAATTCTCCGACCTCTCTCATCAACCTGTTAGGTCAGGAGGTCACTATGCTTCTTGCCCAAGGGACAATAGAATAAGTACCCATCCATCAGCAGGGTACAGGGTTTTACTCCCCCTATTTCCTTATCCCAAAAAAAGGGGGATACAGACCTATCTTGGACCTCAGAGAATTGAACAAATTCCTTGTCAAAGAGAAATTCAAGATGATGTGTCTGGGAACTCTGCTGCCATACCTTCAGAATCAGGATTGGCTATGTTCTCTAGATCTCAAGGATGCGTACACCCATGTTCTCATCCATCCAACTCACAGAAGGTTCCTTCGGTTCCTTTTTCAGGGACAGCACTACCAATACAGGGTGCTTCCTTTTGGCCTGGCCTCAGTACCAAGGGTGTTCACGAAATGCATGGCTGTGGTAGCAGCATTTCTTCGCACTCTAGGGATATTCGTCTTCCCCTACATAGACGATTGGCTCCTTCGAGCCCCAACAGAGTCAGAGGCGAGGATTTCTCTATCCTGCACGATGCGTATCCTTCAGTATCTGGGGCCGGTAATAAACATCCCAAAATCCAGTCTAACTCCCACTCAGTCTTTAGAGTTCATAGGAGCTTTGCTAGATACCAGAAAGGCAAGGGCCTATCTCCCTCAGGCCCGTTGCCTTCGCATGGTGCAGTTAGCTTCTCAAGCAGTACTAAAGTCTCATCTCACTGCCCGAGAAATGCTACAACTACTAAGCCACATGGCTTCTACCATGCATGTGGTTCCCTATGCTCGCCTCCATATTAGGGCAGCCCAGTGGACTTTATCCACTCAATGGACCCAGGCATCAGGATGCCTGACAGACAAAATAGCAAACACAAGTCAGCTTGTTTTGTCCCTCCAGTGGTGGAAGTCCACTCAAACCCTGTTGCTGGGAACCCCTTTCCAACAACCCTTACCCCAGGCAACTCTCACAACAAATGCTTCTCCGATGGGTTGGTGGGCTCATCTACAAAACCTCTCCACCCAAGGCACCTGGTCTCCACAGAAGACTCATCTACATATCAATCTCTTGGAACTCAGAGCAATCTTCCTTGCTCTTCGAGTGTTCCACACCCTGCTCAGCTACAAGACAGTCCTCATTCATACAGACAATCAAGTAGCCATGTTCTACGTGAACAAGCAGGGGGGGAACAGGCTCTCTGTCGCTTTGCAACGAAGCTTTGCGACTATGGGCCCTCGCCAGAGAGCATCAGATTCATCTCCTGGCGGAGTATCTTCCAGGCATACAAAACTCTTGGGCAGACAGACTCAGTCGAGTTCTGCTTCCACACGAGTGGTCTCTGCATGCAGACCAGGTAGCCAAGATTTTTCAAATTTGGGAACCCCGGACATAGATTTCTTTGCATGTCCGTGAAATGCCAAACTTCCCTAGTTCTGTTCCAGAACCCCGGCTCAGGGGGCTCAGGCCAGGGATGCTTTCCTCCTTTACTTGGGTCAAGACTTCCTGTATGCCTTTCCACCCATTCCCCTGATTCCCAAAACCCGGCTCAAGCTTCAGAGAGAAAGAGGTCATGTGATTCTCATAGCTCCACATTGGCCACGGCAAGTGTGGTATCCTCTGCTTCTACATCTCTCTCAAGCTCCCTCCCTGGAGTTAGGGTCTGCTACCAGATCTCCTATCTCAGGAGGACAGAATGTTATGGCATCCCAATCCCCAGTCTCTGCATCTCAGGGCTTGGTTGCTGAAGGCCTAGATCTCCATGATCTTAACCTCCCTCAGCAAATAAAGGATATCCTTTATGCTTCCAGGAAGCCTTCCAGAAGATGCTCTTATACTTTCAAGTGGAAAAGATTTACCGTATGGTGTTCACAGAAGAGTCTTAACCCCAGTGCCATACCTCTGGAATCATTACTGGAGTATCTCCTTCATTTATCCAATGCAGGACTTAAGACTAACTCAGTGAGGGTCCATTTAAGTGCTATTGCAGCTTCCTTCAAGCCCCTAAATGGACAACCTATCCCCTCCCATCCTCTTATAGCAAGATTTCTGAGAGGCCTTCTGCTAACTAAGCCTCCCATAAAGCCACCACCTGTGGCATGAGACTTAAATTTGGTCAGCTCATGAAGCCACCTTTCAAACCCTTAGCTACTACCTCCTTGAAATTTCTTTCTTGGAAGGTTATCTTTCTCATTGCAATCACATCAGCACGTCGCATCAGTGAGTTGCAAGCACTAGTAGCTGATCCACCTTCTACAAGGTTCCATCATGACAAGGTAGTCCTTAGGACTCATCCACGATTTATGCCAAAGGTGGTCTCGCCGTTTCATCTGAACCAAGCGGTCTACCTACCTGTGTTCTTTCCAAGGCCTCATGCATCAAATGCAGAAGGGAACCTTCATACTTTGGACTGTAAAAGAGCTTTAGCCTTTTACTTACAAGAACACAGCAACATAGAAAGTCCTCTCAACTCTTTGTTGCTTTTGATCCTTCTCATTTGGGACTTCCAGTCTCCAAGACAATACTATCTAATTGGATTGCTCAGTGTATAGCCTTTGCCTATCAGAGTAAGAATCTTCCTCAGGAGGGCCATGTCACAGCTCACAATGTAAGAGCCTTGGCAACTTCAATGGCTCATCTGCACTCTGTGTCTATCGACGACATCTGTCGAGCAGCCACCTGGGCCTCGGTTCATACCTTCACAGACCATTACTGCTTGGACAAGGACTCCCGCCGGGATGCCTTGTTTGCTTAGGCTGTTCTCCAACACCTGTTCCATACCTAATCAACTCCTACCCACCATCCCTGGTTGGATGCCAGAGATCCTTGGGGGGAAGTGGAGCCCTTCTCAGGGACACACAACTTCTGGGGTCTCTCCCTGGCATCTAAAGCTAAGGAGTCCCCATATGTGATGACTACATTCCTGCTTGTTCCTGGAGACAGCATAGTTACTCACCTGTAACAGATGATCTCCGGTAACAGCAGGAATTTATTCCTCACAACCCACCCACCTCCCCTAGGAGTTGTATCTCTCTCTCTCTTTGTCTCAGCTTTAAAACAACTGGAGAGAGGCAGTTGGAAAAGGCGGGAAGGCAGCATGCAGGCGCTGTGGGATGCTCCCAAAAGCTTTCTAATTGGACGCTGGGGAGCGTTCCCACGCAGGCTCAGTCGGTACCCATATGTGAGGACTAAATTCCTGCTGTTCCCGGAGATCACCTGTTACAGGTGAGTAACTATGCTTTTTTTTAGGCAATGTCCCTGATACAAAGGTTCATTGAAGTTTGTTTTGTTTTGTTTTTTACTTTTTGATCTCTTCTGTTAATTTTCTTGTAAACTTTTTGACATCTTTCAAATTTTTTTTAAATCTTTTTTTTGTTTTCTTTAGGCACATTTTGCTTAGGAATAGCACCTAATGTTGAGGATTCAAGAGGCAGGCAAACTGTCCCTCCATACACGTTTGCGTGTGCATACGTAATCAGTAGCAAACATGCATATCCTAGCCCAACACAAAACTCTATGGTTCACATTCCCCCACCGCAATCACCTCCTTTCTGGAGCCACACGGTGGAGAATGTTCTGGCTGATCTTGTTTATGGTTTAAAGTCTCGCTTTGAAACTGGGAGATCAGCCCTTACTTCCTCCACTGTGCAATTCCACCCTGCAAAGAGCCAATCGCGATGGGGGAAGTGTAAACCATTGCATTTTTAAGGAGCTGCAGCCAGAGCATCGGTGAATGAAAGAGAGCCTGAATGAAGGTGGAGGGTAGGTTTGAAAGATAGAGAGAGAGAGAGACTGGAGGAAGCCTGGGAGGGAATTCATAAGAGAAAGAATCACACACATGAAGCCCCCCGACCCTCCTCATCATACACGCGTGCACAGCCCAACATGCCCCATGACACATACCCACTGGCACCCAACCATCCCCTGATCTCCCCCCCCCCCCCCAGACACACACAAACACATGTGCACACCCTCCCCGAAACTTCCTAGGAGATATACACATGAACCCTTCGCATGCCCAATTCTAGAAATGGGGGAAATATGCCATTGTGTAAACTTTTCCGCTTGTTTCTTTCCCTTGTCAGATAATTTTTATCCATGGATGCAAGCAGGAAGACAACCATACAGATACAAAGGGTAAATTTAGCTATGAAATTTTGTTAGAAAATAATTTTTCTAAGTCCTAGGACATTATCATTTAGTACATACTACTAAATACTAAAACTAAGACTAAGACAAAGCACCCATCTGGGCAGCAGCAGAATGGGACAGTGTTGTAAGCAGAGGATCATATTTCTGTGACAAATGCAAAACTGGAATTAACTGCGCGAAAGAAAGGCTTGGCAAATCTACTTCTGTATCTTGCCACAAAAGCCCAATGGATAGTCGCAAAACAAATTGCACTATAGTGCTGGAAGATGAGACCCGCAGGTTGAAAGGCACTCAAATGGCTACTGGGGATGAGCTGAACACTTCTCAGAGTAAAGCCAGCATTTATGATGTGAATGGATCTTCTGATGTAGCTATACATGAAAAGAGAATCAGAAGTTGCAAAGATGTCTTAAATATTGGGACATGGAATACATGAAGCATGAACCAAGGGAAGTTGGAGGTGGTCAAGAATGAAATGGAACGTGTACAACTCGATCCGTTGGGTGTCAATGAACTGAAATGGACTGGCTTTGGGCACTTTGAATCTGATGATCATACTGTCTACTATGCTGGAAATGAAAGAAAGAAGAAATGGTGTTGCATTTTTAATTAAGAAGAAACTTGCAAGAACTGTAATGAAATACAATGCAGCCAGCAAACACTTAATTTCTCTATTAGTCTACGAGGAAAGCCCCTATATTTCAGGTATATGCCCCAACAACAGTTGCAGAAGCGGAAGACGTTGATGAGTTCGATGAACAAGTACAAGCTGAAATTGACAGGACATGCAAACAGGATATCCTGATAGTCACAGGTGACTGGTACACAAAAGGATGGCGACAAAGAAGGCGGCAAAGCAGTTGGAATATATGGATTTGGCAAGCTAGAGAAAGACTGATATAATTCAGCAAGACCAATGATCTATTCATCTCAAACCCCATAACCAAGAAGAATACCTTGCTCACCTGAAACCAAGAAGAATACCTTGCTCACCTGAAAACTCATCGCGAACTAACTTGGGCTACAAGGAAAGAGTTCCATTCCGAACTACTCAGTCGAGCACTAAACAGACCACGTGATCTCTTCAATTTAGTAAAAGCGCTAACCAAAGAGCCATCTCCACCGCAAAAAGAATGCATACAACCACAACTATATGCCAACTTCATCCAATCCAAATTAGTTAAAACGAATACAACTTCATTACAAGTTCTGCCCCAATCCCCCCAGACTCAAACCCCACTCATTAAACCTTCACCTCCATCAAGAAAAACCATTGAAGACATTATTGCCACCATAAATACCACCACACCACCACAGCACCAAATGACCCATGCCCAGCACACTGGATCAAAACCTTGCATGCTGAACTTAGCCCTTGCATAGCTAGGATCGCAAACCTCTCCTACCTAACCGGGGTTTTCCCTGCTGCCCTTAAACAGACATCAATTCGTCCACTGCTAAAGAACAACCAGATGGATCCAAAGGAGGAAGAGTCTTACCGCCCAATTTCAAGTATCCCTTTTCTAGCCAAAATACTTGAGAAGGAGACTCAGAGGCAGATCCAGCATCACAGACACATCAGCCCCTTTGGACCCATGCCAACACGGATTTAGAGAAGCTCATGGAGTTGAAACACTCATGACCTCTCTATTCAACAAACTCATATGCGGGATTGACAACATACAGATGGCCTTCGCAATGATTTTCCTTGACATATCGACGTCATTTGACTCAGTTGACCATAAGATTCTTCTAGCGAGACTCCATGAAAAAGGCATCCAAGGTCTCGCTTGGGACTGGTGCAAATACCTAGAAGATCGATAGCAATAGGTCCGCATAGGCAACAATACATCTGAGCCCTTCCGACAGAAGCAAGGAGTACCCCAAGGCTCTTCCTTATCTGCGCTGCTTTTTAATATATATATGCAGCCAATCTGCCAAATCACCAGAGACTTCGGTATATGTTGCCTATTATATGCAGATGACGTGCTGATTTTCACACCGATCAACGTCTCAAATCCAGACTACTCAGCATTAATAAACTGCTTCAATGCAATAACTGACTGGCTCCCCAATCAGAACATGAGAATAAATTTCAAAAAAACCGAAGTCCTCATAGCCACAAGAAACAAGCGCTTTTCTCCCCCACCGACCCTCAAAGTAAGAGACGCAGAACTTCCAATCAAGGCCACCATAAGGTATCTGGGTGTGATACTCATCAACAACTTAATCTTAAGGAGCATATAAAAAGCACCGTAAGGACAATTTACTACAAGATCAAAACACTGCGCCACCTGAGACCCATGCTGGAGACCAAAGATTTCCGTACAACTTTCCAAGCAATAGTCACACCTCACTTCGACTATGCGAATATCGTTCTGCATGGCCTCCCCAAGAATACACTAAGTCCACTTCAACTGGCGATGAATGCAGCGGCCCGCATCTTGTCCGGAGCTTCAAAGAGAGAACATATAACACCAATCCTAATGGATCTACACTGGCTCCCGATAAGCTGCAGAATATTATATAAAACCCTCCTCATCACTTTCAAGGCCATTAATAAAATATCCCCTGCATCGATTTCAATTCTCCTCACCCATGCACCAAACAATAGATCCAGGAGACTAGTAGCCGAAAAAACACTAGTTACTCCTAGTAACTCCACAAAATGGACTCAACTACTAACACAGCTTTTGTGTCTTATGCTCCCAAATGCTGGAACAAACTCCCCCCCAGCATCAGATCAAACAGGGACATCATACAATTTAGAAAGGCCATTAAGCACCACTTATTCACTTTGCACTTCAACCTACCTTACTGACCTTAGCATTGCCTTCTGCCTGACCACCCTCAATTACCTCTCACACAACTGTAATCCAGAACAGAGATAACAAAACTGTGGAAAGTGCTGCTTTTCTGTAAATATCAAGCCACAATGTTACCTGTTTAAATGTATATAGTTTTCCCCTGTTCAAACCCAGTTTATATTCCCTGTTATCTGTAAACCTATGTCAGTTTTATTCTGTCTAGGTAGTATGTTGTTTAATGTAAACCGCACTGATGATAAATAGTGCGGTATATAAAAACTGTTAAATAAACTGTACAAATGGACTTCATCCAATGGATTGTACAGAAATCAAATTGACTACATCTGTGGAAGACAACGATGGAAAAGCTCGATAACATCAACAAAGACAAAACCTGGAGCCGACTGCATACTAGTAGTTGGTGATCTGTACCACAAACTCAAGCTAAAGTTGAAAAAGAGCAAGCCACTCATGAATGTAGCAAAATATGACCTTGAGAATATACCACTGGAATTTAAAGACTGCCTGAAAAATTGATTTTCTGCTTTAGATACAGAGTTCCAGAAGAGTTAAGGGATGACATCAATAAGGTTAAGTTGTAAGAAAGCAAGAAGTCTCTACATAAAGTGAAAAAGCAAAAACTGCCAAAATGGATGACCAAAGAAACTCTGAAAATTGTCCAAAAACACAGAGAAACAAAAGTCAGAGGAGAAAGAGAGGCAATTGCAGAACTCAGAGATTTCCAACATGCAGCAAGACAAGACAAGGAGAAGTACTACAATAACACATGCAAGGAAATAGAATCAGAAGCTATTAGAGGAAGAACAAGATCAGTCTTTCTAAAGCTATGAGAGTTAAAGAAAAAATTCCAGCCTTGAATTGGAATGCTACAAGATGCTCAAGGATCCACGTTGAATGATGCTGAGAAGATCAAGAAAAGGTGGAAAGAATATACAGTCATTATACCATAAAGATCAAGTGGACCAACCTTATGATCAGGAACCATTGGCGATGAAAGAAGAAGTCGAAACAGCATTGAAAAACTTATCAAAGAACAAAGCACCAGGTATTGATAGCATTCCCACTGAAGTATTACAGCAATCAGATGAAGCTGTTACCATAATTACAAGGCTCTGCCAGTAAATTTGGAAGACAAATTCATGGCCAACTGACTGGAAAAGAACTGTGCTTATACCAATACTGGAGAAAGGTGACCCGACTGACTGTGGAAATTATCGCACAATCACTCTGATCCCACATGCCAGCAAGATTCTACTCAAGATCATTCAGCAGAGATTACAACCATACTTGGAATGAGAACTGCCTGAAGTGCGAGTAGGCTTCAGGAAAGGGCGAGGAATGAGAGACATTATCGTGGATTTGAGATGGATCCTTGAAAAGACAAAAGAATACCAAAAGGATATCCATATGTGTTTTATTGACTACAGCAAGGCTTTTGACTGTGTAAACCATGAGAAACTCTGGGCCACATTAAGAAGCATGCGTATACCAGAACACCTGATCGTTCTCTTGCAGAGTCTTTACATTGATTAAGAAGCAACAGTTTGAACAGAACTAGGAGAAACAGAATGGTATAAACTAAAGGTAACAATAAAAAGGGGCAACAGATAAATATGTAAGGAAAGTAAATAAAAACAAGAGGAGAAGGAAACCTATTTGGTTCTCCAAAGAAGTGGTTGCTCAAATAAAGGCAAAAAACACAGCTTTCACAAAATTCAAAAGCTTGCAAACAGAGGAACACGGAAAGGAATACAGGATCAAACTAAAAGAGACAAAAAGAGAAATAAGGAGAGCAAAATCAAAGGCAGAGGAAAAGATGGCTAAAGATGTGAAGTGTGGCAACAAAACTTTCTTCAGGTGTATTCAGAAGAGAGGGAAATTCAGAGGTGGAATTGCAGGACTCAGAAGTGCTGGGAACGGACTCGTGGAAAATGACATTGAAAAAGCAGAATTGCTAAACAAATATTTCTGCTCTGTTTTTACTAAAGAAAATCCTGGAGAAGGACCACCTATGACTCCCAAATATAAAAATGGGAATGAAGTAGATACCACACCATTCACAGAAGATGATGTGCTAGAACCACTTGAAAAACTGAAAGTGGACAAGGCCATGGGACTGGATGGGATACATCCCAGGATATTGAAAGGGCTCAGAGAGGTTCTTGCAGAGCCATTAAAGGATGTTTTCAACAGATCCTTGGAAACAGAAGTTCCTCAGGACTGGAGAAGGGGTGATGTGGTACCTCTTCACAAAAGTGGCGACAGGGAAGAAGTGAAAAACTGCAGGCCAGTGAGCCTTACCTCGGTGGTGGGAAAAGTAATGGAGGTGCTCCTGAAAGAGCGAATAGTGGACTCTCTCAAAACCAACAGGCTGCATGATCTGAGGCAACGTGGTTTTACCAAAGGACAATCTTGCAAAACAAATCTGATTGACTTCTTTGACTGGGTGACCAGAGAACTAGATCAGGGGCATGTGATGGGTATCTACCTGGATTTCAGCAAAGCCTTTGATACTGTTCCTCATAGGAGGCTTATCAATAAACTCAATAGTTTGGGGATGGGTCCCAAGGTGGTGAACTGGATCAGAAATTGGTTGACTGACAGACGACAGAAGGTGATGGTAAATGGAGCTCACTTGGATGAAAGGAGTGTGATTAGCGGGGTGCCCCAGGGTTCGGTCCTGGGCCCAGCACTGTTCAATGTATTTGTGAGTGATATTTCTAAAGGACTGAATGAAAAAGTCTGTCTTTTTGCAGATGAGACAAAGATTTGCAACAGTGTGGACTCCCTGAGGGAGTGGATAACATGAGGAAAAGAGAAATTACACTTACCTGGTAATTGTCGTTCCTTGAGTGAAGACAGTTTAGTCCTCCACCTCTGGGTTGTGCACCTCCTCCTGCAGCTTGGAGACTGGGCATGTCAAAGTCATGACATCAATGGATATAGCCTGCTGGTATCTCCCATCAGCCCCCAGTGTACTATTGACAAAGCAAACTCAAAGGAACAACAAATAAGCAGTTTATACCATAACTTTAAATGAAGCTGAGGAACCTTTTAAACCTTCTTATTCTTTTTTTTTTTTTCACGCTCACGTCTCTCTTAGTTTATCCCTTTTCCTGTGCCACTCCCTCCCTTAAACAAGAGAGAAGGAAGAAACAGATCAGAGAGGAATACTCACTGCGATCCAGAGTCTGAAAGGATCTCTCCACTCCTTGAAATTGATGCTTCACTCCATCTGAAAACAAACTCTGAAGAATCACCCCCCGGGTGGGAATGAGGACTAAACTGTCATCACTCAAGGAACAAACAAATACTGGTCTTTTGTTACGAGAGTAATATGAATACCAAATAAATAAAATACTCCCAATCTACTCCAGAAAGTGTGATCAATTGACTTCCTTGATTTACTTCAAGCAATCTTCTCATAAACTACAACAAACTCAAGGAATGACAATTACCAGATAAGTGTAATTTCTATTTCCTTATCGTTCCTCCTGTTTAGTCCTCCACCTCTGGGATGTATCAGAGCAGTAATTATTGGGAGGGACCTTTCCACCCGGATCGCTACTACGCCAAGCTGAAACAGGCCTCGCTCACCGCCAGAACTTCCAGGTGATGAAAGCTACAGAAAATAAGAAAAGAAAAATGACCAGGTGACCGGTCCACAAAAGACCACTATCGCAACCAAACCGTATTCACTCAGGATGTCGTTTGCGCTCCTCTAGAGCGAATTCGTAACCGTGAAGACTCTTAAATAGTGCCGCAGCACTCTCTCTATGTGCAAGTGGCGCAAACTACAGACCAAGACGCTCCACTGCGCCAAACCTAGAGCTAGAAGAACATCCGTTTGATTTTAGGAAAAACGGAACACAAAAAACATCTTTGATCATTGTAGTGCCAGCCAAGTCACTGGAAGAACCGACAGAGTGCTCCACCGGACAGGCTGCACTTCCGAAATTTACGTCACCGAGCAGAAGTCTACCAAAAACACCGTTTTGAAAGCCAAATCCTTAGCAGCCTCCCGGAGTAACTGCTCAAAAGGTTTCCTAATCTAACGCCCCTAAAGCACGCTGAGATTCCACGATTGAACCAAGATACTACGCAACTACCGCAGCCCAGATACCGCTTTAAGATATGCAACTCATCTGCGTGAGAACCCCAGGCCAGCCTCTGAGCTCTGCCTCTACAGGAAGACAGAGCTCTTACTTGACCATTTAAAGAACTGGCTGCCAGCCTCTTATCAAATCCGTCGAACAGGAACTCAACCCTAAAGACCAGGAAACCGCCTCCGGGCATACTTGCCGCCTTCACCAGAGTCCTCAAACTACGCCATAGGCGCACCAATGCGAGAGCCATCTACTGATTCCTCATCTGAAGTAAAAACACAAATGACCTTGCCCAAACAACCTTACTTCCTTAAACCTACCGTTGCCATCGCCAAATGTAAGCAAAAGGCGAGCCACCAGAGGCATTTGAAGCGAACACTGTTGGAACAAGGCCAGCGACATCGATAAGCTCCGAGGCCTCCTATCAAGCAGACCAACTAGATCGGCGCGCCGACTCACCTACTCTATGAGCGCCCAAGGGGAGAAGATAGAGGGGAGAAGACATTGTCCACTGTTGCATCAGGACATCGATCCCTTCCGCCCTCTACTGGAAGGCAGCCCGGAGAGCCACCAAGATACTAAATAACAAAGAATATAAACATGAAATGTTTTAAGAATACACACCTCAAACCATAATTTCATGCAAAAATTTGTCAATTAGTTTATAACTCTTTTGAAAACTTATGTGTATATCTGCAATTGTATTATACTGTATATCTTCACCTGTTACCTGTAATAGTTTAAAAGGTTATAATGTAATACTATTGTTCATAATGTAAACCACCCTGATTACACGATAGGGCAGTATAAAAGACACAAATAAATTGCAAAACACAAAAATAAACTCTAAAAAGGGAAAAAACAGCTAACTGATGACAGGTGGGAAAATAAGTGAAAGAATTCAGAGGTTCTGGAAGGGCCTTTAAAGGATGTTTTTAATAAATACTTGGAGACAGGAGAGGTTCCGCAGGACTGGAGAAGGGTCGATGTGGTACCTCTTCACAAAAGTGCTAAGAGGGAAGAGCTGACAAACTATAAGCCAATAAGCCTTACCTCAGTAGTGGGGAAAAATAATGGAGGTGCTTCTGAAAAAAAGAACAGTGGATTTTCTAGAAACCAATGGGTTGCATGATCCGAGGCAACTTGGTTTTTACCAAAGGATGATCATGTCAAACAAATTTTATTGAGTTCTCTGACAAGTGCATGCGATGGATGGGATATACCTAGATTTCAGCAAAGCCTTTGATACTATTGCTCATTGAGAGGCATATCAACTGAGTAGCCTTGGGGATGCGTCCCAAGATGCTAAACTGGATCAGAAACTGGTGACTGACAAGATGACAGAAAGTGGTGGTAAACGGAACTCACTCAGAAGGAAGAAAGGAAGATGAGTAGTGGTGTGCCCCAGGGATCGATTCTGTTAATGTATTTGTGAGTGTTGAAAGGAAAAGTCTTTCTTTATGCAGATGACACAAATATTTGCAACAGGAGGACATCGACAACATGAAGAAATATCTTAAAAAACTGGAAGAATGGTCTAATACTTGGCAGTTAAAATTTAATGTGAAGAAGTGCAGAGTCATGCACTTGGGATGCAGAAATCTAAGGGAATCGTATGCGATAGGGAGTGAGAGATTGTTGTGTATGGATCAGGACAACGACCTAGGAGTGATTGTTCCTGAGGATCTCAAGGTGATAAAACAATGTGACAAGGAGGTGGCCAAAGCTGGATCTCAAAGACACTTATATGCATATGCTGATCCACCACACTCACAGAAAATACCCCAGATTCACCCTGGGGGATTGGCACTTCCAGTACAGAGTACGTCCCTTTGGCCAGGCATCGGCGCCACAAGTCATAGAAACACGACGGCAGATAAAGACCACATGGCCTATCTAGTTTGCCCTTCCATATCACCCACTGCAAGAATCCCCTTTTTTCCTTTAAGAGAGCCTCTGTGTTTGTCCCATGCTTTTTTGAATTTAGATACTGTGTTCATCTCTACCAGCTTCACTGGGAGACTATTCCATGCATCTACCACTCTTTCCGTAAAGAAATACTTAAGCCTCTTACTCCTGAGTCTATCCCCTTTCACCCTCATCCTATGTCCCCTCATAGCAGAGCTTGCTTTCAATCGAAAGAGGCTCTCCTCCTGTGCATTTGTGCCACAGAGGTATTTAAACGTCTCATTCTCCAGGAACAAGCAGGAAGTCAGTCCTCACTTATGGGTGACGACGGTGACGACGAAGCCCACGCGGAGCAGTTCCCCAGCTTTCGGGGAGGGTCTTTGGGATTGCTGCCACGCATGTGTGGTCCTCTTCCCGCCCAAAGGTGCCATTTTGCTCAATTTCCCTTTTTCCATGGAGCCCTTTGGACGCACGTCCTCGTCCCTCGGAAAAAGTGTTTTCTACACTTCAGGTTCATGCTTGTCTCTTTCCAGTCAGCCATAGCTCTTGCCAAACAAGACTATTGTCCATCTGACTAACTCTCTTGCTTCTGACCCTCGCCGTCTCTTTACTACTCTCAGCTCTCTCCTCAAAGTGCCTCCGCCTCTGATCCCTCCCTCCCTTTCTGCCCAAACCCTGGCTGACTATTTCCATGACAAAATCCACAAGATCACCCTCCAATTCCCCACAAAATCAGCTACTTCCCCTCCTCCCCCTCTTCCCTCCCCTACCTCTACTACCCTCTCTTCCTTTCCTGTGATCTCTGAAGAGGAAACTGCACACCTTCTTTCTTCCTCCAAACTCACCACCTGCTCCTCTGATCCTATCCCCACCCACTTCCTAAGCCCCATCTCCTCCACTGTTGTACCTTCCATTTCTCATATTCCCAACCTTTCACTCTCCACTGCAATTGTTCCTGCAGTCTTCAAACATGCATTGGTCACACCTCTCCTCAAGAAACCCTCACTTGATCCCACCTGTACTAATTATCGACCCATCTCTCTCCTTCCCTTCGTTTCTAAACTACTTGAACATGCTGTTCACCGTCGCCACCTCGACTTACTCTCCTCTCGTGCCCTCCTGGATCCTTTACAGTCTGGCTTTCGTCCTTTACACTCTACTGAAACGGCTCTTGCTAAAGTCTCCAGTGACTTGTTCCTGACAAAATCCAAGGGCCTTTTTACTCTGTCCTCATCCTTCTTGACCTCTCTGCTGCTTTTGACACTGTTGACCACAACCTTCTCCTCGATACCCTGTCCTCACTTGGTTTTAAGGGCTCTGTACTATCCTGGTTCTCCTCCTATCTCTCCCATCGCTCTTTCAGTGTGTGTTCTGGTAGCTCCTCCTCCTCTGCTATCCCGCTTCCAGTTGGTGTACCCCAAGGATCTGTCTTTGGTCTGCTCCTTTTCTCTCTCTATACCCAGTCCCTTGGTGCCCTTATCTCTTCCCATGGTTTTCAGTACCATCTTCATGCTGATGACTCCCAGATCTACCTCTCTACGCCTGAAATCTCTCTGGCTATCCAGACCCAGATCTCTGCCTGCCTTTCTGACATTGCTGCCTGGATGTCTCACCACCGCTTGAAATTGAACATGGCCAAGACTGAACTTCTTATCTTCCCCCCTAAAACTTCCCCCCCTCTTCCTCCTTTCTCAGTCTCTGTGGATAACTCTGTACTCCTTCCTGTTTCCTCAGTTCGCAATCTTGGGGTTGTCTTCAACTCTTCTCTCTCCTTCTCCACACACATTCATCTGACAGCTAAGACCTGCCGTTTCTTTTTCTATAATATCAGCAAAATCCGTCTTTTCCTTTCTGAACACACTACTAAGATGCCTATCCACTCCTTAATCACCTCCCGTCTTGACTACTGTAACCTACTCCTTGCTGGTCTCCCTTTGAAGCATCTCTCTCCCCTTCAATCTGTTCAACACTCTGCTGCGCAGCTAATCTTCCGCCAGTCTCGTCATGCCCATATTACTCCTCTTCTCAAGTCACTCCACTGGCTCCCTATCTATTTCTGCATCCAGTTCAAACTTCTCCTACTGACCTATAAATGCATTCACTCTGCAGCTCCTCACTACCGTTCTTCTCTTATCTCCCCTTACAACCCCCCTCGGGAACGCCGCTCTTCTGGCAAACTGCTTCTATCTGTGCCCTTCTCTTCTATTGCTAACTTCCGACTTCACTCCTTTCACCTTGCTTCACCTTACGCCTGGAACAAACTACCTGTGTCTGTACGCCAGGCACCTTCTCTGACCCGCTTCAAATCCAGGCTGAAAACTCACCTCTTTGCTGCTGCTTTTGGATCTTGACTCACCTGATCTCCTTTTTCTTTTCCTTTCCCCCTTGTTTTATCCCAGCCTACACCTCCTGTGTTGTCTGTCTTGACTAGATTGTAAGCTCTGATGATCATGGACTGTCTCTTACACGTCTGTGCAGCGCTGCGTACGACTTGTAGTGCTATACAAATGCTCAGGAGTAGTAGTAGTAGGGTTGCACACAGAGGAATAACCAGCAGAAAGGAGGAGGTATTAATGCCCAAGAGGATCGGAACTCTCCACTGGCTGCAGAAATACAAGCCAGAACAGACAGGTACAGAAATGTGAAAAGCTTTCCCTCTACCCAGCCGTGCCAAAGCAAAGATCTCTGCAAGAGCCCCAGAAGAGGACAACACCTCCCCCTCATCTAGAGTCATGACTCCCTCCCTGAGCCGGTATGATGTGGTCCCTGCCGCCTTCTCTTAGTCATTAATTAACTTTTTCTCTTTTTTTGAAGCAGGAAAGAACACCTTATCTGGCCCGCTTCCCCTACACTGAAGTAGAAGCAAAAGCGGGCTGCCGTTGCAGCACTGAATATAAGAACCCCTGGTTCAGAAGCCTCTGAGGAGGGGTGATGATGGCAGGGGAAGGAGCTGGCTCCACCAGGTTCTGCATACCAATTGATCCACAGCTTCTTTTCTTCTTCTTTTTTTTATTCTCCACGAAGTTGAGTAAGTGGGTGGGTGAAGGAGGGGGGGACCCAGACCACCGGGCTCTGCATCCCAGGGCACTATAGGAGGACAACGCCATCCTATGCCCAGTGCTGAAGAATCTTCAAAACCATCTCTCCAATTTGGTTTAGACTGCACAAAATAACCCATCCTCCATCTGCTGGAGACTGAGAATACTGGTGAGATCAAGGCAGCACAGGACCCTTTATACCATGATGTCAAAATCAAATCAGTGTTTCTCAGACTCCATCTGCTGGCAGACAAGCACAACCCACACGTCTGGGCGGGACTGGAGGGATGAAGAAGGCGGCTTCCCATTCCACGCACAGGATGCAAGAGGCAGGCAGAGCTCTGGAGTCTCAATGCATGGATGAGACAATGGTGCAAGGAAGAGAATTTTGGATTTGTTAGGAACTGCACAACATTCTAGGGAAGGGAGGAGGGGGTCCTTCCAAAGGAATGGGCTCCACCTTAGCTAGGGTGGAATCAGGCTGCTTGCATTCACTTTAAAAGCTGCCCTATCACCTGTTTAAAAAAAATGGGGGAAAGCAGACAGATGCCCAAAGGCACATGGCTCGGAATGATTGTAGGATACTAGTAAAAATGGAAGCTAGGGCATCTTGAGAGAGAGGTTCCAATAAAGGTAAAAGTAACTCAAGTGCCTTTAAATGAAAATCAGACAAAGTTGAAAGATTCCAAATTACCCCTGTCATCTGATAACTAGATTGTTAAGAGCAAAAAACAAACTTTGAAATGCCTGTATGCAAATTCTAGAAGTCTGAAAAATAAGATGGGAGAGTTAGAATATATAGCACTAAATGAAAGGTTAGATATAATTGGCATCTCAGAAACCTGGTGGAAGGAGGATAAGCAATGGAACACTAATACCAGGCTACAAATTATAGCACAATGATAGGGTAAGATCACATTGGTGGAGGGGTAGCTCTATCTGTTAGAGGGCATTGTGTCAAACATAATAAAGGTTTTGCAGGAAAAGGTTGTTACTCACCTGTAGCAGGTGTTTCTCCATGGAAAGCAAGAATAAGTCCTCATGTATGGATAACGTCATCAACGGAGCCCCTTGCAGAAACACGCCCCAGCTTCTAATGGGAGACTCCACCATGCCTGTCTTCCCACCTGCCGTACTGCCATCTTCTCCAGTAAAACAACAAAGTTGGGGAGGTGGGAGGGTTCTAAGGACTTATTCCTGCCGTCCACAGAGAACACCTGCTACAGGTGAGTAACTTTTTCTCCTTGGACAAGCACAGACCCGTCTCTGCCAGATCTCTCCCCCCTGAATACATGTCTCACTCATTTTGTGGCCTGGTTGTCTACCAATCACCTTCTACTTAACTCTTCAAAGACTACCACAACCTGGCTCACTGGTCCTACTACCCCTCCCTTCTGTTTCTCCTATTCTCGATGGGTCACCTATCCATCTGACATCTTTTCACTAACTTGGAGTTACGTTGGATTCTTTACTCTCTTTCCATGATCACATCACCCAAATCATCCAGTGCTCATTTTTCTTTTTTCATCGTATCAGAGCAGTACATTCCCTTCTGACCACGCCTGTCTTAACCACTCTTGTTGTCTCTCTCATTCTATCTAGACCTGACTATTGTAATGTAGCACTTGCCGGCCTCCCTCAATACTCTTTAAAGTGCCTTCAACTTATTCAGCACACTGCGGCCAGATTAATTTTTCACGTATCCAGATTTGATCACATCACCCTCCTCCTCATCCGTTTACACTGGCTTCCTGTACTATCCCATATTCATTACAAGATTCTCACCCAGGTCCATAAAACACTTAATATTGGTTCCCCGGATTACTTAGCATCCTCCCTTATTCCGCTTGCCCCACAATGCTCTCTCCATGCAATTCATATGAACAGTCTTCTCTTACCCTCTCCCTCTCTGGCCCATCTTCAATCTACTTGCCATTCAGCATTTTATTTCCTCAGATCCTCCCTTTTAAATAATCTTCCTCCACATCTCCGGGTAGAGTCTTCTTTTACAAATTCAAAGCCCAACTTAAAACCCACCTTTTCTGCACAGTTTTGACCTCCCACTGGACTCCATCAGTTGACTTCCTTATGTTTCCTACCTGCCCCCCTCCTCCTCTTTCACCACCCTCCTCCAGCCCTGCCTTGTCATACTGGCGTTCTTTTCGTTTTCTGCTTCCGTTTTTATTGCATTCTATTGTAAACCTCTTTGCTGTACTCACATTAAGTGGTATATCAAATCTTAAATAAATGAAATGAAAAAATGAATGAAGTCCTCACATATGGGACTCCCAAGCTACAGGCTACGAAAAACAGAGAAGGCCGAAAAGCCCAAAAGGGGCAAATGGAACAAAGAACTGGAGAATCAATTATGTACAACAATGGTAGTCCCCAAAGGGGAACTCATCTGATTCAGCTTCTTGACCACACAGTTTCATTCATTATCATTCATGCTCTTTGGTAGTTTTTCTTTTTTGGTATCCTGGGCCTGTGGGGATGGAGTTGGATTCTAATCTCCAAACAGATGCCAAAGTACAGATTGGCCGAAGTGGCTATCGTGTCAGGAATCCCCATCCAGCCAGCAGTGAGATGTGAATGTGTAGACAGAAGACCACGTTGCAACTCTGCAGATCTCTTCCACTGTGACTGAGCACAAGCTGGCCACCGATGCAGCCATGACTCTGACGTTGTCGACAATCAAGGCTCAGGCCAACCTGGGCATAAGCAAATGAGATGCAGTCTGCCAGCCAAATGGAGTATGTTTGGAAATAGCAGCCCCTAACTTACTGGGGTCAAAAGAGACAAATATCTGGATAAACATTTGGTGAGCCTTCGTCTACTCTAGGTAAAAGGCCAAGGCTTGCTTGCAGTCCAGCATGTGCAGCACCGCTTCCCTTCTATGAGCATGAAGCCTGGGAAAGAAAGTCAGTAGAACTACTAAGATGGGGAAGAATCGTGGATGAGTGCATAAGACCACTATGATAGAACCTGGTATACGGCGGATGAGCCACCAAAGCCTTGAGCTCACTAAAACGGTGTGCCAAGGTAACCGCCACCAGGAATACGACCTTCCAAGTCAAGAAACTCAAAGAACAAGAATTGAGCAGCAAAAAGGGAACTAATATGAGCTGCACCAGAACCACACTGAGGTCCCAAGCCACCGCCAGAGGCTTGAAGGGAGGTTTCAAGAGGAGTAAGCCTCGCATGGACCACAAAAGGCTGACCACTAAAGGCTGCAGTTTGGACCATCCTCCAAACAGCAATAGTAAGCCCCATTCGTGCTGAGATTAACCCTGGCAGAGTTGGACTTGAGAGCCAACTCAGAGAGGTGCAGGAGGTACTCATGCAGCTTGTCGATGGAATAATTAAAGGGGTCCAGTACCCATTCTGCGCACCAGGAAGCAAATATTTTCCATTTGAAAGCAAAAGACTGTCGAAGCCCTCCTAGAGGCCAACAGAACCTTCGCTACTCTGTCGAGCAGGTTAACCTAAGACAGGACCAGCCTCTTAACATCCATGCAATGAGGGCCAAGGGGTGGAGCAGCCTCCCATCCTCCTGTGAGATAAGGTCTTGGTCAGAGCCCAACCACAGAGGCTCCCAGTAACAGAGCTGAAGAGAAGGGAAAACCACGGCTGTCTGGGCCAATACGGTGCAATGAGGATCATTATACCTCTGTCTTTCTAGAGATTCAGCAGGGTCTTTTCTATGAGAGATATGGGAGGATATGCGTATAGCAGGCCCTTCCCCCCAGTGCAGGAGAAAAGCATCCAGAGCTAGCTGGCTGCAAGAAGTGATCCTGGGGCAAAACTGATCTACTTGGGCATTGTGCTGAATGGTGAACAGATTTATCGAGGGGGTACCCCATTTCCAACAGTTCCAGGCAGCAACATCCCTGTTCAGAGTCTACTCATGTGGCTGGAGAACATAGCTCAGCTGGTCTGCCAAGGTAGTCTGCTCCGTCGGCAGATATGTGGCCCTCAACTCCAATACCATGAGTGATGGCAAACGTCCACAACCAGACCACTTAACAGCACAGGAGATACAAACCTGTGCCTCCTTGCTTGTTTATGTAGTACATTGCGACCTGATTGACGGTCTGAATCAGAACAACCTGGCTGGCTAGACGATCTCGGAAAGCACTGAGGGCATTCACTATGGCTTGTAATTCCAAGAAATTGATCTGGTGCAAGATCTCCTGTTCCGACCAGATGCCTTGAGTGTGGAGGTCATCCAGATGTGCTCCCCAGCCCAAATTGGATGTGTCTGCCTTCAGTGTCTTCAGGGGTGGTGCCTCCTGAAAAGGGAGAACCCTGAGCAGGTTCTGACAATCCAACCACCAGTGCAGGGACCGGACCAGAGGTACGGTGACCGCCACCCAGTCCTGAAAGTAGCCTATGGCCCATTTCCAATGAGTGCTCATTGAGCTTGTCTCATCGACAGACGAACCATGGAAGTGAATAGCACTGTGGAGGCCATGTGGCCGAGCATAGTCAGCATCCTGCAAGTCATTGTCTGACTCCTCCGCTGGGTATCATGGATCAAAGCCATCAATCTTTCGAGTTGGTCCAGTGGAAGAAAGGCCTTTGCTTGAGTTATGTCGAAGAGAGCCCCTATGAACTCCAGGTGTTGGATGTGCTGAAGGTGGGACTTTGGGTAACTGACTATGAAACCCAAAAGCTCTAGCACCTGGATGATCAACCGTGTGGACTGCAGGACTCAGTCTGGAGTGGTGCTTTTTATGAGCCAGTCATCCAGATAAAGGAAGACAAACATGCCTAGTGTTCTGAGATAGGCTGCTACCACAGCGAGGCACTTTGTGAAGACTCGGGGCAGAGGCCAGTCCAAAGGGTAACATTTGGTACTGAAAGTGCTGTTCTCCCACGATGAATTGGAGATATTTCCTGTGGGCAGGCTGGATCAGTATGTGGGTTATACACATCCTTTAGATCCAGGGAGCATAACCAATCATTTTATTTTTAAATAAGGGAGCAAGGTCCCTAGAGAGACCATCCTGAATTTTTCTCACACCAAGATGTTTATTTATTTATTTTTTATTTATTTACATTCTCTTATATACCGCGCTATTCTGCATCAGTGCGGTTTACATTGAACAAACTGAAATTACATTGAACAGGGCATTATAACTTGGAGATAACTATTTTACAGGGAACATGGGCTATGGAGGGTTAAGTGGCTTGCCCAAGACCACAAGGAGCACCTGTGGGACTAGAAACCCCAGTCCTTCCGGCCCAAGGTTGCTGTCCTCTAGTGGGATTTGAACCCCCGACCTTCCGGCCTGAAGTACCTTGCCCCAACCACTATGTTGAGGTTTCCGAGGTCCAGGATGGGCCGAACTCCCCCCCCCCCCATCTCCTTGGGGACCAGAAGTACCTGGAGTAAACCCCCATCCGAGCTGCTCCTGAGGCACAGGCTTGATGGCGAGATCGGCCAGAAGGGCGGAGTTTTCCCCCTGATGGAGGTTTAGATGCAGAGGTTCAAGGGGATTTGCCCTTGGGGGCAATGAGGTAGCAGTTTGGTGAAGTGCAACATGTAGCTGCTTTGGACTATTTGCTGCACGCAAGAGTCTTAAGTTATGAGGGGCCACCTGTGGACAAAAAGAATGAACTGCCCCCCCACTGGAGGGTTCCCCTTAGTGGTCGGATTGGCTATGTTCTGGAGGAACCAGCTGAGGTTTCTCAAATCCCAAGGCCTTCTGTATATAGAGTCCAGTCTCCTACTGACCGACAACATGGGGCTCTCCCACATTCTCCTTTGCAGCCTTTGTAGGATTCGGTGCACTGGCACCGTCCCTGTCCCTGCTTCCTTAGGAGCTGAGGAGTACTGTGTGAGCAAATCGCTTGTATTTGCATATACCTATGAACTGACATGTACACAATTGATTTGTACACACAAAAAAGCTGTAGCAAGCACAGAAGGTGCATAATTAAGGCAAATATGTGCAAAAGCCCAAAATAAATGAAAACTGACCAAACCTTTTTTTGGCCAGGCACATCCCTATCGGTTACTAAGCTCACATGTACAGCACACATGAAATACATTAAAAAACCTGCCTTCTATAGCCTTCTATTTATTTTGTTCATCACATTTTATGTAACTGTACCCTACCAACCCAAGTTTACCTTTTCTTCCATTCCTGCGTTTAGCTTCTTTTGGGTCCTTTGATTTTCCTTCTTTTTTCTCTTCATTAGACTCTCCATCACTCATACTTAATTTGTGCCTCAGCAATCGATGTCTGTATCTGGGCTTCTTAGCAGAGTCAAAGTCAGACTCTGACTCTAAATCAGAATGGTCTTCCCCCTCATCCTTGCCTAATAGCACAAACACACAAAACCAGTGCAGGAATTTATTAACTTTTGGAGAGCTGCTGCATAATGCAGTGCTTATACTTTTAGTCACAACATTAACCAATACACCGTTACGAAGAAAAAGCAATATAGTAACATAGTATATGACAGCAGAAAAATAACAGCATGGTCTATCTAGTCTGCCCTTTAAGATGGCTAGAGTTCTACCTGCAGCCCCATGCAGGCTACCCCCATCTACACCTTCATTTAGAGTTGTACCTGCAACTCCGTGATGTTAATTCCCACCTCTGTTTTGGAAGTGTAAACGTTATTTATGTTTGCTCTGATTCAATTCTCTTGCTATATAGGGATCCTCTGTGTCTGTCCCATGCCTTTTGGAATTCAGTTACTATTTTTGCCCCACACCTCCCTTAGGAGGTATGCAAGGCATCCACTACCCTTTCTGTGAAAGGTATTTTCTTATGTTGCTTTTACTTTTACCACCCGGCAACTTCATTTCATGTTTTTAAGTTCTACAGCTTCCCCATCTTTAAAAGAAACTAAAGTGTATTCATTAATATCCTTTAAGTGTTTAAACATCTGTACCATATCCCCCATATTCCTCTTTTTTAGAATATAAGACTGGTGGGGGGGTGATATTTTTAATTTATAGTACTCTTGGGAACCTTATCTTTGAAAAAACGCTTATTGATAGAAAGAATAATATTTATGACTAAACATAATAGATTATAATGAGAGTAACAACAAATTTCCTGTCATTTGAAGTATGGGGCATTATTATGTATTTACATGCAATTTACTGATTTTACTATGGAACAAAAAACAGCAAAGTTCCATAAGCAGAACAACCCAGTAGCCACATTGACAGATAAGGACTGTCAACATTTTGGCAGGTTGATGCCTTTTATACTCACAACCATTTGTGAAGTGTCTTGGAGTTTCTTTATTATCAAAAGATTGCCTTAGCATCATCATTTGATATAAGAACTGCCAAATTATTACTTTTATTTGCATCAGAGGACTAACAATAATGCCTACCAGAGTTCAGAGCAACAGGATCTCATGGAATTCTATGAGGTTAAACAAATTCAGTGGTCTATTAGAAAGCTATCATTTTTAGTAAGTGCCCATGAAATAACCCCTAGGAGGAGAAACAAAATTAAATGCTCACTATCACCACTATGAAAAAACAGTTAAGAAAAAACTAAAAGGAGCAGCTTCAAAAGTTAAAGATTTACATCAAGCATGGGCATTGTTTAAAAATACTATCTTAGAAGCCCAGGCCTGCTGTATTCCACGCTATAAGAAAAGTGGAAGGCCAAAAAACTGCCAGAATAGTTTAAAAGTGAGATCAGAGAGGCTGTTATAGCCAAAAATGCATCTTTCAGGAAATGGAAAAGGAGCCAAATGATGAAAACTGGAAACATAAGCACTGACAAGTTAGATGCAAGGCAATGATAAGGCAGGCAAAGTGAATTTGGAAAAAAGCTTGCCGCGGAAGCAAAAACACATAATAAAACCTTCAAGTACATTTGTAACAAAAAAACCTGTGAGAGTCAGTTGGACCAATTGATGATAGAGGGGTAAAAGGGGCACTAAGAGGAGACAAGGCCATAGCAGAGAGACTGAATGAATTCTTTGCTTTGGTCTTTACTAAAGAAGACATAAGGAAGTTACCCATGCCTGAAATGATATTTAAAGGTGATGCACTGGAAGAACTGAAAGAAATATCAATAAACCGGGAAGATGTATTACAACTATTTGATAAACTGAAGAGTAGCAAATTACCCGGACCAGATGGTATACAGCCAAGTGTGTTGAAAGAACTGAAATATGAGATTGCAGATCTACTATTAGTAATCTGTGAACCATCACTAAAATCATCTGTAGTACCTGAAGACTGGAGAATGGCCAATGCAACACCAATTTTTAAAAAGGGTTCCAGGAGTGATCCGGGAAACTACAGACTGGTGAGCCTGTCTGTACCAGGCAAAATGGTAGAAACCGTTATAAAGAACAGAATTACTAAACATGTACATAGTCATGGTTTAATAGGAAGATCTTGTCTTAGTAATCTGTTACATCTTTTTGAAGATGTGAATAACAGGTAGACCAACGTGAGCCAATTGATAAAGTGTATCGGGATTTACAGAAAGCCTTTGACAAGGGCCCTCAACTGAGACTCTTGGCGAAATTAAAAAGTCATGGGATAGGAGGCATTGTACTATTGTGGATCAGGAACTGGTTAAAAGATAGAAAGCAGAGGGCAAGGCTAAATGGCCAATTTTCCCAATGGAGAAAGGTAAATAGTGGAGTACCCCAGGGATCTGTGCTGGGTCTGCTGCTTTATAACATATTCGCAAATGACATGGAAAAATGGGAGTAACGAGTGAGGTAATCAAATCTGCAGATGACACAATTATTCCAAGTTGTTAAAACACAAGAGGATTATGAAAAATTGCAAGACCACCTTGATAAATTGGTACAAAGTTATGCACCTAGGAAAGGACTCAAGCTATGATTACACGATACAAGGTTCCACATTAGGAACCACCACCCAGGAAAAAGATTTAGGAGTCATTGTGGATAACACATTGAAACCCTCCGCCCAGTGTGCAGTGGTGGCCAAGAAAGCAAACAGAATGCTAGGACTCATAAGGAAAGGAATGGAGAATAAAACCAAGGATATTATAACGCCTCTATATCGTTCCATGGTGCGACCGCACCTTGAATATTCTGTGCAATTCTGGTCGCTGTATCTTAAAAATGATATAGCGGAATCAGAGAAGGTACAGAGAAGACCCAGCAAAATGGTAAAGGGGACGGAATGATACTCCTATGAGGAAAAAAGGTTAGGGCTCCAACCTGGAAAAGAGACGGCTGAGGAGAGATATGATAGAGGTCTATAAATTCATGAATGGAGTGGAATGGGTAAACGTAAATTGATTGCTTGTTGTTGTTAAGTACCGTCGAGTCAGTGTCGACTCATGGTGACCCTCTGCATAGTTTTCCTAAATTGTGTTCGGTCTTCAGTCAGGCGGCTCATTGTTGACAGACTGGAACCCGTAGCTGCTGTTACTGTATCGATCCATCTCATTACTGGCCTTACTCTTTTTCACTGACCTACCACCTTGCCAAACATGATGTCTTTCTCTAATGATCTCTCTCTTCACATGATGTATCCAAAGTATGAAAATCAAAGTCTTGTCATCTGAGCTTCTAAAGAAAGTTTAGGTTTGATCTCCTGTAGTACTGACTGGTTTGTTCTTCGGGCAGTCCATGGTATACGCAGTATTCGCCGCCAGCACCATAATTCAAAGACATCGATTTTCTTCCTATCTTTTTCACTATCCAACTTTCGCATCCATATGATGTTACTGAAAATACCATGGCTTGAACGAGTCGAATCTTTGTATGGAGAGAGACATCTCTGTTCTTAAGAATCTTGTTTAGGTCCTTCATAGCCATTCTGCAAGAGCAATGCGTCATCTGATTTCTTGACTGCTTGTTGCTTCTTTATTGATAGTTGATCCAAGTAGGTTAAAGTCCACAATTTCAATTTTTTCTCCATCAACAATGAACTTATTGATTTTTTTTTACGCCATCAAAAAGCAGAAAGACTAGGGGACACTCAATGAAGCTACAATGTAGCCCATTTAAGACTAATAAGAGAAAATATTTTTTCATTCGACGCGTAATCAAACTCTGGAATTTGTTACCAAAGGACATAGTAAAAGCTGTTAGTGTAGTTGGGTTTAAAAAAAGGTTTGGACATGTTCCCGGAGGAAAGGTCCATAAACCATTATTAAAGAGGACCTGGAAAATCTACTGCTTGCCCCAGAACAAGCACTGTGGAACCTATGTGCCTTTCTGGGAACCTGCTAGGTACTTGTGACCTGGATTGGCCACTGCTGAGAACAGGATACTGGGCCTGATGGACCTTGGGGTCTGATCCAGTAGGGCATATCTTATGTTTTTATGTACGTTTGAGGGATCATATGAAAAAACAACTTCATTATAGAATAAAGCACAGTTACTTACCTGTAACAGGCGATCTCTGGGAACAGCAGGAATAAGTCTTCACATATGGGTATCGTCGGTACCGACGGAGCCTGCGTGGGAACGCTCCCCAGCGTCCAATCAGAAAGCTTTTGGGAGCATCCCACAGCGCCTGCATGCTGCCTTCCCGCCTTTCCCAACTGTCTCTCCTCAGATAGGTTTTAAAGCTGAGAAAAAGAGAGAGAGGGAAAGGAAAGATAGATAGAGAGATACAACTCCCAGGGGAGGTGGGTGGGTTGGTTGTGAAGACTTATTCCTGCTGTTACCAGAGATCACCTGTTACAGGTAAGTAACTGTGCTATCTCCAGGAACAAGCAGGAATGAGTCTTCACATATGGGGACTCCCTAGCTTTAGATGCCAGGGAGAGACCCCAGAAGTTGTGTGTCCCTGGGACAGGGCTCCACTTCCCCCCATGGATCTCTGGCATCCCATCAGGGATGGTGGGTAGGAGTTGATTAAGTATGGAACAGGTGTTTGAGAACAGCCTGACCAAACAAGGCATCCCGGCGGGAGTCCTTGTCCAAGCAGTAATGGGCTGTGAAGGCATGAACCGAGGCCCAAGTGGCTGCTCGACAGATGTCGTCAATAGACACAGAGTTCAGATGAGCCATTGAGGCTGCCATGGCCCTCACATTGTGAGCTGTGACATGGCCCTCCAGAGAAAGGTTCTTACTCTGATAGGCGAAAAAAATACACTGGGCAATCCAGTTGGATAGTGTTCTCTTGGAGACTGGTAGTCCCAAATGAGAAGGATCAAAGGCAACAAAGAGCTGAGAGGACTTTCTATGTTGCTGTGTCCTTTGTAAATAAAAAGCCAGAGCTCTTTTACAGTCCAGGGTATGAAGATTCCTCTCCGCACTTGATGCATGAGGCCCTGGAAAAAAGACAGGTAGGTAGACCTCCTGGTTGAGGTGAAAGGGCAAGACCACCTTAGGCATAAAGTGTGGATGAGTCCTAAGGACTACCTTGTCATGATGGAACCTTGTATAAGGTGGATTAGCTACGAGTGCTTGCAATTCACTAATACGACGTGCTAATGTGATTGCAATGAGAAAGATAACTTTCCAAGAAAGGTATTTCAAGGAGGTGGTAGCCAAAGTTTCAAAAGGCGGCATCATAAGCTGACCAAGAACCAGGTTCAAGTCCCATGCCACCGGAGGTGGTCTAATGGGAGGCTTTGTTAAAAGGAGACCTCTCATGAACCTTGCTACAAGAGGATGAGAGGAAATAGGTTGTCCATTCAGAGGCTTAAGTGAAGCTGCAATAGCACTCAAATGGACCCTTACTGAATTAATTTTAAGGCCTGCATTAGACAGATGGAGGAGATACTCCAGCAAAGATTCCAGGGGTATGGCAAGGGGGGTTAAGACCCTTCTCAGCACACCAGATAGTAAACCTCTTCCACTCGAAAGCATAAGAACGTCTAGTGGAAGGTTTTCTGGAAGCATAAAGAACATCTTTCACTTGCTGAGAAAGATGAAGATCCTGGAGATCTAGGCCTTCAGCAACCAAGCCCTGAGATGCAGAGACTGGGGATTGGGATGCCATAACTTCCCGTCCTCTTGAGATAGGAGATCTGGAGCAGACCCTAACTCGAGGGAGGGAGCTTGAGAGAGATGTAGAAGCAGAGGGTACCACACTTGCCATGGCCAATGTGGAGCTATAAGAATCATGTGGCCTCTGTCTCTCTGAAGCTTGAACAGGGTTTTGGGAATTAGGGGAATGGGTGGAAAGGCATACAGTAAATTTTGACCCCAGAGAAGGAGGAAAACATCCCTTGCCTGAGCCCCCTGAGCCGGAGTTCTGGAACAGAACCGGGGAAGTTTGGCATTCCACGGACTTGCAAAGAGGTCTATGTCCGGGGTTCCCCAAATTCTGGCCACCTGGTCCACATGTAGGGGACCACTCGTGTGGAAGCAGAACTCGACCGAGTCTGTCTGCCCAAGAGTTTTGAACGCCTGGAAGATAAACTGCCAGAAGATGAATCTGATGCTCTCTGGCGAGGGCCCACAGTCGCAAAGCTTCGTTGCAAAGCGACAGAGAGTCAGTTCCGCCCTGCTTGTTCACATAGAACATGGCTACCTGATTGTCCGTGTGGATAAGGACTGTCTTGCAGCTGAGCAGGGTGTGGAACACCCGCAGAGCAAGGAAGATTGCTCTGAGTTCCAAGAGATTGATATGTAGACAAGTCTCCTGTGGGGACCAGATGCCCTGGGTGGAGAGGTCTTGTAGATGAGCTCCCCACCCCATTGGAGAAGCATCTGTTGTGAGAGGACTTCCACCACTGGAGAGACAAAATGAGGCGACTTGTGTTTGATATTTTGTCTGACAGGCAGTCTAATGCCTGGGTCCATTGGGTGGATAAAGTCCACTGAGCTGCTCTCATGTGATGGCGAGTATATGGGACCACATGCACGGTGGATGCCATGTGGCCTAGTAACTGTAACATCTCTCGAGCAGTTAAGTGAGGCTTCAACTCTGCTTGAGAAGCTAACTGCACCAAGCGAAGGCAACGGGCCTGGGGGAGACAGGCCCTTGCCTTTGTGGTATCCAGCAACGCCCCTATAAACTCCAGGGACTGAGTAGGGGTTAAATTGGATTTTGGGATGTTTATTATCAGCCCTAAATACTGAAGGATACTCATTGTGCAGGCTAGAGAATTCTTGGCCTCTGACTGAGTGGGAGCTCGAATGAGCCAGTCGTCCAAATAAGGGAAGACGAATATTCCCAGAGTGCGCAGAAATGCAGCTACCACTGACATGCATTTTGTGAACACCCTTGGTGCAGAGGCCAGACCAAAAGGGAGCACTCTGTATTGATAGTGCTTCTCTTGAAAAAGGAACCGAAGGAACCTTCTGTGAGTTGGATGGATGAGAACATGGGTGTACGCATCCTTGAGATCTAGAGAACAAAGCCAATCCTGACTTTGAAGGTATGGCAGCAGAGTTCCCAGGAAGATCATTTTGAATTTTTCCTCAACTAGGAATCTGTTCAATTCTCTGAGATCTAAGATGGGTCTGTAGCCCCCTGTTTTCTTTGGAATAAGAAAATAGGGGGAGTAGAAACCTGTGTCCTGTTGTTGAAGAGACACTTCCTCTATTGCCCCCTGGGTGAGAAGGGTGGCAACCTCCTGCCCCAACAGGTTGAGGAGGGAGGTTGGAGAATTGAACTGGTGCACTCTTGTGTGAGGGGGCAAGCTTAAAAAATGAAGTTTGTACCCCTCTCTTATGAGGGAGAGTGTCCAATGCTCTGCTGTAATTTGCTCCCATCTGGGAGCAAAATGACATAACCTTCCTGGAATGGTGGAGGGCTCTGGTCCTTCCAGAGCCAGGAAGGCTAAGTTCTCTAGCGGAAAGTCAAAGGCCCTGTGGGGGCTAAGGTTGCTGGGTTGGTGGAGGCCTAGCAGCCTTTGCTTTGCTCTGTTTGGATGATTGCTGACGTTTGGTAGGGAACTGAGCTGCAGAAGATGCCCGCTGACCATAAGCAGGATAGAATCTTCCCTTTTAAGAAAAAGGTGCTTTCTTGAACAGCCTTTTCTTAGCAGGAGCAGCTGTGAATTTGGATAGTCTATCCAAGGCAGAATTTTCAGCATCCATCTGATTGGCTTTTGCTTGCCAATCTTTACCAAACAGGTTCTCACCTGTACAAGGGATATTTCCCAATTCATCTTGAACCCAGATCTCCAAATCAGATGCTTGAAGCCAAGCAATTCTACATGCACCTATGGCAATAGCTGAGGCTCTACTTACACATTCAAAGGAGTCGAAAGCTGCACGGTTGGAGAATTTGGAGATATCTTGGGCATGTTTAAGCCAAGTGAGAAAGTTCTGTCTTTTATCTTCAGAAATAAAAGGACTTAAAGTCTGCAAATGATGAGTGACTTCTTTTAAGAACATTCCCATGTAAAGACTATAGGAATTAATTCTCGCAGCAAGCATGGAAGCTTGGAAGACTCTTCTTCCAAAAGCATCCAGGGTTCTACATTCACGTCCTGGAGGATTAGAGGCATGTCTTTTGGCACTTCTAATCTTTCTCATAGCAGACTCAACCACAATAGAGTGGTGAGGAAGTTGAGTTTTATGGAAACCAGGACAAGGAGGGACACGATACATGGTATCCAACCTGAGAGAATGAGGGGAGGTGGTCAGAGGTGCTTCCCACATCCTTAACATGAGATCATACAAAATCTCATGAACAGGGAAGGTAGCTGCCTCCTTAGGAGTTTTAGGATATTGTAAAATATCTAACTCCTTGGCTCTGGGTTCTGTTTCAGGGGCCACCGTAATGGAAAGGCCCCGAGCCACCTCCCTGATGAAGTCTTGAAAAGACAAGTCCTCTGGAGGAGACATCCTTCGTTTAGGAGAGGACTCCTCCTATGGAAGAAACATCACTGCATCGACCGACTCTTCAGAATTCTCAGAGTCCTCAGAGGAATCGAAGTATCGTCTGTCCGGATGCTCTTGCAAAGCCCGATACCCATACCGACTGGGATCGGCATCGGGAATAACCGGTACCGGGGTATCGGTACCAGAGGGCTTCAGAGGACAAAGTACCGGCATAGCGGACACCAATGCCGATGCCACCGGTACCGGGATCGGTACCGATGGCGATGCTATAGCCGGTACCGGAGGGGTAGTCTGTTGCGGTACCACGGGCGTCGATGCCACAAGGAAAGCCGCCAGACTGCGTTCTATGGACAGAATCCTCTGATCCATTGATGCTGCCAATGCTTGGAAGTCGGTACCGGTGAAAGCCACCGGTACCCCAGAGCATGGCACCAGGAGATCTGTCGAGGCCACGCCATCGAGATCATCCTGGAACCCCGATGATGATGCTTTAGAGGCCGAAGCCTCCCGCCGGGGTTAATTTGCCGGTGCAGAATCCTCGAAGGCCACGCCAGAGGCATCTCGATGCTTAGAAGGAGATCTACCCTTCGAGGGCCGGCTGGATTTATGTTTAGTTACCTGAGATCCATGTGAGGAAGAAGCAGCCCTGGAAGACGTCGATGCCACCGAAGACGCATCAGAGGGAAACAGGGTACTGAGCTTGGCAGCTCGGTTCTGACGACCTCTTTTAGACATCATGGAACAGGACATACAATCTGTGATGGAATGGTCAGGACTTAAACATTTTAGACACCAGTCATGGGTGTCGGTGATGGAAATTGTACCGCCACATTTTGTGCACTTCTTAAATCCTGAGACAGGCTTTTCCATGCTAAGGAAAAAAAGTTTTGTGCCTAAGGCCCAAAACGCAAGTGAACCTGAAGAAAAAAGAAACGGAAGAGAGATTTTTTTTTTTTTTTTTTTTTTTTAACAAGAAGAAAAGAAAAAGAATGGCGGTACCAGTGGAGCGTCGAAGAAGGTAGACGCGACACAAAAGAAATAAAGAAAAAAAGAAATTCTTTTGCAGTGACAGGAACACGACCTGCTGGCTCCACGGAAAAAGAAGAACTGAGGAGAGACAGTTGGGAAAGGCAGGAAGGCAGCACGCAGGCGCTGTGGGATGCTCCCAAAAGCTTTCTGATTGGACGCTGGGGAGCGTTCCCGCGCAGGCTCCGTCGGTACCGACGATACCCATATGTGAAGACTCATTCCTGCTTGTTCCTGGAGATATAGAAATTACACCTTACCTGCTAACTGCAGTTCTTTGAGTTCCTCCAGTCCAGTCCCAATCAGTGGGTAATTACGCCTCACCAGCAGCTTGGAGACTGAGCATGTCAAACTTGATGACATTTTCCTAAATAGGTAGCTGGCACCTCCCACCAGACTCCAGTATCCTATTGATAAAGCAGGCTCACGGGAGCAACAATTAAGGCAACCAATCAGCTATTGATCAAACCCAAACTGATTCATTAATCCATACCCCCACAGGCAGAAAAGACTCACCACAATAAAGACAATCTCATACTTATGCACAATGAGTCTTCCAGTAAAACCGCACTGGAGACAAGTCACTCTGTCCCTCCTCAGGACTGCCACCCTGCGCTCCAGTGAACTGTCGAGTTTCCTCTTTTTTTCTTTTTTTTTGCAATAGTCATAATCCCATCCCTGGACCAACAACAATCAGATGAGCTTCTTTAGACATAGGGCACGCCAAGACACGCTAGTTTTCAGAGAAAACACACCCATAGGGAGAGTCTGGGACTGGACTTGAACTCAAGGAACTGCAATTAAGGAAACAGAAATTAGGCTTTATCTGCTATCGTCCCTCCAAACCAGTCCTGACCAGTGGGATGTACCTCAGCAGTACAAACCTCAGGAGAGACCCGTGAACCTGGCCTGAAGCACAGCCGAACCAAATCTCGCATCCCTTGCCGCCTCAACATCCAGGCAATAATGCTTCACAAAAGTATGCAAGGACAACCAGGTCATTGCCTTACAAATGTCCACTGGCGGTACGAGACTGGACGCTGCCCATGATGCTGCTTGAGCTCTGGTCAAGTGAGCTCTCAACCCCTGAGGCAGTTCCCTGTACCGCAGTAGGCAGGCAGAGAAGGTGGCCTCCCTCACCCACCAAGAGATGGAGGTTTTGGAAGCCATCTCCCCCTTGCATGGGCCACCAAACAGTACAAACAGCCAATCAGATTTCCGAAATGGCTCTGTACTCTTCAAATAGTGTCACAAGACACAGCGTACATCCAAGAGTTGCAGGAGGGAATTCTCAGCTGCCCTCCCTGCTCCTAAGAAGACCAGAAGAGTTACCGAATGATTCACATGGAAAACTAGACAGCATTTTGGGCAGAAAGGAAGGTACCGGCCTCAACACTACCTTCTCCTTAGGAAACAAGGAAGGGCTCCTGATACGACAGTGCCTGAAGTTCCGAAATTCTTCTGGCTGAGCAAATAGCCACCAAAGACGGTCTTCAGCACACCCAAAGGTTCAAGGTGCTCCTATTAGTATAGACAATATCAGATTTAGGTCCCACGGAGGAACCACTGACCACACCGGGGGCCACACTTGCTTTTCCGCCCAAAGGAAGCTGGCAACATCCGGGTGTGGCACCAGGGATGCCCCCTGGATCTTTCCTCAATAACAGGAGAGAGCTACTACCTGCACCTATAGGGGGCTGCAAGTCAATCTCTTGTTCAGACCCACCTGCGGAAAGTCGAGGATGTCTGGCACTATAGCTGACAGAGGGTGAAAGCTGCGTTCTGCATACCAGCCCTCGAAGATTCTCCACACTCGAACAAAGGCCACGGAAATGGACCATTTATGGACCTTCAGCAAGGTCACAATGACAAAGGAGGAATAGCCTCGTTTTCTCAAGCGAGTCCTTTCAAGAGCCAGGATGCAAGAATCGATCCACCTGAGGCATCAAAATTGGCCCCTGCGAGAGCAGATCGGAACACCCTGGCAGGCGCCAGGGGTGGTTGACCACCAACTGGACCAAGTCGGCATACCACGGCCTTCTCAGCCAATCTGTGGCAATTAGTAATATGAGATCCCGATGTGCCTCAATCTTCTGTATCACTCGAGCTATGAGCACCCAAGGGGGAAACACAGAGCAGCCCTTCCACTAGCCAGCGCTGCACTAGCGCATCAAGCCCCTCTGACATGCACTCTCTTCTGCTGTAAACTTGAACCACCTTTGCAGACTCGAACAATACCATGAGATCCATGATCGGTTGGCCCCAGCGCCACACCAACTGCACAAAGACCATGTTGTGAAGTGTCCACTCTCCAGGATCTAGATGCACTCTGCTCAGGTAGTCAGCTGCTATATTCTTCTTGACGGCCACATGCACCGCCAGAAGTGCCAGCAAATTGGTTACCGCCCATTCCAACAACAGGCTAACTTCACTCTCCAACTGTGCACTGCTAGTGCCCCTTTGGTGGTTGATATAAGCTACCATTGTGGCATTGTCAACACACTCACTGCGTCCTTCCCTGAAGGAAGGCACAAAACTCCTGCAGCGCCAAGTACACTGCTCGGCGCTCCAAGCGATTGATGGACAACTCTCTCCTGTGGGGACCACAGGCCTTGCGCTATCTGTGCTTCGCAATGTGCCCGCCAGCACATCAGACTGGGGTCCATTGACAGCAAGACACAATCTGGCGCTTTGAGGGGTATGCCCGCCAAGAGTTTCTCCAGCTGTAGCCACCACCTGAGGGCCTTTCGAGTCAACCCCGGCCAAGAACAAGGCACCAATTTACCTTTTGAAATCCAAGATGGGTCAAAGTCCCTTCATTCTTGGGAACCACAAAGAATATGGAATATCGACCACAGCTGCACTGGTCTTCCGGAACCTCTACCACCACCCTTAAGGCTAGCAGACAGTGAAGGGTGTCCCGAATAGCCTTGAGCTTGAGTGGGGCCTTGCACAGCGAGCTGACAAAAGCATCTGCGAGAGGTTGGGTGAACTGACGCATATCCCTCTCTGATGATCTCCAGCACCCACTGGCCAGTAGTGATCCAGGCCCAGGTGAAGTAAAACTCAAGCAGCTGACCTCCCATATCCTCAAAAGCCTCAATGTCAGATGCCAACTCTATGCAGATGACATAACGATCTCCACCCCCTTCAACACCACCTCCCCTGACTACTCCACCCTTGCTGCCTGCTTCACAGAAGTCACCACATGGCTACAGCTACACAATCTCACAATCAACTTCAGCAAAACAGAGCTCCTTCACATCTCCAGAGATCCCAGCTTCAACCTCCCACAGAGCATCAATCTGGGTGACACCGAAATCCAAGTCAAACCTCAGATCAAGTACCTTGGTGTAAAACCCTGGACCACCTCTTGAACTTCCAGTCTCATATCTGACCCACCACCAAAAATATCTACTACAAAATCAGAACTTTTTGCAACCTCCACCCTCTTCTACCCTATGATAGCTTCCGCACAGTCTGTCAAGTCTCCATCACCCCTCTCATCGACTACTGCAACTCCATCCTACAAGGACTACCTAAAACCACCCTCGCTCCCCTACAGCTGGCTGAAACATTGCTGCACGTCTCACTGCCGGAGCAACCAGGCACTCTCACATCACGCCCAAATTGAAATTCCTACACTGGCTGCCAGTTGCATCCCGCATCAAGTTTAAGTCCATTGTCCTCACACATAGAGCCCTTTTCAACACTACGGCAGAACAGCTACAACTAATCGAGCGCCCCAACAGCAGCAGACTCCGGCGCCAAAACACAGCAAATCTCCTCCCTCTTCCTGCACAGAGCTCCAAGAAACCTCAACGCACCTGCACAAGAGCCTTCCAATTCTACGTCCCTACCAAGTGGAACTACCCCCCACCATACAGGCCCTCCAATCCCATACCCTCTTTAAAAAACATCTCAAGACCTTTCTTTTCGAAAAACACTTCAATGCATCCACTGCCACAAATCCCCCACAAGATTATACCCTGCTCCTCCTAACCACTTCCACCACTCACCCCCTAATCTCCTGCACCACCTCTCACCTTTACCCCCCAAACCCCCCCCCCTCCTTCACACAGCTCTTCCCCCAAGTAGGCGAACTCAACACCTCACCGCATAGGCTCCAGGCCATCTGTAAATAGTTACTAGTGTACTTTTGTTCATTGCAACACTATTATTTATACCAAAGTTACCTGTACATAGCTCAAACTGTTCCATGTAAACGTTCCTTCTTGTTCAATGTAAACCATTTTGCCTTGCAGAAAAACGGTATATAAAACCGGTTAAATAAATAAATAAACAAACCAACCAATCTTGCCTGAACCGACCTTGCATCATTGTGTCTTCTTGGCGGCTGAGGAAGCAGAGGGGTAGAAAACCCTGGCCTGATCCTCGAAAACCTTGAAAGGCCTGTCCCCCAAGAGAGAAGTGCCCCCTTTGATAGGGCGCAAACCGAACAGTGTGGAAATTCAGAAAAGCCCTTGGTTGTCCCTGCCCTGGTGTAGAGGAACGGACCAGCTTTTGCTGGTCTTCAGGGGGCCGCCGGCTTTTGACTTTCCCCAAGTCCTTCACCTCAGGACCTCACCAAATAAGAGCTGACCTCGAAATTGAAGTCTGCTCAGGCAAGACTTGGAGGAAACATCCGCCAACCAATTGCGTAACCATAAGTAGCATTAAGCGGCAACCACTGAGGCCATACTCTTGGATAAGCCTCTAATCAAGTCATAAAAAGCATCTGCTAGATAAGCTGCCCCAGACTTCAGCTTAGTCGAGTCAGCCAGGAGTGGCTGAGAGTCTTTCAAACTCTCCAAAATACCTTACGCCCACTGCAAACACGCCCAGGCCATAAAGACTCTGCATACTGATGCCTGTAAGATCATTGCATAGATCTCAAAGGCCTGTTTAAGGAGGGTTTCCAACTTCCTATCCTGCACATCCTTCAAGGCCAAGCCACCCTCCACGGTTTACATTGAACATGCTGTGTCAACCTTAGGTGAGCGGAACAATTCCTTCTCCTGATCCGGGAGGGGATATAGTCACGCCATAGATCTCGTTCCTCTCAGACCCGCTTCTGGGACATCCCATCCATCCTAAATCATCTGCTTGACGACCCAGTGTAAGGGGAACACCATCTGTGGTCTCCTAACGGTCCGAAAAAGAGGATTTTCTAAGGGCTCCTTCTCCAAGGGTGTCTCTGTCCACATTACTCAGAGCCCTTGAGGAATGAGTAATAAAGGCCACCAACTCTTCTCTGTGGAAGACTGACTATGCAGGATTCCTCCCCTTTGGGGGATCTCCCCTTCCTCAAGCTCTCCCGTCTCTATCCCCATGTTTGTTTCTTCCTCAGAGTCCTTCCCCTCTTCCAAGTGTGCAGACCCCATTTCCTCCCAAGGATCAGCGTCCAGCCACCTCTGGCTCAGACCAGGCTCTCCCTCCGCCCTGTCGCTCGGGAGGGCTGCAGGCAAGTTTCTTTTCTTTCCTCTATTCAGAGACCCATCAGGTCTGTCCTCCCCAGCTTGCCTCATGCAGAAGGCCTTATGCATGAAGACAAATTCCGGTATAAACCTCTAGGTAACCCTTCTGCATCCATATCCTTAGAGGTGGAGGCTCGGGGGAGGATGGGAATCCCCTCCTCAGCGAACGCTGACCTCCCAAAGACTGAGAGGGGCCCTCCAACCCCCCTAGAGGTCCTCTCTTCCTCAACCTTTTCCTCCAGCCTACCACCTTCTACGGCCCAGGACTCTGCCTCACAGTCATGACAGAAAATCCCACAGCTGAGACAGAGCTCTGTCGCCTACATGCTACACACACTGCCTTGAAAGGCATAGTAAGACTCACCAGGAAACTATGTCGCAACCCAGCAACCAGGGGGGCTAGTTCCTGAAATGTGTTTAAAATGTTTTTTGTTTTTTTCTTCATCTTTATCTTTATAAGGCTTCTTGAATACATATCAGATTGGTCCTATGAATACATATCAGAGCGGTTTACAAAATATAAAGCAGACTGCCGAGAAAAAGGAAAGGAACCCCATAATAGGAAAGAGAAAACACAGGAGGACAGAAGGAGGCAAGGGGGGCTGAAGAAGGAGAGAAGACATAAGAGTAGGTGAGAAAACGGGAGGCCTCAGCTGGGGGCGGTGGGGGCAGGGAGGTTAAAAGCAAGACAGAAAAGGTGAGTCTGTAACAGTGACTTAAATCTAGAAAGGTGGAGTTCCAATCGGAGGTCCGGGGGGAAAGAATTCCAGAGTCTGGGACCGAGAAAGAAAGCGGCAGAGTTGCAGGTGGATTTCTAGGTGGGCAAGGGAGGGGGAGGGAAGAGACATGCGATTTACATGGATGTGGCGGAGAGAACACTGGGAAGTGTGGAGATGTACTAAGTTGGAAGATACTGGGGAGAACCGGTGTGAATGGCTTTATGAACGAGAATCAGAACCCTGAACTGAATCCTGAAAGCAACAGGGAGCCAGTAGAGGTGAATGAGGAGAGGCATGACATGATCTAAGCGGGAGGCATGTGAGACAATGCAGGTGGCTGTGTTTTGTAAACGCTGAAATCTGCAAAGTTCGTAGTGTGGGAGACCGGCCAGAGCGATGTTGCAATAATCGATCCTGCTTATAATGAAGGATAAAAGGATGGGGTGGCAAGAAAAGGGCGGACCAGACTAATCTGATGTAGACGGCAGAAGGAACGACAGGTGATGGAAGGTATGTGATCATGAAAGGAAATGGCTGAGTAGAGAGTGACGCCAAGATAGTGAAGTGTAGAGACCTGGGGGGTGGGGGAGGAGGAGTGCGAGGGGGCTGGGGGGGGGGAGACAGGGTTGCCCAAAGTAAACCAAATGGCCTGGGTTTTTGCCAGATTGAGGTGGAGAAAGTTAGAGGCTAGCCAAGTGCTAATACAGGAGAGGCAGTTAATGAGAGGGGTGATGTCAGGAGCAGAGGGGTCAGTGTGGTGCAGGAGAATAATGTCATCAGTGTAATAGTACACAGAAGCACAATGTTGTTGGACCAGAAGGGTGAGATGGACCAGAAAAATGTTAAAGAGGAGAGGGGTGAGGACGGAACACTGGGGGACTCCATGGGGGAGGGGGGTGATTGGCGAGGAGGAGGAACCAGTGAGAACAGAGAAGGACCTTGAAGCTAGGAAAGAGCGAAACCAATGGAGAACAGAACCACCAACCCCAGCAACATAAAGGCGAGTGAGAAGTGTGGGGTGATCAACAAGGTCGAAAGCAGAGGACAGATCCAGGGAAACTGCAATAGAGTAAAGCCTGCGATCGTGAGAGGAATCTCATTGAGGTAGGAGAGGAGGATGGTTTCAGTACTGTGCCCAGGGCGGAAGCCAAATTGATGAGGGTGCAGAGTGAGAGTGGTGTCGAGGTGGGATGAGAGCTGCAAAAAGACTAGTTTCTCCAGAAGTTTTGAGAGAAAAGGGTGACTGGAGATAGGGTGCCAGTTTGCAGGACTGGAGGGGTACAGTGAGGGTTTCTTGAGGATAGGGCGGATTATAGCGTGCTTCCAGGGAGCAGGAAAAAGACCTGAAGAGAGGCTAGAATTGAAGATAGCAAGGACAAATAGGAGGAGGGCAAGAGAGGGCTCACTGAGCCAGTGGGAGGGGATAGGGTCAAGCAGACAGGTACTGTAAGTCTTGTGGGAGGAGGAAATGCTTTAGTCAGATCAACAAGTGATAGGACACAGAAGGGTTCTCGGCGATGGAGGGGGGGAGGGAGGGGTGGAGAGATGTGGAACGGAGGGCCAGGAACTTATCGGTGAAGTGAGCTGCGAGGAGAGCAGGGTCAGAGGGGGTGATGGGAGGGGCCAAGGAGGAGAGGGTGTGAGGGGCTGATAGGGAACGGAGGATGGAGTAAAGCTGGCGGGAGAAATTGAAGAGGAGGAGATGAGACTAGTGTAGATGGAGTGCTCAGCAGCATGAACAAGGGAGTGGTACTGGGAGTGACTGAGGCAGTAGTGAGATAGGGAATCTTTAGAAGGGTGCTTACGCCATAGGCGCTCAGCACAGCGAAGGCGAGAACAGTGGAGAAGGCCTGGGAGGAATCACGGATGACGATTAGGCTGACGAGGGCGGGAAACCAAGCAATGTGGGGCAAGAGTGTCGAGGGCGGAGAGCAGGGTGGAATTCCAAGTCTGGACCTGATGACGGAGTGAAGGAATGAAAGTCAGGTGTGAAGAAGATGTCTGCAGAAGGAAATTGCTGGAGGGTGTAATTTGGCGTGAAAGTGCACATGAGGGGGGACACTGGCCGGGGGGGAGGGAGGGGGGTATGGAAAGAGGGGAGCTTAATGAGGAAAAGGAGACAGTAGTAGTCTTACACCAGGGGACTGGAAACACGAACAGGGCCGAGGGGGTAAAGGGAGAGGCAGAAGATGAGACCACAAGATCAAGGCTGTGACCGGCAGAGTGGGTGGGGAAAAAGGACGCGTTGGTGGAGAGAGAGATTGGAAAGGAGGGCTAGGAAGGAGAAATCACGGGGACTGGAGGGGGAGTCTGGGTGTACATTGAAATCTCCAATGAAGACAATTACTACTCTTGTCCTACACAACGAGAGGTTTTTGGAAGAAAATAATAAAACATGCAGGCAAGCACCCCAGTGTCCGTCCCACAGCTATCAGCCAGTCAGCACTGAGAAAAAGCAAAATACGGCAAGCAGAAGAACATGGCATCCATTCCTGCGCTCCCCTGATGAGGCGCCACATGGTCACCCGCAAGTCCCCCAACCCTCCCATCCGCGGCTCCAGAAGACCCCCAACATTGTCTAAACCTTTTGGAACAGTGCGAACAGCTGACACCAGAAGGACCTGCCGTTCCAATACTCAGCCACACTGTGAGAGCTTCAGCGTTGGCGGAGGAACTAGGGATGGCAAGAGTGACTGGCCCCAGTAGCACTAGCAGCTCCTCACTCACTGAAGGGATCGGGTGCCGCTGCGAATTGTCAAGGCAGAGAGAAAGTCCTACCTCTGGCTCGAGCGTTCACTGCCTGCTCCTCTGAACTATTTCTGCCATTATGGTTAAATTAGATTTACCTGCTAATTGTTGTTCCTTGAGGAATCCAGTCCAGTCCCGAACCTCTGGGTTTTGCTCCTCCTCCACAGCAGCTTGGAGACTGAGAAACGTCATTCTTGTGATGACACTGGTATATAACCACAGGATCCGCCTCCTCACTCCGGTAACCTATTGACAATTAAGTAGTAACCACTACCAAGAAACTATAAACAAACTGAACCTGCAGTTAACTAAGGAAAACAATTATCATTCTTTTATTGTTCCCCCTAACCAGACTAAGATCTCTTACAAATATTCAAGTCCTTCCTCCCCCCTTATGGAGGATGCTGACCCTACTAGAATTCCCCTCCAGACCATCCGCCCTTATGAACCAGATCCCCCAGGAAAAAGTGCCTCTTACCTGTGATAGATCTCATGCTTCAGGCCATAGTCCAAGAATAGCCGGGATACGGGACTGGAATGGAGTTCCTCAAGGAATAACAATTAGCAGGTAAGTCTAATTTAACCTTCCTTATCGTCCCTCCAGTCCAGTCCCAAACCTCTGGGGATGTAACAGAGCAGTACAAAGAAGTCAATGGGAGGGACCTGACAAACCCACCTGAAGCACTGCTGAGCCAAAACAGGCATCTCTCTCCGCCTGAACATCCAGACGGTAATGCTTGACAAACTTACAGATGACCAGGTCACCGCTTTACAAATTTCCACAACTGGTACTAAACTGTACTCCGCCCAAGACGCCGCTTACGCTCTAGTCGAATGAGCTCTAAGGCCTTCTGGAACTGTTTTGCCTTTCAATAGATATGCCGACCCTATCGCTTCCTTGATCCATCTAGCTATGGAAGCTTTCGACGCCATGTCTCCTTTTCTAGATCCTTCAAACAGAACAGTCTATCCGATTTTTGGAAACTTGCCGTCCTACTTATATACTTCTTTAATGCCCGACGGATATTCAACAGACGTAACTTCCCTGCCGAAGCCTCACACTTATTGTCACTGAAAACCGGCAAGGAAACTACTCGATTTACATGAAAAGTCGAAACTACTTTGGGTAAAAAGGCTGGCACTGTTCGCAATACCACCTTCGAGTCATAAAAGGACAGAAAAGGTTCTCTACAGGACAATGCCTGCAACTCTGAGATTCTTTGCGCCGAACAGATAGCCACTAGGAACACCACCTTGAGAGTGAGATCCTTCAGCGACACTCGAGATAGCGGCTCAAAGGGCTCTCGCACCAATGCCTCCAACACTATCTGGAGATCCCACGTTGGAACCAACTGCCTACATGTTGGTCTCAACAGAACCACCGCTCTCAAGAAACGTTTTATATCCGGATGGCTTCCCAGCGCCTCTCCTTTTACTTTTCCCCTGTAACAGGACAACGCTGCTAACTGCACATGTAGGGACATGGCCGCCAGGCCTTTCTGAAACCCATCCTGTAAGAATGTTAAAACCTGCGGCACAGAAGCTCGTAAAACAACCACCACGTCCCTGTCCACACACCAAGCCTCGAATATATGCCATACCTGAACAAACGCCAATGTGGTAGATCTCCGCCGCGCCTTCAACAAGATTCCAATGACCACCGCGGAGTAGCCCTTTGCTTTCAGCCTTGCCCTTTCAAGAGCCAAGCTGTAAGCGAGAATCGATCCACATGAGGCATGAGCAATGGTCCCTGAGCTAACAGGTCTCTTCGACAGGGCAGATGCCATGGTTCCTCTACCAACAACCTCATCAGATCCATGTACCAAGCCCTCCTTGGCCAGTCCGGCACGATCAATATCACTAGTCGTCTGTGACATTCTATGCATTGCAACACCCGACCTATCAACACCCAAGGTGGAAACACGTACAGGAGTTGGTGTTCGGGCCAAGCCTGTATCAGAGCATCCAGGCCTTCCAACATTCTCTCTCATCTTCTGTGGAAGAAACGTTCGACCTTTGCCGAATGGAAAGTGGCCATGAGATCCATTACTGGCGTGCCCCAGCGCTGCACCAGCATCTCAAACACTTCCTGATGAAAGCTTCACTCTCCTGGATCCACCCTTACTCGACTCAAGAAGTCGGCTTCCACATTGTCCACTCCTGCTACGTGAGCTGCCGATAGAGCTACTAGATGTGCCTCGGCCCATTTGAGCAGCCCCTCGGCCTCGTCTTCCAGCGCGGCACTGCTGGTACCCCCCTGACGGTTGATGTAAGCTACTGCCGTCACATTGTCGGAAAACATCTGAATGGCCTTTCCTCGGAGATAAGGCTGAAACTCTTGTAGAGCCAACGTTACAGCGCGTAGTTCCAATCTGTTGATTGACCAACCCCGTTCCAGTGTGGTCCACTGACCCTGGGCGAACCAATCTTGTCAGTAAGCTCCCCAGTCTAGGAGACTGGAATCTGTCATCAGGGGAATCCACGCAGGCGTTTCCGAGGGCATTCCTTTTTCTAGATGTTCTGGACGCAACCACCATTGCAGTGCCTGACGCATCTCTGGCGAACAGGGCAGCTTCTGCGACAACCGATCCTTCTGGTGTGACCACCGCCTGAGCAAAGCTCTCTGTAATGGCCTCATATGTGCCCGTGCCCACGGAACCAGCTCGAGAGTTGCTGCCATGGTCCCGAGCAATTGAAGATAATGCCACGCCATCGGATTCGGCCCGTTGAGAAATTGTTGGACTAGATTCTTCAATGCTTGTGCTCGATGTTGAGGCAGAAAGATCCACCCCACGCTCGTATCAAAGCTCGCTCCCAGATATTCCAGGCACTGCGATGGCACCAACCGGCTCTTTTCCCGATTGACTACCCAACCAAGACTCTGTAGAAACGCTACCACCTTGGCTGTAGCCGCCTCGCTCTCTGCTCTGGACTTTGCTCTGATTAACCAATCATCCAGATAAGGATGCACCAGCACCCCTTCTTTTCGCAATGCCGCCGCTACTACCACCATCACCATGGTGAATGTTCGAGGCGCCGTTGCCAGTCTAAACGGTAAGGCCCAAAACTGGAAATGCCCCATCAGAACCGCAAACCTGAGGTCTTTTTGATGCTCCTGACGGATCGAAATGTGCAGGTATGCCTCTGACAGGTCTAGGGACGTGAGAAACTCGCCTGCTCTTACTGCCACTATGACCGACCTTAGAGTCTCCATAAGAAAGTGAGACATGCGTAGACAGCGATTTACTCTTTTGAGATCCAAAATTGGTCGATAGGTTCCTTCCTTCTTTGGAACAATGAAGTATATGGAGTACCCACCGCAGCCACATTGGTCTGCTGGTACCGGATCTATGGCCAGAAGCCTTTGCACCATCTGCCATACTGCAGCGCACTTGAGATGTGCTCTGCACGGCAACCGCACGGAAGAATCGGTCACCGGTCGGTGAAACTCCAAGGCATAACCTTCTCGAATGACCTCCAGCACCCACTGATCCGATGTAATTTGGACCCAGGCAGGATAAAAATCTCGTAGCCGATCTCCCACGGGCACCAGTATCACCTGGGTCCCCCTGACTTCATTGTGACTTTCTAAGATTCGAAGAGGAAGGGGTAGCAAACCCTCTACCCGCTCCCCGAAACCCTTGGGTCCTATAGGGAAAACGTCCTCTTTGGCTTTGTCCAAACCTCGGGGAACAAAAATGACGAAACTCCCTCTGCTGTTCTTTTGGCATCAGAGTGACCCGTCCCTGCTTCTGCTTGTCCTCCGGAAGTCTACTGCCTTCGGACTCTCCCAAATCCTTTACCAGTTTATCCAAATCTTCTCCAAAGAGTAGCTTTCCTTTAAAGGGGAGTTTACTCAGCCTGGCTTTTGACGATCCATCTGCTGCCCAATTGCACAGCCAAAGATTTTATTTATTTATTTATTATTTAAAGATAACGCCGAGCTGCAATCACCGAGGCCATACTTTTTGCCAAACCTCGTATCAGATCATAGTGAATATCAGCCAAATAAGCTGAACCAGACTCCAACCTGGACGCTTCCCCAGTCGCCTCTTCCATGGGTTCCCCTTGAATCCTCTGCGACCACCGAAGACAGGCTCTCGCCGCCCATGCTCCACAAATAGAAGTTTGTAAGGACAGCGCATTCACCTCAAACGCCTGCTTCAATAAGACTTCGAGCTTCCGGTCCTGAGCATCCTTGAGGGCCACACTCCCCTCCACAGGAATGGTAGTCTTTTTGGTAACCGCTGAGACAGCCGCATCGACTCGCGAAGCTTTAAACTCCTCCTGATCCTGGTCCACCAGCAGATAAAGACGGGCCATAACTCTGGATCCTTTAAAGGCCGCCTCGGGCATGTCCCACTCTTCCTGAATCATTTCTCGCACCACCCTGTGGACTGGAAAGGTTCTTTTAGTCATCCTAAAGGCCTGTGTTGTTGTTAAGTGCCGTCGAGTCGGAGTCGACTCATGGCGACCCTCTGGATAGCTATCCTAAATTGTGTTGGGTCTTCAGTCAGGCGGCTCATTGTTGACAGACTGGTACCCGTAGGTGCTGTTATTGTATCGATCCATCTCATTGCTGGCCTTCCTCTTTTGCGTTGACCTTCTATCTTGCCAAGCATAATGTCTTTCTCTAATGACCTCTCTCTTCGCATGATGTGTCCAAAGTATGAAAGTCGAAGTCTTGTCATCTGAGCTTCTAAAGAAAGCTTAGGTTTGATCTCCTCTAGTACCGACTGGTTTGTTCTTCGGGCAGTCCATGGTATACACAGTATTGGCCGCCAGCACCATAATTCAAAGGCATCAATTTCTTCCTGTCTGTCTATCTTTTTCACTATCCAGCTTTCACATCCATATGATGTTATTGAAATTACCATGGCTTGAACAAGTCGAATCTTTGTATGGAGAGAGACATCTCTGCTCTTGAGAATCTTATCTAGGTCTTTCATGCCATTCTGCCAAGAGCAATGCGTCATCTGATTTCTTGACTGCTTGTTGTTTTTTTATTGATAGTTGATCCAAGTAGGTTAAAGTTGTTTACAATTTCAATTTCTTCTCCTTCAACGATGAACCTGTTGATTATGCCAGTTGTCATGATCTTTGTCTTCTTTACATTAAGGTGCAGGCCCATTTTGAGACTATGTTCTTTGATTGTGAGAAGCAAATGTTTCAGATCATCTTCACTTTCAGCCAGTAATGTGGTATCATCAGCATAGCGAAGGTTGTTGATGAGTCTTCCACCAATCTTCACACCTCTGTTGTCTTCATACAATCCTGCTTCTCTGATGATTTGTTCTGCATATAAATTAAACAGGTAGGTGGGAAAGAATGCAGCCTTGTCTTACACCTTTGCTTATTTTAAACCATTCTGTTTCTCCTTGTGCCGTTTGAACTGTTGCTTCTTGACCAATGTACAGATTGCGCAAGAGCATGATCAGGTGTTCTGGTATACCCATGCTTCTTAATGTGGCCCAGAGTTTCTCGTGGTTTACATAGTCAAAAGCCTTGCTATAGTCGATAAAGCACAAATAGATATCCTTTTGGTATTCTTTAGTCTTTTCAAGGATCCATCTCACATCCGCAATGATGTCTCTCGTTCCTCGCCCTTTCCTGAACCCTGCTTGCACTTCAGGTAGTTCTTGTTCCAGGTATGGTTGTAGTCTCTTTTGAATAATCTTCAGTAGAATCTTGCTGGCATGTGGGATTAGAGCGATTGTGCGATAATTTTCACAGTCAGTTGGATCACCTTTCTTCAGTATTGGTATAAACACAGATCTTTTCCAGTCAGTCTAAAGGGTCTTCTAGGGTTGAATCCTCCGCCGGCTCCATTGCCGGCATATTCAGTGCCTTGAGGGTCTCCGATATGAGCGGCGGTAATTTCTCTCTGCAAAATACACGCACAACTCTCGCCTGATCCTCCTGTTCCGTTATTTCTCCTTCCTCCAACTGATCGTCCAACTCCAAATCCGGTTCTCCTCCTTCGGAGTGAATGCCCTCCAAAGCTATGGAAGGTTCCGATTGATTCTTATCGACTCTGAACTTCTTAGTAAGAATACCTGTCGCTCCGGTGCCCAAAGGCGTGCCGGGCCTCTCTTCTCCCAGTTCCACTGCTGTGGGCGTAGCTGTAGGCCTCCCCTGAGAGCCTCTGAACGCCTGCTGTATACGCGCAACAAATTCCGGAGAAAAAATTGCTGCCAGGCCTCCTGACAAAGATGGCTGAGAGATTGGAAGATGTTCCTGCCACCGGCTCCGGAAGTGGCATATCGGGAGAAACCTGTTCAGCCAGCATTACAGGGACATTCTTGTTACCCTCACCAGCTGCCTCTAATGCTTTCTCCATTGAAGCTACCTCCTGAATGCAGCTCTTACACACACCTGTCTCAGAAACTGCTCCCCTTCTAGTACCGCAAACCAAGCAGTGCGGTCTAAAAAGCATCCCGCCTAAACGGGTGCTTTATGCAGACAAAGAGGTTCCGTACCTAAGCCCAGTATCAGTCACTCAAATATTCTTGACTGAAATTGCCCCAGCTTAGCTGCCTGAACTCTTGCGTTTTGTTTTTTTTTCAAACCGACATGGAAATTTCACTTAATCTGCCCCACACCATTTATGAAGGACAGAACCAAAAAACAAAGCTTTCCGATCAGTGCAGGAGCCCCGGTAGGCCGTCTCAAGAAAATGGAGTTTCCTGCGCTTCTGACACACAGCGCGGCCGACTCCTTTGCTGCCCCCCCAGATTTCAGTAACCATGATCGCTAAACCAGAGCTCTCCTTACCTCTGTGCTTGTTTCAGCTCCTCTGTGTCCACCTGCCATGCGACCGCTCCCGTGCCAGGAGAAAAAACTATGCGGCTGAAACCGCTCGCGATCCGGCTGATCTCCCCCTCCTTCGGCCTCCAAGCGCTAGCAGGCAAAAACTTCTGCGTGCGCTGGTGTGTCAACGTTACCGGTGCCTCACACCTCCCTGCGGGAACTGGCTCGTCTATCCTGCCTTTGCCTGCTCTCTAGGCATCACAGCCGCCATCTCCAGAGGGAGGGAGGACGGTGGGGGGGGGGGTGGAAGGAGCACTTTAGCAAGAAATTTAAAGAGAAAGTAACTAGCTTTTCAAAACAATAAAAAAATCTTATACCAACTTTTACAATTTTAAAGGGCCTAACCAAATTTCCCTACTCTAGCTCTCCTTTTGTTCCTCAAGTGAGCCCTGAACCTCCAGGCTCACAATCCTCCAGCTGCTTGGAGACTGAGATAACTGGAGTGAGGAGGCGGATCCTGTGGTTATATACCAGTGTCATCACAAGAATGACGTTTCTCAGTCTCCAAGCTGCTGGAGGAGGAGCATAACCCAGAGGTTCGGGACTGGACTGGAGGGACGATAAGGAAACTCTTTCGGGGGGTTTTTGTTTTGTTTTTTTTGTTAACCAGACTTTATTAGCTCTTAGCACAAGTCCAATTAAAGGATCAGATCCCCAAAAAAACAAAAACCTAAAAAGTCTCTTAGTTGTTCCTACAGTGAGTTCCTAACCATGGGCTCACATCTCTCCAACTGCTTGGAGACTGAGATACTGGAGTCTGGTGGGAGGTGCCAGCTACCTAACTAGGGAGATGTCATCAAGTTTGACATGCTGTTGATGAGGTGTGACTACCTGCTGGTCAGGACTAGACTGGAGGGACGATAAGGAACTACACTATTACATGTACAATTTTAAATGAGGAAAATCTATGCTTGGGTAGCAGAAATGTTCTTCACCTGCTCAAGAGAATAATATGGGTGAACGTTCTGGACAGCTATGCTACTCAGTCTAATGATGGTGGTTAAAACCATGTAGACCTATTACACTACCATTATTTAAGCTGTCAAGTTCTTCCAGGCAACGTTTTTCAGTGTTTCGCACTCTTTCAGAGGTCACCGACAGCTCAGCACCCTCAGCCCACCACCCCCTCTCGTCTTGCCAGCAACCTCTCTGAGAAGATTGCTGTGCACCATTCCAAGTTTCCCCCTCTCCATCCCCCCGCAACCAAAATTTCATCTTTCCTCCCCACCCTTGACTTGGTGCCTTCACCACCATCCTCCCCCTCCTTACCCACCCCTATCTTACCTCATCTTTAGTCTTCCTTCCAGCCCATCACTGCCACCACCCTATTCAAGGTTATCAATTCATCAGATAAGACTACATGCCCCTCTGACCCTATCCCTTCCCCTTGGTTCACAGAACCTTCCCTTGCCCTCCTTCTTTTTGTACTCTCCATCTTTAATTCCAGTCTCGCTTCGGGTATCTTTCCCTCTCTATGGAAGCACGCCCTTGTCTGTCCCATCCTTAAAAAGCCTTCACCTGCCCAGACACTCTGGCTAACTGGCATCCAATTTCTAATCTTCCCTTCCTGTCCAAGGTCCTTGAGAAGCTAGTCTTCTCTCAACTCTCTTCACACTTTGATTCCACTCACTTCTTGCATCCACGCTGATCTGGTTTCCGCACTGGCCATAGCACAGACACTATCTTTCTTTCTCTGCTCAACGAAACACACACTGCTCATGAACAAGGCAACATCTCTCTTGCAATTTCCTTAGATCTCTCCGCAGCCTTTTTGGTAGATCACTCTCTTCTACTTTCTCGTCTCTCTGACTGTGGACTTCAGGACACAACCCTGCACTGGTTTCAGTCTTTCCTGTCCTCACATTCATTCTCCGTGTTTTGCGGTTCTGCCTTGTCTCCCCCATCCCACTAACCTGTGAGGTCCCCCAGGACTCAGTTCTGGCCCCCCTCCTCTTCAACATTTTCTTAGCCCCCCTTGCACTACTAACCCAGAAACTTGGTATCCCTGCCTACTTTTCTGCAGATGATATCCTTCTTCTCATTCACACAATCGCTCACTCCCCAGATATAACCCGCTTAAACCTTTTTTTTTATCCTCTGTCTCTGACTGGCTTCATTCCAATCCCTCCAAATGTTCTGAAATATGGCTCACCTTTAATATCCCATGACCCACAATAGCCCCTTCTCTGTCCAACTCCCCAGTCCCCCTTGTTCACTCCCTCCGCTATCTTAGGGTCATTCTAGATTCCTCTGTCATTTCATAGCCACATTTCCTCCCTTGTTCAACGGTCTCTTCTTCCTCCGTCAGAATCGTGCTCTTCGTCGTTCTCTCTACCAGCACTCCCTTACTACCCCCTCCTGCTAGTAATTTCTAGACTAGATTAATGCAACAGTGCTCTTGCCAGTCTTCCCAACTACTAACTTCATTGACTGCAACTTTGCCAAAATACAGCAGCCCGGATTATCACTTACACCTCGCACCATGAACACATTCTCACCCTGATCCAACTTCACTGGCTTCCCAAAACATTTTGCATAGATTACAAAATTCTCATATCCGCTCACCAGGCAATCCACACAGGCATACTGCAATATTTGGCTGACCTTCATTTTCACTCCCCCCACCATCTCCTCAGATCCCTCCACACTCACCGCTTGGCCCTCCCCTCAGTTTCCCATGCGCAAACACATCATTTCACTTTCTTTTTCCTTGCTCCTGCCTTATGGAATTCCCTATCTGCCTCACTAAAGGCAGAGAACTCCTTTCTCCGGTTCAAATCTCAGCTCAAAACACACCTGTTTCAGTTGGCTTATGACCTTCCCTCCCCTTCCCCTGAGCAGTCTCCCCCTTAGCTCGCTCCCTTCTTAGTCTAAGTTCTTCTCCTCTCCTCCCCGTCCACACATTGCTCTCTTCTTCATTCTCTTTCTTTTCTGTCCTATATATGATTGGTGTTCTTTTCCTTTTCAATATTTTTAATTTATATTTTTGTAAACCGCTAGGTCACTTGCCCGGTACTAGAAAACCTCAAGTCTGTAGTGGCAGAATAGAAGATTGGCTGCCAGTGCCTGGTTGTTCTGAAAATAAAAGGTTTAAAAATAAGGTTCAATAAGCTACACACATTCTTTAATAGCCAAACAACTACAATGTCATAAATCAATATTGAGGGTGATGTGAGCTAAAAAAAAGCTGTTTAACATTTAGAAACTATTTTCATGCTTAACTCCAGAACAGAACACATTTTTGCTGATAATTATGGAGCAACATGCTCTGTAGATACTTCTGTATTTGAGGCTCACCTTCATCAGCTTTCTTATTTGGCTTTCCAGACTTCTTTTTCCCAGCATCTGATTCTTCCTCTGAAGACCCATCATCATCTGATGAAAGGTTGGCTTTTATTTCTTCCAAAAGCATTTTCTTGGCAATTCTTTAAAAGAAATAGATAAGTAAATAGTGTTTTACAGAGCATGAACCTGTGGGGCTGCTTGTGACATAAATACATGTATTTGCCCTTCTGTTTCCTGGTTTACAGCTAACGTATGCTACTGTGTTAGCACATGCAACTACCATTAACGCATGTTATTAGGAACAAAATCCCACTACATAAAACTGGACCTGCAGTAAAAATGTGCGTTAACGGAGGTAGTGCATGACTATGTGGTATTACACTCTAATTCTAACTATTAGAAAGCTGTCAAGAAGTCATCAAAAAAACTATATGCTTATGATGAAGAGGCAGAAGTTGTTTAATCTTATCAGGTCAATCATACAAGACTGTTACATGGGTGAAAGTCGCTGTACATGGAACATAACCACAGTAAAAGGCAAATACAGCAGTTCATTCATCCAGGAGAGTAAAAATAGGAGTTATGCCATTTTCATAATAAAAAGATATACTTAAAGGAAAAAAGAAAAAAAAAACCTTTTAATTATCACATAACACCATAGCTTTGGTCATGTTTCTTAGAAGTAAGCACATATTTAAATTAGATCATTTACCTCATATTCACTGACCAATGTACACATTTTAAAAAGGATTTCAGTTGTGTACACACATTATTTTTTCTTTTGATGTGTTCAATACCCTGGTTTCAGCTTTAACTCTGCAGAGGCCACCTGTCTCACGTTTAGAGAAGCAATTGCCAAATAAATATACTTAAAAAATTTAAAGAACCACTGGCTCTTTACTAAGAAAATCTCAAGTATGAAATGTGGCGCCTCCTTGTATGAAAGCAACAGATCTTAAAAAGCGATATGCACTCATACAAAAAACATACACAATTTTCTGCTTTACTTATATGCAGATAAGCCCAATTCGAAAAGGTTCACATGAAAGTTTGAAAAACTAATTCACCAACTTCAAAATGAGTAGTGGACTTTTTTGTTGTTTGGCAAAATTGGGCCCAAATGCTTAATTACTTTAATTATGAGCTACTTTGCATGTGTGTTACAGCAACTCAGTTATTAATATGAATAAAATGTTGCCCATAGAAACCCATATGCACATTTTTACTCACTGGAAATAAAAACTAATGAGAAAATCCCAAGGTCTAATAATTATACAAAAATAAAAACAGAAAAGTTTCAGGAAATAGTAATATCTATTAACCAAAAATACTAATAACCAAAAACCAAACACAACCAAAAGAAGGTTGAAAGGTATGTTCATAAGGCATAATACTGCAAAAGATGCAGACTACATAAACATAATCATCACATACCAAAAATAAAAGATCTGCATAACAGTTTTGTGAAACTAGCATTCCATAATATTCAAACATAAAAGGCAACTTATCTTACTTACATTGCTATGAAGCTATCCAATGCTTTTCCAATCAGGAGCACTGAGTTAATGTTACTGTTTTGCATTGGCCATTCTGCATATACATACAAGCAGGATGAAGATTGGATTGACAGCTTCAAACGTTACGTAGGATAATTTGCTTTTTATGTTTGAATATTATGGAACACTGATTTCACAAGAATTATACAAATCTTTTGTATTTGGTAGTTTTTTTAGTGTATAATTATATTCAAACAGTCTGCTTCTTTTGCAGTACATCAAAAACTTATGGTTTATAAACATGCCTTTCCTTCTTTTTCAATTGTTTTTGGTTTTTGGTTTTAAAGGGCTTTTTTTAGGTTTTTTTTTCATCATTTCTTGCTTTGCTGTGATTTTATCATTTATTCCATATCCTTTCTTTTATGAGTGTTAGCTGTTAACATGGCAGATAGCCCATGCTATCGTGCCATGTTGACAGCTAATGCAGGCAAAATGCAGATAGCGCTGTAATATTCTGCGCTATTTGCATTTCATGCATTAGAAGGGAGAGGAGGGATCTGGATAGGGAAAAGACAGCCAGCATGCGAGTAATTGCCACACGATGCCTGTCAAAATCACTTATCGCACAGCTGCAGGTAAAGCACAGTTACTTACCTGTAACAGGTGATCTCTGGGAACAGCAGGAATAAGTCTTCACATATGGGTACGTCGGTACCGACGGAGCCTGCGCGGGAACGCTCCCCAGCATCCAATCAGAAAGCTTTTGGGAGCATCCCTCAGCGCCCGCGTGCTGTCTTCCCGCCTTTCCAAATGTCTCTCCTCAGTTGAGTTTTATAGCTGAGACAAAGAGAGAGAGAGAGGAAAGGAAAGATAGATAGAGAGATACAACTCCTAGGGGAGGTGGGTGGGTTGTGAAGACTTATTCCTGCTGTTCCCAGAGATCACCTGTTACAGGTAAGTAACTGTGCTATCTCCAGGAACAAGCAGGAATGAGTCTTCACATATGGGGACTCCCAAGCTAAGATGCCTGGAGCCCTAGCATGTTGGAGATTGAAACATGCTACACCTCATAAGGCCAGGCATCCTGAGGATGGAGGGTAGGAGATGAAAAAGAGGAGCTGTAGAAAACAGCTAACCTAAGATAGGACTACAGGCAAGGAGTCCTTGTATGTATGATAATTATCATGAAATATATTGAAATGAACAATCACAATATGGACCTCACCTACTGGATTGCAGCAGGTAGAGAGGCTGATGGAGTCTACTGGGGATCCAGTAGAGGAATCTTCAAGGTGACCTCACTGAAGTGAAAGTGAAGGTCAAAATCTGGAAGTGACAGGTGACCCCAGGATTCAACTGGGGTAGTACAAAAACGGTAAGTCTTTAGTGGGAAGCTTTATGGAAAAAGCTGAAAACTCTTTTGGCTACAGAGTTATTCACAGTTAGGAGCAAAAGAGGAAGACTGACCGATTTGGACAAACTGGCCTAGTCCTTGAGGGAAGAAGGGGTATGGGAAAAAACCCGTATTCCCAAAGAAAGGACAGATGTCTGAGGAGTTGAAACCTCAGATCTACTGAAGATCCACCATGTCTTTCCTAACTGGTGAAAGATAGGAAGAAATTGGAGCATGGAGCTTCAGGGATACCTAAACCTAGGGTTATGGTAGGAGCTGTCAGTACCACAGCAGTGGTTGTGTGCATAATACCCCAAACATACTGTGGAACAGTATGAACATGTGCAAAGCCCACTGTCTGAAACATATAAGAAGGTAAAACCTTTATGAGCATAGACAGTTAGAGAGATATGTAAATACATATCTACCTATAATGAAGCATCTCGACAGATACAGACATTATTATATTATTTATATATATATATGGGTATATATATATATGTGTGTGTGTGTGTGTGTGTGTGTGTGTGTATATATATGGGTATATATATATATGTCTATAGTGAGATCTAGAGGGGCATAACATATGCACATGCAGCTGACAGACATATGTATCTATAGAGATGTATATAGATATATATACATATATGAATAGATAGGTCTAAAGATAAATGTCTTCAATTAAGCAGACAGAGATATGCCTATAAGAACATTCACATGGGAGATGTGAAGAGGAAAGATTCATCCAATAACAAGAAGGTGGAACCTACTTGAGAAGATATATAGAGAATCTATTCCCCCTGGTTATGATGGTGCAGAAATGCTATACAGTGAAATAACCAGGATGGCTGTGTGAAAAAACAGAGGATAATATCAGTCTGTAAACAGCAAGTCCTGAGTCCTGTAGAACTCTAGCATGGTAAATGGACAGAAAACGCATAGGATGAGATACCAGGTTGACCCAATTGAGGGACAAAAAGGGGTATCATGCGTTTTTTAGTTAAATATGTGCTGTCCATGAAGGATTAGGATACCATGAGGACAAGCTGCAAGGAAAAAAGAGCATATTCCCTGTAGGAATTGGACAACTCTTTAGACTTTCACGTAGAGAAGGCTTATGACCTTTATTTTAAAAGGAGATAAGTAGGGTGTGAAGAACCCTCACAGTCATGGGGAATGACTGAGGAAGCCTTTTTCAACCATATAGGAGAGTCAGAGAAAAACCCCATGCTCTCTAGCAAGGGCCCATAGTGGAAAGCTTCTCTGTAGGATTGCAGAGAGCATTATGCAGGAGAATTGGGAGATAGAACTGGCTGTTGGAAAAAACCAGCAGCCACGTCAACTATGCTGCCAAACCCAAAGGAATTGGAGATGGCAAGAATAGAAGATAGTGTGATAAGCCTGAAATGATAAGGATTATCCAAGAAAGATGTATGCACTGTCTTGGAATCACTACTAAGGCCAGACAGAAAGTAGTGGAGGACGACTGGAAACTTGTGGAAAAGTACCAGTAGTCCAATCACTGGAACTCCTGCATGGGCAGCTGCTGAATAAGACAGCAGAGAGAATCTTTCTGTGTAAAACAGAAAGAACAGACAGAACAAGAGAAGAAATTCCTGTCCCTGTCTGATGAGCTGCCCAGGCAAAAAGAGGGAGTTTACTCAAGAGAAAAAACGCCACACTGGAATGGAAAGAAAGACTAGAAAGGCTAAAGCAGCCCTCCAGTGGTATGGTACCACTCTTACAGGGGAAACCCTGGATAAGAGGGTAGAGAAACAGGAGCTGAAGGGTGACTTACCATATGGTAAGTCTGTGGAAGGAAAAAATTCATGTTGGTACAGAAAACTATCATGGGATAGTTAAACCTCTCTTCTTGGCAAGAAGAAGAGGAGAAACCTGTGACCCATAGACATGAATATCCTGACAGCTCAGCATACCTAGGAGCAACTGGATGTCCTGAGGAAAGGAATCCATGTGTAGAGTTTTGAATGAAAAACAGTGAAAAAACTTCTGCTGAGAAGAAGTCAACTGTAGGTTGTAAACTCCAAGAGGCAGAAAACAGATTAATCAGAACCCTGTGGTTGCTGGGTTTGTTTAGCCTGGCGAGAGTTTGGATTCTTCAGACCAGGGCGATGTTTCCTCTGCTTGGAAACATCTGTATGATGGGCAGAAGAGTAAAACCTTCTCCTCCTAGGGAAAGAAGGTTTGGTAGGGCATTTCCTACCTACTGGGGAAGGAGGCGGCTTAGGATAGCCTTCAGAAACAGGGAAGTCAGTGGACCACTGAGCAACCTGATGTAAAGACTCCTTATTGAAGAGATTTTCTCCAGTGCAAGGAGTATTACCCAGTCTTTGTTGTGCCCATTTGTTTAAGTCTGAAGCTTGGAGCCAGGCTCTACGTCGTGCCCCTATGGCTATAGCAGAAGTTCTGCTAACAGACTCAAAAGAGTCTAGGGAAGCACGAGTAAGAAACCAAGAGATACTTTGAATATGACTAAGTAGTAAGAAATAGTCTGCAGTCTTGGGCTCTGAAAGAAAAGGAGTCATAAGATATAATTTCTTTGTGACTTCCTGAAGAGATAGACTCATATAAAAAATATATGAGAGAATCCTTGCTGACAGCATGGATGTCTGGAAGGTTTGACGTCCAAAGGCATCTAGTGTCCTAGACTCACAACCTGGTGGGTAAGAAGAGTGCTTCTTCTTACTTTTCACCTTCCTCATTCTTTTGAAACCCTGGAGAGGGGGGGCACCTGATACAGAAGATCAGTTGCTCTAGAAGGTGAGGGTACCTTTAAAGGTGCTTCCCACATTCTTAGAAGAAGATCCTGCAAGGAATGATGTAAAGGAAGCATTATGTTTTCCTTTTCTTCAGTAGAAACAGAGCCTTGTGTAGGATCATGGCCAGGGATAGGAATAGCAAGAGATCTTGCCATATCCAGGAGGAAATTCTGAAAAGAAGGATCTCCAAAGAGAACCGTCCCTGGACAGGATAGACCTGAAGAACTAGCCTGGGCACCGGAGGATCTACTTGAGTATATAAGAATATAAGATCCTGCACGGTGCAAAAAAGGATCCTTAAGGGATGGATGCTGGTACTGGAGGTCAGGACCTGTGACAGTCAGTACTGCATCGTCCATGCCAGGTATCGACTCCAACTTGGTATAGAAAGGAGCGAGCCTGGTGAAAGAAGCATGAAAGGAGCTGGCCCCAATGCTACTGTGGATACCGGTACCGATACCGGTAGCACTGTCAGAATCGAAGGCGACACAGACATCGGAGCAGTCATCAGTGGCAGCTCAATCGGTACCAAGGTAGCCAAACGCCTTTGGTAATCACCCTCGGTACCGAGCGTCCGGTACCGGTAATTATTGGTACCGAGATGTGTCGGTACCCAGTCTTCCAGACTAGATATCGATTCCAGACTCGGCATCGAAGGAAGCGAGTCTATCGATGCATGTCTAGAGGGTACAGACGTCGGTGGTAGTATCGGTGTTGATGCCGATACTGGAAAGTCAATCTGGAGCGTATCCACCAGTCCCGAAGGTACTGAGAAAGCCAGATGACGATCCCTGGTGAGGAGTGTAACGTCCAAAACCAGTGCCGATGCCGGGGTATCGGTACCGCTCGAAGCGGATGCCACTACCGAGCATGGCTCAGGTATGTTCTGTGAGGGGTGAGCCCCAGGAACAACCTGAAACCCCCTCATAGGCTTTAGAGGCCGAAGACTCCCGCCGGGGTTTTGAAGCCAATGGACCCTCGAGGGCAAGGCCGGAGCAGTCTTCATGCTGTGCATGAGACCTACCACTCGAGGGTTGGCTAGTCTTAACAGACTGTTTGAGGGTTACCTGATCCTGTGTAGAAGAAGAAACGGTCGGTGCCCTGACACTGGAAGGGAACCTGGTATCGAAGGAAAACTCGATGTTGAAAATCTCTTCTCACAATATTGTGGCCCGAGGGCTCCGGAGGAAAACGGTCAGGACCCAAACAGGTTAGACACCAGTTTTTGGAGTCGAAAAATAAAGCTGTACCGCCACAGCTTAAACATTTCTTAGAGAAAGAGGCTGGCGGTTCCATGAGGGACATGGACAGGCCTCGAAGGCCTAAAAAGATTTAAGACAAAAAACGGAGGGAAAATATTCCCTGAATTTCAGAAAAAGAAAAAAGAAACACCGGCGGTACCGGTGGAGTCGGGGAGACAGCCGCGACCACAAGAAAACAAAAGAATTAAAGAAGAATTTTCTGCGGTGACAGGAGGATGTCCTGTCGGCTCCGCGGAAAAACAAAAACTGAGGAGAGACAGTTGGAAAGGCGGGAAGGCAGCACGCGGGCGCTGAGGGATGCTCCCAAAAGCTTTCTGATTGGACACTGGGGAGCGTTCCCGCGCAGGCTCCGTCGGTACCGACGTACCCATATGTGAAGACTCAATTAAAGACTGTACTATTCACAGAGCACTACGGCTCAAACACCTAACTAGAATCCTTTTATTGTAACCTTTATGTAAAATGATTGTCTGTAATGGTTTACCTATGTTAAGTATCCCACCTTACTACTTCGATGTTTTGATTAAGCAGTGCATGTTTCCCTTGCTTTTGTATAACCTTTGTTTGTCTTTGTAACCGCTTTGATTGAAGGAAAAGGCGGTATAAAAAACTTGTTAAATAAATTCCTGCTTGTTCCTGGAGATCACCACTTACAGTAAATGCAGCTGAGCATCAGGACTGCCACTGCCATCTGGCAGTGATGGCAGCTTTTACTGTAAGTGGTGATCTCCAGGAACAAGAACAAATACCAATGCCACAAATCAGAAGATCTGTGGCACCACCCACAAAGGCCCCCTAATATATCCCCTTCAGGACCCCACACCCTCAGACAGCACCCAACCACATGGGGCTGGTTGTCCTTTCCCCCCCCCCCAATGCTGTATCTGCACGTTAGTGAACAGACCCCTCTGTTTACTAAAGGTTGCGGAGCATATATTTTGGGTAATATAAAAAATCCACAACTAATGTTTTGTGCATGCTCTCTCAAATGCTGCACACTATTTGGCATTTTACCATGCAAGCACCATTTGTAAAGTTCTCTGCATTTTAGTATATTAAGCCACAAAGTCACATGTGAAACATGTACTAGACAAAAAGATGTTTTACTAAAAAATTTGCCATATCACATCACATGTAGTTTTTAATAGTTAAAGACTGCTGGAGAGAAACAACCCTTTCAGTTCTGTGTATGGCTGATCTGTGATATATGTTCAGTTTACTGGTGGTATCTACATACTACACTACTGCACAGGGAAAAAATTATCACAGAACTCGGGATGGTTTCTTTACATAACTTATGCAATCAGTTAACTCATATTTCATAATTACTATCCCAGTCTAATAATATTTTTCAGTATAGCAATTGTGTTCAGAATATGATTTTAGCCCATGAAGTAAATGGATTCCATCAGCAGTCACACAGCAGATAATTTGAAGGTCTTATTTGCAGAGTGTAATTTGTACAAGTAGAAGAACACATTAATTAAAAATGATACTGAATACAGCATTGCTCTCTGCCTACCCCCACACCTTGGACTTGAGGGCCAGTTTATAAGCAAATCTGACTTCCCTCCTTATCAGTACTCTTATACCCTCCCTTCCTGGCTCCTATCATAGTTGGATGGTCTAGCAACAGCAGCTCTGGCAGGCCCAATAGAAGACGTAAAATATATATAAACATGGCACCAAAAATTGACGACTGAATTATGAAGGAAAATAAAAAAAGAACACAGAGGACAGGGTGTTGAAAGCTACATAAGCAAAGGCATACTACTGTTATGTTTCAGTCATATACATGCTTGAGAATCAAATTAACTTCATGATGTTTTCTGTAAACACTGACAACACAAATCAAACAATTTCAAATGTTCAACTATCATTCATTATTACCACTACAATTATATTCAGAACATACAAATACATTCTGTGGGTTTAACCCTTAGCCAAGCAATGGTGCAGTATTGTTGGTTTGTGTTCTTTACAATATCAGGCTTGGCCTAACATATCGTGAAGCAACATTTTCTGTGATGGGCGAGCAGTTTGCTCAAGATGATACAGTCAGACATAAATATTTCTTGTGTTTTATTGTAATACATAAGAGTATTATAGAACAATGGAATATTAAATAAACCCTTCATTTATCCACAATTTAAATTATTAGAGGTTCCATGACTTATACTTCAACTATATTTATCATTAGGAAATGTGATTTATGCAAAGATAATAAATTCCGTGAATATGCAATAATCAGACAGAATGGTTAAATTTCCTAAAATCAATAAATCACTAGCTTCTGAACAGTAAAAGAAAAAGATGTTTTACTGTTTTATTCTCCAAACAATAAAAAAGTCATGGTAGAGAAAGCGTAGTTACTCACCTCTAACAGGTGTTCTCCAGGAGCAGCAGGAATCAGTCCTCACATATGGTTGACGTCAGCGCCGACGGAGCCCTGGTACAGAGCATTTCCACAGCTTTCAAAGAAAGCCTTTGGGAATGCAGAGTGCATGCGCGGTCCCCTTCCCACCCAAGGGTGCCATCTTGATCAGTCTGATGACATAGCTAAAGACAGCAAAATATGAAAATAAAGGATAGGACTGCAACTCCAGGGGAGGAGGGAGGGTCGTGAGGACTGATTCCTGCTGCTCCTGGAGAACACCTCTTACAGGTGAGTAACTACGCTTTCTCCAGGACCAAGCAGGAAGTCAGTCCTCACATATGGGACTCCCCAGCTCTAGGCTACCATGAACTCAGAGCTGAAAAATGGCTCCCTCTCAAGAGCCTCAGCATCAGTGATAAGAATTTTCTCTGAGAACGCATATGGTAACCCAACACAAGGGCCGGAGGGAAGGAGTTGCCTAAACCTCAAAGAGATTATGGAGTACCGCCTGGCCGAAAACACTGTCCCGTCGGGACTCTCTCTCCAGGCAGTAATGGGCTGCAAACGTCTGGCTTGAAGACCAAATTGCGGCACGGCAGATGTCTGCCAAAGGAACAGAGTGGAGATGAGCTACTGATGCGGCCTTCGCCCTGACATGGTGGGCCATGACCCGACCCTGCAAGGGGAGGTCGGTTGCCTTGCATGCCCAGGAGATGTAATCTGCCACCCAAGTGGATAACGTATGCTTGGAGACAGGTAACCCTAACCTATTAGGGTCAAACGAGACGAAGAGCTGAGTAGCCCTTTGATGCTCTCGCGTACGATCTATGTAAAAGGACAACGCCCTCTTACAGTCCAGGGTATGCAAGACTGTTTCAGCCCGGCTGGCATGCGGCCAGGGAAAAAAGGTCGGAAGAACCACCTCATGATTGAAGTGGAAAGAGACCTTAGAGTAGTTACTCACCTGTAACAGGTGTTCTCCAGGAGCAGCAGGAATCAGTCCTCACATATGGGTGACATCGGCGCCAGAGCCCCCGTGCGGAGCATTTCCCCAGCTTGCAAAAGAAAGCATTTGGGAATTGCAGCGCGCATGCGCGGTCCCCTTCCCACCCAAGGGTGCCATCTTGCTCAGTCTGATGACATAGCTAAAAGACAGCAAAATAGCAAAAATAAATCATATGACTGCAACTCCAAGGGGAGGAGGGAGGATTGGGAGGACTGATTCCTGCTGCTCCTGGAGAACACCTGTTACAGGTGAGTAACTACTCTTTCTCCAGGACCAAGCAGGAAGTCAGTCCTCACATATGGGACTCCCCAGCTTAAGGCTACCGGAGACCTCAAGCCGAAAAAATGAGCTCCCTCTAGCTCATCAGTACGTAAGGAAGGAATCTTCTCTGAGAACGCCCCCGACCGGTAGCCCAACACCAGGGCCGGAGGGTAGGAGTTGCCTAAACCCCAAAGAGATTATGGAGTACTGCCTGTCCGAAAGCAAAGTCCCTGCGGGACTCCCTCTCAAGGAAGTAATGGGCCGCAAAAGTCTGGCTTGAAAACCAAGTAGCGGCCCGGCAGATGTCTGCCAACGGAACAGAGCGGAGATGAGCCACTGACGCAGCCTTCGCCCTGACACGATGAGCCGTGACTCGACCCTCCAACGAGAGGCCGGCTGCCCCATAAGCCCAGGCGATACAGTCAGAGACCCATATCGACAAAGTACGTTTGGAGACAGGTAACCCCAATTTATTGGGGTCAAAAGAAACGAAGAGCTGAACAGCCCATTGATGCTCCCGCATATGGTCAAGGTAGAAGGACAACACCCTCCTACAGTCCAGGGTATGCAGGACCATCTCAGCCCGGTTGGCATGCGGCCTGGGAAAGAAGGTCGGAAGAACCACCTCCTGATTGAGGTGAAAAGGGGATACAACCTTAGGAAGAAACTTTGGGTGAGTCCGTAAGACTACCTTATTCCTGTAAAACCTAGTGTAAGTGGGATCAGACACTAGTGCCTGAAGTTCACTCACTCGCCTAGCAGAGGAAGAGCTACCAGAAACAAGGTTTTCCAGGAGAGAAAACGGAGAGGGCAGGTAGCCATAGGTTCAAAGGGCGGACAAGTAATCCGCTGTAAGACCACATTCAGATCCCACTCAGGGGCTGGTGGACGCAAAGGGGGCTTAAGCAGGAGGAGGCCTCTGAGAAAACGAGCCACCAAAGGGTGGTTGGAAAGAGGCCTCCCGTCCACCGGCGAGTGGTGCACTGAGAGAGCACTGAGGTGAATCCTGATAGAGTTGGACTTAAGGCCTAGATTGGAGAGGTAAAGCAAATATTGCAATACTACCGCTACCAAGCATGAGAAGGGATTCTCGAAGTGCTGAGCACACCATGCGGAGAATCTAGGCCACTTAAGAGCATAGGATTTCCTGGTGGATTGCCGCCTAGAGACTAAGACTACGTCCTCCACCTCTCTAGGCAGTAGTCGGGGAGCCAGGACTACCCTTTCAGCAGCCAGGCCATCAGATGAAGGGACTGGAGGTTGGGGTGCAAGAGAGACCCCTGGTCCTGAGACAGGAGATCGTGTTGAATCCCCAGAGGAAGAGGAGTGTCCACCGCCAGTTGCAGCAGGAGTGGGAACCACGGCTGCCTCGGCCACTTGGGGGCTATCAGAATCATTGAGGCCCTGTCCTTGAGGACCTTGAACAGTGTTTGGGACACCAGTGGCGTGGGAGGAAACGCATACAGTAGGCCTTGGGACCACAAAATCAGAAAAGCATCCGCTGCTACTCTGAGAGGATGCGGTTGTCTGGAACAGAATCTCGGGAGTTGCCGGTTCAGAGGACTGGTGAAAAGATCCATGGTGGGGAGGCCCCACCTGAGAAAGATCTGCTGAACCACCAATGGATTCAATCTCCATTCGTGTGGCTGCAGGAGCCTGCTCAGTCTGTCAGCCAGGTAATTTTCTTGACCGGAGAGGTAGACAGCCTTGAGAAGGATTCCGTGATCGACTGCCCAAGAGCACAGTCGTTGTGCCTCCTGACAGAGAAGGAAGGAAGGAGCCCGTGCCTCCTTGTTTGTTCACGTAGAACATGGCAACTTGATTGTCCGTCTGGACCAGTACAGACTGGTGAGAGATGAGGTGGGAGAAGGCTCTCAGAGCTAGGCGTATTGCCCGTAGCTCCAGAAAGTTTATCTGCTGAGCAGCGTCTGAAGGGGTCCAGAGACCCTGAGTACATGCCCCTTGGCAATGTGCTCCCCAACCTAGAAGAGAAGCATCTGCTGTCAGCACTTGAGAAGGCGGACGGGATTGAAAACTCACTCAGAGTACCAGATTCGGAAGATGAAGCCACCATTGTAGAGAGGAGACGAGCAGGGTGGATATTCTTACTGAGTCTGCAAGGCTCCCTGTGGCTTGATGCCACTGAGTTTGAAGGCTCCACTGCGACGGCCACATGTGCAGGCGGGCATTGGGGGTTACATGAACCGTGGAAGCCATATGGCCGAGAAGTCTCAGGAATTGCCTGGCGGAGACCAGGGAATTGCTGTGAAACTGCCTGGCTACATCCATCAACCTGTGGGCTCTGTCCACTGGCAGAAAAGCCTTCGCCTGAAGAGTGTCTAGCCTCGCTCCTATGAATTCTAAGTTCTGGGAAGGGAGCAAAGTGGACTTTGCGAAGTTTATGACAAACCCCAAGTGCTGAAGCAGAGCCACAGTGCGAAGGGTGGCTTGACTGGCCTCCTGGGAAGACTGGCCCCTTATGAGCCAGTCGTCCAGGTATGGAAACACAAAAAGACCTTGAAGCCTCAGGTAGGCCGTCACCACCAACAGGCACTTGGTGAACACCCTGGGAACGGAGGTTAGGCCAAAGGGTAGTACTCTGTACTGGTAGCGGTTTCTCCCCACAACAAATCTGAGATATTGTCTGTGGTCTGGAAGAATAAGGATGCGAGTATAAGCATCCTTTAGATCTAAGGAGCATAGCCAATCTCTCTGCTGGAGGTAGGGCAGCAGGATTCCAAGGGTAAGCATCTTGAACTTTTCCCTCTCCAGGAACTTGTTGAGGTTGCGCAAGTCTAGGATGGGTCAGAGGCCTCCTGTCCTTTTTGGTACCAGAAAGTACCTGGAATAAAAGCAGTGACCTCTCAGGTGGTGGGGCACCGGTTCCACAGCCTGGTCCTTTAGCAGACTTGCTAACTCCTGAAGGAGTAGGCCCCTGTGCAGAGGGAGTCTTGGAGGCTGCCCTGGAAAATAGGAGGGTGGTACCTGGTGAAAATGGAGAAGATAGCCCTTGTGGACTATATGGATCACCCAGGTATCTGATGTGACGGCTGACCACCTGTGGGCAAAGTGAGCCAGCCGGCCTCCTGTGCTGATGTGAGCCAGCTGAGGAGAAGAGGCTATGCCTTGAGAGTCAAAAACCCCCACCCTGCTGAGCAGGGGCCAGTGTTGGTGGCTTGGGGGCCTTCTGCCTATGGGGCCCATGACCCTGCCCCTTGGCCTGCTGACCCTGTTGGGGAGCTGCAGAGGCCTGATAATGAGGGTATTGTTTATAGGCAGATGACTTCCTCGGGTAAAAGGTCTTTTTTCCCGAGACCTTCTTTTTCTGAGAAGGGACAGAGGTTTTTCTGGACAGCCTAGTCCGGGTCAGTCTCGGGCTCGGGTTCTGCAGCCTTTTCAGCCATGGGCTTGCCAAAGAGGTTTTCACCTCAGCAGGGGACATCAACCAACTTGTCCTGCACCCATGGCTCGAGGTCGGATGACTGTAGCCAAGCCTGTCGGCGGGCACCGATGCCGGCCCCGGCTACTCAGGCCAAAGCCTCGAAGCCATCATAGGCTGCTCGAGAGATAAACTTCGAGCACTCCCGAATACCAGTGGACAAGGCTTGGAACCTCTGCAAAGGTTCCTCGGAGAGACCAGCAGAGAACCCGGCAAGCTCCTTTGCCAGGTCTCGGAGATACATGCCCATGTAGAGCTGGTATGTCTGGACACGGCAAGCAAGCATAGAGCCCTGGAAGCACTTCTTACCAAGGGCATCCAGGTTCCGGGCCTCCCGGTCGGGAGGCACCGAGGAGTGCATCTTCTGACTTTTCAGTCGATGCATGGCCGATTCCACAACCATGGAGTGGTGCGGTAATTGAGCCTTCTGGAACCCGGGGGCTCTTGCGGACTTGATACATGGAATCGACCTGCTTGCTTAACACCGGCGTCGAGGCCGGGGTCTCCCACATGCGGAAGAGCAGCCGCTCCAGCATCGGAGGAACCGGTACAGTAAAGGCCTCCTTCGGGGGAGAGTCATACTGGAGGGCCTCGAGCTCCTCGGCTCGAGGCTCCTCCTTGGGATCCGCGGGGAAGGCCAAGACCTTGGCCATATCCCGCACGAAGTCCGAGAACCGGGTATCCTCCGGTGGGGATCGTCTCCGAGGCTCGGACTCTGGCAAGTCTGATGGGACACACCGAGTCCAATAAGTGTCGGGTGACTCTTCGTCCTCAGTCTCCCAGCCCGACTCCTCGGAGGAGGAATTGAGCGGCTCCGGTCGGGCGGGCACCGATGCCATCCGCCCCGACACCGAGGGTACCGGCGTTGACAACCTCGGTCCCGAACAGGAGGCCGAGGGAGACCTTGGCCAAGGATCGACTCGAGCCCGCATGGACTCGAGGATCGGCTCGGCCTCCGGGGTCGACTTGGACGTCGAAGTCCCGGTGGTCGGGGCAAATGCACCGGTGAGACTGGCGATCAATGCCCGCTGCTGTTCCATGAAGGCAGCGAGGCTGCTCTCCAAGGCCGTCAACCTGAGACCAAGCTCAGGAGACCCAGAAGCCCCCGACTCGGGCCCCGACGGCGGCTCCCCTGGAGGAGAGTCCACGAGGACTACAGCACTCACGTGTCCAGGAGACTCCATCTCGATACGAGGATGCTTGGCAGGCCTCTCCGACTCTGAAGACCCGGGACGGCTATCGGGGCTATGTGACCTGGCCCTCGAGGAACCAAGCGCGTCCACCGACGCCGCACACGCGGGTTTCTTCTTCCTGCACTGTTCAACGAAGGAGACCCCGCTCAGAGGAACCCCGACGCTGCTCGGGCCCGTCCGGACATGGAGTCAGAGAAGATCCTATCCTTCTGGTGCTGCCTACTCCTCAATGCCTTCGAGGACATTTTGCCACATGGACCACAGATCATCGGGTCATGATCGGGTCCGTGGCAGCGGAGGCAGCAGTCATGTGTGTCGGTAAGAGACATACGTTTCTTACACCGATCACACTTTTTAAACCCGCTGGCAGCCATCGGGGGAAAAAGGGCCCCTGCAAGGTCAAAAGACAGGGCTGCCAGTGAAAAAAGAAAAATGGCGCGAACGCTAGTCACAAAGGACAAAAACCGAAAAAGAGAGAGTGGGCTCGATACCGGCGTATCGGGCCCAGGCGGGAAAGGGATCCAGCGTCGAACCGAAGGAGAAAAGAAAAACCAGGGAAAGCAACTTTTCCTTGGCGAAAAACGAACTACGTCCGTCGGGCTCCGCGGAAAAAAGAAGACTGAGCAAGATGGCACCCTTGGGCGGGAAGGGGACCGCGCATGCGGCCTGAAATTCCCAAAGGCTTTCTTTGAAAGCTGGGGAAATGCTCCGCACGGGGGCTCCGTTGGCACCGACGTCACGCATATGTGAAGACTGACTTCCTGCTTGGTCCTGGAGAACCTATAGAACCGCATGTATGGCCTATCAGAAATCAGAGCTTGTAGTTCACTCACACGTCTGGCCGAGGTAAGAGCCACCAGGAAGAGCGCTTTCCAAGAGAGGAAGCGCAAATGACAAGTAGCCATCTGCTTGGCGAGTCAGTTGCTGCAAGACCACGTTCAAAACCCACTCAGTCGCCAGTGGACGAACGGGAAGCTTGAGCAGAAGCAGACCTCTGAGAAATCTGGACACCAAGGGGTGAACCGACAGACTGTCCCTCCACCGGTGAGTGGTGTGCTGATAGAGCACTGAGGTGGACCCGACCAGAGTTAGACTTAAGGCCTAGGTCTGACAGGTAAAGAAGATACTGCAGTACTACTGGCACAAGGCGAGAGAAAGGATCTTCATTGCGCTGAGCACACCATACCGTAAAACCTACGCCACTTGAGGGCAAAGGACTTTCTGGTGGACCACCTCCTCAACCTCCTTAAGTAGAAGGGAGCTAGCACTATCCTTTCAGCAGCCAGGCCATCAGATTGAGGGACCTGAGATTGGGGTGCAGAAGAGAACCTTGCTCTTGAGACAGGAGATTGTGTTGCAGCCCCAGAGGAAACGGGGCTTCCACCGCCAACTGTAAGAGAAGTGGGAACCACGGTTGCCTCGGCCATCTGGGGGCTACCAGAATCATCGAGGCCTTGTCCCGGAGAATCTTGAACAGAGTTCTGGCCACCAGGGGTGTGGGAGGAAACGCATATAGGAGGCCCGTAGACCAAGTGATGAGAAAAGCATCTGCTGCCATCCTCAGAGGATGCGGCTGTCTGGAGCAAAACCTGGGCAGCTGACGGTTTAGTGGACTTGCAAAGAGATCGATGGAAATCCCCAGCGGAAGAAGATCTGCTGGACCACCAATGGATTCAACTGCCATTTGTGGGGCTGAAGAATCCTGCTTAGCTTGTCTGCCAGGAAGTTTTCCTGACCAGGTAGATAAACCGCCTTGAGAAACATGCCTTGTTTGACCGCAAAAGAGCAAAGGTCCAGTACCTCCTGACAAAGGAGCCTGGAGCCTGTGCCTCCTTGCTTGTTCACGTAAAACATTGCTACCTGATTGTCTGCCTGAACTAGGACAGACTGTTGAGAGAGAGCATGGCAGAAGGTTTGCAGAGCTAAGCGGATTTCTCGCAGCTCTAAAAGCTTGATCTGCTGTGTGGCCTCCCGAGGGGACCACAGGCCTTGAGTGCACGTGCCCTGGCAATGTACACCCCAGCCCTTCAAGGAGGCATCTGTCATCAACACCCTTGTGTGTGCTGGAGCTTGAAAAGGTACACACCTGAGAAGGTTTGGCAGATGTAGCCACCACTGTAAGGAGTTCAGAAGTCGTCTGGACACCTTTACTCTGTCTCGGAGGTCGCCGGTGGCTTGTGTCCACTGATCTCTGAGGCACCACTGAACAGCCCACATGTGCAGACAAGCATTCGGGGTCACATGTACCGTAGAAGCCATGTGGCCCAAGAGCCGCAGGTAGTGCCTGGCAGAAACACGAGAATTGCTTTGGAACTGGTTGGCCAAGCCCATAAGTCTGTAGGGCCCTGTCCTCGGGCAAGTAAGCTCTTGCCTGAAGAGTGTCCAACCTGGCCCCTATAAACTCTAGGTTCTGAGAGGGGAGCAAAGTGGACTTTGCATAGTTTATGACAAAGCCCAGATGCTGAAGAGAGACAGTGCGGAGAGTGGCCCGTCGGGCCTCCTGGAGTGACTGGCCCCTGATTAGCCAGTCGTCCAGATAAGGGAAGAGAAAAATCCCCTGATTTCTGAGAAAAGCTGCCACCACTGCCAGGCATTTGGTGAAAACCCTGGGGGCAGAGGTCAGGCCAAAGGGAAGCACTCTGTACTGAAAGTGGTATCCTCCCACCACAAATCGGAAATAGTTTCTGTGGTCTGGATGGATGAGGATGTGAGTGTAAGCATTCTTTAGATCTAAGGAGCACAGCCAGTCTCCCTGCTAGAGGTAGGGCAGCAGTATTCCAAGGGTAAGCATCTTGAACTTTTCCCTCTCCAGAAACTTGTTCAGATTGTGCAAGTCTAGGATAGGCCTGAGGCCCCCTGTTCTCTTTGGTACCAGGAAGTACCTGAAATAGAAGCCTTGCCCTTCCAGGTGGTGTGGCACCGGTTCCACCGCCTGTTCCTTTAGAAGACTTGCCAACTCCTGAAGGAGGAGGTCCCTGTGCAGAGGAAGTCTTGGAGGCTCCACTGGATAGTAGGAGGGGGGTGGCTGATGGAAATGGAGCATATAGCCCCTTCTGGACTATGCTCAGTACCCATGTATCCCCTGTGATGGCTGGCCACCTGTAGGAGTACAGGGTCAGCCGACCTCCTGTGCTGAGTGGAGCCACCGGCGGAGGAGAGGCTGTGCTGAGTGGAGCCACCGGCGGAGGAGAGGCTGTGCTGAGTGGAGCCACCGGCGGAGGAGAGGCTGTGCTGTGGGAGTCAAAAAACCCTTCCCTGCTGTGCAGGAGCCGTGGCTGGCGGCTTGGGTGTTTTCTGCCTACGGGGCACATGCCCCTGCCCTTTGGTCAGCTGACCATGTTGGGGAGCTCGAGAGACCTGATACTGAGGGTAGGTTTTGCAGGCAGCACCCTTCCTTGGGAAAAAGGGCTTCTTCCCCAAGCCCTTTTTTTTTTGAGAAGGGGCAGAAGTCTTTCTAGACAGCCTGGTCCTGGTGAGAGTCTCAGTCTCGATTTCTGCAGCCTTTTTAGTCTTGGGCTTGCCGAACAGGTTGTCACCTCGGCAGGGGACATCGACCAACTTCTTCTGCACCCATGACTCCAGGTCCGATGACTGTAGCCAGGCCTGACGGCGTACACCGATGGTGGCCGCGGCTACCCGGGCTGAAGCCTCGAAGCCATCATAGGCTGCTCGAGAGATAAACTTCGAGCACTCTCGGATCCCTATAGACAAGGCCTTGAATCTCTGCAAGGGTTCCTCGGAGAAACAAGCCGAGAACCCGGCAATCTCCTTTGCCAGGTCCCGTAGGTACATGCCCATGTACAGCTGGTAAGTCTGGACACGGCAAGATAGCACAGAGCCCTGGAAGCACTTTCTACCGAGGGCATCCAGGTTCCGGGCCTCCCGGCCGGGAGGCACCAAGGAGTGCATCTTTTGACTTTTCAGGATGTGCATGACCGATTCCACAACCATGGAGCTGTGCGGTAGCTGTGCCTTTTGGAACCCAGGGCTCTTACGGACTCGATAAATGGAATCGACCCGTTTGCTAAGAACCGGCGCCGAGGCCGGTGCTTCCCACATTCGGAAGACCAGCCGTTCCAGCATTGGAGGAACCGGAACAGTAAAGGCTTCCTTCGGAGGAAAGTCATACTGGAGGGCATCGAGCTCTTTGGCTCGAGACTCCTCCTCAGCCTCTGCCGGGAATGCCAAAGCCTTGGCCATGTCCCTGACGAAGTCCAAGAACCGAGAATCCTCCGAGGGGGGGGGGGAACCTTCTTCAAGACTCGGACTTCAGGGAGTCCGACGGGAGGCATCGGGTCCGGAAGGTGTCAGGAGACTCCTCGTCCTCCATCTCCCACGACGACTCCTCCGAGATGTCACCCGCCCCAACACTGGAGGGCACTGGCGTCGACGACCTCAGCCCTGCACGGGAGGTCGAGGGGGACCTTGGCCGAGGATCGACTCGTGACTTGATTGACTTGAGGATCGGCTCAGCCTCCGGGGTCGACTTAGACGTCGAGGTCCCGGTGGTTGGGGCAGATACACCGGTCAGACTGGCGATCAGTACCCGCTGCTGCTCCGGTTCCAATGCAAGGCTCCACATTAGAAACCACCACCCAGGAAAAAGATTTAGGAGTCATTGTGGATAACATGTTAAAACCCTCCGCCCAGTGTGCAGCGGCGGCCAAGAAAGCAAATAGAATGCTAGGTATCATAAGGAAAGGGATGGAGAACAAAACAAAGGATATTATAATGCCTCTGTATCGCTCCATGGTACGACCGCACCTTGAATATTGTGTGCAATTCTGGTCACCGTATCTTAAAAAGGACATAGCGTTATTAGAAAAAGTACAGAGAAGAGCCACCAAATTGGTGAAGGGGATGGAAGGCTACTCCTATGAAGAGAGGCTAAGAAGGTTAGGGCTCTTTAGCCTGGAGAAGAGACGGCTGAGGGGAGATATGATAGAGGTCTATAAATTAATAAATGGAGTGAAACGGATAAACGTGGATCAATTGTTTACGCTATCAGAGTATAGAAAGACTAGGGGACATGTAATGAAGCTACAGGGTAAACTATTTAAGACAAATAAGAGAAAATATTTTTTCACTCAACGTGTAATCAAACTCTGGAATCTGTTACCGGAGGATGTAGTAAGGGCTGTTAGTATAGCTGGGTTTAAAAAAGGTTTGGACAAGTTCCTGGAGGAAAGGTCCATAAACCACTATTAAAAGGGACCCAGGATATCAATGCTTGACCCAGTACAAGCATTGTGGAACTTGTCTTTTGGGGATATTACTAGGTACGTATATAACCTAGATTGGCCACTGTTGGAAACAGGATACTGGGCTTGATGGACCTCGGTCTGACCCAGTATGGCATGTCTTATGTTCTTATGCAGCCAGGCTGCTCTCCAGGGCTATCAACCTGAGACCGAGCTCAGGAGACTCCGCAGTTCCCGATGTCGGTTCTCCCGGAGGAGAGTCCACGAGGACAACAGATGCTACCTGACTCAGGGACTCCGACTCCAGGCGAGGCAGTTTGGTCGGCCGCTCTGACTCTGAGAGCCCGGGATGGCAGTCAGGGCTGCGCGACCTGGCCCTCGAGGATCCAGGTGCCTCCACTGACGATGCCCTCACGAGCCTCTTCCTCCTTTTGTGCTCCCGGGCAGGAGACCCCCTTTCAGAGGATCCACGATGGCGCTCGGGTTCAGACTCCCGAGATGTCGAGGCCTCTGATGAAGTCCGGGCTTGTCCGGACATGGACTCCGAAAAACTTCTCTCTTGTTGATGCTGACGGCTCTGGAGCACCTTCGACGACATCTTGCCGCACGGGCCACAGACCAGCGGGTCATGTTGGGCCCGAGGCAGCAGTCGTGTGTGTCGGTGGGAGACAAACTTCTTACACCGATCACACTTCTTAAACCCGCTGGCAGCCATCGGGGGAAAAAGGGCCCCTGCAAGGTCAAAAGACAGGGCTGCCAGTGGAAATAACAGAAAAAGCGCGAACGCTAGTCACAAAGGACAAAAACCGAAAAAGAAGATCCGGGCTCAATACCAGTTTACCGAGCCGAGGCGGGATGGGGAACCGGCGTCGAACCGGATAAAGGGATGCAAAAATTCGCAGAAAAATCAACTTTTTACCAGGTGACCCAAACTATGTCCGTTGGGCTCCACAGAAAAGAAAGACTGAGCAAGATGGCACCCTTGGGCGGGAAGGGGACCGCGCATGCTAACTGCATTCCCAAAGGCTTTCTTTGAAACCTGGGGAAATGCTCCGCACGAGGGCTCCATCGGCGCCGACGTCACCCATATGTGAGGACTGACCTCCTGCTTGGTCCTGGAGAAGACTTGTAACTGAACCAAATACATAAAACAAATGGAAGTTTAAAGTCCGCCTTTCCCATGCAATGGCAACTCATGGTTACAACCTTAACACCAGCTATGTGGCTGATGTAGTCTTCCAAGAAGGCAGAATTAACCTGTATAGAACAGCCATGGTTACTACCTTATCATCAACGACCATGGGGCAGTTGATTTTCAGGAAATAGCCTTATTAGTTTTAGTCATTGTGCGAGAGAACAGGACATGAATGCTAGATCTTTTATGAACAAAAGAGGAAGTCAAAGCTTGTCATAACCTACCAGCAGAAATGGTGGAAACCAGAATATGAACATGCTTAAGACAGATAAAAAGAAATATCAGCAACAAGGATGAAAGACTAGCTAAAATGCACGAGATGATGGGGCAAGAAGAGAAAGCTGCTGCTGACTTGAGTATGGGAATTTGTATGCGTATCTCAGCAAAAACTGGAGAGAACTAGAAAGAAAATGTGGCAGACAGATGAGTCTACTGGCCTTTATCAGCCATAATTTATATATTATGCTACAATGGGCTTGCCGATACCATAAAAGCGAAGAGAGTCAAAGCTCGTAATTTATCAATATTATAGAGCATACTATAAACAAAACAGTATTGGTTTTTGTTTAACAAGAAAGCTACTCTCCAAGTATTGCAACAATCTATACCACCTTGGCAATAAAAGCTGCTTATAGAGAAATGAGAATCATAAGATGTTATATTTTTGAGCATGGGATTAATTTTGGAAAAAGTTATTTCATTTCCATGTATATCCCACATATTCCTAGTAGCTCGTAGCAGGTTTGAAACTAAATATTTAAAAATACATTTGACAATAAAAAGATATTAGATAAATGCAGTCATATGTGCCTCTTGATTTCAGCAGAAAGAGTAGTTACTCACCTCTAACAGGTGTTCTCCAAGAGCAGCAGGAATCAGTCCTCACATATGGGTGACGTCGGCACCGACAGAGCCACCCGTGCGGAGCATTTCCCCAGCTTTCAAAGAAAGCCTTTGGGAATGCAGCGCGCATGCGCGGTCCCCTTCCCGCCCAAGGGTGCCATCTTGCTCAGTCTGATGACACAGCTAAAAGACAGCAAAAAAGAAAATGAAGTATATGACTGCAACTCCAGGGAAGGAGGGAGGTTCGTGAGGACTGATTCCTGCTGCTCCTGGAGAACACTTGTTACAGGTGAGTAACTACTCTTTCTCCAAGACCAAGCAGGAAGTCAGTCCTCACATATGGGACTCCCCAGCTCTAAGCTACCAGGAACCCAGAGCTGAAAAAATGGCTCCCTCTCAAGAGCCTCAGCATCCGTGATAAGAATATCCTCTGAGAACGCCTCCATACGGTAGCCCAACACAAGGGCCGGAGGGTAGGAGTTCCCTAAACCTCAAAGAGATTACAAAGTACCGCCTGTCCGAAAGCACTGTCCCTTCGGGACTCTCTCTCGAGGCAGTAGTGAGCTGCAAAAGTCTGGCCTGAAGACCAAGTAGCGGCCCGGCAGATGTCTGCCAATGGAACAGAGTGGAGATGAGCTACTGACGTGGCTTTTGCCCTGACACAGTGGGCGGTCACTCAACCCTGCAAGGGGAGGTCGGCTGCCCTGTATGCCCAGGCGATACAGTCTGCTACCCAAGTGGACAACATACGCTTGGAGATGGGTAACCCCAGTTTATTAGGGTCAAAGGAGATGAAGAGCTGAGTAGAACTTCGATGCCCCCGCGTACGTTCTATGTAAAAATACAACGCCCTCTTACAGTCCAGGGTATGCAAGACTGTTTCAGCCCGGCTGGTATGCGGCCTGGGAAAGGAGGTCGGAAGAACCACCTCTTGGTTGAGGTGGAAAGAGGAGACGACTTTTGGAAGGAACTTTGGGTGGGTCCGTAGGACCACCCTGTTCCTATAGAACCGTGTGTACGCTCTATCAGAAACCAGAGCTTGAAGTTCACTCACACGTCTGGTCGAGGTAAGAGCTACCAGGAAGAGCACTTTCCAAGAAAGGAAGTGCAAATGGCAAGTAGCCATCGGCTCAAACGGTGGGCGAGTAAGTTGCTGCAAGACCACGTTCAAATCCCACTCAGTCGCCGGTGGACAAACCGGAGGCTTGAGAAGAAACAGACCTCTGAGGAAGCGGGACAACAAGGGGTGAACTGACAGAGAATGTCCCTCCACCGGTGAGTGGTGCGCTGATAGAGCACTGAGGTGGACCCGAACAGAGTTAGACTTAAGGCCTAGGTCTGACAGGTGAAGTAGATACTGCAGTACCACTGACACAAGGCAGAAAAAAGGATCTTCATTGTGCTGAGCACACCATAACATGAACCTACGCCACTTGAGGGCATAGGACTTTCTGGTGGACTGCCTCCTAGAAGCCAAAACCACCTCTTCAACCTCCTTAGGTAGAAGCAAGGGAGCTAGCACTATCCTTTCAGCAGCCAGGCCATCAGATCAAGGGACCTGAGATTGGGGTGCAGAAGAAAAACCTTAACTTGCGACAGGAGATCGTGTTGCAACCACAGAGGGAAAGGAGTTTCCACCGCCAACTGTAGCAGAAGTGGAAACCATGGTTGCCTCAGCCATCTGGGGGCTACCAGAATGACTGAGGCCTTGTCCCGGAGGATCTTGAACAGAGTTCTGACTACCAGGGGTGTGGGAGGAAACGCATACAGGAGGCCCGTAGACCAAGAGATCAGGAAATCATCTGCTGCCATTCTCAGGGGATGAGACTGTCTGGAGCAAAACCTGGGCAGCTGACGGTTCAGTGGACTTGCAAAGAGATCAATTGATGGAAGTCCCCATCGTAGAAAGATTCACTGGACCACCAATGGATTCAACTGCCATTCGTGGTGCTAGAGAATCCTTCTTAGCTTGTCTGCTAAGAAGTTCTCCGGACAAGGTAGATAAACTGCTTTGAGAAACATGCCTTGTTTGACTGCAAAAGAGCAAAGGGCCTGTGCCTCCTGACATAGGAGCGTGCATCCTGTGCCCCCTTGCTTGTTCACAGAGAACATTGCTACCTGATTGTCTGTCTGAACTAAGACAGACTGGTGAGAGAGGGCATGAGAAAAAGTCTGTAGAGTCAAGCGGATTGCTCGCAGCTCCAAAAGATTATCTGTTATGTGGCCTCCTGAGGAGACCAGAGGCCTTGAGTGCACGTGCCCTGGCAATGTGCACCCCAGCCCTTAAGGAAGCATCGGTCGTCAGCACCCTTGTGTGTGCAGGGGCCTGAAAAGGTACCCCCTGAGGTTTGGGAGATGTAGCCACCACTGCAGGGAGTCCAAAGGTGGTTTGGACATCTTTACTCTGTCTCGGAGGTCGCTTATGGCCTGCGCCCAGTGAGCTCTGAGACACCATTGAGTAGCCCGCATGTGAAGACGGGCATTCGGCGTCACATGTACTGTGGATACCATGTGGCCCAGGAGTCGCAGGAAGTGCCTGTCATAGACCTGAGAATTGCAGTGGAACTGGTTGGCCAAGTTCATCAGTCTGCGGGCCCTCTCCTCGGGCAAGTAAGCTCTTGCCTGCAGGGTGTCTAATCTTGCCTCTATAAACTCTAGGTTCTGTGAGGGGAGCAAAGTGGACTTTGCGTAGTTTATGACAAAGCCGAGATGCTGAAGAAAAGAGACAGTGTGAAGAGTGGCTTGTCTGGCCTCCTAGAGAGACTGGCCCCTGATGAGCAGATCGTCCAGGTACGGAAAGACAAAAATTCTCCGATTCCTGAGATAGGCCGCCACCATTGCCAGGCATTTGGTGAAAACCCTGGGGGCGGAAGTTAGGCCAAAGGGAAGTACTCTTTACTGAAAATGGTTTCCTCCCACCACAAATCTGAGATAATGTCGGTGGTCTGGATGAATGAGGATGTGAGTATAAGCATCCTTTAGGTCTAAGCAGCATAGCCAGTCTCCCTGCTGGAGGTAGGGCAGCAGTATCCCAAGAGTAAGCATCTTGAACTTTTCCCTCTCCAGAAACTTGTTTAGGTTTCGCAAGTCTAGGATAGGCCGGAGGCCTCTTGTCCTTTTTGGTACCAGGAAGCACCTGGAGTAGAAGCCATGCCCTTCCAGGTGGTGAGGCAATGCTTCCACCACCTGTTCCTTTAGAAGACTTGTCAACTCCTGAAGGAGGAGGTTTCTGTGCAGAGGGAGTCTCGGAGGCTCCCCTGGAAAGTAGGAGGGGGGTAGCTTGTGGAAGTGGAGTATGTAGCCCTTCTGGACTATGCTGAGGACCCAGGTATCCCTTGTGATGGCTGGCCACCTGTAGGTGTACAGGGTCAGCCGACCTCCTGTGCTGAGTGGAGCCAGCTGTGGAGAAGAGGCTATTCTGTGGGAGTCAAATCCCCGCTCCCTGCTGTGCAGGAGCTGGAGCTGGCGGCTTGGGGGTCTTCTGCCTACGGTGCCCATGTCCCTGCCCCTTGGCCTGCTGGCCCTGTTAGGGAGCTCGAGATGCCTGATATTGAGGGTAGGATTTGTAGGCAGCACCCTTCCTCCGGAAAAAGGGCTTCTTTCCCGAGCCCTTCTTTTTCTGAGAAGGGGCAGAAGTCTTCCTGGACAGCCTTGTCCTGGTGAGAGTCTCAGTCTCGATTTCCGCAGCCTTTTCAGTCATGGGCTTAACGAAAAGCTTTTCACCTCGGCAGGGGACATCGACCAACTTGTCCTGCACCCATGACTCCAGGTCTGATGACTGCAGCCAGGCCTGACGGCATGCACCGATGCCAGCAGCGGCTACCCGGGCCAAAGCCTCGAAGCCATCATAGGCTGCTCGAGAGATAAACTTCAAGCACTCTCAGATTCCTGTTGACAAAGCCTTGAACCTCTGCAAAGGTTCCTCGGAGAGGCCAGCTGAGAACCCGGCAATCTCCTTTGCCAGGTCTCATAGGTACATGCCCATGTACAGCTGGTAGGTCTGGACACGGCAAGAGAGCATAGAGCCCTGGAAGCACTTTCTACCGAGGGCATCCAGGTTCAGGGCCTCCCGACTGGGGGGCACAGAGGAGTGCATTTTCTGACTCTTCAGGCGGTGCATGGCCGATTCCACAACCATGGAGTTGTGCGGTAGATGCGCCATTTGGAACCCAGGGCTCTTACGGACTCGATAAATGGAATTGACCCGTTTGCTCAGAACCGGCGCCGAGGCCGGTGCCTCCCACATATTGAAGAGCACCGTTCCAGCATCGGAGGAACCAGTACAGTAAAGGCTTCCTTCGGAAGCAAGTCATACGGGAGGGCATCGAGCTCTTCAGCTCGAGGCTCCTCCTCGGCGTCCGCAGGGAAGGCCAAGGCTTTGGCCATGTCCCTCACGAAGTCCGAGAACCAGGTATCCTCCGAGGGGGGGACCGTCTCTGAGACTCAGTCTCCAGTGAGTCCAAAGCGACGCACCTGGTCCGGAAGGTGTCTGGGGACTCCTCGTCCTCCGTCTCCCACGCCAACTCCTCCGAGGAGGAATCAAGCGGCTCCGGCCATGTGGGCCTCAGTGCCACCCGCCCCGATGACCTTGGCCCTGCATGGGAGGTGAGGGGGACCTTGACCAAGGATCGACTTGAGACTTCATTGACTCGAGGATTGGCTAGGTCTCCAGCGTTGACGTGGACGTCGAGGTCCCGGTGGTCGGGGCAGATGCACCGGTCAGACCGGCGATAAGCACCCACTGCTATTCCATGAAGGCAGCCAAGCTGCTCTCCAAGGCCGTCAATCTGAGTCCAAGCTCAGGAGACTCAGCAGCCCCCAACTCGGGCCCCGACGGCGTCAGGCCCGACGTCGGCTCCCCTGGAGGAGAGTCCACGAGGACAACTGCACTTACGTGACTCGGGGATGCCGGCTCCACACGAGGTAACTTGGACGGCGCCTCTGACTCAGAGAGCCCGGGGCGGCGGTCAGGGCTACGCGACCTGGCCCTCAAGGATCCAGGAGCCTCCACCGACGACGCCCCCGTGAGCATCTTCTTCCTTCTGTGCTCCCGGGTGGGAGACTCCCTCTCAGAGGAACCCCAACGGTGCTTGGGGTCAGACTCCCGAGATGTCGAGGCCTCTGATGAAGTCCGGGCCCGGCCGGACGCGGAGTCAGAGAAAATTCTCTCACATTGATGCTGACAGCTCTGAAGCGCCTTAGACAACATTTTGCAGCACGGGACACAGGCCAGAAGGTCATGGTCAGGCCCAAGGCAACGGAGGCAGCAGTCATGTGTGTCGGTGAGAGACATAAGGAGAAATTAGACCTTACCTGCTAATTGTCTTTCCTTGAGTTCTCTCCGGGCCAGTCCAGAACAGATGGGTAGTCAAATCTCCCTCTTCTAGCAGCCGAGGACTGAATACTGATTCTTGTTGCTAGGTTACCCAGCTCTCCCCTGGTGACAGAAGGCAGTCTTAACGTACCAAGCAGAGAAAAACCACCACCAAGACGAAGAAATCGCGAAAATAGTGAGAACAGTGGAAGAGCTACACAGAAGGTTGCTGACCGTGCACTGTGTGCTGCCATCTAGCAAGGTGGCATCGGAAAGAGCAAAGCTTAGGCTTCTTGTTCAGAGCTGCGTTTTCCTTTTTTTTTTTTTTTTTTCAGATTATCAAACACGAAGATGACAACTAAATTTACATCACTGAGAAGATACAGAAGAGACAGAGAGGGCGGGTTCTGGACTGGCCCGGAGAGAACTCAAGGAAAGACAATTAGCAGGTAAGGTCTAATTTCTCCTTCCTAATCGTCTCTCCGGGCCAGTCCAGAACAGATGGGTAGTACCAAAGCAGTATCTAACCCTGGGAGGGACCTGTGAGCCCCGCTAGTATGGCGGAAGCCCCCACAGATGCATCTTGTCGCGCAAGCACATCTAATCTATGACGACACGAAAAAGCATGGAGAGAAGACCAGGACGCCGCTCGACAAATATCCACCGGAGGAACCAAAGCCGACTCCGCCCACGAGGTCGCCTGACCTCTGGTAGAATGAGCAAGAAGACCGACAGGAACGGTCTTGCCTTTGGTTTCATACGCGACCCGAATGGCCTGCTTCACCCAACGCGCAATGGAGGCCTTGGAGGCCGCTTTACCCCTGGACGGCCCTCCAAACAGCACAAACAACCTGTCGGACTTACGAAACGATTCAGTCTCCCTAAGGTATCGACGGAGCACACGACCCATATCCAACTTTCGCAGAGAACGATTAAAAGAAGCTCCGGCCCCCGACTCAACGAAGGTGGGCAGGGAGACGGACTGATTCAGATGGAATGCCGACACCACCTTAGGCAGAAAAGACGGAACCGGACGCAAGACCACTTTCTCCGCTGAAAACTGAAGAAACGGCGGCCGACACGAAAGCGCCTGCAAATCCGAAATGCGTCTAGCGGAACATAAGGCTACCAAAAATGCCGTCTTCCAGGATAACTCCCGGATAGAACTGGAGGAACGCGGCTCAAAAGGAGAGCCTGTCAAAACCTCCAGCACCAGATTTAAATCCCAAGGAGAAATAACCTGCCGAAAAGGCGGCCTAATATGCTTGGCCGCTCTAAGGAATCGCAGTATATCCGGATGCGAGGAAAGACGAGATCCGCAAACCGTTCCCGAAAAACCGTTAGCGCTGCTAACTGCACCTTCAAGGTGCTAAGAGCAAGCCCCTTCTCAAGCCCGCATTGAAGAAACGCGAGAATATCTGGAATGGAAGACAAACGGGCTCGCAAGGTGCGCTCTGCGCACCATGCTTCAAAAACGCGCCACACGCGGATGTATGCCAACGACGTAGACCGCCTGCGAGACTGCAGCAAAGTGGAGATCACTGACGTTGAATAACCTTTGCGGCGCAACCGCTGCCTCTCAATAGCCATGCCGTAAGCAAGAATCGATCCGCCTGGGGCATCGGAACGGGCCCCTGATGCAAGGCCGCCCGAGCGGGCAACCACCACGGTGGCTCCACTAGGAGCCGCATTAGATCGGCATACCAAGGGCACCTGGGCCAATCTGGAGCAATAAGGATCACATGACCCTCGCGAGTGGCTGCTTTTTGAATGAATCGGCCTACTAATGGCCACGGAGGAAACACATATAGGAGCTGCCCCGACAGCCAGGGTTGAACCAGGCCATCGAGACCCTCAGACATATGCTCCCTGCGCCTGCTGTAAAAGCGCTCCGTCTTCGCATTGCGAAGAGTCGCCATCAGGTCCATGACCGGCTGACCCCAACGCAAAGTGAGGTCGCGAAAATCTTCTGCATTGAGCTCCCACTCTCCCGGATCTAGCACATTTCGACTGAGATAGTCGGCTTGTACATTGTCCTTTCCTGCCACATGAGACGCCGAAAGTGCCACAAGGTGTAATTCCGCCCAGTGAAACAAGCGTTGACTCTCCTCCAGGAGAAGGAGACTTCCCGTTCCGCCTTGGCGATTTATGTAGGAGACTGTCACTAGGTTGTCGGAAAAGACGCACACCGGCTTTCCCTCCAGAAGAGCGGCAAACGCTAGTAGCGCTAGATAGACTGTTCTCAGTTCCAGTCGATTGATGGACCACAGACTCTTCCGGCGACCAGGAGCCCTGTGCTATGTGAGTCAAACAATGCGCCCCCCAACCGGTCAGACTGGCATCCGTAGTGACCAAAATCCACTCCGGGAGTGCCAGGGGAACGCCCGCCAGGAGATGGTCCGGAACCAACCACCACTGAAGACTGAGTTTCACGTGATCGGGACAGCCCAAGCGACGAGAAAGCGGATGACGCTGCGGAGACCACCGTGAAAGAAGCGCATGTTGGAGCGGCCGCATGTGTGCTCGGACCCAAGGCACCAGATCTAAGGCTGCCGCCATCAGCCCCAGCAACTGCAAGTACTTCCAAGTTGTCTGCGCCCGAACTCGCAAAAAACCGGACACGTGAGAGAGAAGCTTCCGAACCCGCTCCGGAGGCAAGAGAACCAGCCCCCTGTCCGTGGCGAAAAACGCCCCTAGATAAGTAAGCTGCTGTACCGGCTGCAGACGACTCTTCGCCTGGTTCACAATCCATCCGAGGTTCTCAAGACAGGAAACTACCCGAGCGGTCGCCCTGACCGACTCTTCTCGCGACGCCGCCCGAATTAACCAATCGTCCAGATAGGGATGAACCTGGACGCCGTCCCTGCGAAGAGCCGCCACCACTACCACCATCACCTTGGTGAAGGTGCGCGGCGCCGTTGCTAGACCAAATGGTAAGGCCCGAAACTGAAAATGACCCATGGGAACCGCAAAACAAAGGAACCGCTGATGATCCGGCTTGATAGGAATGTGGAGGTAGGCCTCTGTCAAATCGATGGAAGAGAGAAACTCTCCCGGATGCACAGAGCGGATCACCGATCTCAAAGTTTCCATACGGAAATGAGAGACACGCAGACACCGGTTCACGTGCTTCAAATCTAAAATGGGCCGGAAAGAGCCCTCTTTTTTGGGCACCACAAAATAAATCGAGTATCGACCGAATCCGCACTGGTCCAGAGGAACTGGAACCACGACCCAGAGCTGCAATAGGCGCTGCAACGTGTCGTGGATCGCTCTCCGCTTGGTGAGTGGACCGCATGGAGAGAAAACGAAGGCATCCGCTAGATGACAAGCGAACTCGAGAGCATAGCCCTCTCGGACAATTTGTAGAACCCACTTGTCGGTGGTAATGGCGGCCCAAGCGGAGACAAACTCCTGCAATCGACCTCCTACTGGAAGCTCCGCCTGGACCTGCCTCGTTTCATTGTGGCTTCCTAAGGGAAGTTGGAGTGGTTCCAAAATAGCCTCTACCGGAACCTCTAGCGCCCCGAAAGGACTGCCACCGGGACGGAAACCGACCCCGCTGATAAGGAGCAAAGCGGGCTCCCCGAAAGCGGCGAAATTCACGCCCTTGCCCCCGAGGGAAGGAGCTCTGCTTAGTTGCCCGAGGACGGTCTTCGGGAAGGCGTCCCCCTTTGGAGTCACCTAAATCCTTAACAATTTTCTCCAGCGCTTCTCCAAAAAGAAGCTTACCTTTGTACGGAAGCTTACTGAGACGGGCTTTGGAAGAAGCATCCGCCGCCCAATTGCGCAACCAGAGAAATCGACGGGCGGCAATCATGGAAGCCATAGCTTTCGCGGAAATGCGAATTAAATCATAAAAGGCATCCGCCAGATAAGCTGCCGCAGATTCCAGCTTAGCCCCTTCCCCAGAAGGAGGAGAGTCCCCCTCTGGACTAGAAGCCAGCTGACTCCACCTAATAGAAGCTCTGGACACGTACGCCCCACAGACTGATGCCTGCAGCGCCAGGGCACTGGCATCAAAGGCTTGCTTCAAGAGCCCCTCCAACCGACGATCCTGCATATCCTTAAGGGCCGTAGCCCCCTCCACTGGAATGGTGGTTTTCTTGGTGACCGTCGAAACCAGCGCATCAACCTTAGGCATACGTAGGAGCTCTCTTTCTTCATGGGGCACAGGATACAAACGAGCCATAGTCCTAGCCCCCCTCAAGGAAGCCTCCGGACATTCCCACTCTGACTCTATCATCTGTTTGATGACTCTGTGCAGAGGAAAACATTTCTGCTCGGACTTGAAATCCTGTAACAAAGGATCCTCCAAAGGTTCTTGCTGAACTACCGGAGGAAGAATACTGAGAGCCAATAGAGACTGCGCAATCAGGGCAGGCAACTCATCTTTCCTAAAAACCCTAAAAATATTAGGGTCATCCGCTGGCCCCAACTCACCTTCTTCTAAATCTGCGGGCCAGGAGTCTAAACCCGGGTCTGACAGGAGCTCCCCCTCCTCTGGCCCTAAAGCCTCTGCAGCCAGAGAAACTTCATCAACCTTAGAATCTCTAAGAGCTGCCAAAGAAGAAACCCCTTCCCCGGGCTACGACCAGCCAGAGACCCCGGTCTGAGGCATCAGCAGAGAGTATGCCACAACTGGAACAGGAGACGGAGCTTTCTTAATTAGATAAGCCCTGTGAAACGCTAAGATAAATTCTGGAGAAAGAAGAGGATCAATCACCTCTGGCAGCGCTGGCACCACAGGCTGCCCCTGCTCCACATTGCTATGACGAGATTTAGCCTTTCGTTTGCCTGGCTTAGGGAGAGGGCCTGATGAAACGGATGGCTCTCCTAAGATGGCCGCCGTTCCCGCGCTTTCTCCCGATGGCTGCATTCTTTCAATGTGCTCCATCTGAGTGCCCAACTGCTCCGGCATAGCAGGCCCGAGTCCCGCACAACGGAGAGACTGGAGAAAAGCGAAAATACCGCGAATCCCCACTCCCCGACGAAAAACACCCGCGGGAAAGCAAGAGCCCGAAAACCGGAGGGGGGAGGGAAAGACACGCGGCGCATAGAGAAATACCTGAAAGATGCCGTTCAGTCTGAAGAGCTCCAGACAAAGCAGAGAACCGCTGCCAGCGGCCCGAGGAGCTTGAAAGGCACTGCAGAAGGACAACAGCAGCTGGGGCCCCCAGGTCTGTTCCCAACTAGCAGGACGAACAGAGAAGAGGAGACAGGCTCTATCCCATTCTCTGAGCCAAGTACACGGCTAACTGACACCAGCGATAAATAGAAATCTCAGTCAGCATAGATATCAGTGAAGTGCTAAAGTACCCTGCTAGGGTAAAGCACCAACCACAATGTGAAACTCTTCCCAGAAAATAATAAAAAAAGGCAAGAGAAATAAAAGTAACAGATCTCTTGTGGGGAGTCAAATCTCCACACATCCAGCTCAGCTGCTGAGGACAATAAGACTGCCTTCTGTCACCAGGGGAGAGCTGGGTAACCTAGCAACAAGAATCAGTATTCAGTCCTCAGCTGCTAGAGGAGGGAGATTTGACTACCCATCTGTTCTGGACTGGCCCGGAGAGACGATTAGGAAGTTTCTTGCACCGATCACACTTTTTGAACCCACTGGCAGCCATCAGGGGAAAAAGGGCCCCTGCAAGGTCAAAAGACCGGGCTGCCAGTGAAATCACAAAAAGAGCGCGAACGCTAGTCACGAAGGACAAAAACCGAAAATCAAAACTCTGGACTCGATACCGGTGTACCGAGCCCAGGCGGGAAAGGGAACCGGCATCGAACCGGAACAGAAAAATCCAAAATAGCCAAAAAAAATCTACTTTTCCCGGGTGACACAAACTCGCATCCGTTGGGCTCTGCGGAAAAATAAAGACTGAGCAAGATGGCACCCTTGGGCAGGAAGGGGACCGCACATGCACGCTGCATTTCCAAAGGCTATCTTTGAAAGCTGGGGAAATGCTCCACACGGGGGCTCCGTCGGCGCCGATGTCACCCATAAGTGAGGACTGACTTCCTGCTTGATCCTGGAGAAGTCTTTGTATCCCACCTTTCTTTGAAAGGGAAAAATGTACTATTCCGATTCAAGCTTTAGTCAATTCTAGGCTAGATTATTCCAACACTCTATATGGGTTATGCTGTTGGTAAGCTTAAAAGTGAGAGATCATATTTCACTAGTTCTTTAACAACTACATTGGCTGCCAGTTAGTTTTAGGATTAAAATTAAAATCACTGGTATTGATGTTCAAATGCCTACATAAACTAACCCTGACCAAGCAAGTACTTATACACTTGCAATCCACCACGTATATTGAATATGACTGGGGTTTCTAGTCCTATGGGCACTCCTTGTGGCCTTGGGCAAGCCACTTAACCCTCTGTTGCGTCAGTTACACAGACTGTGAGCCCTTTGGGGACAAGGAAATATATCCAGTACCTGTTTGTAGCAATTACATAATGTAAACCGCTTTGATTGAAGGATAAGGCGATAAAGAAAACCGGTTAAATAAATAAATAAATAATCTTCAAACGGTATTCTGCTAGCTCTTCCCCTATTAAGTGAGGTTAAATTAGCGGGCAGTTTAAAGAGTGCTCTCTCTTAAACTCATCTTTATTTATGGAATGACATGCTGCTTTTCAGATATGGGATGAAGACTTGGCTTTTCCAGCAGGCCACTTAAGTGCTTGTTGGCCTATTAAGTTATTTTTTTAATAATTCAATTATGTGTTTATTTCATGAATATTTTAGGTTTGCTCTTACAATAATCAATACAAAAATAAGCAAAATAAAATAGTATCTCTTTATTTGTTTAGCTTGCCTTGAGCTAAAAGAAGAGAGGAGGAATGATAGGTGCTAAATGAAGTCTTGGACGGGAAAATGATAAGTAATCTCTGACCAAGGCTCCATCCAAAAGCTCTGTGGCAGCATGCCACCAAACATCAAGCCCTTGCTCACAATTCTCTCACAAATTCTGGGCTGACATGCAACCCACATGAATAATACGACCATGACCAACAAGTCAAGGATAAAGTAGTATGGTGGCAGTGTTAGTCCATATAATAGTAGTTACATAAAGAGGGAAAAAAAGGAAAATAAGATAACTTTTTATTGGCCTAACTTTTGCGATTCACTTATATATTCTTGTATTATCATCTGTTGCTTATACTGATCCAAAGGTAGCTTTAACCTTCAAAAACCTGTTCAAAAACGTATGAAGTTAGGACAATAAAAAATAATCTTTTTGGGGGTAGATAAGGGTGGGGGGATGGATAAGACACCAATTAATTCTAAATGAAGTTCTACAGTCACCTGATCCCTAGGCCAGCCTGCTGGAACAATTACAAAACTAAGTGTAGAGCCCTAGGATTAAAAAAAAAAAAACACGTCCGATTTAATTTTTTTTTACTAAATAATAATGAAGGTTTCTAAGGTATTTGTAAATTTTAAATTTATGAGTTTATTTTCCAGCTAACTAGGGGTTTTTTTTGAGGGTACAAAAAAAATCCTCTTATTGGTGTTTTCATGCCACAGGTACCATTGCTGGGTACCTTTTCTGGTGGAATCAAATATGTACATTTGTGTCTCTTAGGAGTCATCAGCACAGAAAAAGTACAAACACTCAGTGGAGGATAAAAGACAGGCCAGAGGAAGGGCGAGTACCAGGGGAAGTGGTGCTTTTCCCAATTTTATCCAAATACTTAATTTAGGTTTTTGCATTGGGCGTGTTTAATCAGTGCTCATTGGTTAAAACCTAAAACTAGAAACCCTAATAATCTTTAAAACAAAAATTTATAAAGAAAAACAAAGCTTCAGACAAGTGAATATCATGTCAACTCAAAATACTTTAGGACAAATTTTGACCATGTCTAAAATTTGATAATCAAAAATGTTGATCACATTTTTTGAAGGCATCCATACAAAAGTTAAGAATGAACAGCAAAAGTCCAGGTTTGATTTTCATCAGCAAGATAATTTATCCTTAAAACCAAAATGCTATATCTCCTCTTAACACTGTTCAAACATGCAAAATTTGCCACAAACTTTTATAAAAGCTATATAAATTAAAATGCGAATTAGCTTGTTTTATCCCAATATGTGGTAGAACTACCCTCTCATTTTAACAGCTCCAAACAGGCATTACATTGCAATGAAAATTAAAAGCTTGGACGAGAATACAAGTTTTATAAAAATTTATTGCATTCAATTGCTTTATGCACTTATACACTGTATACCTCTTAACAAAAAGACTGAAAACATTGAACAGTACCACATCAGAGGTGGTAACAGTGCTTAATAAAGTAGTAAAATGAAAATATACATTTGAATAAAGCACACAGCACTGTCTGTCATACTACAACCCAGTCAGAAATTGCACACTGGCAAAGATGACTCCAAGACTCAAAACACATTCAGAAATCAACATTTTAATATTCCTTTAGTGCATATTCAAAAAGGTATCACCTGCAAGAGGAATCTGTCTCAACCAGAGATGTGCAGTCCCTCAAGAACCCATGCTGGAGTTACACCCCAAAAATCAACATTCACCTTGCTAAATTACTCATTTTTGGACTTGGTGCTCACTTCTTATGGGAAACCGACCCAATAAATATATTGAAGAGACATGGATATTTAATAAGGGTCTAAATTAGAAAAAAAAACCACACCACCAGAAGTCAGACATTTGTTTGCGTGCACTGTGTAGTAGCAAAGGCATGTTAAATCACCGTGCCAGTTAGCTAAGTTTGTTGCGACACCGTGTGGCTTTGCAATTGTATCACAACTGTAGGCAAATATCAGCTACGGTGGTTGTGGCACATTGTAGGTCTTTAAAACTCAGCTTTGAGAAATTTTTGTTCTGGAGAAGTTTTACATATCCAAAAGACCAAATCATATGACACCATTAAGGTAACAGGAAGAACAAATGTTCTCGCTTATAGGCATTGAAACTTCCATTGCATCAAGCCTGAAAGCATTCCTTAGGATTGGAAATCTTCATATCTTAATGAACACCTACTCCAAAATAAAACATCTGAGTACTGTATCATACAAATAACAAAATAATCCATAGGCAATTTGTTTGCACCAAGCATATTTTGGGGGCTAATCAGCATATCTCTAGTTTAAACATTTCCCTCCTCTTACAAAACCAGATAAATAATTCATTCAAAGTTAAAACACACAAAAAGCAGTGGACAGACAGAAGTTGATAAAATAAATGCAAATATCTCTAGAGAAATACTTTAAAATATTCAAATTAAAACTTAGAAACACTTATTCTACTGCACTAATTCTATATTAAGAGATAATTGAGCAAGGTTGTAACAGAAAAAAATCTTTTTTTTTAGGCAGCATCTATGCACGGATGATACGCTCATATTTAAATACATAAATTAAGCAAACCTGGAAGAAACATCTAGCTGAATTTATCAGCCAAAGAGATCAATAAAACACTTTAAACAAGAAGTATGAGGAACAGCTTTAAGGCATTTGGGGGGAGGGGATGGGTCCTTAACTAACCGTTATAGCAGGTCATCTGCTACAAGACCCATTTTATTCGTATGGGCCCAGCGAAAGAGGGCAGATGCTAACCCATTAGCATACACTAACAATAAATGACCCCCTACATATACTGTGATAGCAGCAGAATCACCACTAAAGTACTCTCCTTTGTTTCTGGCCATGGCTCTATTGAATATACCAACACTTTTTTTCACATTACTTTGATGGAATACGATTGCATTTTTGGGTATAAATTTAAAACTGTACTTAATCCGCTACTCATAATTTAAAACAAAGAAAACGTAGCACAAATCCTATCAGAAGCAATTTCAAATATATTAAGCTGCAGCTTTCCTATTCCATTTCAAACCCCTTTTGGTGGTATTCTTGGATTTCTTTAAGGGAGTGGCTTTTGTTATAGCCACACCTCCTTATAAAAATGTCTTCCCTGTGGCCACATCAGCTGCTATCAATAAATTTCTCAGTCTCATTTAACCCCATGTATAATGCTAGGAACAGTTAAACAGGAGGAGCTTTAAAACAATCTGCACGGACCAAAAAATATATCACACATTTTTACTATTTAAAAATGCTAAAGAATTTTGATTTCCCTAGTAATACCACTTCAAATGAGAGCACAAATGATCCTGATTTTTCCTATCCAAAATTTACCCAGAAACATTTTATGCTTATTCTGGCCTTAGTGTTTCATTTTAACTTTCTGTCTATAAAACAACTACAACTTTCCTGTTCAATGTGAGCATAGTCAGGAACAGACCCTATGAGAAATATCTAACCCACTTCACTTCCATATCACTCTCCTGGGACCCCAAACTCATCCCCCCAACCTCCCAACTCTTGAGAGCAGCAAATTAAGAGGTCAATTTTAAATAGCCCAGAAGTACTGACACATCCATGGACATAAGCAAGCAATTTTCAAGAAACTTGTGCAAGGTAAATTTTAAGGTGTGCTTACATGACCAATTGGACACAAAAGTTCTCTATGGACATCTGATGTAAACATAGCTCCAGGAGCGCTGCTTTTTTTTTTGGAAGGGGGAAAGCACTGGCTCAGACACTTCCTCTTTCTTCCATGAAGTTAGAACAATAGGCTAGGAACCAGGGAAGCCACGGTTCAAATCCCATTAACACTCCTTATGAACTTGGGCAACTATCTCCCACTGTCTCAGGTACCCACCTAGACTATAGGTTCCTTGGGTAGAGACATATTTGTTCCTGAATACTTACTACTGTGCTACATATGTCCAATAACACTATAAAATTATTATTACATATTATCAGCAGGTAGAACCAGTGCTGGGATTCTGGTTCCATAAGCCTTCAATCTGCAAACACCTGGGGATTTTCCCCCTATTTTAATAGGCCCTCTCAGTGTTCCACATCTGGTCACTGTGGTAGCATTCCTGAGGCTAGACTGTATCATGGGTTTAAATCCAGACACCAGGTGGGACTCTTGTTGATGACAACCCCCAAACCATGCCTCCCAATCCCAGGGAGTTATGAACACTGCTACCACAGCCTCCTCCAGTCCTGGCGAGCCAGGTTGCAGAAGTCCCAAACCAAGAACCTTTCAGATGAAGTGCACAAAGCCCAACTCCCAGAAATGTTCCCTTCTTAATGTGGCTAAATGTATACAAGTTGCTGCACATACTTTTTAGCTGTTGTGAGGGCAATTTTCTGACAGATTCAGGTAAACGACTTTGAAACCTGGCCTCTTAAAAGGACTTCTCAAATATTTTTCCATGACATCAGGAGGCAACAAGAACAAGAAGTAGTCACTGTACACTGACCAGCCTTAACCGGCCTAAGGAGAGAAGCACCAAATCTCAAATGCTAATTTTAAAAAGGAAAGGGGAAATAGTTACAATTATAGACAAAATAGAGCATAAAAATCATTGCAAATTCAGAACACACAGACTATAAATCAGAAACACATACAGCAGAAGTCAAAAAATTAGGATTATTCTACTTCCATTTAGTCTTGACTATACCAATGAACAGATGACAAAAATATCTGGGGGTTTTCCCTTCGTTCTTCTTTTTTAATAATTGGCCAAAAGTGATAAAAAAAGGAATTAGTACACACAGAGTGCACAATACTAAACAGCTGTCATTTTTATATAGGAGAGCAGCCATCGTTGGCAATTGCACAGTAAAACAAAGGAATTATGATATTTAGTAAGGCCACCATTCATGGAGTACATACTCCAATTTTCTAAATACTTACTGAAAAAAATCAAATTATGGCAGGAGCACGCAGAAACAAGTTATGCTTAGCTCAATTTCTATGGTACTGGGCAACAAAAACACTGATTGGCCAGTTAGGAGTTATCTTTTTGGGCAGCTGTATATCATTTCTTATTTCTAGGCTCTTCACAAGCATAAACTGAGCACCAAAACTGATTAAAGCTTATTTCTGATCTAGAGGTTCTGCCCCTGGTCTTCACCTTATGGTTCAGAATTAAACCTTATAAACAAACTCTAAACTGGCCTTGATTTCTTTTGAATTAACATGATTGTGCCATGTACTTTGCTAGACAAGCAAATCAAGTTTTTATTCTTGTGTATCATATTACAGTACAACAGTTTTCTACTATTTACTTTGGTGTTCAGGCTCATGTAAAGCAGAAAAACTAAATGTAGCTCTAGGTCCTACAGAAGTTTGCTCGATAAAGTAGAACTTATGGACCATGTATACACATCACCACATTAGTGATTAAACCTTAGATATCCACAGACAAATTCAAAAACAGCTTGCTGAAAAGACTGAGAAATAAGTATATGAAAAGCATCTTCCCTGTAAACCCACATTCTTTGGTTCTTTTCAACATGCATTTAAATAAAAAAACAAAACTAACAAGTTAGGTAGCAGCAATATGATAATTCTTAACTATAAACATTTTGTTCATCACTGCCAGGTACAGATGCTTAATACCTAATCATGTAGGTAGTTTAAATTCCCATTCATCAAAGCAAGAGTTTGACTTGCCAAGGTAAACGCAAATCCACTAAATAAATTCCATTCTTTACAGACATACATGGGAACATACAACTGACAGTGCTGCAGTGCATTTTATAACACACCCTATGCAAGGTGTGTTATTTTCAAAAATATTTTATTTACACTTTGTTTTTCGGGGGGTTGGCTGTGGTTTGCTGACCACTCGGTCAAAGTTGCAGGCAGCCTGTGAGCGAGTCTGTACAAGGCAGGAAGTCCTGGTTTTTACAACCTGCTTGCTGTTCCGTTGCTTTGCTTTGCGCCCACGCTTAGGGTGTGTTATAACCTTTTTAAAGTCCATACGGAGGGAATCATACCTATTCTCAGGATCATCGTCGTCATCATCATCATCTTCCATGGCAGCAAGCCCCGATTTCTTTTCTCCTTCGTCCCCTAAAATTAGAATAATAATTTAAAAGCTTTATAATAAAGACTCTGTCCATATCATAAGAACATAAGATATGCCATACTGGGTCAGACCAAGATCCCTCAAGCCCAGTATCCCGTTTCCAAGAGTGGCCAATCTAGGTCATAAGTGCCTAGCAGTTTCCCCAAAAGACACAAGTTCCACAATGTTTGTATTGGATCAAAAGCTCCCCTTCTCAAAACTTTGCCCAATCTTAATACACACCTACATTTGGTCAATCAACCTATTTAGGTTAGACCATTAATGTCAAGTCCTTAATTTCCTTATTGAGTGGCCCATCACATCCCTTTGACCCAGGTTAAGATGTGATACATACAACCACCAGCAAGATGCCCAAACACCGTATGCTCCCTTCGGCCAATTACATGATTTAAAAAAAAAACAAAAAAAAAACACGATAAGCACTGCAAAAATCATTGCACCTGGACTTAGAAGAATGAAACCATTTAATAAATGTCCTTGAAATATCCATTCACTTTGAACTAAATTTAACTTGCTACTGTATTAAGTTTTCTCATTAGACAAGCCAAATCTAAATCTAAATTTCCTGACTTGTTGGGGATGTGTACTTGAATTTGTTGCAAACTCTGAACAGAGTCACTCAAAACAAGCTGCTGAAACATGGGTACAAGCAAACAGGGAAATTACGTACTAAGGGTTCTCTTACTTTGAATATATGGTAAAATAGCTTAATAAATCAGGCCCTTATGACTGCCAAATTCTTGATAAGTTGCATGCATTCTATGACATCTACAATGCGACTGAAATCATAGATGTACCGTCCAACAGTGATCTTCTTTGATAGATTCCATGGCATTTTATCTACCAGGGCTTGGTAACTGGTAGTAAACAATATTTACTATCACTCAGTGCCAACAGAGACTCACTGTCTTATTTCAAGTATATGGGTGCAAATGAAAATAAAGATCAATATTCATTTTTTAGTTATGAATATTAAATGGAGATTTTTTCCAGCACATTAAAACTATACATAATGTGTAGTAAAAACGCATGATATAAATGGTTAACCAATTTCCACTCCAAAAGATAGGCAACTGAAAGTAGAGTCTTGTCTTCAAAGTAGTACCAGCCCCAGAGATGGATTATGGTGTTGAACACCCTAAGCAAACCTTAAGCTTTATAACCCTCTAGTTGTCAGAATCTATTGTTTGGCTTTGAATGTCCTGCTCTTCAGGATTTGATTTTCAAATGGGACCCCGAGCCCAAATCCATTTATCTTCTCAGATCAGGTAACCTTTACTGTGAATTATCTAATGTGGTCAGTCAGCAATGCATTTGCACTAGATGTCTTCCCCTATGAGTATCAGCCACAAACATGAGTCAAGTGAATCAAGTGTGCATCTGTATGAAACTACATAGAAGAGGATCAACATCTCTTGCTGTGATATATATGCCATAGAGAGGTACGATCAAAAAGTATCGAGACTTGTAGAATAACACAAGTATGACACTGACAGTTATTGCACTCAGTCTCCTTCAAAGTAGTCCCCTTCCGATAAAACACACTTCCCTCCAGCATTCCTGCCACTACTGGAAACAATTTTGAAATGCCTCTTTCGTTATGCTGTGAAGCAGCTGTGTCGAATTTTGCTTAATAGTCTCCAAGTCGTTGAATCTCCTTCCTTTCTGTGTTAATTTCAGTTTTGGAACAAGAAAAACTCACAGGGTGCAGGGTCAGGTGAGTGAGGCGGCTTTCAGACTTGCTCAATTTGATGTTTGGCCAAGAACTGCTGGACAAGATGTGATGCGTGAGCTGGGGCATTATCATGATGAAACAACCATTCACCTTTCCTATACAACTCTGGCCTCTTACGATGTACTGCATCTCTCAAATGAGCCAGAACTTTGACATAGTATTCCTTAATGATGGTTTGGCCTTTTGGAGCATACTCATGATGAACAATACCCTGATAATCAAAGAAAACTGAGCATGACCATGACATTGCTCCTCACCTGACTGGTTCTCTTGGGTCTGGGAGAGTTTGGAGTCTTCCATTGTGAAGATTGAGCCTTAGTTTCTGGGCAATAACCATAAACCCAAGATTCATCCCCAGTAGTAATCTTTTTGATGAAATCTGAGTCATTTTCAACGCATTCCAACAATCCCCTGGCTAAGACAGTCAATCTTTTTGGTCAAGGGACAGGAGTTTAAGCATGAATTTTGCAGACACATCTCATTCCCAAATAGACAGCAAGAATGGACTGTACTGACCCGACACTTATGTCCATGTCCTCAGCAAGCTCCCTGATAGTCAACTGACAATTTCAGCATACTGCAGCACACACTGCTGCAACTGTCTTCATTCCAGCTCGTTGATAGCCTTCCAGAACGTTCGTCACTGTTAACACTTTGGTGGCCCTCTGGGAAACATTTGTGCTAGTCAAACTCAAGCATGACTCATGCATAGCACAGTTACTTACCTGTAACAGGTGATCTCTGGGAACAGCAGGAATAAGTCTTCACATATGGGTACGTCGGTACCGACAGAGCCTGCGCAGGAACGCTCCCCAGCGTCCCAAAAAAGGAAAGCTTTTGGGAGCATCCCATAGCGCCTGCGCGCTGCCTTCCCGCCTTTCCTAACTCCCTCTCTCCAGTTCGAGTTTCAAAGCTGAGACAAAGAGAGAGAGAGAGGAAAGGAAAGATTGATAGAAAAATACAACTCCTAGGGGAGGTGGGTGGGTTGTGAAGACTTATTCCTGCTGTTCCCAGAGATCACCTGTTACAGGTAAGTAACTGTGCTATCTCCAGGAACAAGCAGGAATGAGTCTTAGAATATGGGGACTCCCCAGCTAGAGATGCCTGGGAGATCCCCAAGGTTGTGAGACCTTGAGAAGGGCTCTACCTCCTCCCATGGATCTCAGGCATCCAACCAGGGATGGAGGGGAGTTGATTAAGCATGGAACAGGTGTTTGAGAACAGCCTGACCAAACAAGGCATCCCGGCGGGAGTCCTTGTCCAAGCAGTAATGGGCTGTGAAGGTATGAACTGAGGCCCAGGTGGCCGCTCGACAGATCTGGTCGATGGACACAGAATTTAGATGAGCCATAGAGGTTGCCATGGCCCTCACATTGTGAGCTGTGACATGGCCCTCCAGAGAAAGGTTCTTGCTCTGATAGGCGAAAGAAATACACTGAGCAATCCAACTGGACAGTGTTCTCTTAGAGACTGGAAGTCCCAAATGAGAGGGATCAAAAGCAACAAAGAGTTGAGAAGACTTTCTATGTTGCTGTGTCCTTTGTAAGTAAAACAACCTCAATCGATAGTCCCTTATCAGAGCAAAAAGTAGATCACTCTTCATAAAACAAAATGCTCCACTTTAACGGATACGTTGTGATTTTATAACTAATGGTGTGCGGTATTATAACAAAAACTCAATACCATTCATACATGAAAGAAACTACCTCTGGAGAGGTCTCAGACTCAATAGCGCTATATGAACTTCAGTACTTATAATACTGTTGAACGCGCTGGCAGCATCAATGACCAATCCAGAGGATATGAAGATTATAGAAAACACTAATAAATTCGCAAAACTGAAGTATCAATTGCATTTAAAAACCACACCATAATTTTGACAAAACATGCTTATCTTGAAAAATCTCGTGGTGTGAATTGCCCCTATGCCTCCTCTGGCGCCACTCCGAACGTTTCACTCTTAAAAAAGAGTTTCATCAGGGGGTCTTTGAAGCACAACCACCTTTAATGCTGATGCTGCCCACGTTTCACTAGCAACAAGCTGTTTAAAGTAGTCCTCACAAAAACGCCGCACGGCGTAGGGGCAATTCACACCACGAGATTTTTCAAGATAAGCATGTTTTGTCAAAATTATGGTGTGGTTTTTAAATGCAATTGATACTTCAGTTTTGCGAATTTATTAGTGTTTTCTATAATCTTTATATCCTCTGGATTGGTCATTGATGCTGCCAGCGCGTTCAACAGTATTATAAGTAATGAAGTTCATATAGCGCTATTGAGTCTGAGACCTCTCCAGAGGTAGTTCCTTTGTAAGTAAAAGGCAAGAGCCCTCTTACAATCCAGGGTATGAAGATTCCTCTCTGCAATTGATGCATGAGGGCCTGGAAAGAAGACAGGTAAGTACACCTCTTGGTTAAGATGAAAAGGTGAGACCACTTTAGGCATAAAGTGTGGATTGGTCCGAAGGACTACCTTATCATGATGGAACCTTGTATAAGGTGGATTAGCCACTAAGGCCTGCAGCTCACTGATGCGGCGAGTCAAGGTGACTGCAATAAGAAAGATAACTTTGCAGGAAAGAAATTTCAAGGAGGTAGTGGCTAAGGGTTCAAAGGGAGGCTTCATGAGCTGACCAAGAACCAGATTCAAGTCCCATGCCACTGGAGGTGGTCTAATGGGAGGTTTAGTTAAAAGAAGGCCTCTCATGAATCTTGCAATAAGAGGATGAGAGGAAATAGGTTGTCCATTGAGAGGCTTGAGGGATGCTGCAATAGCACTCAAATGGACTCTTACTGAATTCGTTTTGAGGCCTGCATGGGAAAGATGCAGAAGATACTCTAGTAAAGAATTCAAAGGTATTGCTAGAGGATTAAAACCCTTCTCAGCATACCAAATGGTAAACCTTTTCCATTTAAAAGCATAGGAACGCCTAGTAGGTGGCTTTCTGAAAGCATGAAGGATATCCCTCACTTGCTGAGACAGATGCCAATCTTGAAGGTCTAAGCCTTCAGCAACCAATCCCTGAGATGGAGAGATTGGGGGTTTGGGTGCCACAACGTTCCCCCCTCCTGAGACAGGAGATCTGGAGCAGATCCCAAGTCCAGGGAGGGAGCTTGAGAGAGATGCAGGAGTAGAGGGTACCACACTTGGAGTGGCCATCGTGGAGCTAAGTGGATCATAGTCCCTCGATCTCTCTGAAGCTTGAACAGGGTCTTGGGAATTAGGGGAATGGGTGGAAAGGCGTATAGGAAGTCTTGACCCCAATGAAGGAGGAAGGCATCCTTGGCCTGAACTCCCTGACACGGAATTCTGGAACAGAATCGGGGAAGTTTGGCATTCCACGGACTTACAAAGAGGTCTATGTCCGGGGTTCCCCAAATTCGAAAGATTCTATCTGGTCCATATGAAGGGACCATTCGTGTGGAAGCAGAACTCGACTGAGTCTGTCTGCCCAAGAGTTTTGAACTCCTGGAAGGTATACTGCCAGAAGATGAATTTGATGCTCTCTGGCGAAGGCCCACAATCTCAGAGCTTCGTTGCAAAACGACAGAGCCAGTCCCTCCCTGCTTGTTCACATAGAACATGGCTACTTGGTTGTCCGTGTGAATGAGGACTGTCTTGTAGCTGAGCAGGGTATGGAAGACTCAGAGCCAGGAAGATTGCTCTGAGCTCTAAGATGTTGATATGTAGAGAGGTCTCCTGTGGGGACCAAATGTCCTGGGTGGAGAGGTCGTGAAGATGAGCTCCCCAACCCTTTGGAGAGGCATCTGTTGTAAGGGTTGCTTGGGGTAACAACTGTTGGAAGGGGGACCCCTGCAACAGATTTTGAGTGGACTTCCACCACTGGAGAGACCAAAAGAGGCACCTGGAGGTTGCTATTTTGTCTGACAGACCCCATGATGCCTGGGTCCATTGGGTGGACAAAGTCCATTGAGCTGCCCTCATGTGAAGGCGAGCATAAGGGACCACATGCACAGTGGATGCCATGTGGCCTAGCAGTTGTAACATCTCTCGAGCAGTTAAATGGGTTTTTAACTGAATCTGGGAGGCTAACTGCACTAAGCGTAGGCAACGGGCCTGGGGAAGATAGGCCCTTGCAGTTGTGGTATCCAGCAAGGCCCCTATGAACTCTAGAGACTGAGTAGGGGTGAGTTGGGACTTTGGAATGTTTATCACCAGTCCCAGACACTGCAGAACACGCATTGTGCAGGTTAAGGAAGTCTGGGCCTCTGACTGGGATGGAGCTCGGATGAGCCAGTCGTCCAGATATGGAAATACGAATATTCCTAGAGTGCGTAGGAATGCAGCTACTACTGCCATGCATTTTGTGAACACTCTTGGAGCAGAGGCAAGACCAAAAGGAAGTACCCTGTATTGGTAGTGCTTCCCTTGATAAAGGAACCGAAGGAACCTTCTGTGTGATGGATGGATGAGTATACCTAACCAACAGAGAGCAACTAATCCGCACCAGCAACTCGACATCCCCCCCATTTCAGCAACACCAAGGAGTCCCACAAGGATCCACACTATCAGCCATGCTTTTCAACATTTACCTTCAACCACTCTGCTCAATCATACGCACGCACAACATCAGTTTTCACATTTACGCTGACGATATCATGCTCTATGCCCCCATAACAACCACGAACCCAACAAACACCCATCTATCATCATGCTTCACCGATGTGTCCAACTGGCTACAAGCAAACAACCTATCCATCAACATAAAGAAGACAGAAGCCCTCATAGTCACAAAAGACCCGGACTTCACACCACCTACACACCTCAATATAGGTACCACAAGCATTAAAATACAACCACAAATAAGATACCTGGGCATTATTATTGACCAAGCACTCACCTTAAAGCAACAAATCGCCAGAACCTCCGGAACTATATTCCACAAGGCAAGAACAGTTCAACGTCTCAGACCCCTTCTTGAACACCAAGACTTCCGATCTGTAATGCAAGCCATGACGCTCCCACATCTGGACTACTGTAACATACTATACCATGGCCTTCCAGCCACAAAGACTAACCCCCTCCGAACAGCATTGAACACCACAGCGAGAATCATTCAAAGAGCAAACAAGACCGACCACATCACCCCAATCTTGAAAGACCTACACATACTCCCACTGGAAGCAAGGACTAAATACAAAGCCATCCTACTCACCCACAAAGCCATACATCAAGCACCGAACTCTCAACTTCACACCCTACTGTCTCGACCAGCCCACGGCAGAACTACCAGACAAGCCTCCAGCAACTCCCTCACTGTACCTCACAAAAGAACCAAATGCTCGCAACGGACCTGCAATCGAGCCTTTGAACTGTATGCTCCATCTTTATGGAACTCTCTACCAAGCTGTCTCCGCAACAACACAGACCAATTATCTTTTAGAAAACAGCTGAAAACCATCCTGTTTCAGGAATACCTCAACCTGACCACCTAACTCACCCTATATGAACCTGACAATGTCCACAACCTGTCCATGTCCTTAGTCTGTCCTATGTCCTCTGTTGAAATTATCTATGTAGCCTCCCCGGTGATGGCCCTGCCCTACACGTAAATTCCCCCCCCCCCCCCTTTTATGTAACGCCGCTTTGACCCGGTGAAAAGCGGGATACAAATACAGCTAAATAAATAAATAAATAAATATGGGTATACGCATCCTTGAGATCTAGAGAACAAAGCCAATCCTGACTCTGAAGGAATGGAAGGAGAGTACCTAGAGAAATCATTTTGAATTTCTCCTTGCATAGAAACTTGTTCAATTCTCTGAGATCTAATATGGGTCTGTAACCCCCTATTTTCTTTGGGATAAGAAAGTAGGGGGAGTAGAACCCTGAGCCCTGTTGAAGAAGGGGTACTACTTCTATTGCCCCTTGGGCAAGAAGGGTAGTAATCTCTTGACCGAGAAGGTCGAGGAGAGATGTTTGAGAATTGAACTGTCTCACCATGGTGTGAGGAGGAAGGTTTGAGAAATGAAGTTTGTACCCTTCCCTTATGATGAAGAGGGTCCATTGCTCTGCTGTGATTTGTTCCCATCTGGGAGCAAAGTAAGCTAACCTTCCTGGAATGGTGAGAGGCTCTTGTTCTGCTAGAGCCAGAAAGGCTAAGTTCTCTAGATGCAAGTCAAAGGCCCTGAGAGGGCTGAGGCTGTTGGGCTACAGGAGTCCTTGCAGCCTTAGGCTTGGCCTGTTTAAGGTTGTTGACGCTTTGCAGCAAAACGACCTGCGAAGATGTCTGTTGACCATATCTTCTCTTCTTGGGAAAATATGGCTTTTTGAAGAACCTCTTCTTGACAGGATTAGAGGTAGACTTTGAAAGCCTATCCAAAGCAGAATTTTCTGCATCCATCTGTGTGGCCTTTGCCTGCCAATCCTTGCCAAAAAGGTTTTCACCTGTACAAGGAAGATTTCCCAATCCATCTTGGACCCAAGGTTCCAGATCAGAAGCTTGTAACCAAGCAATTCTGCGTGCACCTATGGCAATAGCCAAAGCTCTGCTGGCACCTTCAAAAGAGTCAAAGGCTGCACGGTTGGAAAATTTGGAAACATCTTGGGCATGCTTAAGCCAAGTGAGAAACTCTTCCCTCTTATCTTTTGGAAGAAAAGGGAGGAAAGTTTGCAGATGATCTGTAACTTTTTAGAAACATCCCCATATAGAGACTATAGGAGTTGATTCTGGCAACAAGCATACTGGCTTGAAAGATTTTTCTGCCAAAAGCATCTAAGGTTTTACATTCTCTCCCTGGAGGAGTAGAAGAGGGACTTTTTGCACTCTAACTTTTTCATGGCAGACTCCACCACAATAGAGTGGTGAGGAAGCTGAGTCTTATAAAACCCAGGACAAGGCGGGACACGGTACATGGTGTCTAGCCTACGAGAGTGGGAAGAGATAGTAAGAGGGGTCTCCCATATGCCCAACATGTGATCATAAAGGATCTCATGAACTGGCAAAGTGGCTGCCTCTTTAGGAGCCTTGGGATATTGCAAAATATCCAACTTTTTGGCTCTAGGCTCTGACTCAGGGGCCACTGAGATAGAGAGCCCCCTGGCCACTTCTCTTATAAAGTCCTGAAAAGACAAGTCCTGTGGAGGAGACATTCTTCTTTTTGGAGAAGGCGGCTCTTGAGGAAGGAGTACCGATGCTTCAACAGAAACCTCCGATGCATCAGAGTCTTCGGAGGAATCGAAGTATCGCCTGTCTGGATGCTCCTGTAGAGCCCGATACGCGTACCGAGTGGTATCGACATCGGGAGTGATCGGTACCGGTTCGGTACCGATGGGCATCATCGGACAGGGTACCGGTGCAATCAACACCGAAGCCGATGTCGATGCAATCGGTGCTGGTGCCGGCAACGGAACCTGTTGCGGTACCAGCGGCGTCGCAGCTCGAATGAATGCCGTGATGGCGTGCTGCATGGTCAGAATATTCTGATCCATCGACGCCATCAATGTCTGGAAGTCGGTACCGGCAGATTCCACCGGTATCCCAGAACATTGTAACAGGTGATCGGTCGAGGCCGTGCCATCGATGTCAACCTGTGACCCCATAGGAGCAGCTTTGGAAGCCGGAGCTTCCCGCCGGGGTACTTTTGCCGGTGCAGGATCCTCGAGGGCAAGCCCGGAGGCATCTCGATGCTTAGAGGGAGATCTACCCTTCGAGGACCGGCTGGAACTTATGTTTGGTTACCTGAGATCCATAGGAGGAAGAAGCAGCCCTGGAGGACGTCGATGCCACCGAAGCTGCATCAGAGGGAAACAGGGTATTGAGCTTAGCTGCTCGGTTCTGTAAACCTCTCTTAGACATCATGGAGCAGGACGCACAATCCGTGATGGAATGGTCAGGACCCAAACATTTAAGAAACCAGTCATGGGTATCGGTAACAGAAATGGTACCGCTGCACTTAGTGCATTTTTTAAACCCGGAGGCAGGTTTTTCCATGAGGAAATTTCTCTTAGGCCTAAGGCCCAAAGAGACAAAAACATACACACTAAAGTGAAACGGAAGAACGGAAGAAATATATATATTTTTTTTTTTTTAAGAAAAGAAAGAAAAGACTGGCAGTACCGGTCCGACGTCGAAGAAGGCAGACGTGCGACCAAAGAAATAAAACGAAATAAAGAACTTCTTCAGCGGTGACAGGAACACGACCTGCTGGCTCCGCGGAAAAGAAGAACTGGAGAGAGGCGGTTAGGAAAGGCGGGAAGGCAGCACGCAGGCGCTGTGGGATGCTCCCAAAAGCTTTCCTTTTTGGGATGCTGGGAGTGTTCCCGCACAGGCTCCGTCGGTACCAACGTACCCATATGTGAAGACTCATTCCTGCTTGTTCCTGGAGATTTATCGCTACACACTTGCTATAACTTGTCAAGTCTCTCTGCACAAATCTCCAAATTTCTGGTAGAATTTAATGCAAATTTGCTGTTCAATTTTTTCACTCATCGTAAATATGAAGAACTACTTTTACACAATACCAAACATTACATGATTAAAAAAAAAAGTACAGGTGTGCTGCAGCCATGCTACACTCTGCACATGCAGAGCACATAACTTGGTCACTGCATGTTTAATAGTATCGTGTGTGACGTATTGTAATATAGCTACACAACAAGTCTTGATACTTTTTGATCACAGCTCGTATAATGCTTTGCACAGCTGAAGCATTATTATTGTGATAAATACTTAGCAGAAGCCCTCCACTTCTACTATTATGCACAGGAAGAATCACAAAAAAAAAAGTTAACTTCTTCCTCCATAAGTTCACACAGTAGACAGATTCAGCAAAAGCAGCATGGAAGGGAGAGAGTCAAAGATGGCTGGGGGGAGAGCACGAGAAGGAAAAATAAAATCATAGCTAGCAAGAATAAAGAATAGTGGGTTGGAAGAAGCCAAAATAAAGCAAATTGGGGAAAGGCATTAATCCATGGAAAACAGAATAAAGGGAATAAAAACATGTCTGGGCAAAAAAAGTGTGGGTGGGAGTGGGGACTTCTTTGGTTAGAAAATGATGTGCATGTTGAAACCCATGATTTTCTTTTTTTACAGATCTGGACTTACTATCTCAAAGTCTAAGGGGGGGGGGGACCTAACCTAAATTAACTCATGGAAATAGTGCTTCTGTACAAGTTTTACTCGATTACAATAAAGCCTGAATTACCCAAAACTCATTCAGACTCAAACATCATTCATACATAAATGTGAAATTGAACAGCTTTGCTTTCCTTTTATTTTAAATGTTTGTTTTAAAATTGTAACTTTTGACAAGCTACAAGAAATCTCATTTTCCAAGCATTTAGAACCACATATTAAAAAGTTGCAAAAACACACCAACTTAAAGGGGAAATTGTTAGGAATATAGAAAAAATGTAAAACAGTTCAGCCACACATGATGAATGTCCGCAATAATTTTTAAAGCATTTCCTTAAAAGATGCACACATTTTTCTTCCCATTTCCAGTAATGTAGATTGCTAACTAGATCATTTTGTTCTCATGATTGAAATTACATCACTAGTTTTACCTACAGAGCAGGCAAATAACACACAACAAATGTTCCAGGGAACCGAATGCTAGCACATTCAGCAAAAACGCAGTCATAACAATAAATGACTGCAGGTGAAAACAATGACGTATGAAAACAATACTTTAGAGAGTAATCATGAAGAACACAGAATCCATGTTACAAACATGATCAATATCCCTAAATGGAGCAGGAAATGCTGCTTTTGTTCATGTTTACTCAACAAAATAATTGCATCTGAAAAAAAATCTTCACTCTTGGATCAGTGTTTTAAAAACAAAAATGAAAGTCTGCAAGTGGTGCTTTCTAGAAGAAAAAACAGGATCATCATGTAAGGAGAATACTGAGGAACTAACAAAATTTGTCTTGAAAAGCAAATATTTTATTGGTGGTTCCATTATAAAGGGCACTTCAATGCAGCATGACAGCAAACATTCAAAGCTTGAGGCACATCATCATCCTGAAACATGCCACAAAAAGGATATAATTTACTAACAGCATGTGCTAACACAAGTGACACATGTTATTTGTCGCAGTCGCAGAATCTATTTCATAAAATGGCCCTGCAGCAAATGAAGGTCAACGGTTTTAGTGCACACTGTTAGTAAACTCCTCCCAAAATTTACAGACACGGTTCTCAAATGAGGGAGTCGTTCTGAGGCTGTTTAAGCTTGTGTGCCTTTCATTTTACAAAAAACTCACCCTGTTCTATGCCACATGCCTGGCAAATTTTGAGGTATATTAGAAAAAAAGCAGATTCTTGAGCCTCTTTAGAAATTTCTAAGTATAAAACAAAGGCATCTAACAAGATGCAGCAAAAGCTTGAAGCACATCACTTCTGAAAATCTTACTGGCAATTCTTTCTAATCCGCATTTCATTTATTAGAAATCACAGCACAGTGTGCAAATCAAGTCAAAGCTGTGCACAGCACAATATAAAAATCTGCATAGCAAATTCCTAGGTAAATCTATTTATACATTTTACTTTCTGACTTGCAGGCAGGTCCCTGTTAGCAGGAACTAATCTTGGAGCATGCTGTGGGGAACACCGCAGCATTCACTGTCCTCAGCTGAACTCAGAAGAGAGGTAGGTAAAAAATAAAGCATGGATCTTATATATTTTGCTATGATTTTCTTTCCTTTTTGTTATGACAATCTGCAAACATTTTCTCTCTTGACAAGCAGCATGCAGTAAAATACGCCTTTTTAAAAAAACAAATCCCTGAATTCAAACACAAACCCTACTATGCTTATTTGATTTATACTCGCCACCTGGGCAGAGGGCAATATCCACAAAAAGTAAAAAGAAAACCTAACAACTTCTTGTAAAATACTGAATATTCACAGTAGACATTTTAATAAAAATGTCTGCTAAAACACCTTTAGGTTTTAGTTTAAGCCATTTTCCGTTTCTTCAATTTAAGGATCTTCCAGGGCTCTTTACCCATAATTGCTTTTAAACATAAATGTAGCAAGCATTATCACTGTTCATTCGCCAACCTCAACTTCGAAGGGAAGGAGAAGGGCCCCTGCAGTTTTCTCCTGCGCTTTTGAGTTTCCAGCTCAAATCCGAACCAAAGCTGGGATCCAGCAGATGAGCTTTTGTTCAAATCAGAGTTTTCTGCATGTATTTTAAATCCCTTCCTAGCTTACCTAACCAGGCCACTGCAGCGACAGTGCTATGTTAGGACCCTTGTAGAAAGCGTAGTTACTCACCTGTAACAGGTGTTCTCCAGGAGCAGCAGGAATCAGTCCTCACATATAGGTGACATCGGCGCCGACGGAGCCCTCGCGGAGCAATTTTCCCCAGCTTTCAAAGAAAGCCTTTGGGAATTGCAGCGCGCATGCGCGGTCCTCTTCCCGCCCAAGGGTGCCATCTTGCTCAGTCTTCTTTTTTCCGCGGAGCCCTGCAGACGTCTGTGAATCCCCGCCGAAAAGTTGATTTTTTCTCTTTCTCTTTTTTCTTCGGCGCCCGGACTCGCGACGCCGGTTGCGAGTCCGTTCCTTATTTTTCGTTTTTTTGTCCTTCGTGACAGATTTCGCGCCTTTTTCCTTTTTCCCTGGCATCCCGGTCTTTCGACGTTGCAGGGGCCCTTTTTCCCCCGATGGCTGCCAGCAGCTTTAAAAAGTGTGACCTCTGTAAGAAACTCATGTCTCTTACAGACACTCATGACTTCTGCCTCCGCTGCCCCGGACCCGATCATGACTCCATGATCTGTGGTCCGTGTGGCAAAATGTCCTCAAAAGCGTTGAGGAGTCGGCAGCATCAGCGGGAGCGTATCTTCTCTGACTCCGGCCGGGCTGGGAACTCATCAGAGGCTTCGACGTCTCGGGACTCTGGTCCTGAGCATCGTCGAAGTTCCTCTGAAAGGGGGTCTCCTACCCGGGAACATCATCGGAAGAAGAAACCCGCGAGGGCGGGATCGGTGGACGCTCCTGGTCCCTCGAGGGCCAGGTCGCATAGCCCCGATTCCCGTCCCGGGTCCTCGGAGGTGGAGAGGCCATCAAAACATCCTTGTTTAGGGGCTTGATGATTCGTATTTTATCCTGACTTAGCGAGAGAAACACAGAAACGTAGAAGGGATTTTCTTCTTCTACGTCCTGGAGTTTTGCAATTGGGGGGGCTTTTCTTTTTGAAACACCCGTGTAAGTGTCTGGTTAAATACCATTCTGTTTCTTATGTTTTTTATGATCCCCCTCAATTGACTTCCTTCATAAGCGCTAGGAGGCTTGATCCCCCTGTTGAGGGTCCACCTGTGCTCATTTGAATTATATCGGGTTAATTGGTGAAAGCTGGGGTAAATTGCTCCGCGAGGGCTCCGTCGGCGCCGACGTCACCCATATGTGAGGACTGACTTCCTGCTTGGTCCTGGAGAACCCTAGTCATGGATCCCAAATCTGGCTGCTGGATGTCAAATCACTGTGAGATGGCAGAGGCTCCCTTGTCAATGGGGGCTTTGAATGCTGCTTCTGTAGCATTATCAGACCCAGCAGGTCTGGGGAGCCAAAAACCTGATGCCTGAAATCAAACTCAGGTCCTCTATCAATCTGGGCCAGTTTTTAAAGGGGAGTTGGGGTTTTAAATATCAAGATACCAGGGTACGATTCCCATTGGCACTCCTTGTGGCCTTGCGCAAGTCACTTAACCCTCCACAGCCTCAGAAAAAAAGGCCTGGCAATTTACTTTTAGTCACACTGCCAAGAAAATGCAGGAGCTGCTGGGTTGCCAGGAGTCAACATTGACTTGAAGGCACACGTTGCATTTTCGTATTCCTTAAAAAGTGCCAAAACACATTGCTTTCAATCAAAACACTCTTCTTGTGCATTTATGCAACATAGATATTTAAACATCTCTAGAGGAGATATAGAGATGTTTAAATACCTCCATGGCATAAATGCACAAGAGGAAGACCCTCTTTTGATTGAAAGCAAGCTCTGCTATGAGGGTGAAAGGGGAGAGACATAGGAGTAATATTCGGAAGTATTTCTTTACAGGAAGAGAGGTAGATGCATGGAATAGTCTCCCAGTGGAGGTAGTAGAGACGAGGACACTATCTGAATTCAAGAAAGCATGGGACAAATACAGATTTCTAAAGGAAAAAGGGGACTATTGTAGTTGATATGGAAGGGCAGACTACACAGGCTATATGGTCTTTTTCTACCGTCATGTTTCTATGTTTCCATGTTTCCTACCTTACAGAACATAAAAATGTTCAGCTCCAAGCTTGCAACATGAATTAAAGATCTATATGAACTCTCTAGCAAAAGGACTGAACTTTTGAGGTCCTTTGAATAATCAAAGCTTCCAAAACCAGTCCTGGTAACCCCACAGTCAATCAGGTTTTCAGTTTATCCATAATGAATATGCACCAGATAAATATGTCTACAAGTGGAAGAATTTAATGATTAGAGCAGGGGGCTAAGAATCTGGGAAGTCAAGGTAAAAGTCCCAGTGCTGCTCCTTGTGATCTTGGGCATGTCATTTGCCTCAGGTACAAACTTAGTGTCCAATATTCAAAGGGAGTAACAGTTAGCAGACCTACTGTGTTACTCCCTTTATCCGGGACATTCAGCAACACTAACATGGTTAGTGCTGCTATTTGCAGGTGTCACCGCCACTGCACGCCCTGATAATAACCGGTTAGCATTGGGGCGTTCCAAAGGTAGCACCTGGCCATAATCAGGCAGCAGCAATATTAAGCTACCGCCCGAGAGGCATAGCAAAGGCTGGCCTTATTGTCATAGCGGAAGCTGGGCAATCCAAATATGATCCCGGCATTTAATATCCAGGTTTAAAGTTTTGCAGCAGCGGCTACCTGCATTAGATCAGCTAGCCATCGCCACCGCTGAATATCGTGCCCTTAGTTGTAAGCCTTCTAGGTACAGGAAAATATCCACTGTACCTGAATGTAACTCATCTTAACCTACTATTGAAAAACGCATGAGCTAAATCCAGTAATACATAGCTGGTATATGCAGATTTACCTAAAGCATATTCATTATAGGCATCCTGAAAACCTGACTGGATGTGGTTTCACTAGATTGATTATACCATAACTTTCTAAACCTAAGAAGAATATGATGACAGTTATGAACATCTAAAGCCATTTCACTCTCCCAATTCCATTCTCTGCAGCAGTGCCATAGATTCCAGTTGATCTCTGGCTCTCCTATCGTGTCTTCATCAGGTGTCCTCAGAGCTTATCCAAGGATTTCCTGTCTCCATCACAACCTTGGCAGGCCATTTCATGAATCCATTACCATGACGATGTTCTTGCAGCACATCACGTAATCATGCCAAACATACTTAATTCCTAATTTTGCACTGTTTGAGGAAAATGAGGCAGAATATTGCTCACAAGAGCTGCTGCATTAAGAAAGTCGAGACACTCAATGTATGAATACTACAAGAAAATGAAAAATAGCTACCAGGATTTAAATAGTAAATTTGAGTTTCCGCCCATAGCAATTGTAGACTCACGAGCTCTGTGTATTCACAGGCTTGCAAAGTGATTTCTAAAAAGGCACACACAAAGTTTTCCTTTAAAAATCATATGGTTGGCTAGTATGAGACTAAACATGCAAAAAATTGATGCAACGATTTTAACATAAAATTCTCCTATGCATACTATTCTCAGTCCACCCAAGACCCAACTCTGCCTCTTTCTAGTGCTGGTAAAATTACTCATGCATTGTGCAGTTTTCCCCACAGAGGGTCTTATTCTGTGCCACGAATAGCGGGGACGGATGTCCATACCCACTATTCATGCCTTCACCGGCCGCATCTAACTTCCCCGCCAATTGTGCGATTCCTCAGAGGTGGAATAACTTCCCTGGATGTTTCTTCTTTTTTTTTTTTTTTTTTTTTTTGTACTACCGGGGCGCGGATGGGGCATGGAGGGCAGGAGGACATTACCTGCAGCCCGATCCTGGCCTTAGGAGGCCAGATTGGGGGTCAGGCTGTGGGGAACAAACACTTATCCGGCAGCCGGCACCACGTCTTTTAAATGAAGCCACGGTGCCATGGCAACCAGACGCCATGGCGCTGTGGCACCATTTAAAAGCCCTGACTGAGTTAGTCGGGCAGGTCATGTTCGTGCAAGGCTGGACTGAATTGCAGTCCTGGCCTGCACATACATGACTGATCACAATTCTGATCCGGACGTACAGAGGGGATCTACGTCCAGAACAGAATGAGCCATAGAAAGGGGAAGACAATTTTCAGAAGGAGCCTTTCTGTGCCTTCTTCAAATACTGCCCTCTAAGTAATTCTTCAGGCTTTTCCCGTTCAAATTCTGGGTCATTTTTTTATGTTTCAACTAAAATAAAGAGCAAATGGCAGATTTGCTTACAACAGAGTTTAAATCACTGCAATGTTTTCACACCTTCCTCCTGACACTGCAATAAAGCGTAGTTACTCACCTGTAAGAGGTGTTCTCACATATGGGTGACATCGAAGCCGACGGAGCCCGCGCAGAGCAAAATCATCAGCCTTCAAAGAAAGCTTTTGGGAGTTGCCACCACACGTGTGGTCCCCTTCCCGCCCAAAGGAGTCATCTTGCTCAGTCAAATGACATAGCTAAAGACGGCAAAAACAAAACACTGAAGATAGGAGGACCACAAATCCAAGGGGAGGAGGGAGGATTGTGAGGACTGATCCCTGCTGTATTTAGAGAACACCTGTTACAGGTGAGTAACTAAGCTTTCTCCAGGAACAAGCAGGAAGTCAGTCCTCACATATGGGACTCCTCAGCTACAGGCTACCATTAATCTATAGCCCAAAAAAGGCTCCCTCATCGAGAGCCGCAAGCAGCCACAATGAAATCAGTATTATGGAGAAACAGAACCTCTCCGGTAGCCTGAACACAGAAAGGTCGGAGGACAGGAGTTGCCTAGACCACAAAAAGGTTACAGAGTACAGCCTGGCCGAAAGCACTGTCCCGTCGGGACTCCCTATCCACGCAGTAATGGGCTGCAAAGGTATGAACCGAAGACCAGGTGGCGGCCCAGCAGATGTCTGCCAGAGGAATGGAGCGCAGATGAGCCACTGATGCCGCCATGGCCCTGACCTTGTGAGCCGTGACACAGCCCTCCAATGGAAGCTTCATGTCCACATAAGCCCGGGCAATACAGAACGCCACTCACATGGACAGTATACACTTGGTCACAGCTTTCCCCAGCTTACTGGGGGTCCTAAGAAACGAAAAGCTGAGAGGCTTTCCGGTGGCCTTGAGTACGTTGAAAGTAGAAGGACAAGGCCCTCTTATAGTCCAGGGAATGGAGGAACGCCTCAGCCTGACCGGTGTGCAGTCTGGGAAAGAAAGTAGGGAGGACCACCTCCTGGTTGAGGTGGAATGCGGACACCACCTTCGGAAGGACTTGGGATGTGTGCGAAGCACCACCCTATTCTTGTAGAACCTGGTATAAGGCCTCTCCGCCACAAGGGCCTGCAGCTCACTCACCCTTCGGGGCAGAAGTGAGTGCAACAAGGAAACCCACCTTCCAGGAGAGATAGCGAAGGTGACACGTAGCCATTGGTTCGAAAGACAGCAGGGTGAGCTGCCCCAATACCACATTGAGATCCCATTCGGTCGACAGAGGGCAGACCGGGAGCTTAGACAAGAGTAGGCCCTTAAGGAACTGGGACACTGTTGGGTGAGCTGAGAGGGGATCCCAATCCATCTGGTGGTGATTCGCCGCTAGGGCACCAAGATGCACCGACAGAGTTGGACTTGAACCCCATGCTGGAGAGGTGGAGAAGGTATTGCAACACTATAACCAACAGGCAAGAAAGCACAGTTACTTACCTGTAACAGGTGATCTCTGGGAACAGCAGGAATAAGTCTTCACATATGGGTATCGTCGGTACCGACGGAGCCTGCGCGGGAACGCTCCCCAGCGTCCAAGAGGAAAGCTTTTGGGAGCATCCCACAGCGTCTGTGCACTGCCTTCCCGCCTTTTCCAACTGCCTCTCTCCAGTTCGAGTTTTAAGCTGAGACAAAGAGAGAGAGAGGAAAGGAAAGATAGATAGAGAGATACAACTCCTAGGGGAGGTGGGTGGGTTATGAAGACTTATTCCTGCTGTTCCCAGAGATCACCTGTTACAGGTAAGTAACTGTGCTATCTCCAGGAACAAGCAGGAATGAGTCTTCCCATATGGGGACTCCCCAGCTAGAGATGCCAGGGAGATCCCCAAGGTTGTGAGTCCCTGAGAAGGGCTCTACCTCCCTCCATGGATCTCGGGCATCCAACCAGGGATGGAGGGTAGGAGTTGTCTAAGCATGGAACAGGTGTTTGAGAACAGCCTGACCAAACAAGACATCCCGGCGGGAGTCCTTGTCTAAGCAGTAATGGGCTGTAAAGGTATGAACCGAGGCCCAGGTGGCCGCTCAACAGATTTGGTCGATGGACACAGAGTTTAGATGAGCCATAGAGGCTGCCATGGCCCTCACATTGTGAGCTGTGACATGGCCCTCTAGAGAAAGGTTCTTACTCTGGTAGGCAAAAGAAATACACTGAGCAATCCAATTGGAAGTCCTAAATGAGAGGGATCAAAAGCAACAAAGAGTTGAGAAGACTGCCTATGTTGCTGTGTCCTTTGTAAGTAAAAAGCAAGTACTCTCTTACAATCCAGGGTATGGAGATTCCTCTCTGCACTTGATGCATGAGGTCCTGGAAAAAAGACAGGTAAATACACCTCTTGATTCAGATGAAAAGGTGAAACCACTTTAGGCATAAAGTGTGGTCTTGAGGACTACCTTGTCATGACGGAACCTAGTGTAAGGAGGATTAGCCACCAAGGCTTGCAGCTCACTGATGCGGCGAGCTGAGGTGACTGCAATGAGAAAAATAACCTTCCATGAAAGAAATTTCAAGGAGGTAGTGGCTAAGGGTTCAAAGGGTGGCTTCATAAGCTGGCCAAGAACTAGATTCAAGTCCCATGCCACTGGAGGTGGTCTAATAGGAGGTTTAGTCAAAAGAAGGCCTCTCATGAACCTTGCTATAAGAGGATGAGAGGAAATAGGTTGTCCATTGAGAGGCTTAAGGAATGCTGCAATAGCACTCAAATGGACTCTTACTGAATTTGTTTTAAGGCCTGCATGGGATAAATGCAGCATATACTCCAGTAGAGAATTCAGAGGTATTGCCAGAGGGTTAAGACCCTTCTCTGCACACCAAATGGTAAACCTCTTCCATTTAAAAGCATAGGAACGTCTGGTGGAAGGCTTTCTGGAAGCATGAAGGATATCCTTCACTTGCTGAGAAAGATGCAAATCCTGAAGGTCTAGGCCCTTAGGCAACCAGGCCCTGAGATGAAGAGACTGGGGATTTGGGTGCCACAATGTTCCCTGCTCCTGGGACAGGAGGTCTGGAGTAGATCCCAAGTCCAGGGAGGGAGCTTGAGAGAGAAGCAGAAGTAGAGGGTACCACATTTGGCGTGGCCAACGTGGTGCTATGAGGATCATAGACCCCCTGTCTCTCTGAAGCTTGAACAGTGTCTTGGGAATTAGGGGAAAGGGTGGGAAGGCATAAAGGAAGTCTTGCCCCCAGTGAAGGAGGAAGGCATCCCTGGCCTGAACTCCCTGACATGGAATCCTGGAACAGAACCGGAGAAGTTTGGCATTCCACGGACTTGCAAACAGGTCTATGTCTGGGGTTCCCCAAATTTGAAAGATCCTGGCTATCTGGTCCCCATGGAGGGACCATTCGTGTGGAAGCAGAACTCGACTGAGTCTGTCTGCCCAAGAGTTTTGAACTCCTGGTAGATACATTGCCATGAGATGAATTTGATGCTCTCTGGCGAAGGCCCACAATCTCAGAGCTTCGTTGCAAAGCGACAGAGAGCCAGTCCCCCCCTGCTTGTTCACGTAGAACATGCCTACTTGGTTGTCCGTGTGAATGAGGACTGTCTTGTAGCTGAGCAGGGTGTGGAAGACTCAGAGCTAGAAAAATTGCTCTGAGCTCTAAGAGGCTGATATGTAGAGATGTCTCCTGTGGAGACCAGATGCCTTGGGTGGGGAGATCTTGTAGATGAGACCCCCAGCCCTTTGGGGAGGCATCTCTTGTAAGGGTTGCTTGGGGTAACACCTGTTGAAAGGGGGACCCCAGCAACAGATTTTGGGTGGACTTCCACCACTGGAGAGAGCAAAAAAGGTGACTGGAGGTTGCTATTTTTTCTGACAGGCACCCTGATGCCTGGGTCCATTGGGTGGACAAAGTTCATTGAGCTGCCCTCATGTGAAGGCAAGCATAAGGGACCACATGCACGGTTGAGGCCATGTGGCCTAACCGTTTTAACATCTCTCGAGCAGTTAAATGGGACTTTAACTGAATCTGGGAGGCTAACTGCACCAAACGTAGGCAACGGGCCTGGGGAAGATAGGCCCTTGCAGTGGTGGTATCCAGTAAGGCCCCTATGAACTCTAGAGATTGAGTAGAGGTGAGATGGGACTTTGGGATGTTTATTACAAGTCCCAGATACTGCAGAATATGCCTTGTGCAGGCCAGGGAAGCCTGGGCCTCTGACTGGGATGGAGCTCTGATGAGCGAGTCGTCCAGATATGGGAATACAAATATTCCTAGAGTGCGTAGAAATGCAGCTACTACTGCCATGCATTTTGTAAACACACTTGGAGCAGAGGCTAGACCGAAGGGAAGCACTCTATATTGATAGTGCTTTCCCTGGAAAAGGAACCGAAGGAACCTTCTGTGTGCTGGATGGATGAGAACATGGGTGTACGCATCCTTGAGATCTAGAGAACAAAGCCAGTCCTGACTCTGGAGGTATGGAAGGAGAGTACCGAGAGAAATCATCTTGAATTTCTCCTTGCATAGAAACTTGTTCAATTCTCTGAGATCTAATATGGGTCATAAGAACATAAGATATGCCATACTGGGTCAGACCAAAATCCATCAAGCCCAGTATTCTGTTTCCAACAGTGGCCAATCTAGGTCATTTGTACCTAGCAGTTTCCCCAAGAGACACAAGTTCCACAATGCTTGTACTGGGTCAAGCATTGATATCTTCGGTCACTTCATAATAATGGTTTATGGACCTTTCCTCCAGAAACTTGTACAAACCTTTTTTAAACCCAGCTACACTAACAGCCTTTACTACATCCTCCGGTAACAAATTCCAGAGTTTAATTACACGTTGACTGAAAAAATATTTTCTTTTATTAGTCTTAAATAGTTTACCCTGTAGCTTCATTGCATGTCCCCTAGTCTTTCTATATTCTGATAACGTAAACAATCGATCTACGTTTACCTGTTCCACTCCGTTCATTAATTTATAGACTTCTATCATATCTCCCCTCAGTCGTCTCTTTTCCAGGTTAAAGAGCCCTAACCTTTTTAGCCTTTCTTCATAGGAGTATCCTTCCATCCCCTTTACCATTTTGGTGGCTCTTCTCTGAACCTCTTCTAAAATCGCTATATCCTTTTTAAGATATGGCGACCAGAATTGCACACGATATTCAAAGTGCAGTCTCACCATGGAACGATATAGAAGCATTATAATATCTTTTGTTTTATTTTCCATTCCTTTCCTTATCATACCTAGCATTCTATTTGCTCTCTTGGCCACCGCTGCACACTGGGCCGAGGGTTTTAACATGGTATCCACAATGACGCCTAAATCTTTTTCCTGGGTGGTGGTTCCTAATGTGGAACCTTGCATCGTGTAACCATAGTTTGGGTTGTTCTTCCCTAGGTGCATAACCTTGCACTTGTCCACATTAAATTTCATCTGCCATTTTGATGCCCAGTCTTCCAATTTATCAAGATCCTCTTGCAATTTTCCACAATCCTCTTGGGTTTTAACAACTTTAAATAGTTTTGTGTCATCTGCAAATTTGATAACCTCACTCATTCCACTTTCCAGGTCATTAATAAATATGTCAAAAAGCAGCGGACCCAGCACAGATCCCTGGGGTACACTACTATTAACCTTTCTCCATTGGGAAAATTGGCCATTTAGCCCTACTCTCTGCTTTCTATCTTTTAACCAGTTCCTGATCCACAATAGTACACTGCCTCCTATCCCATGACTCTTTAGTTTTGCCAAAAGTCTCTGATGAGGGACCTTGTCAAAGGCTTTCTGAAAGTCCAGATACACAATATCAACCTACTCACCTTTGTCCACCTGTTTATTCACTCCTTCAAAAAAACATAACAGATTAGTAAGACAAGATCTTCCTTGTCTAAAGCCATGTTGGCTGTCTCCCATTAGGTTGTGACTATCTACATGCTGAGTAATTTTATTCTTTATGATGGTTTCTACCATTTTCCCCGGTACTGACGTCAGGCTCACCAGTCTGTAGTTTCCCGGATCACCCCTGGAACCCTTTTTAAAATTTGGTGTTACATTGGCGATCCTCCAAATCTTCAGGTATTAGAGATGATTTTAATGATAGTTCACAGATTACTGATAGCAGGTCTGCAATCTCATATTTCAGTTCTTTCAACACCCTTGGATGTATACCATCCGGCCCAGGTGATTAGCTACTCTTCAGTTTATCTAATAGTTGTAAGACATCTTCCCGATGTATCAATATTTCCTTCAATTCTTCCGCACCTTTAAATACCACTTCAGTCATGGGTAACATCCCTACATCTTCCTCAGTAAAGACCGAAGCAAAGAATTCATTCAGTCTCTCCGCTATCGCCTTGTCGCCTCTTAATGCTCCTTTAACCACTTTATCATCTAATGGACCAACTGACTCTCTCACAGGTTTTTTGCTACGAATGTACTTGAAAAGGTCTTTATTTCGTGTTTTTGCTTCCGCAGCAAGCTTCTTCTCAAATTCTCTCTTTGCCTGCCTTATCAATGCCTTGCATTTGACTTGCCAGTGCTTGTGCTGTTTCCAGGTTTCGTCGTTTGGCTCTTTTTTCCATTTCCTGAAAGATGCTTTTTTGGCAACAACAGCCTCTCTGACCTCACCTTTAAACCATGCTGGCAGTTTTTTGGACTTCCTTCCACTTTTCTTAAAGTGTGGAATACAGCTGGTCTGGGCTTCCAAGATAGTATTTTTCAACGCCTCCCAAGCTTGATGTACGTCTTTAACCTTTGCAACTGCTCCTTTTAGTTTTTTCTTAACTGTTTTCCTCATTTTATCATAGTCTCCCTTTCAAAAGTTAAAAGGTAGTACTGTGGATTTCCTTACTATCCCTCCTCCACTAATTAAATCAAAGGCGATCATGCTATGATCACTATTGCCAAGTGGCCCCAACACCCTTATCTCTTGCACTAGATCTGGTGTTCCACTAAGGACTAGGTCTAATATGGCTTCCCCTCTGGTCAGTTCATGAACCAGCTGCTCCAAGAAGCAGTCATTTATTTCATCTAGGAACTTTATCTCCCTAGCATGTCCTGACGTGACACTGACCCAGTCGATACCGGGGTAATTGAAATCACCCATTATTATTACTGCGCTGTAACTTTTGTTAGCTTCCTTGATTTCTTTGAGCATTTCATCATCCATTTGGTCATTCTGGCCAGGTGCTCGATAGTACACCCCCACTGCCATTGCCTTCCCCCTTTTATATGGAATTTCAATCCATACAGATTCTACAGCAGATTTTGTTTCCTGCAAAACTTTAATCCTTTCTGAGTCAATGCCCTCTCTAACATAGAGCGCAACCCCTCCACCAATTTGATCAGCTCTATCATTACGATATAGTTTGTACCCAGGTATCACAGTGTCCCACTGGTTGTCCTCCTTCCACCATGTGTCTGATATTCCAATCATATCTAACCTTTCATTTAGTGCTATATATTCTAACTCTCCCATCTTATTCTTTAGACTTCTAGCATTTGTATACAAGCATTTTAGAGAATGTATTTTATTCATGTTAATTTGGCTATTGTTAGACATGGGTAAATTGGGATCTTTAAGCTCTGTCTGCTCCATACTTGAGGACATTTGGGCTACTTTACTCTTTTGTGGAACTTCTCTGCTTTTGGTAGTATCCTTCAAGGATACATTCTTCTGAACCATCCACTCTTGAGCGACTGTCGGCTTTCCCCTAATATCTAGTTTAAAAGCTGCTCTATCTCCTTTTTAAAGGTTAATGCCAGCAGCCTGGTTCCATCCCGGTTAAGGTGAAGCCCATCCCTTCGGAAGAGCCCCTCCTTTCCCCAGAATGTTCCCCAGTTCCTAACAAATCCAAAACCCTCATCTCTGCACCACTGTCTCATCCACGCATTGAGACTCTGGAGCTCTGCCTGCCTTTTAGGTCCTGCGCGTGGAACAGGAAGTATTTCGGAGAATGCTACCCTGGAAGTTCTGGATTTCAACTTCCTACCTAAAAGCCTAAATTTTGCCTCCAGAACCTCCCTACCACTTTTTCCTATGTCATTGGTACCGACATGTACCAAGACAGCAGACTCCTCCCCAGCACTATCTAAGACCTTATCTAGGTGGCACGTGAGGTCCGCTACCTTCGCACCAGGCAGGCATGTTACCAGGCGATCCTCACGTCCACCAGCCACCCAGCTATCTACATGCCTAATGATCGAATCACCAACTATAACGGCTGTCCTAACCCTTCCCTCATGGGCACATGGCCCTGGAGAAATTTCCTCTGTGCGAGAGTGTTTTACATCACCTGGAGGACAGGTCCTAGTTACAGGATCACTTCCTGCCACACCAGGGTGATGCTTTCCTGTCACATGACCTCTCTCCTCCATGGCAACAGGGGTGCTGCCAGACTGGAGGTGGGACTTCAGGACTATATCCCTGTAGGTCTCGTCTATGTACCTCTCTGTCTGTCTTAGCCTGTCTCTCTGTAGCCCCCTGTTTTCTTTGGGATGAGAAAGTAGGGGGAGTAGAACCCTGACCCCTGTTGAAGACGGGGTACTTCTTCTATTGCCCCTTGGGCAAGAAGGGTAGCACTCTCCTGATCCAGAAGGTCGAGAAGAGATGTTGGAGAATTGAACTGTCTCACCATGGTGTGAGGGGGACGGTTTGAGAAATGAAGCTTGTGCCCTTCCCTTATGATGGAGAGGGTCCATTGCTCTGTTGTGATTTGTTCCCATCTGGGAGCAAAGTGAGCTAACCTTCCTGGAATGGTGAGAGGCTCTGGATGTTCTAGAGCCAGAAAGGCTAAGTTCTCTAGGTGTAAGTCAAAGGCCCTGAGGAGGCTGAGGCTGAGGCTGTTGGGCCGTAGCAGTCCTAGCAGCCTTAGGCTTGGTCTGTTTCGGTTGTTGCTGTCTCTTTGTAGCAAAACGACCTGCAGAAGATGACTGCTGACCATAAGCAGAATAATATTTCCCTTTTTTGGGAAAAAAACCCTTTTTGAACAACCTTTTCTTAAAAGGAGCAGAAGTAGACTTTGAAAGTCTATCTAAAGCAGAATTTTCAGCATCCATTTGGGTGGCCTTTGCTTGCAAATCTTTGCCAAAAAGGTTTTCACCTGTACAAGGAAAGTTTCCTAGTCCATCTTGAACCCAAGGTTCCAAATCAGAAGCTTGTAACCAAGCAACTCTGCGTGCACCTATGGCAATAGCCTAGGCTCTGCTGGCACCTTCAAAAGAGTCAAAGGCTGCACGGTTGGAAAACTTAGAAATATCCTGGGCATGTTTGAGCCAGGTGAGGAACTCTTCCCTTTTATCTTCTGAAATAAAAGGAGATAAAGTTTGCAGGTGATCTGTAACCTCTTTTAGAAGCATCCCCATATAGAGACTATATGAGTTGATTCTGGCAACAAGCATACTTGCCTGGAAAATTCTCCTGCCAAAGGCATCTAAAGTTCTGCATTCTCTTCCTGGAGGAGCAGAAGAGTGCCTTTTTGTACTCTATCTTATTCATAGCAGACCCACAATGGAGTGGTGAGGAAGCTGAGTCTTATGGAAGCCAGGACAAGGAGGAACACGATACATGGTGTCCAACCTGCGAAAATGAGGGGAAGTGGTGAGAGGAGTCTCCCATATGCCCAACATGTGATCATAAAGAATCTCATGTATTGGTAAAGTGGCTGCCTCTTTAGGAGCCTTAGGATATTGTAAAATATTTAATTTTTTGGCTCTAGGCTCTGTCTCAGGGGCCACTGTGATGGAAAGGCCCCTGGCCACTTCCCTGATGAAGTCTTGGAAAGACAAGTCCTCTGGAGGAGACATTCCCCTTTTTGGAGAAGAGGGCTCCTGAGGATGGATCACCGATGCTTCGACAGAGACCTCTGATTCATCAGAGTCTTCAGAGGAATCGAAGTATCGCCTGTCTGGATGCTCCTGCAGAGCCCGATACGCGTACCGGGTGGTATCGACATCGGGAGTGACCGGTACCGATGGGCATCACAGAACAGTATACCGCTGCAGTCGACACCGAAGCGGATGTCGATGCAATCGGTATCGGTATCGGTACCGGTGCCGAAGTCTGTACCGACAACAGAGTTTGTTGTGGTATCGAAGGCGTCGCAGCTTGTATGAATGCCATGATGGCACGCTGCATGGTCAGGATATTCTGATCCATCGACGCCACCAATGTCTGGATGTCGGTACCGGTGGGAACCACCGGTACCTCAGAACATGGCAACAGGTGATCGGTCGAGGCCGAGCCATTGATGTCAACCTGTGACCCCATAGACAAAGCTTTGGAAGCCGGAGCCTCCCGCCGGGGTAATTTTGCCGGTGCGGATTCCTCGAGGGCAAGCCCGGAGGCATCTCGATACTCAGAGGGAGATTTACCCTTCGAGGACCGGCTGGACTTAAGTTTGGTTACCTGAGATTCATGTGAGGAAGAAGCCGCCCTGGAAAACGTCGATGCAACCGAAGCTGCATCAGAGGGAAACAGGGTACTGAGCTTGGCTGCTCGATTCTGTAGACCTCTTTTTGACATCATGGAACAGGACTCACAATCCGTGACGGAATGGTCAGGACCTAAACATTTTAGACACCATTCATGTGTGTCGGTGACAGAAATAGTGCCGCTGCACTTCGTGCACTTTTTAAACCCAGAGGCGGGCTTTTCCATGAGGAAACATTTTTGTAGGCCTAAGGCCCAAGAAAGAAAAGCACTGAAGTGAGAAACAGTAGTTTTTTGGTTTTTTTTTTTTTTTAGAATAAAGAAAGAAAAGACCGGCGGTACTGGTCCGGCGTCGAGAAGGCAGACACGCGACTAAAGAAATAAAAGAAAATAAAGAAATTCTACAGCGGTGACAGGAACACGACCTGCTGGCTCCGCGGAAAAGAAGAACTGGAGAGAGGCAGTTGGAAAAGGCGGGAAGGCAGCGCGCAGGCACTGTGGGATGCTCCCAAAAGCTTTCCTCTTGGACGCTGGGGAGCGTTCCCGCGCAGGCTCCGTCGGTACCGACGATACCCATATGTGAAGATTCATTCCTGCTTGTTCCTGGAGATAAGGGTTCGATCCCCCATGCCGCATACCAAAGCGCAAACCTGCGCCTCTTAAAGGCGTAAGCCCGTTAGGTAGACGTTCTGCATGAAGCCAGCAGAACATCCTCCATGTCCTTCGGAAGTAGGAGTGGAGCTAGTGACACCCTCTCAGTAGCCACACCGTCAGCGAAAGGGAGCTGGGGTTGGGGTGCAGGAGAGAGCCTCCCCTCCTGGGAAAGAAGCTGCGGAGCTTTCCCCAGGAGGATGGGGGTCTCCACCACTAGCTGCAGGAGTGGGAACCATGGTTATCAAGGCCACCATGTGGCTATCAGAATGTCTGAAGCTCTGTCGCAAAGAATCTTGAACAGTGTCTTGGTGATCAGAGGTGTCGGAGGAAACGCATACAGCAGACCCACCAACAATGAAATTAGAAAAACATCAGCGGCCACCCTGGCAGAGTGTGGTTGCCTGGAGCAGAAGCGGGGTAACTGGTGATTGTCTGGGCTGGCACACAGGTCCATCACCGGTTCCCCCCAGATCGGGAAAAGCCCGCAGATCACTTCTGGGTCCAGCTGCCACTCGTGCGACTGGAGCAGTCTGCTGAGTCTGTCGGCCAGTCAGTTGTCCTGGTCCGGCAGGTACACTGCCCTGAGAATGCCCTGTCGGACTGGGAACGAGCACAAGGCCAGGGCTTCCCAAAAGAGAGCACGGGAGCCCATGCCCCCCTGTTTGTTCACACAGAACATGGCGACCTGGTTGCCCGTCTGGACCAGGATGGACCTGTGGCCCAAGGACTGCCGGAACGCCTTTAGGGCGAGATGGATTGCACGCAGGTCCAACAGGTTGATCTGTTGAGCACACTAGTCTATGGACCAAACACCCTGGGTGTGGTACCCCTGGCAATGGGCTCCCTAGCCCACCAGGGAGGCATCTGTGGTGAGGACCCTCGAGTGTTGAGAGGCCTGAAAAGGCATCCCCACTTCCAAGTGACAGGACGAGAGCCACCAGGTCAGGGACTGAGCCAGGTGCCTGGTCCCTTTGACTCTGTCCTGGAGATGCCCCATGGCCTGGGACCACTGGTCCCTGAGGCACCACTGCACAATTGGCATGTGGAGGTGGGCATCTGGCGTGACATGGACCATGGAGGCCATGTGCCCGAGGAGGTGAAACAGGAGTCTTGCTGGCACTGAGGGACGGCGCTGTATGTCTTTGGCTAGCACCATGAGTCTGCCTACCCTGTCTGCATGTAGGAAGGCCTTCGACTGAAGGGTATTTATTTATCCAGATTTGTATACCACTTTCTCCTTTAATCAAAGTGGTTGTTTACATAAGTTGGGATAACATTACACAGGTTGGGACAACATTAAACAGGGGTGACGGGACATATACAGAGACTAAAGTGGGTGGGATCATTGTACATTTAGGTTTGTGAAAGGAGTCTTCAGTATGCTTGGTAGTAACATTCTATGATTAGATAGGTTTTAAGGGATTTACGGAAGTCTTTGAGGTCATTTATTGCCCGCAGTCCATCCAGTAGGGAATTCCAGAGGGCTGGTGCTGAGAGGGATATGGCTCTGTTGGAGGTTACTTGTTTTGTTTTACGATATCCAGTAGGTACGCCGAGTCTATTGCTGCTGTTGGTTCTTCTGGGTCTATGGATTGTGTCCCTGGTTATCAAACTGTGACGTACATCTGCCGTGCATAGATGTAAGATCTTGAATATGTTTACAGTTGCTTTTTATCTTGCTTGTATTGATCCTTGCCCCAATAAATTCCATCTCGAGCCAGGCGAAGGTTGGACTTGGGATAGTTGATAACGAAACCCAAGTGCTGAAGGACCTGGATGGTGTGTGCCGTGGCCTGCTGCTCCTCGGGGACTGTAGTGCCCCTAATGAGCCAGTTGTCGAGATAGGGGAAGACAAAGATCCCCAGAAGTCTGAGAAAGGCGCAACCACCGCTAGGCACTTTGTGGATACCCTGGGGGCCAAGGCGAGACCAAAGGGAAGCACCCTGTATTGAAAATGGTGACCCCCCACCGCAAAGCGTAGGTATTGCCTGTGGTTTGGGTGGATTAGGATGTGTGTATAGGCATCCTTTAAATCTAAGGAGCATAGCCAGTCTCCCTGGTGGAGGTAAGGCAGCAATTTTCCAAGGGAGAGCATCTTGAACTTCTCCCTCACCAGGAATTTGTTGAGGATGCGCATGTCGAGGATGGGCCTTAGGCCCCCTGTCCTCTTTGGCACAAGGAAGTACCTGGAGAAGAACTCCTTGCCCTTGAAATGGTGGGGCACTGGTTCCACCGCTTGGTCCTCGAGAAGACTTGCCAACTCCTTCAAAAGAAGGTCCCAGTGAAGGGGAGGCCGGAAGGGATCTCCGGGGAAATAGTGTGGAGGCACTTCGGCTAAGCGGAGGAGGTAACCCTCCTTGATTACCTGTAATGCCCATGAATCAGTGGTGATAGCTCCCCAACTGTGGGCATACAGGGTGAGCCAACTTCCTGTGGGCTTCCAAGCTCCAGTTGGGAGAGGGGCCATGCTGCAGGAGTCAAAAGTTCCCTCCAGACTGGGCCGGAGTCGTAGCCCTGGGGCTTGTGAGCCTTCTGCTTACAGGGGCCATGCCCCTGTCCCTTGGCCTGCTGCCCCTGCTGGGGATCCAGGGAGACCTGGTAAGGGGGTAGTTTCGGTAAGCAGTAGACTTCCTCGGGTAAAGGGGCTTTTTAACCAAGCCCTTCTTTCAGGAAGGGACAGAGGTCTTCATAGAGAGCCTAGTCCTCGTCATGAACTCAGACTCCAGTACGGTGGCCTTGTCAGTCATGTGTTTGCCAAAGATGTTCTCCCCCCGGCATGGGACATCGACCAACTTGTCTTGCACCCATTGTTCGAGGTTCGACGACTGTAGCCAGGCTTGGCGGCATGCACCGATGCCCGCCGCGGCTACCCTGGCAGCCGACTCAAACCCATCATAGGATGCCCAAGACATGAACGTGGAGCATTCACCAATAGTTTTGGATAGGCCCCTGAAACGCTGCAAAGGCTCCTCGGAGAGAGCAGCCAAGAACCCGGCGATCTCCCTCGCCAGGTCTCTCAGGTACATGCCCATGTACAGCTGATAGGCCTAGATCCGACAATTCAGCATCACGCCCTGGTAACATTTCCTGCCGAGGGCATCCAAGATGCGGGCATCCCTGCCGGGTGGCACCGAGGTGTGCATCTTCTGACTTTTCAGTCGACGCATGGCCGACTCCACCACCATGGAGTTGTGCGGCAATTGTGACTTCTGAAACCCAGGACTCCGGCGGACCCGATACATCGAGTCGACCCACTTGCTGATCGCCGGCGTCTCCCACATGCGGAGCATAAGGCATTCCAGGATAGGAGGAATGGGCACTGTGAGGGTCTCCCGAGAGGGAGCCTTGTACTGGAGGATCTCGAGTTTGTCTGCTCAAGGGTCTTCCTCAGACTCCGTCGGGAAAGCCAAAATTTTGGACATATCTCAAACGAAGTCCATGTCCTCCGGTGGGGACCTTCTCCGAGGCTCCAATACTGGGGAATCGGACAGGACATCTCGGTGATGGCAGGTGTCCAGTGACTCCTCATCCTCGGACTCCCAAGCGGAGGTCTCCGAGGAAGACTGGTGGCACTCTTTGGGCCCCAAGGGGCCCAGCGCCATCCGCCCTGGCGCTCGCTGGCTCGCCGGTGACGACCTGGGTCCTGATGAATGGGAGGCCGAGCGTGACCTCGGCCGAGGATCTACTCGGGCCCGCAGGGCTTCAAGGATCAGCTCAGCCTCCAACATCGACTTCAATATCGAACACCCAGTGGTCGGGGCGGAGGAACCAGGCGTGGAGGATACCAACGCCCACTGCTGCTTCAGGAAAGCAGTGATCCTGCACTCCATTGACGCCATCCTGGACATCAGTTCTGGAGGCTCCGCAGCCCTCGGCTCAGGCACCAACGCATTTGGGCTCAAAGCCGGTTCCCCCAGACGGGATTCCTCATCTAGGATAGGATGTACTTGCCAGGGCCGGTGCACAACCGGGTGCTTTCGGGGAACCTTGGCTGGGCGCTCCTTCTCCGACACCTCGAGCAGGCACACGGGTCTTTGTAACCGGCCCCACAAGGGACCTGGCCATCCTGAGCCATCCAGAGACACCGCCATCGAGGATTTCTTCCTTTTCAGTTCCCATGAGTGTCTCCCTCTCCGAGGAACCTCAACGACGCTCAGGTTCGGACTGCTCCTCCCGAAGCATGGAGGCCTCAGACGAGGTCCTGGCTCTCGAAAGCATGGGGGAATCAGGAAAAATTTTTCATGCTGCTGCTGGCGGCTTCTCAAGGCCTTTGAAGACATCGTTTTGTAGAGGCCACAGACCGCCGGGTCGTGGTCCGGGCTGAGGCACCGGAGGCAGCAGTCATGTATATCAGTGAGGGACATGATCTTCCTGCACCGATCGCACTTTTTAAACCCACTGGTAGCCAAGGGGGGGAAGAGAACCCCTAGCAAGGTCAAAGACCCTTCGGTATGCCTGCGAGGAAAAAACGGAGAAAAATCGAAAATTGAAAAGGGGGCCGGCCCGATACAGAGGTACCGGGGTAGGGTGGGAAAGGTACCGGTGCAAGACCGGAAAAACAGCCAAAAGACAGAGAAGAAAAGAAAAATCAACTTTTTCCGGGACAGGAACAGACTATGTCTGATGGACTCCATGGAAAAAAAGGAGACTGAACAAGATGGCTCCTTTGGGCGGGAAGGGGACCACGCATGCGTGGTGGCAACTCCCAAAAGCTTTCTTTGAAAGCTGGGGATTTGCTCCGTGCGGGCTCCGTCAGCATCACCCATATGTGAGAATTGACTTCCTGCTTGTTCCTGGAGAATCTGACTAGAACATAGGAGGCAACAGGCAACCTTTATGGTTACACAAAATAAAAGCGCATTTTATACTTTTCTCGGGCCTGGCTAGTACACAAAAAATTCAGAGTCTACATATTTGCTTAATTATATTCCCCCAACTCCGTCCAATGAATCCCATTAATTACTAATGTTCTAAAACTCTGCCACCTAATACAGCATCATTTAATGCCTCTCTCATAGCAGTTATGTATTGTCTTCAGAAACAAATGCTGTGAGACATACCTATCAGCCACTGCATGATCCTCAAACTACTGAAAATTGTACATGCATTGGGGATGACTTAATAGAAGCAAAAGCCAAATATCTATGAAAAGTACTTTCAACTAACTAGGTGCAGATTTTTAACAGGCTGAAGATCAAAGAGGCTACACTATGCACACTGACAGCTGCTGAGCAAGAAAGAGTAGTTACTCACCTGTAACAGGTGTTCTCCAGGAGCAGCAGGAATCAGTCCTCACATATGGGTGTCATCGACGCCGATGAAGCCCCAGCGGAGCATTTCCCCAGCTTTCTATGAAAGCCTTTGGGAATGCAGGCACGCATGCGCAGTTCCCTTCCCGCCTAAAGGTGCCATCTTACCTCAGTCAAATGACATAGCTAAAAACAACACACAAAAATGAAAAAATTAAACTATGTTCAACTGCAACTCCCAGGGGAGGAGGGAGGGTTGTAAGGACTGATTCCTGCTGCTTCTGGAGAACACCTGTTACAGGTGAGTAACTACTCTTTCTCCAGGATCAAGCAGGAAGTCAATCCTCACATATGGGTGACTCCCTAGCTCTGGGCTACCGAGGAACCCAGGCTGAACAAGAGAACTCCCTCTAGTCCCAGCAGCAAAGAAAGGCTTTTCACTGACACATCCCCCATCGGTAGCCCAACAGAGGGCAGGAGGGCAGGAGTTGCCTAAACCTCAAAGAGATTCCGGAGTACTGCTTGGCTAAAAGCACTGTCCCTACGGGACTCCCTCTCCAGACAGTAATGGGCCGCAAACGTCTGGCTTGAAGACCAAGTTGCAGCCCTGCAGATGTCTACCAAGGGCACAGAGCGGAGATGAGCCACTGAGGCAGCCATTGCCCTGACACAGTGGGCCATGACCCGACCCTGCAAAGGAAGGTCAGCCGCCTTGTAAGCCCAGGTGATACAGTCAGCCACCCAGATGGACACGGTACGCTTGGACACAGCCAACCCCAACCTATCAGGGTCAAAAGAGATGAAGAGCTGAGTAGCCCTTCTATGTCCTTGCGTACGGTCAAGGTAGAAGGATAAGGCCCTCCTACAGTCCAGTGTATGCAGGACTGCTTCAGCCTGGCTTGCATGAGGCATAGGGAAGAATGTTGGAAGAACCACCTCTTGGTTAAGGTGGAAGGAGGAGACAACCTTTGGGAGGAACTTTGGATGAATCCTAAGGACTAACCTGTTCCTATAAAAGCGAGTGTTAGGCCTATCACAGACCAGGGCCTGAAGCTCACTCACTCGCCTAGCCGAGGTAAGGGCCACCAAGAAGAGTGTCTTCCAGGACAGGAAGCGTAGAAGGCAAGTAGCCATCGGCTCAAAGGGTGGACGAGTCAGCTGCTGCAAGACCACATTCAACTCCCACTCAGGAGCAAGAGGACGGATTGGAGGCGTGAGCAAAAGCAAGCCCCTGAGAAAGCGGGACAACAAGGGGTGAACCGACAGAGAATGTCCTTCCACCAGTGAGTGGTGAGCTGCTAGAGTTGAGAGGTGGACCCGAACAGAATTGGACTTAAGTCCCTGATTGGACAAGTGCAGTAAGTACTGAAGCACTACTGGCACAGTATAGGAGAAAGGATCCTCTGTACGTAGCTGACACCACACAGAAAACCTTTTCCATTTGAGAGCATAGGTTTTCCTAATGGACTGTTTCCTAGAGGCTAAGACAACCTCCTCAACTTCCTGAGGTAGGCCCCAGGGAGCCAAAACTACCCTTGCAGCCTCCAGGCCATCAAATTGAGAGCTTTGAGATTGGGGTGCAGAAGGCAACCCTGCTCCTGTGAGAGAAGGTCGGGTTGCAAACCCAGAGGCAGTGGGGGATCCACCGCCAGTTGAAGCTGAAGTGAAAACCAAGGCTGTCTCGGCCACCTGGGAGCCACCAGCAGGACCGAGGCCTTGTCCTGAAGAATCTTGAAGAGAGTTTGGGCCACCAAGGGCGTGGGAAGAAACGCATACAGGAGGCCTTGAGACCAGGAAATCAGAAAAGCATCCGCTGCTATTCTCAGAGGATGCGGTTGCCTGGAGCAGAACTTTGGCAGTTGCTTGTTCAGTGGACTGGCAAAGAGATCTATCAAAGGGAGACCCCATTTTAGGAAGATCTTCTGAACTACTAAAGGATGCAGCTGCCACTCGTGGGGCTGTAGTATCCTGCTCAACCTGTCGGCCAGGTAGCTGTCCTGGCCTGGAAGGTACACAGCCTTGAGGAGCATGTTGTGCTTGAGGGCAAATGAACAAAGGTCCTGAGCCTCCCAACAGAGGAGTCTGGACCCAGTCCCGCCCTGTTTGTTCACATAAAACATGGCTACTTGGTTTGTCTGTCTGAACCAGGACAGATTGATGAGCCAGGGTAGGAGAGAAAGCTTTGAGTGCTAATCGAATAGCTCTGAATTCTAGGAGATTGATCTGCTGTGCAGCCTCTCAAGGAGACCACAGGCCCTGGGTGCACTTGTTCAGACAATGAGCTCCCCAGCCCTGCAGGGAGGCATCTGTGGTCAGTATCACTGTGTACCCAGGAAGTTGAAAGGGCACCCCTTTTAGTAGATTGGGTGGGTGCAACCACCAGCTGAGGGAGTTCAGAAATTGTCTGGACACCCTTATCCTGTCCCTGAGGCTGCCTGTGATCACTGAGTCCGAAGGCACTACTGTGCAGGCCTCATATGGAGCCTGGCATTGAAGGTCACATGTACTGTCGAAGCCATGTCGCCTAGAAGCCTCAGGCAGAGTCTGGTGGAGACTAGTGACCAGCTGAGAAACTGGTTTGCCAAGGCTATCAATCTTTGTGCTCTGTCTTCTGGCAAGAAAGCCTTTGCCAGCAGAGAGTCCAGCTTTGCTCCTATGAACTCCAAGTTCTGGGAGGGGAGCAAAGTGAACTTTGCGAAGTTTATGACAGACCCCAGGCTTTGAAGAAGAGCAATAGTTCTGAGGGTGGCTTGTCTGGCCTCCTGGCACGTCTGACCCCTGATGAGCCAGTCGTCCAGATAGGGGAAGACAAAGATTCCCTGATTTTTCAGGTAGGCCGCCACCACTGCCAGGCATTTGGTAAAAACCCTGGGAGCGGAGGTGAGGCCAAAAGGCAGTACTCTGTACTGATAATGGCTTCCTCCCACAATGAACCTGAGGTACTTTCTGTGGTCTGGATGAATGAGGATGTGAGTGTACGCATCCTTTAGATCTAAGGAGCATAGCCAATCTCCCTGCTGGAGGTAGGGCAGAAGTGTTCCAAGAGTAAGCATCTTGAACTTTTCTTTCTCTAGGAACTTGTTGAGGTTCCTTTGGGCACCAGGAAATACCTGGAGTAGAATCCGTGACCTTGCAAGTGGGGAGGCACAGGCTCCACCGCCCTGTCCAACAACAGACCTTGAAGCTCTTGAAGGAGAAGGTCTGTGTGCAGGGGAGGCCTTGGAGGTTCCCCTGGAAAGTATGGCGGAGGCAGTTGGTGAAAATGCAGTGCAGAGCCCCTGTGGACTATGTTCAACACCCAACTGTCCCCAGTGATGTGGGGCCACTGGTGGGCAAAGAGGGCGAGGCGACCTCCTGTGCAGGGTTGGAAGAGCAGGGACCGAGAGGCTACGCTCAAGGAGTCCAAAACCCCCACCCTGCTGAGTGGGAGCAGGGGCCGGAGGCTTGGGGGTCCTCTGCCTACGGGGCCCATTACCCTGCCCCTTGGCTTGCTGACCCTGGGGTGCAGCTTGGGCAGCCTGATACTGCGCGTACTGTTTGTAGGCAGTGCCCTTCCTCGGGTAAAAGGGCTTCTTACCAGAGGCCTTCTTCTTGTGAGAAGGGGCAGAGGTCTTCCTAGACAGCCTTGTCCTTGTAAGATGCTCCGCATCGAACTGTGCGGCCTTCTCGGCCATGGGCATGCCAAAAAGGTTTTCACCTCGGCAAGGGGCATCGACCAACTTGTCCTGAACCCATGGCTCGAGGTCCGATGACTGCAGCCATGCCTGGCGTCGAGCCGCGATGCCGGCTGCCGCAACTCGGGCCGAAGCCTCAAAGCCATCGTAGGCGGCGCGGGACAAACTTTGAGCAGTCCCGAATCCCCGAGGACAAGGACTTGAATCTCTGCAAGGGCTCCACGGAGAGACCAGCAGAGAACCCGGCCAACTCCTTGGCCAGTTCTCGCAAGTACATGCCCATGTACAGCTGGTAAGACTGGACACGGCAAGCAAGCATCGAGACCTGGAAGCACTTTCTACCCACACCATCGAGGTTCCGGGCCTCCCAGCCAGGGGGCACCGCAGAGTGCATCTTCTGGCTTTTCAGACGATGCATGGCCGATTCCACCACCATGGAATGGTGTGGTAGCTGCACCTTCTGAAAGCCAGGGCTCTTCCGGCGTCGATAAATCGAATCGACTCGCTTGCTTAGAACCAGCGCCGAGGCCGGTGCCTCCCACATCCGAAAGAGGAGCCGTTCCAGCATCGGAGGAACCAGGACAGTAAAGGCCTCCTTCGGAGGAGAGCCGTACAGTAGGGCCTCGAGCTCCGCCGGAAAGCACAGTTACTTACCTGTAACAGGTGATCTCTGGGAACAACAGGAAAAAGTCTTCACATATGGGTACGTCGGTACCGACGGAGTCTGCGCGGGAACGCTTCCCAGCGTCCAATCAAAAAGCTTTTGGAAGCATCCCACCACGCCTGCGTGCTGCCTTCCCGCCTTTCCCAACTGCCTCTCCTCAGTTAAGTTTCAAGCTGAGACAAAGAGAGAGAGAGAAGGAAAAGATAGAGATAGAGAGATACAACTCCTAGGGGAGGTGGGTGGGTTGTGAAGACTTATTCCTGCTGTTCCCAGAGATCACCTGTTACAGGTAAGTAACTGTGCTATCTCCAGGAACAAGCAGGAATGAGTCTTCACATATGGGGACTCCCAAGCTAAGATGCCTGGAGTCCCAGCATGTCATAGATTGGAACATGCTATCCCCCACACCACCAGGCATCCTGAGGATGGAGGGTAGGAGTTGAAAAAGAAAAGCGCTGTGGAACAGCTAACCTAGCATAGGACTGCAGACAAGGAGTCCATGTGTGGATGATAATTATCATCAATGATATTGAAAGAAATATTGCAATATGGACCTCCCCTCACAGGATTACAGAGCAGTAATGAGGTTCATGGGATCTACTGGGGAACCCAGTAGAGGAACCTCAAGGGGGACCTCACTGTGAAGTGGAGGTAATAAACCTGTAGGAAAAAAACAGTGGAGGTCAGATTCCTGAAAGGTAAGAGGGAACCCCAAAAATAACTGGGGTAGTACAAAAACGGTGGGCCTTCAGCGGAAGGCTTTATGACAAAAGCCGAACTCTTTTGGCAACAGAGTGGCTCACCCTTAGGAGCAAAAAGGGAAGGCTGACCGATTTGGACAAACAGGCACAGTCCTTGTGGGAGGAAAAGGTATGGAAACCCCTTGTATCCCAAAAAGAAAGGACAAATGCCTGAGGCGTTAGAGCCTGTGATTAACTGAAGATCCGCAATGTCTCTCCTAACTGGAGTCAGCTAGGAGAGATACTGGAACATGGAGAGCTTCAGAGGTACCTAAACCTTAAGGTTATGGTGGAAGTTGTTAACTACCACAGAAAGTGGTTGTGCGTGTAGAACCCCAAACATGCTGGATAGCATAGGTATGGGTAAAGCCCATCTGTCAGAATCATATAGCTATATGAGCCTAGACAGTCAGGTAGAAAAATATGCAGATACATATCTACCAATAATAAAATATCTCGACAGATATATATATAGATATAGATATATAAATAGACATATAAGAATATATCTATAGTGAGATATGAAAAGGCATAAAATACACACAAAGGATAGACATAGACATCTGTAAGATGTATGCTATAGATATGAATATATATGCCTCTATATGGGTGTCTGCAAAGAAGCAGACATAGATATGCCCACAGAACGGTATTCACATAGGAAATGTGGAGAGGAAAGATTCATCTAATAACAAGAAGGTGGAACCTACTTGAGACGATATATAGAGAAACTATTCCGACTGGTTATGAGCTACAGGGATGCTAGCTAGTGAAAAAAACCAGGACGGTTACGTGAAAAGCAGAGGATGATATCAGTCTGCAGCCAGCAAGTCCCGAGTATTCCAGAACTCTAGCATGGTAAGTGAACAGAAGACGCATAAAAATGAGATACCATGCTGACCTACTTAAGGGCAAAAAGGTATCATGCGTTCTTACCATGAGGACGAGCTGCAAGGAGAAAAGGCATATTCCCGATTGGAAATACTATGGACCAAAGAAAGGAATTGGCAACTCCTTAAGCTTTCACGTAAGAGAAGGCCTATGTCCTTTATATTAAAAAGGAGATAGTGAAAAAAGGGAGAACCTTTCTAGTCATGGGAGACATGACTGAAAAAGCCTTTTCCAACCTTCTAGGATAGCTGTTGGAGAAAAAACCCTCATGCTCTCTAGCAAGGGCCCATAGTGGAGAGCTTCTCTATAGAATTGCAGAGAGCATGATGCAGGAGAATGAGGAGATAGAACTGGCTGCTGGAGAGCCAGTACCTATGTCAACTATGCTGCCAAACCCAGGGGAATGGAGATGGCAGAAAGAGAAGACAATCCAAGAAGCCTGTAATGAAGTAGTTTCCAAGACAGATGACAGCACTGACTTGGAGCCACTACTAAGACCAGACAGAATGTTAGTGGAGGACAACCTGGTTGCTGGTGGACAAGAACCAGTGGTCCAAACATTAAGGCTCCTGCATAGGCAGCTGCTTGCCAGACAGCAGAAGAATCTGTTTAAAAACAGAAAGAACAGACAGAACAGGAGTAGAAAACTCTGGACATGTCTGATGAACTGCCTCAAAACAAGATTGAAAAAGAGGAGTCAACTCAGAGAGGAAACTCCGCACTGGAAAAGTAACAAAACTAGAGAGGCTGAAGAAAAAGCCCTCCAGTGAAGCAATACCGCTCTTACAGGGGAAAAACTTGGTAAGAAGGTAAAGAGAATGGAGCTGAAGAAGACTTACAAAGTAGTAAGTCTATAGAAAGGAAAAAAACAAAAAGACATGCTGGCACAGGAAACTATCGTTTGATAGTGGTTAGACCTCTTTCCCTAGCAGGAAGAAGAGGAGAACCCTGTGACCTATAGGCATGAACACCCTGACAGTTCATAGAACATAGAAAAAAATGGATGTCTTTTGGGAAGAGATCCATGTCTAGGGTTTAGAATGAAAGCAGTGGATTGCCTCTATTGAGAAGAAGCAACTGCAGATTCTAACCCCAAGAGTCACAAGCATCTGATGAAGATTGATCAGAAACCCTGCGGTTGCTGGGTTTGCTGAGCCTGGTGAGGTGGAATTCTGCAGACCAGGACGATGCTTCCCTTGTTTGGGAACATCTGTATGATGGGCAGATGATGCATAAAACCTTCTTCTCCTATGGGAAGAAAGTTTGGCAGGACATTTCCTACCTACTGGGACAGAAGAAAATGCAGAACAGCACCTAGGAACAGGTAAGTCAGTGGACAACCGAGTAACCTGACGTAAAGACTCCTTGTTGAAAAGATGGTCTCCAGTGCAAGGAGTATGTCCCAGTCTTTGTTGTCCCCATTTGTCCAAGTCTGAAGCTTGGAGCCAGGCTCTACGTCGTGCCCCTATAGTTATAGCAGAAGTCCTGCTAACAGACTCAAAAGAGTCTAGGAAAGCACGAGTAAGAAACCAAGAGATGTTCTGAAGATGCTTAAGCAGTGAAGAATAGCCTGCAGTCTTGGACTCTGGAAGAGAAGGAGTCAAAAGATGTAATTGCTTTGTGACCTCCTCAAGAGATAGACTCATATAAAAAATATATGAGAGAATTCTTGCAGAAAGCATAGATGTCTGGAAGGTTTGACGTCCAAAGGCATCTAGTGTCTTAGACTCACAACCTGGCGGATAAGAAGAGTGCTTTTTCTTACTCTTTACTCACCTCATTGCTGATTCCACTACTATGGAATGATGAGGAAGTTGAGTCTTTTGAAACCCTGGAGAGGGGGGCACCTGATATAAGAGATCAGTTGCTCTGGAAGGTGGGGGTACCTTTAAAGGTGCTTCCCACATTCCTAGAAGGAGATCCTGCAAGGAATGATGCAAAGGAAGCATTATGTTCTCCTTTGCTTTGGTAGAAACAGAGCCTTGTGCAGGATCATATCCAGGGATAGGAATGGCAAGAGATCTTGCTATATCCAGGAGGAAACTCTGAAAAGAGGGATCTCCAACTGGAATCTCCTTTGGACAGGCTAGATCTGAAGAACTAGCCTGAGCACCTAAAGAGCTATCCAAATATATAGGAATAGAAGATCCTGCACGGTGCAGTGTGGAATCCTTAAGGGATGGTCGCCGGTACTGGCTGTCAGGAGCAGCGACCGTCAGTACCACATCGTCCATGCCAGGTATCGACTCCAAGCTTGGTATAGAAGGGAGCGATCCTGTTGAAAGAAGCATGGCAGGAGTTGGCCACGATGGTACTGTGGATACCGGTACCGATGTCAATACCGGTACCGATGTCGGAGCAGAGCCCGACACAGACATCGGAGCAGCCATCGGTGACAGTTCAATCGGTTCCGAGGTAACCGAAGACCTCCGGCGACTATCCTCGGTACCGAGCCTCCAGTATCGATCGGTGTCGGTACCAAAGCGTGTTGGTACCCAGTCTTCCAGACTAGAGATCGATTCCAAACTCGGCATCGAGGGCAAAGAGCCTGATGAGCGAAGCATGGAAGGCACCGACCGCAAGGGTAATGTGGACATCGGTACCGACTTCGGTACCGTGTCTGATACCGGTGAAGGAAGGTCAACCAGTGGCAACTCAATCGGCCTCGGGGGAACCGAGAGTTGCGGATCCGAATCATCGGAACCGAGCCTTCGGTACCGCCGAGAGCCGGTATGAAGGTGAGTCGGTACCCAGTCCTCCAGACTGGAGATCTATTCCAGACTCGGCATCGAAGGAAGCGAGGCTATCGATGCACGTCTGGAGGGTACCGACGTCGGTGGTAGTATCGGTGCTGGTACCGATAAAGGAAAGTCAGTCTGGAGAGTATCCACCGGTCCTGAAGGCACAGAGGACGCCAGATGACCATCCCTGGTGAGGAGTGTTTCATCCAACACCAGTGCCGATGCTGGGGTATCAGTACCGCTCGAAGCCGATGCCACCACCGGACACGGCTCAGGTATGTTCTGTGAGGGGTGAACCCCAGGAACAACCTGAAACCCCTCATACACTTTGGAGACCGAAGACTCCTGCCGTGGTTTTGAAGCCAGAGGGCCCTCGAGGGCAAGGCCGGAGCCGACTACATGCTGTGCATGAGACCTACCACTCGAGGGCTGGCTAGTCTTAACAGACTGTTTGTGGGTTACCTGATCCTGTGTAGAAGAAGAAAGGGACAGTGCCCTGAAGTTGGAGGGAAACAGTGTATTGAGGGAAACTCGATGTTGAAAACCTCTTCTCACCAAACTGTTGCCTAAAGGCTCCGGAGGAAAAAGGTCAGGACCCAAGCAGGTTAGACACCGACTTTGAGGGTCTAAAAATAAAGTTGCACCGCCACAGTTTGAACATTTCTTGGAGAAAGTGGCTGGCGGCTCCATGAAGGAAAAAGAAGAGGCCTAAAAGGCCTGAGAAACCATGAGACACTATGAAGAAAAAATACCCCTTGAAAAAGGAAGATTTCACAAGAAAAGAAAAAACACCGGCGGTACCAGTGGTGTTGGGGAAGACAGCCGTGACCACAAGAAAACTAAAGAAATAAAACAAGAATTTTCTGCGGTGATAGGAGGACGTCCTGCCAGCTCCGCGGAAAACGAAAACTGAGGAGAGGCAGTTGGGAAAGGCGGGAAGGCAGCACGCAGGCATGGTGGGATGCTTCCAAAAGCTTTTTGATTGGACGCTGGGAAGAGTTCCCACGCAGACTCCGTCGGTACCGACGTACCCATATGTGAAGACTCATTCCTGCTTGTTCCTGGAGATTAGCCAACGCGGTGGCCATATCCCGGACAAACTCCGAGAACCGGGTGTCCTCCGGAGGGGACCTACTCCGGGGCTCAGACTGCGATGAGTCCGAGGGGACACACCGAGTCTTGAATGTTTCGGGGGACTCCTCATCCTCCGTCTCCTAGGCGGACTCGTCCGATGAGGAGTCAGGATCCGACCCCGTGGGGCCCTGGAGCAACCGCCCCGACACCAGAGGCACCGGCGTCGACGCCCTCGGTCCCGAACGGGAGGTCGAGGGAGACCGCGACCGAGGTCGACTTCGAGCCATGATGGACTCGAGTATCGGCTCAGTCTCCGGGGTCGACTTCGATGTCGATGTCCCAGTGGTTGGGGCAGATGCACCAGACAGGCTGGCCATCGGTGCCCGTTGCTGCTCCATGAAGGCAGACAGTCTGCTCTCCAAGGTTGTCATCCTGAGACTCAGCTTGGGAGACACAGCAGCCACCGACTCGGGCCCCGGCAGTGCCAGGCCCGACATCGGCTCTCTGGGAGGAGAGTCCTCGAGGACCACAGGGCTTACGTGTCCAGCAGACTCCGGCTCCACGCGAGGAACTTTGGCAGGCTTCTCTTGGTCCACGGGCCTGGGGCAACAGTTGGGGGTCTTAGACCTGGCCCTCGAGGAGCCAGGGACCTCTTCCGACGACGCCCTCACAAGCCGCTTCTTCCTCTTGCGTTCCCGGTCGGGGACCCCCTGTCCGAGGAGCTTCGACGGCGCTCGGGATCCGAATCCCGAGATGTCGAGGCCTCAGACGAGGTCCGGGCCCAGCCGAAGGCTGAGTCCGAGAAAAGCCTTTCTTTCTGCTGCTGGCGACTTCGCAGTGCCTTGGAAGACATCTTCCCACATGGTCCACACGTCTTAGGGTCGTGATCAGGACCCGAGGCACCGAAGGCAGCAGTCGTGTGTGTCGGTGAGAGACATCAACTTCTTACACCGATCACACTTTTTGAAACCGCTGGAAGCCATCGGGGAAAAAAAAAGAGTCCCCGCTAGGTCAAAGGACCGGCCTTCCAGGGAAAAATCAAAAAAGGGCGCAAACGCCAGCCACGAAGGGCAAAAACCGAAAAAGAAGAATCGGGCTCGATACCGGTGTACCGAATCCGGCATCAAACCGGGAAGAAAAATAGCGAGAATCGCCGAAAAAATCAAACTTTTATCCGGGATGACAGGACGCACGTCCGGTGGGCTTCTCGGAAAAAGAGAGACTGAGGTAAGATGGCACCTTTAGGCGGGAAGGGAACCGCACATGCGTGCCTGCATTCCCAAAGGCTTTCATAGAAAGCTGGGGAAATGCTCCGCGGGGGCTTCATCGGCGTCGACGACACCCATATGTGAGGACTGACTTCCTGCTTGGTCCTGGAGAAAAGCCGTGTAGCCCTAAAACTTTTGCTGGTTTTTAACTTCACACTGTATTTGACTACTGCTGAAAGCAATTAAAAGCAGCAAACCAATGAACCTATAGCATTCACATTATGAAATTTTGTTTAGCTACAGTTTTCCCACCTCCTAACTTTAGTTGGCTCTCCATAGTGGTGGGAGGTCCACAGCACAACGTCAAGGTGTAAATTCTACCCCCACCCTGTCTGTGAAAAAATGCCTAACATCTTGGCACATCAGGACTCCAATATTTTTTTAAAAACATAAACAAGTGAAGAAACTAAAAAGTGTAAAAAAAAAAAAAAAAAAAAAAAACATGAACATTTTTTTTAAAAAGATACCACTAACAGGAATCTCAGCTAATATTTTGTTTGGAAGCTACGATCAATATTCAATAAATGGAAAAGATATACAAAACCATACATGGGGGATTAGTGGCAAAGATCTTTAAACGTATAAAACATAAAATGTTCATAAATTCCGACACTTCCCCAACCTCGCCACTAAGGTCTCAACTGAAAGCTCTATCGTGGACATACATCTCCTCAAAATCAGAGATATATGTCAAGAAAGAACCAGCCAGTCAGAGTGGCTAAATCCACCTTCAAAAAGACCAATGCTTCTCAATCCTCTCCTGAAGGCATTCAGGATTTCAGTGAATATACATGAGAAATTTGCATATATTGGAAACCCACTTATGCAAATTTATCTCATGTATATCATGGTAATCCTGAAAACCTTACTAGATGTTCCTCCAGAAGGCTGAGAAACACTGTAGGCTATTACTTTTATCTACTTAACAGATATGTGCCCAAAGCAATGGTTTATAATTAGGCCTTAAATATCAAATAAATATTCATTTGGCAAAATTTAAAAAATAATTTCTAGTAGAGTTTGACTTTAAGAACGTTACATATTGAGCACAATGGTCTGCTCAGAGTATCATCACTACTGACAGAGGATGGCTCTTCTTTTTCAAACTTCTTTGTAAAGCCTTCACAAGCCATATTTTGATATTACAAAGTGCTCTCATAATGAGATTGCACAAAATGGAATACAATCAAACATGCTGTGGTTGTCTCGCTGAACTGCAAACACCTTTTTACTTTCTCCAATGCACGTATGTATTCTTCTAAAAAAAATCCTTTGGGTGCTTATTCAGACAAGACCAACAGAATTGGTCATTTTGGCCTGTTCACCATATAAAGCATGATTATGGCTTAATACTGACTGAATCCAGCCCCAAGGGTTTTCTCCAAAATTTCAGTGCCATGCAAAGAATCAATCCTTGGTAAGTAAAAACAAACAATCTAGAGCAAATAGAATATTTGGCTTCTTGCACATTTCTGCTCCAGCACAGTATCAACTGTTACCATTACCCAGTTTCTACTATTTTCTTTAGTGATCTAGGATTCTAATATTAAGAGCTTTTGCACACCTGAAGACTGACAAAATCCAATTGGTGAGGATAGCATTAAGTTTTCTGTCACTGGTTTAATCTTCTGCTCATCGCTGCTTCCTCCGGCTGAATTCTCCTCCTCTGCTTGATCATCATCTTCTGCATCAGAGGAGGAGGAAGAGGAGGTATTAGAGGGGGATTCTTTCTGCCCTTTCTTGGAATCTTTTTCCTTTACAGACTGATTTTTATCTTTCTTCCTAAGCTTTGCTTTCACATGCTTTTTATCATCATCTTCTTGAGAAGAGTCTGCACTCTCTTCGTCTTTTACTTTCTTGGACAGTTTTTTCTTGGGTTTCTTGGCTGCTTCAATTTTACTCAGATTTTTCATCTTTTTTTCCAGCTCAGAATCGTAGTTTGAGGAGTCTGAAAGGTTCTGTCTTTTCTTTTTTGCCACAGTAGAATCTCTATTTGAGCTCTCTTTTGTGCAATTAAACTCGGAATCTGAACTTGAGCCTTTTCTTTTTCGTTTTCCTTTTTCACTCTTTGAGGTTTTGTTCCTGGAATCACGTGAAGTCTTCTTGTTAACACTTTCAGGCAACTCATTAGTGCTATCAAGGTCTGATGAACTGTGACTCATCATAATAGCTTCTTTCAGGATCTCTGGCATATCATCTGAATCAGAAAAACATTTTTCATTTTTCTCTGCGATTCTTACTCTTTTGGATTCTGATGATTTAGAGTTGATGTTCTCTCTAGTACTTTCTGAGGAGTTTTTCTTTTCCTTTTGCTTTCTTGAGCATGTTTTTGACTTCTGTTTGGGTGTCTCACTGTCTGTATCATTACTTTCCACTTCTGTATTTGATGTCAGGGGATTTGCATCCGTTTGACGTCTTTTCGGGGTTGTTTTAACACGAGGGGATCGTCTAAGTTCATACTCCTCTACAAGCAATGCAGAATCATTTTTAGGTAAGTGATCACTGTTATCCTCATGCTTTATAGAGTCACTGTTCTCATCCGCCTTAAGCATTTCAAAGCGGTCATCATCTTCCCCCTCGTCCGTTTGGGCAACTTTTACAGGGGAACTGGAAAGCAAAACAGGAGTCAATTTTACAAACAATTCTTTTCTTACTTTAGTTATCTTTAATTTGCCATCTCTGCTGCCCTTTGAAGGCACTGATATGCTTTTTATAGAAGCCAATGGTGACTTTAATGTCAATTCCTGCTGTACTACTGCGTTCCCTTTTCTCAAGGACTCTGATGCATTCTGAACATCCGTAGCCGAGTCTAGACTGTCAAAAATGTCTTCAGGAACAGAGGATGAGACAGCCAAAATATCCATGTCTAAAGCTTCTTTGGAGTTGGGTACATATTTCGTCTCTCTATTTGCTGTTGAGTTTTGAACTGGTACATTGCTTTCCATTTCCTCATCTGACCCATCATTTTGATCAACTAATTGATTGTCTGCTGCCTCTTCTGACTCGGACATATGATTGATATCTTTTTCTTTGGACAAGCACTGCTCTTTTCTATCTACAACTTTCCTCTCTCTATTTTTCTGTCTACTAATATTTTTCTTCTCAGTTTCAGGGTCTTTATTCTCTTTTCTGTCAATTTTTTTTATTTTTTCATTGTTTTTTTTCTGATCCTCTCTCTCGTGGCTTTTTTTCTTTCCATTAGTATGATTCTCTCCAGTATCAGTTTTATATTCATCATTCGCAAGATCTGTCCTTTCATTTTCAGCTTTATTTTCATCAGTCTCAAAGTTTTCTCTCTCATCCATCTGTCCTGTCTCATCATTGCTGGCAGTCATCTCGCCCTCTAGGTTGTCTCGTTCAGTGCGAACATTTTTCTTTATATTTTCAAGTACATTTTGCTCTTCCTTATCAATTTTTTTCTTTCTTTGTTTATCATTCATAATAGTCATCTCTTTGGTATTTTTCACTTTGTTTTTGATATCTAGACCTTGAATCTCCACACTGAGACCTTCCTCCAATGCAAGATGGGCCTTTCTGAGGTCACCCAATACAGATTTGAAAGCCTTAAGTTGTCTCGATTTTACCAGGGGGTTTATGTCTGAATTTTCCGTCTCCTGCTTCAAAAAATTTACAAAGCTAGCATTCAAGTTTGTTGTTGTCTCAATAATCTTTTTTGCTTTTTTCAACAAGTCCTTCGGCACCATAAGTGCTTTGTATGTATATGTTACAGCACCAGAATATAAGTCATCTAACCTTTTGTCTTGTCCATTACAATTAGAACTTTTCTTTTGGGAATGCTTCTGCATGTGATCATATATTTTGCTTTTTTCATGTTCCTTTATCTTCTTTTTATTTTGTTGCAATAATTGTTCCAAGTTCTCAAATACACTGTCACATGCAGTAACCAAGTCCAATAAAGGCTCTGGGTGGCAACTGTAGCAATACCACTTGTTGTTTTCATCCATTATGGTAGACAGTTCTTTCCGACCCAAGTTCCTCAAAATACACTTTTTGCAGAAGGCATTGTGGCAGTAGTCACAACAAATTAAGTTTCCTCCTTCAGCACACCATCTGAAATTCACAATGAAGAGAGCTGTAGAAAAATTACTTACATTTTTAACATATATTAGTTCAAATACAAGTACATTTTACTCCTGCTGGACTTCTGCACACAATGATAACTTAAAATACAATACAGCCAAAATAAAAATAGGTATCACTTCAAAACAATATGTTTAGTTATTCTGACAAGAAAAACATGCAGAATTTTGCATAGTTCAGACTTTTTGACACATAATTTTGAACCGCATGTACAGAATTCCAGCAGGAGAAACACAAATTTAAAACAGATTTTTACAACCATCATACTTTCTTAGCGCTAAATCTAGCTACAACTATTCCAAAAAAAGCAGTCAGATATGTCAACTTCTATTTCACTAAGCAATGATGGGAGTATTAGCGAAGGCAGCACTAGTGGAGATTCAAAATAGTTTAAGGTTTCCCCATAAATCTCTACTAGCTCATATGGGGGATGTTTACTAAAATGGCATTAAGTGCAGCTACATTACAGATGACAGAGGGTGGTGGTGAAAGAAGTTCACTCAGAGGAAAGGAGAACGACTAGTAGAGTGCTTCAAGGGTCAGTTCTGGGACTGGGACTCTTCAATGTCTTGGTAGGTGATACTGCCAAAGGGTTAAAAATGAAAAGTTTGTGTTTTTGCAGATGACACAAGGATTCATACTAAAGTGGACACCTCAGAAGGAGTAGACAACATGAGAAAATATCTACAAAATATTAGAAGAATAAAGGTTAAATTAGACTTACCTGCTAATTGTAGTTCCTGGAGGAACTCCAGTCTAGTCCCGGAATCTCTGGGGTTCTCAACCTCATCTAGCAGCTTTGGAGACTGAGAAACTTCAGTGCTGTGATGTCACCAGTATATAAGGGCTGGCACCGCCTTCTCTCCTCAGTTTACCTATTGACAAAGCAGACTCACCAGAGCAACCAGTAAGTAATACACTGCAGAACTAAAATCACTGCCTAAATAAATTACACCGGTCCGCCAGCCCCTCATTCATTACATGAACTACACGGTTGGAGTGCCGTGAGATTCCCCATTCAACACCCCAAAACCCCATAACCAGGCTTTTTTTTTTTTTTTTTTTTAATGAACTACTATCCCGAATAGAACCAAAATGTTTGCTTACCAGTAAGAACGCCCGCGCTTCAGGCCCGAGCACCAATGATCCAGGGTGGGATACGGGACTAGACTGGAGTTCCTCCAGGAACTACAATTAGCAGGTAAGTCTAATTTAACCTTCCTGATCGTCCCTCCAGTCTAGTCCCGGAATCTCTGGGGATGTACCAGAGCAGTAAAGTAATATCAACGGGAGGGTCCTGCTATACCGGCCTGAAGCACAGCCGATCCGAAACAGGTGTCTGTGTCTGCCTGCACATCCAGACGATAATGCTTCACAAAGGTATTCGACGACCACGTAGCCGCTCTACAGATGTCCACCGCCGGCACCAAACTACACTCCGCCTAAGACGCCGCTTGTGCTCTAGTGGAATGAGCCTTTAACCCCTCTGGTACCGCGCGACTACGCAGTATGTATGCCAAAGTGATAGCATCCTTCACCCAACGAGCAATCGAGGCCTTCGACGCTGCTTCCCCTTTCCTGGGTCCGGCAAACAGCACGAAAAGCCTGTCCGACTTACTAAAAGTCGCAGTTCTATGTACATACGTCTTTAACGCCCGCCGAATATCTAAACTATGAAGCCGCTCCGCCACGTGTCCTGTTCCTTTTTCACGAAACACAGGTAACGACACCACCTGGTTCAAATGAAAAGCCGAAACCACCTTAGGCAAGAACGACGGCACTGGTCTCAAGACTACCTTAGAATCGAAGAACGCTAAAAATGGTTTCCTACATGACAGCGCTTGCAATTCCAAAACTCGCCTAGCCGAAGAAATGGCCACTAAAAACACTACCTTCAGAGTAAGATCCTTCAAGGAAGCCTCCCTCAAAGGCTCAAAGGGCGCCTTTCCTAAGGCCTCCAAAACTAATGGCAGATCCCAAGCTGGAACTGAACGCGTACGGGGCGGTCGGAGCAGGGTTACTGCCTTCAAAAAACGCTTAATATCTGCATGACTCCCCAGCGTGCCCCCCTGCACTTTACCCCTATAGCAGGACAAGGCCGCCAGCTGCACTTTCAGAGAAGCTGCCGCTAAGCTCTTCTGAAACCCATCCTGCAAAAAGGATAGAATCTGCGGAACTGACGCCCGTAAGGGAATAAAGTCCCTTTCCGCACACCAAGCCTCAAAGATACGCCACACTCTGACGTAAGACAAGGAAGTCGACTTCCGTCTCGCTTTGAACAAGGTAGTTATCACTGCCGCCGAATAGCCCCTCGCCTTCAACCTTGCCCGTTCAATAGCCAGGCCATAAGCGAGAATCGATCCACCTGCGGCATGCAGAGAGGCCCCTGGCTGAGGAGATCCTTGCGAATGGGAAGCTTCCAGGGCCTCTCCCCTAACAGTCTGACTAAGTCCGCGTACCATGGTCTTCGCAGCCAATCTGGAGCAATTAGAACCACTCGTCCCCTGTGTCGCTCTATGCGCTGTACCACCCGTCCGATTAACACCCACGGCGGAAACACATACAGCAGCTGCCCCTCTGGCCACCTTTGGATGAGAGCATCTAGCCCTTCCGACATCCTCTCTCTCCTTCTGCTGAAGAAGTGACCGATCTTTGCGGACTGAAATGTCGCCATGAGATCCATTACCGGTGTTCCCCAGCGTAGCACTATCATCGCAAACACTTCCGGATGCAGAACCCACTCCCCTGGGTCCACCTTCACTCGACTCAGAAAACTGGCTTCCACATTGTCCATCCCGGCGACATGCGCGGCAGACAAGGCCTCCAGGTTGCTTTCGGCCCACTCGAACAAACTGTCCGCTTCGTTCTCCAGCGCTACGCTGCTTGTGCCCCCTTGGCGATTTATGTACGCCACCGCCGTGGTGTTGTCCGAGAACACTCGAACGGCCTTTTCCAAAGACTGGGACCCAACTCCTGAAGTGCTAACGCCACCGCTCTCAACTCCAATCTGTTGATCGCCCACGACTTTTCCAGGTCGGACCACTGACCTTGTACCCAGCGACCTTGACAATGGGCTCCCCAGCCGTACAGGCTGGCATCCATCATCAGAGAAATCCAATCCGGAGTTTCCAATGACATTCCTGTCTCTAGACTTCCTGGTCTCAACCACCACCGTAGCGCCAGACGGGTTTGCGGAGGACAAAGCAAACCGCAGGAGAGCGAATCCTCTTGATGCGACCACCTTCTCAGCAGGGCCCGTTGCAGGGGTCTCATGTGGGCCCGAGCCCACGGAACCAACTCCAGCGTCGCCGCCATAGTCCCTAGCACCTGCAGATATTCCCAGGCTGTGGGACAGCGCCGACTTAGAAAATGCCTTAACAAAAGCCTGAGACTCAACACTCGCTGCTGAGGCAGAAACACTCGCCCTACCTTCGTATCGAAACGTGCACCGAGATACTCCAAGTTTTGAGACGGAACTAACTTGCTCTTTGCCGTGTTGACTACCCAACCGAGACTCTGCAACAACGCTATCACTCTGGTTGTGGCGGCAACACTCTCTTCCCTGGACTTCGCTCTGATCAACCAATCGTCCACATATGGGTGCAGTAAGACTCCCTCCTTCCGCAAGGCTGCCGCCACCACCACCATGACCTTGGTGAAAGTTTGCGGCGCCGTTGCCAGGCCAAACGGGAGCGCCTGAAACTGAAAGTGTCCCGTGGGCACCGCGAATCTGAGGAACTTCTGATGTTCCTGGTGTATCGGAATGTGCAAATACGCCTCCGAGAGATCCAGGGACGTCAGAAATTCCCCCTTTCTCACCGCTACAATGACGGATCTGAGCGTCTCCATCCGAAAATGAGACACGCGCAGACAACGATTCACTCGTTTTAGATCTAAAATGGAACGCCAGGTGCCTTCTTTCTTTGTCACTATGAAGTAAATCGAGTATCGACCGCAAGCTAACTGGTCGGCAGGAACCGGGACAATCACTTTGAGCCGGATAAGTCTTTGCACCGTATCCTGCACTGCCTCGCGTTTTGCTCGAGAGCTGCATGGCGACCGAACGAAAGACTCTGAGACCGGCTCTAGCAGCTCCAGAGCATAACCTTCTCGAACCACTTCGAGCACCCACTGATCGGACGTGAGTTGGGCCCAGGCAGGGTAAAAATCCCGCAGCCGCCCCCCTACGGGAACTCCCTCCCCCTGGACCCCCCTCACTTCATTGTGTCGTCTTGAAGGAGGACGATGAGGATGCAGTCACGAACCCCTTGTTTGCTCCTCGAAACCCCTGGGATCTAATAGGGAAGCGCCCTCGCTGGCATTGACCTCCCCTCGGGGGATTAAAGCGGCAAAAGTCACTCTGCTGCCCTCGAAAGGCAGGCACAGAGCGGCTCGGTTTCTGTTTGTTCTCCGGCAACCTACCTCCTTTTCATTCACCTAAATCCTTCACCAACTTATCCAAATCCTCTCCAAAGAGTTGCTTCCCCCGGAACGGAAGCTTACTCAACCTCGCCTTGGAAGAACCATCAGCTGCCCAATTACGTAGCCACAGACAGCGTCGCCCTGCGACCACCGAAGCCATGCTCTTGGCCAAACTTCGGATCAAGTCATAATGAAGGTCGGCGAGATACGCCGCACCGGACTCTAACCTGGCCACCTCCTCGGCTACTTCGCCCAGGCAGTCGCCCTGGACCCGTTGCGCCCACCGCAAACAGGCCCGTGCTACCCAGGCCCCGCAAATAGACGTCTGTACGGATAAAGCACAGTTACTTACCTGTAACAGGTGATCTCTGGGAACAGCAGGAATTAGTCCTCACATATGGGGTACGCCGGTACCGACGGAGCCTGCACGGGAAAGCTCCCCAGCCTTTCAGATGAAAGGCTTTTGGGGCCTCCCACTGCACATGCGCGCTGCCTTCCCGCCTTCCTGACCAGCTCTCTTCAGTTCGAGTTTAAAGCTGAGACAATAGAGAGAGGAAAGGAAGATAGAGATACAACTCCTAGGGGGAGGTGGGTGGGTTGTGAGGACTAATTCCTGCTGTTCCCAGAGATCACCTGTTACAGGTAAGTAACTGTGCTATCTCCAGGAACAAGCAGGAATAAGTCCTCACATATGGGGACTCCCTAGCTAAGATGCCTGGGAGATCCCCCTCCAAGGGTAAACCATCTTCGTATGGATCTCAGGCATCCATTCAGGGAAGGTGGGCAGGAGTTGTTTAAGTATGGAACAGGTGTTTGAGGACAGCCTGACCAAACAAGGCATCCCGGCGGGAGTCCTTGTCCAAGCAGTAATGGGCTGTGAAGGTATGAACCGAGGCCCAAGTGGCTGCTCGACAGATCTGATCTATGGATACAGAGTGAAGATGAGCCACAGAAGTAGCCATGGCTCTCACATTGTGAGCTGTGACATGGCCTTCCAGAGAAATGTTCTTACTCTGGTAAGCAAAAGAAATACACTGAGCAATCCAATTGGAAAGTGTACGTTTGGTGACTGGAAGTCCCAAATGAGAAGGATGAAAAGCCACGAAAGTTGGGAAGACTTTCGATGTGGCTGAGTCCTGTTGAGGTAAAAGGCGAGAGCTCTTTTACAGTCAAGAGTATGAAGGTTCCTCTCTGCACTGGATGCATGAGGAGCCGGGAAAAAAAACAGGTAGATATACCTCTTGATTAAGATGAAAAGGCGATACCACTTTAGGCATAAAGTGGGGATTCGTCCTAAGGACCACCTTATCATGATGAAATCTGGTATAAGGTGGATTAGCCACCAAAGCCTGCAGTTCACTGATGCGGCGAGCCGAAGTGACTGCAATAAGGAAAAGAACCTTCCAGGAAAGAAATTTCAGGGAGGTAGATACCAACGGTTCAAAAGGTGGCTTCATAAGTTGACCCAGAACTAGATTCAAGTCCCATGCTACCGGAGGAGGTCGGATGGGAGGCTTAGTGAGGGTCAGGCCTCTCATGAACCTTGCAATAAGAGGATGAGAGGAGACAGGTTGTCCATTTATAGGTTTTAAGGATGCTGTAATAGCACTTAAATGGACTCGTACTGAATTCGTCTTGAGGATTGCATTGGAAAGATGCAGGAGATAGTCCAGTAGAGAATTCAAAGGAAGTGCTAGAGGGTCAAGACCCTGTTGCGCACACCAAATGGAAAAACGTTTCCATTTGAAAGCATAGGAACGCCTAGTAGAGGGTTTCCTAGAGGCATGAAGGATATCTTTCACTGGTTGGGAAAGATTAAACTCATGAAGGCTTAAGCCTTCAGTAACCAAGCTCGGAGATGTAGGGACTTGGGGTTTGGATGCCACAAAGTCCCCTGCTCCTGAGACAGGTGGTCTGGTGCAGCTCCCAGGTCCAGGGAGGAGCCCTGGGAGAGCTGTAGAAGGAGAGGGAACCACACTTGGCGTGGCCAGCGTGGAGCAATGAGGATCATGGATCCGTGATCCCTCTGAAGTTTGAACAGAGTCTTGGGAATCAAAGGAATGGGTGGAAAAGCGTACAGGAATTCCTGACCCCAATGTAGGAGAAAGGCATCGTTGGCCTGAGCTCCCTGACACGGAGTTCTGGAACAGAACCGGGGAAGTTTGGCATTCCACGGACTTGCAAAGAGGTCTATGTCCGGGGTCCCCCATTCCTGAAAGATTCTGCGTATCTGGTCCATATGCAGGGACCATTCGTGTGGGAGCAGAACTCGGCTGAGTCTGTCTGCCCAAGAGTTTTGAACTCCTGGAAGATATACTGCCAGAAGATGAATTTGATGCTCTCTGGCGAAGGCCCATAATCTGAGAGCTTCGTTGCAAAGCGACAGAGAGCCCGTCCCTCCTTGTTTGTTGACATAGAACATGGCTACCTGATTGTCTGTTTGGACTAGGACAGTCAGGTTGACAAGGAGGGTGTGGAAGACTGTGAGGGCAAGGAAGATTGCTCGCAGTTCCAAAAGGTTGATGTGAAGGGTGGTCTCCTGGGGAGACCAGGTGCCCTGAGTGGAGAGGTGTTGGAGATGAGCTCCCCACCCTGTTTGGGAGGCATCTGTTGTGAGGGTTGCTTGGGGCAACGAAGGTTGGAAGGGGATCCCCAACAACAGATTTTTGGAGGACGTCCACCACTGGAGAGACCAAAACAGTCGTTTTGAGGTGAGTATTTGGTCTGAGAGCAGTCCTGATGCTTGAGACCACTGGGTGGCCAAGGTCCATAGAGCCGCTCTCATATGAAGACGAGCGTAGGGCACCACGTGTACCGTGGAGGCCATGTGGCCCAGAAGTTGCAGCATTTCTCTGGCTGACAAGTGACTTCTGGACTGAGCCTGGGAGGCCAAGCTTATTAGTCTTTGGCCTCGGACCAGAGGGAGGTAGGCCCTTGCAGTGGTGGAGTCCAATTGGGCCCCTATGAATTCCAGAGACTGAGTAGGGATGAGTTGGGATTTGGGAATGTTTACCACAAGTCCCAGATATTGAAGAATACGCCTTGTGCGGTCCAGAGAAATCTGGGCTTCTGACTGAGATGAAGCTCGGATGAGCCAGTCGTCCAGATATGGGAAGACAAAGATTCCCATGCCTCTGAGAAATGCGGCTACGACTGCCATGCATTTTGTGAAGACTCTTGGAGCAGAGGCCAGACCGAAGGGTAGTACTTTGTACTGGAAATGTTTTCCCTGGAACAGAAATCTTAGATATTTTCTGTGGGATGGATGGATGAGTATATGAGTGTACGCATCCTTGAGGTCTAGAGAACAAAGCCAATCCTGACTCTGAAGGTATGGAAGGAGAAGGCCCAGAGAGAGCATTTTGAATTTCTCCTTGAATAGAAACCTGTTCAATTCTCTCAGATCTAGGATAAGTCTGAAGCCCCCTGTCTTCTTTGTTATGAGAAAGTAAGGGGAGTAGAAACCTAACCCCTGTTGAGGAGGAGGAACCTCCTCTATTGCCCCTTGGGCAAGGAGAGAAGAGACTTCCTGACCCAACAGGGTCAGAAGAGATGGGGGAGAACTGAATTGCCTCACCATGGTATGGGGAGGAAGGCTGGAGAAATGAAGTTTGTAGCCCTCCCTGATAATAGAGAGGGTCCATTGCTCTGATGTGATTTGTTCCCATCTGGGAGCAAAAAGAGCTAGCCTTCCAGGAATGGTGAGGGGCTCTGGTTGTTCTAGAGCCAGAAACGGCAAGTTCTCTAGGGGCAAGTCAAAACCCCCTGAGGGGGTTGAGCCTGCTGGGGTGTAGCAGACACTGCAGGCTTTGACTTCACCTGCTTAGATTGTTGACGCTTAGCCGCAAAGCGAGGCTGAGCAGATTGCTGGCCAGTATTTGTGGAAAATCTGGCCTTCTTATAGTAAGGCCTTTTAAAAGACTTCTTTTTGGCAGGGGTAGAAGTAGACTTGGAAAGTCTATCTAGAGTGGCATTTTCTGCATCCATTTGAGCAGCTTTAATTTGCCAGTCTTCCCCAAATAAGTTCTCACCGGTACAGGGCAGATTCCTGAGGCCATCTACAACCCAGGGTTCTAGGTTAGAAGCCTGGAGCCAAGCGAGACGTCGGGCTGCAATAGCAATTCCCGAAGCTCTGCCTGCAACCTCAAAGGAATCAAAGGCTGCCCTGTTGGAGAACTTGGAGACCTCTGAAAGTTGTGTCACCATAGAAAAGAAGTCCGCCCTTTGATCATCAGGGATAAAGGGGGCAAAATTCTGTATCTTTAGGGCAAGTTGTCCAAGAAACATGCCCATATAAAGGCTATAAGAATTGATCCTGGCTATAAGCATACTAGCCTGGAACATCTTTCTTCCAAAAGAGTCCAGGGTCTTACATTCTCGCCCCTGGAGGGGTAGAAGAATGCCTTTTAGGACTCTTTATTTTCTTCATGGCAGACTTCACCACAATAGAGTGGTGAGGCAGCTGAGTTTTCTGGAACCCAGGAGAAGGAGGGACCCGATACATGGTGTCCAACCTACGGGAATGGGGAGACAGTGTTAAAGGAGTCTCCCACAAATCCATCAAGTGTTCTTGAAGGATTTCATGGATAGGCAGAGTGACTGCCTCTTTAGGAGCTTTAGAGTATCCTAAAATATCCAATTTTTTTGATCTGGGTTCTTTCTCAGAAGATGTAGCAATAGATAGTGCTTTAGCTACATCAACAATGAAATCCTGAAAGGATAAATCCTCTGGAGGAGACATCCTCCTCTTTGGAGAAGAGGGCTCCTCAGGAAGAGTAAGCTCAGCAGAGTCATCAGAGGAATTGAATTCATCAGAAGAATCTGAGTATTCCCTCTGTGCTTCCAATGTACGATACGCATACCGATCGGTATCGACATCGGGCGTATCGGGCATGGGATCAGTACCGTGCGGAACCGATCGACGCTTGGAAGTCGATGGTCTCGGTTCCGGTGTGGATACCGGAACCGGAGCCGGTACCGATGGAATCGGTACCGAGGGCGTCGCAGCCTTAATGAATGCCAGAACGGTCTGCTGCAATGGTCTGGACAGTATTGCCCATAGACGCCACTACTGCCTGGATGTCGGTACCGGTATGTATTTATGTATTTATGTATTTAACAGTTGCTTATATACCGCTACCTTCCACAGATCAGGTGCGGTTTACATTGAACAAGGAATGAACAGATTTACAAGTCTGTTTTACATGGAACATTTGTTAACTAGGTACAATTTAGCTGTATATGGTATGGGCCGGTACCCCAGAACAGTCCAACAGGTGATCGGTCGAGGCCGTGCCATCGATGTCAACCTGTGACCCCCTGATTGCTTTGGAGGCCGGAGCCTCCCGCCGGGGTTTTTTGGCCTGGGCAGAATCCTCGAACTCAAAATTGAGAGCCTCTCGATCTTTAGAAGGAGATTTGCTTTTAGAGGATTTGCCCACAGGAGTTTTGGTTACCTGAGATCCATCCGGAGAGGATGACTGTGATGCTTCTGAAGGAAACAGCACATGGAGCTTGTTGGCCCGGTTCTGCAAACCACGTTTAGACATCTGGGTGCAGGATGGGCAGTCCGGTATGGAGTGGTCAGGTCCCAAACATTTGAGACACCATTCATGGGTGTCTGTGACAGAAATGACAGCACTGCATTTGGTACATTTTTTAAAACCAGGGACTGGCTTCTCCATGAGGAGAATTTGTGTAGGCCTTAAGGCCTAACAACAGGTACCAAGCTGTGCTGAAGAAAATAAAGTCTTTTTTTTTTTTTTTTTATAAAGAAAGAAAGAGAGACCGGCGGTACAGGTTTCGGTATGGGGAAGGCAGGTACGCGGTCTAAAGAAAATAAACAAATTTCACAATTTCTTCAGCGTTGACAGGAACACGACCTGCTGGCTCCGCGGAAAAAGAGAAACTGGAGAGAGCTGGTCAGGAAGGCGGGAAGGCAGCGCGCATGTGCAGTGGGAGGCCCCAAAAGCCTTTCATCTGAAAGGCTGGGGAGCTTTCCCGCGCAGGCTCCGTCGGTACCGACGTACCCCATATGTGAGGACTTATTCCTGCTTGTTCCTGGAGATTGCATTAGCCTCAAAAATCTGCTTCAATAACGTTTCCAACTTGCGGTCCTGCGCATCCTTAAGCACCGCCGCACCCTCCACTGGGATGGTAGTCTTCTTAGTCACCGCTGATACGGCCGCATCCACCCTCGGGGCCTTAAACAGCTCCCGATCCTGATCCAAAAGGGGATATAGCCTTGTCATCACTCTCGCTCCCTTAAGCGTGGCTTCCGGCATATCCCAATCCTCCTGAATCATCTCCTTAAATACCCTATGGACAGGAAAGGCCCTCTGATTCTTTCGAAAGGCCTGCAGCAAGGGATCCTCCAGGGTAGAGTCTTCCGACGGCCCTGCGTCGGGCATATTCAGGGCCTTGAGAGACTCTGCGATAAGGGCCGGCAGCTCCTCTCTGCGAAACACCCGCACCACTCGAGCCTGAGCTTCCTGGTCGCGTATCTCACCTTCCTCTAAATCATCCAAGTCCCTGTCCATATCCGTCTCCTCCGAATGCACGTCCTCCGACACCACGGAGTGAGCTAAATGATCTTTATCTGACCTGGCCCTCTTGGCACTGATGCCAGACGCTACCGCCGACAAGGACGAACTTGGTCTTTTCTGACCAATCTCCGCTCCCGAAGTACTTGGAATGGGCCCCTCTTGCGAACCTGACAAAGTCCTTTGGAGCAGAGCCATAAAATCTGGCGAAAATATTGCAGCCAAACTGCCTGCTACAGGCTGCTGCGAGAATTGAGGCGCTGGAGCTAACTGTGTACTAAGCGCAGGCTCCGGAGCTGGCAGGGAAGAAAAACTGGGTTCCATACAGCCCTCCTTGGCATGTGCCCCCTCCTGTGCGCCAACTTCTGCCTCAGCCACTACTTCTCTGGCCTCTAACCCTGGAGCGCAGCCCCTACAGACCCCTTTCATTGAGAGACTGAGCTCCTCTTTGCCCCACATAAAAGGCAAAGCTGTTTTGAAGGCATGCTGCGTCCACAGCCACCAGCAGCCAAGCCCCCCCTCAACAGAAATTTTTTTTTTCCACAATACCTTCAGAAGGAGTCCCCCTGCTAAACCCTGAAGGAAGAAACTAAAAACAAAGCTCCCAGGCTGAGAAAGGCAGCACCAAAGCCCCAAAGCTAGAAACGGCGATCTTCCTGCCTTCCACACACGCGGTCAGGCCTGTTTCGGCAAAAACGCTGCTTCCTGCCGAAACTGCTGCCGAAATGGCAGACTCGGTGTGCTATCACTCACAATTGCCTTTTTAGTAATTTCCCCGGCTCTTACATCTGTCCGGCAGATCCGGACTCTTATCTTTGCCGGTGCACCGCCCCCGGCAGCCCTGACCAGCTGCGAGTGTCTCCCAGAGCAGACAGCTATGGCAGGCAAATTCCTCTGCACTGGCTGCACTCCGAAACAAACCGGATCCTGTCCCTTCCACACGGGCAGGTAACAGGTGGCTGATCCTCTCCCTCGGAGTCCCCGAGGCCCCAGCCCCGAGTCCTGACCGACTCACTGATCCAAGAACAAAAAAGGGGGGGAGCAGAGGATCTCAGGGCAACACCAAAAGACGCTCACCCAGCCACTGCCGGTAGAGAAAATAAAAAACCCTTCAGACTTAGCACTCTAGCTAACTCCTCTTCTACCTTTACTTAATCGTTCCTCAAGTGAGCCCCCCAGACCTTTGGGCTCACTACCCCTACAGCTGCTTTGGAGACTGATAAACTGAGGAGAGAAGGCGGTGCCAGCCCTTATATACTGGTGACATCACAGCACTGAAGTTTCTCAGTCTCCAAAGCTGCTAGATGAGGTTGAGAACCCCAGAGATTCCGGGACTAGACTTGAGGGACGATCAGGAATCTTAATTGCCAAGAATTAGACTAATGTGAACTAGTACACAGTGATGCACCTGGAATGCAGAAATTCAAAGGAACTGTAATGTGATAGGAAGCAAGAGGCTAGTGTGCATAGCCCAGGAGAGGGACCTTGGAGTAACAGTGTCTGAGAACCTCAAGGTGATGAAACAATGAGACAAGGCTGTGATTAAAACCAGAAGGATGCCAGGCTGCATATGGAAAGGAATAACCAGCAAGAAGGAGGTGGTATCAATGCCCCTGTACAAATTGTTGGTGAGATCTTATTTGGAGTATTGTTTTCAGTCTGGGAGACCATACCTCACAAAGGATATAAAAAAAAGACATGAAATGGTTCAGAGGAAGGCAACCACAATGATATGGGGGCCTGGGTCAAAAGACACAGGGAAAAAAAAAAGAGACCTAAATATGTATACCCTAGAGGAGCGGAGGGACGGGGGGTGGGGGGGGGGGAGATAAGACAAAGATGCTTAACTACTTAAAGGATATTAATAAACAAACAAACCTTTTTCAAAGATGGGGAAACCGCAGAACTACAGGATATGAAATGAAGCTGCAAGGAGGTAAACTTAAAAGTAATCTCAGGAAATACATTTTTCACAAAGCATGGTGGATGCCTAGAATGCCATCCCAATGGAAGTGGTGAGGGCAACAACAGTGATGGAATTCAAAAAGGCATGGGACAGACACAGAGGATCCTTATATGGCAAGAGGATATTGTCAAAGCAAACTTAAATAGCTTCAAAAATAGAGGGCGCGCAACCTGCATAGAGCACAGGTACAACTCTACGATTCTAGCGACCTTACTGTGCAGACTAGATGGACCATGCTAGTCTTTAGCTGCCATCATTTACTATGTTACAATGTACCTGCAATCAGGTAGAGTGGCCACATCACTTAAATACAACAAAGCCCCACCCCTTCAGACATAATCCCACCAACAGAAATTCCCCCAGAAGCAAACCCTTATCCTGATCCAATCCCCTCCATCAGCACCCCACAGATATAACCTGCTCTTCAAGATTACACTCCCTCAAACACCATATCCCAATCCCCCACCCCACGATTCACCCAGGGGTCCCCTCTGCTTCCAGCCCCAGAGCCACTGGGATTAAAAATGGTGGCTATGCCCCCAGTGGTAGTCTTGCAATACAACTGCTAGGGGTCATAGCTGCCATTTTTGACCCTGGAGGCTCTGGGACAGGAAGAGAGTAGAGTTTGTTCCCACCCTGGTCCACTAAATTAGCAGAGAATTGCCTGGGTGAGAGTCTTGGGGGGGTGAGAGTCTTGGGGGGGTGAGGGTAGGGGAAAGGGGGATACTGAAGGTAAGAGGAGTACCACCCTGATGAGATAAGTCAGGTTTTGCCGCTATAGTTGCAGATTTTCTTTTTGGGGGGGGGAGGGGAGGGTGGCATGAGGGGGGTTCTAGGGCCTGCATTATATGCCTTGGTAAACACCAACGTTACGTCAGTTTACAGAGGATTAACTTTTTACTTCAATATTGTTCTGTCCTCCAATTGTCCTTAGGCTATGATTCTTTATCAAGTATATCTCTTCATATGCATATCATTAAACTATATACAACAATCATGGTCATGAAAATTATAGGTAGAGGAGGTCGATCACGAGAACAAACGCTATCAATTTGTGAGCAGAGATGGATTTACAAACTGCAAACGGTTAATCTTCAAGGTCTGAATAGTGCAATAGAATGGACAACATGCATTTAACACAAGAAGGACATTATCAAATAGTATAATGCACACGAGATAAATATAGTGTCAAAACGGCACACACTAGTATCTGTAATTAGACAATCCAAGATCTAAGACAAGAAAGGACAATCATTGTGGATTAAATGCCATAGTATATTCTAGACTAAACACTATAGAAACAAAGGAACCGCAGAAGTTGTAAAAGAAAGTGAGAAATAGAAACTATGGGATGTGCCATAGGAAGTAAAAACCCCACTGAACAATATCATAGTGGAAAGAGTTTCAGAAGATCGAACGATAGGATGATAAGTGGACATAATGATCTGTGAAGGGATATTAGGGAAGATATGAAAGATTTGGAAATCTAGTCGAACATACTAGTGGGATGGTATGCAGAAACGTCAACGAATCAGCTGTGAAATCCTATAAAGGACCGATTGTAGCAACATTCCGCATGCGCGGCGTTTTTTTGAAGCCAGTAGGCTCTAAGCACTACGCTAAGCAACGGAGAATCGCACCAGTGAAGTTTATTAATAAGGTTTGTGAAATTTATTTGCATAGAGGGTTATGATGGATACCTTTCACAAAAGATAAAAGTATTGTAGAGTAAGGCAGATTATAATGTTTCATATGATCATATTTTGGCAGTGCTTCATTTGGCTAAATATACACCAAGCAGCACAGAACATTCCTGATGCGATAGACAACATAAGTGCTTTATTCTTGCAAGCCCCCCTGAAGAAACCCACTGTTGTGAAACGCAATTTCGGAGTCGGAAGGTGGCGTCGGGGAACACATAAGATAAGTACAACCATTTTTGAAAAAGTTTGAAATATTTGAAACGTTATCAATCATAGAAAAAGGAACTGAATGAAAAAAACTCGTTGATGCAATCGTCACAAGTCAAGACATAGTCTGATAGACAGTGCCATTAGGAGTCTGAGACCGTCAGTTCTTTTCATGACCATGATTGTTGTATATAGTTTAATGATATGCATATGAAGAGATATACTTGATAAAGAATCATAGCCTAAGGACAATTGGAGGACAATATTGAAGTAAATTGGTAAACACCAAAGCATGTAATGTGGACCTGTGCTATAAATGCAGGGTAGGGCATGCTCCTTGCATTTACTGCACACCTTGTGCACTTACCTCATACTTTAAGTACAAAACTTAAGGTGCAGTAAAACTGGGGCAAAAAAAAAAAAACCTTACTGCACTTTAGTAAATATGCCCCAAAATCCCTTAAAATGTTTACCTTTATATACACAAACCTAATATTCTCAGATATTTATAATTTGCTATCAATTGATTCTATGCTCTTTTGTTCTTCATACAATTCCTCCCATATGGACAATACAGTTGTCTTCCTGCATCTTTTTCTGGAGTTTCAGATCACACACACAAAAAAAAAACCCCACCCACACATTTTGGAGTCCACAGCACTTATGGTGCTTACCTGCACTGTTCATCCATTCCATCAGCATCACGGTTAATATCATCACTCATATAATATTTGTAACAAGTCTGTGAATGACAATTTTACAAGAGGTTTCTAAGAGAATCTATGCTGAATGCTCTTAAAAGAGAAGCAAACCAAAAAATCCACCCACACATATGCACAATTGTTTAGGGGAGGGGCCAAAATATAGCTGCTCTGCCCACTTTGGTCATCTGGCTCTGTGTGGTTACACCATGTATCTTACCCATATCAATGAGCTGTGATAAAAATCATGCTGCTCTATGGCAGATTAAGCTATTGCTCTAACCAGTTCAACAAAAATGGCAGATCTTGCAATATCCAGGCTAAAGAGGCACTTGAATACAGACAACAGCAAAAAAGTAAAATGACTCACCAAAAAATCACTACAAAATGCTTATAGTCAGTCAAAAATTATAAAATATTTATAAATACAAATCCACAGTAGTAATTTGATTTGTTTTTCCTTTTTCCCTTTTTTAATAGAAAATTTAAAATTAGTTAGCTAAGAAAAACCTTTTCATAAGGTAGGACATTTATTTATCATTTATGCAAGGCTATTTGATGGGATCGATATGCAGAGGCTGTTAAAGCACATGGCCACCACCGTTGCTGCTGAAATTAAAACCCAATATTCAGACCCCGAGTCTATCCTGGCATCTGGTGCTGAATATCCAATTTCAAAAGCAATCATGGCAGCTACCCGGTCAGCGGCGACATTCAGTCACTAACAGGACAGCTAAGCCACAAAGTTAGGATGGCCTTTGACTTGACCTAACTCTATAAGGTTTAGGTATCTGGTTAGCGGCTGATTTAATCAGGCATCTTTTCTACCATCTGTAGAGATATTCAGATAGTGCTGCTGAACAGGATTGTCATGGGTTTAACCAGTTAGCAGGTCCTGCTAACCAGCTAAACTCTTTTCAAAATTGCCCTCTGTATTTTTATTCTTTTTCTTCGCTAAAGCAGCGATAGTGCATTAATTCTATTGTTTCTCTTGTTTATAGATTTTATAATACCATATTTTACCTTTGATGCAGGTGCTAGCAGAGCCGTCAGAATGTGGTGGGCCACACCAAAGCCTCCCCTTCCTATCTGTCCATGGGGACCCAATCTCCCGCAGGAAGACAGGAGGGATCTTTCCCGCGATTGAAGGGCTCTTCTGCTGGCGGGGGACAGGATCCCCATGGGCAGCCCACTGTGTGCCAGGTGGCAATTGCAGCAAAGACCCCTCCTGTCTGCCCATGGGAGACCAGATCCCCACAGGCAGACAGGAGGGAAAGGCCAGCGATCACAGCCTCACTGAGTTTAGCTAGCTAAGGGGCAGAGCTTTGCTTCCCCCCCCACCCCCACCAGGAACGGCATTCCGGTGCCTCTGGGTGCTAGCCAAAACATGGCCATGTCAGGTTTTATTTAAATTTGTATTTATAACTACTGTTTTATAATTTTGGTTTATTATCACTATTAAATGGTTTTGTAACCATATTTTTTGGAATATGGGGGGAGGGGGGTTGCTATTAGCTCTAGCAACATGATAAACAGAATCACAGCTCACAATATACAAGCAAAATTATTACATACCTTACAAATAAGGACTTGTAGAGCAGGATGTCTATAGATTGAATCTTTCTGAAAGTGGTTCACTTGCTGGCCACATGCTGTGCAACTCACAATTCCATGGAGACCTTCCTCTACAATATTAAAAAGAATTAGCACATTAGAAGGCAATAAAGCACAGTTACTTACCTGTAACAGGTGATCTCTGGGAACAGCAGGAATAAGTCTTCACATATGGGTATCGTCGGTACCGACGGAGCCTGCGCAGGAACGCTCCCCAGCATCCAGTAAGAAAGCTTTTGGGAGCATCCCACAGCGCCTGCGCGCTGCCTTCCCGCCTTTCCCAACCGCCTCTCTCCAGTTCGACTTTTAAAGCTGAGACAAAGGGAGAGAGAGGAAAGGAAAGACAGATAGAGAGATACAACTCCAAGGGGAGGTGGGTGGGTTGTGAAGACATATTCCTGCTGTTCCCAGAGATCACCTGTTACAGGTAAGTAACTGTGCTATCTCCAGGAACAAGCAGGAATGAGTCTTCACATATGGGGACTCCCCAGCTAGAGATGCCAGGGAGATCTCCAAGGTTGTGAGTCCCTGAGAAGGGCTCTACCTCCCCCTATGGATCTCAGGCATCCAACCAGGGATGCGGGGTAGGAGTTGATTAGGTATGGAACAGGTGATTGAGAACAGCCTGACCAAGCAAGGCATCCCGGCGGGAGTCCTTCTCCAAGCAGTAATGGGCTGTAAAGGTATGAACCGAGGCCCAGGTGGCCGCTCGACAGATTTGGTCGATGGACACAGAGTTTAGATGAGCCATAGAGGCTGCCATGGCCCTCACATTGTGAGCTGTGACATGGCCCTCCAGAGAAAGGTTCTTACTCTGGTAGGCAACGGAAATACACTGAGCAATCCAATTGGACAGAGTTCTCTTAGAGACTGGAAGTCCTAAATGAGAGGGATCAAAAGCAACAAATAGTTGAGAGGACTCTATGTTGCTGTGTCCTTTGTAAGTAAAAAGCAAGTGCTCTCTTACAATCCAGGGTATGAAGATTCCTCTCTGCACTTGATGCATGAGGTCCTGGAAAAAAGACAGGTAAATACACCTCCTGGTTCAGATGAAAAGGTGAGACCACCTTAGGCATAAAGTGTGGATTAGTCCTGAGGACTACCTTGTCATGATGGAACCTTGTATAAGGAGGATTAGCCACCAAGGCTTGCAGCTCACTGATAAGTCGGAGCTGAAGTGACTGCAATGAGAAAAATAACCTTCCAGGAAAGGAATTTCAAGGAGGTAGTGGCTAAGGGTTCAAAGGGTGGCTTCATAAGCTGGCCAAGAACCAAATTCAAATCCCATGCCACTGGAGGTGGTCTAATGGGAGGTTTGGTTAAAAGAAGGCCTCTCATGAATCTTGCAATAAGAGGATGAGAGGAAATAGGATGTCCATTGAGAGGCTTAAGGGATGCTGCAATAGCACTCAAATGGACTCTTACTGAATTTGTTTTAAGGCCTGCATGGGATAAATGCAGCAAATACTCTAGTAAAGAATTCAGAGGTATTGAAGGAGGGTTAAGACCCTTCTCTGCACACCAAATGGTAAACCTTTTCCATTTAAAAGCATAGGAATGTCTAGTGGAAGGCTTTCTGGAAGCATGAAGGATATCCTTCACCTGCTGAGAAAGATGCAAATTTTGAAGGTCTAGGACTTCAGCAACCAGGCTCTGAGATGAAGAGACTGGGGATTTGGGTGCCACAACGTTCCCTCCTCCTGGGACAGGAGGTCTGGAGCAGATCCCAAGTCCAGGGAGGGAGCTTGAGAGAGATGAAGTAGAGGGTACCACACTTGGCGTGGCCAACGTGGAGCTATGAGGATCATAGACCCCTTGTCTCTCTGAAGCTTGAACAGTGTCTTGGAAATTAGGGGAATGGGTGGAAAGGCATAGAGGAAGTCTTGCCCCCAGTGGAGGAGGAAGGCATCCCTGGCCTGAACTCACTGACACGGAATCCTGGAACAGAACCGGGGAAGTTTGGCATTCCACGGACTTGCAAACAGGTCTATGTCCGGGGTTCCCCAAATTCGAAAGATCCTGGCTATCTGGTCCCCATGGAGGGACCATTCATGTGGAAGCAGAACTCGACTGAGTCTGTCTGCCCAAGAGTTTTGAACCCCTGGAAGATACACTGCCATGAGATGAACTTGATGCTCTCTGGCGAAGGCCCACAATCTCAAAGCTTCGTTGCAAAGCGACAGAGAGCCAGTCCCGCCCTGCTTGTTCACGTAGAACATGGCTACTTGGTTGTCCATGTGGATGAGGACTGTCTTGTAGCTGAGCAGGGTGTGGAAGACTCAGAGCTAGAAGGATTGCTCTGAGCACTAAGAGGTTGATATGTAGAGATGTCTCCTGTGTAGACCATATGCACTGGGTGAAGAGATCTTGTAGATGAGCTCCCCAGCCCTTTGGGGAGGCATCTGTTGTAAGGGTTGCTTGGGGTAGCAACTGTTGAAAGGGGGACCCCAGCAACAGATTTTGAGTGGACTTCCACCACTGGAGGGACCAAAAGAGGCGAATGGAGGTTGCTATTTTGTCTGACAGGCAACCTGATGCCTGGGTCCATTGGGGTGGACAGAGTCCACTGAGCTGCCCTCATGTGAAGGCGAGCGTAAGGAACCACATGCACGGTGGATGCCATGTGGCCTAACAGTTGTAACATCTCTCGAGCAGTTAAATGGGACTTTAACTGAATTTGAGAGGCTAACTGCCCCAAGCGTAGGCATCGGGCCTGGGGAAGATAGGCCCTTGCAGTTGTGGTATCCAGCAAGGCCCCTATGAACTCCAATGACTGAGTAGGGGCGAGTTGTGATTTTCGGATGTTTATTACAAGTCCCAGATACTGAAGAACACGCCTTGTGCAGGCTGGGGAAGCCAGGGCCTCTGAATGGGATGGAGCTCAGAAGAGCCAGTCGTCCAGATATGGGATTACAAATATTCCTAGAGTGCGTAGAAATGCAGCTACTACTGCCATGCATTTTGTGAACACTCTTGGAGCAGAGGCCAGACCGAAAGGAAGCACTCTATATTGGTAGTGCTTTCCCTGATAAAGGAACCGAAGGAACCTTCTGTGTGTCGGATGGATGAGGACATGGGTGTACGCATCCTTGAGATCTAGAGAACAAAGCCAATCCTGACTCTGAAGGTATGGAAGGAGAGCACCTAGAGAAATCATCTTGAATTTCTCCTTGCATAGAAAATTGTTCAATTCTCTGAGATCTAATATGGGTCTGTAGCCCCCTGTTTTCTTTGGGATAAGAAAATAGGGGGAGTAGAATCCTGAACCCTGTTGAAGAAGGGGTACTTCTTCTATTGCCGGTTGGGCAAGAAGGGTAGCAATCTCCTGACCCTGAAGGTCGAGGAGAGATGTTGGAGAATTGAACTGTCTCACCATGGTGTGAGGAGGAAGGTTTAAGAACTGAAGCTTGTACCCCTCCCTTATGATGAAGAGGGTCCATTGCTCTGCTGTGATTTGTTCCCATCTGGGAGCAAAGTGAGCTAACCTTCCTGGAATGGTGAGAGGCTCTGGTTCTTCTAGAGCCAGAAAGGCTAAGTCCTCTAGTTGTAAGTCAAAGGCCCTGAGGAGGCTGAGGCTGTTGGGCCGTAGCAGTCCTTGCAGCCTTAGGCTTGGCTTGTTTAGGTTGTTGCTGACGCTTTGCAGCAAAACGACCTGCAGAAGAGGCCTGGTGACCATAACCAGGATAATATTTCCCTTTTTTGGGAAAGAAAGCCTTTTTGAATAACCTTTTTCTAGCAGGAGCAGAAGTAGACTTTGAAAGTCTATCTAAAGCAGAATTTTCAGCATCCATCTGAGTGGCCTTTGCTTGCCAATCCTTGCCAAAAAGGTTTTCACCTGTACAAGGAAGATTTCCTAATCCATCCTGGACCCAGGGTTCCAAATCAGAAGCTTGTAACCAAGCAAGTCTGCGTGCACCTATGGCAATAGCCAAGGCTCTGCTGGCACACTCAAAAGAGTCAAAGGCTGCACGGTTGGAAAATTTGGAAACATCCTGGGCATGTTTAAGCCAGGTGAGAAACTCCTCCCTTTTATCTTCTGAGATAAAGGGAGATAAAGTTAGCAGATGATCTGTAACTTCCTTTAGAAACATCCCCATATAGACACTATAGGAGTTGATTCTGGCAGTAAGCATATTGGCCTGGAAAATTCTCCTGTCAAAAGCATCCAAGGTTCTGCATTCTCTTCCTGGAGGATTAGATGAGTGTCTTTTTGCACTCTTTATCTTTTTTATAGCAGACTCCACCACAATAGAGTGGTGAGGAAGCTGAGTCTTATGAAAGCCAGGACAAGGAGGAACACGGTACATGGTGTCCAACCTGCGAGAATGAGGGGAAGTAGTAAGAGGTGTCTCCCATATGCCCAGCATGTGATCATAAAGGATCTCATGAATTGGTAAAGTAGCTGCCTCTTTAGGAGCCTTAGGATATTGTATGTAAAATATCTAATTTCTTGGCTCTAGGCTCTGGTTCAGGGGCCACTGAAATAGAGAGGCCCCTGGCCACTTCCCTAATGAAGTCTTGAAAAGACAAGTCTTCTGGAGGAGACATTCTTCTTTTTGGAGAAGAGGGCTCCTGAGGAAGGAGTACCGATGCTTCGACAGAAGCCTCTGATTCATCAGAGTCTTCGGAGGAATCAAAGTATCGCCTGTCTGGATGCTCTTGCAGAGCCCGATACGCGTACCGAGTGGTATCGACATCGGGAGTGATCGGTACCGATTCGGTACCAACGGGCATCACAGGACAGGGTACCGCTGCAGTCGACACCGAAGCCGATGTCGATGCAATCGGTGCCGGTGCCGGAACCGGTACAGACAACGGAGTTTGTTGCGGTACCGGAGGCATCGCAGCTTGTATGAATGCCGTGATGGCACGCTGCATGGTCAGAATATTCTGATCCATCGACGCAACCAATGTCTGGATGTCGGTACCAGTGGAAACCACCGATACCCCAGAACATGGCAACAGGTGATCGGTCGAGGCCACGCCATCGATGTCAACCTGTGACCCCATAGATGAAGCTTTGGAAGCCGGAGCCTCCCGCCGGGGTAATTTTGCTGGTGCAGGATCCTCGAGAGCAAGCCCGGAGGCATCTCGATACTTAGAGGGAGATCTACCCTTCGAGGATCGGCTGGACTTATGTTTGGTTACCTGAGATCCATGGGAGGAAGAAGCAGCCCAGGAAGATGTCGATGCCACCGAAGCTGCATCAGAGGGAAACAGGGTACTGAGCTTTGCCGCTCGATTCTGTCGACCTCTTTTAGACATCATGGAGCAGGACTCACAATCGGTGATGGAGTGGTCAGGACCCAAACATTTTAGACACCAGTCATGGGTGTCGGTGATAGAAAGAGTACCGCTGCACTTTGTGCACTTTTTAAACCCGGAAGCGGGCTTTTCCATGAGGAAAATTCTTTTAGGCCTAAGGCCCAAATGGAAAAACTGCACAAAAGTGGGAAACGGTAGTTTGTTTTTTTTTTTAAAGAAAGAAAAGACTGGCGGTACCAGTCAGACGTCGAAGAAGGCAGACGCGCGACCAAAGAAATAAAGAAAAATAAAGAACTTCTTCTGCGGTGACAGGAACACGACCTGCTGGCTCCGCAGAAAAGAAGAACTGGAGAGAGGCGGTTAGGGAAGGCAGCGCGCAGGCGCTGTGGGATGCTCCCAAAAGCTTTCTTACTGGACGCTGGGGAGCGTTCCCGCGCAGGCTCTGTCAGTACCGACGATACCCATATGTGAAGACTCATTCCTGCTTGTTCCTGGAGATTGCTCAATTCCTGAACGAAGTCTACTGGTGTAGACTCTGTGAGCACTCAAAAATGAGCAGATTCAGAGTCTGGTCCAAAATCTCTTATCTATCTATGGGTACAAACCATGTCCCAGAATACCAGGCAGATCAAAAAATTGCTTGCTTTAAAATATTTTGTAAATATCTACTACGAAGTCTCATTCACAAAAACTTAGAAAGAGTAGTTACTCAACTGTAGCAGATCTTCTCCATGGACAACAGTAATAAGTCCTCACATACGGGTGATGTCACCGATGGAGCCCTGCACGGGAACACTCCCCAGCTTACACTGGAAATTTTGGGGAGGCTCCACTGCAGTGCCATTCTCTCCAGTCTAGCCACATAGCAGTAGCCCAAAAAACAATTCCTCAGGGAGGCAGAAAGGTTGTGAGAACTTATTCCATGGAACATGTCCATGGAGAACAGCTGCTACAGGTGAGTAACTATGCTTTCTCCGTGGACAAGCAGGAATTAAGTCCTCACATATGGGACTCCCAAGCTACAGGCTACCAAAACTGAAGGCTGAGAACCCGACAGGGGCAACAAAACTAGAAAACAGGAAGAACAGTACACGTAGTCCCCTAGGAACTCTACAAATTCAGAACCTTCAAAATACATCAGCACTGAGGTCTCACTTTCATCTTATTTATTTATTTATTTATTTAACTGCATTTATATCCCGCTTTTCATCTTCCTTTTTTTCTTTGGTACCCTAAACCAACAGATGGGCTGGTGGGCAGGAGCTGGACCAAAGACCCAACAATATGTCAGAGCACGGCCTAGCCAAAATTGCTGTCCTGTCGGGACAGACAGTAATGAGCTGTGAAGGTGTGGACCGAAGATCACATAGCAGCCTTACAGATCTCTTCTGTAGAGACTGAGCGCAAGTTAGCAACAGATGCAGCCATGGCTTGGACGTTATGAGCAGTGACATGACAGTCAAGGCTCAAGCCTGCTTGGGAATACACCAGAGAAACGCAATCAGCTAGCCACAGGAATAGCATGCGCTTAGAGACGGCAGCACCCAGCTTACAGGGGTCAAGAAATATAAATAGCTGTGTGGACCTCCGGTGATCCTTCATGGGCTTGAGGTAGAAGACCAAGGCCAGCAACACCGCCTCTCCCCGGCTGGCATGCAGTCTCGGGAAGAAGGTTGGCAGAACTATCAACTGATTGAGGTGGAATGCAGAGACCACCTTCGGCAGAAAAGCTATTTTGGTGGAATCTGGTGAATGGCAGGTGAGCCACCAAGGCCTGGAGCTCACTGATGCGACATGCCAACATGACTACCACCAGAAACAGGACCTTCCAAGCCAAGAACTTCAGAGGTCAGGTTGATAATGTTTTATGCGTCTATCACTTTGATGTAATGATAAAGTGGTATTGTATGTCTTTGTAATGTGATGTAAACCGCTTTGATTGAAGGAAAAGGCAGTATAAAAAAACTTGTCAAATAAATAAATAAATATGCATCGTGGAGGCCATGTGGATGAGAACCTTCAGCATCTCCCAGGCTGTCAATGAAATGCCAACACTGTACGTCGCCGGCCATCTGTCGGCTGTTGCATGCAGTCCCTTGGTAGGCATGCCTATGCTCTAGTTGTATCAACAATGGGACTCAATGAACTCCAACTGCTGTATGGGCTGGAGATGGGACTTGGGGTAGTTGACGAACCCCAGCCACTCGAGAACTTGTATGGTGAGATGGGCGGACAGCAGGACGGCATCTGGCATGGAACCCTTGACGAGCCAGTTGGCCAGATAGGGTAAAACTAACACCCCCATGGTTCAAAGGTGGCCACTACCGCAAGACATTTCATGAAGACTAAGGGTACTGAAGCCAGCCTGAAGGGGAGCACGTGGTATAGATAGCTATTTCCCAGCACAAACCTGAGATACTACTACTATTAAGCATTTATATAGTGCTACAAGACGTACACAGCGCTGCACAGACTTGTAAAAGACAGTCCCTGCTCATCAGAGCTTACAATCTAGTCAAGTCAGACAACACAAGGGAAACACAAGGATATCAGGTGAGCCAAGATCCAAAAGCGGCAGCAAAGAGGTGAGTTTTCAGCCTGGATTTGAAAAGGGACAGAGAAGGCACCTGACGTACAGACTCAGGTAGTTTGTTCCAGGCGTAAGGTGCAGCAAGGTGAAAGGAGCGAAGCTTGGAGTTAGCAATAGAAGAGAAGGGCACAGATAGAAGCAATTTGCCAGAAGAGCAGAGTTCCTGAGGATGGGTGTAGGGAGAGATAAGAGAGGAAAAGTAGTGAGGACCTGCACAATGAATGCACTTATAGGTCAGCAGGAGAAGTTTGAACTGGATGCGAAAACAGACAGGGAGTCAATGAAGTGACTTGAGAAGAGGGGAAATATGAGCATGACGAGGCTGACAGAAGATTAGCCGCGTAGCAGAGTGTTGAACAGATTGAAGAGGAGAGAGATGATTTGAAGGGAGACCAGTGAGAAGTAGGCTACAATAGTCAAGACAGGAGGTGATTAGTGGTGTGTTCAGAAAAGAATGGGCGGATTTTGTACTTTCTGTGACATGGATGGATTGGGATGTGTGTATACACATCTTTGAGATCCAAGGAGCATATAGCCAATCGTCCTTTAGGAAGTAAGGGAGCAGCATCACCAAGACCATCTTGAATCTTTCATGCACCAAAAACTGGCTGAGGTTCCCGAGGTCCAGAATGAGCCTGAACCACCCACCTTTTTTGGGGACCAGGAAGTAGCTTCCAACCTGAGCTGGCAGAACCAGCTTGATGGCAAGGTCAGTCCGGAGAGTGGAGACCACCTCCTGCAACAGACTTCTATGTTGTGGGTCCATGGGGTGCTCCCCTGGACGAAAGGAGGTGACAACTGGGCAAAGTGCAGCCAGTATCCACACTGAACAAATTGTAGCACCCCTGTGTCCAAGGTGATAAGGGGCCACCTACTTGCAAAATGGATGAGCCACCCTACTACCTGAGGTGGTACAATGATGGGTACCAGTTAATCGGCTATGGTTCCTCAGGAGCAATCAAAAACCCATTCCTGGCTTGGGGCTGTGAGGCTGGCTGGGCCTTCTGAGGCTTCTGCCTCCACTGTTGACAAGGGGCCTGTGCCTTTGGTTGGGCACTCTCGGGGCCCGGATAGTAACGGCATGGACATTAACAGGCAGCCTTCTTGCCCTGGTCCGTTTTGCGCCAGGGGTCAGCGGTCTTCCTCAAGAGCGTCACCTGCTCCTTCTCAGGTTATGTTCTTATGTTCTCCAGCCTTGTCCTCAACCCATTTCCCCGAAGAGGCTCTCCCCTCAGCAGGGGACATTGGCAATTTGTCCTGGACCCACTGCTCCAGATCAGAGAATTGGAGCCAAGCCAACCAATGCTCACAGTCACCACTCTGCCTGCAGACTCAAATGCATCATAGGTGGCTCGCACTATGTACTTCGAGCAGTCCTTGCCGTGGCCTATCAGGACCCGGAAGGCATCAAGGCAGTCAGCGGGAATATGAAAGGCAAGGTCTGCTAGGTCCAGCAAGTTGTCCTTCAGAAGAATACTCTTATAAAGCTGGTAGGAAAGGATCCTGGCCACCAGTAGGAAACCCTTGAAGCATCGCCTGCCAAAGGAGCCCAGGGTTCTAGCCTCCCTGTCTGGGGGCACCAAGGAACAGGTCTTAGTGCTCCACCCATTTCAAGGCTGATTCCACCACCATAAGAGCTGTGGGGCAACTGGGGCTTCTTAACCTGGTACATTGAGCCCAGCCTCCGGATGATGGCTGGAACCATGAGAGGATTCTCCCACATCCTCAGCAGCAGCCTCTGTAAGACTGATGCACAGGCACCATCACAGTGTCCTTGGAGGCCGAGGGATACTAGAGAAACTCTAGGCTCGCACTCATATTCCAAGGAGAAGGATATGGCCTTGGACATGTCACTCACAAAATCCTGAAAGGACATGTCCTTTGGGGGCGATCTGTACCACTTATATGGAGGAGATGGGTCAGAGGGAGGGTCAGGGGACCTTCAGGCCAAAATCGCAGATTCCTCTTCGGTTTCCCAACCCTCTGATTCGGACTCTGAAAGGAAATCGAAGTAGCGTCGGGTCTCCGCTGCCACCTGCTCCGGTCATGTGGAATGGTCAGACATCTGGGACCCGTGGTGCACCAAGCGTGAACACAGGCATTCTCGGGTATCTGACCCAGACACACTACAGTGGGAGATAGCTATGGTAACCAGCATTGATTTTGATCTCCCGTTCAATGCACCCACCTCGACAGGCAGTACATGGGTCTCCAGTATGGATTGAACAGAGTGCAGTGACAACATTGAAGGCATCAAAGGACCCACATGTCACAAGGCCAGAACTGCCACCATGTGAGCCTTGAGGACTAGGTGTTCCTCCAGTACAATGCCTCTGAGGGGACAAGGACCAGAAATGTGACCTTGGCCACTAGTGCCGCTACCTCCAGCAGGGACTCCACGATGATGGGCTCATCAGGAGACATCTAGCTGTCCTCCTGGGCTATAGGAGTTTAGGTCCGCCGCTTTTTGACATTCATAAATGACCTGGAAAGTGGAATGAGTGAGGTTATCAAATTTGCAGATGACACAAAACTATTTAAAGTTGTTAAAACCCAAGAGGATTGTGGAAAATTGCAAGAGGATCTTGATAAATTGGAAGACTGGGCATCAAAATGGCAGATGAGAATTACACTTACCTGGTAACTGTAGTTCCTTGAGTGACGACAGTTCAGTCCTCTACCTCTGGGTTGTCAACCTCCTCCTGCAGCTTGGAGACTGGCATGTCAGAATCATGAGATCACTGGATATAGCCTGCTGCTCTCTCTCCTCAGTCCCAGTGTGAACTATTAACAAAGCAGACTCAAAGGAGCAACAAATAAGTAGCTAGAATAATCATGGTAACGTAATCTGAACTACCATTCCAACTACTGAACTATTCAGGCAAGGCTTTCTTACGCCCTTCACTGCCATACACAGAATCAAACATAAAACTGAGCGAACGTAAACACTTTGAAGACAAACCTACCTGTAGTCCGTCTCTGCTTGCCATCGAACCTTTACCCTTCTTGAAAGAACTCCGGGTGGGATTGAGGACTGAACTGTCGGAACTACAATTACCAGGTAAGTGTAATTCTCATTTCCTTATCGTTCCTCCAGTTCAGTTCTCTACCTCTGGGATGTACCAGAGCAGTAATCATTGGGAGGGACCCTTCCAGCCGGCACGTAACACTGCAAACCCGAAACAGGCATCGTGAGCAGCCACGACATCAAGACGGTAATGCCTACTGAACGTATGCAGAGACGACCAAGTCGCCACCCTACAAATTTCTCCTGGCGGAACCAAACTGTGCTCCGCCCAGGAAACCGCTTGCACTCTGGTAGAATGAGCTCGCAACCCTGGGGGCACCGACCGACCTTGAAGCAGATAGGTGGAAGTGATCACCTCCCGAATCCACCTGGCAATGGAAGCCTTAGCCACCACCTCCCCTTTGCGCACACCTCCAAACAATGCGAAAAGTCGGTCCGACTTACGCAAAAGCTTCGTTACCATCAAATACCGCCTTAATACCCTCTTTACATCCAAACGGCGCAAACTGCAGTCTAGGTCGCCTCCTTCTAGCGAACCCAGAACTGGCAAGGACACTGACTGATTCAAGTGAAAGGGCGATACCACCTTAGGCAAAAAGGATGGAACCAGACACAGGACTACCTTTTCTCTCGAGAAGGACAAGAACGGTTCTCTACATGATAACGCTTGCAACTCTGAAATGCGCCTAGCTGAACAGATCGCCACCAGAAATACTGTTTTCAACGTCAAGTCCTTCACCGAAGCAACGGCTCAAAGGGCGGTTTGATTAACGCTGCCAACACCAAATTAAGATCCAAGGGCAGAACTATCACTCTACACGACAGCCGTAATCTAGAAACCGATTTGAGAAACCGCAACACATCAGCATGAGCGCCGAGAGCCACTCCCTGAATCTTGCCACGATAACAGGAAAGAGCCGCCAATTGAACGCGCAAGGAACTGGCTGCAAGACCTTTATCAAACCCGTCCTGCAGAAAACTTAAGATAGAAGAGATGGAGACCGTAGACACCCGAATCTGATGCCTCGACCACCAATCTTCAAAGATATGCCAGATATGCACATACGCCAAGGACGTGGACTGCTTCCTTGCTCTAAGCAACGTATCAACGACTGACGCCGAATAGCCTTTCTTCTTTAGCCTGGCCCTTTCAATGGCCATACCGTAAGCGAGAATCGATCCACTTGGGGCATGAAGAGAGGCCCTAGCAGCAACAGATCCGCCCTCGCCGGCAGCCGCCAGGGCTCTCCGTCCAGAAGACGCACAAGGTCTGCGTAGCAAGGACGCCTGGGCCAGTCGGGTGCTACCAGAAGCACTCTTCCTGGATGAGTTCCGATCCGCTGAATCACTCGACCGATCAAAGCCCACGGAGGAAAGACATACAGAAAGCCTGAGGACGGCCACTGATGCAACAGCGCGTCTATTTCCTCCGACATTCTTTCTCGCCTCCTGCTGAAGAACTGGTTGGCTTTTGCGGACTGGAAGGTCACCATTAAATCCATTATCGGCGTCCCCCAACAAAGCGATCAACTGTGCAAATACGTCAGGATGTAGTTCCCACTCCCCTGCATCTACTCGAACCCTGCTGAGGAAGTCGGCCTTCACATTGTCCCTTCCTGCGATGTGTGCCGCCGAAATCGCTGTCAACCGACTCTCTACACAAGCAAATAGCGAGTCCGCATCTTCTTCCATTGCTGCACTCCCAGTGCCGCCCTGCCGACTGATGTAGGCGACGGTTGCCGAGTTGTCGGATAGGAGACCAAAGACCCTGCGCGAACCTGTTCCCGCAGTGGGCTCCCCAGCCCGCTAGGCTGGCATCCGTTAACAACGGGAGCCACTCCGGTCGCTCCAGCAGCATTCCGGCCGCTAGAGATGACGGGAGCAACCACCACCAAAGAGACTGCCTGACCTTGCCCGAACACGGAAGCCATTTGCTCAAAGGATCCAACTGATGCGACCAGCGACGAAGCAGAGCTCTCTGCAACGGTCGCATATGAACTTTGGCCCAAGGCACCGCCTCCAGGGTCGCCGCCATTGTCCCCAGCACGCGAAGGTAAGTCCATGCTGACGGCACTGCAGAGGACCTGAATTTGCGCACCGAACTCCAGAGAGCGTGAGCTCTCCTGTCCGGCAAAACCACCTGGCCAATCTTTGTGTTGAACCGAACCCCCAGATACTCGAGGTTCTGAGAGGGCTCCAGACGGCTTTTGGACGGATTGACCACCCAACCGAGACTCTTCAAGAACTCTACCACTCTGCCTGTCACCTGGATGCTCTCTGCCTCGGACTTGGCTCGAATCAACCAATCGTCGAGGTACGGGTGTACCAGAATTCCTTCTTTGCCCAACGCCATCGCCACCACACCATAATTTTGGTGAAAGTTTGCGGCGCCGTTGCCAGACCGAAGGGCAATGCTTGGAACTGATAGTGTCCCCAAGGAAAGGCGAACCTTAGAAACTTCTGATGAGCTAACTGAATAGGTATGTGCAAGTACGCTTCCGTGAGATCCAGAGACGTCAAGTACTCTCCCTGACGCACTGCCACAATTACCGATCGCAAGGTTTCCATTCAGAAATGCGGAACCCGCAGGCAACGATTTACGCCTTTCAGATCTAAAATGGGCCGCAACGCTCTGCCCTTCTTTGGCACCACAAAATAAATGGAGTACCGGCCCACACCGTACTCCACTTTCGGTACCTTGACGACCGCTCCTAATTGCAGAAGCCGCTCTAAAAGTACTGCGAAGCGCCCTGGTTTTTCTTTGTCCCCTGCAGGGGGACATGACGAAGGAATCCCGTACAGGCCTCGCCAATTCCAGCGCATAACCTTGACGAATTATCTCCAACACCCACTAGTCGGAGGTGATGAGGGTCCAAGCAGAGAGAAACTCCCGTAGCCACCCGCCTATGAAATCTCTCTCCACCGGGACCCGCCTCATTTCATTGTGACTTGCGAGCTGCTGTTGAGGGACTCGTGGAGAAACCTCTATTAGCTCCCCGAAACCCCCGAAATCCCTGGGCTCGAGACGGAAAAAAGCCTCTCTGGAACCCTCCAAACCGCAACGTACGAAATCTCCGGAAATCCCAAAACTAGCCCCGAAAGCCCTGACCGGGCTTTCCCTGTTTCGGCTTATCCTCTGGAAGCCTACGCCCTTTGCACTCCCCAAGGTCCTTTACCAACTTATCCAGATCGTCCCCAAATAGCAACTTCCCTTTTAACAGTAGCTTACTGAGTCGGGACTTAGACTAACCATCCGCCGCCCAATTTCGCAACCACATGGACCTGCGGGCGGCCACTATGGAAGCTGTGCTATTCGCGAGAGCCCTCATCAAATGATAATGTACATCCGCTAAATATGCCGCCCCGGACTCCAGTCCACCCAGCTCCCTGAGCTCCTCTAGATCCAGGTGAGATGACTGGCGCAGACGCTGAACCCAGCGCAAGCACGCCCGTGCCACCCAAGCCCCACAAATGGAGGCCTGCAACAACAGGGCATCCGCTTCAAATACCTGCTTCAGTAAACCGTCAACCTTACGATCCTGAGCATCCTTCAAGGCTGCACTGCCTTCCACCGGAATAGTGGTCTTCTTTGTAACTGCCGCCACCACCGCGTCTATCCGTGGCGCACGGAACCTTTCCTTATCCTTGTCAGCCTATCCATAGTCCGTATCCCTCTGAACCCTGCTTCCAGCTGGTCCCATTCCTCTTGGATCATTCTGTCGACTACTCTGTGTACCGAAAACACCACCTGCGTCTGCCGAACCGCCTGAATAACTGGATCCTCAACCTCTTCCTCAGTGGTTGTCTGTGTAGCAAGATTCAACATCTGCATAGATTCCGTAATCAACACTGTAAGCTCCTCTCTACGGAAGACCCTTATGATCTTAGCTTGATCTTCAGGTTCTGGGATCTCCCTTCTTCCAGATCCTCTGCACCCTCTTCATGCTCCCAGTCGGTATCCTCGATGTCCAGGCAATCGCCCTCCGCAGATGACGAAGCTCGGGCTCTCGCTCTCTTAGGCACTGGCGGGCCCTCGCCTCCTGCCTCAGTCACCTCCATTTGCTGAGAAAGAACGGAAAGTGGCAATGCTCCCGGTATCTTACCCTGACGCCGTAAACAAAAGGCCTGATGCATCATTAATATAAAATCAGGGCAAAAATCCCCGAGATCTGCCAGCTGCGTACCTGACAGACTTCCTGCGGGCCCCATCGCATCTTCCAAAGCAGACCCATGCCCGGAAGGCTGCAGTGATTCAGTCACCGCTCCTGTCAGTGCCACCTGCGCTTCTGGAGCCTCCTTAATGTCCATCTGCTGCTCCACCGAGGAAGGAGGAGTTGCACAGCCACAGCAAACTCCGGAATCGGCAACCGTGCCCCTCCGGGTGCCGCAAACACTGGGGCCGTGCCACCATAAGGTAGGTAACGTAACTGCTGACCGAATGATTTACCCCTTTTTTTTATTTTTTTTTAAACCCCGGATAAAAGAAAAACGTTAATCCTAAAAATAAAAAAAAAACCTAAGTTTCCAAGGCAATAATTTCCCCTTATTTTAAGGAAAACTGCCCCCTTTGCTGTGGTGGCCCAACTTAAGCCACTAGAGAAGGCCCCCCTCCCCCGAGGCTGTATCGCTAATGAAACCACCAACTAGACTAAAGAAATAAAATATTATAAAATAAAGAATTCAAAACTAATGCCAATTAATTGAAAACTAACGTCTGAAGTCTTTCTGCTTCTCAGCTCCGGGTCTCCTTACCGTCCGGCAGCCACACAGCGTCTCCGTGCTCTACAAAATGGCCGCCGCGAGCCCTGGAGGAAAAAGGGCGCCAAAGAGATCCCCAGACCGAAGCTCCAAGCCCTGGCTTAGCTCTCCCCCCCCCCCCCCCCCGGCCGAACGCAGCCTGAAACCGGTGAAAGGTTTACCGGTCAGGTCTGCGCTGCTCGCCGATGCCTTCAGGAACCTCGCAGCACTAGCAGCCCAAGCATAAGTGAGCCGTCGAACTCCCCTCTGCTCTGCACAGCTCTTCAGCCGGCTTCCCTTAGCCGCGACTAAACAGGCCCCGCGACCGGGGAATCAAGCACGCCTGAAGGAGGGCTCTCCCCCGTAGGGTCCGGGGGGAGAGATCCTTCGGCCAACGGGAGGATGTCTTTTTTTTTTTTTTTTTTTTTTTACAGACCAAGCACAGACAGGTAGGGAGCAAGAAATGCCGTTGACTTTTTTTTTTTTTTTCAAATGACAGCACCCAATTTTTTTTTTTTTTTTAACTCAAAGTAAATGACCCAAAGTACATTATCCTACAGGCTCCTTATCTGTTCCTCTAGTGAGCCCCCGACGAGGCTCACAACGTCCTCCTGCTGCATGGAGACTGGTCACACTGGGACTGAGGAGAGAGCAGCAGGCTATATCCAGTGATGTCATGATTCTGACATGCCAGTCTCCAAGCTGCAGGATGAGGTTGACAACCCAGAGGTAGAGGATTGAACTGGAGGAACGATAAGGAATGCAAAGTTATGTACCTAGGGAAGAACAACCCAAACTATGGTTACACGATGCAAGGTTCCACATTAGGAACCACAACCCAGGAAAAAGATTTAGGCGTCATTGTGGATACCATGTTAAAACCCTCGGCCCAGTGTGCAGCGGTGGCCAAGAGAGCAAATAGAATGCTAGGTATCATAAGGAAAGGAATGGAAAATAAAACAAAGGTATTATAATGCCTCAATATCGTTCCATGGTGAGACCACACCTTGAATATTGTGTGCAATTCTGGTCGCCGTATCTTAAAAAGGATGTAGCGATTTTAGAAAAGGTTCAGAGAGCCACCAAAATGGTAAAGGGGATGGAAGGATACTTCTATGAAGAAAGGCTAAAAAGGTTAGGGCTCTTTAACCTGGAAAAGAGACGGCTGAGGGGAGATATGATAGAAGTCTATAAATTAATAAACAGAGTGGAACGGGTAAACGTAGATCGATTGTTTACGTTATCAGAATATAGAAAGACTAGGAGACATGCAATGAAGCTACAGGGTAAACTATTTAAGACTAATAAAAGAAAATATTTTTTCACTCAACGTGTAATCAAACTCTGGAATTTGTTACCGGAGGATGTAGTAAAGGCTGTTAGTGTAGCTGGGTTTAAAAAAAGGTTTGGACAAGTTCCTGGAGGAAAGGTCCATAAACCATTATTAAGAAGAGACCCAGGATATCAATGCTTGACCCAGTACAAGCATTGTGAAACCTGTGTCTTTTGGGGAAACTGCTAGGTACATATGACCTAGATTGGTCACTGTTGGAAACAGGATACTGGGCTTGATGGACCTTGGTCTGACCCAGTATAGCATATCTTATGTTCTTACCCAGCCTTCTACCAGGAGCTGGAAACGCAGAAGAGCCAAATTGATGGCCCTTGCCTCTAAGTGGTTGGTGGATTACACTGCCTCCCTGCGGTTCCAGTGGCCCTGGGCCATTTGGTCTTGGCAATGGGTTCCCCGGCCGGAGAGACTGGAATCCTTCATAAGAAGGATCCATGAGTAATCGCCCAGCACAATGCCCTTCTTCAGAAGACTGGGCTGCTGCCACCACCACAGGCTGGCCTTCACCATCACCAGGAGCAGGAGCCTGCATTCAAACTCCTGAGAACTCAGGGACCACAGAGTCAGCAAGGACCATTGGAGTGGCTGCATATGAGCACGTGCCAACGGCATGATCTCCACTGTCACTGCCATCAATCCGAAGAGCTGAAGATAATCCTGACCTCTGGGAACCTGCTATGAAATAAACAGCGCCAGGCAATCCAACACCCGTGTGACTTTTTCTCTGGCAGGAAGACACTGCCCACTCGGGTATCGAAACATGCTCCTAGGAACTCCAGGGACTGGGAAGGCATCATCTGGCCCTTTCCCTGATTGATCACCCAACCAAGGCCTTCCAAAAAGGACACCACTCGGGGGCACTACTCCAGAAGCCTCTGAAAGAGAACGGGCTCGGATGAGTCAGTTGTCCAGATATGGGTGCACATAAATCCCTTGGGCGTCATAGCGCCACAATCACCATCACCATGACCTTGGAGAATGTCCTCAGGATAGCGGACAGGCCAAATGGGAGGTGGTAAACAAAGTGAGAGCCAAGCAGGCAATACAGATATCTTTGCCGATCCTCCCAGATCGGGATATGAATATATTCCTCAGCCATATCCACAGATGTCAGAACTCCCTTCAGTGCACCCCTTGAATCACGGACTGCAAAGCGTCCATCTGGAAGCACAGGATACTCAAGTGTTCATGACACCCTTGAGATCCAGAATGGGCCAGAATGATCAGTCTTTTTTCATGCAACACAAAATATATGGAATACCTGCCCTTGCCTCAATCGTCCAGGGGCAAGAGAAGTAACTTGACTAATGTGATTCGCACTGCAGCCCTTTTGTTTGCAGACCCACAAGGGGAAATGACACAAGTGCCTGGGACGGCTCTTTGCATTCCAGGAAAGAGCCATACAGAAGAGTGTCTATCATTCAGTGATCCTTAGTAACCCAGGCCCATTCTGGAAAGAAAATACAAAGCCTGCCTCCAACTGGAGGTAACAACGAATGGGGCCCCAAACCTTCATTGTGCAATCTGGGAGGAATCTGGAGTGGGCCGAATCCCTGGGTCCAAGAGCTCCTCGAAAGGACTGAGACCGAGTCCAAAATCCAGAAGCAGAAGGGAAGAAAGGCTTTCCAGGCCGGTAGCAATGGAAGTCCCCAGACCCCGGGGATCCAACCAGCATGCCCGTGAGGTGTTGGTGGAGGCTGACAGAAAGGGGGCTCCTGCCCGCTTCACAGGCCCCCTGGACCTGCCCTCTGGAAGGCAGTAAAGATTTCATTTCACACAGATCCTTCACCAGCTGCTCCTAGTCTGCCCCAAACAGAAGCTTCCCTTTAAAAGCCAGTAGGGACAACCGGGCTTTGGAAGAGGTGTCCGCTGCCTAGTATCGGTGCCAAACCCAATGTCATATCACTGTCGACAGGACATTGTCCCTGGCTGCTAGGCAGACAAAAAGGAAGGCCATAGCAGACTCCAAAAGAAGGGTAGTATCATCCAGCAGAAGAGACTGAATCCACTGGAGCAGGACACGAGACGTCAGGCCTGCACATACCGCCAACTGAAGAACAGCAGCCACCATGGCAAACTGGTTCTTCAACAAGGAATCTACCTTGCAGTCCAGAGCATCCTTTAAGGCCGATTCGCCTTCTACAGGAATGTGGTCCGTCTGGTAACTGTCCTGACCTGCGCATCCACTTTGGGAATATCAAATCACACAACACACTCCTTCTCCAGGACAGCGTGCATCTTTTATATACACCTTTAACCCCTTAGGTGGGAAAGTCAGGGGAGTACCACTTTGACTTTATCACCTCCGGGAACAGGATGACAGTAGTGGATTTCCACACCCCTTGCAGGAGCAGATGCACCTTTGGCTCCTGCTCCATGTCTGTAGCATTCCACCAAACTCATGGATGAGACCCAGGCAATCAAAGCTACCAGCTCCTCCTTCTAGAACAGGCAGATAACACTAGCCTCTTAACAATCCTCCAAAGGCGAGAGTACTTCTTCGTCCACATCAGAGCCCAGAACCAAGCCATCAGAATCCAAGTCATAGTCCAAATCCCCTGGAGATTCCAAGTGATCCCCATCTCCAGAGAGCACCTTTTGCCAGGGACGCTTAGCCAAAGGCAATCAAACAAGGCTTCCACTTTCAACCTGCCCCTTATGAGACTGTGCTTGAGAGAAAACCAGAGGCCACAGGGTCTGAATTTCCATGTCAGAAAAATTACACCAGTTACAAAAAGGAAAATAATTCCGGGGAAGACCATCTAGATTCCGGAATCTCTCCTCACTACCTTCCTCTCTTGTCTCTCCCTACACTCCTCCTCAGGAACTCCACTCTTCTGGCAGATCGCTGCTATCTGTGCCCTTCTCTAATACTGCCAACTCCAGCCAATGTGCCTTTCACCTTGCTGCTCCTTATGACTGCAACAAACTACCTGAGTCTGTACGTCAGGCTTCTTCTCTGGCCCTTTTCCAATTCAGGCTGAAAACTCACCTCTTCGTTGCCACTTTTGGATACTGATCCGCCTAATCTCTCGTGTTTCCTTACTATTCCCTCTAGATGTATCCTTGTCCACAGCTGTTGCATCTGTGCAGTGCAATGTTAAAGCTCTGATGAGCAGGGACCATCTTTTACATGTGTTTGTGCAGTGCTGCATACACCTTGTAGTGCTATACCAAATGATCAGTAGTAGTAGTTGCCAGCATACGTCAGCATGGCATAGGTGTCATGGCTTTTTCCCCAGACCTTGGATTTCATGCAGCTTTGTTACTCTGGTGATATCAGTCTCCAAAGTTAATGAGGGTAGTTTACAAGATGAGATTAACTCTGACCCCCTGGTGATGTCAGTCTCCAGGCCTGTTGAGATTGGTCTGCAGCCCCTCCATTCAGAAGATTACAGTAGTCCTCGCAAAAATGACCCTAGACTAGGGGACATAGCCACCACTTAGCCCCTAGAGGATGGAGACATCCCACAGCATAGTCGCCAGGAAACCTAGCCAGATGGACATCTTTACTCACAGCGCCATCCACCATCTCCTACCCTAAGGCAGACAAGGCTGGGCGAACTGCATCCCCCAGCTGGGAGAAGGGGCAGCAAGCCCTCCAGGGACAACTCAGATACTGTCATGCAGGAAGAGCAGAGTCCAGAAGCCAGAGATGAAGTAACTCTCTTGTCACAGGCCAAACAACATTTCCTGGAAGACAGAATTAAGGCACGTATCACAACAGCGCACACTAAGGCCGCGGTGGCCCAAAAGGTGCATGTTAATGGCGCTTACACAGTAACTTGTGTTACAGGTGCTTGGGTAGGAATACGCGTTGGAGCCACTCGGGCAGAACACACGCACAGATCGCACGATCACCAGGTGCACAATAGTAAAAAGATGTCATTAACACGTGCGAAAAGAGTCAGGAAACCCCACACCGTGCCAACAGCCGCAAACTGCCACCCCAAATTGCATCCCAGATGGACATAATTGGGAGCCCCTGAAGGGAGTCCACTCTTGCAAATGTTGGTGTCATCTGCAAAAAGACAGACTTTTCCCATTCAGCCCTTCGGCAATATCACTCACGAATATATTGAACAATACCGGTCCCAAGACTGAACCCTGGGGCACACTGCTAATCACCTTCCTTTCAGCCAAGTGAGCTCCGTTTACAGTCACCCGCTGTTGTCTGTCAGTCAACCAGTTTCTGATCCAGTTCACCATCTTGGGACCCCCACCCCAAGCTGTTGAGTTCATTGATAAGCCTCCTATCAGGAACAGAATCAAAGGCTTTGCTGAAATCTAGGTAGATCACATCCATTGCATGCCCATGATCTAGTTCTCTGGTCACCCAGTCAAAGAACTCAATCAGATTTGTTTGGCAAGATCATCCTTTGGTAAAACCATGTTGCCTCAGATCATGCAACCTGTTGGTTTTGAGGAAGTCCACTATTCACTCTTTCAGGAACACCTCCATTACTTTTCCCGCCACCGAGGTAAGGCTTACTGGCCTGTAGTTTGTCACTTCTTCCCTATTATCACTTTTGTGGCGAGGTACCACATCAGCCCTTCTTCAGTCCCGTGGAACTTCTCCTGTCTCCAAGGATCTTTTAAAAACATCCTGCAAGAACTTCTCTGAACTCTTAGTATCCTGGGGTGTATCCCATCTGGTCCCATAGACTTGTCCACTTTCAGTTTTGCAAGCTGTTCTAACACATCTTTTGTGAATGGTGTGGTATCTACTCCATTCTCAATGGTATATTTGTCAATCACAGGTGGTCCTTCTCCAGGGTTTTCTCTAGTGAAAACATAGCAGAAGTATTTGTTTAGCATTGCTGCTTTTTCAATGTCACTTTCCACAAATCCGTTCCCAGCACTTCTGAGTCCTGCAATTCCACCTCTGATTTTCCTCCTCTCCTGAATATACCTGAAAAAAGTCTTGTCGCCACAGAGTAAAGTCAGCATTTATGATGTGGTTGGATCTATTGATGTAGCTGCGCATGAAGAGAGAGTCAGAAGCTGCAAAGATATTTTACATACATGTAAAATATTTTACATACATGTTCTCTGTAAAATAGTTATCTCCAAGTTATAATGCCCTGTTCAATGTAATTTCAGTTTGTTCAATGTAAACCGCACTGATGCAGAATAGCGCGGTATATAAGAGAATGTAAATAAATAAATAAATAAATAAATAAATAAATATTGGGACATGGAAATGTACGAAGCATGAACCAAGGGAAGTTGGAGGTGGTCAAGAATGAAATGGAACGTGTATAACTTGATTTGTTGGGTATCAGCGAACTGAAATGGACTGGCTTTGGGCACTTTGTATCTGATGATCATATGGTCTACTATGCTGAAATGAAAAGCAAAGAAGAAATGGTATTGCATTTGTAATTATGAAGAAACTTGCAAGAACTGTAATGAAATACAATGCAGTCAGTGAATGCTTAATTTATAATTTGTCTACAAGGAAAGCCCATCAACACAACTATAATTCAGGGGTATACCCCAACAACAGCTGCAGAAAAGGAAGACACTGATGAGTTCTATGAACAAGTACAAGCTGAAACTGACAAAACATGCAAACAGGATATCTTGACAGTCATGGGTGACTGAAACGCAAAAGCTGGCAACAAAGAAGGGGCGGCAAAGTGGTTGGAAAATATGGACTTGATAACAGAAATTAAGCTGGAGAAAGACTGATAGAATTCTGGAAGACCAATGATCTATTCACCTCAAATACCTTCTTCCAGCAACACAAGTGCCGACTGTACATGTGGACCTCACCCAATGGATTCTACAGAAATCAAATTGACATCTGTGGAAAACAACGATGGAAAAGCTCGATAACAGCAAAGACAAAACCTGGAACTGACTGGGGTACAGATCACCAACTACTAGTATGCAAATGCAAGCTAAAGTTGAAAAAGAGCAAGTCACTCATGAATGTAGCAAAATATGACCTTGAGAATATACCACTGGAATTTAAAGACTGCTTGAAAAATCAATTTTACGTTCTCTTTTTAATTGCAGTTTCAATTATATTACATAAAGTAACAAAAAAAAGGTAATAGAACAAACAAAGCAAAACATGCAATATTAGGATAGCCCACATCAAGGGAGAGACATACGGAAACATTTGGCCTGGACTGATTATAAAACATACCAAAATATTAGGATAATTACATCCCTTAACCCAAAAAGAATTAAAGTACAATAGACACCAAAAATGAGATCTACAAACTCAGACCCACCTGCAGCAACCTCAGTCACACCCACCTGTGCTGCCTACTCTTGAACAGTCACTTTATCCCTAAGGAAATCCTTCAATTGCAAAGAATCATAGAAAATAAACTGATTCCCTTTGAACACTACCAGGCATGTACATGGAAACCGAAGAAAAAAGCTGACTGCTATAGCCAGCACTTTAGGTTTCAAAAGCAAAAAGGGTCTCCTTTGCATGTGTTGAACGAGATACATCAGGAAAAATCATTAGCCTCTGACCACAGAAGGGATCCTGTTTCTTCTTGAAATACAATTTTACAATAGATATTTTACCCATCTCATTAACAAAAATTGCCACAAGGGTGGTCCTCTCCGATTTTATTCTTTATTTGATTTTAACTTCTTTTTTCCTTTCCTTTGAGAGGTTTACTTGGCCTCTAAAGACACTAAGAATGCCAATGCAGCTCCACAAGACTCTCCCAAAGCACCTTGGACAGCCTCTGAAGGGAAATATCCATCTCTCGGAAGCAATTCTTCCTGGACACAGATCACCACTGTGGTATGGCGGACCAACTCTAGGGGAAAACCCACATCTGCAAATCTCCTGTCTGAACCACAAAAAACACACTTAACCCAAACTTCTCACGCTTGTTAGCGCAGAGGACTAGTCAAGAGAAGAAAAGTGCGCCGTTCCCACCGGAATTACTTCACTGCTCCAACTTTCCTCACTGCAACTATTACAGTGCTGCTGCCAAATAGCGATGCCCGGACACACTTTTTTAAGAAACACAAGTTGTAATCCAGGAAAGCGCTGCAAGAGTACATGGTTCAGAAGGACGTATCTTTGAAGGACACTAACAAAAGACTGAAGTTAGGGCATATCGACAGAGATTCCAATAAAGACAAAAGAAATCCAAATGCCCTTAATGCCCTTAAGTACTGAGCAGACAGAACTTAAAGATTCCAAATTACCCCTGCCTACCGATAAACAAATTAATATGAATAAAATACAGCCTCTAAAATGCTTGTACGCAAATCCTAGAAGTCTAAAAAAATTAGACGGAAGAGTCAGAATATATAGCACTAAATGAGAAGTTAGATATAATTGCTATTTCCGAGACATGGTGGAAGGAGGACAACCAGTGGGACACTGATACATGGGTACAAATTATATCGCAATGAGTAGATCAAATTGGTGAAGGGGTTACACTCTATATTAGAGAGGGCATTGAGTCACACAGGATTAAAGTTTTGCAGGAAACAAAATACACTGTAGAATCTCTATGGATTGAAATTCCATGTAAAAAGGGGAAGGGGAAAGCAATGGCAGTGGGGGGTGTACTACGACAGGACATGATAGGGAGATGAAGTTTCTAGGTGAAATAAATAACTGCTTCTTGGAACAGCTGGTTCATGAACTCACAAGAGGAGAAGCCATCTTGGACCCAGTCTTTAGTGGAACACAAGATCTGGTGCAAAAGATAAGGGTATTGGGGCCACTTGGCAATAGCGATCATAGCATGATCACACTAGATTTAATAAAATAGAGGAAGGACGGCAGGGAAATCCACAGTACTACCTTTTAACTTTCAAAAGGGAGACTATGATAAAATGAGGAAAACACTTAAGAAAAAACTGAAAGGAGCATCTGCAAAGGTCAAAGATTTACATCAAGCATGGGTGTTGTTTAAAAAGAAGTGGCTGCACAAATAAAGGCAAAAAACAGCTTTCACAAAATTCAAAAGCTTGCAAACAGAGGAACACAGAAAGGAATACAAGATCAAAACTAAAAGACAAAAAGAGAAATAAGGAAAGCATAATCAAAGGCAGAGGAAAAGATGGCTAAAGATGTAAAGTGTGGCGACAAAACTTTCTTCAGGTATATTCGGGGAAAGGAGGAAAATCAGAGGTGGAATTGCAGGACTCAGAAGTGCTGGGAACGGACTCGTGGAAAGTGACATTGAAAAAGCAGAATTGCTAAACAAATACTTCTGCTCTGTTTTTACTAAAGAAAATCCTGGAGAAGGACCACCTGTGACTCTCAAATATAAAAATGGGAATGAAGTAGATACGACACCATTCACAGAAGTTGATGTGTTAGAACAACTTGCAAAACTGAAAGTGGACAAGGCCATGGGACCGGATGGGATACATCCCAGGATACTGAAAGAGCTCAGAGGTTCTTGCAGGGCCGTTAAAGGATGTTTTCAACAGATCCTGGAAAACAGGAGAAGTTCCTCAGGACTGGAGAATGGCTGATATGGTACCTCTTCACAAAAGTGGTGAAAGGGAAGCCGCGACAAACTACAGGCCCGTGAGTCTTACCTTCATGGCGGGAAAAGTAATGGAGGCACTCTTGAAAGAGCGAATAGTGGACTTTCTCAAAACCAACAGGTTGCATGATCCAAGGCAACATGGTTTTACCGAAGGACAATCTTGCCAAACAAATCTGATTGAGTTCTTTGACTGGGTGACTAGAGAACTAGATCAGGGGCATGCGATGGATGCCTGGATTTCAGCAAAGCCTTTGATACTGTTCCTCATAGGAGGCTTATCAATAAACTCAGTAGTTTGGGGATGGGTCCCAAGGTGGTGAACTGGATCAGAAATTGGTTGACTGACAGACAACAGAAGGTGATGGTAAATGGAGCTCACTCGGATGAAAGGAGGGTGGATTAGCGGGGTGCCCCAGGTTTGGTCCTGGGCCCGGCACTGTTCAATGTATTTATGAGTGATATTGCTGAAGGACTGAATGGAAAAGTCTGTCTTTTTGCAGATGACACCAAAATTTGCAACAGAGTGGACTCCCCTGAGGGAGTGGGTAACATGAGGAAAGATCTACAAAAGTTGGAAGAATGGTCTAATGCTTGGCAATTAAGATTTAATGTGAAAAAGTGCAGTGTCATGCACCTGGGTAGCAGAAATCCCAGGGAAATGTACGCGATAGGGGACGAGAGGTTGGTGTGCACGGACCAGGAGGACCTTGGTGTGATTATTTCTGAGGATCTCAAGGTGGCAAAACAGTTTGACAAGGCAGTGGCAAAAGCCAGGAGGATGTTGGGTTGCATACAAAGAGGAATTACCAGCAGAAAAGAAGAAGTACTAATGCCACTGTATAAGTCACTGGTGAGGCCTCACTTGGAATACTGTGTTCAGTTTTGGAGACCATATCTTGCAAAGGATGTAAAAAGACTGGAAACTGTTCAGAGGAAGGCGACCAAAATGATTTGGAGCCTGCGACAGAAACCTTATGAGAAGAGATGGGATAGGGGAGATATGATTCAGACCTTTAAATACTTAAAGAGAAATAATAAACAAACAAACCTCTTCCAAAAACAGGGAAGTTGTAAAACTAGAGGGCATAACATGAAGTTGCAAGGGGGTAAATTGAAAGGCAATGTCAGGAAATACTATTTCACTGAAAGAGGGTGGATGCTTGGTATGTCCTCCCGATTGTAGTGGTGGGGGCAAATATAGTGACAGAATTCAAAACAGCATGTGACAGACCAGTGGATCCCTTTACAGCAACAGGATAAAATCAAAATAAACTTATCTAATGGGCAGACTAGATGGACCATACTGGCCTTTATCTGCCATCATTTACTTCGTTACTATGTATGTTACTATGAACCACCACCCAGGAAAAAGATTTAGTCATCATTGTGGATAACACGTTGAAACCCTCTGCCCAGTGTGCAGTGGCTGCCAAGAAAGCAAATAGAATGCTAGGAATCATAAGGAAAGGAATAGAGAATAAAACAAAAGATATTATAATGCCTCTGTATTGTTCCATGGTGCGATTGCACCTGGAATATCGTGTGCAATTCTGGTCGCCATATCTTAAAAAGAATATAATGGAATTAGAAAAGGTACAGAGAAGAACCACCAAAATAGTAAAGGGGATGGAAAGATACCCCTTAGAGGCTAAAAATGTTAGGGCTCTTCAACTTGGAAAAGAGACGGTTGAGGGGAGATATGATAGAGGTCTATAAAGTAAGGAATGGAGTGGAATGGGTAAACAAAGATTGATTGCTTACGCCATCAAAATGTAGAAAGACTAGGGGACATGCAATGAAGCTACAGTGTAACCCATATAAGACTAATAAGAGAAAATATTTTGTCACTCAACGCGTAATGAAACTCTGGAATTCGTTACCGGAGGATGTAGTAAAAGCTGTTAGTGTAGCTGGGTTTAAAAAAGGTTTGGACAAGTTCCTGGAGGAAAGGTCCATAAACGACTATTAAAGGGGACCCAGGAAAACCACTGCTTGTCCCAGTACAAGCATTGTGGAAACTGTGTCTTCTGGGGAAACTACTAGGTACTTGTGACCTAGATTATCCTGTTTCCAACAGTGGCCAAAGGGCTTGATGGACCTTGGTCTGACCCAATATGGCATATCTTATGTTCTTAAGAGCTGAGAGCCCTGACCACTGCTCCTACCAGAACCACTCAGATCGTTCTGAGTCAAATGTGTCTGCCCTCACTGCCATTCCTCAACCGACTGGGAAGCTGGAAGCGTAATTCTGCAGTGGCCAAGCCCTGCTTGGCTGTGACTGCATCGACATAAGGCTAACTCTGCTGTACCATGGGCCGAATGGCCCAAAAAAGCCAAAGGTTCGGCCTGCTTCTTGATTGAAGACCATCTTTTTCCGGGGAAGATCGGTGCAAGACTTTCTCCCCACTGACTATAGTGCCAATTAAGCTGAGCGGGAATCTGATTGCCATTCAATACGCCCCTCCCCCCTTTTCCATAGAGCTATTACTCATCTTTTCTCTGCTGCCTCTGAACTACTGTGGCCAGACTCAGGGATTTCTTTTTGGTTTTTTAAATGTGCCCTTAGCAACAAGTAGTAAACAGAAACTCCTTCCTTCGCTGTTTCCAAACCCAGGAGAAGAGGCAAAGGTGGATCACAGCTGTACTCCACCAAAGCCTAAGGGTCAACAAGCTAAGAGCCCCTGTGAGGGGTGGGGGAGAACCGGTCCCACCGGGGTTTTGCACCCAAGGCATTGCACAGCACCCTTCGGCCTTTGTTTTGTTTTTTTTAAACCTCCTGAGGGAGCGTAAATGGGTGGGGAAGGAGGAGGTATCACCAGGTGTTGGCACCACAGGAGACCACCACTGTCCTAAGCCCCCCACACTCCAAGAATCCTCAGTTACATCTCTCCAAACCAATTCAGACTGCACAGGGTTAGACAACCTCCATGTGCTGGAGACTGAGAAATACTGGTGAGCAAAGGGCTGCATGTGACCCTTATACCGTGAGGGTCAGACCAGTGATTCTCAACCTCCATCTGCTTGTGGGGAGGCATAAGCCCACGTGTCTGAACTGGACTGAAGGACAATGAGGAACAGTTTGATTCCCACTGGCACTCCTTGTGACCTTAGGCAAGTCACTTTACCCTCCATTGCCTCAGAAGAAAAGGCCTAGCAATGTACTTCCAGTCATACCTTGCCAAGAAAACCCAGGGCCTGCTGGGTCACCAGGAGTCAACACTGACTTCATGACACAAAAATAAAAAGTTGAAGAGGTATCACCAATTTTTTTTAAATTTGTTAATATTTACTGCAGATCCTACTGAACTTTGAACTAAGAATCCTCTGTGCTCATGGTTATTCCTAAACCCACTTCCTACTGCCCTGTGTTGCACATTCTCACTCTGCTTCTAAACCCTGTAACTACTTTAATACCCACAGCTCAGCAGCTCAGTTTAGGAGCACACTATAGGGCTTTTCTATTAATGCAACTAGCATGTTGAATTCACTTCAGGCTGATATTACGATGAACAATGATCTGCTGGACTTCCGGAAGAGACTAAAACATAATTACTCATCTGTAACAGGTGATCTCCGGAACAGCAGGAAATCAGTCTTCACATATGGCTGACATCGGCACCAACAGAGTCCACCTGGGAATGCTCCCCAGTGTCCAATAGGAAAGCCTTTGGGAGCCCCCACTGCACCTGCACACATCTGCCTTCTCAACTCTTCTCCTCAGTTGAGTTTGTAGCTGAGAGGAAGAGAAAAATAAGCCAACCCTATAACTTCTAGGGGAGGAGGGCAGGTTGTGAAGATCGGTTCCTGCTGTTCCCAGAAATCAGCTGTTACAGGTGAGTGCATTCCTGCTTCTTACTGAAAATAGCATAGTCAGTCTTCACATATGGGACTCACTAGCACCCAGGTAGCAGACTGGCATGGGGGAAAGAGCAGTATGATCCCTGAAGCTAAAGGTTAGAGCCAAGAGTTTGGACACGGTGTGTCCCGTTGAACTCAGATCCAAGTGGCTATACCCCCTCCAACAACAGTCTGGACGGGACAGAGGATAGGATTAAGTCCCAAAGAGGTACCTCTCTATGTCTTTTGTTGGCATGAAGTACACGAATTTGGTAAATGGTTAGGACCCAAACATTTTAGACACCATCATGTTTATCAGTGACTGATATGGTTGCAGCAAATTTAGTAGATTTTTTAGAACCTGTGATAAAGAAGCTTATCATAGCTCAGGAAGGAGCTATAGAAAAGGTGAAGTGACTCTGAACAAGCAACCTGTCAGTTCTGGTAGAAATAAGAAAACAGAATTTTCCCATAAAAGACTACCAGTCCCAGAATGCACCAGGTTTCCAACAGCCATTAGAGGAGCTGAAGTGGGGAAACGTGTGTTCAATCAGGAGGGCTATGAGGTAATCCCTAAGCACTCATCTCAAAGGGCAGGGCCTGATTCAGCACAGCTGCGCTGTGTTAGGGAGGATCACTCATCTAAGCAGAATAAGAGTAGAGTTTATTCTACAGATGACCATCTTCATGATCACCTTGGATATCCATAGAATTGTCCTCAGTATCCTGAGAATCAGCTTGAGTTTGATCATCAGTTTCATCTGAAGGATCATCAGAAGCAGAAGCCAAACCGGACAGACAGAGAGGGAAAGAGACCCTTTGGAAGAAGGAAGAGAAAAGCCTTTGAGAGGTCTAGAAGAGTCCAAAGCAGTACGTATACTGGGAGGTATTCCAAGGGCCAGCATACACCACTGGACTGGGGAAAACCAGAGGAATGGTGCTGCAGAGCTAGGAATCACCAGAGGCTACCTGTGAGGGAGACGGCTGCACGTGGAAGGGACCCTAAGACCTGTGCCAGAAGGTATGTGAAGAGAGATCCAGTGTCCAGGGATCTGGATTGGAAGGCTGGACATAAGAACTGGACTACATACTGGCCAGGCTATATAGAGAGGAACTCTAACAGCAATGGAAGCTCAGGTATGAACACTGATCTATGCCCTAGCTATAATCTTGAAAGACAGCAAGGAAACAAGCATTCTCCTGAAAATGCTCCATTGAGAGATTCATCTGTGCCAATCCATGATATTGAACCTATGCTTGTTATTTATTTATTTTATTTATTTATTTACATTCTCTTATATACCGCGCTATTCTGCATCAGTGCGGTTTACATTGAACAAACTGAAATTACATTGAACAGGGCATTATAACTTGGAGATAACTATTTTACAGGGAACATGGGCTATGGAGGGTTAAGTGGCTTGCCCAAGACCACAAGAAGCACCTGTGGGACTAGAAACCCCAGTCCTTCCGGCCCAAGGTTGCTGTCCTCTAGTGGGATTTGAACCCCCAACCTTCCGGCCTGAAGAATGTGTTTATATGGATTGCTCTCTATCAAAACTCCGTTGGTAACTTTCTGTTATAAAGTACAGCAACCATCACAAAGAAATACAAATTTGTTCTTTAATCTACTCAGAAAAGCTCCTGAAGCAGGATTTGACCCACACAGTGGAAGGCAAGCCAACTAAGGGGTTTCAGCTGGTGACTGCTAGCAATTAAGCCTTACCTAATTGCTTGTGAGCTAGGAGAGAATCACTTCTGTATCTATGTGGGAAGTAATCAGAAGTTAACCTGAAAAGAACAGTTTGTTTCTTGCTTTGTGGCTTTTCATTTGTTGTTTTCCTGATTTTGACTTTGTTTTTCCAAGTTAACACTGAAAGCAAGTAACCTAATTTATGTGCTACCAAGCATATCTGTGTTGGGAGAAATAACCCCATAAATAAATATCTTATTGGCTTTACCCAAGAGCACAACTAAATTATTGTCAGCAGCTGTGTCTGGTGTGAATGAACTACATTGCCCACAATACCTTGCAAATCATATAGAAATATGCACTTGCCAAGAGTGTGAAGATTCTCACCCAGGCAGCCGTCTGACAAACCACTAATTGTTTTTTCCATTTGGAAAAAAAAATAACCCTTAGGATTGAAGGATATGAAGGCCTGAAAGCAATGATAAAAAGATTAATAGATTTTGTAAACCACTCTGATGCCTTGCTGCCTAGGGTGGTATATCAAATAACAAAGATAAGAATAAAGATAAAGAAGTATAGAATACCATAAATTAAGCTTAGGATAGACGGGGAAGCCCCTAACCAGAATGGTTCAGGGCTAGTCATAGGTTCTAGAGGGGGCATGAGAGGAGCACAGGCGAAGGTAGGGAGGGGGTTTACAAGCCTGACGGCTTGCAGGGGAGGGGGGATATTTATGGGAGTAGGGATACATTTGTCTGGCAGTACAGTGGGTAGAGGCTTGAGGTTTGAATATGTTCATCTTGTGGATCCATAGTGCTCCGTGAATAAGAGTGTTTTTATTGCTTAAGTGTTATTGTTGCTTTACTTTTATTTCATTTTATTGTTAAGAGTCAACTGCACCGAGGTAGAACCTGACTGAATTGGTCTTTAGGTCAAACTGACAGATATAATAGGTATTCAAACAGTTTGTGTGTGGGATACAAGAAAGGGTCTAGAACCTTTTCCTCACACCAGACTGCAAACCTCTTCTACTAAGAACCATACAACCTAGTGGAATCTCTTCTGAAAGCCAGGACAATGCTGGCCATACCAACCAGCAGGTTCCAAGAGGACAAGGTTAACCTCTCAACATCCAATCTGAGAGGGCCAAGACGATGTTGGGATGCAACAGCATCCCCTGATCCTGCGTAATAAGAGGTGAACTGACCAGACAAATCAGTTTCTTAAGGGGACATTCAAGAAGAGGAAACCACAGTTGTCTGGGCCAATAGAGCTATGAAAATCATTGTGACTTTGTCATCTCCAAGTTTTAGAAGAGTTTGCTGAGGTATAGGAATGTACAGAAGGCCCTCCACCTAATGAAGGAGGAAGGCATCAGAGGCTAGTTTGCCATGTGCCCTATCCTGGAACAAAAAAACTGAGATACTTGCCTGTTTTGAGTAGCAGCAAATGAATCTATTGAGAGGGTACCCCACTCTTAAAACAATGGTCTGAGTCACTTTCTGGTTCAGTATCCCTACGCGAGGTTGAAGGCTGTAGTTCCGTCTGTACGCTAGGGCAATGTCCTCACCAGGCAGATATGTGGCTCTGAGAGTGATCGCTTGAGACATGGCAAAGTTCCATATTTTGACCATTTTCCAACACAGGAGGTATGACCGCCTTCCTCCCTGCTTGATGTAAAACAATGCTACTTGATTATCCATTTGGATCATGAGAAGTTGAGGGGCCAACCAAGCTTTGAGAGTCTTTAGAGCATTTGAGATTGCTCTCAATTCCAGGAAAATGATCTGATAGAGGATTTAGTCCAGTCAGGAAAACCTCAGAGTGTGGAGCCCATCTATAGGCACTCCTCAGTCCTATAGAGCAACTTTTGGTAGGGACGAATTTGAAATGGTAGACCTTTGGCCAGACTGGAATGATTCATCCACCAGAACAGTGTCTTGGAGAGAAGGAATGATAGAAATAACGTCAATGAGCCTGTGAATGGCCTGCATCCACTACATGCTCAGGATCCAAAGAGACTGTCATGTTGAAACATGGCAAGGGAGTAACAAACTGTTGAGGCCATATGGCCCAACATTCAACATGTTTCTTGCAGACATCTCTGTTGTATTTCTTCCATGATCACCACAAAGCAGGTGAACCTGTATTGTGGCAAAAAGGCTTTCATCTGAATCATGTCTAGAAGAGCTCCAATAAATTCCAATTGGTGTGATGAGCTCAAGCTTGATTTGAGGTAATTGATGATAAACCCTAGTGATAGTGATGCATACTAAACTCCTGAACTACTTCTTGAGTGGTGATATTGACCAGCCAATCATCCAAGTATGGAAATGCGTGCATGCCCAGTTTTTGTAAAAATGCTGCGACTACGAGACATTATATGAAAACATGAGGAGCAGACGTGAGGCCTTTAAAGCAGTACATATGTACTGGTGCGAGTACTTCTCTACAATGAATCGAAAGATGCTTCCTGTGACTGGGATGTATCTACATATGAGTGTAGCATCCTTCAGGTCCAGAGAACATAGCTGATCCCCTTTTTGAAGAAAAAGTAACAGAGTGCAGAGGGAAACTATTCTGAACTTTTTGCCACCCAGATACATATTTAGATCCCTTGCGTCTAAGACTGGACCGTATCCCCCTATCTTTCTGGGTACTAGGAAATACCTCAAAGTAAAATCTCAGCCCTTCCTGCCCTGATGAAATGGGCTTAATTGCATTTGTGTCCTGAAGGGCAGAGAGTTACTGACATATATCCAGGAACTGAGAGGTCACTGAATGCACTCTCTGTGGGTGATTTAAAGGAATTTCAAATATGCGAAGTCTGTACCTGTGCCAGACTAATTTTAAAAACCTAAGAGTCGAAGGCCAACAATCAGTAAAGAGCGCAAGCCTCCCTCAGACAGAAAGCTGTCTAAGAGCATGATTGGGGTATTGGCTATGTCTTCTAGGAACCAGTCAAAAGTCTGCCCTGGTTTTGACTGGGATGCTGGCTGGAGCTTCAGAATCTTCTACTGCAATGGGCGGGAAAATGAGACTGACTGCTTCAGGTGGAGTGGGAGGGAATAGGATAGCTATGCCTGTGAAAGTAATAAAATCTGCTGTCCTCAGAGATGAGGAGTTTGGATGGAAGCATGCTGGAAAGGGTTTTGAGAGTGTCAGTATGGAGAAATTTTACTTACCGTTAATTTCCTTGCCTGGAATCCTGCTAGACCAGTCCAGATTAGTGTGTTATTTCCCCCTGCCAGCAGATGGGAGACAGAGAAAAGAAAGTAAAACTATGCCGTGACATCACCACTAGCATAAAACTTAGCACAGCTAGAGAGAGCACTCAGTATTTTCATAACAAGCAATTGAAGGTAGTCAGATCCTCCCAAGGAACCCCTCAATGAGAACAACTATATACAATCTCTGCATGGTCCGAAGGAAAAAATATACAGAAGGTTGCAGTCCAAGGCACAAGACTGAATGGGGAGGGTCCTGAACTGGTCTAGCAGGATTCCAGGAAAGGAAATTAATGGTAAGTAAAATTTCTCCTTCCAGATCTTCCAGCTAGACCTCTCCAGACTAGTGGAATGTACCAAGGCTACTCCATCCCAGAACGAGAAGAAAGCGCAGTGGAAGAACACTCGAGCCAAACCATGTGGCCAGTTGGACATGCACATCTAGCTAGTAAAGCACAGTTACTTACCTGTAACAGGTGATCTCTGGGAACAGCAGGAATAAGTCTTCACATATGGGTATCGTCGGTACCGACAGAGCCTGCGCGGGAACGCTCCCCAGCGTCCAGTAAGAAAGCTTTTGGGAGCATCCCACAGCACCTGCGCGCTGCCTTCCCGCCTTTCCTAACCGCCTCTCTCCAGTTCGAGTTTTAAAGCTGAGACAAAGAGAGAGAGAGAGGAAAGGAAAGATAGATAGAGAGATACAACTCCTAGGGGAGGTGGGTGGGTTGTGAAGACTTATTCCTGCTGTTCCCAGAGATCACCTGTTACAGGTAAGTAACTGTGCTATCTCCAGGAACAAGCAGGAATGAGTCTTCACATATGGGGACTCCTTAGCTGCAGATGCCAGGGAGAGACCCCATGGTTGTGTGCCCTTGCAAAGGGCTCCACTTCCCCCCATGGATCTCTGGCATCCAACCAGGGTAGGTGGGTAGGAGTTGATTAGGAATGGAACAGGTGTTTAAGGACAGCCTGACCAAACGAGGCATCCCGGGGAGTCCTTGTCCAAACAGTAATGGGCTGTGAAGGTGTGAACCGAGGACCAGGTGGCCGCTCGACAGATCTGATCGATGGACACCGAGTTTAGATGAGTCATTGAGGCTGCCATGGCTCTCACATTGTGAGCTGTGACATGGCCCTCCAGAGAAATGTTCTTACTCTGGTAGGCGAAAGAAATAAACATAAGAAACATAGAAACATGATGACAGAAAAAGACCACAAGGCCCATCTAGTCTGTCCTTCCATAACAACTACAACAGTCCACTTTTTACCTTTAGAGATCCTCTGTGTTGGTCCCATGCTTTTTTGAATTCAGTTACTGTCCTCATCTCTACCACCTCCACTGGGAGACTATTCCACGGATCCACTACTCTTTCCGTAAATAAATATTTCCGCATATCACTCCTGAATCTATCTCCCTTCACCCTCATCCCATGTCCCCTTGTCGCAGAACTTGCTTTCAATTGAAAGAGGCTCTCTCCCTGAACATTTATGCCACGGAGGTATTTAAACATCTCAATCATATCACCTCTATCCCGCCTTTCCTCTAAGGTGTACATATTAAGATCCTTAAGTCTGTCCTCATATGCTTTATAATGAAGACCACTAATCATCTTAGTAGCAACCCTCTGCACCGACTCCATCCTGTTCACATCCTTTTGAAGGTGCGGTCTCCAGAATTGCACACCATACTCCAAATGAGGTCGCACCAAAGACTTATACACTGAGCAATCCAGCTGGACAGTGTTCTCTTAGAGACTGGAAGTCCTAAATGAGAAGGATCAAAAGCAACAAAGAGTTGAGAAGACTTTCTATGTTGCTGTGTTCTTTGTAAGTAGAAAGCGAGAGCTCTCTTACAATCCAGGGTATGAAGATTCCTCTCTGCATTTGATGCATGAGGTCCTGGAAAAAAGACAGGTAAATATACCTCCTGGTTCAGATGAAAAGGAGAGACCACTTTAGGCATAAAGTGTGGATTGGTCCTGAGGACTACCTTATCATGATGGAACCTTGTATAAGGTGGATTAGCCACCAAAGCTTGCAACTCACTGATGCGGCGTGCTGAGGTGAGTGCAATGAGAAAAACAACTTTCCAAGAAAGAAATTTCAAGGAGGCGGTGGCTAAAGGTTCAAAGGGTGGCTTCATAAGCTGGCCAAGAACCAGGTTTAAGTCCCATGCCACTGGAGGTGGTCTAATGGGAGGTTTAGTTAAAAGAAGGCCTCTCATGAATCTTGCTATAAGAGGGTGAGAGGAGATAGGTTGTCCATGGAGAGGCTTGAGGGACGCTGCAATAGCACTCAAATGGACTCTTACTGAATTCGTTTTCAGGCCTGCATGGGATAGATGCAGGAGATACTCTAGTAGAGAATTCAGAGGTATTGCAAGAGGGTTTAGACCCTTCTCTGAACACCAAATGGTGAATCTTTTCCATTTGAAAGCATAGGAACGTCGAGTAGAAGGCTTCCTAGAGGCATGAATAACATCTCTGACTTGTTGAGAGAGAAGAAAATCTTGAAGGTCTAGGCCCTCAGCAACCAAGCCCTGAGATGGAGCGACTGGGGGTTTGGGTGCCACAATGTTCCCTCTTCCTGGGACAGAAGGTCTGGTGCAGAGCCGAAGTCCAAGGAAGGAGCTTGAGAGAGATGCAGAAGTAGAGGGTGCCACACTTGGCATGGCCAATGTGGTGCTATGAGGATCATGGTCCCTCGATCTCTCTGAAGCTTGAATAGTGTTTTGGGAATTAGGCGAATTGATGGAAAGGCATAAAGGAAGTCTTGACCCCAGTGAAGGAGGAAGGCATCCTTGGCCTGAACTCCCTGACACAGAATTCTGGAACAGAACCGGGGAAGTTTGGCATTCCACGGACTTGCAAAGAGGTCTATGTCCGGGGTTCCCCAAATTCGAAAAAACCTGGCTACCTGATCCATGTGGAGGGACCACTTGTGTGGGAGCAGAACTCGACTGAGTCTGTCCGCCCAAGAGTTTTGAATACCTGGAAGATATACTGCCAGAAGATGGATGTGATGCTCTCTGGCAAAGGCCCACAGTCGCAAAGCTTCGTTGCAAAGCAACAGAGAGCCAGTCCCTCCCTGTTTGTTTATATAGAACATGGCTACTTGATTGCCCATATGGATAAGGACTGTCCTGTAGCTGAGCAGGGAATGGAACACTCTGAGAGCTAAGAATATTGCTCCGAGTTCCAATAGATTGATATATAGAGAAGTCTCCTGTGGAGACCAGATGCCTTGGGTGGAGAGATCTTGCAGTTGAGCTCCCCAACCCTTTGGAGAAGCATCTGTTGTGAGAGTTGCTTGGGGTAGCGGTTGCTGAAAAGGGGACCCCAGCAACAGGTTTTGAGAGGACTTCCACCACTGGAGAGACCAAAATAGATGACTGGAGTTTGCTATTTTGTCTGACAGGAAACCTGATGCCTGAGTCCATTGGGTGGACAAAGTCCATTGAGCTGCCCTCATGTGAAGGCGAGCATATGGAACCACATGCACAGTGGATGCCATGTGGCCTAATAGTTGTAACATCTCTCGAGCAGTTAATTGGGACTTTAACTGAATCTGGGAGGCTAACTGCACCAGACGTAGGCAACGGGCCAGAGGAAGATAGGCCCTTGCAGTTGTGGTATCCAGCAAGGCCCCTATGAACTCCAAAGACTGAGTAGGGGTGAGATTGGATTTTGGGATGTTTATTTCAAATCATTTTTATTAGGGTTTTTCAAAATATTTCAAAACCAATCAGTACAGAGAGAGTAAGAAGTATAAAAGTTCAATTGTCAAAACACCCTCTTAGCAATCCGGTCTAAAACACTCAATACTACTGGTAAATAAGTATGTGCAATCGGTCAGCCAACATAGTAATCAAACACTGTAACAAAGGCATTAACACCAACGGGTACAGGCTATCCAAAGAGAACCCCGTCTCTAATCCTTCCCCTCCATATCCCATTCCCCTCCCCCCCATCCCCCCCTTCCCCCCCCCTCTAGCACAAGCAATATGTCAATAACTCAGTAGGATGACAATGCGCAGGTCCTCCCCCAGCCATCCAACACCAAAGGCAGTCTCGGATCTCCTAGGGCAGTACTATTTTCATGTAAGGCAGATGCCATCAGCAGTAAGGCACGAGTGGGGGGATACGGCTAACCTAAACATTCAGAATTAAAACCCGTTCTTTAGGGGACATGTGAAAGATCATTGGGGACCACAAAGCCATGAACGCATCCCAACTTTTACCTCCTCTTTGCTTCGCCGTCGTTTTTTCCAGGCGGAGCAAATCGTACATAGCAGATTCCCAGACTACAAGACCCGGAGGGGAATTCTCAATCCAGCGGTGCAATAGGGACTTCTTTACTACCAAAAAACCGCGCTCCAGCAGCGCCCGGTGCCCAACCGTCAACCTATCGGCGCATAGCCCCCAACCGTGGAAAAGGCATAGCTCTCTATGAGCCGCAAAACTTAATACCCAACCAACCCTCAAGCCTCCGGCAGACCTGCAACCAAAGATCCTGGACTAGTCGACATGCCCAAAATTTGTGCAGAAGGGTGCCGGATTCTGAGCCACACCAGCCACAGAGAGCCGAGTCTTTAAGCCCCACCTGCAAAGCCCATTTATCACTGGTATATGCTCGCCACAAGAATTTATATTGAAGCTCCTGCAAATACACCCACTCCGGCCCTTTCCCAATCCCAAGAAAAGCTGCCTGGAGCAATTCCTTCGTCAAAGCATCCGCTCCATCCCGTTGCCACCGCGCGGTCAACTCCGTGAGGGACACGTCCCCCTACTTGGCCGAGTGAGCGTCCTACAGGCCTCATCTCCCCGTTGATTGTCAACTATTCTCTCCAGAACTATGCGGGGGGAATCCGACGCTTCCCCAACACGTTGAGACAGGGTCAGATCCCGCAAATAATGCCGCACTTGCAAGTACCCATAGAAATCTTGTTTTGGGAGAGAGTAGCGCCGCTGCAAATTCTGAAAACTATCTATGGTCCTACCATCCGCCATATAGAGGTCTCCCACACATACCACCCCTTTCTCCATCCAACCCTGAAACACGTTCGGCCTAGAGAAGCCCGGAGCAAAATCGGGGTTGCCCACCAGAGGAAGCAATGCCGAGCCTCTCCAATTCCACCCGAAGAGCTGGCAGAGTACTTGCCAGGCGGAGCGCAAAGCGCCCATGTAACTGCCCCCACCCCGTTCCGAATGTTCGACGGTAGCTTGCCCATCTGCACAACATAAAGGCGATAAGGGTCCAATGCTTCAGCAAGAGTCGCGTATCCACCAGGTCCCCCCAATAAGGCTCCCACATGAAAAGCTAAATAACGAAGATTGTAGTTCCGCAACGAGGGCATTTCCAAGCCACCTTCTTCCCTCCTGCTCATCAGGGCCTGCAATGGAATTCGAGATCGCTTACCCTTCCACAAAACCCCCCGCAAAACCCATTTCAAGACACTTCCAGTCCGCGTTGGAAATCCACAGTGGTAACATACGGAGGACATACAACCAGCGTGGAAATTCTACCATTACATAGAGTGCAATTCTCCCCCTGAGAGACAAAAGGCAGACGTCGCCAACCCCGGAGGGTTTGTAGGCTGCGGGCTAAGAGGCCCGGAATATTCGCTTGATATAACAAGTCTGGTCGGTCCGGCAATTGTATCCCAAGATACTTAATAGCCCCATTTGCCCAGACTAATGGGAATTCCCCCTCCCATTTTGGCTTCACCTTACCCCCCACATCCAAGGCAACCGATTTCAATTTGTTAATTTTCAAACCTGAGAAACTGCCATAGTCCCTTTATCAACCGGAGCAGGCGCTGTAGCGAGGCAGGCAAGTCAGTTATGCATAGTAGCATGTCGTCAGCAAAAGCGCTGATTTTTAGTTCCTCCCCACCCATCCGAATGCCTGCTATCCCCCCATCCTGCTGAATGGCCTGTAGTAGAGGCTCCAACGCAAGGACAAATAACAGTGGCGACAGCGGGCACCCCTGACGTGTGCCTCTCTCCAGAGTGAAGGGCTCCGAAAAAAATCCCGTTAACCCCCACCCGCGCCGAGGGTTGTTCATAAAGCGCTCTAACCCAGTGTACAAAATGCCCGTGTAGGCCGAAACCCGTCAAGACATCCCAAAGATACTTCCAGGCAACCCTATCGAATGCCTTTTCTGCATCCAGACTCACCAATAATAAAGCTTCGTCTTTCCTTAAACAATGCTCCATGCCTAACAGCAATTTGGTAATATTACGAGACGCCTCCCTACCCTGCACAAAGCCCACCTGTCGCTCATCGATAAGCCTTGGTAAGATCGGGTTAAGCCGGTCCGCCAAGATGGACGCCAAGATTTTCATATCGCAATTAATAAGAGATATGGGTCTGTAGGAGGCCGGGTCCACCGTATCTTTCCCTGGTTTCGGAATAACCGTAATATCAGCACACCGCATATCTCTAGGGAGAATCCCCACTGTACGGGCATCTTCATACATCACCACCATGGACGGGGCCAACCGCGACGCCAGCATTTTATAGTATTCAATATTGAACCCATCTGGGCTAGGAGCTCGATGCGGCTTACCCTTTTTAATGCCCTGGAGAAGCTCCCGTACCGTTAGCGGTGCATTCAGCATCTGTAGCTCGTCCGCCGACACTTGTGGAAGTGATAAGGCAGCTAAAAAATTGGTTCCCTTTGAGTAGTCTCTCTCCTCTTCACTATATACCTGGGCATAATACGCTCTAAAAATCTCAGCTATTTGGGCCGGCTGATGGTGTAGGGCACCTGACTCTCCCCGAAGTACGGGGATAAAGCGGGCCCCCCGAGGATCCCGAACCAGTCGGGCTAGTAAAGTACCCGAACGATTACCATACCGATAGAGGCGATGCTGATGATAGTACATTGACATGCGCGCCCTACTTCCGAGTAAGTCGTTTAATGCCGTCTGCGATCGTAAGTATTCCCGCTGCAAAGCCTTATCTCTCCCTCTACCCAACCGACGTTGGAGATCATGCAGGTTACGTTCCAGCACAAGCAAACTTCGGTCCATATGTCGGCGTCGCGTCGTGACATAAGAGATAATTGCACCCCTTAGCACTGCTTTACTAGCTTCCCAAAATAGGATTGACGAGCACTGGGGAGTGTCATTAAAGCGAACATACTCATCCCACTGTTTTTCAAGATATTGCCGAAAAGCCTCATCCTCCCCAAGATAAGCGGGAAACCGCCACCCCATTCTCGGTGGTCCTTGAGAATCCCAATGAATCCAGATCAATCCATGATCGGAAACCACAATAGGGTCTATTCCCGCTTGTAATACCCGGGACATCCCTTCTTCGTTGACCAAAATATAACCTATACGAGACCACGTGAGATGCGCACGCGATTGGTGTGTATATTCGCGTGCCCCTGGATTGAGAACTCTCCATACATCTATGAAATCTCCCATTCTACACAGGTATCCTACCCCCTTACGCGCCCAAGAGCCCATATTCGTCTGCAGGGACTTATCCGGACCCGGATCGTGCGGACAATTAAAATCTCCCGCAACAATCACTTTATTCTTTCCGGGGTTGGCTACTAACTTCAGTATCTTTTTGAAGAAATCGTGGTCATAGGCATTCGGGGCATAAAGGTTCATGAACCACACAGATTCATTATACAGTTTAGCACGCATTAAGATGTAACGACCCTGGGGATCAGCCTCTATATGGCTCACTTCACAGGGCACATCCTTTTTTATTAAAATCACCACTCCCGCTTTTTTTGTGCCTGAAGCCGCCCCGTGAGCTGCCGCCACCCAATCTCTAGCAAGCTTGCGATGTTCCAAGGCATTTAAATGGGTCTCTTGCAACATGGCAATATGGACTCCCTTTCTCTTCAATGTCTGCAAAATTTTGGCACGCTTAATTGGAGAGCCTATCCCTCCCACATTCCACGAAACTATCTTAACCTCAGGCATGGCACCCGAGCACGTCAGACAACAACAGCTGATACAACTGTGTGCGTCTCCAAGGGTGCCCAGCCTCACCCCCAGAGTTCAAGCGTAGTATCATCCCCATAGGAGACCCCCTGACAAACAGACCTGCATCCCTGACCACCCTCCAGACAGCCCAAAATACCGTGCTATCCCACCTACTAGAACCCCCCCTATCCTGTCCCCATCCCCGTTCCCCCCGCCCCACTCACCCCCCCAAACAGCGCCCACCCCTCTCCCCACCCATGCCCCCCTCCATTCAACACTCCCCCCTCACATATACAAACTACTTTTGCAAAGAGAACCACATAGCCCCCAACATCCAACTCACACAATCTTCCTACTGCACACACTCCCCCCCCCAACAAAAGAACCTCAATCAAACCCCCACTCAACCCAACACACATACAAATATACAAAATAGCAATAATATCAAAAACATTAACTTGCCCTCTCCCTCCCCGCACCCCCCCATATCTCAACATCCCTTCGATCCTGCGGAGACAGATCACAGTTCATGGTGCCTCCGGGCTACCCACAAACGGATGATGGTGCCACATGGTTGAAAGAAAATATCCATGGGCACTGCACGTGGAGCCCAAAAGCTGAGCGAGCTCAAATCCTGTAACCAACAGTCACGCATGTTGGAGCTCGGCATGCCTGCGGGCCTGCAGTAGTGTACACCCCCGAGCAAGATATCCTTCTAGTCCTTCAGGGCTCAGTGTCCCCAGGTGCGCCTCGTTTAGCCACAGTCGGTGACAGAGACGGGGTCATTTTTTCTAGAAACTTGCGGGCGTCCGCCGGCTTCTCGAAGGACTGAGCGGCACCCATGTGGAAAACCTTCAGAATCGCCGGGTACAGCAGGGCAAATCGAATTCCCTTTTGCACTAGCGTGGTGCATATAGGAGAGAAATCTTTACGTTTGGCAGCGAGGGAGGCAGAATAGTCCTGGAATAGGAGCACAGCTACATTGTCCAGCTTCAGCTCTCGGCGCTTGCGGTAGGCCTGCAGCAGAGCAGTTTTGTGCTGAAAATTCAAAAGTCAAGCCAGCACTGGCCGCGGCCTGCCTCTACCCTCCGTCCGCTGCCCCAACCGATGAGCCTTTTCCACCTTTATTTGACCCATCAAGTCCGGGAGACCAAGCTCCTTCGGCAGCCATTCCTCAAAGAGCTGGATAAGCTGGGCATCTGCCCATGATTCAGGTACCCCCACCAACCTCAAATTGTTCCGTCGGGAGCGATTTTCGAGGTCATCCACTTTCTGAAGCAATGCCTCTATCTGCTTTTGCTGCGCAGTGGTGCTCCGTTCTAAAGCCAGCTCGCCCTCCTCTAGCACAGTCACCCTTTGTTCCACTTCATCCACGCACTTCGTGAGATCTGCAAAGGTTTCTCCCATCTCCTCCAGCTTCTTTAGCACGTTGTCAAATTTGGGGTCAAGTAATTTTACCACTTCATGCGCTACCTCCTCCGGGCTAGAGTCTCCACTTTCTGCACCCGGAGATCCCGGCATAGTGCCAGAGCGGGCCACAGCCGCCATTTTTGATTCCCTCGTGCTCTGAGGCTTCTCCTTCTTTGATGCCGCTCTCATAGCCTGTCAATATATGTTAGGCCGCCAGGAAAAGCGCAGCACTCAAGCTTAACGGTTAGTGCACCAAGTCCAAAGGGCAATGCCCCTCTAGCAGTTGTCAATGCCGATTAATTAACAAGTTTCTTCGGGCAGCCCGGGAGCACGACGAGGATCACTCCTCACCCGCTCATGCGCTCACGTGATCTCTGGGATGTTTATTACTAGTCCCAAATACTGAAGGATATGCATTGTGCAGGTTAGACAAGTCTGGGCCTCTGACTGGGATGGGGCTCGAATGAGCCAGTCGTCCAGATATGGGAATACGAATATTCCTAGAGTGCGGAGAAATGCAGCTACTACTGCCATGCATTTCGTGAACACCCTTGGTGCAGAGGCCAGACCGAAAGGAAGCACCCTGTATTGGTAGTGCTTTCCTTGAAAAAGGAACCGAAGGAACCTTCTGTGTGTAGGATGGATGAGGACATGGGTGTACGCATCCTTGAGATCTAGAGAACAAAGCCAATCCTGACTCTGAAGGTATGGAAGCAGAGCCCCTAGAGAAATCATTTTGAATTTCTCCTTGAATAGAAACTTGTTCAATTCTCTGAGATCTAATATGGGTCTGTAGCCCCCTGTTTTCTTTGGGATAAGAAAATAAGGGGAGTAGAACCCTGAGCCCTGTTGAAGAAGAGGTACTTCTTCTATTGCCCCTTGGGCAAGAAGGGTAGCAATCTCCTGACCTAGAAGGCTGAGGAGAGATGTTGGAGAATTGAACTGTTTCACCATGGTGAGGGGCTCTGGGTTTCCCAGAGCTAGAAAGGCTAAGTTCTCTAGTTGCAAGTCAAAGGCCCTGAGGAGGTTGAGGCTGCTGGGCTGTGGTAGGCCTGGCAGCCTTTGACTTGGCCTGTTTAGGTGGTTGCTGATGCTTTGCAGCAAAACGACCTAGGGAAGATGTCTGCCCATGAGCAGGATAATATCTTCCCTTTTTAGAAAAAGATGTCTTTTTGAACAATCTTTTCTTAACAGGGGCAGAGGTAGACTTTGAAAGTCGATCCAACGCAGAGTTCTCAGCATCCATCTGAGTGGCCTTTGCTTGCCAATCCCTGCCAAACAGGTTTTCACCTGTACAAGGAAGGTTTCCAACTCATCTTGGACCCAGAGTTCCAAATCAGAGGCTTGTAACCAAGCAATTCTGCGTGCACCTATGGCAATAGCCGTGGCTCTGCTTACACACTCAAAAGAGTCAAAGGCTGCACGGTTGGAGAATTTGGAAACATCTTGGGCATGTCTGAGCCAAGTGAGAAATTCCTGCCTTTTATCTTCTGAAATAAAAGGAGCTAAAGTCTGCAGATGATCTGTGACTTCTTTTAGAAACATCCCCATATAGAGACTATAGGAGTTGATTCTGGCAGCAAGCATATTGGCCTGGAAAATCCTTCGGCCAAAAGAATCTAGAGTCCTACATTCACGTCCTGGAGGGTTAGATGAGTGTCTCTTTGCACTCTTTATTTTCTTCATAACAGACTCAACCACAATAGAGTGGTGAGGAAGCTGAGTCTTATGAAAACCAGGACAGGGAGGGACACGGTACATGGTGTCTAACCTGCGAGAATGAGGAGAGGTGGTGAGAGGAGTCTCCCACATGCCCAACATGAGATCATAGAGAATCTCATGAATAGGTAGGGTAGCTGCTTCCTTAGGAGCCTTAGGATATTGCAAAATATCTAATTGCTTGGCTCTAGGCTCTGACTCAAGAGGCCACTGTGATGGAGAGGCCTCTAGCCACTTCCCTAATGAAGTCTTGAAAAGACAAATCCTCTGGAGGAAACATTCTTCGTTTTGGAGAATCAGACTCCTGAGGAAGAAGCACCGGTGCATCGACAGAAGCCTCCGACTCAAAGTCTTCGGAGGAATCGAAGTATCGCCTGTCTGGATGCTCCTGTAAAGCCCGATACGCGTACCGAGTGGGATCGACATCGGGAGTAAGCGGTACCGGTTCGGTACCGATGGGCATCGTAGGACAGGGTACCGTTGCAGCCAACACCGAAGTCGATGTCGATGCAATCGGTAACGGCACCGGGAATGGTGCCGATGCCGGACTCAGTACCGGCAACGGAGATTGTTGCGGTACCGAAGGCGTCGAAGCCTGCATAAACGCCGTTAAGGGTGCGCTGTATGGACAGAATTTTCTGATCCATCGACGCCACCAGAGTCTGGATGTCGGTACCAGTGGAGGCCACCGGTACCCCAGAACACGGCAACAGGTGATTGATCGAGGCCGTGCCATCGATGTCAACCTGTGACCCCATAGATAATGCTTTGGAAGCCGGAACTTCCCGCCGGGGTAATTTTGCCGGAGCGGAATCCTCGAGGGCAAGCCCGGAGGCATCTCGATGCTTGGAGGGAGATTTGCCCTTCGAGGACCGGCTAGATTTATGTTTGGTTACCTGAGATCCATGGGAGGAAGAAGCAGCCCTGGAAGACATCGATGCCACCGAGGCTGCATCAGAGGGAAACAGGGTACTGAGCTTGGCTGCTCGGTTCTGCCGACCCCTTTTAGACATCATGGTGTAGGACACACAATCCGTGATGGAATGGTCAGGACCCAAACATTTCAGACACCAATCATGGGTGTTGGTGACAAATAGTACCGCCACATTTTGTGCACTTTTTGAACCCGGAAGCGGGCTTCTCCATGAGGAGAAAATATTTAGGCCTTAGGCCCAAACTGAAAGAAAAAAAAAGTTTTTGGTTTTTTTATGAAGAAGAAAGAAAAGAAAAGAAAAGACCGGCGGTACCGGTCTGACGTCAAAGGCAGACGCGACACAGAAAAATAAAGAAAAAAAAAAAGAACTTCTTCTGCGGTGACAGGAACACGACCTGCTGGCTCCGCGGAAAAGAAGAACTGGAGAGAGGCGGTTAGGAAAGGCGGGAAGGCAGTGCGCAGGCGCTGTGGGATGCTCCCAAAAGCTTTCTTACTGGACGCTGGGGAGCATTCCCACGCAGGCTCCGTCGGTACCGACGATACCCATATGTGAAGACTCATTCCTGCTTGTTCCTGGAGATTGCCACACATTGGAGCAAAAGAAAACCAAGTAGCCGCCCTGCAATTGTTCAAGGGTGACGCACGACATGACTCCGCCCAGGAAGCTACCTGGGCCAGAGTCAAATGAGCCTTGAGGCCGGCGGAAACAGGCTTACCCTGCAGCAGGTGGGCTGAGGTGATAGTGTCCTTAATACGGTGATCTAGGGTCACTATGGACTCCGCTTGTCCCTTTCGGTGTCCAGCAAAAAGGACAAAGATGTGACTTCAGGAAATACTTGAAAACCCATTTACCGAGCACTTCAATACCATTCTAGTCAAGTAATTGTAGCAGCTATTGCAGCATACAGACAATTGGTAAAACTCTAAGCTCTTGTAGGAGTTCAAGCTCTTGTGTAAATAGTTAAAATGTTATCTGTAAGCACTATTGATATTTGATATTGTAAATAGCACTGATGAAAAGTCCTATGTAAGTTCAATGTAAACAACGTTATGTTCACTGTAAACCGCCTTGAGAATCTGAAAGGCAGTATATAAAAAACGTTAAATAAATAAATAAAATAAATAATTGGAAAGATGAAAGTGATTAGACACTTTCAAGAACCACAAGAATGCACGACAGAAGTCCACAAAAAGCAAGCCCTTGTCTGGTGTGGTGCATTGATCTGATGAAAAGGCCGGCAAGAACAGCACCCGATTGATGTGAAAGGAGCAAGAAGAAGGGAACCAGACCAAAGGTTACCCATTCGGCCAAGAATGTCAATAAGAGGTTGTGGCTGGAAAGCACTTGCAATGCCGAAATCCGCTGTGTCGGCTACCAAGAACACCATTTTCAGGGACAGATCCTTGATGGTAGACTGCCTAAGCAGCTCAATGGGCAGATATATGAGCACCCTGAGAACGAGCATCAAGTCCCATGGCGGGACTAAGGGTTATACTAATGGACAAAGGGACCAAACCCAATGAGAAAGCAACTCACATCCCAGTGCACCACCAGCAATGGCCCGCCACTGGACCACGAAAACAGAAAAGTGCTGCTACGTGCACCCTGATCGAGCTCGACAAACTCTTCTCAACTTCCTTTTGAAGGGAGGCTAAAATTGAGGGGATCAAGACCCCCATGGGGAAAGGCAACATCGATTACACCAGTTCTTGAAGAGATACTTGACCCAGGCATAAGACAATGGAGGTGGAGAGCTGCCTAGTCTTCAAAAGGGAATAGCCCTTACACTTTTGCGACCCTGCTGTACTAAGTCCCTCCTGTCCCCGAGGCACTGGGGGCTGGGAGGCGAGTAGACAGATGTTGTCTGCATACCACGGCCGATAAGGCCAGTCTGGTGGACCAGGATCACCAAACTCAGGTGACCCTTGAGGCTCCAAAGGACTCTGGGTATCATGGCCCATGGGGTGGGACACACAGAGAAGGTGATCCGGGGGACAAGGCTGGACCAGTACATCCACCCTTTTGGACTTGGGCTCCGAACAATGTCTGAAGGAGGAGGAGACCTTGGCATTGGCTGCCATTGCCATCCAGTCTACCCCTGGGAGGTCCCACCTATCCACAATCCGGTTGAATGTCCATGAGGCAAGTTCCCAATCACTGGGATCGAGGAGGTGACGGCTCAGGAAATCCACTTTGACTGTCCTCACCCACTATGTGCTGGGCTGTACTACTACTACTACTACTTTTTAAGTGCTTGGAGGTGCAGTTCTGTACAGGGGAACAGAAGAGACATTTCCTGAGCTAACCCCAGGCACTTTGCTCTGCCCTGGCTATTGACATAACCCGTGGTTGCTTTGCTCGAGAGGACCTGCACAGCAATGGAGCAGCTTGCTTAAGTGCAGTAATGCCAGACAGATGGTCCTGGCCTCTAGGCGTTGGATAGCCCATTTTGCTTCCACTGGAGACCATTGAACCTATGCAGTCTGGTCCAAACAATGAACTCCATAACTGGAAAGACTGACATTGCTGGTGAGAAACACCCGGGCTGGCATTTCAAGGGGCATCCCCCTCAACATGCTGTCAGGGGAGGCCCACCAGAGGAGGTTGTGTCAATACAAGAGAGGAAGCAGGAGTTGGACTCTATAGTCCTGCAAGCACAGGAACCAGCCAGTCAGCAAGCCCGCTGTAGAGGACAGATGTGTGTTCATGCCGAAGACACCAGCTCTAGGGTTGCAGCCATAACTCACAAAAGCAGAAGTTGGCCCCAAGTCGAAGGAGTGGAGTTCCCAAAAATGTCCCGAGGTTGGTCGTGGAACTTGGCCCTGCACTTCCCACAAGGAAGACTATGCCTACCCAGGTGTCAAAACAAGCCTCAAGAAAGTTCAGGTTCTGAGATGGTATCAGGCAGTTCTTGCTGCTGTTGATGACCTAGCTGAGCCACTCGAGGAGTTGGATCACACAATGCAGTGACTGAATGGCTTCCAGTCGAGACCTGACCTGGATAAGCCAATCATCCAGGTAGGGGTATACGCAGACACCCTCATGCCTCAGTCTTGCCACAACTACTACCATCACATTGGAGAACGTCCAAAGGGCAGTGGCCAAGCTGAAGAGCATCACACAAAACTGGTAGTGAGACCCCAAAATTGCAAACTGGAGAAAGCGCTGCTGGTCCTCCCGGATGGGAATGTGAACACAGGCCTCTGCCAAATCCAAGGAGGCGAGGTGAGTACTCATCCTTCTGGACCGCCTGGATAACAGACTGCAGCATTTCCATGCAGAACCATGGAACTCTCAAACTGCAGTTGACCCTTTTGAGCACACTCTAAAACATCCCTGTCTTATAATGTTGAGCAACCAGTGATCATTCATCAGATGTGATAGGAATGGGCTCCAGAACAGTCAGCGAGAGAGGTGAGAGTAAGAGGGTTTTCTCACCATGGAAGTCTGTGAATAGGCCCAGTGTCCTCTTTCAAAGGACTGGGGCTTGGATCTTGTTCTAGAAGAGAAGGTGGTCTGCTTATTCTGTTGATATCGACGAGAATAGCGGAACTTCGGCAGCGAAGAGGACTCCCCTGATGTCGAAGAAGAGTGCTTGGAGGAATCCTTGGGTTTATCCTCCAGCAGCCACTGGGGCTTGACCTCTCTGAGGTCCTTGACTAACTTTCCCAAGAGCTCACCAAACAGAAGCCTGTCCCTAAAGGGCAATTTGGCTAAGCGCCCCTTAGATGAGACATCCGCCAACAATTTCTGAGCCATAGCCCTCGGGAAGCCACACAGAAAGGTGTAAGAGATCTTTATCTTTATCACAAAAGGCATCCACCAAGGTTGCCAGATATTCGAGATGGGCTGAATACTCATCCTCAGAAAGGAAGGAGTTGAACCCAGTGGAGGAGGAAATGTGCACAGATGCCGCCCCACACTGTCACCTGAAGAGCTAAGGAGGAGGAAGAAAAGGTCATCTGAAGGAGTAATTCCACCTTCCGGCCCTGCAGGTCCTGAAGGGCAACTCCACTTATATGGGAATGGTGGTATGTTGGTGTCCGCTGTGATCAAGACGTTGACGACCCTGGGAAAATGCAACCACTTTCCAAGACTGTCAGCTCCAGCAGGAAAGTGTAGTTACTCACCTGTAACAGATGTTCTTCAGGGACAGCAGGAATCAGTCCTCACTTATGGGTGAGGTCAGCACTGACAGAGCCCGTGCGGAGCAATTCCCCAGCTTTCAAAGAAAGCCTTTGGGATTGCAACCATGCATGTGTGGTCCTCTTCCCACCCAAGGGTGCCATCTTGCTCAGTCAGGTCCCTTAGCTCGAGCCCTACCAAGCAGATGGCAAGGGAAGGACAAAAATACAGCAACTCATCAGGGGAGGCGGGAGGGTAGTGAGGACTGATTCCTGCTGTCCCTGGAGAACATCCTGTTACAGGTGAGTAACTATGCTTTCTCCAGGAACAAGCAGAAAGTCAGTCCTCACTTATCGGACTCCCTAGATACAGGCTACCGAACCTGCAACCAAAAAACGCCTCCGCGAGGACGTTAGCAGAACCCGAAGCCTGAAGGAGCCCGAGTCATCGGGGCAAAGCCTTCGGTAGCCGTGAAAAAGGGTCGGAGGGCAGGAGTTGCTTATACCCTGAACAGATTACGGAGTACAGCCTGGCCGAAGGCGCTGTCCCGGTGGGACTCCCTCTCCAGGCAGTAATGGGCAGCGAAGGTGTTCGTGGAAGACCAGGTTGCCGCCCGGCAATGTCCATCATAGGCACAGAGCGCAGCGAGGCCACCAAGGCTGCTTTGGCTCAGACCCCGTGTGTGGTGACTCGACGATCCAGAGGGACGGCCGCCTTCGCATGGGCGAAAGCGATGCAATCCGCCACCCAAACTGAGAGAGTGCGCTTGGTGACTGCTTGCCCCTGCCGATTGGGATCATAGGTCATTAAAAGTCTGTCAGACTTGCGGTGAGTCTGGGTACGCTGCAAGTAGAAGACGAGGGCCTGCTTGCAGTCGAGGGTGTGGAGAGCTGCCAATGCCTGGTCGGCATGGGGCCTCAGGAAGAAGGTCGGGAGCACTATCTCCTGGTTGAGATGAAAAGCCTACATGACCTTGGGTAAGAATTTAGGATGGGTCCGAAGGACCACCCTGTTCCGATAAAACCTGATGTAAGGGGCACCAGAGGTCAGCGCCACCAGGAAGGCACCTTCCAGGACAAATGCCGGAGCGAACACGTCACCATCGGCTCGAAGGGTTGACGGGTGAGCTGTGTGAGCACCATGTTCAAGTCCCATTCTGCCAGAGGGGGACGGATGGGAAGCTTGGATAGCAGAAGGCCCAGCATGAAGCGGGACACTAGCGGCTGCCCTGAAAGAGGTTTTCCCTCGATAGAGAGATGATTAGCCGATATGGCGCTCAAATGAACTCTAACAGAGTTCGACTTCAGCCCTCCCCTCAAGAGGTGGAGGAGGTACTGGAGAACCCACCAAACCGGGCATGAGAAGGGGTCGATCTGGTGTTCTGAGCACCAGAATGAGAAGCGTTTCCACTTAAAGGCGTAAGGCCGCCCAGTGGAGTCCTTTCTCAAAGCAAGGAGGATTTCCTCGACCTCCTCCAGAAGGGCAAGAGAGGCTAGAGAGAACCGTTCAGCAGCCAGGCCATGAGGGATAGGGAGGTTAGGTTTGGCTGTAGCACCCGACCCTCCTCCTGCGTTAGCAAGTCCCTGGGCCGAGCCTAGGGGAACAGGAGGCTCCGTCAACAGCTGGAGCTGGAGCGGGAACCAAGGCTGCCGAGGCCATGAGGGGGCCACAAGAATCAACGATGTCCCGTCCCGCTGAGCCTTGAACAGAGTCCTCGCAATGAGGGGGGAGGGAGGGAATATAGAAGACTGGAGGACTAGTCCAGGAGAAATGCATAGGACCACTGTTCCCTCTAAGCTGTGCGCATGTGCGCGCGCACACACCTCGCCGAGCGAGCGCACATACTTTACAACAGAGCGCACAAAAATTACGGCTCTGATTCTGATAGAAAACACAGACGTCTTAAAATGTTGTAATTACTAGAAATTTCTCGCTTCATTTAGTAATCGTCTATTTTCATTTAATTTGATTAAAATCAATGTGGTATACATACTGTATTCTGACAAGTAGTCAAATTTTAAAGTATATAACTCCGAGTGTCGTTATTTGGCGCACAAAAATTTAACCTTCCTTCAAAAGCTGCACACAGCTGATATTTTATGCGCACACAGCCTACAGAAAATTAGAGGGAACATTGATTGGGACCCACTCTGCCCAGGTGCAGTACCAGGGGCTGGCGAAGAGATCTATCGTTGGAGTGCCCCCGCGTAGAAACAGCCAGCCTGCCACTCTGGGATCCAGCCGCCACTCGTGGGGGCGAAGAATTCTGCCGAGTCTGTCCATCAGACCATTCTCCCGACCCCGGAGGTACGTCGCCCTGAGGGACATCCCCCGTAGAGCGGCGAAAAAGCAGATGAGGACCGCTTCCCTGCAGAGGGAGCGCGACCCCGTGCCCCCTCCTTGTTGATGTAGAACATCGCTACACGTTGTCGGTCTGTACCAGAACTGACTTCCCGCTGAGGAGATCGCCAAAGGCCCTCAGGGCCCACTGGATGGCCCAGAGCGCGAGCAAATTTATCTGCTGCTGAGCCTCTGCAGGTGACCATTGCCCCTGCGTGCAGAGACCCGCAATGGGCTCCCCACCTTAAGAGGGAAGCATCTGTAGTCAGCACTGCATCGTGCTGTGGGGCCTGAAAGGGCCATCCCCGCAGGAGGTTGCGGGGGTTTTGCCACCAGTTCAGGGACAAGTGGAGGTTGGGGAGAACCCTGACGGGGTCCCTGAGGTGTTGGATGGATTGGCTCCATTGGGTACTGAGACACCACTGAGCCATCCGCATGATATGATCAAGATATGGGCGTAAGCATCCTTTAGATCCAAGGAGCAGAGCCAGTCACCCTGCCGGAGGAAAGGCAGCAGCACGCCAAGAGATAACATCTTGAATTTCTCCCGCACCAGGAATTTGTTTAGCCTGCAGAGGTTGAGGATGGGCCGAAGACCCCCCATCTTTTTCGGGACGAGGAAGTACCGAGAATAAAAGCCCCGACCTCGAAAGTGGGGAGAGACCTTCTTGACTGCCCGCTGGGCAAGGAGGGAGTGCAATTCCCACTGCAGCAGAAGCTGGTGTGCGGGAAGTTGAGGAGGCTCCGCTGGGGAGAAAGGAAGTGGGAGCCTGTCAAAATGGAGGAGATAACCCTCTCAGATGACCTGGAGAACCCAAGTGTCTGAGGTGATGAGCGCCCACGATGGGGCGAAGCAGGACAGGCGTCCCCTCACTGGCTGCTGTATCGCCGGAGGGCGAGGGGCCATGCCGTTGGCGTCAAAACCCCTGAGTGGGTTGCAGGGGGGGGGGGCCGGCGTTTGGGCCTTTGGGCCATTTGGTTTATGGTGCCCCTGGCCAGGCTTTCCCTGCGCTGGGGCAGTCGATGTGGGGGTAGCCGGGTACGGCGGGGAGCCGCGATACTGGAGGCCTTTTCTGCAGAAGAAGGGCTTCTTGGTTGGCTGCTTCTTCCGAGGCAGAGTGGAGGTCTTGCAGGAGAGACAGGTCCTGGTGATGAACTCCGTCTCGATCTCCACAGCCTTTTCCTTCATCAACTTACAAAAAGGTTGTTCACCAAGGCAGGGTATGTCCAGGAGCTTCTCCTGCACCCACTGCTCCATATCAGAGGATTGGAGCCATGCCTGGCAGCGGGCCCCAATGCCCGCAGCCGCCACCCGAGCCAATGTCTCGAAGCCATCGAAGTCAGCCACTGATTTCAACAGGGCGTGGAATCTGTTGAGGGGTTCTCCCTCGAGGCCCACAGAGAAACCTACCAGTTCCTTTGCCAAGTCGCGTAGGAAAATACTGATGTACAACTGATATGCCTGGAAGCAACAAAAGAGCATGAAACCTTGAGAGGCCTTGCGGCCTACGGCATCAAGGGCTCTCGATTCTAGGCCCGGTGGTACCGATGATTGCGATTTCAGGCTCTTCTGGGAGTTGGGTCTTCCAGAAGCCAGACCCGCGCTGCACCTTGTACATTGTGTCAAAGCGCTTGCTCACAATGAGAAACGAGGCTGGGGCCTCCCACATGCGGAGCAACAGCCGAGATAGATGCGGCGGTACAGGCACAGTGAGGGATTCTCTGGGACTCCTACTGAAGAAAGAGTAGTTACTCACCTGAAACAGGTGTTCTCCAGGAGCAGCAGGAATCAGTCCTTACATATGGGTGAAGTCGGCGCGGAGCAATTTCCCCAGATTTCAAAGAAAGCCTTTGGGAATTGCAGCGCGCATACGCGGTCCCCTTCCCGCCCAAGGGTGCCATCTTGCTCAGTCTGATGACATAGCTAAAAGACAGCAAAATAATTAGCAAAAATGAAATGATAGGACTGCAACTCCAAGGGGAGGAGGGAGGGTTGTGAGGACTGATCCTGCTGCTCCTGGAGAACACCTGTTACAGGTGAGTAACTACTCTTTCTCCAGGACAAGAGGGAAGTCAGTCCTCACATATGGGACTCCCTAGCTTAAGGCTACCGGAGACCTCAAGCGGAAAAATGAGCTCCCTCTAGCTCAGCAGCACAGAAGGAAGAAATCTTATCTGAAAACACCCCCGACCGGTAGCCCAACACCAGGGCCGGAGGGTAGGAGTTGCCTAAACCTCGAAGAGATTATGGAGGACTGCCTGACCGAAAGCACTGTCCCTGCGGGACTCCCTCTCCAGGCAGTAATGGGCCGCAAAAGTCTGGCTTGAAGACCAAGTAGTGGCCCGGCAGATGACTGCCAACGGAACAGAGCGGAGATGAGCCACTGACGCATCCTTCGCCCTGACACGATGAGCCGTGACACGACCCTCCGAGAGGCCGGCTGCTCCATAAGCCCAAGCGATACAGTCAGCAACCCATATGGACAAAGTACGTTTGGAGACAGGTAGCCCCAACTTATTGGGGTCAAAAGAGACGAAGAGCTGAACAGCCCTCCTATGCTCCCACGTACGGTCAAGGTAGAAGGACAAGGCCCTTCTACAGTCCAGGGTATGCAGGACCAGAGTGCGGCCTGGGAAAGAAGGTTGGAAGAACTACCTCCTGGTTGAGATGAAAAGGAGAAACTACTTTAGAAAGAAATTTAGGGTGAGTCCGTAAGACTACCCTATTCCTGTAGAACCTAGTGTAAGGAGGATCAGACACTAGGGCCTGCAGTTCACTAATGCGCCTAGCAGAGGTAAGGGCTACCAAAAAACAAGGTTTTCCAGGAAAGAAAACGAAGAGGGCAGGTAGCCATAGGTTCAAAGGGCGGACAGGTAATCTGCTGCAAGACCACATTCAGATCCCATTCAGGGGCTGTTGGGCACAAAGGGGGCTTAAGGAGAAGAAGGCCTCGGAGAAACGAGCCATCAAAGGGTGTTGGAAAGAGGCCTGCCATCCACCAGTGCGTGATGCGCAGAGAGAGCACTGAGGTGGACTCTGACAGAGTTGGACTTAAGGCCCAGATTGGAGAGGTAAAGCAAATATTGCAAGACCACTGCCACCAAGCAGGAGAAGGGATTCTCAGATTGCTGAGCACACCACACGGAGAACCTACGCCACTTTAGAGCATAGGACTTCCGGGTGAAGGGCCGCCTGGAGGCCAAGACGACCTCTTCCACCTCACGAGGCAGCAGGAGGGGAGCAAGGACTACCTTTCAGCAGCCAGGCCATCAGATGAAGGGACCAGAGGTTGGGGTGTGGGAGAGTCCCCTGATCCTGTGACAGGAGATCGGGTTGAAACCCCAGGGGAAGAGGAGTGTCCACCGCCAGCTGCATCAGAAGCGGGAACCAGGGTTGTCTCGGCCACCGGGGAGCTACTAGGATCATCAAGGCTCTGTCTCTGAGAACTTTGAAGAACGTCCGAGACACCAGTGGCATGGGAGGAAAGGCATACAAGAGACCTGTGGACCATGGAATCAGGAAAGCATCCACCGCCACTCTTAGAGGATGCGGTTGTCGAGAGCAGAATTTGGGAAGCTGCCAGTTTAGGGGGCTTGCAAATAGATCCATGGTGGGGAGGCCCCACTTGAGAAAGATCCGCTGAACCACCAACGGATCCAATCTCCACTCGTGAGGTTGGAGGATCCTGCTCAGTCTGTCTGCCAGGTAATTTTCTTGACCTGGGAGATAGACAGCTTTCAGTAGGATGCCGTGAAGGACGGCCCAAGAGCACAGTCTCCGTGCTTCCTGACAGAGAAGGAAGGAGCCTGTACCCCCCTGCTTGTTCATGTAGAACATTGCTACTTGATTTTCCGTCTGGACCAGCACAGACTGGTGAGAAGTGAGGTGGGAGAAGGCTCTCAGAGCTAGGCGGATGGCTCTGAGCTCTAGGAAGTTTATCTGCTGAGCAGACTCCCAAGGAGTCCAGAGGCCTTGAGTACATGCCCCTTGGCAATGTGCTCCCCAACCTAGGAGAGAAGCATCGGTCGTCAGCACCTGAGAAGGCGGAGGAGATTGAAAATCCACTCCCAGCACCAGGTTTGGTAGATGAAGCCACCACCGCAGAGAAGAGACCAGCAGGTTCGATACCTGGACTGAGTCCGCTAGGCTCCCCGTGGTCTCATGCCATCGAGTGCGAAGGCACCATTGAGCAGGTCGCATGTTCAGGCAAGCATTGGGGGTTACATGAACCGTGGAAGCCATATGGCCGAGCAGTCTCAGAAATTGCCTGGCAGAGACCAGGGAATTGCGGCGAAAGCGGCTGGCTAGATCCATGAGCCTGTGTGCTCTGTCTAGAGGCAGGAAGGCCCGTGCCTGAAGTGTGTTCAATCTTGCGCCGATGAATTCGAGATTTTGAGAGGGGAGCAAAGTGGACTTTGCGAAGTTTATGACAAATCCCAAGTGCTGGAGCAGAGTTACAGTGCGATGAGTGGCCTGAGTGGCCTCTTGGGAAGACTGGGCCCTGATGAGCCAGTCGTCCAGGTATGGAAATACAAAGAGGCCTTGAAGTCTTAGATAGGCCGCCACCACTGCTAGGCATTTGGTGAACACTCTGGGGGCGGAGGATAGGCCACAGGGCAGTACCCTGTACTGGTAATGATTTCCTCCCACAACAAATCTGAGATATTGTCTGTGGTCTGGATGAATAAGGATGTGAGTATAGGCATCCTTTAGATCTAAAGAGCATAGCCAGTCTCCCTGCTGGAGGTAGGGCAGCAGGATTCCAAGGGTAAGCATCTTGAACTTTTCCCTGGCCAGGAACTTGTTGAGGTTTCGCAAGTCCAGGATGGGTCTGAGGCCTCCTGTTCGTTTTGGTATCAGAAAGTACCTGGAATAAAAGCCTTGACCTCTCAGGTGGTGGGGCACCGGTTCCACAGCCTGTTCCTGAAGACGACTTGCCAACTCCTGAAGGAGTAAGTCCCTGTGCAGAGGGAGTCTTGGAGGCTCCCCTGGAAAGTAGGAGGGAGGTACCTGGTGAAAGTGAAGAAGATAGCCTTTTTGAACTATATGAAGCACCCAGGTATCTGATGTGATGGCTGACCACCTGTGGGCAAAGTGGACCAGCCGGCCTCCTGTGCTGAGAGAAACCAGCGGAGGAGAAGAGGCTATGCTGATGGAGTCAAAAACCGGTGTTGTGGGCTTGGGGGCCTGCTGCCTACGGGACCCATTACCCCGTCCCTTGGCCTGCCGACCCTGTTGGGGAGCTGCTGAGGCCTGATAATGAGGGTAGTGTTTATAGGCAGCCACCTTCCTCGGGTAAAAGGGCTTTTTCCCCGAGCCCTTCTTTCTCTGAGAAGGGGCAGAGGTTTTCCTGGACAGCCGAGTCCTGGTCAGAGTCTTGGTCTCGATCTGTGCAGCCTTTTCAGCCATGGGCTTGCCAAAGAGGTTTTCACCTCTGCAGGGGACATCGACCAACTTGTCCTGTACCCATGGCTCGAGGTCGGATGACTGAAGCCAAGCCTGTCGGCGGGCACCGATGCCAGCTCCGGCTACTCGAGCCGATGCTTCGAAGTCATCGTAGGCTGCCCGAGAGATAAACTTCGAGCACTCTCGAATGCCAGTGGACAAGGCCTGGAACCTCTGCAAAGTTTCCTCGGAGAGACCAGCAGAGAACCCGGCAATTTCCTTTGCCAGGTCTCGGAGATACATGCCCATATAGAGCTGGTAGGTCTGGACTCGACAAGCAAGCATAGAGGCCTGGAAGCACTTCCTACCGAGGGCATCCAGGTTCCGGGCCTCCCGGCCGGGAGGCACCAAGGAGTGCATCTTCTGACTCTTGAGTCGATGCATGGCCGATTCCACCACCATGGAATGGTGCGGTAGTTGTACCTTTTGGAACCCGGGGCTCTTGCGGACTCGATAAATGGAATCGACCCGCTTGCTTAACACCGGCGCCGACGCCGGGCTCTCCCACATGCGGAAGAGAAGTCGCTCCAGCATCGGAGAAACCGGTACAGTAAAGGCCTTCTTCGGGGGAGAATCATACTGGAGGGGCACTGAGCTCTTCGGCTCGAGGCTCCTTCTCGGGATCCGCGGGGAATGCCAAGGCCTTGGCCATATCCCGCACGAAGTCCGAGAACCGGGTGTCCTCCGGCGGGGACCGTCTCCGAGGTTCGGATGCACCGAGTCCGAAAAGTACCAGGGGACTCTTCGTCCTCCGTTTCCCAGGCTGACTCCTAGGAAGAGGAATCGAGCGGCTCCGGTCGGGCGGGCCCCGAAGCCCTCCGCCCCGACGCCGAGGGTGTCGGCGTCAACGACCTCGATCCCGAACAGGAGGCCGAGGGAGACCGCGACCGAAGATCGACTCGAGCTCGCATGGACTCGAGGATCGGCTCGGTCTCCGGGGTCGACTTGGACGTCGACGTCCCGGTGGCCGGGGCAGATGCACCGGCGAGGCCAGCTATCAATGCCCGCTGCTGGTCCATGAAGGCAGCGAAACTGCTCTCCAAGGCCGTTAACCTGAGTCCGAGCTCAGGAGACCCAGCAGACCCCGACTCGGGCCCCGACAGCGTCGGGCCCGACGTCGGCTCCTTCAGAGGTGAGTCCACGAGGACCACAGTACTCACGTGTCTAGGAGACTCCATCTCGAGACGAGGATGTTTCGAAGGCCTCTCCGACTCCGAGGACCCGGGACGGCTATCGGGGCTATGCGACCTGGCCCTCGAGGAACCAGGAGCGTCCACCGACACCGCCCTCGCGGGTTTCTTCTTCCGATGATGTTCCCGGGCAGGAGACCCCCGCTCAGAGGAACTCTGATGATGCTCAGGACCGGAGTCCCGGGACGTCGAAGCCTCTGACGAGGTCCGGGCCCGGCCGGACGCGGAGTCAGAGAAGATTCTTTCTTTTTGTTGCTGCCGACTCAACGATTTAGAGGACATCTTGCCACACGGACCACAGATCATCGGGTCATGATCGGGTCCGAGGCAACGGAGGCAGCAGTCGTGTGTGTCGGTAAGAGACATAAGTTTTACACCGATCACACTTTTTAAACCCGCTGGCAGCCATTGGGGGAAAAAGGGCCCCTGCGAGGTCAAAAGACAGGGCTGCCTGTGAAAAAAGAAAAATGGCGCGAACGCTAGTCACGAAGGACAAAAACCGAAAAAATTTCGAACGGACTCGATACCGGTGTATCGGGTCCGGGCGGGAAAAGGATCCGGCGTCGAACAGAGAAAAGAAAAACAAATAAAATCAACTTTTTCAGCAGCGATCACAAACAGCGTCTGTAGGGCTCCGCGGAAAAAAGAAGACTGAGCAAGATGGCACCCTTGGGCGGGAAGGTGACCGCGCATGTGCGCTGCAATTCCCAAAGGCTTTCTTTGAAAGCTGGGGAAATTGCTCCGCGAGGGCTCCGTCGGCGCAGACGTCACCCATATGTGAGGACTGACTTCCTGCTTGGTCCTGGAGAATAGAGAGTTCCTCAGCACGAGGGTCGTCCTCGGCCTGGGTGACCAGGCTGAGGGCCCGAGTCATGTCCCGAATAAACACCAAGAAAGAGGTGTCTTCGGGTGGTGAACGCCGCTGGAATGCAGGCGGCGAGGGGTCCGACAGAAGATCCCAGTGGGTACAGGTTTCTGGGGAAACGTCCCCATCCGACTCCCAGTCTGAAAAATCGGTCAAGAGATCAGAGCTGGGCAGGTCGCCCTGTCCAATGGCCGGCGGCCTGGAGCCGGAGGCCATGGACAATTTTGCCTCCGAGGAACGGGAGAGCGAGCGAGACCGATGTCAAGGACCCTCACAAGGCCTGCGGCTCTCGGGTGTTTCCTGGATGGATTTGGGTGTCCCACGCAAGGGACCCGCGGTCTCTGGGCGCAAGTCAGCGAAACTGGCCGTGAGCACCTGCTGGGAAGCAATGAACACAGAAACGCTGCGTTTGAGTGCCAGCATACAGGTATGGGGTGGCAAGGAGGAGAGGGGGTCCTCACCGGGACAATCCTCTGGAGACTGGGCGCCTTCGCTGGAGGCCTCTGTTTTCCTGTGAGGTACCTCGTGGGGCCGCTCCTTGTCCAATTCTCAGGAACGCTGAAGGGGGCTATGCGACCGAGCATGGGAGCGCTCGTGCTTGTCATGAGTCCTGGACAGCGACTTCGAGTCCGCCTTCTTTTTGCATCATTCCACCTTGGGGGACCCCTGGTCAGAGTGCTGCCGAGAACGCGGGGCCACAGGGGGTGAACCCACCAGAGGAGAGACGAACGAGGGCGCTACTGGGGATTCCGAGGCAGCCTTTCGGAAAACGTCTTCGGATTTTTGCTTACAAATGAGCAGGGCCTTAGAGGACATTTTCTTGCAGAGCAAACAGAGCTCTGGGTCATGGTTGGCTCCTAGGCACCGCAGACAACAGTCATGGGTGTCCGTAAGCGACATGTTCCTAGAGCATCTATCGCATTTTTTAAATTCGGTGGCCATGGGGGCAAAAATGGCCCCTGCAAGATCAAAGACCCACGTGGCCAGCGGTTGGGAGAAAAATAAAAAAGGGCGCGAAGCCCAAAACAAAAAATTTTAGGAAAATGTGTATTCCCGGGAGCTCTGGAGTAGAGCAAGGGAAAGGAGGGACCGGTGCAACCGGAAAAAAAGAGCCTGTTAAGGCCAGGAAAACTAAACGTTTTCCGAGGGACGAGGACGTGCGTCTGAAGGGCTCCGCGGAAAAAGGGAGACTGAGCAAAATGGCACCCTTGGGCGGGAAGAGGACCACGCATGCATGGTAGCAATCCCAAAGGCTTTCTTTGAAAGCTAGGGAATTGCTCCACTTGGGCTCTGTCGGTGCCGTCACCCATAAGTGAGGACCGACTTCCTGCTTGTTCCTGGAGAAAGGAAAGGCTCTGGAAAGCCCCATGATGCTGGGATCAGATGTGGAGGGGGTCGGGGCCAGTCCAGAGAACTCCGCAATTTGCATTTCAGTGGCAATCTAGACAATTAAAGGGGGGGGGGGGAAGAATCTCTACTCAGTGACAAATACGCATCACATGCAAGTCGCTATGGTCCTCCCCCTGAAAGAGTTCCTCCTCCTCAGTGTTGGAGGCAGCTCAACTGGAGTCATCATGAGGAACACCATCGCCGAAAAATTCTGCCTCGCTCCAATAAGGGACTTTGGAGGGGGCCACAGACCCTCCCGGACAGTATCCTGCCCTCTCGATCATTTGCGGGATCTGCCTGAAAGGACTAGTGGAGGAGTGGCAGAAGATGGGCCCAGCCAAGAGGGAACAAGGCCTTGACTCCCCTTCCATAGCCCACAAACATGTTGGAAGATGGGCAAAAAATCTGCTACTGCAGAGTCTGACAGCCACCGTGGCTGAAACACTTGTGACTGATGTGGCTGGAAGCGCTGCAACTGTGGAAACAAAGGGAGAGAAGACTCCCTGTCAGCCACATGAGCCAGTCCCATGGTGAAATGTGGCACTGTGGGAACAGCAGGTCCGCCTGGAGAAAAGCGCTGATAATCCCTGATGTGGAAGGCAGCAACGAAGCCTCAACTGCATCGGGAGCCAGAACAGCCAATAAGGACGCTGAATTGGCAGAAGTCTCCGCCAGATCAGCTGTGCAAATGGTGCAGAGATGATCAACAAGGGAACCGTCACCACTTACTGCAGCAGAGGCATCAGGGCAATGAGGTAGGCACTGATCCTAACGCACCACAGAGTAAAACTGACTCATTTATTTATTTATTTTATTTTATTTATTTACATTTTCTTATATACCGCGCTATTCTGCATCAGTGCGGTTTACGTTGAACAAACTGAAATTACATTGAAGATTAAATTAGACCTACCTGCTAATTGTAGTTCCTGGAGGAACTCCAGTCTGGTCCTGGAATATTTGGGTTGCCAACCTCTTCTAGCAGCTTTGGAGACTGAGAAACTTCCTTCTTGTGATGTCATCGGTATATAAAGCCTGGCTCCTCCTCTTCCCATCAGTTTACCCAATGACAAAGCAGACTCACCAGAGCAACAAGTAAGTAGCGAAAACAAACTCAACTAAACTACCCCAGTGAACCGCAAAATCCCATGGACCGAACTATGTACAAAAAAGGGAAATATGAATACAGAACTTTCTTCTGGGGGTTTTTTTGTTTGTTTTTTTTCAAACTACTGTCCGTATGTCCTGAGGTTGCTTGCCCACCTCCTAGGAAGGTACCCCCAAAGAACCCTCCTTTAACAGGAAATGCCCCCCGCCCTGCACAGATAAAATACTGCTTACCAGTAAGACAGCTCTCGCTTCAGGCCACAGCTCGCCAAAGAACCCGGGCGGGATCCGGGATCAGACTGTCAGGTAGGTCCCATGCCGGAATTACTCTCTGCCTTGGCGGCCGAAGAAGCAAAACCGCCCTCAGAAAACGCTTCACATCCGCATGAGCTCCCAGCGCCACACCGCGGATTTTACCCCTATAACAGGACAAAGCCGCCAACTGTACCTTCAAAGAAGAGGCTGCCAGACCCTTCTGAAAGCCATCCTGCAAGAAAGACAGCACCTGTGGTACCGAGGCTCGTAAGGGAACACAGTTCTTCTCCGCACACCAGGCCTCAAAGATTCTCCAAACTCTGACGTAAGCCAACGAAGTAGACCTCCTGCGCGCCTTCAGCAAGGTGGACACCACCGCCGACGAATAACCCCTTGCCGCTAACCTAGCCCGCTCAATAGCCAGGCCGTAAGCGAGAATCGATCCACCTGGGGCATGCAGAGAGGACCCTGAGTGAGAAGATCCCGACGTACCGGAAGTTTCCAAGACTGGGCCACCAAGAGTCTCACTAAGTCCACGTACCATGGGCACCTTGGCCAATCTGGGGCGATTAGAACCACTCGACCTCTGTGCCGCTCGATGCGCTGCAATACCCGCCCGATCAACACCCACGGGAGGAATACATACAGCAGCTGCTCCTCCGGCCATTCCTGAATGAGAGCATCCAAACCTTCTGCCATCCGCTCCCTTCGTCTGCTGAAGAAACGATCGACCTTTGCGAATTGAAAAGTCGCCATGAGATCCATTACCGGAAGACCCCAGCGTCGCACCAACATCGCAAACACCACGGGGTGCAGGACCCACTCTCCCGGGTCCACCCTTACGCGACTCAGAAAATCGGCCTCCACATTGTCCACTCCTGCGACATGCGCCGCTGATAACGCCACTGCCCAGTCAAACAAACTCTCCACTTTGTCCTCCAGCGCTATGCTGCTGGTGCCGCCTTGCCGATTTACATAAGCCACCGCCGTGGCATTGTCCGAGAACACCCAAACGGCCTTTCCCTGAACCAAAGGGCTCAACTCCCGCAGAGCTAACGCCACCACACGTAACTCCAACCGGTTGATCGACCACACCTTCTCGTGGTCGGACCACTGACCCTGAACTAGGCGACCCTGACAATGGGCCCCCCAGCCGTAGAGACTGGCATCTGTCGTCAGCGCAATCCAATACGGAGGATCCAACCACATGCCTTTCTCCAGACTCCCCGGCCGCAACCACCAACCGAGCGCCCAGCGAGTCCGTAGAGGACAAGGCAACCTGTGACTCAGAGAATCCCTCTGATGCGACCACCGTCTTAACAGGACCCTTTGTAACGGTCTCATGTGAGCCCTCGCCCACGGCTCGTCCCCAACACCTGCAGATACTCCCCGGCCGTGGGACCGTGCCAACCAAGGAACTGACGCACCAAGCGCCGGAGCCCCAGCCCCTTCTGCTGGGGCAGAAAAACGCGTCCTACCTTGGTGTCGAATCGCGCTCTTGAGACGGGGTCAACTTGCTTTTCGCCCTGTTGACTACCCAACCTAGACTCTGCAACAGATCTACCACCTTGGCCATAGCCGCCACACTCTCCTCTCTGGACTTGGCTCTGATCAACCAATCGTCCAGGTACGGATGTACCAATACCCCGTCTTTCCTTAAGGCTGCCGCCACCACCACCATAACCTTGGTAAAGGTGTGGGGAGAAGTCGCCAGCCCAAAGGGGAGCGCTTGAAACTGGAAATGCCCCATCGGAACTGCAAACCGGAGGAATCTCTGATGCTCCCGTCGAACCGGAATATGCAGGTATGCCTCCGATAAGTCCAGGGACGTCAGAAACTCCCCCGTTCTGACCGCCGCAATGACTGATCTGAGGGTCTCCATCCGAAAATGAGATACGCGCAGACGATTCACCCTCTTGAGATCTAGAATAGGCCGCCAAGTGCCTTCCTTCTTCGGAACTACGAAGTAAATGGAGTATCAACCGCAACCTAACTGGTCGGGAGGAACCGGGACAACCGCTCCGAGACGTAGAAGCCGCAGTACTGTTTCCCGAACCGCCGCGTGCTTTGCTGGAGCATTGCACGGCGACCGAACAAAATCATCGGCTACCGGCCGCTGTAGTTCCAGGGCATAACCTTCGCGCACTACCTCCAAGACCCACTGATCAGACGTGAGGCGGGTCCAGGCCGGATAAAATTCCCGCAAGCGACCGCCTATGGGAACCAGCTCCTCCTGGACCCCCGACTTCATTGCGATTTCTTAAAGGTAGAGGATGAGGACGCAGCCGCAAATCCCCTAGTTGCTCCTCGAAACCCCCGAAACACCTGGGATCGACTAGGGAAACGGCCTCGCAGCCCTTGACTACCCCTAGGCAGATTGAACCGCCGAAAGTCTCGCTGTTGCTGCCGAAGCCCGGGAACAGGACGGTTCTGCTTCTGCTTATCCTCTGGCAGTCGTCCACCCTTAGTCTCTCCCAACTCCTTCACCAACTTGTCCAAATCCTCCCCAAAGAGCAGTTTACCACGAAAGGGAAGCCTACTTAACCTAGCTTTGGACGAACTATCCGCCGCCCAGTTGCGCAGCCAGAGGCATCTGCACCCCGCGACCACTGAAGCCATGCTCTTCGCTAACCCCCGGATCAGATCATAATGAATGTCCACTAGATACACCGCCCGGACTCCAATCTGGACGCCTCCTCGGACGCTTCAACCGAGTCCCCCTGGATCCGCTGCGCCCAGCGCAAGCAGGATCTTGCCACCCAGGCTCCACAAATGGACGCCTGCAAGGACAACGCATTAGCCTCAAAGACCTGTTTCAACAAGGTTTCCAATTTCCTGTCTTGCGCATCCTTCAGAGCCGCTGATCCTTCTACCGGGATAGTAGTCTTTTTAGTGACTGCCAAAACTGCCGCATCCACCCTCGGGGCCTTAAATAACTCCCGATCCTGATCCAGCAGCAGGTACAGCCTCGCCATAACCCTAGCCCCCTTAAGGGCGGCCTCCGGCATATCCCATTCCTCCTGAATCATTTCTTTAAAAACCCTGTGTACCGAAAAAGCCCTCTGAGTCTTCCGGACCGCCTGTAGTACTGGATCCTCCAGGGTAGCATCATCAGCCGGACCAGCGTCCGGCATATTAAGAGCCTTGAGCACCTCCGCTATAAGCTCCAGGAGTTCCTCCCTACGGAAAACACGAACCACACGCGCCTGATCTTCCTGCTCCCTAATTTCACCTTCCTCTAGATCCCCTAGGCCATCCTCTGAACGCAAGTCCTCTGACACCACCGACTGATCTAGGAGATCCCTCTCTAGTCTAGCTACCTTGGCACAGACACCCGACGCTCCTGCCGACAAGGCTGAACTTGGCCTCTTGTGCCCCAGCCCAGCCCCAGAGGTACCTGCCACCGGCTCCGCAGTAGAGCTGGCCAAAGACTGTTGGAGCAGGGCCATGAAATTTGCCAAGAAAATAGAGGCCAAACTTCCCCCCAACGGCTGCCGCGAAAGGGGAAGATCAGGCCCTGAAGTGGCGCTCAAAGCTGGCTCCTCCGTCACCAGAGACGGAAGAATGGGCTCTGGAACCTCCTCTAAAACCTCCTGTTCTGCCCTCTCAGATGCAGGGACTAACTCCGTGGTCTCCAACTCCGGAGCACAGCCCCTGCAGACCCCCTCTTGTGAGACGGAGCTCCTCTTAACCCCGCACAAGAGACACTGTTGCTTGGAAGGCATGCTGAGCAGAGATCCGCCCTCTATCTACCCCCCAAACATCCGCCCTCTATCTACCCCCCAAACTATTCTTTTTTTTTTTTTTTTTTTTTTAACTCAAAGTACCTCAGAATCGCCCCCCCAGGTGATTCCTGAGGAAAGCCCCCAAAAACAAGGCTCACCGCCAAAGCTACGGGGCACCAAAGGCTGATAGAGCAGACCGGCGAATTTTCCCACGTCTTTCACACGCGGCCTGGCCTGCCTTCTCACAGCGCCGCTTCCCGCCGAAATAAGGAACGCTTACCTCCGGGACCCGTTGCTGCCTAAAGCAGGCTGCGGCTTCGTTCTGAGCAGCCCCTCAGCGATTGCACTCCGAAATGCCGAAATCACTCCGGGCTGCCCCCAGTAAGCTCTAAGCGCTGGCAGGCAAGCCATCTGCAAGCGCTGAGCGTTGGCGAACTCCGGATCCGTGCTCTCCTCACTGGGACGGATCTCGGGCACCAGTCCTCTCTCTCCTAGCAGTGGAAAAAACAACAAAACCCCCCGGTTGCTGCCTGCCCCCCCCGAAGGGAAGACAGAGGAGAGCAGAGGACCTCAGGGCAAGGAAAGCAGAATATGCCTCCCCCCCCCTTCCAGCCCTGTAGGCAGAGGACTTCTCCCTTAAAGTGCCCCTTACCTCAAATTGTCTTATCTATTTTTATTTTTTTTTTAATTTTTATTTATTTATTTTTTTTTACAACTTAAAATTCCAAATCCTAACCCTCTACTTAATCGTTTCTCCAGTGAGCCCTGGAACCCCTGGGCTCACCACCCTCCTAGCTGCTTTGGAGACTGTTAAACTGGTGGGAAGAGGAGGAGCCAGGCTTTATATACCGATGACATCACAAGAAGAAAGTTTCTCAGTCTCCAAAGCTGCTAGAGGAGGTTGGCAACCCAGATATTCCGGGACCAGACTGGAGGGACGATCAGGAACAGGGCATTATAACGGAGATAACTATTTTACAGGGAACATGAGCTATGGAGGGTTAAGTGGCTTGCCCAAGACCACAAGGAGCACCTGTGGGACTAGAAACCCCAGTCCTTCCGGCCCAAGGTTGCAGTCCTCTAGTGGGATTTGAACCCCCGACCTTCTGGCCTGAAGTACCTTGCCCCAACCACTAGGCCACTCCTCCACTCCGGATTGCCCCAGGAAGGAAAGAACCACCAGAAGGGTATCTCATATAGTTCTTGGGGTCTCAGCTGGTCAAGCTGCACTGAAACCAGTCTCAAACTCACCAAGAGCTGTAGACCTTAAGAAAGGCAAAACGGTGCGCGGTCTGCACAGGCCGGGGTCGTCAGGCAGTATTGCAGTGGCCTCTTTTTGCCGCTGGTGTGTGATCTGCACAGGCCAGGGATTATCTGGTGGGATATGCGGAATTGCAGAAAACTCACGATTAGATGCAGTGGGCCCTTTTTGTTGCTGGTGTCTGGCCTGCACAGGCCAGGGATGTCAGGCGGGATCACAGCAAACACTCATGGTTAGGTGCAGCGGCCTTTTATTGCCACTGGTGAAGTTCAGGCGGTGATCTTCTGCAGTTGCCCGCTGGAAAAGGCGGCGATCCACTGCAGCTTCAGTACTGTGGTCCCCCAGGAGCACACGGGAGCGGGGATGGTGGGGGGGGGTGCAGGGAGGAAACCCCGATCAGCCACATGCTAAGAAGCTACATGGAGCCTTGCAGAAGACTAAACAAACAAAAAAGTATAAAAAGTGTGAAAGAAAGAAAAGTAAAAGAAAAAAAAAAGGCCAAAATACAGCTAAGGGTCCCTCAGAAGGATCCTTGTGATCCAATGCTCCTACCAAGTTACACTGGCTCTCCTAGCCAGGTGCTAGCTCCAAAGTAACAGATCAACCAGAAAAGGGTATCTCATACACCCCCTGGGATCTAAAGCGGCCGACCTACACTGCACCCAGATGCAAACTAGGCAGGAGCTATAGGCCTCTGTAAGCCTCTCTGAAAGAATGCACCATCTGATGAGACAGAGAAAATACTGAGGGCTCCCTCTAACTGTGCTGGGTTTTATGCCAGTGGTGATGTCACGGCATAGTTTTATTTTCTTTTTCTCTGTCTCCCATCTGATGGGCAGGGGGAAATAACCCACTAGTCTGGACTGGTCTAGCAGAATGAGCTGGAAGCTGTTTCATCATGGTCCCAAGCTTCCTGAACCTTATATTCAAAGAGATTGTCTCCAGACAGCACGTCAGCAAGCTACTCTTGAACACCCATGGAGGAAGTTCTCAATGTCATATCGAAAATATCATGTCTCGCTTAGACAAAGCGTAGTTACTCACCTGTAACAGGTGTTCTCCAGGAGCAGCAGGAATCAGTCCTCACTTATGGGTGACGTCGGCGCCGACGGAGCCCTCGCGGAGCAATTTTCCCCAGCTTTCAAAGAAAGCCTTTGGGAATTGCAGCGCGCATGCGCGGTCCTCTTCCCGCCCGAGGGTGCCATCTTAGCCAGTCAGATGACATAGCTAAAAAAGACAGCATAAAAATATTTGCAAGAACATAAGCAGACGATTGCAACTCCAAGGGGAGGAGGGAGGGTAGTGAGGACTGATTCCTGCTGCTCCTGGAGAACACCTGTTACAGGTGAGTAACTACGCTTTCTCCAGGACCAAGCAGGAAGTCAGTCCTCACTTATGGGACTCCCAAGCTCAAGGCTACCGGAGACCCTAAGCACAAAAATGAGCTCCCTCTAGCTCAGCAGCACAGAAGGAAAGAATCTTCGCTGAATTATCACCCACCGGTAGCCCACATCCGGGATGGAGGGTAGGAGTTGCTCAGACCTCAAAGAGATTACGGAGGACTGCCTGTCCGAAAGCACTGTCCCTGCGGGACTCCCTCTCGAGACAGTAATGGACCGCAAAAGTCTGGCTCGAAGACCAAGTAGCGGCCCGGCAGATGTCTGCCAGCGGAACAGAGCGGAGGTAAGCCACTGACGTAGCCTTTGCCCGAACGCAATGAGCCGTGACTCGACTTTCTAAGGAGAGTCCGGCTGCCCCATAAGCCCAAGAGATACAGTCCGCAACCCAGATGGACAGAGTACGCTTGGAGACCGGGAGCCCCAATTTATTGGGGTCAAAAGACACAAAAAGCTGAGCAGCTTTACGGTGCTCCCGCGTACGGACAAGGTAGAAGTTCAAAGCCCTTCTACAGTCCAGGGTATGGAGGACCGTTTCAGCTCGGCTGGAGTGTGGCCTGAGAAAGAAGGTCGGAAGTACCACCTCCTGATTGATGTGAAAAGGGGAGACCACTTTTGGAAGAAACTTTGGGTGAGTCCGTAGGACTACCCTATTTTTGTAGAACCGAGTGTAAGGGGGATCAGACACGAGGGCCTGCAATTCACTTACGCGTCTAGCGGAAGTGAGGGCTATCAAGAACAGTGTTTTCCAAGACAGAAAACGGAGAGAACAGGTAGCCATAGGTTCAAAAGGCGGACAGGTGATCCGCTGCAAAACCACATTCAGGTCCCAGTCAGGCGCTGGCGGGCGCAGAGGTGGTTTAAGTAGAAGGAGACCTCGGAGAAACCTCGCTACGAGAGGGTCGCTGGAGAGAGGTCTACCGTCCACCGGCACATGATGTGCCGAAAGAGCACTGAGGTGAACTTTGACGGAGTTGGACTTAAGTCCCAGATTAGAGAGGTGTAGCAAGTACTGCAAGATCACCGACACCGGGCAGGAGAAGGGATCCTGAGACTGTCGGGTACACCAGACGGCAAAGCGACGCCATTTAAGGGCGTAGCATTTGCGGGTAGAAGGCCGTCGCGAAGCCAAGACGACCTCCTCCACCTCTGCCGGCAGGAGAAGGGGAGCAAGGACTACCCTCTCAGCAGCCAGGCCATGAGGTTGAGAGACCTGAGGTTGGGGTGTAGTAGAGACCCCTGATCCTGAGTGAGGAGATCCGGTTGTACCCCCAGAGGGAATGGATCCTTCACCGCTAATTGCAGCAGGAGCGGGAACCACGGCTGTCTGGGCCAGCGAGGGGCCACCAGGATCATGAAGGCTTTGTCTCGGAGAACCTTGAAAAGAGTCCGAGAGACTAGCGGGATGGGAGGGAAAGCGTACCGAAGGCTCCCCGACCATGAAATCAGAAAAGCGTCCGCCGCAACCCGAAGGGGGTGTGGCTGACGAGAGCAGAAGCGAGGAAGCTGCCGGTTGTGAGGACTGGCAAAGAGATCCACCGTGGGGAGGCCCCACTTTAGGAAGAGCTTCTGAACTACCAAGGGATCCAGACGCCACTCGTGCGGCTGGAGGATCCTGCTGAGTTTGTCCGCCAGGCAATTTTCTTGGCCCGGGAGATAAACTGCCTTGAGGAGAATGCCGTGACTGACGGCCCAAGAGCAGAGCTTCTGTGCCTCCCGGCAGAGGAGGAAGGAGCCCGTGCCCCCCTGCTTGTTCACGTAGAACATGGCAACTTGATTGTCCGTCTGGACAAGGACGGACTGGTGGGAAGTCAGGTGGGAGAAGGCCTTGAGAGCCAGGCGGATCCCCCTGAGCTCCAGGAAGTTGATCTGCTGAGCAGACTCCCACGTGGTCCAGAGGCCCTGAGTACGTGCCCCTTGGCAATGTGCTCCCCAGCCCAGGAGAGATGCATCCGTGGTCAGCACCCGGGTCGGCTGAGGTGACTGGAAAGGCATACCGAATATCAGGTTCGGCTGCCGAAGCCACCACCGGAGAGACGAGATCAGCGGCTCGGAGACGCGCACTACGTCTGCTAGGCCGCCTGTGGCTTGTCGCCACTGCTGGCGGAGACACCATTGAGCAGGCCGCATATTCAGGCGGGCATTGGGGGTCACATGGACGGTGGAAGCCATATGGCCGAGCAGTCTCAGGAAGCGCCTGGCGGAGACCAGGGGCTGGCTGCGAAAGCGGTCGGCTAGGTCCATGAGCCATTGAGCCCTGTCGAGCGGTAGGTATGCTCGCGCCTGAGGGGTGTGCAGCCTGGCGCCGATGAACTCGAGATCCTGTGAGGGGAGCAAAGTGGACTTTGCGAAGTTTATAACAAAGCCCAAGTGCTGCAGAAGAGTCACCGTGCGGCGCGTGGCGTTGGTGACCTCCCGAGCGGACGCTGCTCTGATGAGCCAGTCGTCGAGGTACGGAAAGACATAGAGGCCGTGAAGCCGGAGATGGGCCGCCACCACCGCGAGACATTTTGTGAAGACTCGCGGCGCGGAGGACAGGCCAAAGGGCAGTACTCTGTACTGGTAATGATTTCCTGCCACCACAAACCTTAGGTATTGGCGGTGGCTTGGGTGGATGAGGATGTGCGTGTAGGCATCCTTTAGATCCAAGGAGCATAGCCAAATCTCCCTGCTGGAGGTAGGGCAGAAGGATTCCAAGGGTAAGCATTTTGAACTTCTCCCGCACAAGGAACTTGTTGAGGTTGCGCAAGTCCAGGATGGGTCTGAGGCCCCCTGTTCTCTTTGGTATTAGAAAATACCTGGAATAAAAGCCTTGACCTCTCAGGTGGTGTGGCACCGGTTCCACCGCCTGTTCCTGCAGAAGACCTGCTAACTCCTGAAGGAGTAATTCCCTGTGCAGAGGGGGTCGTGGAGGTTCTCCCGGAAAATAGGAGGGAGGGACCTGGTGGAAGTGGAGAAGATAGCCTTCTCGCACGACTTGAAGCACCCAGGCATCTGCGGTGATGCTGGACCACCTGTGGGCGAAGTGAACCAGCCGGCCTCCGGTGCTGGGAGGAATCAGCGGGGGGGGAGAGGCTATGCTTTGTGAGTCAAAAACCCCCACCCTGCTGAGCAGGGGCTGGTGGTGCAGGCTTGGGGGCTTGCTGCCTACGGGACCCGTTACCCGTCCCTTGGCCTGCTGGCCCTGTTGGGGAGCTGCAGGGGCCTGATAATGGGGGTATTGTTTGTAGGCAGCCGCCTTCCTCGGGTAAAAGGACTTTTTTTCCCCGAGCCCTTCTTTTTCTGGGAAGGGGCGGAGGTCTTCCTAGAAAGCCTGGTCCTGGTGAGAGTCTCAGTCTCAATTTGCGCAGCCTTTTCCGCCATGGGCTTGCCAAAGAGGTTTTCGCCTCGGCAGGGGACATCGACCAACTTGTCCTGCACCCAGGGCTCAAGGTCTGACGACTGAAGCCAAGCCTGTCGGCGGGCACCGATGCTGGCTGCGGCCACTCGAGCCGATGCTTCAAAGCCATCATAGGCTGCCCGGGACATGAACTTTGAGCATTCCCGAATGCCAGTGGACAAGGCCAGGAACCTCCGCAAGGGTTCCTCGGACAAACCAGCGGAGAATCCGGCTAGCTCTTTAGCCAGATCCCGGAGATACATGCCCATGTATAGCTGGTAAGCCTGGACACGACATGCGAGCATAGAGCCCTGGAAACACTTCTTACCAAGGCCATCCAGGTTACGGGCCTCCCTGCCAGGAGGCACCGAGGAGTGCATCTTCTGGCTCTTAAGACGATGCATGGCCGATTCCACTACCATGGAATGGTGTGGTAGCTGTGCCTTTTGAAAGCCAGGGCTCTTGCGGACTCGATAGATAGAATCGACCCGCTTGCTCAGGACCGGCGAGGAGGCCGGACTCTCCCACATGCGGAAGAGTAGTCGTTCCAGCATAGGAGGAACCGGTACAGTAAAGTGTTCCCTCGCGGGAGAGTCATACTGGAGGGCGTCGAGCTCTTCGGCTCGAGGCTCCTCCTCGGGATCCGCAGGGAAGGCCAAAGCCTTGGCCGAGAACCGGGCATCCTCCGGGGGGGACTGCTTCCGAGGCTCGGACTCCGGTGAGTCCGAGGGGACACACCGAGTCCGGAAAGAATCAGGCGACTCTTCCTCTTCAGACTCCCAGACCGACTCCGACGAGGACTCGGTGGGGTCGGCCCGGGCAGGGCGCGGCGCCTGCCGCCCCGACGCCGAGGGAGTCGGCGACCTCGGTCCCGAACGGGAGGCCGAGGGTGACCTCGACCGAGGATCGACTCGAGTTCTCATCGACTCGAGGATCGGCTCCGTCTCCGGGGTCGACTTGGACGTCGACGTCCCGGCGGTCGGGGCAGCGGCGCCAGCGAGGCCAGCGAGCAGTGCCCGCTGCTGGTCCATGAAGGCAGACAGTCTGCTCTCCAGGGCCGTCAACCGGAGTCCGAGCTCAGGTGACCCAGCAGCACCCGACTCGGGCCCCGACGGCGTCGGGCCCGACGTCGGCTGTCGCGGAGGCGAGTCCAGAAGGACCACAGGACTTACCCGAGCAGGCATCTCCGACTCCAGGCGAGGTCGCTTCGTGAGGTGTTCCTTCTCCAAGGACCCGGGGCGGCTGTCGGGGCTATGCGACCTGGCCCTCGCGGAACCAGGAGCGTCCACCGACGACGCCCTCGCGGGTTTCACCGTCCGACGATGGTCCCCGGAGGGAGAACCCCGGTCGGAGGAGCTCCGGCGACGGTCCGAGCTGGAGCCTTTTGACGCGGAGGCCTCCGACGAGGTCCGGGTACGGCTGGGGTCAGCGAAGATTCTATCACGCTGATGCCGCCGACTTCTCAACGCTTTTGAGGACATTTTGCCGCAGGGCCCACAGATCAGTTCCTCATGATCCGGGCCCAGGCAGCGGAGGCAAAAGTCGTGTGTGTCAGTTAGTGACATATTTCGGTCACACTGACCACACCGCTTAAACCCACTGGCAGCCATCGGGGGAAAAAGGGCCCCTGCGAGGTCAAAGGACCGGGCTGCCAGGGAAAAATCGAAAACGAAAGCTGACAAAGTCAGAAAAACCGAAAAAAAGTAAGAGGACTCGTGACCGGCGTCGCGAGTCCGGGCGGGAAAAAGACCGGCGTCGAACCGAAGGAAAAAGAATAAAATAATGAAGAAATATCGACTTTTTCGCGGGGACAAGACGGGGACGTCTGTAGGGCTCCGCGGAAAAAAGAAGACTGGCTAAGATGGCACCCTCGGGCGGGAAGAGGACCGCGCATGCGCGCTGCAATTCCCAAAGGCTTTCTTTGAAAGCTGGGGAAAATTGCTCCGCGAGGGCTCCGTCGGCGCCGACGTCACCCATAAGTGAGGACTGACTTCCTGCTTGGTCCTGGAGAATGTATTTTCCACATTCCTTCCATTGCATCACTAGGCATCGGTAGTGCATAGCTTTCTTTGGAGGAAGAAAGCCCACAAACTCATTCAGATTGTGCATGATGTTCCACAAGTACATGCTCTGATAAATCTCAATGCCGATGCACTCCAGCTTCAGTCAGATGCTCGATATCCTTAGTTCTCGATATCTTAGAGAATGAGAACAAATCCTTCCTCTTCCTCTGGGTTTTACAGATGGTTATCTAATGTCAGGGCATCCTACTGGTGCTTGGCTGCAAATGAACTTGAAGCTGCTCAATGTCAATGCACTGTCAATGCCCAGAACAACTCCTGTGTTGTAGAGACCAATGACAAAGGATCAGTCTTATCAGTGTCAAAAATGCTTTTGCATTGCTCTTTACAATCCTTGAACTGTCTTCTTTATCATCTGTGAGCATAAAAAACAGCAAGAAAAATTCATGGTTGTGCCCCAAGCACTGCAAACACCATTTCTAAATGTCTGTTACAGCAATTGCCTTTCCGCACTGGGTAAGCTTAAACTCTGGCAAATTTGTGGGATATGTCATCCAGAAAAATAGCCATAGTGAAATCAAATAACTCGGGGGGGGGGGGGGGGGAAGAATCCAGCCAGAGTGCCTGAAGCCTAAAAGCGGCCTACAGCAGTGACATGGCAAAATTAAGAAAAATGAAAAACGGTCAAAAATCCTAACTAAAGAAAGTACCAATGTGCAGCAACGATAGCAGCAGAGGAAGAAAAATTCAAAATTATGGTAAAATACTGGAGAAAAGCAATAAAACTGAATAGTATGCAGACTGACATGTGGCATAGTGTTTGGAGCTCCATGGATAAATGAAAATTGAAGGGATGAGGGTGGCAGAAGCAGATGGAATTTGTGCTCATGCACAGTAGAACCACTCCAAAGGTTTATAGAATTTGTTGGGCGAGTTTCCTGGAAAAAGCTCCATCAATGACATCACCCATATGTGAGCACTTATGCTTGTCCACAGAGATAGCTTTTTGTTTTGTTTTTTTAATTTACCTGCACGTTTCTTGGGAGTTTCAACTTTAAGCTTTGTTCTGCTTCTGAATTCAGGACCTTTAAAATCATCTTTATCTTCATTCAGCACTGGTTCTGGCTGCACTACCACTGTACCTGAATTGATTTAATTAAAAAAAATCAAACAAACAAAAAAAACCACACACACACACACTATTTAGGAGGCACACAATTCTAAAATCGCTGCACACTGCTTCTGCTTCAGTAAATTCATTCTAAAATCCAATGTATTGAAACATTTCAGCAAGATGGAATAAAAAAGAGCTATGTCAAAACACTTCACTAAATATTTGAGGCATAAGTTCTTAAACCATTATAACAGCTACATAAAAATGCCGACTTTCAGGAGAACTGAAAATATGCTGACTAGGCTAAATAACACCCAACTGAGTACAGCTAAACCTCATAATTAACAGATTTGCACCCTCTTGTAAATAACCATGATTTAAATCTAAGGAACCTACAAACCTGTATCTGTACATAGTTCATAAATTGTTCTTGTTCTGTTATGTATTTAACCATTACATTGTTCTGTTATGCATTTAACCATTCACCGTTCTGTTACGTATTTAACTATTACATTGTTTACTGTCAAAAATTGTTCCATGTAAAACAAGCCCTGCTTTGTTGACTGTTGTTCAATTGTGAGCCACATCTGAACTCTGGAAGATGCGGGATATAAATGACTGTTAAATAAATAAATAAATAAATAGGGGGCATGCATGCTTAAACTTGTTAAGCCCTTAGCACATGTTCTAAAACGCAGTTACTGCAGCATAAAAACAATGCCATGATAAAAAATAAATCAAACACTAAAGACTTAGCTAGTGAGATGTCCTACATTAGCTGTCATCAGCAGGCACGATTAATCTTTGCCTGTCACTATTGTTAAAAGCACAGCTACACTTAAGGCCACCTCAGGAAGTGGTGCCAAGTGTAGCCATGCTACTGGCAGTCTAGTAGTGTGGCAGCTACCGGTCCCTTTATATTCTTAAAAAAAAAAAGTGGTGCACAGTGCAACTCTTCCCCCACCTCCCCCAAAAAACCTGACCCTCCCTTCACCAGCGCATCTCACCCAGGGAATTCCCTGGTATCTGTTGTACCGGGCAGGAGTGGTCCTGTCGGCTCCTACCCAAGTGCTACCGGGGTTCAAAATGGCAGGAGTCTTTAGCAGGGAATGGCCTGGGGGAGGCATCTGATCAAGGGGTTGGGATGCTGTCTACCAGGGAAGGGGATGCCAATCCTGAAGGTGTACTAATTTGTGTTGTGCCACCATGGCTGCTGCTTTTGTGCTGGTTTTTTTTTTTTTTTAAATAAATAAAAGGAGAGCGGCAGCTACTGTGTTACCAGACTGCCAATAGCACAGCTGTGCTACTGACAGCAGTGACAGCAAGCACACGGTGACGTTCCCCACCTCTGTGAGACTACCACTAGGGGTCATGACCATTATTTTGAATCCCAGTGGCTCTAGGGGCAGGAAAAGAGGGGGGGGGACACTTCCTGCCCCTGTATTCTAAACACCAGTGAAAGCCCTAGACGAATCAGGGGGAAGGGTTGTGTGCTGTCGAGCAGGAGGGCTATGTGATGGGGCAAGAGGCTGGACTGCATCTGCCACGTAACGTAAGTTTGTAGGAATTTGTTTTTTGTTCATTTGTTTTAAACTTTGTACCAGGATTCAGAGGCATGGAACACAGGCCCCTGCGATAAGTGTTTTCCCCATGCAGTAAAACGCAGGGCAGATGCTAGGTATAATCCATGAATTTAATGCACAGGCTTTGCACTTACCACAGTAAGTTTTGTGCTTAAACCTTACCACATTTTTGAAATATGCCCCTAGGGTCTTAGCCTAGATATATTCAAACCTCTCATGAATAATCATTAGAGATGCTCTGAAAACCAAACCTCTTTGTGGCAATAGAGGTCCAGAATTGAAGAAAAAAAAGGAGTCTTAAAAGGTATTTTCCTCTGAGAAAGGAACACAACAAAAAAATCTTTCCCTTGTCCTTTAAAAAAAAATAATAGGGAGAGCACTCAGGAGGATATTTGTTTTCAGAAAAATAAAAACAAAGCTGAAAATGGTGAAATTAGGCCTTACCTGCTCATTTTCTTTCCTAGAGTTGCTCCAGTCCAGTCCAGACACATGGGTTATGCTCTCCTACCAAAAGATGGAGACTGAACACTGTTTTTTGATGTCATGGTATAAGGATCCTGTACAGTCATCATCTGACCAGTATTTCTGTAACAAAGCAGGCTCCAGAACGAACAATTATTAGGCATACTCTCACTCCTTACACCACGAGCTATACTCAACTACTTTCGATCCAAAATGAGTCTGGAATAAAGGATATAAACCATCATCTTTATTTTAAGGCCTAAATATGGCTCCAAGACAGACCTATCACCCAGCAATTTGACAGCCATGCTGGACAAATGAGTCATAGAATCACAATTATGGCCTAATGTCACCACAATAGCACACTTGCTCACTTCAAAGGCAACCAGAAAACAGAAGAATATAGGGCATGCACACTCGCTCCCAAATCGAAAGTAGTATTTAGGGCCGGTCCCGAACTGGAATGGACCCTTAGAAAGCTTGAGCAATGCTGGCGGCGTTCTAGGCACGACGTTGACCATGTTGCCTACCTGGACAAACTTCAAGAACACCGGAAAGCAGTTATTCTCAAGAGAAGGGAATTCCATACTAACACCCTTATGCGCTCTCTCAACAAGCCCCGTGAGCTCTTCAGCATTGTTAGATCCCTTACAAGTGTTGCCTCAAAGAACCTACCAGCAATTACCCCTAGTCTGGACGATTTTGCCTCTCACTTCCAGAGCAAGATGAACTCAATTACTTCGCTCTCAGAGAATCTCGATGACATTCATCTCTTCCCTGAACTGCTCCTTACAGATGACGCACCTATACCTACCCTGGATTATTTCTACCCATACTTGGCTGAACAAATAGAAAACATCGGCACAATCAACACCTCTACCTTCCCAGCCAATCCTTGCCCAGCATTCTGGATTAAGCAGGCAAGATCCAACCTGAGTTCAGCAATCTCCAGAATAGTACACCTGTTCTTTTCCACAGGTTCTCTACCAGTGTCCCTTAAATCTGCCTCCATCAAACCCCTGCTAAAAAGCAATAAATCAAACCCTTCAGACATCAGCTCATACAGACCAATCTCCAGTCTACCCTTCCTGACCAAGATTATAGAAAAGATTGTCCAGCAGCAGGTCCAAGACCACATTGACTCCCACGTCCCTCTTGACCCACAGCAGCACGGATTCCGCCAGCAGCATGGAGTGGAAACCCTTTTTGTTACTCTCCTAGTCAGACTCTGTACCGGCATAGATAAGAAGAGGCAGGGATTCATTCTAATCTTCTTGGACATCGCCTCTCCCTTTGATTCCGTTAGCCACAGCCTTCTCCTTGGCCGCCTACAACAGAAGGATATTCGGAACTCTGCCCTCAACTGGTTTAGATCATACTTAACAGATCGCCAGCAACAGGTCCGCTTGGGAACACAGTCTTCAAGCACCTTCCAGCAAACACAAGGAGTCCCTCAAGGCTCATCGCTTTCAACCTTGCTTTTCAACGTCTACATACAGCCAAATCTGTTCAATAATCAAGTCTTTCAACATACTATATCACATCTCTGCAGATGACGTCTTACTATATACCCCTTTCTCCATTGATAGCCCTGACTTTTCAGTCATTTCAGATTGCTTCAATGCTGTCTCTGATTGGCTTGCCACACATAACCTCAAGGTCAACTGCAAGATGACTGAGGTCCTATTCATTGCTAAAGATCAATCGTTTACCCCACCAGACTCCTTGTGGGTGAGAGATGTAGAACTCATGTCTAAGCCGGTAGTTCGCTACTTGGAAGTTACCCTTGACCAACAATTGACCATGGCTGCACACATACATAACGTTATCAAGGCAGTCTACCAGAAGATAAGGACTCTCCATCATATACGCCCATTCCTTGACCCCTCAGATTTTCGAACAGTCTTCCAAGCTCTCATCCTCCCGCACTTTGACTATGCAATTATTATTCTTCATGGCACCACAAAATACATCCTCAAACCACTCCAACTGGCCATGAACAAAGCTGCCCGATCTCTCCAAGGTGTCTCTAGGTATGAACATATCTCACCCATGCTGATGCAATTACACTGGCTCCCCATATCTAGCCGCCTGACCTATAAAGCTCTTCTCCTCATGTTTAAGATTATTCAGAAATCATCTGCATTCTCCCCGTCAGCAATGGTTCAACAAACTCCGGACAACAGAATGCGAAGAGCTAACATAGTAAACACCCTGGTCACTCCTTCAATCATAAGGACCTGCACTAAAGCTGTCAAGAACCGTGCCTTTTCCTTATACGCACCATCTCTCTGGAACGCCCTTCCTCCCTCAATCCAAGTCATCATGGATCTATCTACATTCAGGAAGGCTTTAAAGACTCACCTTTTCCAGCTGGCTTATGACCACATAACATAAGGACTCTCATAATGCTACTCTCACGCTGACCTCTCCACTCACTCAGACTGGATCTTGACTACACTATATGTACTTAGTTCTCCACCCTTGCTCTTTTCCCCTCCTCGTTCCTCCTGTCCCTTCCCTGCCCCTTTCTCTCCCTCCCCCACCATCCCCTTCGTTGATGCATTTGTTTGTAAGAGTTACCTGCCTCTGTTAACTAGATTTGCTGTTTATGCCTGTTCTATGTATAGTTGCTTGTTTTGATGTTATACCTGTTCTATGTAAAGTTGCTTGACCATTCCCGTTTCTTGTAAACTGCGCCGATACTAAATAGTGCAGTATATATAAAAGCTAGTCCCTGCAGTCCAGTCCAGTCCAGATGTATAGGAAGTAACAAAGCAGAACCTAACAATGGGAGAGAAAGAGAAGAGCCAGGCTTTGCAAAACCTGAAACTTAAAAGCACAACATCCTCCCTGCTGAAATCTCCCAATGTTCTTTAGATGTGAAAAGCAGAGGCATAGAATAGCTGTATCCTTGAAACTCAAACGAAGGACTCCAAGCCAGATTCCACCTAAAAAGAAATGGAACCTAGTGCCACCAAAAATGTCACCATCTTTCCCCAACAAAAAAAACATGATGGCTTGGGAGCTGTCTCATGCTGTGTGACCCCCGCAAAGCTCAATAAGAAAAAATTATTCACAAGTAGTACTGAAGTCATTCAAACAAACCCCGAAGGACCAGCGTCCAAGTCAGAGACACTCCAGAGATCCTCAAATCCGAATGACTCAGAGTACACTGTTAAGAACATGCTACACATCGCACCTCCAATCTAGCCATCAGAACCAACTGCATTCTCTCTGCCACCACCAGAAAGCGTAGTTACTCACCTGTAACAGGTGATCTCCAGGAACAGCAGGAATTTAATCCTCACATATGGGTATCGTCGGTACCGATGGAGCCTGCGTGGGAACGCTCCCCAGTGTCCAATAGGAACACTTTTGGGAGCATCCCTCAGCACATGCGTGATACCTTCCCGCCTTTCCAACTGTCCCTCTTCAGTTAAGTTTGTAGCTGAATGAAAGGATAGAGGGAGAGAGGAAAGAGACAAAGAGAGAGACAACTCCTAGGGGAGGCGGGTGGGTTGTGAGGACTAAATTCCTGCTGTTCCCAGAGATCATCTGCTACAGGTGAGTAACTACGCTTTCTCCAGGAACAAGCAGGAATGTAGTCCTCACATATGGGGACTCCCTAGCTAAAGATTCCAGGGAGATAGCCCCAGTAAGGTGCCACTCTAAAAAGATAATTCACAGTAAGCAAAACCCTCAAGAACTAACAAATCCTCAAACTTGTATATCTTTTTGCCGTAGCGTGCCAAGGGAGGGCTGGGATTGACAACCCAACCCCCTCCAGACAGCAAACTTCTTTTATTCTTTTATTTATAAAAGTTCCCCATCAAGTCCCGAATTCAAAATGCTGTAATACACCGTTGCCTGCATTAGTGCAGGCAACGGTGTATTACAGCATATTTAATTCAGGACTTGTTCAGATAAGTGACGTTTATATACTAGATGGGGAACTTTTATAAATAAAAGAATAAAAGAAGTTTGCCATCTGGAGGGGGTTGGGTTGTCAATCCCAGCCCTCCCTCGGCACGCTACGACAAAGATATACAACTTTGAGGATTTGTTAGTTCTCGAGGGGTTTGCTTATGGTGAATCATCTTTAGAGTTTTAATTTTATTCACTGTATTAGGTTTGATTGGTTTGACTCTAAAAAGGTAGGCATCCTTCCTCCCATGGATCTCTGGCATTCCACCAGGATTGGTGGATAGGAGTTGAATTAGGTCTGAAAAAGATTTTGAACAGCTTGGCCAAAGAAGGCATCCCGACAGGAGGCTTTATCCAGGCAGTAGTGGGCTGTGAAGGTGTGTACCGAAGCCCAGGTGGCTGCTCGACAAATGTCATTGATAGACACAGAGTGGAGATTAGCCATAGAAGCTGCCATGGCTCTCACATTATGAGCTGTGACATGGTCCTGAAGAGGAAGACCCTTACTCTCATAAGCAAAGGATATGCATTGAGCAATCCATTTAGATAAAGTTCTTTTGGAGACTGGAAGTCCCAAATGACTAGGGTCAAAAGCTATAAAATGTTGTGAGGACTTTCTATGTTGCTGTGTTCTTTGTATGTAAAAGGCTAAGGCCCTTTTACAATCCAAAGTATGAAGGTTTCTTTCTGCATTAGAGGCATGAGGACTCGGAAAAAATACAGGAAGATAAATTGATTGGTTTAAATGAAAAGGCGAAACCACCTTTGGCATAAAGTGTGGATGAGTTCGAACCTTATCATGATGAAACCTAGTATAAGGAGGATCAGCCACTAAAGCTTGCAATTCACTAATGCGATGGGCAGAGGTGATTGCAATTAGGAAGATGACCTTCCAGGTCAAAAACTTAAGGGCGGTAGTGGCCAAAGGTTCAAAAGGCAGCTTCATGAGCTGCCCCAGAACTAGATTTAGATCCCATGCCACCGGTGGTGGCTTCATGGGAGGTTTAGTTAATAAAAGGCCTCTCATAAATCTTGATAGGAGTGGATGAGAGGAAATTGGTTGTCCATTTAGAGGCTTATAAGAAGCTGCAATTGCACTAAGATGGACTCTTACCGAATTGGTCTTTAAACCAGAATTTGATAAGTGAAGGAGATACTCTAGTATCGATTCTAAGGGTATGACCAGGGGGTTTAATCCCTTCTTGGAGCACCATATAGTAAAACGTTTCCACTTGATGGCATAAGATCTTCTTGTGGAAAGTTTCCTAGAAGCCTGAAGGACATTTTTTTACCTGCTGGGACAGGTTGAAATCGTGGAGGTCTAAGCCCTTCAGCAACCAGGCCGTGAGGTGCAGGGACTGGGGATTCGGGTGCCATAGAGTCCCATTCTCCTGGGAAAGGAGATCTGGAGTATACCCTAACTCCAGAAGTGCCGCTTGAGAGAGATGTAGAAGCAGGGAATAACCACGTTTGGCGTGGCCATCGTGGTGCTATGAGAATCACACGACCCCTGTCTCTCTGAAGCTTGAAGAGTGTTTTGGGGATGAGGGGAATGGGTGGGAAGGCATAAAGGAAGTCCTGACCCCAGTGAAGGAGGAAGGCATCCCTTGCCTGACAGTTGTGAGCCAGAATCCTGGAACAGAACCGGGGAAGTTTGGCATTCAGTGGACTTGCAAAGAGGTCTATGTCTGGAGTGCCCCAGAGATGAAATATCCTTGCCACCTGGTCTAGGTGGCAGGACCACTCGTGAGGCAGCAGTACTCGACTGAGTTTGTCTGCCCAAAGGTTTTGAATGCCTGGAAGATATACCACTAAAAGGTGAATTTGATGCTCTCTGGCGAGGGCCCACAGTCGTAAAGCTTTGTTGCATAACGACAGAGAGCCTGTTCCGCCCTGCTTGTTCACATAGAACATGGCTACTTGATTGTCCATCTGGACTAGGACTGTCTTGTAGCTGAGCTGGGCGTGGAACACTCAGAGCTAAATAGATTGCTCTTAATTCCAGGAGGTTTATGTGTAAACCAACCTCCTGTGGAGTCCAGGTGCCCTGGGTAGAGCGTAGTTACTCACCTGTAACAGGTGTTCTCCAGGAGCAGCAGGAATCAGTCCTCACTTATGGGTGACGTCGGCGCCGACGGAGCCCTCGCGGAGCAATTTTCCCCAGCTTTCAAAGAAAGCCTTTGGGAATTGCAGCGCGCATGCGCGGTAGTCTTCCCGCCCGAAGGTGCCATCTTAGCCAGTCAGATGACATAGCTAAAAAAGACAGCATAAAAATTTGCAAAAAGAACATAAGCAGACGATTGCAACTCCAAGGGGAGGAGGGAGGGTAGTGAGGACTGATTCCTGCTGCTCCTGGAGAACACCTGTTACAGGTGAGTAACTACGCTTTCTCCAGGACCAAGCAGGAAGTCAGTCCTCACTTATGGGACTCCCAAGCTCAAGGCTACCGGAGACCCTAAGCACAAAAATGAGCTCCCTCTAGCTCAGCAGCACAGAAGGAAAGAATCTTCGCTGAATTATCACCCACCGGTAGCCCACATCCGGGATGGAGGGTAGGAGTTGCTCAGACCTCAAAGAGATTACGGAGGACTGCCTGTCCGAAAGCACTGTCCCTATGGGACTCCCTCTCGAGACAGTAATGGACCGCAAAAGTCTGGCTCGAAGACCAAGTAGCGGCCCGGCAGATGTCTGCCAGCGGAACAGAGCGGAGGTAAGCCACTGACGTGGCCTTTGCCCGAACGCAATGAGCCGTGACTCGACTTTCTAAGGCGAGTCCGGCTGCCCCATAAGCCCAAGAGATACAGTCCGCAACCCAGATGGACAGAGTACGCTTGGAGACCGGGAGCCCCAATTTATTGGGGTCAAAGGACACAAAAAGCTGCGCAGCTTTACGGTGCTCCCGCGTACGGTCAAGGTAGAAGTTCAACGCCCTTCTACAGTCCAGGGTATGGAGGACCGTCTCAGCTCGGCTGGAGTGTGGTCTGGGAAAGAAGGTTGGAAGTACCACCTCCTGATTCAAGTGAAAAGGGGAGACCACTTTAGGCAGAAACTTTGGGTGAGTCCGTAGGACTACCCTATTCTTGTAGAACCGAGTGTAGGGGGGATCAGACACGAGGGCCTGTAATTCACTTACGCGCCTAGCGGAAGTGAGGGCTATCAAGAACAGCGTTTTCCAAGACAGAAAACGGAGAGAGACAGGTAGCCATAGGTTCAAAAGGCGGACAGGTGATCCGCTGTAAAACCACATTCAGGTCCCAGTCAGGCGCTGGCGGGCGCAGAGGTGGTTTAAGTAGTAGGAGACCTCGGAGAAACCTCGCTACGAGAGGGTCGTTGGAGAGAGGTCTGCCGTCCACCGGCACATGATGTGCGGAAAGAGCACTGAGGTGAACTTTGACGGAGTTGGACTTAAGTCCCAGATTAGAGAGGTGTAGCAAGTACTGTAAGATCACCGACACCGGGCAGGAGAAGGGATCCTGAGACTGTTGGGTACACCAGACTGCAAAGCGACGCCATTTAAGGGCGTAGCATTTGCGGGTAGAAGGCCGTCGCGAAGCCAAGACGACCTCCTCCACCTCTGCCGGCAAGAGGAGAGGAGCAAGGACTACCCTCTCAGCAGCCAGGCCATGAGGTTGAGAGACCTGAGGTTGGGGTGCAGTAGGGACCCCTGATCCTGGGTGAGGAGATCCGGTTGCACCCCCAGAGGGATTGGATCCTCCACCGCCAGTTGCAGCAAGAGCGGAAACCACGGCTGCCTGGGCCAGCGAGGGGCCACCAGGATCATGAAAGCTTTGTCTCGGAGAACCTTGAAAAGGGTCCGAGAGACTAACGGGATGGGAGGGAAAGCGTACAGAAGGCTCCCCGACCATGAGATCAGAAAGGCGTCCGCCGCCACCCGAAGGGGGTGAGGCTGACGAGAGCAGAAGCGAGGAAGCTGCCGGTTGTGAGGACTGGCAAAGAGATCCACTGTGGGGAGGCCCCACCTGAGGAAGAGCTTCTGAACAATCAAGGGGTCCAGACGCCACTCGTGCGGCTGGAGGACCCTGCTGAGTTTGTCCGCCAGGCAATTTTCTTGGCCCGGGAGATAAACTGCCTTGAGGAGAATGCCGTGACTGACGGCCCAAGAGCAGAGCTTCTGTGCCTCCCGGCAGAGGAGGAAGGAGCCCGTGCCCCCCTGCTTGTTCACGTAGAACATGGCAACTTGATTGTCCGTCTGGACAAGGACGGACTGTTGGGAGGTCAGGTGGGAGAAGGCCTTGAGAGCTAGGCGGATCGCCCTGAGCTCCAGGAAGTTGATCTGCTGAGCAGACTCCCACTTGGTCCAGAGGCCCTGAGTACGTGCCTCTTGGCAATGGGCTCCCCAGCCCAGGAGGGATGCATCGGTGGTCAGCACCCGGGTCGGCTGAGGTGACTGGAAAGGCATTCCCAATACCAGGTGCGGCTGCCGGAGCCACCACCGGATAGACGAGACCAGCGGCTCGGAGACGCGCACCAGGTCTGCTAGGCCGCCCGTGGCCTGTCGCCACTGCTGGCGGAGACACCACTGAGCAGGCCGCATATTCAGGCGGGCATTGGGGGTCACATGGACGGTGGAAGCCATATGGCCGAGCAGTCTCAGGAAGCGCCTGGCGGAGACCAGGGGCTGGCTGCGAAAGCGGTCGGCTAGGTCCATGAGCCGCTGAGCCCTGTCGAGCGGTAGGTACGCTCGCGCCTGAGGGGTGTGCAGCCTTGCGCCGATGAACTCGAGATCCTGTGAGGGGAGCAAAGTGGACTTTGCGAAGTTGATGACAAAGCCCAAGTGCTGCAGCAGAGTCACCGTGCGGCACGTGGCGGTGGTGACCTCCTGAGCGGACGCTGCTCTGATGAGCCAGTCGTCGAGGTACGGAAAAAAACATAGAGGCCGTGAAGCCGGAGATGGGCCGCCACGACCGCGAGACATTTTGTGAAGACTCGCGGTGCGGAGGACAGGCCGAAGGGCAGTACTCTGTACTGGTAATGATTTCCTGCCACCACAAACCTTAGGTATTGGCGGTGGCTTGGGTGGATGAGGATGTGCGTGTAAGCACCCTTTAGATCCAAGGAGCATAGCCAATCTCCCTGCTGGAGGTAGGGCAGAAGGATTCCAAGGGTAAGCATTTTGAACGTCTCCCGCACAAGGAACTTGTTGAGGTTGCGCAAGTCCAGGATGGGTCGGAGGCCTCCTGTTCTCTTTGGTATCAGAAAATACCTTGAATAGAAGCCCTGACCTCTCAGGTGGTGTGGCACCGGTTCCACCGCCTGATCCTGCAGAAGACCTGCTAACTCCTGAAGGAGCAACTCCCTGTGCAGAGGGGGGCGCGGAGGCTCTCCCGGAAAATAGGAGGGAGGGACCTGATGGAAGTGGAGAAGGTAGCCCTCTCGCACGACCTGAAGCACCCAGGCATCTGCGGTGATGCTGGACCACCTGTCGGCGAAGTGGACCAGCCGGCCTCCGGTGCTGGGGGGAACCAGCGGGGGGGGGAGAGGCTATGCTGAGCGAGTCAAAAACCCCCACCCTGCTGAGCAGGGGCTGGTGGCGCAGGCTTGGGGGCTTGCTGCCTACGGGACCCGTTACCCCGTCCCTTGGCCTGCTGGCCCTGTTGGGGAGCTGCAGGGGCCTGATAATGGGGGTATTGTTTGTAGGCAGCCGCCTTCCTCGGGTAAAAGGTCTTTTTTCCCGAGCCCTTCTTTTTCTGGGAAGGGGCGGAGGTCTTCCTAGAAAGCCTGGTCCTGGTGAGAGTCTCAGTCTCAATTTGTGCAGCCTTTTCCGCCATGGGCTTGCCAAAGAGGTTTTCGCCTCGGCAGGGGACATCGACCAACTTGTCCTGTACCCAGGGCTCAAGGTCGGACGACTGAAGCCAAGCCTGTCGGCGGGCACCGATGCCGGCTGCGGCTACTCGAGCCGAGGCTTCAAAGCCATCATAGGCTGCTCGGGACATGAACTTTGAGCATTCCCGAATACCTGTGGACAAGGCTAGGAACCTCCGCAAGGGTTCCTCGGACAAACCAGCGGAGAAGCCGGCTAGCTCTTTAGCCAGATCCCTGAGATACATGCCCATGTAGAGCTGGTAAGTCTGGACACGACAGGCGAGCATAGAGCCCTGGAAGCACTTTTTGCCAAGGCCATCCAGGTTACGGGCCTCCCTTCCAGGAGGCACCGAGGAGTGCATCTTCTGGCTCTTAAGACGATGCATGGCCGATTCCACTACCATGGAATGGTGTGGCAACTGCGCCTTTTGAAAGCCAGGGCTCTTGCGGACTCGATAGATAGAATCGACCCGCTTGCTCAGGACCGGCGAGGAGGCCGGACTCTCCCACATGCGGAAGAGTAGTCGTTCCAGCATAGGAGGAACCGGCACAGTAAAGTGCTCCCTCGCGGGAGAGTCATACTGGAGGGCGTCGAGCTCTTCGGCTCGAGGCTCCTCCTCGGGGTCCGCAGGGAAGGCCAAAGCCTTGGCCATATCCCTAACGAAATCCGAGAACCGGGCATCCTCCGGGGGGGACTGCTTCCGAGGCTCGGACTCCGGAGAGTCCGATGGGACACACCGAGTCCGGAAAGAATCAGGTGACTCTTCCTCCTCCGACTCCCAGACCGACTCCGACGAGGACTCGGTGGGGTCGGCTCGGGCAGGGTGCGGCGCCAGCCGCCCCGACGCCGAGGGAGTCGGCGTCGGCGACCTCGGTCCCGAACGGGAGGCCGAGGGCGACCTCGACCGAGGATCGACTCGAGTTCTCATCGACTCGAGGATCGGCTCGGTCTCCGGGGTCGACTTGGACGTCGACGTCCCGGCGGTCGGGGCAGCGACGCCAGCGAAGCAAGCGAGCAGTGCCCGCTGCTGGTCCATGAAGGCAGACAATCTGCTCTCCAAGGCCGTCAACCTGAGTCCGAGCTCAGGCGACCCAGCAGCCCCCGACTCGGGCCCCGACGGCGTCGGGCCCGACGTCGGCTGACGCGGAGGCGAGTCCAGAAGGACAACAGGACTTACCCGGGCAGGCATCTCCGACTCCAGGCGAGGTCGCTTCGGGAGGTGATCCTTCTCCAAGGACCCGGGGCGGCTGTCGGGGCTATGCGACCTGGCCCTCGCGGAGCCAGGAGCGTCCACCGACGCCGCCCTCGCGGGTTTTTCCTTCCGTCGATGGTCCCCGGAGGGAGAACCCCGGTCGGAGGAGCTCCGTCGACGGTCCGAACTGGAGCCTTTCGACAGTGAGGCCTCCGACGAGGTCCGGGTACGGCTGGGGTCAGCGAAGATTCTTTCGCGCTGATGCCGCCGACTTCTCAACGCCTTCGAGGACAGTTTGCTGCAGGGCCCACAGATCAGTTCCTCGTGATCTGGGCCCAGGCAGCGGAGGCAAAGGTCGTGTGAGTCGGTGAGTGACATATTTCGGTCACACCGACCACACCGCTTAAAGCCACTGGCAGCCATCGGGGGAAAAAGGGCCCCTGCGAGGTCAAAAGACCGGGCCTGCCAGGGAAAAAAACGAAAACGAAAACTGACTAAGTCAGAAAAACCGAAAAAACCGTTAGAGGACTCGAGACCGGCGTCGCGAGTCCGGGCGGGAAAACGACCGGCGTCGAACCGAAAGAAAAAAGGATAAATACAGAGGAAAATCAACTTTTTCGCGGGGACAAGACGGGGACGTCTGTAGGGCTCCGCGGAAAAAAAGAAGACTGGCTAAGATGGCACCTTCGGGCGGGAAGACTACCGCGCATGCGCGCTGCAATTCCCAAAGGCTTTCTTTGAAAGCTGGGGAAAATTGCTCCGCGAGGGCTCCGTCGGCGCCGACGTCACCCATAAGTGAGGACTGACTTCCTGCTTGGTCCTGGAGAAAGAGATGATTCAGGTGTGCTCCCCAACCCACCTGTGATGCATCTGTTGTTAGGGTGGCCTGAAAGAGGGGTTGATGGAAAAGAGACCCCACTGTCAGATTTTTTAGTGATTGCCACCATTGGAGGGACAAAATTAGTCGTTGAGAGATTGTTATCTTGTCCGACAAATGACCCGTGGCCTGTGTCCACTGTGTGGAGAGGGTCCACTGAGCTGCTCGCATGTGGAGGCGAGCATATGGGACTACATGAACTGTGGATGCCATATGTCCCAGTAACTGCAGTAGCTCTCGAGCAGTGAAGGAGGATTTGCCTGCTGCTTGAGAAGCTAGTTGCATTATGCGAAGACATCGGGCTTGTGGAAGGAAAGCCCTTGCCTGTCTGGTATCCAGACAGGCTCCTATGAATTCTAGGCATTGGGAAGGAACTAGTTGAGATTTTGGGAAGTTTATTACCAATCCCAAGTATTGGAGGATTCGCATTGTATTTGACAGTGCAGTGCTGGCCTCTACAACTGTAGGGGCTCGAATGAGCCAGTCATCTAAGTAGGGGAAGACGAAAATCCCCAGGGTTCGTAGAAATGCAGCTACTACTGCCATGCATTTCGTGAATACCCTTGGTGCTGAAGCCAGACCAAAAGGAAGAACCCTGTACTGGAAATGTTTTCTCCCGAAAAGGAAGCATAAAAATTTCCTGTGATCTGCATGGATGAGAATGTGAGTGTATGCATCCTTTAAGTCTAGAGGGCAAAGCCAATCCTGGCTTTGAAGGTATGGCAGAAGAGTTCCTATTCTAGAATGGGTCTGTCCCCTCCTGTTTTCTTTGGGATAAGAAAATAGGGGGAGTAGAACCCTGCACCCTGTTGAAGAATGGGTACTTCCTCTATTGCCCCTTGGGCAAGAAGTGTGGAGACCTCGTGATCTAGCAGATTGTCTGCAGAGGTTTGTGAATTGAATTGCTTTAGAATTGTAGGAGGGGGCATGCTGTGAAAATGAAGCTTGTACCCCTCTCCTACAATGGACAAAGTCCAATCTTCTGCTGTTATCTGATGCCATTTGTTGACAAAGTGGCATAACCTGCACGGAATATTGGGGGGTTGGGGACCCCTCAGAGGCAGGAAGGCAAAGCTCTCTAGGAAGGAGTCAAAGCCCTTGAGGGGGCTGAACCTGGAGAGCTGGTTGGGCTCTCGGGCCTTTTGGCTTCTTTTGCTGTCTAGTTTGTTGGGCAACCTGACCTGGAGTTTGACTCTGCTGGGTATAGGAAGGATAAAACTTCCTCTTTTTGCTAAAAGAGGTTTTTTTTTTTATAAGGCTTCCTTTTGGCTGGAGTAGCTGTAGATTTTGACAATCTATCTAAGGTAGAATTGTCAGCATCTAACTCGTTAGCCTTTTCCTGCCAGTTCTTGCCGAAGAGATTCTCCCCCGTGCAAGGAATGTTGCCTAACTTGTCCTGTGCCCATGTCTCCAAGTCTGATGCCTGTAGCCAGGCAATCCGTCATGCGCCAGTGGCAATAGCAGAGGTTCTGCTGATGCATTCGAAGCAGTCAAAGGCTGCACGATTGACAAACTTGGAGACATGTTGAGCATGCTTAAATAGAGCAAGAAAATCTTGTCTCTCATCATCTGGGCGAAATGGGCTCATAAGTTTCAAGTCTCCTGTGACTTTCTTGAGGAAAGTTCCCATATATAGGATATATAAACTGATCCTAGCTGAAAGCATAGAAGCTTGAAAGGTCTTGCGTCTAAAAGCATCCAGAGTCCTGCATTCACGACCTGGCGGATTGGATGCATGCCTCTTTGCACTTTTCATCCTACACATGGCTGATTCCACTACCATTGAATGGTGTGGCAGCTGAGTTTTCTGAAATCCAAGACATGGAGGAACTCGATACATAGTATCAAGTCTCCTAGAGTGAGGAGAAGTAGGTCAGAGGTGTCTCCCACATTCTGAGCATCAAGCTATGCAGAATTTCATGGATAGGCAGAGTGGCTGCCTCCTTAGGAGCTTTAGGATATTGGAGAATTTCCAATTCTCTGGGTTCGTCTTCAGGAGCTACTGTGATTGAAAGACCTTTGGCCATATCATGGATGAAATCCTGAAATGACATGTCCTCTGGAGGTGACATTCTGTGCTGGGGAGAAGAGGGATCTTCTAGGAGAAACCCTCTAGTACCAGCAGAATTGTCAGAGTCTTCGGAATCGGAGGAATCAACGTATTCCTGACCCCAATGCTCTTGCAAAGCACTATCCTGGTACCGATCGAAGTCGGTACCGAGCTGACCCGGTACCGCTTTGTCAATTCCAGTCAGAGATGGCATGGGAAGAGTTCCCACCGGGGCCGGTATGGTTGGTAGTGGTATTGTCGGTGTCAGTACCGGTGTCTGTACCGGCATCGGTGTCGATGTCAGTACCGGTGCCTTTGGGACCACCGGTACCGCAGCTGAAAGAAGAGCTGCGATGCTGCGCTCGATAGCGAGGAACAACTGGTCTATCGACGCTGCCGATGCCTGGGTGTCGGTACCGGTAAGGATGGCCGGAACCCCTGAGCATGGCATAGGTAGTTCTTGCGAGGTTGAGGCCTCGAGAACATACTGAAGTCCCATCGATGCTTTGGAAGCTGAAGCCTCCCGCCGGGGCTGTTTTGCCGGTGTGGTTCCCTCAAGGGCAATGCCAATGGCCTCTCGATGCTTAGCAGGAGAGCTACCCTTTGAGGACCAGCTTTTATGTTTAGTTACCTGAGATCCATGGGAGGAAGAGGCCCTTGACGATGTCGATACAATAGATCTAGAATCCTACACCAAAAAACACCCTGAAACCAAATTAACAACCAAATAAATAAAGGTCCCAGGAACAAACCCCCTGAAAAGTATTATGTGAAAAAAGTAACTTTTTTTGTCGGGATATGATAACAAAGTACAAGGAACTCAGTCCGAGTACCGCTGTAACAATTCCCTTTTTAATTAAATATGGATAAAAATTTTGAATCCAAACTTAGCTTTTTAGAGAGTGCTATCCTTCGCACTAACGATTTCTGCCAGCAAACATCATTGCGACGTGGCTCCACGTTTCGGGTGTCTGTTCCAAATGTGAAAAACTTAACACCCTGCCAGTTTGGATGGGCCTGAAGCAGGGTGTTAAAAGTTTTTCACATTTGGAACAGACACCCGAAACGTGGAGCCACGTCGCAATGATGTTTGCTGGCAGAAATCGTTAGTGCGAAGGATAGCACTCTCTAAAAAGCTAAGTTTGGATTCAAAAATTTTTTATCCATATTTAATTAAAAAGGGAATTGTTACAGCGGTACTCGGACTGAGTTCCTTGTACTTTGTTATCATATCCCGACAAAAAAAGTTACTTTTTTCACATAATACTTTTCAGGGGGTTTGTTCCTGGGACCTTTATTTATTTGGATGCAATAGATCTGGCATCTGAAGAAAAGAGGGTATCGAGCTTTGCAGCCCAGTTCTGTCTACCTCTTTTAGTCATCCCCATGCAGGAGAGACCTTCAGTTGGAGAATGATCAGGTCCTAAACATTTCAGACACCAATCATGGGTGTCAGTGATGGAAATGGTACCGCCACACTTAGTACATTTTTTAAAACTACTAGTTGGCTTTTCCATGATTTAGGAATATGGGGCCTAATGCTCAAAATGGCGCCTAGCACCAAAGAGAAAAGTTTCTAAAAAGAAACAGTCTAAAGCCTAAGTTTGTTTGGGGTTTTTTTGTGAAAAGAAAAGAACCGGCGGTACCGGTAGGCGTCGTGCGGTAGGCAAACGTGACCACAAGAAAAGAAATTTAAAGATGTAATTTTCTGCGGTGACAGGGAATAGATCCTGTCGGCTCCGCGGAAAATAAAGAACTGAAGAAGGACAGTTGGAAAGACGGGAAGGCAGAGCGCATGTGCTGAGGGATGCTCCCAAAAGCGTTCCTATTGGATGCTGGAGAGCGTTCCCGCGCAGGCTCCGTCGGTACCGATGATACCCATATGTGAGGACTACATTCCTGCATGTTCCTGGAGATTGGATTTGACAGCTTCCCCAAACTCCTTTGAATGGCTACCAACGACAAATGGGAACCAAGAAGGGTCCCGAGTGGGGAAGATAGTATCACAGCTTAACTTTTCCACGATTCACACCTCAACTGGAAAGAAAGCATAGTTACTCATCTGTAACAGGAGTTCTCCAGGGCAGCAGGAATCAGTCCTCACATATGGGTGACATCGGCACCGACGGAGCTCTTGCGGAAGTATCCCCCCAGCTTTCAAAGAAAGTCTTTGGGAGATGCCACCACACATGCGTGGTGCCCTTCCCACCCAAGAGTGCCTTCTTGCTCAATCAGATGACATAGCTAGAAGACGGCAAAAATAAGATGGCAAAGGAGCAACTCCAAGAGGAGGAGGGAGGGTTGTGAGGACCGATTCCTGCTGTCCTTGGAGAACACCTGTTACAGGTGAGTAACTATGCTTTCTCCGGGAACAAGCCGGAAGTCAGTCCTCACATATGGAACTCCCCGGCTACAGGCTACCAAAAGCCCATAGCAAAAAACACGGCTGCCCTCAAGCGGAGTGGTCCCTGACACAGTGCACCATGACATGGCCTTCCAGCAGGATCTCCACCTGCTTATAGGCGAGGGAGATACAGTCCACCACCCAGATGCACAGCGTACACCTGGTCAACACCTCCCTAAGCCTACTGGGGGTTGTAGGAGATGAAAAGCTGAGTGGCTCTGCGGTGGCCCCAGTGCATTGGATATAGAAGGACAAAGCCCTCTTACAGTCCAAGGTGTGAAGGACTGTTTCCGCCATACTGGAGTGAGTTCTCGAAAAGAAGGTAGGAAGAACCACTTCCTGGTTGAGATGGAATACGATATCACCTTCAGAAGAAATTTAGGTCGCTTGAGGAGCACCACTCTGTTCTTGTAGAACCTGGTATAAGGCACCTCCGCCACTAAAGCCTGAAGCTCGCTAACTTTGCGAGCGTTGTTGAGTGCAACCACGAACACCACCTTCCATGAGAGGTATCGTAGGTGGCAAGTAGCCAGAGGCTCAAAGGGTGGGCAAGTGAGCTGCCCCAATAACACGTTAAGGTCCCATTCAGTTGCCGGAGGGCGAACTGGGGCATTGATAAGAGCAGACCCCTAAGAAAGAAGATGACCAGCAGCAGGACTGAGAGAGGCTTACCATCCACCGGAGGGGCACCCGGACGAAGTTAGGCTTAAGCCCGCATTGCGAGAGGTGGAGAAGGTACTGTAACACCAGACCCACCAGGCAGAACGGGTCCGTCCCGTACTCAGCACACCAGGTTGAAAACCTGCACCATTTAAGGGCAGAAGCTTTTCTTGTAGAGGCCTTCTGAGAGGCCAGCAGGACCTCCTCTACCTCACCCGAGGTCGGGGTGCAGAAGAGAGCCCCCTTCCTGAGACAGAATTCCTGGAGAGCTCCCCAACGGGATGGGGGTCTCCACCGTTAATCGGAGGAGCAACGGGAACCACAGTTGCCTGGGCCACCGAGGGGCTATCGGGACGAGCGAGGCCCTGTTGTGGAGGGTCCTGAACAACGTTTTGGCAATCAGCAGTGTGGGAGGGAAGGCGTACATGAGGTCCTCCGACCACAAGATGAGAAACGCATTCGCTGCCACCCTGGAGGGGTGGGCCTGCAGGGAAAGAAGCGGGGGCAACTGGAAGTTGTCTGGGCTGGCGAACAGGTCCATCACAGGTTTCCCCCACATCTGGAAGAGCCAGTCGGCCACACTGGGATCCAGCTGCCACTTCTGTGGCTGGAGGACTCTGCTCAGCCTGTTGGCCAGCAGGTTGTTCTGGCCTGGTAGGTATACTGCCCGCAGGAGAATACCCTATTAAAGTGCGTATGAGCAGAGGACCACCGCCTCCTGGCAGAGGGCACAAGATCCCATGCCCCCCTGTTTGTTCACATAGAACATTGCCAGCTGGTTGTCCGTCTGGACCAGCACTGTCTGGTGACGTAGGTGGTGGTGGTGGTAAAAAGCTTGCAGTGCTAAGTATATGGCCCGCAGCTCCAGGAGGTTGATCGGCTGGGCGCTCTCGCCTGATGACCAGCTGTCCTGGGTGCAGAGCTCTTCGCAGTGGGCTCCCTAGTCGAGCAGGGAGGCATCCGTGGTAAGGACCTTTGAGGGGCTCGGGGCCTAAAAGGGCATGCCTGCCTCGAGATGATGGGGTGACTGCCACCAGCACCAGTTGACTGGCTACGGAGACTTTGCCTCTGAGGCGCCCTGTAGTCTGAGTACACTGATCTTTGAGACAACACTGCACCGCCCTCATGTGAAGGCGAACATCTGGGGTGACGTGGACCATGAAGTGATGTGCCGAAGGCGGCGCAGAAAGAGCCGAGCAGGCACGGAGGGACAATGCTGTATATCCCATGCCAGAGTCCTAAGGTGGTCGGCTCGGTCCCTGGGCAAGAAAGCCTTTGACTAGAGAGTTCCAGTTTCGCCCCGATGATCTCCAGACATTTTGTAGGGAGGAGTTGAGACTTGGAGTAGTTTATGACAAAGCCCAAGTGCTGCAGTTTTAATTAACTACATGTCTTATATACCACCTTTCATGATATCAAGGCGGTTTACATTGAACAAACTGAAATTACATTGAACAGGGCATTATAACTTGGAGATAACTATTTTACAGGGAACATGGGCAATGAAGGGTTAAGTGGCTTGCCCAAGACCACAAGGAGCACCTGTGGGACTAGAAACCCCAGTCCTTCCGGACCAAGGTTGCTGTCCTCTAGTGGGATTTGAATCCCTGGCCTTCCGGAAGTACCTGGATGGTGCATGCAGTGGCCTGCTGTGCAGTGGAAGTACCTGGATGGTGCATGCAGTGGCCTACTGTGCCTCCCTTTATGAGCCAGTTGTTCAGGTATGGGAAGACAAAGGCCCCTTGGAGGCGGAGGAAGGGAGTCACGACTGCCAGGCATTTTGTGAAGATCCTTGGGCAGAAGCCAAGCCAAAAGGGAGCACCCTGTACTGACAGTGCCCGCCCCCCAACCCCCTATGAACTGCAAGTACTGCCTGTGGTTGAGGTGAATGATGATGTAGATACAGGCATCCTTCAGGTCAAAGGAGGAAGCTCCCTGCTGAAGGCACGGCAGCAATGTTCCAAGGGAGAGCATCTTGAACTTCTCCCTCACCAAGAATTTGTTGAGGTTGGGCAGATCGAGGATGGGCCTTAGGCCCCCTGTTCTTTTTGGCACGAGAAAGTACCTGGAGTAGAACCCCTTGCCCTCAAGATGGCAGGGCACCGGTTCCACCGCTTTGTCCTCGAGAAGACCTGCCAACTACTTCAGTAGAAGGTCCCAGTGGAGGGGAGACCGGAGGGGCTCTCCCGAAAAATAAGGGGGAGGTGTCTGAGACAGGCAGAGGAGGTAACCCGCCCTGACCATCTAAAGTGCCCAGGAGTCGGTGGTGATGGTCAACCACCTCTGGACATAGAGGGTTGACATCCTCCTGTGGGCTGCTGATCTCCTTGGGGTAGAGAGGCTATGCTCAAGGAGTCAAAAACTCCCCCATGGCTGGGCCGGGGCTGGTGCCGGTGCCTGGGGTTTTGGAGCCTTCTGCTTATATGCCCATGTCCTTTGGCCTGCTGATGCTGTTGGGAAGCCGAGGAGGCCTGAAAAGGTCAATGGGGACAGACTGAAGGATCTTAATATGTACACCTTAGAGGAAAGGCGGGATAGAGGTGATATGATTGAGATGTTTAAATACCTCCGTGGCATAAATGTTCAGGAAGAGAGCCTCTTTCAATTGAAAGCAAGTTCTGCTACGAGGGGACATGGGATGAGGGTGAAGGGAGATAAATAGTTCCGCATATCACTCCTGAATCTCTTTACAGAAAGAGCAGTGGATCCGTGGAATAGTCTCCCAGTGGAGGTGGTAGAGATGAGGACAGTAACTGAATTCAAAAAAGCATGGGACACAGAGGATCTCTAAAGGTAAAAAGGGGACTGTTGTAGTTGTTGATATGGAAGGACAGACTAGATGGGCCATGTGGTCTTTTTTTGTCATCATATTTCTATATGTTTCTATGTTTCTAATGGTTTCTGTAAGCATCCCCTTTCCTCGGGTAAAAGGACTTTTTACCCGAGCCCTTCCATCAGGGAGGGGCAGCAGTCTTTTGAGAGCCTGGTCCTCATCATGAACTCGGTCTCCAGCTCGGCAGCCTTGTCGTTCATGGGTCTGCCAAAGAGGTTCACTCCTTGGCAGGGGACATTGACCAATTTGTCCTGAATCCACTGCTCAAGGTCAGACGACTGTAGCCAAGCTTGGCGTCATGCACTGATGCCTGCCACCGCTACTCGAGCCGCCGACTTAAACCCGTCATAGGCTGCCCGAAACATGAACATGGAGCACTCATGGACAGCCTTGGCAAGGTTCTTGAATTGCTTCAGGGGTTCCTTGGAGAGACCAGCTGAGAACCCGGCGAGTTCCTTCGCCTGCTCTCTCAGATACATGCCCATCTACAGCTGGTAGGCCTGGATGCAGCCTATGAGCACGTTCTGCCGAGGGTGTCCAAGCTGCGGGCCTCCCTGCCGGGGTCACTGAGGCGTGCATCTTCTGGTTTTTCAGCCAACGCATGGCCAACAACTCCACCACCATGAAGTTATGCGGCAGCTGTGATTTCTGGAAACCTGGACTCCAGCGGACTCGATACATCAAGTCGAGCCGCTTGCTCATCATTGGCACAGATGCCAGTGTCTCTCACATACATTGCATCAGCCGTTCCAGGATGGGAAGGATGGGCACCGTGAGCGATTCCCTTCCTTGGAGGGGCTCGTACTGGAGGATTTCCAACTCATCCGCCTGAGGGTCCTCCTCCAACTCCATAGGGAATGCCAGGGCCTTAGACATATCCTTGACAAAATCAAGGAAGCCCATATCCTCCGGCGGGGACCGCCACCGAAGCTCCAAGACGGGAGAGTCTGAGGGGACATCACGGTGGCGACGGGTATCAGGGGATTCCTCATCCTCCGTCTCCCACTCGGAGTAATTCATTGAGTACGCTTAGAATGGGTGTTCTGCAAGCCTCGGGGCTCCCGATGCTCCATGGCGGGTGCCCAACATGCTTGCCAGGGATGATCACAGTCCCATCAAGCAGGAATTGGATAAAGACCTCGGCCGAGGATCGACTGGAGGCTGAAGGACCTCGAGGATCGGCTTGGCCTCCGGGGACGTCTGACGTCAAGGGCACAGTGGTCGAGGCAGATGAACTGGTCGTGCCAGACAACTGTGCCCGCTGCTGGTCCATGAAGGCAGACAAAATTGCGCTCCAGGATTTCCATTCTGAACGCCAGGCCAGAAAACTCCGCAGCCTTTGGCACGGGCACCGAGGGACTCGGGTCTGGCACCGGCTCCTCCAAAGGGGAATCCTAGACGAGGATGTTGTCTGGGGACCGAGGCCAGTCTGAAGTCAAATTCTTCCAGGGGACCTTTGCAGGCTACTCCTTCTCCGATGCCTCGGATGAGCGTCTGACTGCGGAACCTGGCCCAGGGAACACCCGGCCGGTCGGATCCATCCCAGGATGTCACCTTTGAAGGTTTCTTCTTCTGCCTGGGTTCCCTCGAGGGAGACCCCCTTTCTGAAGGGCCCACAGTGGGGCTCGGGCGGGTCCGCTCGAGGTATCGAGGCTTCAGATGAGGTCCTGGCCTTCGGAGGCATCGGGGACTTGGGGAAAAACCTATCGTGCTACTGCTGGCGGCTCGAGGGCCTTGCTGGACATCCTCTTGCAAAGACCGCATGCTACCAGTTCGTGGTTAGGCCCGAGGCAGCAAAGACAGCAGTCCTGTGTGTCAGTTAAGGACATAATTTTCGAGCACCGATCACACTTTTTAAAGCCATTGATAGCCATGGGGGGAAAAAGTATCCCTGCGAGTTCGAAGACTTGCCGGGCTGCCAGTTGGGAAAAAAGGCGCAAAGATGCCAGAAAATTAGGAAAAACGAAAACTACAAAAAGAGACCCGAACTCTATGCCAAGGCCGCAAGGTCGGGTGGTGGGAAAAGTACCAGTGCAATACCGGAGTATGAAACTCAGAGAAAAAAAAAATCAACTTTTTCCGGGGACAAGCCAGAGGGCTCCGTGAAACAAGAGACTGAGCACGATGGCACCCTTGGGCGGGAAGGGGACCATGCATGCATGATGGCATCTCCCAAAGCTGGGGGGTAGGAATGCTTCCATGAGAGCTCCATCGGTGCCGACATCACCCATATGTGAGGAATGACTTCCTGCTTGTTCCCAGAGAAGGGAGAGATATCAACTGCATGAAGTCTGAAACAGATCTCTAAATAGTTCAACATTGCTGTCTGCATCCAGAGCACCGCAGCAATTCCATATATCAGACAAAAAGTAGGTCCTGAAACGAGGAACCCATCTCTTCACGTCCACCGAAACAAGAGCTCCCTACTAGACCTATCACTGACAGGCTTAAACTGCAAAGAGGACAGCTATGATCCGGGCAAGGAGGATTACCATTCTGAGCCCTATCCTCATGCAGACTCCCAAAAGGAAAGGTAATGTTTTTTCACTGGTTTGGAAAACTGATCACTTAAGGACTGGAGCTAGCCCAACCCTAGCCATGGATAAATAGGCTGAAGCATTGGCAAGCACCTAGGTGACCACCTTGAAATCTCCAATCAACAGCCCAGACCAACCATCCACTATCAAACAAAAGGCCCAGAGAGCTGAGTCGCCACTCTGAACACCTAGGATCCCCCAGAGGACCACAGAGATTCCGCAATGGCAACTAAATACAAGTAGTCTGCCCTTCCAGGTCAACCTCCCTTAACAGTCAGTCATGGTGTTCAACATGACCGGCCCTGATGAAATTTACCAAACCTCTAATCCCAAGCCTCTAGCCCACGGAAAAGGTTGCCTGCCATTATCGGAGGAGCTACTGGGATAGTGCAAAGGACTGAAACCACAGTTCTTACCACTCCCTGGGAAAACTGCAGCAACAACATTCATGAAAACAAAGAAAGACCATCTAGCAAGAGGAGAACTCAGTTGGGGTTGCTCCCGACTGGCTGAACTGCACAACCAGGCGAACCATCCAACTCCAGGAAATTAGAACTTAAGTGTGTAACATTCTGCATGCGCTGAGGCTATCTGAAAATAAAAGCAATTATGTCAGCGAAGGCTGCCCACTATCGACTTAAGACCTCTTACCAAGATAACTTCGCTCACAATAAGACCCAAAACGGCCATAGTTCTCAAGCTCTGCTGTCAAACAACAACCTACCCTGCATCACTGCCACAATCCTGGAGCACCCAGAAACTGTAGGAGACTAGCATCGCTAAGTTCCCCTTCCCAAGGGACCAGAGAGTGGACCCTCCATGGAGCAAGCAGGGATAAATGAAAACTCTTTGGTCGTCTTTCCTCTTGTGCTTTTTTTTTTTTTTTTTTTAATAAAGTTTATTCAATTCCCTGTCTTAAACTGGGTTCTTGAGACTGCATACAATAAACCTGAGGGAAAGCTCACAGACTCCCTCACCCAGATTTCTTCTTCCCCTTAAAAGGAAGTTACCATCAAAAAGCCTACCCACTACTACTGAAAAATTAGGCAGACCAACATCCAAAGGCACCCAACATCCAAAGATGGCAGACCAACATCCAAAGGCACTGTCCCTGCTGGACTCACTCTCAAGAGAGTAATGGGCTGTGAACGTATGGACTGAAGACCACATGGCGGCCTTACAGATTTCTTGCACCGGCACTGCGCGTAGGTTGGCCACCAATGTAGCCATAGCCCTTATGCGATGAGCAGTGATATGTGCTCCAGAGAGAGGCCAGCTCACTCATAAGTGAGGGCAATGCAGTCCGCCACCCAGGTGGACAGTGTTCGCTTGGTCACAGATAGCACCAGGCTGCTGGGGTCATAGGAGATAAAAAGCTGAGGGGCTTTTCGATGGGCCTTGATCCTCTGTAAATAAAAGGACAGGGCTCTCTTGCAATCCAGAGTATGAAAGAAGACATCCTCCCTGCCAGCATGCAGCTATGGGAAGAAGGTGGGGAGAACTACCTCCTGATTTGAGGTGAAAAACAGACACCACCCTTTGGAAGGAATTTGGGGTGCATACGAAGCACCACCCTGTTTGTATAGAACCTGGAATAGGGTGGGTCCGCCACCAGGTCCTACAGCTTGCTTAAGTCTGCGAGTGGATGTCAACGCCACCAAGAAGGCCATCTTCCAGGAGAGGTGTCTCAGATGGCCAAAGGGTCGAATGGCGACGTAATGAACCGAGGGAACACCACATTGAGGTCCCATTCCGCTGCCAGAGAGTAGAGAGGGGGCTTGGCTAGCAGGAGGCCCCTGAGGAATCTGGAGACCAAAGGTCGGCCTGGAGAGGGGCTTCCCCTCTATAAGGTGATGGTTAACCACTATGGCACTGAGATGCACCCTCACCGAGATAGATTTCAAGGCAGAGTGTGAGAGGTGCAACAAGTTCTGCAACACGAGCGTTTTACTTAATAGGAGAACAGGTTCTCATTCCTTTCTGCACACCAGACGGAGAACCTCCTCCACTTGAAGGTGTAAGTTCTTCTGGTGAATGGCTTCCTGACGGCCAGGAAGATTTCCTCAACCTCACCTGGGAGGTTGAAAGGGGCCAAGTGCTACCGTTTCAGCAGCCACGCTGTCAGCATTAGGGTCGCAGGTTGGAGTGTAGCAAGGAACCCCCTCCTGGGACAAGAGGTCTGGGTACCAGCCCAGTGGTACTGGGGTTGCCACCGACAGGGAGAGCAGTAGGGGGAACCAGGGCTGCCTGGGTGCAATCAGGATTACTGAGGCGTGCTCGCTCTGGATCTTGAAAAGGTACTTGGCTATCAGAGGTGTTGGTGGCAATGCATAAAGCAGGCCCTGTGACCAGGAGATCAGGAAGGCGTCCTCCGCCATCTTCCTGCGGTGTGGCTGAGGAGAGAAGAATTTGGGCAGCTGTGAGTTGTCTGGGGAAGCTAATAGGTCCAACCAGGGTCTTTCCCAGAGGCAGAAAAGTCTCTGGGTCACTTTTGGGTACAGGCGCCACTCGTGAGGCCGAAGGAACCCGGCTGAGGTTGTCCGCCAGGCAGTTGTCCTGGCCCGGTAAGTGCACCGCCCTCAGAAGGAAATGGTTGTGCACTGCAAAGGAATGGAGGGTCACTGCCTCCTGACAGAGGGGGTAGGAGCCCATACCTCACTGCTTGTTCACATAGAACATGGCAACCTGATTGTCTGTCTGTATGAGGACTGGTATGTCACTCAGGTGATGGCGGAAGGCCTGAAGGGCCAAGAAGATGGCGCTGAGCTCAAGGAAAATGATTTAAAGGAGGGACTCCTCTAGGGACCAGGTGCCCCAGCCTACAAGGGAGGTGTCTGTCATCAGGACCCTCTGAGGGGTCGGTGCCTGGAAGGGCATCCCTGTCCTGAGGTGATGAAGGGACTGCCATCAGGTGAGGGAAGCCGCCAGCTGGTGGGTGACCTTCACTGTATCCCTCAGCCTGCTCATTGCCTGCGTCCACTGGGAACGCCGGCATATGCAGGTGAGCCAGAAGCGTAACATGAACTGTCAAGGCCATATGGCCTAACAGGTGGAGGAATAGGCAAGTTGTCACCGAACTGGAGCTCTGCAAGTCCCTTGCCAGCTGCATCAGACGGTGAGCTCTATCCACAGGGAGGAAGGCCCTTAACCGCAGTGTCCAGCTGGGCCCCTATGAATTCCAAATCTTGGGCCGGGGAGAGGCTTAACTTGGGGTAGTTGATGATGAACCCCATCTGCTGCAGGATGTGGATAGTGAGCCTTGTGGCCCGCCTGGCCTCGAGAGGTGAGCTGCCTTTGATGTGCCAGTCGTCTAGGTAAGGGAAGATGTGGGCCCCTTGGAGGCGCACATGGGAAGCTATGACCGCCAGGCATTTTGTAAAGACCCTTGGAGAGGAGGCAAAGCCGAACGGCACACCCTGTACTAGTAATGCTGCCCCCCACCACGAATCTCAGGTAATGCCTGTGTGAGGGGCAGATCAGTATGTGGGTATAAGCATTCTTGAGATCCAAGGAGCAGAGTCAGTCTCCCTGGCGGAGGTAGGGCAGCAATGTCCCAAGGGAGCATCATAAACTTTTCCCGCACCAGGAACTTCAAGTTGTGCAGGTCCAGGATGGGCCAGAGACGACCTGTTCTTTTTGGGACAAGGAAATACCTTGAGTAGAACTCCTTTCCCCAGAGATGATGGGGTACTGGTTCCACCGCCCTGTCCCTGAGCAAGCCTGCTAGTTCTGTGGCGAGCAAGGCCTGGTGGAGGAGAGGCTGTGGTGGCTCTCCTAGGAAGAAGTCTGGAGGGTTCTGCTGCAGAGGCAAGTAATACCCCTCCTGCACCACCCACAGAATCCATTAGTCTGTGGTGATGCTGGCCCATCTGTAGACGAAAGAGGCCAGTCAACCCCATGTGGGTTGAGGTGGGTCTCCCGGCGGAGGGGAGGCCCAGCCCAGCCCAGGGAGTCACAAAGGCTTCCCTCCGGATGGGTGGAGCTTGTGTTTGGGGCTTGAGAGCCTTGGGCTTCCTAGGCCCATGTCCCTGGCCTTTTGGCTGCGAGGTCTGGTGAGGCTGCCCCGAGTAAGGCTGTAGTGGCCAGCCTAGGAGTAGCCCTTTTTCCTCTGGGAAAAATGGCTTTCTCCGAGGATTTTTTCCTTGGGAGAACCAATGTCTTTTTGGACAGCCTCTGCTAAGTCATTATCTCAATCTCCGCAGCCTTATCAGACATCAGTTTCCCAAATAGGTTCTCACCATTGCAAGGGACATCCATGAGCTTTACCTATACCAGGGGTCGGCAACCGCGGCTCCGGAGCCGCATGCGGCTCTTTCTCACCTTTGCCGCGGCTCCGGAGCACACTGCCCGCCCGGTATTAAAACGTGGCGTTATGGGCTCCCTCCATTCTTCTGCAGCCGCGGCTCCCTGCCTCTTAAGGAACCGCGGCTGTGCTTTTAAAATCATCTCGGAGCCCTTCCTGTCTTGACGGGCTCCGTGCAGCATTGTCCCGCCTCTAAAGGAAGTTTTGGAGGCGGGACAATGCTGCACGGAGCCCGTCAAGACATGAAGGGCGCCGAGATGATTGTAAAAGCACAGCCGCGGTTCCCGAAGAGGCAGGGAGCCGCGGCTGCAGAAGAAGGGAGGGGGGCTAACATGGAGGGAGGGGAGCTGACATGGAGGGAGGGAGCAGATATGGATGGATGGATGGAGGGGGGCTGACATGGAGGGAGGGGGGCTGACATGGATGGATGGAGGGAGGGGGGCTGACATGGAGGGAAGGAGCTGATATGGATGGAGGGAGGGGGCTGACATGGAGGGATGGAGGGGGCTGACATGGAGGGGGGGAGCTGATATGGAGGGAGGGGGGCTGACATGGAGGGAGGGAGCTGATATGGATGGAGGGAGGGGGGCTGACATGGAGGGATGGAGGGGGCTGACATGGAGGGAGGGGGGCTGACATGGAGGGAGGGGGGCTGATATGGATGGATGGAGGGAGGGGGGGCTGACATGGATGGAGGGAGCTGATATGGATGGAGGGAGGGGGCTGACATGGAGGGAGGGAGCTGATATGGATGGAGGGAGGGGGGCTGCCATGGCGGGAGGGGAGCTGACATGGAGGGAGGGAGCAGATATGGATGGATGGAGGGAGGGGGGCTGACATGGAGGGAGGGAGCTTATATGGATGGAGGGAGGGGGTGACGGAGGGAGGGAGCTGATATGGAGGGAGGGGGGCTGACATGGAGAGAGGGAGCAGATATGGATGGATGGAGGGAGGGGGGCTGACATGGAGGGAGGGAGCTGATATGGATGGAGGGAGGGGGGCTGACATGGAGGGATGGAGGGGGCTGACATGGAGGGAGGGAGCTGATATGGATGGAGGGAGGGGGGCTGACATGGAGGGGGCTGACATGGAGGGATTGGGGAGGCGGGCTGACATGGAGGGAGGGAGCTGATATGGAGGGAGGGAGGGAGGGAGGGGGCTGACATGGAGGGATGGAGCACTGGTAATGGGGTTGAGGGGACGAGCACTGGAAATGAGCTGATTAGGGGAGGCTAGGACTGGTAATGATTTGATGGGGGTAGGACTGGTATTGGGCTGATTAGGGGAGGCTAGCACTGGTAATGGGGTTGAGGGGGGATTAGCACTGGAAGCGAGCTGATTGGGGGGCTTTGACTGGGCATGGGCTGATTGTGGGGAGGGGAGGATAGAGCTGCTGGCCCTGGAAGATAACTGGGGGCTAAGGCTACAAATGGGCTGATATGAGGGGATGGGAGAATGGAACTGGATCTGAGAGGGGCTGCCATGGTATTTGTACTAGAAGGGACTGGTCAGTGGGGAAGGAGGGGGACTGGAAGGAAATGGACACCAGTGGCAATCATGGGAATGCAAGTTGACATTGGAAGGTACTGGGAGTGAGGACTGGAAAGGGGCTGATATTGGGGAGGGTTACTGGGACTGGAAATAGGCTGATGGAAAAAAGTGAAGAAAACGAAAGAAGAGATAAGAAATGGCAGATGGACCATAGACCACAGAAAGAGAGCCAAGAGAAGAAAGGAAAGCAGAAGCCTCAGATCGGGACCAGCATGATCAAAGAATAAATTGGTCAGACAACAAAGGTAGAAAAAATAATTTTATTTCATATTAGTGATTTGACTACAAAATCATCATCATTTTGAAATCAAATATTGTTACTTGTTGTTGTGATATTTTCTGGCGTATTTTTTTTGGTGTGCGAAGGAAGAGGGGTAGTCTTATACGGCGAGTATAGGCCAAACACCTATATTTTAACAGGAAAAGTAGGGGGTCGTATATAGCATTAAGGTAAGAAACAATATATGCAGTGTTAGATTTGTTTTAAATGTCGCAATGGTTTTGCGGCTCCCAGTTTTTTTTTCCCTTCGGAAACGGGTCCAAGTGGCTCTTTATGTCTTAAAGGTTGCAGACCCCTGACCTATACCCACTGCTTCAGGTCCAAAGTCTGTAGCCATGCCTGGCGCCGATGCCGGCAGATGCAATCCTGGCCACAGACTCAAACCCGTCTTAGGTGGCCGGGAGAAGAATTTGGAACAGTCCCAGATGCCTGCTGCTAGGGACTGGAACCTTTGCAGAGGTTCCCCAGTGAGGCCTGCCGAGAACCCTGAGAGTTCCTGTACCAGGAACTGCCTGTATTTGGCACCTGAACATGGCACCCTGGTAGCACTTGGGCCCCATGGCAGCGAGGGCCCAGGCTTCACTGCCGGGGGGAACTGAAGAGTAGGTCTTTTGACTCTTCAATTTTTGCATGAAGGACTCGACCACCATCGAGTTGTGGGGGAGTTGTAGCTTATGGAACCCGGGGCCCTTCTGGACAAGATAGATGGCATCCAGGTGCCGACTGACCACCGGCACCAAGGCCGGGGACTCCCGACATCCGGAGGAGCAATCTCTCGAGGATGGATGGAACTCGCACTGTGACAGTCTCCTTGGGAGGGACTCATTTTGTAAGATCTCAAGCTCCTTGGTGCGCGGGTCCTCCTCAGACTCCGCCTGGATCGAAAGAGCCCAGGCCATGTCATGTCATGAACAAAGTCATGAAAGGCCACGCCCTCAGGCAGGGTGTGGTGCCAAGGCTCCAGGGGAGACGGCTCAGAGGGAATGTCCCAGTGTCAAGAGGTCTCCGGAGAGGCCTCATCCTCGGTCTCCCAGTTGGAGTCCAAGAGCATCGAGAATTCAGCACCAAAAGGGGGGGAGGGGGTTCTGAGAAACCAGGCCCCCCCCCAGGAGGACCTGGAGTCAGACGCATGGAAACACTCCAGAGAGGACAGGAACCCCAAGGAGTGTGATTGAGACCTGATCGATGCCATTTACCAGAGGCCGGTGGCACTCAGTGCCAGGTTTGACGCCCGGAGGCTCCCCTGAGGCCGGGGGGCCCGGTGTCAGGACCGAAGATGCCGGAGGGCCCAACATCCATGCCTGCTGCAAGGCCAAGATGGAGGAGAGGCTCTGCTCCATGGCCGCCTTGCGGGACTCGAAGCCCGATGGCTGTGCAGCACTCAGCATGGACACTGAAGCCCTCGGGTTAGACACTGCCACTCCAGGAGAGTGCATCCTCGAGGAGGACTATCGTTTCACAGGTCCATGCATGGTTTCTGCCGGCAGAGGTCTCAAGACTTCCCAAAGGCGCTGCTCGGAGTCGCCGAGTCCCGTCGAGGGACCTTGCCAGGTTTGATGAGAGGCACCTCCTTTGGGACCTTTTTTTGGGAGGGTCTGAGGCCAAACCGGAGAAGCTGCTGCCACGGGACTTAGAGAACACCCGGACCTCTCATGAAGGGCTGGCTCCGGGGATCAGCGATGGGGAAGCCAGGGCAGAGTCAGACCTTGGGAAAAGCTTCCCCTGCAACTCAGACCTCCTATTGGTTTTAAGGGTCATGGCCTGGCACCAGTCACAGGTAGAACTGTTGTGGTCCAGGCCCAGGCAGCAGATTCAGCAATCGTAAGTATCAATGACTGAGATAGTCTGACTGCAGCGGTCGCTTTTCTTGAACCCACTGGGAGTCATGGTGGGAGCACACCCGGCTGGGGTCGAGGACCCCCGGCTGAAAAAAAGGCGCAAAGGCCGGTCAAGGTGGAACCTCGAGGAAACACAGGAAAAAATAAAGGGGCCTGGTGGTGCCGCCTCAAGGCAGAAAGGGAACCAGTGCGTAAACTGGACAAAAGGAAGAAATTAAAGAACTTTTTTCGGGAGAGTAGAGGACCACGTCCATTGGGCTCCATGGAAAAAAGGAGACCGAGCAAGATGGCACCCTTGGGCGGGAAGGGGACCATGCATGCATGGTAGCATTCCCAAAGGCTTTCTTTGAAAGCTGGGTGAATGCTCCGCGTGGGCTCCATCAATGCCGACATCACCCATATGTGAGGACAGACTTCCTGCTTGTTCCTAGAGAAAAAACTAATTTCTGAGTGCCCTGGCTCAAAAGACCACACAAACAGTGCAACACACTGTGCCCCCCCCCCCCCCCCACCCTATGGTGGCTGACACAACCGAGGGACTTGTTGGAGAAAAGTAGCCAGGCAGCTGTGGTGACAGACTGCTCCCCCTTGAAAAGAAACAGGATACGGGTCCCCTTCAAAGGGAACGTCAGCCTCTGCTCCTGCACTGATCAGCCATCTTCCCACCAAAGGGGCCACTGGCTGCAGATCCTGCACTTCTTGGCTTTCCCTTTTAAAGTGGGCTTCAGCCAAGCTGAACAATGAAACTAAAATGATCCACCCCACCAGAAGACTAGTCCATGTGCTATGTGCTATGCAATGCAAGCTAAGGTGATTTTTTTTTTTTGGTGGGGGGGGGGGTGTTGTGGGGGGTTTTTGTTTTGTTTTGTTTTGAATATCTGGTATGCAGCATATCTCTTTCCAAGAAGTCATAATCCAGCACTATGTCTTCCCCTGTGCCCCCTTCCAAAAGTTGGGGAGGAGGAAGGAGGAGATCATCAATTAAGGCTACTACCAGCCAGTCTCTCAGATCTTGAGGAGGGGTGGACAGGTGAGGAGGGGGAGAGACCTGGTACCACCTGGTTCTGCCTCCAAATTTTTCATCATCATCTTCAATCCAGTACAGATTGCACAGGTTAGACAATCTCCATCTTCTGGAAACTAAGAAATACTGGTCAGAGAAGGACTGCACAGGATCCTAATACTGGTACATCAAAAGCAGTGTTCTCACTTTCCATCTGCTGATAGGCAAGCATAACCCATATGTCTGCACGAGACTGCAGGGACGATGAGGAAATTAAGAATTTTACAGATCTATGAATACTTCAGGACCACTGAAATGGACAGTGAAATTAGACTTACCTGCTAATTGTTGTTCCTTGAGGAACTCCAGTCCAGTCCCGAACCTCTGGGTAGTGCACCTCTTCCAGCAGCTTGGAGATTAAACATGTCATCTTTTGACGATACCAGTATTAATACCAGAGGGACCGCCCACAAGCTCCAGTAACCTATTGACAAAGCAGACTCACGGGAGCAACAAAAAAGTGGTTAAAACATTCTACCTCTTAACAATCTAACATTCCCCCTCAGCGGAGAAGAGATTCCCTCTCCCCTCCGAATATGGAGGCTTACCTGTAGCCTGGCCGGACGAGGTCAAGCATGCATCATGCATCATTGAGCGTGGAGCAGACAATCCTTTGGTCTGCCCTCAACACCAACCCCCCTTATCTTTTATGATCCCCAGGTTACTACCTTAGACCTGGAAAACTCCTCTTCAGGCCCCGGTCACTGACAACAGGGAGGGATCCGGGACTAGACCGGAGTTCCTCAAGGAGCAACAATTAGCAGGTAAGTCTAATTTCACTTTCCTTATCGTCCCTCCAGTCCAGTCCCAAACCGCTGGAATGTAACAGAGCAGTTAAACCTAATGGGAGGGACCTGCTAAAATGGCCTGAAGCACAGCCGATCCAAAACGGGCGTCTCCCGCCACCTGGACAACCAGGCAGTAATGTTTAGCAACGGTATGAAGCAATGACCAGGCTGCCGCCCTGCAAAATATCTACCGGTGGCACCAAGCTATACTCCACCCAGGAGGGAGCCTGAGCTCTCGTGCAATGAGTATGCAACCCCGTCAGCACCGGCCTAGTCTTCAAGAAGTATGCTGACGTGATTGCCTATCTGGTCCATGCTGAAATAGAGGCCTTAGCTGCCGCCTTCCCTCAGCTCGGCCCTCCAAACAGCACAAAGAGGTGATCTGACTTGCAGAAATCACTGTCCTCTAAGTAACACCTCAGGACATGCCGGACTACCAAGAGGCGCCAGTGCACACTGGCAGAGATGTTCTCTGCATTCCCGAGGTACGGAGACGGACTGGTTTAAATAAAGGCCAAAACCACCTTGGGCAAAACGTACGGTACCGGCCTCAGAATCACCTTGTTATTGAAAAAAGGAAAGAAAGAAATAGCTCCTGGCAAGAGACAAGGCTTGGAGCTCCAATAGTTTGTTCTCGGAGCATATAGCTACAAGGAACCCCGTCTTGAGAATTAAGGCCTTCAGAGAAGCTCGGTTCAATGGCTCAAAGGGCTCTTTCACCAGCACCTCTAATACCAAATTAAGATCCCACGGAGGCACCACAGACTTCTGCAGCAGGCTCAGGTAGGCCCCCGCCCTCCGGAATCTTCCAATGTCCGGATGCGTTCCAAACACTACCCGCTGGACCTATCCATGATAGCAGGGAATCGCCGACAGCTGCACCCTTAAGGAAGTAGCCGTGAGACCTTTATCGCAATCAGCCTGCAAGAACACTAAGATGCCTGGTAAGGAATTCGTGGATAACACAGGTACACTACCAAAAAACTGCCTCCAGTTTTGCAACTGATTCCTATAGATTTTGGGGTGCTGAATCCAGGAAAAATAGCCAAAATGTTCCATCACGTCACGTTTTCTTGCAAAATTAGATTTCTTACCCATATAAGGAATGTTCACATAATTTCTTTTTAGCCGACTGCAGTTTATTTTCTTGGCCCAAAATAGAGGTTGTAATGGTTAACTAACTAGAAACACTCCCTCATGATATTTTAGAGTGTTTTGTATTCATTTTATACATTAACAGGACAATTGGGAGGCGGGGGGCTAAATCCAGTACTCGCGCTGGCGCATGTTCTTTCCTGTTCGCCTCGCCTTGTTCGCTCGCTCAAACACGGTGGTTGCGACATGAACGTTCCTGTCAAATTTCAGTTTCTTGCAAGTTCATTATTACCTTTTGTTTGCTCAGTCGTAATCCAGCTTTATTCCGAAGTGGTTCACTACAGTTGTAGTTTGCAGTGCTGTGTATTTGTGATGGCTCACAGAGCCAGAGGTTGCGTCAACTCTCCGGACAGTTTTTGTTTTATTTGTGGGGAATATACCGTGAAAAAGCGGCAGAGGAACATTTCTGCATTTATTAAAAAAGTATATTTCGCCTATTTCGGTTTGAAGTTAGGCGATCAAGACAAACCGTGGGCTCCTCACAAAGTGTGCAAGACATGTGAGGAAGATCTACGCTTATGGATGAAAGGTAAAAAACAAGCATTTCGTTTCGGAATACCTATGATGTGGCATGAACAAAGAGACCACAGCAGTGACTGCTATTTTTGCTCTTGCATTGTGAAGGGATACAACTTAAAAAATAAGAACGTAATAAGTTACCCCAACCTTCCCTCAGCAATTAGGCCTATGCCTCATAGCAACGAAGTACCTGTGCCTGAACCACCAAAATCTTTGGATCATATTTGGGTGGACAGTTCTGATCATGATGAGACTCATCAGATGTCTTTTCCCGATGAGTCCAGTACTTCCGAGTTTGAAACTGAACCAGATCCGAAACCTGAACTTTTCTCTCAAGCTGAATTGAATGATTTAGTCCGGGATTTAGGACTCCCAAAAGATGCTGCCCAACTGCTAGGTTCTCGGCTTAAACACAAAATCTATTGTCACCAGGAACAACTTTTTATTGGTACCGCAACCGCGAGACACAATTTTTGAAGTATTTCAGCAAAGAGGAAGATTTGGTATTTTGCAACGATATATACGGAGTGATGGAAAAGTTTAAACTCAAGTATGATCCTGCTGAATGGCGGCTGTTCATTGATTCGTCAAAAGACAGCATAAAAGGTGTTCTTCTTCATAATGGCAACACATTCGCTTCAGTTCCTATTGCTCACTCTGTTATTCTCCAAGAAAAATACGAGAATTTGGCCCTGATTCTTCAGAAGATTCGTTATGATGAGTATAAGTGGATGATTTGTGGAGACTTTAAAATTCTATCCATGCTATTAGGGCAGCAATCCGGTTTCACCAAATATCCCTGCTTCCTTTGCTTGTGGGATAGCCGGGCCCGCGACCTACACTGGGGGAAAAAAGACTGGCCAATTCGGGAGTATTTGAGACCCGGTGAGAAAAATGTTCTTCATGAGAGCTTGGTACCTCGTGATGAAATTCTATTACCACCTCTCCACATTAAGTTGGGTCTCATTAAGCAATTCATCAAGTCCCTTCCAAAAGATGGTGAGTGCTTTCGGTACCTTTGCTCAAAGTTCCCCCGACTTTCTGAAGCAAAGCTAAAGGAAGGAGTGTTTGTTGGCCCTGATATAAGGAAACTCATTTCAGATGGAGCATTCGCTGAAACGATGTCTGAGAAGGAAAAAGAAGCCTGGGATTCCTTCAAGGATGTTGTTCTCAAATTCTTTGGGAACAGGCGGGATGAGAACTATAAGGATATTGTTGCCAGGATGCTCAATGCCTTCAAAGAACAAGGCTGTAACAACATGAGCCTGAAAGTCCATTTCTTGCACTCCCATGTGAACTACATTCCCGAAAACTTGGGGGCGTACAGTGAAGAACAAGGTAAAAGGTTTCACCAGGACATCAAGGACGCAGAGAGAAGGTACCAAGGAAGATGGAACACCACTATGATGGCTGATTTCTGCTGGTTGCTGCTGCGGGAAACCCCAGATGAAAAATACGCCAAGCAGCGCACCAAGAGAAGCATTCGGGGGAAGAAGAAACTGGCCCACCAGGAGATTGATTGACCCAAGAATGACTTTAAAATCTAAACTGTGTTGACAAATATCGTGTTTTTACTAAACTTTGCTAGTTATTACCACAGTGTCGGATCTCATTTATTAGAATTTTATTTTCACACCATCGGGTGTTTGTCTTCATGTATTGCAATGGTGCGGTTTGCGTTTTCTATTCTTACATACATACCTGTACAACATTTTTTGCACATTTCTTTGCTTTGCTTTGTGTCTAACCTCGCTCTTATATGCTCAATGTTTGTGCACATGTATGTGGCTGTTTTAAGTGCAGACAATTTTGCTACCATCACAGTGTGTTTTGTTGACATTACTCTATTCTTATGTGCTGCCTTGTTACAGTTTTCTTTGTTCTTATTTGAATAACTACTAAACAATTAGTATAAAGAATTCATCCAAGAAACTTATCTCGATCGCACTCAATCTGAAACGTTCACCTCAAACTGCTAACCCAATGTAGCAAAAAATCTGTACGTGATGGAGCAAATTGGTTACCAGATTTGGATTCAGCGCACCAAAAAACATAAAAATCAATCGAAACATTAGAGGCAGTTTAAAAAAAAATTTTTTTAGTGTACCTGTGTAATAGGTCCTGTTTGTTCGTACACCACGCCTCAAAGATGCGCCAGACCCGGATATAGGCAAGAGAAGTAGCTCTTCTCCTTGCCTTCAGCAAGGTCGAAATCACCCAGTCCAAGTAGCTGTTCCTCTACAATCGTGCCCTTAAAAGGGCCCCGCCATAAAAGAGAAAGCGTAGTTACTCACCTGTAACAGGTGTTCTCCAGGAGCAGCAGGAATCAGTCCTCACATATGGGTGACATCGGCGCCGACGGAGCCCTCGCGGAGCAATTTTCCCCAGCTTTCAAAGAAAGCCTTTGGGAATTGCAGCGCGCATGCGCGGTCCTCTTCCCGCCCAAGGGTGCCATCTTGCTCAGTCAGATGACATAGCTAAAAGACAGCAAAAATTAGCAAAAACGAAAGCATAAAACTGCAACTCCAAGGGGAGGAGGGAGGGTTGTGAGGACTGATTCCTGCTGCTCCTGGAGAACACCTGTTACAGGTGAGTAACTACGCTTTCTCCAGGACCAAGCAGGAAGTCAGTCCTCACATATGGGACTCCCAAGCTTAAGGCTACCGGAGACCCCAAGCACAAAAATGAGCTCCCTCTAGCTCAGCAGCACAGAAGGAAGGAATCTTCTCTGAATACGTCTCCAACCGGTAGCCCAACATCCGGGATGGAGGGTAGGAGTTGCCTATACCTCGAAGAGGTTACGGAGGACTGCCTGTCCGAAAGCACTGTCCCTACGGGACTCCCTCTCCAGGCAGTAATGGGCTGCAAAAGTCTGGCTTGAAGACCAAGTAGCGGCCCGGCAGATGTCTGCCAATGGAACAGAGCGGAGGTAAGCCACTGACGTAGCCTTCGCCCGAACACGATGAGCGGTGACTCTACCTTCCAGCACGAGGCCCGCAGCCTCGTAAGCCCAAGCGATGCAATCCGCAATCCAGATGGACAGAGTACGCTTGGAGACAGGGAGCCCCAAATTTTTGGGGTCATAAGACACGAAGAGCTGAACAGCCTTTCGGTGCTCCCGCGTACGGTCAAGGTAGAAGTCCAGCGCCCTCCTACAGTCCAGGGTATGCAGGACCATTTCAGCTCGGCTGGAGTGTGGCCTGGGAAAGTAGGTTGGAAGTACCACCTCCTGATTGATGTGAAAAGGGGAAATCAATTTGGGAAGAAATTTAGGGTGAGTCCGTAGGACTACCCGGTTCTTGTAGAACCTAGTGTAAGGAGGATCAGATACTAGGGCCTGTAGCTCACTAACGCGTCTAGCAGAAGTGAGGGCCACCAAGAACAAGGTTTTCCAGGAAAGAAAACGAAGAGGGCAGGTAGCCATAGGCTCAAAAGGTGGACAGGTAAGCCGCTGTAAAACCCCATTGAGATCCCAGTTCGGGGCTGGTGGGCGCAAAGGTGGTTTAAGGAGAAGGAGGCCTCTGAGAAAACGAGCCACCAGAGGGTGGCTGGAAAGAAGTCCACCATCCACCGGCATGTGATGCGCAGAAATAGCACTGAGGTGGACCTTGACCGAGTTGGACTTGAGGCCAAGATTAGAAAGAGAAAGCAAGTACTGCAAGACCACTGATGCCGAACAGGAGAAGGGGTCTTGAGACTGCTGAGTACACCAGACGGAGAACCGACGCCACTTAAGAGCGTAGGACTTCCGGGCCCCGCCATAAAAGAGAATCAAACTACCTGCGGCAAGAGAATCTCTTGAGCCAGAAGATGCCATGGACGATCTGCCGGAATCCTCACGAGGTCAGAGTACCTGAGCTTCGATTCTCTGCATGGCTCGGACTATTAGAGCCCACAGAGGGAACACAAAGAAGCCCTCCTGCAGGTCATCTTTGCATTAGGGCATTTAGGCCCTCCTACAACCTTTTCCATTTGCCTGCTGAAGCAGCAGCTCGCTTTGGCAGTCTCCAACATCCCCATCAGGTCCATGACCGGGGTGCCCCAGCATAGCACCACCCAGGTGAGCACCTCCTGGTTGAGTACCCACTCTCCGGGGTCCACATGTACTCCACTCAGATCGTCCGCCATCACATGTGCTGCCGACAGTGCCTGGAGATGGCTTTCTGCCCTGCTTAACAGCTGTTCAGATTCCTCCTCCAAGGCTGCGCTGCCCGTGCCTCTCTGGCATTTGATGTAGGCTACCATGGTTGCATTGTCCGAAAGGACCCTTATCGCCTTTCCCTTCAACCATGGCAAAGAGCTCCTGAGCACCAGGGCCACCACCTGCATTTCCACACAGTTGATCGACCTACCAGCCTCCTGTGTACTCCACAGCTCCTGAGCGATGTGTCCTCCACAATGGACTCCCCATCCAAATCGACTGGTGGCAGTCAGCCGCGGAATCCACAGAGGTGACTTGAGGGGCATGCTGACTTCTATATTCTCCAGATGAAGCCACCATTTGATAGCTCGCTTGGTCGCAGGCGGGCAGAAGAATTTCTGGGACAAGGGCAGCGTCTGGTGCGACCACCTCCGGAGCAACATCTTCTGCAGAGGCCGCATGTGTGCTCTTGCCCACAGCACAAGTTCAAGAGTGGCTGCTATGGTCCCTAGGACCTGCAGGTAATGCCAAGCCATCAGATCCATCCTTCCCATAAACTGCGGCACTAAGCCACGAAGCCCCAGTGCACACTGAATAGCAGGAAGAACCCCCCCCCCCCGAGCAGGTGCCGAAGCGCCCTTCAAGGTACTCTAGTTCCTGAGATGGAACCAACTGACTCCTGGTCACGTTGACCACCCAGCCTAGCCTTTGCAGGAACTGTACCAAGTGGCTCATTCGCCTTCATCCCTTGACTTTGCCAAATCGGCCAAACATCAAGGTACGGATGCACCAGAATTCCCTGCGGAGCACCACCGCTACCACCACCATGACCTTGGTGAAGGTACGTGGTGCCGTTGCAAGACTGACGGCCAAGCGCGAAACTGGAAATGCCCCATTGGTACTATAAACCAAAGGAACTACTGGTGTTCCGGCCATGTGGGAATGTGCAGATATGCCTCCTTTAGATCTAGAGATGTCAGGGACTCCCCTCATCCTGACAGAGACCATGAAAGACTGCAAAGTTTCCATGTGAAAAAGCAGAACCCACAGACAGCGGGGTCCCTTCACTTGAGGTCGAAGATCAGATGGATGGAGCCCTTTTTCCTTATCACCACGAAGTAAATGGAGTACCGATCGCAGCCGTACTGGTCTCTGGGAACCGGCACCACAGTCCTGAGCTGCAAAAGCTGCATTAAGGTGTCTCTTACCGCTGCCGCCTTGGCTTGCGTCTTGCAGGGAGAAAGAATGAGGGAGTTGCCCACCGGGCGAGCAAACTCGAAGGCATACACCTCCCGAATGATCTCTAGCACCAATTGGTTGGAGGTGATCTGGGCACAGGCAGGGCAGAACTTCCGTAGCCAACATCCCTTGGGCTGCACCGCTACCTGGGCCCCCCTCGCTTCATTGTGTTTTCCCGAGCCCCGAGGACGAGGTGGCAGCCAAAACCTCTACCTGCTCCTCAAAAACCTCAAAACCCTTGCCCCCTGGAGGGGAATCTTCCCCTCTGGAAAGGGGTAAAGTGTATTAACGAAAATGCCTGAACTTGCGTGACTGACTCCGGGTGCGGGAGAGATGCGGCTCTGCTTTTGTTTATCCTTGGGCAGACGCCTGCCTCTGGGCTCACCCAGGTCCTTCACCAATGTGCCCCAGTCTTCCACATGGAGCAGTATCTCCCCCAAGGGAAGCTTGCTAAGTTGGGCCTTGGAAGAACTATTCGCCGTCCTATTATGTCACCAGAGATGACGGTGGGTCTCCACTCCCGAGCCCATGCTCTTCGAGAGCTCTCGATGAGGACGCCGTGGATATTTACCAGATAAGCTGCAGACTCTAATCTGGGTGCCTCCCCAGCCTGGTCCGCAGCTTCCTCCCCTGGCTGCTGAACCTGCCACAACCAGCGGAGGCAGTCTCAAATCACCCAGACTCTGCCAAAGGAGGCTTGTAGCGAGAAGGCATATATATTATAAAATTTTGCCTTATGCAGGAGTCCAACTGTCCTAACTTGAACATCCTTGAGCACCGCACTGCCTTCCACCAGAATTGTCGTTTTCTTTGTAACTGCCAAAACCGCTACGTCCATCTTAGGGAACAAATGCTAGCGGTCCTGATCTGACAGCAGAGAGAGACGAGCCCTAGAGCTTGCCCCTCAAGGCTCTGGCAGATCCCACTCAACATATAGCTACTCAAGCTACCCAGAACTTTTTCCTACTTATCTTTCATTTATTTCTGCCTCTGACATTTTACCTGAACCTTCCCAGGAAAAAGCCACAATGTCTCAACAAGCTTTCAGTTACATCTCCTAAACCGGCACACCGACACTTTGAAATCTGCCTAGCAACAAGACAATGACACACTTAATTAGGCCTTTTTCCACAGGTCTTCAACAAGACATTGTGCACTGAAAAAGTCTGATCTGTATAACACCAGGAATGCTCAAGAATTAGGGGTTCACTCCCCTTGATACCATCCTCTACCAGGCACTGCAGTCTAGCCAGCATAGTGAGTCTCCCCTTCTTCCAGGTCTTAGTCCACATCTAGCTCCACGTCCAGGCCCTCTTCATCCAGACCTTCGGACAATGGAGCCTGTCCCTGACCCTCCACAGAGGGCCTGGGCCTCTTTGCAGGTACTGAACCCCAGCTGGCTCTCAAGAGAACCCCCTTATCCTTTCGATTCTGTGCTCAAACACTGAGGGACCCCATGCTGGCCCCCGCCGATGCCAGCTGAACACCAAAAGGAGGAGTACCTAATCAGGAAGAGAAATTACCCGGGACCTCTACCTAACAGACTCTGTGCTGCAGTGTGTCCCGGAAATGGCCGACAGACAGGGAATTGTCTCCTGCAGTGGCAGCACGCAACCCACGGAAATTTGCGCATGCCTATGACCACACCCAGACAGAGAGAGCGCACCCCTGACTCCCAGGATCTGTTCTAATATGCCCAGGCTGAGGATCTCAACCAGACGCAAATGGAGGCAATGTGATTAACTGAAAGAAAAACCCTTAGCTTAAATCTTTATTCCTTAGTTGTCCCTTCAGTGAGTCCAGCACCCTGGCTCACTACCTCCTCCAAGCTGTTGGAAACTGAGCATACTGGAGCTTGTGGGCGGTCCCCTCCAGTATTAATACTGGTGTCATCAAAAGAGGACATGCTCAGTCTCCAAGCTGCTGGAAGAGGTGCACTACCCAGAGGTTCAGGACTGGACTGGAGGGACGATAAGGAAATGCAACATTCTAAGGTCATTCCTATATGAGCTACTAAAGTGCACGTTTCCTAACGTACAGGACTAGTCATGTACTGCAATACCTTTCAACCTCAGGCTTCTTGTTATTTCAACAAGGACATTGAAAACTTTTTTCTACATAATTTGGAAACATGCATCAAGAACACAATTCTTTCCTAGGCATAACGCTGAACTCTTGCAGTACTTAACATAATTTGAAACATTTCTCGAACTAATACAAACAAACATACAACCAGAAGCACAGCATTGGAAGTGGCTTCCATCACACTGTATAAAATACAACTTAATTTTAAAATCTTCCATAAAAGGATATAGAGCATTAGATTTCAGCAAAACATTTACGAATGGGAAAACATTTCACCATAGGCTAAAAAAAAAATTGACATGCTCATTACAATGATCTACAAAATAATTTTTTTTTCCCCAAATAAAATTTTCCCATGAGGATAATTTTACAACATAACATGGCGCCTATAAAAAATTCAAATTATACACCTATTTTGTAAAAGCAACATGGGCATCTGTGCCTTTACTAAATAGCCCTGTATGTTAGGAAAAGAGAAATTAGACTTACCTACTAACTGTTGTTCCTTGAGGAACTCCAGTCCAGTCCCGCACCTCTGGGTAGTGCACCTCTACCAGCAGCTTGGAAACTGAGCATATCATCTTTTTGATGACACTAGTGTACATATGCAGCTGGCACAGCCCACCAGCCCCAGTACCGGGACTGGAGTTCCTCAAGGAACAACAAACAGCAGGTAAGTCTAATTTCTCTTTCCTTATCGTCCCTCCAGTCCCGCACCTCTGGGATGTATCAGAGTAGTTAAACTAATGGGAGGGATCTGCACAACCAGCCTGAAGCACTGCCAGCCGAAACAAGCGTCCCCCGCCGCCTGGACGTCCAGGCGAAAATGTTCAGATAAAGTATGCCACTCTACAGATCTCCACCGGTGGAACTAAACTATACTCTGCTCACGAGGCTGCCTGAGCCCTCGTGGAATGCGTCTGCAACCCTGCTGGCACCGCTCTACCCTTAAAGATGTATGCAGGCGTGATTGCCTCACTGATCCATCTGGAAATGGAGGCTTAGCTGCCGCCACACTTTTGCGCGGCCCGCCAAACAGAACCAACAGACGGTCCGATCACCAAAAGGACGAAGCCCTTTACACATACCTTTGCCTCCAAGTGGCACAGCTGTGGAGTGGCAGAGCCCATATCCGCTCTCGCCCACATCAGAGCTCACCAGAGCCGGTAAGGAAACGGCCTGATTTACATGAAATGCTCACACCATCTTGGGCAAAAATGAAGATACCGGGCACAGGACCACTTTCTCCTTGGAGAAGGAAAGCTATGGCTCCTGGCATGACAGGGTCCAAAGCTCCGGAATCCTGCATACTGAGCAAATCGCCACCAGGAATACCATTTTCAGAGTCAAATCCTTCAGGAAAGCTCGACTCAATGGCTCAAAGGGTTCCCCAGACAGCACCGTCAGCACCCAATTGAGATTCCAAGGCAGTACCCACTGCCTTCTTTGACAGACGGAGGTGGGTCACCGCCCCTAGAATACTCAGCCTGTCTGGGTGTGTATCCAACGGCACCCTTTGGACTTTCCCGCGATAACTGGAAATCGCCGCCAGTTGCACCCTTAAGGAACTGGCAGCTAGACCCTTATCAAAACCGGATTGAAAGAACGCCAGATGTCCGGGACGGAGGCAGTGGAAGGGCACGCCTGCCTCTCTCTGCACCATGATTCAAAGATGCGCCCTACGCAGATGCACGCCAGGTTCGTAGACCACCTCTGGGCATGTACCAAGGTCGCTATCCCCAAACCTGATTATCCTTTCTTCAACTTCGCCCTTTTAAGAGTCATGCCATAAGCGATAATTGATCCACCTAGGGCATACAAAGCAGCTCCTGTGTCAAGAGGTCCTTCCAACCGGAAGCCACCACAGTCAATCCGCCAGTATCCAAATCAGGTCAGCATACCACTGGCACCTCGGCCAGTCTGGTGCCACCAGAATTACAAGTCCCCGGTGCAACTCTAGCCATTGCACTAACCGGCCTATGAATGCCTAAGGGGAAAAACAGAAGACCCTCTTCGAGCCACTGCTGAATTAGAGCATCCAGGCCCTTGGACTTCTTCTCTTCTTCTGCTGAAAAACCGGCAGGCCTTGGCCGACTCGAACATTGCCATTAGGTCCATGACCGGTGTGCCCCATCGGCAGACCACCTGCTCGAACACCTCCTAATTGAGCTGCCACTCTCCGGGGTCCATGCGCACTTGGCTGAGGTAGGCTGCCATCACACTGTCAACTCATGCTACATGCACCACCGATAACACCTGGAAACGAATCGCTGCCCATCCGAACAGCTTTTCGGCCTCCTCCTCCAGGGCTGCACAGCCTGTGCCTCCTTACCGGTTGAAGTAAGCCACCATGGTCACACTGTCCGAGAGGACTTGGACAATCTTCCCCTGCAACCATGGCTCAAATCTTTCTAGCACCAAGGTCACTGCTCACATCTCGAGCCTGTTGATCGACCACAGGGCCTCCTGCGGACTCTTCTCCCTGACCAAAGCGTCCTTCGCAATGTGCTCTCCAGCCTGACAGACTGGCATCGGTGATCAGAGGAACGCACAACAGGGACTCCTTCCAGGCTCTCCACATGCAGCCATCAACTGAGGGCTTTCCTGGCGCTCTGCGGGCAGGGGAGTACTTGGGACAGGGGTTGACTCTGATGGGGCCAGCGACTGAGCAGAGCCCTCTGCAGCGGTTGCATGTGCACCCTTGCCCATGGGACTAGCTCGAGAGTGGCCACCATGGTTCCGCAGAATCTGCAGATGCCGCCACTCTGATGGTCTTGCCATCTTCAGGATAGAGTAGTTACTCACCTGTAACAGGTGTTCTCCAGGAGCAGCAGGAATCAGTCCTCACATATGGGCGACATTGACGTCGATGGAGCCCTTGCGGAGCATTTCCCCAGCTTTCTATGAAAGCCTTTGGGAATGCAGGCACACATGCGCGGTCCCCTTCCCGCCTAAAGGTGCCATCTTGCTCAGTCAAATGACATAGCTAAAAACAGCACACAAAAATGTAAAAATAAACTATGTACAACTGCAACTCCCAGGGGAGGAGGGAGGATTGTGAGGACTGATTCCTGCTGCTCCTGGAGAACACCTGTTATTTATTTATTTATTTATTTTATTTATTTAGACAGTTTTGTATACCGCCTTATCCTTCAATCAAAGCGGTCACAACACAATTGGGGGATACATTTAACACGCGGGGATATGAGACACATACACTAATACTTACAGGGAACATGGGCTATGGAGGGTTAAGTGGCTTGCCCAAGACCACAAGGAGCATCTGTGGGACTAGAAACCCCAGTCCTTCCGGCCCATGGTTGCTGTCCTCTAGTGGGATTTGAACCCCCGACCTTCCGGCCTGAAGTACCTTGCCCCAACCACTAGGCTACTCCTCCCTGTTACAGGTGAGTAACTACTCTTTCTCCAGGACCAAGCAGGAAGTCAGTCCTCACATATGGGTGACTCCCTAGCTCTGGGCTACCAAGGAACCCAGGCTGAAGAGAACTCCCTCTAGTCCCAGCATCAAAGAAAGGCTTTTCACTGAAAGGACCTCCACCGGTAGCCCAACGGAGGGCTGGAGGGTAGGAGTTGCCTAAACCTCAAAGAGATTCCGGAGTACTGCCTGGCCAAGAGCACTGTCCCTACGGGACTCCCTCTCCAGACAGTAATGGGCCGCAAAAGTCTGGCTTGAGGACCAAATTGCAGCCCTGCAGATGTCTACCAACAGTACAGAGCGGAGGTAAGCCACTGAGGCAGCCATTGCCCTGACACGATGGGCCATGACCCGACCCTGCAAAGGAAGGTCAGCCGCCCTGTAAGCCCAGGTGATACAGTCAGCCACCCAGGTGGACAAGGTATGCTTGGACACAGCTAACCCCAAATTATTAGGGTCAAAAGATATGAAGAGCTGAGTAGCCCTTCTATGTCCCTGCGTACGGTCAAGGTAGAAGGATAAGGCCCTCCTACAGTCCAGGGTATGTAGAACTGCTTCAGCCTAGCTTGCATGAGGCCTAGGGAAGAATGTTGGAAGAACCACCTCTTGGTTAAGGTGGAAGGAGGAGACAACTTTTGGGAGGAACTTTGGATGATTCCTAAGGACTACCCTGTTCCTATAGAAGCGGGTGTAAGGCCTGTCACAGACCAGGGCCTGAAGCTCACTCACTCGCCTGGCCGAGGTTAGGGCTACCAAGAAGAGTATCTTCCAGGACAGGAAGCGGAGAGGACAAGTAGCCATCAGTTCAAAAGGTGGGCGAGTCAGTTGCTGCAAGACCACATTCAACTCCCACTCAGGAGCAGGACGACGGATTGGAGGCTTGAGCAAGAGGAAGCTTCTGAGAAACAGGGACACCAAGGGGTGAACCGACAGAGAATGTCCTTCCACCAGTGAGTGGTGAGCTGCTAGAGCTGAGAGGTGGACCCGAACAGAATTGGACTTAAGTCCCTGATTGGATAAGTGCAGTAGGTACTGAAGCACTAGTGGTACAGCACAGGAGAAGGGATCTTCTGTACGTAGCTGACACCACACAGAAAACCTTTTCCATTTCAGAGCATAGGTTTTCCTAGTGGACTGCTTTCTAGAGGCTAGGACAACCTCCTCAACTTCCTGAGGTAGGCCCCAGGGAGCCAAAACTACCCTTGCAGCCTCCATGCCATCAAATTGAGAGCTCTGAGATTTGGGTGCAGAAGGGAACCCTGATCTTCAGAGAGAAGGTCAGGTTGCAACCCCAGAGGCAGTGGGGGATCCACCGCCAGCTGAAGCATAAGTGGAAACCAAGGCTGTCTCGGCCATCTGGGAGCCACCAGCAGGACCGAGGCCTTGTCCTGAAGAATTTTGAACAGGGTTCGGGCCACCAGGGGCGTGGGAGGAAACGCATACAGGAGGCCCTGGGACCAGGAAAACAGAAAAGCATCTGCCGCCAGCCACAGAGGATGCGGTTGCCTGGAGCAGAATCTTGTCAGTTGTTTGTTCGATGGACTGGCAGTCCCCATTTCAGGAAAATCTTCTGAACCACTAAGGGATGGAGCTGCCATTCGTGGGGCTGCAGAATCCTGCTCAACCTGTCTGCCAGGTAGTTGTCCTGGCCAGGTAGATACACTGCCTTGAGGAGCATGTTGTGCCTGAGAGCAAACAAGCAAAGGTCCTGTGCCTCCTGACAAAGGAGCCTGGACCCAGTTCCGCCCTGCTTGTTCACATAAAACATGGCTACTTGGTTGTCTGTTTGAACTAGGACAGACTGATGAGCCAGTGTTTGAGAGAAAGTCTTGAGGGCTAAACGAATAGCCCTGAGTTCCAGTAGATTGATCTGCTGTGTGGCCTCACAGGGAGACCACAGGCCCTGGGTGCACTTGCCTAGACAATGAGCCCCCCAGCCTTGCAGGGAGGCATCCGTGGTCAACACCACTGTGAACCCAGGAATCTGAAAAGGCACCCCTTGCAGTAGATTGGGTGGGTGCAGCCACCAGCGGGGGGAGTTCAGAAATTGTCTGGACACCCTTACTCTGTCTCTGAGGCTGCCTGTGGCCTGTGTCCACTGAGTTCGAAGGCACCACTGTGCAAGCCTCATATGGAGCCGGGCATTGGGGGTCACATGTACTGTCGAAGCCATGTGGCCAAGCAGACTCAGGCAGAGTCTGGCGGAGACCAGTGACCTGCTGAGAAACTGGTTTGCCAAGTTTATCAGTCTTTGGCTCTGCCTTCTGGCAAGAACGCCTTTCCCAGCAGAGAGTCCAACCTTGCCCCTATGAACTCCAAGTTCTGGGAGGGGAGCAAAGTGAACTTTGCGAAGTTTATGACAAACCCCAGGTTTTGAAGAAGAGCAATAGTTCGGAGGGTGGCTTGTCTGGCCTCCTGGCACTTCTGACCCCTGATGAGCCAGTCGTCCAGATAGGGGAAGACAAAGATACCCTGATTTCTCAGGTAGGCCGCCACCACTGCCAGGCATTTGGTAAAGACCCTGGGAGCGGAGATGAGGCCAAAAGGCAGCACTCTGTACTGATAATGGTTTCCTCCCACAATGAACCTGAGGTACTTTGTGGTCTGGATGAATGAGGATGTGAGTGTACACATCCTTTAAATCTAAGGAGCATAGCCAATCTCCCTGCTGGAGGTAGGGCAGCAGTGTTCCAAGAGTAAGCATCTTGAATTTCTCTTTCTCTACGAACTTGTTGATATTTCTGAGGTTGAGAATAGGCCGGAGGACAACGGTTAGCACAGTTACTTACCTGTAACAGGTGATCTCCGGAACAGCAGGAATTAGTCTTCACATATGGGAGACGTCGCCGACGGAGCCCGCACGGGAATGCTCCCCAGCATCCAACCAGAAAGCCTTTGGGAGCATCCCCCGCGCCTGCGCGGTGGCTTCCCGCCCTTCCTACTGCCTCTCCCCAGTTGAGTTTCATAGCTGAGCCAGAAGGAGAGGAGAGGAAGGAATAGAGAGAAAGAGATACAACTCCTAGGGGAGGTGGGCGGGTTGTGAAGACTAATTCCTGCTGTTCCAGAGATCACCTGTTACAGGTAAGTAACTGTGCTATCTCCAGGAACAAGCAGGAATGAGTCTTCACATATGGGGACTCCCTAGCTGAGGATGTCCGGGGGAGATCTCGTAAGCCCGGCCCAGGACGGGAGGGCATTTGCCCAACCTGAATCCCCGGCATCCCCCGAGGGATGGAGGGTAGGAGTTGAGAGGAGAAGAACAGAAAAACCCAAAGACTACAGGGAGAGTAGTCAGAGTGCATGGAGCATCATTAAGTTTTTAATGAATTAATGACTTAGTACCATGTAAAGCTTACCTACTGAGTTGTAGGAAGTAGGACTGTGATGGAGGTACTGTAGACATAGTAGCTAGGTCTTCAAGGGAACTTCACCGTAGCGAGGAGGAAGTTCCAAATCTGGAAGGCCAGGAGATCCAGGAATCAGCTGGGTCAGGAGAAGGACAGCGGGTCTTCGAGGAAGCTTTATGCAAAGCAGAGCACTCCCTTAGGAGCAGAGTCCATAACTCAGAGGACTAACAGTAGAAGACTGGCCGATCTGGATGGCCTATTCCGGAGAAAAGTAGGGGTGTACCCCGGGGCAGAAGGAGTACACAGCCTGCCCTAGCTAGGAGATAGGGAGACAAGGGTCTGAACCTCCGGGAGGAGGGCATAACTGAAAATAGAAGCTGTTGACTTCACAGCAGTAGAGTACAACCAGTCCGAGGGCCGATCTAAGGAATAGGCAGGCGGACTGGCCGGACCCTGGAGGTGGGGGGGGGGGGGCATGAGTACCGGCCATTGGAAAAAAAAAATAGGCGGCAGAACACAGGCACTGTGGGCAGCCCCCAAACGCGCCTATCGCGCAGGCGATATCTATGGAGAACGGGCCCCCCCCCCCCCCCCGCAGTAATGCAGGTACGCTGAGGAACCTACCTCCATGAGCATAACACTGGTAAGGCGGACCTGCCAGTGATCCACAGAACATCCACCTGGAGAGGGGGCGTCAAGATCCGTCCGGGAGAGGGATCTATTCCGGTGGAACACGGGCAGATCGGCGAACGGTAGCATGAAGGACAAAGGATAGCATCAGTCCGGAAGAACACACAAGGGGCTCGAGGCCCTTTAGGTGTCCCCAGGACCTGCACGCAGAAACTCGCCCCCCGCACTAATCGGGGGACATGAGGGCATAGCCCCCGGTAAGCATAGGGGAACTATAGCGGCTGGAAGGAAAAAATTCCGGTACGGAAGCAATCAGCAGGGGATACTGCCGAGACGGGTTCGGGGACGTACCCAAGGGTAAGCCAGCTGACCGTGGGCCAGAGCTATCATGGAGTAGAGGTGGTCTCCCTCTACCAACGGAAGGAGAGTACCTGAACCCCTGGATAAGCCCCCGAACCATTTGCCCTACTGAACGAACCCCAGAGTAGAGCTCAATTGTAAACTTCTGGTAAGAAGGTAATTGCAGGCAGCCGCCCACCGGAGCCTAAAACTGCTTGGTATGAGAGTACTGGTGCGGCCCCGGGGACTTCAACCCAGGGCGAGGGGTCCCTTGCTTGGGCGCACCTGGCGGTTGGGCGGAGGGGTGACATTTCCTCTTCCTAGGGAAGGAGGGCCTGGCGAGGCGCGCACCACCGCCGGGGGGAAGCCGGGCCCTAGGATGGCTTCTAACGCTGGGAAGGTTAGCGAAGCACTGCGCGACCTGACGTAAGGCTTCGCTATTGAAGAGGTGATCTCCGTCACAGGGAGAATTACCCAGGTTATGCTGTGCCCATCTACACAACTCGGACGCCTGCAACCATGCTGTACGGCGTGCTCTAATAGCAACAGCAGAGCATCTGCAGACCGACAGGAAGGAGTCTAGAGAAGCGCGAGAAAGGAACCCAGAGATATTCCTGCAGTGATAAAGAAGCAAGGAATATTCAAAGGCCTTGGTTGCAGACAAGAAGGGAGACAACCGAGATAATCTCTCGGTGACCTCCCGGAGCGACAGACTCATATAAAAAATATATGAAATAATTCTGGACGCCAGCATAGACGTTTGGAAGGTTTGACGTCCTAGGGTATCTAGCGTCTTCGCGGCGCGGCCTGGCGGGCGAGAAGAATGCTTTTCCTTGCTGCCGGCCTTCCTCAGCGCCGATTCCACCACACTGGAACGATGTGGAAGTTGGTGCTGCCGAAACCCCGGGGAAGGAGGCACCCGATACAGAGCATGCATCGCAGTTGACGGTGCCGGAACCCTCAAAGGCGACCGCCAAGCCCCCAGCAGGAGATCCTGCAGGGAGGGATGCAGAGGAAGCATCACGGTGGCCCGTTCCGCAGGGCCTGGAGTTAGGTCCGGGATAGGGATGGCCAGCAAGTCCGCCATGTCAAGGAGGAAATTCTGAAAAGACGGCTCTCCCGGAGGGGTTATGCCGAGGGAGGCGGAGGCGTGAGAGGCCGTCAGGGCACCGAGAAGCCTCTCGGGCTGCTGCCCGCTGGGCAGAGGAGGGGACCAACAGCCCCTGACTGGGGTGGTCAACAAGGCGTCGTCGGCTCCTGGAATTGATTCCAAGCTAGGCATCGAAGGGGTCGATGGCGCCGACGGAGCCGCCGGAATCGGCCCCGGCCCCGAACCCGGGGGCGGCGCCGCCCCCGGCGACTGAAGCGGTTCCGTGGCAGCCGGAGGGCAGTGGCCAACGATCTCCGCTCTGCGTCGCGGGAGGGGACAGGGGCCGATCCCGAGACGTGCCATGGCCAAGTCTTCGAGGCTGGATACCGATTCCAGGCTGGGCATCGAACCGAGCGATGAAATCAACTCCCTGCTAGAGGGCCCCGGGGGGGCGGCCGCGTCGGCGGTGCTGATCCCGGGGAGCGGATCGGAACCATGTCGATCAGCAACGCGAGCATCAAGGGCCCCCGAGGACGAAGCTCGGTGGAGAGGGCCCATCCGACGCCGGCGCCGACGTCGGGCACTGCCTGATGCCGGTCCCCCTCTCAAGCCCGCCTGACCCGGGGGGAAATCCTTCCGGGACATACGACCCGTCCCCGAGGGTACCCAGGTCACCCGTCAACGAGCCCCTGCGGGAAGGGAAGTGCTAGACTCCTGCGCCGACGCCGGGGTACTGTTGCGGGACGGCGCGGATCCAGGCTGGATCGAAGCGATCGAAGACCCCGGGGCCCCCTTTCTCGGAAAGGGCAGGGCCCTCGACGGCCGCGACAATGCCGGGGGGGGTCGCCCGTCTGGGGCTGATCGACATACCCCGAGGCTCCCGGGGGAGGCCGCGCAAACCCGGTACCACCCTCGCACAGGGCTGGGATACCGGCAACCCAGCGCGGGTCGAGGCGACTGGCCCCACGGCCAGATGACCATCCCCGGCGAAGAGTGGAACCACCGACGCCGACGCATCCGAAGCGGGTACCACCTCCGCGCAAGGCCTGAACGTAGGGCCGCCAGACTGTGTCGAGTCGGTCGGCCCTAGAGCTGCCGAGGGCAGCGGCAGGTGATCCCCGGTGGGGAGCGGGTCACTCAACCCCGATGCCGACAGGTCGGCACCGCCGGGCGCGGATACCAACCCCGTAGGAACGCCATACCGGCAGGGGTCGGTTGGCCCCGGAGGAGCCGAGGGCCGCGGCTGACCGCCCCCGGTGAGGAGCGGAACGCTCGACGCCAGCGTCGGAGGGTCGGCACCGCCCATGGCGGATACCACCCCTGCGCATGGCAGGGATGACGTAACGCCAGGCTGGACCGATTCGATCGGCCCCGGGCGATCCCCGGTGAGTAGCGGGACTCTCGACACCGACACCGATGCCGGGGGGTCTGCACCGCTAGAAGCGGGTACCTCCCCCGAGCACGGCTTGGACATAGGGAGGTCAGACTCGGTCGAGTCGATCGGCCCCGGAGGCGCCGAGGACACCAGTTGACGATCCCTGGCGAGGAGTGGAACACTCGACGCCGGCGCCGATGCCGGGGAATCGGCACCGCTCGAAGCAGGTACCTCCCTCGAGCACGGCTCGGGAATGTTCTGTGAGGAGCGAACCCCAGGAACATCCCGAAACCCCGTAAATGCTTTGGAGCCCAAGGACTCCCGCCGGGATATAGTAGCCAAAGGGGACTTGAGGGGTTGGCCAGAGCCGTCGCCATGCACGCATGAGACTCGCCCCTCAAGACTTGGCTAGTCTTAACAGACTGTTGCGTGGTTACCTGATCCTGGAGAGAAGAAAAACCCGATGACCGCGCCTTGGGCGTGAAAACGTCATCGAGGGATACCCGAAAAAGGGAAGGTCTTCTCCCGACACTGTAGCCCGGAGGACCCGGGGGGGAAGGGTCAGGCCCCCAACAAGAGAGGCACCAGGCATTGGAGTCCATGTGGAAAACTAAGTCCCCGCAGTGAGGGCACTTCTGGGGCTCCATGCTGTAAGCCCGGTAGGCCTCGGCGCCCAGAGGGAAGAAAGGGTCCCGCTAGGCGACGAAAATAAGTGAGAAAAGAAAAACAAAAGGGCACAGAGGTGCCGCCGTCGGCGGAAAAAGCCGCGACTACAGAACAAGAAAAGAAAAAAAAAAAAAGGTAAAAGTTCTGCGGTGGCAGGAGGGACGTCCTGCCTGCTCCACGGAAAACGAAAAACTGGGGAGAGGCAGTAGGAAGGGCGGGAAGCCACCGTGCAGGCGCGGGGGATGTTCCCAAAGGCTTTCTGGTTGGATGCTGGGGAGCATTCCCGTGCGGGCTCCGTCGGCGACGTCTCCCATATGTGAAGACTCATTCCTGCTTGTTCCTGGAGATCTTTTGGGTAAGAGAAAGTACCTGGAGTAGAACCCTTGACCTTGGAGGTGGAGAGGCACAGGCTCCACTGCCTTGTCTCGCAACAGACCTTGGAGCTCCTGAAGGAGAAGATGTGTGTGCAGGGGAGGCCTTGGAGGCTCCCCTGGAAAGTATGGAGAAGGCAGCTTTTGGAAGTGTAGCATATAGCCCTTGTGGACGATGCTTAGCACCCAATTGTCTCCAGTGATGAGTGGCCACCTGTGGGCAAACAGGGTAAGTCGACCTCCTGTGCGGGGTTGGGAGAGCAGGGATGGAGAGGCTATGCCTAAGGAGTCAAAAAACCCCACCCTGAGTGGGAGCAGGGGCCGGAGGCTTGGGAGTCCTCTGCCTACGGGGCCCATTACCCTGCCCCTGACCCTGAGGGGGAGCTTGGGAGGCCTGGTACTGTGGGTACTGTTTGTAGGCAGTGCCCTTCCTCGGGTAAAAGGGCTTTTTACCCGAGCCCTTCTTTTTGTGAGAAGGGGCAGAAGTCTTTCTAGACAGCCTTGTCCTCATGAGGTGCTCGGTTTCGAGCTGTGCGGCCTTCTCGGTCATGGGCTTGCCAAAAAGGTTCTCATCTCAGCAAGGGACATCGACCAACTTGTCCTGAACCCATGGCTCGAGGTCCGATGACTGCAGCCATGCCTGGCGTCGAGCCGCGATGCCGGCTCCCGCAACACAGGCCAAAGCCTCGAAGCCATCGTAGGCAACATGGGACTAACTTGGAGCATTCCCGTATCCCCGAGGACAAGGACATGAACCTCTGCAAGGGTTCCCCGGAGAGACCAGCAGAGAACCCGGCCAGCTCCTTGGCCAGGTCCCGCAAGTACATGCCCATGTACAGCTGGTAAGACTGGACACGGCAAGCAAGCATCGAGCCCTGGAAGCACTTTCTACCAAAACCATCCAGGTTCCGGGCCTCCCTGCCAGGGGGCACCGCGGAGTGCATCTTCTGACTTTTCAGGCGATGCATGGTCGATTCCACCACCATGGAATGGTGTAGTAGCTGCGCCTTCTGAAAGCCAGGGCTTTTCCGGAGTCTATAGATAGAATCGACCCGCTTGCTTAGAACCGGCGCCTCCCACATCCGGAAGAGGAGCCGTTCCAGCATCGGAGGAACCGGAACAGTAAAGGCCTTCTTCGGAGGAGAGTCATACTGTAGGGCCTCAAGCTCCTCGGCTCGAGGCTCCTCCTCGGGGTCCACAGGGATAGCCAACACGGTGGCCATATCCCGGACGAACTCCGAGAACCGGGTATCCTCCCGAGGGGGGGGGATCTACTCCGGGGCTCAGACTGCGGTGATTCTGACGGGATGCACCGAGTCTGGAAGGTGTCAGGACACTCCTCGTCCTCCGTCTCCCAGGCGGACTCGCCCGATGAGAAATCAGGCTCCGACCGTGCGGGGCCTGTGAGCACCCGCCCCGACGCCGAAGGCACCGGCGTCGACGCCCTCGGTCCCGAGCAGGAGGTCGAGGGAGACCGCGACCGAGGTCGACCTCGAGCCTTCATGGTCTCGAGTATCGGCTTGGTCTCCAGGGTCGACTTCGATGTCGATGTCCCTGTGGTCAGGGCAGATGCGCCAGACAGGCTGGCCATCAGCACCCGCTGCTGTTCCATGAAGGCAGACAATCTGCACTCCAAGGCTGTCAGCCTGAGACCCAGCTCAGGAGACTCAGCAGCCACCTACTCGGGCCCTGGCGGCGCCAGGCCCGACGTCAGCTCTCTGGGAGGAGAGTCCACCAGGACTACAGGACTTACGTGTCTAGCAGACTCTGGCTCCACACGAGGTACCTTTGGAGGCTTCTCCTGTTCCACGGGCCCGGGGCGGCGGTCGGGGGTCTGAGACCTAGCTCTCGAGGAGCCAGGGACCTCCTCCGACGAAGCCCTCGCGAGCCGCTTCTTCCTCTTTCGTTCCCGGTCGGGGAACCCCCTGTACGAGGAGCCCCGACCGTGCTCGGGATCAGATTCCCGAGATGTCGGGGCCTCAGACGAGGTCCGGCAGATTCCACTCATCCTGGATCATCTGTCCTACTACTCCATGTACTGGTAAGACTTTCTGCGATTTTCATACTGCCTGGAACAGTGGATCCTACAGCACCTCTTCCTCTGCCAGGAGGTTAGCAAGCATATTCAGGGCCTTGAGGGTCTCCAAGGTACACATACAATGTGAGCCCTTTGGGGACGAGGAATTGTATCAGCACCCACTTGCAGTGATTGTAAACCGCCCTAATGGCCTTCGGCCTGGGCAGTATATCGAGAAATTGCATAAGCATAAGCATAAGCATAAAGATGAACACTGGTAGCTCCTCCTGGCAGAAAACACAAACAATCCGCGCCTGATCCTCCTGTTCTAGGCTCTCTCCTTCTTCCAGCTCCTCCTGCAAATCTAGCTCCATGTCAAGGTCTTCCCCATCCAGCCCCTCCGACAACGGTGATTGCTGCCACTCCTCTAAGCCTCTAGCCCACTTAAGACACCACTGCTCCTGACTCGTGCTCTTCTGAGTCAGACATCCTCTTAGCCCTGTGTTCCGAGGCTGAGGAGCCACTTAGTAGGCAAAACGCCTTCTGCAAAAGTAAGAAAAACTCCGGTGAGAACTCCCCCAGGAGCCCTACTGCTCTCCCTGGGCTCAAAGGGTGGATGGTCCGGGCATCGTGCAGGGACCGAGGGCCGGATCCGTTGAAGGTAACATGGCGCTCCCCGCCCCCAGGGTTTCTTGCAACCGGGACTCTCTTGCCTCATCTCATCCTGCAGGTCCTGCTCCCATGACAGCATTTTTCGTGCAGTTTAGGCAGACGCCTGCCTTCAAGACCACACCACATCGGGGACTGCATATCTTGAGGATTTTTAGATTGCGCTGCAGTGTTGCATCTTAAAGATATGAAATGGACTTTGCCCTGATCCAATCAAACTGACACGTTCGAGTAAAGCTTACTTTTTTCTTTTAATACTACAAATGGCTATAAAGGAGTACTGCTTCCCTTACAAGCAATATTACAGCTTTAATAGGTACATAATCTGGGCTAAGTGACAAGAGATGATCATGTCCGGTTACTCACTGACCACAGACAGATGGAAGGATTTCATTTGCGTCCAATCCACTGACTGACTATCTTTCAAAATTACATACATTTCTTGTATGCAGGTACTTCCTGTTTTCCAGAGCTGTAGCTGCTACAAATCTATATGCAGCTCTTTTTTTTCTTTTTTCTTCTTTTTTTTTTAACATCTATCTTTATTTCTGTCTCTGACTTTTTATCAGACCCTTCTCAGGAAAATGCAACAATGTTTCAACCAAGTGCCAGTTACATCACCTGACCCAACACAATAGCCCTCTGAAAATCCGCCCAGCAACAAACAATGGCCTATCTGATTAGGCCTTTCCCACATGTCTGCATCAAGTCATTGTGCACTGAATCAGTTTTGAGCTGTATAACACAAGGAATGCTTAAGGATTAAGTGGGGTTCACGCCCCTTGATACCATCCTATACCAGGCACTGCGGTCTGGCCGGCATGTTGGGAAGGGCTGGAGGCACTCCCCAGGAATGCCCTCAATTTCTATCCTGGTAGGTAAAAGGATCTCCAGCACAGTGCACCTCCACAGGCTCAGGCACAGAGCACTAGAGTACTTGAACTAAAATAAAATAAAACCAAACCAAAATCTAATTAACTGAAACTGAAATTAAAAAGAAACTGCAAATGGCCCCCTAGAAAGAGGCTGCTCTGTCCTGCTTTATTCTCCGGTGGCTGCCTCTCCCAGGCACCCAAAACACAGCAGGGGGATGCGGGCCTGAATAAGAAGAAATTGTGCCTAAATGCAGCAGGGGGAGTTTCCCACACTGCTTCAGGCTTCCAAACATGTGGCTGCAGGCCGCTTTCTGTCTCCTTGTGTTCTGGCAGTGTGTCTAGGGGTTCCTGCTGTCCTCCCCTCCCCTCCCCCCCCCCCCCCGCCACTCTTACCGTGGAGCCTTTTTGCCACATGGCTTTTCTACCCCTCGCACTCAGCCTTCCTTCCCGGCTTCAGCGCTGAGGAGGGTGACTCGGGGCTGCCAGCTTTCACTCCTGTCAAGCAACTGCAGCACCTCCTCACCCGATAATGGGTTCGGGAGCAGCCAGAAGTCTCAGACTGAGGAAGGCCCCCACAGAACTCCTCCCCCAAAATCCTGGGGGGAGAGGGGGAAGAAGGAATAGCCTCCCCTCAGCCCTGTTGTCCCCCGGGTTCTCATCGTTCCTTCTGATTTTTTTTTTTACATTTTTTTTTACCTTTAAAAACAAAGAAACCTGCACCTTAACAGGGGAAATAAAAGCAAACTAACTAAACCTATATCCTTAGTTGTCTCTTCAGTGAGTCCAGCACCCTGGCTCACAACCTCCTCCAGCTGCTTGGAGACTGAGTTTACTGGGGCTGGTGGGCGGTGCCAGCTGCATATGTACACTAGCGTCATCAAAAAGACGACACGCTCAGTCTCCAAGCTGCTGGAGGAGATGCACTACCCAGAGGTGCAGGACTGGACTGGAGGGACGATAAGGAATAGAGGTGACCTACTCGGAGCGGTGAGTACACCCCTAAACAAAGGCATGGGGAAGGGTGACTTGCACAGAGTGGCAGGTGTACCTACTCTTGTCACCTTGCTGGGCAGACTAGATGGACCATATTGGTCTTTATCTGCCGTCATATACTATGTTACAATAATTTGACAGCACACAAATTTACAGCTGCTCCGAGACAGGTGTAAAAATACGTACACTCTTTATGCATGCACGTACATATGTTATAGAGTATGTACACACTGCATCTCCATCCCTGCTCTGCCCAAACCCCAACTCCAAGAACATCAACTTGCAATCCATGTAAATGCACATACTTATCAGCAGGTAGGACTTTTACAGATGCATACACCCATGCAAGTTTATAAGAACTATCTTCTACATGTAAAACATGCTTTACACACAGAAAATGCTTTATAAAGTTACTCCCATATGCTCACTGGACCAAAGGAGTACCTATTTATAGAATTAATATAAAGAAGTCAAGATTTGTTTTGAAGGAGTAGCAGGTTAAGCCGAAAATAAACACAAATTACCTTTTGGTAAACTATTCACATCAACATCATTTTCAGAATTTTCATTTGACACATCTTCATTCAGAACTTCATCCAACATTTCTTCACCATCGGATTCAACATATTTGGTAACAAATGAAGGTTTCCTGTAGGGCCCATACAAAATCCATGTCTGATTAAAGCAGCAAGTCAACAATCTAAAAGTTACTAAAAGCAAGCTCCTCTCTAACCAGCACAAAAAACGATTATGTTTTCCTTAGGCAGAAACAGTACTGAAAAATAAAAACTACTATTGACAACATTGTGAATACATAATAAAGACTCACAACTCTACCAACTACAGCTGAATGCTAAGTCCTTTAACAACAAACCCTTTCATAACACAAAACGTTACCGACAAATGGCTGCCTTGTTCCTGTAGCAAAGAGTATTAATAATCTGTGCAGATCCTGGAGAACACTTTCTTTAACAGATGAGCTACCATTAGCCACAAAGAATGCTGAAGATACCCATCTAATTTTGTAATCTTAAAGTACAGACAATTCTTACATTCATTCAACAAAAAAAGATATTGTAACCTAAAGCATAACACCTGATTTCTTGTTGATAACAATACATAATCACCATAATCAAATTTTGCAAGATACTGACCCTGTCATATGATTTAAGAACAAGCTACTGTATGAAAATAAAAAATACAATCTGTAGAATTAAATCTAGACAAGAGTGTCAAAATTCCTTTCAGAAATAAGCCCCAAGTATTTCATTTCTCAAACTGCTTTACAGACAAGTATTTTTTTTAAAACTAATAATCCTAAAAACACTAGCTATTAATGACACAAACAAGTGACTGAGAATAAAAGGCACAATATAAGAAATATTACACGCTAATCTTTAATTGTAAACTAGAATTTCATTTTCCTTTATATCTAAAGATTTTGTTTTATGTCTTCAATTTCCTCCTATTCCTTATTTACTTTATTTATTAACAAATATTTATAAAATTGCCTTCAAGCCCTAAAAGATCACCCATGGTGGTTTACAAACCCTTACATTTAAAAATGTGATATTTATAAGCCACGCTGATGCATCCAAACCAGAGCTAGGATTCATAATTATAATGTGATTTTTCCACTAGATCATATCACTTCCAAACTTATTGATGTAGTATTTTGCACACTTAAAATCAATTATTTAAATAACTGAAATTTAAAAAAGTTAACTGTTTAATGATTGCTACCCTAAAGCAGTCCCAGCTGCTTAAGTGTCCATTATGCTCTCTCTGCCTCACTTCCCCCTCCAACATGCCCACAGGAGACCAATATTAACACAGCCTATCTCAAAGGAGCCACAGAATATAGCATGTACAAGAAACCTTGAAATCAGCCACAAGCTAATTCAAATCTGTATCCAGCTTCCCCACAGTAGTCAAACACTGAACACTTAAATACTAATTTGTAAGACTTTATTTACCGCTTAAATCACGTAATGCTGTATTCCGTTATTATATATCATTCTGCTAGTCCAGTCCAGACAAATGGGCTGTCCCCTATCAGCAAATTGGTGGAGACAAAGAACCAATGAAATGTCCAAGTTTCAATGACATCATCCCATGCCTCTATCCACCTCAGCCACCAGAGGTCTCTTCAGTATTTCTTTGTCTCCAGCAGATGGTGGATGGATTTTCTACACTCCGAAGAAAATCTGAATTGACAGGAAAACACTGATTTAAACACTCGTGAATGACCATCTTGAGGGCAACTCTCTCACCTGAGCGCTACGTGCGAAGCTCCACTAGACTGTACGGTCTTTTCAGTAGCCAGAGGAGGAGGGAAAATTGGTTCAGTTCCACACTCTTATCATAACAGCCTGTTGAGCATCCAGAAAATTGGAAGGATTTGGAAGAACAGCAGCCTCACACAACCTCAACACCCCCTCCATCCTCCCTCTGTCCCCTCTGCTCACTCCCAAAGACTACAGAAGGCTCTCAGAGAAACCTGCCTGCCAGCCATCTTAAACACAGTATCTGCAAAGCCAGAGAAAGAGTTTCAGGGAAAGAGCTGAGCCTAGCATGGATTTCTGCCTTGGGCTCTCAGGGGGTGAGTACCAAGGCTTGACCTTGTCATTGTCCTTGCTGGAGGGCTCCCAATTCCATCCGTCTGGGGCACAATTCATGGTGGATTGCTGGTGACCGTTTGCACAATGTTTCCTGCACACATTAGTAGCCTTTTTACTATTGTGCATCATGTACATCAAGGTTCTTACACACGTTACGTTGAAAAGGCTCCAACATGCATTCTTACCCAAAGCACCTGCAATGCGCATTGCTGTGCAGGCACTGTTAATGCGTGCCTCTTCCAGGCCACCATGGCTTTAGCACATGCTGTTGCAATACTTACCTTAACTCTTCTTCCAGGAAACATTGTTTGACCTATGGCAAGGAGGTGCCTCATTTCTGGCTTCTGGATTCTGCTCTTCTTGCATAGCAGCTCTTGAGTTGTCCCTGGAGGGATTGCTCCCCCTCTCTACGCCGGGGCATGCGGTTAGTCCAACTTTGTCTGCCTTAGGGCAGGAAGTGGCGGATAATCAGCTGGCCAGAGGTTCCGGCAACCGCGCTGTGCACCACTTCCTGACCTTTAATGGATCGACAGCGACTATGTCCCTTGGTGTAGGCCGGTCATTTCTACAAGGAGAGCTTCTGGAGTCCGGATTATCCTCCCTAGAATTCCTTTTCCTTTTTACAACAGGCCTCATCATTCTGGCGTGGAAATTTAGACCCTGTTGCCTCTAGGTAACCCCTCTGTCTTGTGAAAGGCAGACAGAGTGCGGACAATCTACCAAGCCTTGGTAATCCCCCACTTTGACTATGCCAACTCAATCCTACAGGGCCTCCCAAAAAATATGTTGAACCCACTTTAGCTTGCAATGAATGCAGCCGCCAGAATACTACACAGAGCCGCCAGGAGGATCATATAACCCCAATCCTGAAACATCTCCATTGGCTGCCGGTGCACTGCAGACTCTCCTTCAAAAGTCTACTGTTGACTTTCAAGGCCATCAACAGCCTCACCTCCTCCTCCATCTCGGACCTTGTCCTCCCCACTCCCCCAAACAGAGTCAGAAGGTCAGTCGCTGCCAACACACTGAGTATCCCTAGCAAGATTATGAAGTGCTCTCAAGCAACAAGAAACAGAGCCTTTGTGTACTATGCACCCACATGTTGGAATGCCCTCCCGCCCGACATCTGGTCCATTACTGATCTTATCCAAATCAGGAAGGTTCTGAAACACCACCTTTTCCTCCAGCACTACTCTCACAATGGTGACACACAACATCCAGCCATACGCAACCACCAAGACAGCCCCCCCAAAACACCCACAACGCACAGTCTCAGCCCTGCACATTAGCACTACCAGACACCCTGGTATGCACATGTATATAGTAACCTAATATTGTAAATAGTCGCCAAGCAGTCCTGTCGCCACTCCACTTCTGTTGACCTGACTGCTTAGCCTGTATATAGTTTATTTAAACAAGCAGCCAAGCTACTGTGTAGCCTGTACATAGTTAACCCCAAGTTGCAAAACCTGTTCTTTGTAAGTACAGTACGGGTGCTGCCTGCACTGTACAAGTTTGCTGTTGACTGTAAACCGAGCTGATTTTAAAGAGCGCGGTATAGAAGAGACTTTAAATAAATAAATAAAGCAAGCCCTGTTCGACTGTCTATGGCTAAGCGTCCCCGGTATAGGGCACCCTCATGAAATGGGGATCAGCTGGGATTTGTCAGAGATCTGGATTGTGACTTGCTTGGATTCAGATGCCTGATGTGGATGAAGAAGTACTCTCGCCTTCAGAGGATTGTGAGGAGGCCAATGTGATCCGCCTGTTTCGGAAGGAGGAACTGGAGGCGCCAATTCCCAGGCTCTTATCCACCTTCAGCTTGGCGGATGCTCCAGGCACGGAGCAGGAACCAAAGATGCATCCACTCTTGCAAGGAGTACGGAAATCCACTATTGTCTTCTTCTTCCCAGAGGTGCTGAAAGGCCTGTTCCGGTCAGAATGGGATTCACCAGACTCCCCACCTAAGGGGCTAATGGTGTATAAGATGATGTACACTCGCCCGGAGAAGGACTGTGTTGTGCGCTTTGCTATTTCCAAGGTGGATGAGCAGGTCACAGTGATTACCAGACAGACCACCATACCTGTGGAAGGCGGATCAGCCTTAAAGGATACTCTGAACCAAAAGTTGGATTTTTGTTGAAGAACTAGTTTGCAGCGGCGGCTGCTATTCTTCAGTTGGTGGTATGTGCAGGCCTGATATCTCGAGCCCTGCTCCAGTGGAGTTGGTCTCTTCCATCAAATGATTCTACCCTTCTTTTGGAGTTGGCTATGACCTTCCTTTCTGATGCCATATACGAGCCGGTACATTTAACGGCCAGGGACTATGCCTTGTCAACACTGATATGGCGTTACGGGCTTGGCTTGGCTCCGACATGGGGCAGCAGACTAATGTTCCAAAGCCCGGTTTCCCTGTCTGGCAACAGAGGGATGTTTCTGTTGGGTCCGATATGGAGAAGCTGCTGAAGGTCCTGGGCAAGACAAAATCTTTCTGTATTCCAGAGGACAGGTTCAAATGGCCTGTGAAGTGGGCAGGGGCTCCTTTTCCATCAGGCTCCGCATGTTTTTGCAGGAGCGCTGGTCAGACTCTTGAGGGTTTCTGGACTCCCGTTGCTATCAACCTGAAAAGTCTTTCTTTCCCTCTGCTTATGGACTTCGGGCTCGTTCTCAGTCCCTTCGTGGAGCACTTGGGTGCAAGGACACCATCTCATCTAGAGAAACATCCTGGGCAATGAAGCTTAGTGGTCAGGCTTTGCTTCCTCTTTCAGGAATTGGCCTGGATCAGCAAGGATCACTGGATGCTAGTCCACATTCAGTACGGCTACGTCCTGAAATGCAAAGAGCCTATCCTGGCCACTTTTGTTTTCTCCCCTCCTTGTGAGTCTGCAAACAGCAGGGCCACTGAGCAGATTACCTTGGACAAGTTGCCTCTCCTGAAGGCAGTGGTGCCCGTTCTCCCTGGACAATCAGGGCAAGGGCAAGTATTCCATGTTTCATGGTGCCAACACGGAAGGAACATCCCGGCTCATTCTGGACCTCAAGCGTGTCAGCGAGTTTTTCCGTGACATGCGGTTCTGATTGGAAACTTTGCAATTCAAGTGGTGCAACAAGGGGAGTGCCTGATATCTCTGGATTTGGCCAAAGTGTATTTTCATATCCTGATATGGGGGGACAGCAAAATATCTGTTTTGCTGTGCTTGGCTCTCCCCTTCAGTTCGCCATCCTCCCATTAGGATACTCTACTGTCCTAAGGACATTCTCCAAGGTCATGGTGGTGGTGGCTGCAGCACTATGGCACAAAGAGATTTATGTGCACCCATATCTAGGCTACTGGCTCATCCAAGCCCATTCTCTTTCAGAGGTGTCTCGGGTAGCGACCAGAGTGGTGTCCTTTTTGGAAACCCTCGGCTGGGTGATCAATTGGGAAAAAAGCCAGGATGTTACATTCCCAGACCCTGGAGTTCCTGAGAGCATGTTTCAATACTCAAGTATGCAGAATATTCCTGCCAGAGGAGAAAGTCAAAGGCTGCTGGATTGCCTAGTGCTGTTCTTTTCGCAGCAGGCTCCCAGAGTCCGGGTTGATCTTCAGCTCCTCAGACTGATGGCGACGACAATCCACATGGTACTATGGGTTTGTGCTCATATGCAGCCGCTCCAACAGTCCTGACTGACTCTGTGGTCCCAGAGTTCTCAGCAGTTCGAGCTCAGGCTCCCACTCCTAATGATGACGATGATTAGCCTGCCATTATGACATTAGTCTAGTCTGAGGAAGGGCGTGCTGCTAGACGATTGCTCATGGACCCTTCTAAGGATGAATGGCAATCTCTCGGACTGGGGAGTCCACTGCCAAGGCCGAACACCCCAGGGCCACTGAAACCGCAGGGAGACAAGGGCCATCAGGTTGGCTCTTCTGCATTTCTGGCCCCCAATTGAGGGCCAAGTGATTCAAGTGTTCTTGGACAACACCAGAGTGGTGGCTTATGTCAACCAGCAAGGCAACACGAGAAGTGCTGGGGTACCTCCGAAGATGGCTCTCCTGTATGCCTTGGTGGCAAAGAATTTCCTAGGTCAGCTCTGCACATTGCCAGGGTAGGTACTCTGGAAACTGATTTTCTCAGGCAGCACTCTCTGGTTCCAGAAGAGTGGGAGTTGAATCAGGAGGTTCAGCTGTTTGTGTTGCTGGGTTTGCCCTGAGGGGGATCTGATGGTGACCTGCTCCACTGTCGAAGTGTGCCGCTTCTTCAGTCACCACACGGAGACAGGGTCTGAAGGCACCAGATCAACACCTGCTGTATATGTGTTTCCTCCGTGGCCCCTGGTGGAGCATGCGATTTAGTGAATGGAGCACCACCCAAGGAGGATAGTCTGGTGGTGCCAGGATGGCCGAGGACAGCATGATTCGGAGATGTGATGCAGCTCCTGCAAACGCCACCTCCTCGTTTCCCCCCGTCTCGGGGCCTATTGTGTTGGGGGTCACTTGTCCTGGAGGACCAGGCTCCTTTCTCGCTAACAGCTTGGCTCCTGTAAGGAGACAAGTAGCGCATACAGGCTACTCTCTGGTGGTGTTTTTTCACTCTGCTCACAGCCTGGAGGTGGTCTACCAACCTGGCCTAAGTGCAGACCTGGTGCCTTGAGTGCTGGTGCAGTGCATGGCAGCTGGCTCCTGAGGCGGCAAAGGTGCCCTCTGTTGGCCTCTTCTGCAGGACAGTCTGAAGAAGGACCTTTTCTCTCAGCTCCCTGAAGATTCAAGTAACAGCTTTGGCCTGTTTCAGAGGTCCATTGGATGGTAAGTCTCTAGCCTTACACCCAAATGTTTCGCTCTTTCTTCAGGATGTTCAGCATCTGCATCCTCCCCCCTGGTCTGTGGTCCCTTCCTGGGAACTGTGTCTGGTGTTTTGCTGTCTGAGACGTTAAAGGAAGCTACTCCAAGGAATTTGACACTCAAAACTATCTTCTTGGCTGAGATTTGTTCCGCAAGGAGGATTCTGAGCTGGGGGCTCCAAGATTCTTACCTATCTTTTTCGAAGGTGGCTATTTTCCTTCAGCCTGTGCTTTTCTTCTTCCCTGATACAATTTCTCCCTTTAAGGTGAACCAGGCGGTTTAACTGCTTTCCTTCTCTAAGGAACAGTGTCGGCGGAATGGTAAGGATCTTTGCCCTGTGGATGTCTGAAGAATGCTTCTTCGGTTCTTGGAAGTTACAAATTCTTTTTGTAAGTCAGACCTCTTTTTGTGCTATTTGCTGGCCCACACAAGGTGACACGGTGGCCAAGTCTGCACTGGGGCACTGAGTTAAGGAGGCCATTGCCTTGGTGGATCTGTTGTGGAACCGACTGGTTCCGGAGGGATTGCGCACCCATTCTACCAGAGTGCAAGCATCCTTGTGGGTGGAGCGGAGTTGGGTAACCCCTGCAGACATCTGTCGGGTGACAATGTGGGCATTACTTTCTACTATTCTCAGGCATTTCCACTTGGATATCAATGTTCGGGCAGACATGGTCTTTGGCTCTAAGGTTTTGCGAGCTGCTGTGTCTTCTTCCTGCAAAGTGAAGGCATAGCTTTGGTATGTTCCACTTGTCTGGACTGATCTAGCAGGACGATATGGAAGGTGACATTTTACTTACTAGCTAATGTCCTTTCTTTGAGTCCTGTAGACCAGTTCAGGGGCCGCCCGTTGGAACTGTTTTTTTCTCTATTCTTCTGCAGCAATATGATTATATACTTTGCTCTGCAGGTCCATCTTCTATAGATAGCCTTCTGTTTATGCTTTGCTGTACATAGTTCTCTACTGTTTAATTACTCATTGTTTCCTAATGTTGAGGTTGTGTGAGGCTTGCCATGTTCTCCCATATACTTTAGGATGAATACTGAAGAGACCTCTGGTGGCTAAGGCGGAGAGAGGCATGGGAGTGATGTCATTGAAACCTGGGCTTTTCATTGGCTCCTTGTCTCCACCAATCTGCTGGTAGGGGAACACAACCCTGTTGTCTAGACTGGTCTAGCAGGACTCGAGGAAAGAACATTATCTGGTAAGTAAAATGTCACCTTATGAAATACTCTGTATTTTTATATAAGATCCTGCAGTCTTTGTTACCTGCTCTGGCCCATCCTGGCTTGAACAGGCTATAAGAAATTACATTAAAATATTTTACGTCTCTCATTACTTTAAACCCGTCATTGCAGTAACAGTCCAAAGCCAGAGACATGCACTAGGACTCCTTCAAAAATCCAAAAATTATGAGCCGTAAATCCAGTCACTAGGTATCGCAATTTCATAATGACAGACTCCCTTTCCCTAAGGGCTATGCATGTTGCCTCCATAACATTCCTAGCGCCAGCTGATTTGAGTGAAAAAGCAGAGTTAAGAACCAGACCAAGGTCTATGTATATTTCTCTTTATTTGATAAGTCGCATCTCATATCAACCTATGCGGTCCTTTCATGTGACAGTATATAGCAGCCATGGAGCCACCAGACTGGCCCTACTTTAAAAACATACAAGCATAAAAAACACCATACTAGGTCAGACCAAGGTCCATCAAGCTCACTATCCTGTTTCCATCAGTGGCCAAACCAGGTCACAAGTATCTGGCAGGTTCCCAAAAATACACAGATTCCATAATGCATGTCCCGGGATAAGCAGTGGATTTTCCGGGTCCTCCTTAATAATGGTTTATGGATCTTTCTTCCAGGAAACTTGTCTACACCTTTTTTAAACCCAGCTACAACAGCTCCCACTATATCCTCTGGTAACGAATTCCAGAGTTTGACCCCACATTGAGTGAAAAAATATTTTCTCTTATCAGTCTTAAATGGGTTACACTGTAGCTTCATTGATTGATAAGAGAAAATATTTTTTCACTCAATGCATGGTCAACTTTATTTACTTATGCTCTCAATGTTCTAAAATAGTGTAGTTACTCACCTGTAGCAAGGGTTCTCCAGGAACAGCAGGATCAGTCCTCAAATATGGATGACATCACTGGCGAAGCCCATGTGGGAAACGCTCCTTAGCTTTTAGAGAAAGCTTCTGGGAGGTTGACCACACATGCGTGCCCGTCTTCCCGCCCAAAAGAACCATCTTACCTCAGTATGACAACATAGCTTAATAAAGCTTAAAAAAAGGAAACAACTCCACAGGGAGGAGAGAGGGTAGTAAGGCCTGATTCCTGCTGTTCCCGGAGAATACCTGCTACAGGTGAGTAACTACGCTTTCTCTGGGACAATGCAGGAAGTCAGTCCTCACATATGGGACTCCCAAGTTACAGGCTACCAAAAAACCTGTAAACAGCCCAATGGGGCAACCAGAAAAAAATGAAATGGGAAAACAGCAGGAAACTGATGAATGATTCCGACAGTCAGTATCAAGAACAGGTATCAACATCAGTTCAACTCTATGGTAGCCTGGATGGACAGAAGAGTCTGTGGGAAGGAGCTGCATTGATTCCCAAAGAGGTGCCAGAGTACAGCTTGGCCAAAGGTGATGTCATGCCGGAAATCCACATCCAGCAGATATGAGCCGTGAACAAACGACCATGTAGTAGCCCTACAAATCTCTACACTATACAAAATAAAAGACACTCAAAAATCTCACCAAAAACAGCAACTCATTGGAAAAAAACACAGCAATGGGTCTCAGTACTGCCGGGGCATATCATGCGAAGAGCACTCTCTATCAGTGATTACAAATCTCTACTGCAGAGACAGAGCGGAGGTAAGCTACAGAAGATGCCATAGCTTGAACACTGTGCACAGTGATATGATAGTCCAAATTGAGCCCAGCCTAGGCATAAGAAAGGAAATGCAGTCCGCTGCCCAAACGGAGAACGTGCTTTTGGAGCTGAGGGGAGCGGCGGTGGGCTTTAGTGCGTTCCAGATAGAAAGCCAGTGCATTCCAGATAGGCAGCCTCCTATGATCCAAAGGGTGTAAGGAGGCCTCAGCTCTTCTGACAGGAGGCTTGGGGAAAAAAGGTAGACAAGACCACTGACTGGTTGAGGTGAAAAGCGGAAAACATCTTAGGAAGAAACTTGGGATGAGTGCGGAGGACCACTCTATTCTTGTTAAACCTAGTATACGATGAATGCGCTACAGGCACTTGTAACTCATTGATTCTGCGTGCCGAAGTGAGCACTACCAAAAAGATAACCTTCTAGGTAAGAGATTTGAGAGGGCAGGAGGTGAGCGGCTCGAAGGGTGGGGCAAGCAGCTGGCCAAGGATAACATTCAGGTCCCACGCAACTGGCGACAGCCTGATCGGGGGATGGGACAACGAAAGACCCCTCATGAACCATCCGATGAGAGGATGGGCAGAAAGAGGCTTATCAGCTACTGGATGGTGGTAAGCTGCCAGGGCACTGAGGTGCACTCTGACAGAGTTAGATTTCAATCCAGAGTTATAGAGATGGAGCAAATAAGAGTTACATCTCCAGAACAAGAGAAGGGGTCTAAAGCCCTGTCCGCAAACCAGAGTGAAAATCTGTGCCACTTATTCTTCTTGCCTCCCGCAAGGACTTTATCTTCAACATCTGTCGGTAAGCTGAAGTTTGCAAGAGCTATCCACTCAGAATCCAAGCTGTGAGCAATAGGGATTTGAGGTTAGGATGGAGGAGGGTCCCCTCCTCCTGAGTTAGCAGATTCAGGGCATAGCAGAGAGGAATCGGCAGCCTCCAGGAGAGTCAAAGAAGCAGGGGAAACCAGGGCTGTCTGGGCCAATGCGGCGCTATAAGTATCATGGTGGCTCTGTCCGCCTGCAGTTTGAAGAGGGTCTTGGCCACTAATGGAGTCAAAGAGTAGACAGAGAAGGCTCTCTCTCCAATCCAGAAGGAAGGCATCGGAGGCTAACCGAATGCAGCAGGGGACCCTGGAGCAAAACTGTAGCAGCTTGGCATTGTGAGGAGTGGTGAAAAGGTCCATGGATGGGGTGCCCCACATCTGAAAGATGCAGTCGGCTACCCAGATGTTGAGAGACCACTTGTGCAGTTGGAGAACTCTGCTGAGTTGATCTGCCAATGCATTGAGCTTCCCCGGTAGATAAATCACCCAAAGGAGCATATTGTGCATGGAGGCAAACTTCCAGAGACGGACTGTTTCCCAGCACAGGAGATAGGAGCTCATGCCGCCTTGCTTGTTGATGTAGAACAAAGCCACCTGGTTGTCTGTTTATATAAGGATGACTTGATTGGAAAGCTGTTGCTGGAACACTCGTAGGACATTGGTAATGGCCTGGAGCTCGAGGAAATTGATTTGATGGAGGCTCTCCACTGTCGTCCACACCCTGTGTATGCAGGCCATCCAAATGGGCACCCCAGCCCAGCTTGGAGGCATCCGTCGCCAGCACTCTCTGACGTGGCAGAGCCTGGAAGAGAAGGTCTGCAAGCAGATGCTGTTGGTCCTGTCACCAGGAGAGAGATTCCTTGAGTGGTGGAGTTACCATGATGCTGTCCAAGAGACGGCCGGTCACCTGACACCATCGTGTGCAGAGCGTCCACCACACCTTACGCATGTGAAGGAGGGCTGAGGGGGTGACATGGACAGTGGAGGCCATGTGACTTAGGAGAAGCAGCATTTGTCAAGCTATGACCAATGAGCAACATTGGACCTTGCGCGCCAGGGCGGCTAGGTGCAGGGCCCAGGCTGCCAGGAGAAAGGTTTGAGCCAGAAAAGTGTCGAGGAGAGCTCCAATGAACCCGGGGTGCTGAGAGGGCTAAAGGTGGGACATTGGTTAGTTGATGACAAACCCCAGTTGCTCCAGCGCTTGAATCGTGCGGGTCACGGATTGTCAGACCTCTTTCAGCATTGTGGCCCTGATTAGCTAGTCGTTAGGTAGGGGAAGACAACGATGCCCTGGGTCCGAAGATAGGCGGCGACAACCGCCAAGCATTTTGTGAAGACCCATGGGGCAGAAGCAAGGTCAAAGGGTAGCATCCTGTATTGATGCTGCTGCCTGTTAAGCATGAAACGGAAGTACATGGTGCATTTGAATGTGTGTGTTTGCATCTTTGAGATCCAAGGCGCACAACCAATCTTCCCAGAGGAGGTAGGGCAGCAATGTTCCAAGGGAGACCATCTTGAACTTCTCCTTTTGAGGTTGTGGAGATCCAGAATGGGTTTGTAGCAGCTGGTCTTTCTGGGGACCAAGAAGTAGCGGGAGTAGAACCCTCTTTTTGCTTGAGACAGTGGAATGAGTTGCACAGCCTGATGTGCTAAGGTAGTCTGGATCTCCTGTTGAAGCATGTAATGGTGCTACTGCAGAGGGTACTCTCCTGGAAAGAAGGTGGGAGGAAGTTGTTAGAAATGCAGCCCGTATCCCTCATGGACCAGCGGAGGGCCCAGGTGTCGGTGAAAAGCAGGATATAAATACAGTTAAATAAATAAATAGGAGGGGGGGACAGCTGGTATACTACAACCACAGGTAACCTGAGTTGGAACAGAGTCCAGAACAGGAAGAAAGGCCATGGTCCTTATGCAGTAAGCAAAAACCCCACCAGGCTGTGGTAGCGGCGCTAGCTGGGGCTTAGGGGCCTTAGGCTTGCGGTACTGCTGCTGGCCCCAAGGTTTAGGCTGTTGCCTCTGTTGATGGTATGAATGGTATGGGGTTCTATGTACTGCAGTACCTCCTCTTCTTTGGGTAAAAAGACTTTTTACCCGAGACCTTCTTTCGAGCTGGGTCAGCGGTCATGGCAAATTGCTCCGTCTCCAACTCAGCATACTTCTCAGTCATAGGTTTGCCGAAAAGATTCTCCCCTTGGCAAGGGACATCGGCCAACTTGTCCTGAACCCACTGCTCCAGGTCTGAGGATTGTAGCCATCCCAGGTGGTGGGCACAGATGCCCACCGTAACCACCCTGGCCACAGACTTAAAGCCATCGTATGCAGCCCTGGTGACTTACTTGGAGCACTCTTTAGTTTTCCCCACCAAGCTCCTTGAGTGTTTGTGGTGTTCTCCAGAAAGACCCACGGAGAACCCAGCCAGCTCCCCTGCTATGTCCCACAGGTACATACCGATGTACAGTTGTTATGCCTGGATTCTGGCCATAAACATCGAGCCTTGGTAGCACTTTTTATCAAACCAGTCCATGGTGCATGCCTTCCGACATGGGAACATAGGAGTGCATCTTGGAACTTTTAATCCAGCACATGGCTGATTCCACCACCATGGAACTGTGAGGTAGTTGGGCCTTTTCAAATCCAAGGCTCTTGCGCACCCAGTAGAGGGTGTCAAGATGCCTGCTGACTGTCGGCACCAAAAGCAGTGTCTCCAAAATTTGAAAGAGAAGCCTTTCCAGAATGGGGTGCACCGGCACTGTGATGCCCTCCTTCAGGGGAGTCTGCGCTTAAGGGGGGGGGGGGAGGGTGAGTGATCGGAGGGAAAGTCACTGTGCCAGACAATCCTCGGCAAGTCCTCCTTGGTCTCACATTCCGTGTCGTTGTCGAAGAGGAACTCAAAGTATTTCCCTGACCGATGCCCCCCATGACGATGCTCATGCGGGAACGAGAGAACCCTTGACCCCAATGGACTCTGTGGCAATACACTCTGTACTGAGTGGCAGCACACTCTGTATTGAGTGGCAGCGAGAGCATTCACTGGAAATGCCCGAGATGGCAAATGTCTCCAAAACTGGTAAACTTGGCAGATATGTTGACATAACCATATCCACTAATACAATTACTCAGCTTGTATATAGTTATCCCTGTTGAAATCTAAATTTGTACTACCTGTTCTGTGTAAAGTTCAATGTATGTTTCAGCCTGCATTGTACAAATTAATGTTATTTGTAAACCGCATAAAAAAATATGGGGACATCACCGGCGCTGAAGAACTGGAGGGGACCGGTTCCTTGGGAGCCTGCCTAGTCACGAAGGCCGCAAGGTTACGCTCCAATGTCTGCATCCACTCTGAGGAGCAAGGTCTCCGATGCTGGCAGAACTGGTGCTGCAGTCATTGATGCCAATGCCAGCTCCCTCGGTAAGGACTCCTCAACAAAAACAGCCTCAGGAGTCCCACACCAGCCCTTTTGAGCCTGAGGAGGAAACTCCTGCCGCCAGGTCAGCTTGGAGGGCCGCTCACTGCTCTCACCCTCGGAATCGCATCGAGGGCTGCGATGACAATGTCCATGGCGTTTAGCCTTGGACTCGGCATCGCCCTTCGACGCCGAAGGGGCCGAAGATCTTCCCTTCTGGGGGCACTCCTCTTCAAAGGAGAGCCGCCATTCCCATGCCCCGCAACCTCTCGGCTCTGAGTGAGCCCGACTCCCATGTGAAGCCAAAGTCTCAGTGGAGGCCTTTGAGGGCATCAATGCCGATGCCTCAGAGCCAAACAGCAATTTCCGCTGCCATTCCCAGTTCTCCAGCCCTTTGCGCATCATCTGTAAACAGAGGGGGCACATCAAGGGCTCATAGTCAGGCCCGAGGCATTGAAGGCATCAGTTGTGGCGGTCTGTCATGGAGATGGTCCGACCACACCGGGAGCACTTCTTAAAGGCACTGGGTGGCTTTGACATGGTCGGGAAGACGGCTTCCGCCAAGTCAAAGGACTCCAACGTCCTAGCTGACTAGGGGGGGCACAAGAGGATTAACCCACACGCCAAAAAAAAAAAAAAGAAAAAGGGCGATGCCAAGGCACCGACACTTCCGAAGTCGGGCAGGAAGACACCAAAAAAACACCAAAAAAGAGAGAAAAAGACTGGACCGAAGCCAAGAAAAATCAACTAAATTCTGGGACACAGATGGACGTCTGGAGGGCTCCACGGAAGAAATAAGACTGGGGTAAGATGGCTCCTTCACGCAGAAAGACTGTCACACATGCGTGGTCGACCTCCCAAAGGCCTTCTCTGATAGCTGGGAAGCATTCCTGCGCGGGCTCCATCGGTGACATCACCCATATATGAGGACTGACTCTGCTTGATCCCAGAGAAATGAAAGTATATCTATAAAATACCTTCTACAAATAATCCCACCTAACATTTTGTTTTTACAGATCAAAACACAATAAACCTTTTAATTGAATTGCCTGGCTCATTTAAGCAATGGTTTTCCTCTTACTCTACCAATTTTAGTTAGATTGCAGCAATATACAATTGTTACCCTTGATGGGTATTAATCAAAATTTCAGTTAAACATAGGAATGAAGGAAAAAATACCTCTATGTCAAACTAACCTTTTTGAACGTGAAGATCCTAACGATTTGGAAGTTTCTAACAGATTGCTTCCCTGAAAGGAAAAGCATGCATTAGTATATTACTCCTCTCTCTACCTCAGCTCCCATGGCAATTGACCACAAATCGTAACAGTGAAATACACATGGTCGGGGGGGGGGATTAGAGGAAAATATGATTCAATAACTTCCCCTGTGCCCTCCTGGTTCCTTCTAGCTTCCAGCTCAAATCATAACCTACTTCAACTAGGGCTAAAATACCATCAACTTTCACTGACAGCTATTAGGCATTTTTCATTCATTTTTACTCCTTTTCCCTTTCTTGATTTGAGTGAGGCTAGGAACACTACCTTTTGAGCAATGCTACAGATGTTTTCATTGATGTAACTCCATTTCAGCACTCAAAAAAGTACACACCCCCAACTTCTACCTTATTGCTAGAACCAGGCTTCCTTCTTTACCCTATCCTCTGCACCAGACGAGGCTGATCTCTACTCATTCTTCTCCCCCCCCCCCCCCCCCCCATTGAGCCACACAGGAACTCCAGAAGGAAGCTCTTTTTGCCACTATGCAAGTATTACTTTAAGCATTAGCAGTAAATTTGAGAGACTAAGATCATACTCCACATACCCTGGGGCTTAGACGTGAGATTCACAACTGTCATGGTATCCACAAAATTAATACAACAACCACCAACTGTCCAAGAGCAAAATGAAATCTAAAAATTACACGAACCGCCCTTGAATAATAGATACACTCCCAAACAATTTAATGATTTCAATAACAGATTAACACATCACATTGGCACCAATTGACCTCAGGATGGCTAGAGCCCTACATTTAGTGATGAATCACTATAGGGAACAGCTGACGCCCACATCACAGGTCAAGTAGCCATTCTTTAAATCCTTACTTTAAACACAATCACCAACTCAATAACCTCAGCGTATACTTCTGGGAAATAAATACTCTAAACCACATCCACAAACAATCTCAATCATACAACTCACACACCACCCATTCATACAAAAAGCGTCATAAGCATCACAGCAATAGGATGAACGTTGCAAAGGCAATCATTGATACCCTAAAAAAGAAAAGAATATAAATGTAAGAAGCAGTAAACTTAACCCGCTAATCGCATTAGTAAACATTTATCTTCGAGAATGCTATGCATCACTCCATTCTTGCAATGAAATCCAACGCCCAACCGATATGCTGCAAAGATCACCGACAGACAGCACTACGCAGAGAACTTCCAAAACAAATTCAATTTAATTCAAATAGCCTTCACCAAAAGGAAATCTATAGTGCAGTGCTTTACCAGGGTAAACAGAACAGTAATTAGTTCGTAGAGCAAGCGTTATAATTTATTTTCCAATTACTTAGCTTCAGATCTCCAACGCTGTCTCTTCAAAGCTTTCCAATCTCAGTCTCAATCTCAGCGTGATGCAGAGGATGATGGCCGAGAGTGGCCTCCCAAGCTGCCCCGGTGGGAGAAGAGACAATCAACTTTGAAGAGACAGCGTTGGAGATCTGAAGCTAAGTAATTGGAAAATAAATTATAACGCTTGCTCTACGAACTAATTACTGTTCTGTTTACCCTGCAGCCACCGACATCGGCACCATCAAGGGGGTGCCCTCAACAAGGATGGGCTCGGGAGACCAGAGTTGATCTCTCAATGCTGATTGTCTCTTCTCCCACCGGGGCAGCTTGGGAGGCCACTCTCGGCCATCATCCTCTGTATCACGCTGGGGACCACTGTTCGGTTCTGATTCTGATAGAAAACAACACAGACGTCTTAAAATTTAAAAGTTGTTGTGTATTTACGGTTTTCACAATTTCTACAATATTTTCTAGTGCAATCAATGTGGTGTATATACTCTATTCTGACGTGTAGTCAAATTTTAAAGTATATAACTCCGAGTGTCGTTATGTGGCGCACAAAAATTTAACCTTCCTTCAAAAGCTGCACAGCTGATATTTTATGCGCACACAGCCTACAGAAAATTAGAGGGAACATTGCTGGGGACTCCAATGTGGCGATTATGGGTTCTACCCAGTTCCAGCACCATCACCCGACAATGCCACAGACAACATCCAGTTCTTCAGGAGATGGCCCTCAGAGGAAGATCTCCGGTTCAGTGCCCCACAACCTCGGGGCTCAGATACAGTATGACCATCATGCGATGCTGAGGCCACCATGGTGGCCCCCTGAGGGCATTGGCTCAGTGAGAGATGCCGGAGCCGAAACCGAGCTCTTGCTGAACATGGTCTCTCATTGCTTCTCAGTTTCTCTGTCCCTTGCACATCATTTGCTGACAGAACCCACAGGAGGCGTACTCATGGTCAGAAGGCAGCAGTCATGCGTGTGGGACATGGTGTGCCCACAGCGGTCACACTGCTTAAACCCACTGACCAAGGACATAGCAGGGAAGATGGCACCCGTGAGGTCAAACTCAAGAGTCCGGCAAGGATTCCCATGCACAGAGAGAAAGAAAAACCCCAAAGGAAAAAAGGACCAGAAAAAAAATGCGGCACTGAGGCAACAGCGATCCCAGAAGGCGAGAAGGCACAGATAAGCATACCGGAGAAGAAAAAGAGACATGAAGGGAAAAAAATAAACATTCAACCTTTTCCGGGGTGCAGAGGGACATCTGATGGGCTCCATGGAAAAAGGAGACTGAGGCAAAATGGCACCCTTGAGCAGGAAGGTGAACACGCATGCATGGTGGATCTCCCAAAGGCTTTTCTTGAAAGCTGGGGAGAGGTTACCGCTCAAGCTCCATTGGTGCATATGTCACCCATCTGTGATGGCTGACTTCCTGCTTGTTTCCGGAGAACCAGCTTATTTAGAATACAATTTGAAGAGGTGGTGGGAGGGTTGTGAGGACTTATCCTGCTGTTCACCGAGAACACCTGCTATAGATGAGCAACTGTTCTCTCCATGGACAAGCAGGATAGCGTAGTTACTCACCTATAACAGGTGGTCTCCAGGGACAGCAGGAATCAGTACTCACTTATGGGTGACGAAGGCACTGACAGAGCCGACGCGGAACAATTCCCCAGCTTTCAAAGAAAGCCTTTGGGATTGCTGCCATACATGCATGGTCCTCTTCCCGCACAAAGGTGCCATCTTGCACAGTCAGGTCCCCTAGCTAGAAGGGAAGAACAAAAAAAAAAAAAAAAGAGTAGTTACTCACCTGTAACAGGTGTTCTCCAGGAGCAGCAGGAATCAGTCCTCACATATGGGTGTCATCGACGCCGATGAAGCCCCAGCGGAGCATTTCCCCAGCTTTCTATGAAAGCCTTTGGGAATGCAGGCACGCATGCGCGGTTCCCTTCCCGCCTAAAGGTGCCATCTTACCTCAATCAAATGACATAGCTAAGAACAGCACACAAAAAATGGAAAAATAAACTATATACAACTGCAACTCCCAGGGGACGAGGGAGGGTTGCGAGGACTGATTCCTGCTGCTCCTGGAGAATACCTGTTACAGGTGAGTAACTACTCTTTCTCCAGGACCAAACATGAAGTCAGTCCTCATATATGGGTGACTCCCTAGCTCTGGGCTACCGAGGAACCCAGGCTGAACAAGAGAACTCCCTCTAGTCCCAGCAGCAAAGAAAGGCTTTTCACTGACACAACCTCCACCGGTAGCCCAACAGAGGGCAGGAGGACAGGAGTTCCCTAAACCTCAAAGAGATTCAGGAGTACTGCTTGGCCAAAAGCACTGTCCCTACGGGACTCCCTCTCCAGACAGTAATGGGCCGCAAAGGTCTGGCTTGAAGACCAAGTTGCAGCCCTGCAGATATCTACCAAGGGTACAGAGCGGAGATGAGCCAATGAGGACGTCATTGCCCTGACACGGTGGACCGTGATCCTACCCTGCAAAGGAAGGTCAGCCGCCTTGTAATCCCAGGTGATACAGTCAGCCACCCAGATAGACAAGGTACGCTTGGACACAGCCAACCCCAACTTATTAGGGTCAAAGGAAACGAAGAGCTGAGTAGCCCTTCTATGTCCTTGCGTACGGTCAAGGTAGAAGGATAAGGCCCTCCTACAGTCCAGGGTATGCAGAACTGCTTCAGCCTGGCTTGCATGAGGCCTAGGGAAGAATGTTGGAAGAACCACCTCTTGGTTAAGGTGGAAGGAGGAGACAACCTTTGGGAGGAACTTTGGATGAGTCCTAAGGACTACCCTGTTCTCATAGAAGCGAGTGTAAGGCCTGTCACAGACCAGGGCCTGAAGCTCACTCACTCGCCTAGCCGAGGTAAGGGCTATCAAGAAGAGCGTCTTCCAGGACAGGAAGCGGAGAGGGCAAGAAGCCATTGGCTCAAAGGGTGGGCGAGTCAGTTGCTGCAAGATCACATTCAACTCCCACTCAGGAGCAGGAGGACGGATTGGAGGCTTGAGCAAAAGCAAGCCCCTGAGAAAGCGGGACACCAAGGGGTGAACCGACAGAGAACGTCCTTCCACCAGTGAGTGGTGAGCTGCTAGAGCTGAGAGGTGAACCCGAACAGAATTGGACTTAAGTCCCTGATTGGACAAGTGCAGTAAGTACTGAAGCACCACTGGTACAGTACAGGAGAAAGGATCCTCGGTACGTAGCTGACACCACACAGAAAACCTTTTCCACTTGAGAGCATAGGTTTTCCTAGTGGACTATTTCCTAGAGGCTAGGACAACCTCCTCAACTTCCTGAGGTAGGCCCAGGGAGCCAAAACTACCTTTGCAGCCTCCAGGCCATCAAATTGAGAGCTTTGAGATTGGGGTGCAGTAGGGAACCCTGCTCCTGAGAGAGAAGGTCGGGTTGCAACCCCAGAGGCACTGGGGAATCCACCGCCAGCTGAAGCAGAAATGGAAACCAAGGCTGTCTCGGCCACCTGGGAGCCACCAGCAGGACCGAGGCCTTGTCCTGAAAAATCTTGAAGAGTTCGGGCCACCAAGGGCGTGGGAGGAAACGCATACAGGAGGCCCTGTGACCAGGGAATAAGAAAAGCATCTGCTGCTATCCGCAGAGGATGCGGTTGCCTGGAGCAGAACTATGGCAGTTGCTTGTTCAGTGGACTGGCAAAGAGATCTATCAAAGGAAGACCCCATTTCAGGAAGATCTTCTGAACCTCCAAAGGATGCAGCTGCCACTCGTGGGGCTGCAAAATTCTGCTCAACCTGTCGGCCAGGTAGTTGTCCTGGCCGGGAAGGTACACAGCCTTGAGGAGCATGTTGTGCTTGAGGGCGAATGAGCAAAGGTCCTGTGCCTCCCGACAAAGGAGTCTGGACCCAGTTCCGCCTTGTTTGTTCACATAAAACATGGCTAGCTGGTTGTCTGTCTGAACCAGGACAGATTGATGAGTTAGGGCAGGAGAGAAAGCTTTGAGTGCTAATCGAATAGCCCTGAGTTCCAGGAGATTAATGTGCTGTGCAGCCTCCCAAGGAGCCCACAGGCCCTGGGTGCACTTGTTCAGACAATGAGCCCCCCAGCCCTGCAGGGAGGCGTCTGTGGTCAGTACCACTGTGTACCCGGGAATTTGAAAGGGCACCCCTTTTAATAGATTGGGTGGGTGCAGCCACCAGCTGAGGGAGTCCAGAAATGGTCTGGACACCCTTATTCTGTCTCTGAGGCTGCCTGTGGCCTGTGACCACTGACTCCAAAGGCACCACTGTGCAGGCCGCATATGGAGCCTGGCATTGGGGGTTACATGAACTGTCGAAGCCATGTGGTCAAGCAGCCTCAGGCAGAGTCTGGCGGAGACCACTGACCTGCTGAGAAACTGATTTGCTAAGTCCATCAGTCTTTGGGCCCTGTTTGCTGGCAAGAATGCCTTTGCCAGGACAGAGTCTAGCTTTGCCCTATGAACTCCAAGTTCTGGGAGGGTAGCAAAGTGGACTTTGCGAAGTTTATTACAAAACCCAAGCTTTGAAGAAGAGCAATAGTTTTGAGGGTGGCCTGTCGGGCCTCCTGGCACGTCTGACCTCTGATGAGCCAGTCGTCCAGATAGGGAAAGACAAAGATGCCTTGATTTCTCAGGTACGCCGCCACCACTGCCAGGCATTTGGTGAAGACTCTGGGAGCGGAGGTTAGGCCAAAAGGCAGTACTCTACTGATAATGGTGTCCTCCCACAATGAACCTGAGGTACTTTCTGTGGTCTGGATGAATGAGGATGCGAGTGTACGCATCCTTTAGATCTAAGGAGCATAGCAAATCTCCCTGCTGGAGGTAGGGCAGAAGTGTTCCAAGAGTAAGTATCTTGAACTTTTCTTTCTCTAGGAACTTGAGGTTCCTGAGATCCAGAATAGGTCGAAGGCCACCGGTTCTTTTGGGTACCAGGAAATACCTGGAGTAGAACCCTTGACCTTGCAAGTGGGGAGGCACAGGCTCCACCGCCCTGTCCACCAACAGACCTTGGAGCTCCTGGAGAAGATCTGTGTGCAGGGGAGGCCTTGGAGGCTCCCCTGGAAAGTATGGCGGAGGCAGTTGGTGAAAATGTAGTGCACAGCCCCTGTGGACTATGTTCAACACCCAACTGTCCCCAGTAATGTGGGGCCACTGGTGGGCGAAGAGGGCGAGGCGACCTCCTGTGCAAAGTTGGGAGAGCAGGGACTAAGAGGCTACGCTCAAGGAGTCAAAAACCCCCACCCTGCTGAGTGGGAGCAGGGGCCGGAGGCTTGGGGGTCCTCTGCCTACAGGGCCCATTACCCTGCCCCTTGGCTTGCTGACCCTGGGATGCAGCTTGGGCAGCCTGATACTGAGGGTACTGTCTGTAGGCAGTGCCCTTCCTTGGGTAAAAGGCCTTCTTACCCGAGGCCTTCTTCTTTTGAGAAGGGGCAGAGGTCTTACTAGACAGCCTTGTCCTTGTAAGGTGCTCAGTCAAGAGCTGTGCGGCCTTCTCGGCCATGGGCTTGCCAAAAAGATTCTCACCTCGGCAAGGGACAATCGACCAACTTGTCCTGAACCCACGGCTCGAGGTCCGATGACTGCAGCCATGCCTGGAGTCGAGTTGAAGCCATCGTAGGCAGCGCGGGACATAAACTTCGAGCAGTCCCGAATCCCCGAGGACAAGGACTTGAATCTCTGCAAGGGCTCCCCGGAGAGACCAGTGAAATACAAGAGATCACAGAGAGAGGAAGAAAGGCATCTGTATTTGGAAAAACTTAGAGAAGCTAGCAAAGTAGTCAAGAAGGCAAAGATTCAAAAGGAGGAGGAATTAGCCAATGCAATAAAATGGGGGGATAAGACATTTTTCAGATATATTAGTGAGAAGAGGAAGGGCAAAAGTGGTATTGTCAGACTCAAGGGTGCAGGGGGGGAATATGTAGAAGCTGATAAGGATAAAGCGGAATTGCTTAAATATTTTTGTTCTGTGTTCACAGATGAAGAACCAGGAGCAGGACCTCAGAAAACACCCACAAATAAGAACAGAAGCGAGGGACATCTTGAACAATTTTCAGAAGACTGTGTTCATGAGAAACTAGCTCAACTTAAAGTAGACAAAGCGATGGGACCGGATGGGATACACCCTAGAATACTGAGGGAACTTGGGGACGTTCTAGCAACTCCACTGACTGACCTTTTCAATGCCTCGTTGAAGTTGGGAGTGGTGCCAAAGGACTGGAGAGAGGCTCATGTGGTGCCTTTACACAAAAGCGGAAGTAAGGATGTGGTTGAAAACTACAGGCCGGTTAGTTTAACTTCGGTGGTGAGTAAATTATTGGAAACGCTGCTAAAGAGAAAATAGTGAGGTTTCTGGAGTCCAGCGGATTACAGGATCCGAGGCAGCATGGATTCACCAGAGGCAGGTCTTGTCAGACAAATCTGATTGATTTCTTTGACTGGGTGACCAGGGAGTTGGACCGAGGGAGAGCCCTAGATGTGGTGTATTTAGATTTCAGTAAAGCCTTTGACACTGTTCCTCACAGGCGACTTACAAACAAACTGAGCACCCTAGGGATGGACCCTAAAGTTACTGCTTGGGTTAGAAATTGGTTGGGTGGGAGGCGACAAAGAGTACAAGTAAATGGAGCTCACTCTGAGAAGAAGGATGTTACCAGTGGTGTGCCCCAGGGATCTATCCTTGGTCCGATTCTTTTTAACATCTTTGTTAGTGATATAGCGGAAGGGCTGTCGGGTAAGGTTTGCCTCTTTGCAGATGATACCAAAATCTGCAATAGAGTAGACACCCAGGAAGGTGTAGATAACATGAGGAGGGATCTAGCTAAGCTTGAAGAATGGTCTAGAATTTGGCAGCTGGGATTTAATGTTAAAAAATGTAAGGTCATGCATTTGGGCTGCAGCAAGCCAAGGGAGCAATACAGTATAGAAGGTGAAGTACTTTTGTCCACTAAAGAAGAGCGGGACCTAGGCGTGGTTGTGTCTGATGATCTTAAAGTAGCTAAACAGGTAGAAAAGGTGACGGCAAAAGCTAGAAGGATGCTTGGGTGCATACGGAGAGGAATGGCTAGCAGAAAAAAGGAGGTGATAATGCCTCTGTATAAGTCTTTGGTGCGACCTCATTTGGAGTATGGTGTGCAATTCTGGAGATCGCACCTTCAAAAGGATGTGAACAGGATGGAGTCGGTGCAGAGGGTGGCTACTAAAATGATTAGTGGGCTTCATTATAAAGCAAATGAGGACAGACTTAAGGATCTTAATATGTACACCTTAGAGGAAAGGCGGGATAGAGGTGATATGATTGAGATGTTTAAATACCTCCGTAGCATAAATGTTCAGGGAGAGAGCCTCTTTCAATTGAAAGCATGGGACATGGGATGAGGGTGAAGGGAGATAGATTCAGGAGTGATATGCGGAAATATTTCTTTACAGAGAGAGTAGTGGATCCATGGAATAGTCTCCCAGTGGAGGTGGTAGAGATGAGGACAGTAACTGAATTCAAAAAAGCATGGGACCAACACAGAGGATCTCTAAAAGGTAAAAAGTGGACTGTTGTAGTTGTTGTTATGGAAGGACAGACTAAATAGGCCATGTGGTCTTTTTCTGTCATCATGTTTCTATGTTTCTATGAAACCGGCCAGCTCCTTGGCCAGGTCTCGCAAGTACATGCCCATGTACAGCTGGTAAGACTGGACACGGCAAGCAAGCATCGAGCCCTAGAAGCACTTTCTACCTACACCGAGGTTCCGGACCTCCCTGCCGGGGGGGGCACCGCGGAGTGCATCTTCTGACTTTTCAGGCGATGCATGGCCGATTCCACAACCATGGAATGGTGTGGTAGCTGCGCCTTTTGAAAGCCAGGGCTCTTCTGGAGCAGATAAATCGAATCTACCCGCTTGCTTAGAACCGGCGCCGAGTCCAGTGCCTCTCACATCCGGAAGAGGAGCCAATCCAGCATTGGAGGAACCGGGACAGTAAAGGCCTCCTTTGGAGGAGAGTCGTACTGCGAGGCCTCGAGGTCTGCCGGGATAGCCAACGCGGTAGCCATATCCCGGACAAACTCCGAGAACCGGGTATCCTCCGGAGGGGATCTACTCCGGGGCTCAGACTGCGGTGAGTCCGACGGGACGCACCGAGTTTTGAATGTGTCGGGGGACTCATCCTCCATCTCCCAGGCGGACTCGTCCGACGAGGAGTCAGGATCCGACCCCGCGGGGCCCTGGAGCACCCGCCCCAACGCCGGAGGCACCGGCGTCGACGCCTCGGTCCCGAACGGGAGATCGAGGTTGACCTCGAGCCATCATGGACTCTAGTATCGGCTCGGTCTTCAGGGTCGACTTCGAAGTCGATGTCCCGGTGGTCAGGGCAGATGCACCAGACAGGCTGGCTATCAGTGCCCGCTGCTGCTCCATGAAGGCAGACAGTCTGCATGCCAAGGCTGTCACATCCTGAGACTCAGCTCGGGAGACGCAGCAGCCACCAACTCGGGCCCTGGCGGCGCCGGGCCCGACGTCGGCTCTCTGGGAGGAGAGTCCTTGAGGACCATAGGGCTTACGTGTCCAGCAGATTCCGGCTCCACGCGAGGAACATTGGCAGGCTTCTCTTGTTCCATGGGCCCAGGGCGACGGTTGGGGGTCTTAGACCTGGCCCTCGAGGAGCCAGGGACCTCCTCCTCCGACGCCCTCACGAGCCGCTTCTTCCTCTTGCGTTCCCGGTCGGGGGACCCCCTGTCCAAGGAGCCCCGACGGCGCTCGGGATCCGAATCCCGAGATGTCGAGGCCTCAGACGAGGTCCGGGCCCGGCCGGAGGCTGAGTCCGAGAAAAGCCTTTCTTTCTGCTGCTGGCGACTTCGCAGTGCCTTGGAAGACATCTTCCCACATGGTCCACACATCTTAGGGTCGTGATCAGGACCAAGGCACCACAGGCAGCAGTCGTGTGTGTCGGTGAGAGACATCAACTTCTTACACCGATCACACTTTTTAAAACCGCTGGAAGCCATCGGGGAAAAAAGAGTCCCCGCGAGGTCAAAGGACCGGCCTTCCAGGGAAAAGCAAAAAAAGGGCGCAAACGCCAGCCACGAAGGGCAAAAACTGAAAAAGAAGAATCGGGCTCGATACCGGTGTACCGAACCCGGCGGGAGGGGAACCGGCGTCGAACCGGGAAGAAATAGCGAGAATCACCGAAAAATCAAACTTTTATCTGGGATGACAGGACACACGTCCGGTGGGCTTCTCGGAAAAAGAGAGACTGAGGTAAGATGGCACCTTTAGGCGGGAAGGGAACCGCGCATGCGTGCCTGCATTCCCAAAGGCTTTCATAGAAAGCTGGGGAAATGCTCCGCTGGGGCTTCATCGGCGTCGATGACACCCATATGTGAGGACTGACTTCCTACTTGGTCCTGGAGAATAGCAACTCTTCAGGGGAAGTGGGAGGGTAGTGAGGACTGATTCCTGCTGTCCCTGGAGAACACCTGTTACAGGTGAGTAACTACGTTTTCTCCAGGAACATGCAGGAAGTCAGTCCTCACTTATGGGACTCCCCAGCTACAGGCTACCGAGCCTGTAACCCAAAAACGCCTCAGTGAGGCCGTGAGAAGAAGTCGATGCCTGAAGGAGCCCGGGTCCTCGGGGTGAAGTTCTCGGTAGCTGTCGAAGAAGGGTCGGAGGGCAGGAGTTGCTTATACCCCGAACAGATTACGGAGTACAGCCGAAAGCGCTGTCCCGGCGGGACCCCCTCTCCAGGCAGTAGTGCACAGTGGAAGTGTTTGCTGAAGACCAGGGTGCAGCCCATCAGAGGCACTGAGTGCAGCAAAGTCACCAAAGCCGCCTTGACTCGGACACCGTGTGTGGTGACCCAATCAATCCAGTGGGGTGCCAGCTTTTGCTTGGGCGAAGGCAATGCAGTCCACCACCCAGATGGAGTTGGTGCATTTGGTGACCGCCTGCCCCAGGCGATTGGGATCATAAGCGACAAAGAGCTGATTGGACTTGCAATGAACCTGGGTACGCTGCAGGTAGAAGGCAAGAGCCCTCTTGCAGTCGAGTGTATGCAATACCGCCGATGCCTGGTCGGCATGCAGTCTCGTGAAGAAGGTTGGTAAGACTATCTCCTGATTGAGATGAAAGTCTGAGACCACCTTCGGTTGGAACATGGGGTGGGTGCGGAGGACCACGCAGATTTCATACAACCTAGTGTATGGAGCCTCAGCCATGAGGACTTGAAGTTCGCTGACTCGGCGAGCCGAAGTCAAAGCCACCAGGAAGACCACCTTCCAGGAGTGGTGCCAAAGTGAGCACGTCACCATGGGCTTGAAGGGTGATCGCGTAAGCTGTATCAGCACGATGTTCAGGTCACACTCCGCCGGAGGAGGCCTGATGGAAGGCTTGGAAAGTAAGAGGCCTCGTATGAAGCGGGAGACCAAGGGCTGCCCCGAGAGGGGTTTCCCCTCGACGGGGAGGTCGTTTGCCGAAATGGCACTCAGGTGTACCCTGACCGAATTGGATTTCAACCCTGCTTTCGAGACTTGCCACTTAAAGGCGTATGCCCATCTCATCGAGTCCTTCCTCGACACGAGGAGAACCTCCTCGACCTCCTCCAGGAAGTGCAGCGGGGCTAAGGCGACTCGTTCAGCCGCCAGTCTGTAAGGGACAGCAAGGCCAGGTTCAAGTGGAGCATCTGACCCTCCTCCTATGTTAAAAGGCCTGGGGCACAGCCCAGAGGGAATGGAAGCTTAGATGAGAACCGGAGCAGAAGCGAGAACCAAGGCTGTTGAGGCCAAGAGGGAGCCACGAAGATCATCGAAGCTCGGTCCCGCTGAACCTTGTGGAGGGTCCTCGCAATGAGAGGAGTGGAAGGGAAAACGTAAAGAAGGCCAGAGGTCCAGCTTAACAGGAACGCATCCGCAACTTGGGTGCAGAACTGGACTGCAGAAGTGAGAAAGCTGCGCGTTCACCGGGCTGGCAAACAAGTCCAAGGATGGGGTCCCCCACCGATGGAACAGAGGTCAGCGACCTCCAGATCCAGGCGCCACTCGTGTGGGCGGAGGATCCTGCTGAGTTTGTCCACGAGTACATTCTCCTGGCCTGGTAGATAGACCGCTCGTAGGGTCATCCCCTGGTAAACGCAAAGGAGCAAAGGAGGCTCGCTTCTCGGCAGAGGAGGCGAGATACTGTTCCCCCCCTCCTTGTTTATATAGAACATGGCTACCCAATTGTCGGTCTGCACGAGCACCGACTTCCCCCTCAGGTAGCCCTTCGAAGGCCCTCAGGGCCCATCGGACCACCCAGAGCTAGGTTGATATGCTGCTGGGACTCCTCGGGCGACCACTGCCCCTGGGTGCACAATGCGCCACAGTGGGCTCCCCAACCCAGCAGGGAAGCATCTGTCGTCAGGACGAGCTTGCGCTGTGGGGGCTGGAAGGGCATGCCCCGAAGGAGACTTCAGGGATCCCGCCACCAATCCAGGGAGCTGTGGATACTTCGGGAGACCCGGATAGGATCTCTGAGGTGGCCGGAGGCCTCGCTCCATTGTGCCCTGAGGCACCACTGGGCTGTCCACAAGTGTATGCAGGCATGAGGGACCATATGGACGGTGGAGGCCATGTGTCCTAGAAGGCGCAACATGCCCCGTGCCATAATCTAAGCACTGTTCTGGACCTGGGCTGCCATAGCCTGGAGGTGGTCTGCCAGATCCGCAGGCATGAAAGTGGTCGCTCGCTCCGTGTCGAGGCATGTGCCGATGAACTCCAGGGTCGGCACTGGCTTGAGGTGAGAGTTGGGGTAGTTGACCAAGAAGCAGAGGCGTTCAAGGAGAAGGATCGTGCACGATGCCACCAGATGGGCTTCACCGACAGAGGTCCCCGTGACAAGCCAGTCGTCGAGGTAGGGGAAAATGGGTATGCCCTGCCGCCTGAGGGAGGCAGTGGCGGCTGCGGAGAGACACTTTGTGAAAACCCACGGTGCAGACGCAAGCCCGAAGGGGGATCACCCTGTATTGGTAGTGCTCCCCCTGCACCCTGAAACGCAGGTATTGCCTGTGCTAGGGGTGGACTAGGATGTGGGCATAAACGTCCTTGAGATCCAAGGAGCATAGCCAATTGCCCTGCTGAAGGAAGGGCAGCAGGACGCCAAGCGATAACATTTTGAACTTCTCCCACACCAGAAATTTGTTTAGGTTCCAGAGGTCGAGGATGAGGTGTAAGGCCCCCCATCTTTTTCAGAACGAGGAAGTAGCGGGAGTAGAACCCACGGCTTCGAAGATGCTGTGGTACCTGCTCGACCGCCCATTGGGTGAGGAGGTTGGACGGCTCCTGCTGCAAGAAAGTCTGGTGCGAAGGAAGCCAAATAGGCTCCGCTGGTGAAAAGAGGAGGTGATATACATCTCGGACCACCCCAAGGATCCAGGTGTCCGATGTGATCGACGCCCACTGCAGAGCAAACAGGGACAGGTGTCCTCCCACCGGCAGAAGTGCTGCTGGGGGGGCAAGAGGCTATGCCGTCGGTGTCAAAAACCCTGCATGGGTTGGGGTGGCGCCGGAGGCTGGGCCTTTGGCCCTTTAGGCTTTCTGTGGCCATGTGCTCCTCCCTTCCCCTGCGTGCCAGAAGCCAGAGCGGGGATGGGTGGGAAAGGTGGGTAACCCCGGTAGGGGAGCCCCTTTCTTTGGAAGAACGGCTTCTTGGTTTGCTGCTTTTTCCAAGGGAGAGAGGTAGTCTTACGCGAGAGACGAGTCCGAGTCACGAACTCTGTTTCTATCTCAGCAGCCTTATCCTCCATAGGTTTACCAAACAGTTGATCGTCGAGGCAGGGGATGTCCAGGAGCTTCTCCTGGACCCACTGCTCCAGGTCAGAGGACTCAAACCCATCATATGCGGCACGGGAGAGGTACTTCGAGCACTCCGTGACTGACCTGAGGAGGGTTTGGAACCTGAGAAGGGGTTCACCCCCGAGACCTGCCGAGAACCCGCCAAGCTCCTTGGTGAGGTCACGCAGGAACATGCCCATATACAAGTGATATGCCTGAATGCGGCATGTGAGCATGGACCGCTGATGGGCTTTGCACTCAAGGGCATCGAGGGCTCTCGACTCCTTGCCCGGGGGGACCGAAGAGTGTAACTTTGGACTCTTTGGCTTCCGAATCGTTGACTAAACTACCATGGAGGTGTGTGGAAGCTGGGTCTTCTGGAACCCTGGGCTGCGTTGAACCTTGTACATGGCATCGAGGCACTTGCTCACAATGGAAACCGAAGCAGGTATCTCCCACTGGTGGAGGAGCAGCCTGGACAAAATGGGAGAAACTGGAACAGTAAGAGACTCCCGAGAAGGGGACTCATACTTTAAAATGTCAAGCTCCTCAGCTCGCAGCTCCTCTTCAGCCTGCGTAGCCAAGCTGAGGGCCCGTGCCATGTCCCGCACGAACACTAGGAATGATGTGTCCTCGGGCGGTGAACGTCTTTGAGAGGCAGGTGGGGATGGGTCTGAAGGGAGGTCCCTGTAGGCCCGAGTCTCTGGGAAGGTATCCCCGTCCGACTCCCAGCCCAAGAGGTCTGAGGAGGAGTCTGACTCAGGCTGGTCGCTGCATCCAGAGTCAGAGGCCCGCTTGGATTCTGAGGCCCTGAAGGATCTCGCTCCCGAGGACCAGGAAGGCGAGTGAGACTGACGCAGAGGACCCTCACAAGGCCCACGGCTCTCGGGGGTTTCCAGGGTGGGTTTGGGTGTCCCTCTCGAGGGAACCTCAGTCTCGAGGCACAGGTCAGCCGTGCTGGGCATGAGCGCCTGCTGAGGAGCTAATAAGGTAGAAACGCTGCGCTCTAGTGCCAACATATGGGACTCCCACCCTGACGTGGGTCCCTGCGACGCAGACACCAGGGTTACCGGGTCGACCCTCAGGAGATCAGGTGCCATTGGCAGAGGCTCCATGTCTGTACGAAGTAACTTTAAAGGCTGCTCCTTGTCCGACTCTCTGGAATGCCTCGGGGGACTGAGCGACCGAGTGCTGAAGCGCTCACACTTGTCTGGGGCCCCCAATAGCGACTTTGAGGTCATCATCTTCTTACGCCTCTCCACTTCAGGGGACCCCTGATCGGAATGCCGCTGAGAACACAAGGCCGAAGTGGGGGATCCCACCTGCGGAGGGACGACCGAGGGTGCCGCCGGGGATTCTGGGGCTACCTTACGGAAAATGTCATCAGACTTCTGGTACGACTTAGCAGGGCTTTGGAGGACATTTTCTTGCAGAGAGCGTAGAGCTCCGGATCATGGTCAGCCCCAAGACAACGAAGACAGCGGTCATGGGTATCCGTGAGTGACATGTTTTTGGAGCATTTGTCACATGGAGTGGAGGAGTAGCCTAATGGTTAAGAACACTGGCTTGGGAACCCAGAGACCAGGGTTCGATTCTCACCTTGTGGTGTTGGGCAAGTCACTTAACCCTCCATTGCCTCAGAAAAATCCAAGTTATCAATGTCCCCGTTTAATATACATTACGAAGTTTAAGTTTCAATGTAAACCGCTTTGATTGAAATGATAAAGCCTGTTAATTAATTTAATTAAATTTAAAACCTGTAGCCATTAGGGCAAAAAGGGCCCCCACTAGGTCGAAGACCTTTGTGGCCAGTGGTTGAGGGGGAAAAAAAAAAGGGGGAGCGAGGCCCAGAAAAGGAAAAAAAAATTATAGAACAAGGATGTCCCCTCGCTCAAGGGAAAAGGAGAGCAGGGGAGGACCAGTAGAGGACCGGTGCTACCGGAAAAAGCACAAGCCAGAGGCCAAAAACAAATCACTTTTTCCGAAGGATGAGGACATGCGTCCCAAGGGCTCTGTGGAAAAAAAGAGACTTAGCAAGATGGCACCTTTGGGCGGGAAGAGGACCACACATGCATGGCAGCAATCCCAAAGGCTTTCTTTGAAAGCTGGGGAATTGCTCCGCATGGGCTCCGTCAGTGCCAACGTCACCCATAAGTGAAGACTGACTTCCTGCTTGTTCCTGAAGAAAAGTGCATATATATACTGGCTGCCTTGCAACAAAAAGGGGAATAGAGTATCATTGGCAGATATCAGAAAATTACTACTAATAATAATTTGTATAGCGCTACAAGGTATATTCAGCACAGTACATATAGATGTATGAGACAGTCCCTGCTCATCAGAGCTTACTATCTAATCAAGACGAAGATCACCACAAAACTGAGGACTGTATGTATGGTAAGATACACACAAGTGGTGAACAAGAGAGAGTGAGGGGCATCAGGATCCAGAAGCAGTCTCAAGGAGGTGGGTTTTTAGCCTGAATATGAATACGGCTAGAAAACAACAGCACAGAACAAAAACACCAGAGGTAATGAAAATAACCCCCTTTTTTGTGCGCGTTTTTGTCTTTTTGCAACCTTAGAAAGGAAGGCAGCAGAGAAAAAAGAAATAGGCCGGGGGGGGGGGGGGGGGGGATGGAGTTAGATTCTAGTCCCAAATAGATTCTGAAGCACTAATTGGCCGAACCTTTCTCATTTGCAATCCCCATCCAAGCAGTAATAGAATGTGAATGAATGCTGCTACTACTGATCATTTGTATAGCGTTACAAAGCATACACAGTGCTGTACAGACACATGCAAGACTATCCTTGCTCATCAGAGCTTACAATCTAGTCAAGACAGACAACAAAACAGATGAGGACTAGGATATGTCTAGAGGAATAGTAAGGAAACACATAGTTGAAGAGCAGGAAACTATAATCAGGATCAAAACGCAGCCTTGAAGAGATGAGTTTAGCCTGGATTTGAAAAGGGCCAGAGATGAAGCGTGGACATACCAACTTGGGTAGTTTGTTCCAAGCATAAGTAGCAGCAAGGTGGAAAGATTGAAGTCTGGAGTTGGCAGTGGAAGAGAAGAGCACAGATAGAAGAGGGGCATATGGAGAGATGAGAGGAAAGATAGTGAGCAGCAGTAGAATGAATGCACTTAAAGGTCAGTAGGATCAAAGCCCAGGTTGCAACTTTGTAAATCTCTTCCACGGAGACTAATTGCAAATGGGCCACCGACGCCATCATGGCTTGGACATTATGAGCCAGTGACATGACCCTCAAGCCTGGCAAAAGCATAAGCAAAAGAGATGCAATCTACAAGTCAAATTGAAAGCGTACATTTGGTGATAGCAGCCCCTACCCTATTTGGATCAAATAAAACAAAGTTGCACAGACTTTCTATGGCATTTAGTTCACTCCAAATAGAAGGCAAAGGCTTTCTTATAGTCTAATGTGTGCAGCTCACTTTACCCCTTGAGCATGGGTTCCTGGGAAAAAGGACGATAGGCTGATTAAAGCCCAACACCATCTCCAGAAGAAATTTAGGATGTGTTCACAAAACCACCCTATTGTTGAAAAACTTTGTAAAAGGTGGACCAGCTGCTAGGGACATGGAGCTCGTTAACTCTGTATATGGAAGTCACCGGCACCAAAAACAAGACCTTCCAGGTCAAATTCTTCAGGACACAGACATTTAGCAGCTCAAAAGCAGCTAAGACTACGGTGAAATCTCTAAACACTGTGGGAAGCTTCTGAGGAGGCTTTACAGAAAGCAAGTACCACATAAAATGAACTAAAGGCTGTAAGCAATGGGTTTACCTTCTCTATTATGGTGATAAGCTCCACTGCACTGAGGTGAATCTTTACAGAGTTTGTTTTCAAACTAGACTCAGACAAGTGTAGAATGTATTCAAGTAGATTTTGTGTGGGAAACAAAACAGGATCCAAGACCTTTCCCTCACACCAGAGCACAAACCTCTTCTACTTGAAAACATAGAGCCTCCGGGTACAAGCTCTTCTGAAAGCCAAGAGGATGTTAACAACAATCAGCAAGTTTAAGGAAAAAACAGTCAACCTCAACATCCAAGCTGTGAGGGCTAAGGAATTTGTTGGGATACAGCATTGTCCCCTGATCCTGCATAATGAGAATTGGTGAACTGCCTGACAAACCAGATCCTGGTAGAAAGTTCAGGAAAGAGAAGGAACCACAGCTGTCAAGGCCAGTAAAGAGCGATGAGAATCATTATGCCTCGGTCATCCCTAAGTTTCAGAAGAGTCTTCTCTATTAGAGGCACAGTGAACCAGTGTGAGAATCTTGTAGCAAATATGGAAAGAAAGTCAGTGAAGGGAAAAAGAGGCGCGGAGAAACATGATGAAAACATTGGGCCCTATAAATTAATCTTATATATTTATTTGGTTTTATATACCGCACTATTTTGAAATCAGCACAGTTTACAGAAAACTAAGTATCCACTCATTACATAGAGCAGGCTTTCACAGAAAGAGTAGTTACTCACCTGTAACAGGTGTTCTCCAGGAGCAGCAGGAATCAATCCTCACATATCGGTGTCATCGGCGCCGATGAAGCCCCAGCGGAGCATTTCCCCAGCTTTCCATGAAAGCCTTTGGGAATGCAGGCACGCATGCGCGGTTCCCTTCCCGCCTAAAGGTGCCATCTTACCTCAGTCAAATGACATAGCTAAGAACAGCACACAAAAATGAAAAAATAAACTATGTACAACTGCAACTCCAAGGGGAGGAGGGAGGGTTGTGAGGACTGATTCCTGCTGCTCCTAGAGAACACCTGTTACAGGTGAGTAACTACTCTTTCTCCAGGACCAAGCAGGAAGTCAGTCCTCACATATGGGTGACTCCCCAGCTCTGGGCTACCGAGGAACCCAGGCTGAACAAGAGAACTCTCTCTAGTCTCAGCAGCAAAGAAAGGCTTTTCAAGGACACAACCTCCACCGGTAGCCCAACAGAGGGCAGGAGAGCAGGAGTTGCCTAAACCTCAAAGAAATTCCGGAGTACTGCTTGGCCAAAAGCACTGTCCCTACGGGACTCCCTCCAGACAGTAATGGGCCGCAAAGGTCTGGCTTGAAGACCAAGTTGCAGCCCTGCAGATGTCTACCAAGGGCACAGAGCGGAGATGAGCCACTGAGGCAGCCATTGCCCTGACTCGGTGGGCTGTAACCCGACCCTGCAAAGGAAGGTCAGCCGCCTTGTAAGCCCAGGTGATATAGTCAGCCATCCAGATGGACAAGGTACGCTTGGACACAGCCAACCCCAACTTATTAGGGTCAAAAGAAACGAAGAGCTGAGTAGCCCTTCTATGCCCCTGCGTACGGTCAAGGTAGAAGGATAAGGCCTTCCTACATTCCAGGGTATGCAGGACCGCTTCAGCCTGGCTTGCATGAGGCCTAGGGAAGAATGTAGGAAGAACCACCTCCTGATTGAGGTGGAAAGAGGAGACAACCTTTGGGAGGAACTTTGGATGAGTCCTGAGAACTACCCTGTTCCCATAAATCCTGGTGTAAGGCCTATCACAGACAAGGCCTGACGCTCACTCACTCGCCTAGCCGAGGTAAGGGCTATGAGGAAGAGTGTTTTCCATGATAGGAAGCGTAGTGGACAAGTAGCCATCGGCTCAAAAGGTGGGCGAGTCAGCTGCTGTAAGACCACATTCAACTCCCACTCAGGGGCAGGACGACGGATTGGAGGCTTGAGCAAAAGCAAGCCCCTGAGAAAGCGGGACACCAAGGGGTGACCCGACAGAGAATGTCCCTCCACCAGAGAGTGGTGAGCTGCTAGAGCTGAGAGGTAGACCCGAACAGAGTTGGACTTAAGTCCCTGATTTGATAAGTGCAGTAAATATTGAAGCACCACTGGTACAGTACAGGAGAAAGGATCCTCTGTACGTAGCTAACACCACACAGAAAACCTTTTCCATTTAAGAGCATAGGTCTTCCTAGTGGATTGTTTCCTAGAGGCTAGAACAACCTCCTCAACTTCCTGAGGTAGGCCCCAGGGAGCCAAAACTACCCTTGCAGCCTCCAGGCCATCAAATTGAGAGCTTTGAGATTGGGGTGCAGAAGGGAACCCTGCTCCTGTGAGAGAAGGTCGGGTTGCAACCCCAGAGGCAGTGGAGGATCCACCGCCAGTTGAAGCAGAAGAGGAAACCAAGGCTGCCTCGGCCACCTGGGAGTCACCAGCAGGACCGAGGCCTTGTCCTGAAGAATCTTGAACAGAGTTCGGGCCACCAGGGGCGTGGGAGGAAACGCATACAGGAGGCCCTGAGACCATGGAATCAGAAAAGCATCTGCTGCTATTCTCAGAGGATGCGGTTGCCTGGAGCAGAACTTTGGCAGTTGTTTGTTTACTGGACTGGCAAAGAGATCTATCAAAGGGAGACCCCATTTTAGAAAGATCTTCTGAACTACTGCAGGATGCAGCTTCCACTCGTGGGGTTGCAGAATTCTGCTTAATCTGTCGGCCAGGCAGTTGTCCTGGCCTGGAAGGTACACAGCCTTGAGGAGCATGTTGTGTTTGAGGGCAAATGAACAAAGTCCTGAGCCTTCCGACAAAGGATTCTGGACCCAGTCCCGCCCTGTTTGTTAACATAAAATATGGCTACTTGGTTGTCTGTCTGAACCAGGACAGATTGATGAGCCAGGGTAGGAGAGAAAGCTTTGAGTGCTAATCGAATAGCTCTGAGTTCGAGGAGATTGATCTGCTGTGCAGCTTCCCAAGGAGAACACAGGCCCTGGGTGCACTTGCCTAGACAATGAGCTCCCCAGCCCTGCAGGGAGGCGTCTGTGGTCAGTACCACGGTGTACCCAGGAATCTGAAAAGGCACCCCCTTCAGTAGATTGGGTGGGTGTAGCCACCAGCTGAGGGAGTGCAGAAACTGTCTGGACACCCTTATTCTGTCTCTGAGGCTGCCTGTGGCCTGTGACCACTGAGTCCGAAGGCACCACTGTGCAGTCCTCATATGGAGCCTGGCATTCGGGGTCACATTCGGGCAGCAGGAGCAGGGGTCACATTCGGTCACATTCGGGCAGCAGGAGCAGCATTTAAAAAGAAGCGCCAGCCGGCGCGCGGCCTCTTCGGCAGCCCAGCACTCCGACCCTCCAGCTGCTCTCCCGGCGGGGATCGAGCAGGTTGGAGCACCAGGCCACCCCCACCAGGCCGCTCTGCCCAATCCGGGCAGCAGGAGCAGCATTTAAAAAGAAGCGCCAGCCGGCGCGCGGCCTCTTCGGCAGCCCAGCACTCCGACCCTCCAGCTGCTCTCCCTGCGGGGATCGAGGAGGTAGGAGCCCCAGGCCACCCCCACCAGGCCGCTCTGCCCAATCCGGGCAGCAGGAGCAGCATTTAAAAAGAAGCACCAGCCGGCGCGCGGCCTCTTCGGCAGCCCAGCACTCCGACCTTCCAGCTGCTCTCCCGGCGGGGATCGAGCAGGTCGGAGCACCAGGCCACCCCCACCAGGCCGCTCTGCCCAATCCGGGCAGCAGGAGCAGCATTTAAAAAGAAGCGCCAGCCGGCGCGCGGCCTCTTCGGCAGCCCAGCACTCCGACCTTCCAGCTGCTCTCCCGGCAGGGATCGAGCAGGTCGGAGCACCAGGCCACCCCCACCAGGCCGCTCTGCCCAATCCGGGCAGCAGGAGCAGCATTTAAAAAGAAGCGCCAGCCGGCGCGCGGCCTCTTCGGCAGCCCAGCACTCCGACCCTCCAGCTGCTCTCCCGGCGGGGATCGAGCAGGTCGGAGCACCAGGCCACCCCCACCAGGCCGCTCTGCCCAATCCGGGCAGCAGGAGCAGCATTTAAAAAGAAGCGCCAGCCGGCGCGCGCGGCCTCTTCGGCAGCCCAGCACTCCGACCCTCCAGCTGCTCTCCCGGCGGGGATCGAGCAGGTCGGAGCACCAGGCCACCCCCACCAGGCCGCTCTGCCCAATCCGGGCAGCAGGAGCAGCATTTAAAAAGAAGCGCCAGCCGGCGCGCGGCCTCTTCGGCAGCCCAGCACTCCGACCTTCCAGCTGCTCTCTCCCGGCGGGGATCGAGCAGGTCGGAGCACCAGGCCACCCCCACCAGGCCGCTCTGCCCAATCCGGGCAGCAGGAGCAGCATTTAAAAAGAAGCGCCAGCCGGCGCGCGGCCTCTTCGGCAGCCCAGCACTCCGACCCTCCAGCTGCTCTCCCGGCGGGGATCGAGCAGGTCGGAGCACCAGGCCACCCCCACCAGGCCGCTCTGCCCAATCCGGGCAGCAGGAGCAGCATTTAAAAAGAAGCGCCAGCCGGCGGGCCCGCACCTGAGGGCCGCGCAAGAGGGCCCTTTGGCACGGCCCTTAGGCTAAGGCGCTTACGAAACACACAAGAACGGTCCAGAGTCTCATATATCAACGCCAAAAAGACTAGCTACGACTTCATCTACGGCTGGAGTTCCCTTAGGGTTGAACTCGCACACGATCATCCTCCTGCAATATCCGCAAACGAAGCAAGTATACCCTACTCAGAACATTCCTATAACTGACATTTCCACCTAATAGATTATTGCCTAATTACATTAGTCTACTCCACCTTTATCTCAGCTAATTATCATTGTTGGACTCAGTTTCACTATACAATAGCAATATTAATTAATGCGTTTTATCAGTATACAGTGACTAGCACATTCTCACTGTACACTACTTTGATTTCTACTGTTGCCAGTAGTCACCTTCTATATCTACAGCTTGATGTTATACTGTTGTCAGTAAGCCAATTTTGATTATATACTGTTACCAGTAAGTCAATTTACTATCATTTGATCTACAACTTCAACCTGATTTTATACTGTTACCAAGTAAGCCAATCTTAACCACTGCCTGATCTATACTGTTGCCAGTAAGTCATTTTATAACCACTACATGACTCATAATGTTACCAGGAATTCTTTAACTACTGCCTGTCTTATCACTGTTACAATCATCTCTCTACTCTGAATAAGTTAAAACTGTTACAAATATTGATACAGTTATTACTAAACTTAGAGACAAACTAACTGCAACTATTATTGCTACCATTAGACACAAACCTACTATTAGCAACATAATCCACAACAAACACCTCCCAATTTTAGAACATGTCACGCTCAAACAACATGATACTAAAAATAACATACAGCTGTATTTTATTAACAATCTTAATTGACCTAACACTAAGCTTAACATCTAAAAATCACATGCCAATCCCTATAATACAATCTACAATTAGAAATCACAACCACATTGGACACCCCAACACAATCCACCATGCAAAAATAAATTACCACAGACTTATACAAATAAATCAAACTAATTCTCCACAAACAACAAAAGAAATTAACATTAATAATACAACTTCTCTAACTTGCATCCTCATAAATGCCCGCTCTATGAAAAACAAACTCCCTATATTCAATGATTTAATAACTGACTCAAAACCTGATATGTTATGCGTAACGGAAACATGGCTAACTGAAACGGATACAGTCTACTTAAATCAACTTAATAGTGACGAATACGATATAAACTATACACATAGAACTAACAAAAAAGGAGGAGGAGTACTTATAATGACAAAAAAGGGATTAAATGCAAGAACAATACCATCTACTATAACCAACAATATTGACACCTTAATTATAAAAACCAACATTTGTAGAATTTGCCTAATATATAGACCCCCTGACCAAAAAGCAGATAGCCTAGATTCTCTAATTGAATTCCTAGGCTCATCTTCAGAACATAATCCCATAATCATGCTAGGAGACTTTAATCTCCCATCACTTCCAGCATCAGAAGCCAACTTGTTCCTAGAATCCATATCAGACATGGACTATCACCAAATAATTAATACAAAAAACACATATAAAAGGAGGCATCCTTGACCTTATTCTCCTACCAAGCACACTCTACAAGTTATTCAACACAGACTCCATAGAATACACACAAATACCCTGGTCTGATCATTACATTATCAAAACAAAATTCACATTCCACACCAACAACACTAAAAATAACACACGAAGTGATCCCACTACAAAATTCAAAAAATTTAATGAAACTGAATTCTTAGATACAACAATACCTCACCTCTCATCATCCCCAATGAATCTAGACGAAGCTGTAATATCCTGGCATGTAACAATCAATAATGCAGCTAAACTTGATCAACGAATCAAAAAGCCCCCTAATTTAAAAATAAACAGAACTCCATGGTTTAACAACACGCTAAAACAAATGAAAAAAGAACTAAGAAAATTAGAACATAAATGGCGCAAAACCAAATCAACCATCAACAAGGAAATATATAACAACCATCTCACAAAATACAAAGATACATTAGATAATACAAAAAAATCTTATTTCGCAGCAATCTTATCAAAATCTTACAATAGACCACGAGAACTATTCTCCATTGTTAGAAATCTTACTAATAATCCTCAAACATCGAACACGGATATCACTGAAATATCGGTACAAACTTTAGCCATCCATTATCAAAACAAATCTATGCAACCTATAATGACACTAAACAATATAAATACAGTTCATCACTGCTCAGATGAATGGTCAAAATTTCACCCCATATCAAAAGACACACTAAAGAACATCATTTCTAATCTCAACACCACAACCTCCTTTCTTGATCCATGCCCAGTATCATGGATAAAAGTACACTCCCAATACTATCATCATACATCCTCCCTACAGTCAACCTCTCATTGCTTCAAGGACACCTCCCTTCTACGCTCAAACATGCACAAATCCGCCCAATTCTCAAAAACAACACGCTTGATAAAACATCACCAAAATCATACAGACCTATATCAAGTATCCCTTTTTTAGCTAAAATAATAGAAAAAGTGGTACAAATTCAGACACAAGAATACCTAGATTCATCCTACCCACTTGATGACCACCAATATGGATTTAGGCCTCAACATGGAGTTGAAACACTTTTAACAGTCTTAACTGATGTACTACTCAAAGGAATCGATAATCATAAACAAGCATTTATACTCTTATTTATTGATATTTCGGCAGCATTCGATAGTGTCCACCACACTATAATGCTTAATAACCTGAAACAAATAGGAATAAAAGACACTGTACATAAATGGTTTACCTCTTACTTAAATAATAGAACACAAAACGTAAGAATTGGTAACCAAACATCAACCATATATAAACAAGAAATTGGTCTCCCACAAGGCTCTGCACTATCAGCCCTCCTGTTTAACATTTACATAAAACCTGTCAGTGATATCTTTAAAAAATTCGGAGTATACTATCATCTATACGCAGATGATATTATGATGTACATCCCATTCACGATTCCTAATTTACCAATAAAACTACTATCAGACTGCTTCAATGAAATTACTACATGGCTAAAAGCTCAAAACCTTCACATTAATCATTCAAAAACAGAAGTCCTAATTGTAACAAAAAATCAATCATACATCCACCCAACCCATATAACATTACAAAACCATGACATTAAAATAAAAAATGAAATAAGATACCTAGGTGTTATTCTAGATACTCATCTTACGATGAACACTCACATCAGAAACACCATAAAGAAAATATACTTTAAACTTAAAATTCTTAAACAATTACGCCCGTTAGTACACCAACTAGACTTCATTAATATAATCCAGGCTACAATAACACCGCACTTTGATTTTGCCAACCTAATTCTTTAGGTATAACGAAACAAAACATAAAAAGAATCCAATTAGCACAAAACGCAGCAGCAAGAATTATAATGAAAGCACACTCAATCCAGCACATAACACCAATACTAGCGTCCCTACACTGGCTGCCAATTCAAAGTAGGATAATATATAAAACCATAATAACTACATATAAAGCTTTAAACAACATGGCCCCAATCCCATTAAGCAAACTAATTAGCATGGAATCTCAAAAAACCACGCACAGAAAAGGATACTCAAATAAACTAAATACTTCTAATGATTTCATAAAAGCAAATAAATTAACTAACAAAAGAGCTTTTTCTCATGCTGCCCCATCTATTTGGAATTCCCTTCCGGAGGACCTACGAACCATAACTGAAATTATGGAACTCCGTAAAAAACTAAAAACCTATTTATTCTCCATGCACTACGGCAACATAGATAACCCCTGGATACACTCAGATAAAGGTTAAAATTATGACAGAGTAATACTAATCCCAACAATTTAACAGACAATACACAATTATAAAAACACTATGATCCAATTCCAAAGTACCCACAACATGTATTTGTATATAGTTTTTTGTACATAGTTTACAAGCCAGTTTTGCTATTTTGCATTAGTTCATGCTGTTAACTATTACGTTTATTGTTACAAAATGTTCGATGTAAAACTAAGCTTTTGCTTTGTGGCTTGTTGTTTTATTGTGAACCGCAACTGAACTCTGGAAGTTGCGGGTTATAAATATATGTTAAATAAATAAATAAATAACATGTACTGTCAAAGTCATGTGGCCCAGCAGCCTCAGGCAGAGTCTGGCGGAGACCAGGGACCTGCTGAGAAATTGATTTGCCAAGGCTATCAACCTTTGGGCCCTGTCTTCTGGCAAGAAAGCCTTCGCCAGCAGAGAGTCCAGCCTTGCGCCTATGAACTCCAAGTTCTGGGAGGGGAACAAAGTGGACTTTGCGAAGTTAACATAAGAACATAAGATATGCCATACTGGGTCAGACCAAGGTCCATCAAGCCCAGTATTCTGTTTCCAACAGTGGCCAATCTAGGTCATATGTACCTAGCAGTTTCCCCAAGAGACACAAGTTCCACAATGCTTGTACTGGGTCAAGCATTGATATCTTCGGTCACTTCTTAATAATGGTCTATGGACCTTTCCTCCAGGAACTTGTCCAAACCTTTTTTAAACCCAGCTACACTAACAGCCTTTACTACATCCTCCGGTAACAAATTCCAGAGTTTGATTACACGTTGAGTGAAAAAATATTTTCTTTTATTAGTCTTAGTTTACCCTGTAGCTTCATTGCATGTCCCCTAGTCTTTCTATATTCTGATAAGGTAAACAATCGATCTACGTTTACCCGTTCCACTCCGTTCATTAATTTATAGACTTCTATCATATCTCCCCTCAGCCGTCTCTTTTCCAGGTTAAAGAGCCCTAACCTTTTTAGCCTTTCTTCATAGGAGTATCCTTCCATCCCCTTTACCATTTTGGTGGCTCTTCTCTGTACCTTTTCTAAAATCGCTATATCCTTTTTAAGTTTATGACAAACCCCAGGCTTTGAAGAAGAGCAATAGTTCTGAGAGTGGCCTGTCTGGCCTCCTGGCACTTCTGGCCCCTGATGAGCCAGTCGTCCAGATAGGGGAAGACAAAGATTCCCTGATTTCTCAGGTAGGCCGCCACCACTGCCAGGCATTTGGTAAAGTCCCTGGGAGCGGAGGTGAGGCCAAAAGGCAGCACTTTGTACTGATAATGGTTTCCTCCCACAATGAACCTGAGGTACTTTGTGGTCTGGATGAATGAGGATGTGAGTATACGCATCCTTTAGATCTAAGGAGCATAGCCAATCTCCCTGCTGGAGATAGGGCAGAAGTGTTCCAAGAGTAAGCATCTTGAACTTTTCTTTCTCTAGGAACTTGAGGTTCCTGAGGTCCAGAATGGGTCGAAGGCCACCGGTTGTTTTGGGCACCAGGAAATACCTGGAGTAAAACTCGTGACCTCGCAAGTGGGGAGGCACAGGCTCCACCGCCCTGTCCACCAACAGACCTTGAAGCTCTTGAAGGAGAAGGTCTGTGTGCAGGGGAGGCCTTGGAGGCTCCCCTGGAAAGTAAGGAGGAGGCAGTTGGTGAAAATGCAGTGCATAGCCCTTGTGGACTATGTCCAACACCCAACTGTCCCCGGTGATGAGGGGCCACTGGTGGGCAAAGAGGGCGAGGCGACCTCCTGTGCAGGGTTGGGAGAGCAGGGATGGAGAGGCTACGCTCAAGGAGTCAAAAACCCCCACCCTGCTGAGTAGAAGCAGGGGCCGGAGGCTTGGGGGTCCTCTGCCTATGGGGCCCATTACCCTGCCCCTTGGCTTGCTGACCCTGGGGTGCAGCTTGGGCAGCCTGATGTTGAGGGTACTGTTTGTAGGCAGTGCCCTTCCTCGGGTAAAAGGGCTTTTTACCCGAGCCCTTCTTTTTATGAGAAGGGGCAGAGGTCTTCCTAGACAGCCTTGTCCGTGTAAGGTGCTCTGTTTCGAGCTGTGCGGCCTTCTCGGTCATGGGCTTGCCAAAAAGGTTCTCACCTCGGCAAGGGACATCGACCAACTTGTCCTGAACCCATGGCTCAAGGTCCGATGACTGCAGCCATGCCTGGCATCGAGCCGAATCCTCGAAGCCATCGTAGGCGGCACGGGACATGAACTTCGAGCAGTCCCTAATCCCCGAGGACAAGGACTTGAATCTCTGCAAGGGTTCCCCGGAGAGTCCAGGAGAGAACCCGGCCAACTCCTTGGCTAGGTCTCGCAAATACATTCCCATGTACAGCTGGTAAGACTGGACACGGCAAGCAAGCAAGCATCGAGCCCTGGAAGCACTTTCTACCGACGCCATCGAGGTTTCGGGCCTCCCTGCCGGGGGGCACCGCAGAGTGCATCTTCTGGCTCTTCAGACGATGCATGGCCGATTCCACAACCATGGAATGGTGTGGTAGCTGTGCTTTCTGAAAGCCAGGGCTCTTTCGGAGTCGATAGATCGAGTCGACTCGCTTGCTTAAAACCGGCGCCGAGGCCGGTGCCTCCCACATACGGAAGAGGAGCCATTCCAGCATCGGAGGAACCGGGACAGTAAAGGCCTCCTTCGGAGGAGAGTCATACTGCAGGGCCTTGAGCTCTTCAGCTCAAGGCTCCTCCTCGGGGTCCGCCGGAATAGCCAAGGCAGTGGCCATATCCCGGACGAACTCCGAGAACCGAGTATCCTCCGGAGGGGATCTACTCCGGGGCTCAGACTGCGGTGAGTCCGACGGGACACACCGAGTCTTGAACGTATCGGGGGACTCCTCATCCTCCGTCTCTCAGGCGGACTCGTCCGACGAGGAGTCGGGGTCTGACCCCGCGGGGACCTGGAGCATCTGCCCCAACGCCGGAAGCACCGGCATCGACGCCCTCGGTCCTGAGCGGGAGGTCGAGGGAGACCTCGACCAAGGTCGACTTCGAGCCCTGATGGACTCGAGTATCGGCTCGGTCTCCGGGGTCGACTTCGAGGTCGATGTCCCGGTGGTCGGGGCAGATGCACCAGACAGGCTGGCCATCAGTGCCCGCTACTGCTCCATGAAGGCAGACAGTCTGCTCTCCAAGGCTGTCATCCTGAGACTCAGCTCGGGAGACGCAGCAGCCACCGACTCGGGCCTTGGCGGTGCCGGGCACGACGTCGGCTCTCTGGGAGGAGAGCCCTCGAGGACTACGGGGCTTACGTGTCCAGCAGACTCCGGCTCCACATGAGGAACTTTGGCAGGCTTCTCTTGTTCCACGGGCCCGGGGTGACGGTCAGGGGTCTTAGACCTGGCCCTCGAGGAGCCAGGGACCTCTGACGACGATGCCCTCGCGAGCCGCTTCTTCCTCTTGCGTTCCCGGTCGGGGGACCCCCTGTCCGAGGAGCTTCGACGGCGCTCGGGATCCGAATCCCGAGATGTCAAGGCCTCAGACGAGGTCCGGGCCCGGTCGGAGGCCGAGTCTGAGAAAAGCCTTTCTTTCTGCTGCTGGCGACTTCGGAGTGCCTTGGAAGACATCTTTCCACATGGTCCGCACGACTTAGGGTCGTGGTCAGGACCGAGGCACCGAAGGCAGCAGTCGTGTGTGTCGGTGAGAGACATTAATTTCTTACACCGATCACACTTCTTGAAACTGCTGGAAGCCACCGGGGAAAAAAGAGTCCCCGCAAGGTCAAAGGGGCACGAACGCCAGCCACGAAGGGCAAAAAACGAAAAAGAAGAATCGGGCTCGATACCGGTGTACCGAACCCGGCGGGAGGGGAACCGGCATCGAACCGGGAGAAAAAAACAGCGAGACTCGCCGAAAAAAATCAACTTTTATCCGGGATGACAGGACACACGTCCGGTGGGCTTCTCGGAAAAAAAGAGACTGAGGTAAGATGGCACCTTTAGGCGGGAAGGGAACCGCGCATGCATGCCTGCATTCCCAAAGGCTTTCATAGAAAGCTGGGGAAATGCTCCGCAGGGGCTTCATCGGCGTCGATGACAGCCATATGTGAGGACTGACTTCCTGCTTGGTCCTGGAGAACAGGTAAAAACAGAACAGTCAACAGGTATTACAGTAAGCAGTAACCTTTTACATTAAAACAGAGGCATCAACTTGGGTAGTAACAGAGCGAACTATTTACAAAATGACTAGTGGGCTATGAGGCGTAGGTGTGTCTGGGCTTCGGCAAAGAGGTGGATCCAAAGTGGAGCTAATACCTAATCTACTGCCACAAGATTTATTCGTAAGTTGTAAGAGATGAATGGCACACTGAGAAAGACCAAGAAAAAGAGTTGCAGCAGTCGAGATGAGGAACAACAAGCACCATGACAACTTACGAGAACTGCAGAATGGTGAAGGCAGAGTGAACAGAAGGCAAACAGTGGAGAGCAAAGATGGCAGATTTGGATAAAGCATTAAGATGAGGCTTAAGAGAGAAGAACCTAACATGGCTACCATAAAAAGGTGCAGCAGCACACTCAGATCATCAGTTTCTGCCAAGCAGATTAAGGGAGAGTGTGTTGCTTAGCTCAGCGCGGCGTACCTGGCAACAACTGAATGTGTATTGGCAGAGACCATGGAGGGTGTCAAGCTGGCTGCCGCTACAGGGGAATGCTAATTTCACCCCAGGTTCGGAAACGGTGCGATTTAGGGATTGGGCAGCCCGTGGAATTAGGAATATAGGCCATGTGGTGGAACGGTCAGGGACGTGTAAAGTGTTTGCTTCCTTACGACAAGAGTATGATCTGAGCCCCAGTCACTGTTTTGCGTTTATGCAGGTTGCCCATTATGTGGCCTCACTGCAAAGGGAGGCGATTAGTATTGAACGGTCAGCACAGATTTTGGAATTCTTTGATTTGGGAGAGGAAAGATCACCGTCCATAGCGATGTTAAAGAGGCAGTTGGACAGATATCGTATTATCCCGGACTATCGGGGAGTGGAGTTGACCTGGGAAGCGGAGTTGGGACACGATGTGTCTCCTGGTACTGTGATGAATGCTCTGAGACGGATAGTTGGTATTGTCGAGGGGGCGCACTGGAGGGAAGTGCAATTTAAATGTATAACTAGAGTTCATTTTTCATTTAGACGAGCCTTGCGTAGTCATAACTTGTGATGGTAGGTGTCCTCGATGCCTGGAACCATTGGCGAATTTGGTTCATATGTGGTGGGGATGTAGAGCTCTCCGCCCCTATTGGATGAGGATCTGTTCCTTTATGAGTGGGCTGCTACATCAAAAAATATGCTGGACTAGTACATTTGTGGTCTTGGATCAGCTTGGCCTAACTCAACCCAAGGGGAAATGGGCACGATTACTGGTCCACAGGGCATGTCTGGTGGGGAAAGGCCCGATACTCCGTAGATGGAGAGAGTCTATCCCGCCTACCTTTTGGGAATGGCGTAACAGTTTCCACCAGTTGATGCTTACGGAAAGATGGCGGGCGAGGGGCAGTATCAGAAGATGGCCACTCTTTCTACTATTATGGAAGCCTTATATACAAAACCTGGGGCCCCGAAGTCGAAATGAAGTCTTACAGATAAGTAGCTAAGTACAGTGGAGCTGTGAATAGGTAAATGGAATTACAATTAATTCAGAACACAGCTGCCCGCCTTCTCACCTTTTCATCCTCTCACGATCATGTCACCCCCTGTCTGCTCTCTCTTCACTGGCTTCCCGTTAAGGCTCGCTATGTTTACAAGCTTTTTATTACTACCCACAAAGTTCTCTATACCAATACCCCCCAGTACTTAGCCAATCTCATTTTTCTTCAACCTACACCCCGCTTATTACGCTCCGCTCACGGCAATCGCCTTTTCCTTCCCTCCCCGACACAGGCTCACCTTGAATCTACCCGTCACGCTGCCTTCTTCTTTACTAGTCCCGCTTTATGGAATTCCCTTCCACATGCTATTCGTACCGAGTTGTCCTTCCCCCATTTCAAGACTATGCTTAAAACTTTTCTTTTCTGCCAGGCATTTGACCTCCCTTTCCCTTCGTTCACCACCACTCAGTTGACTATACCTATCTGGGGGGTATATGAGGGAGGAGTAGCCTAGTGGTTGGGGCACGGTACTTCAGGCCGGAAGGTCGGGGGTTCAAATCCCACTAGAGGACAGCAACCTTGGGCCGGAAGGACTGGGGTTTCTAGTCCCACAGATGCTCCTTGTGGTCTTGGGCAAGCCACTTAACCCTCCATTGCCCATGTTCCCTGTAAGTATTAGTGAATGTGTCTCATATCCCCGCGTGTTAAATGTATCCCCCAATTGTGTTGTGACCGCTTTGATTGAAGGATAAGGCGGTATACAAAACTGTCTAAATAAATAAATAAATCTGCTCATCACTTCTTCCAGGGCTATAACATCTTCTCCACTCCCCTGATTCCCACTCACGGCCATTTGGGCCGTCTTCCCTGCCGCCCCTCCGCTTCAGCCCTCCCTCATGTGGTTTGTTGTACACCTGTTACATAATCCATCCGTCTGTATGTTCGCTATTTCATTACTTGTCTTTGTCACCCCTGTCTACTATTCGTTATGTTAGTCCGTCTACCACGTCTTGTCTCATCTAGTTTGTTGGTTCAACAGCCTGTCTCCTCTTATCTCTGCTGCCCCTATCTCTGTCCACTTTCCTATCTATCAATGGCGTTCCTTTTCATTCTTCCCTCTCTGCAGCCATGATGGTCTGTATTGTGCACCGCCTTAATACTTTTTGTAAAGGCGGTATATCAAATTTGCTGAATAAAGATAAAGATAAAGTGCAATCACTTCGTAGAACGGGTCGGGAGGGAGGATCTAGCTGTGGATGATGTTTAGGAGGGAGAGAAGGAGGGAGGGAAGGGGTGGGGGGGGAGGGTTTAAATTCTTATAATCCACCTGTCGATGTTGAAGGCCTTCACAGTGGGGATAAGAGTCGACCCCACTCAGAGACCGGTTGTATTGTATGTATTGAGGATTGTTGGTGATGAATAAATAAAGTTTATATATAAAAAAAAAAGTGCAACAGCTGAAGTGTCTCAAATTCAGGAGCTTTCTGGACTCTATACATGGTCAACCTTCTTACTTCTTACTAACTGGAGGTGGTACAGAGAGAGGTGTCTCCCACATTTGTATCTGTAACCTCTGAAGGATGTGGTGCATGTGTACTGTCACTGCCTCCGCAGGGGCAACAGAATATTGGAAGATATCCAACTCATCGGCCCTCTGTTCCACCTCCATCTCCAATGGAAAAATAGTATGGCCTTAAGCATATCCCTTACGAGATCGTGGAACAACTCCTCTAAGGTGGGACATGCACCTCTCATGAAAAGGAAAGGGATCCAAGGGCAACTATTGAGATCCCTCCTCCGAGACAAATTCGGAGTCATACTCAGATTTCCATGAGCGGTCTGATCCAGACTCAGAGCGTACTGTGTAGTTGAGTTTAAAAAAAAGATTTGGACAATCCGCAGGCTGCATCCCACGTGCCTGAAGGGGTGTGTGACCAAAGGGAAACGCCCCTTTGGTGCCATTTCCTGTTTTTTGCCGCCAGGCATGCCTAGAGGGCACGATAAGAGGAAGTGTAAAGCGATGGAGAAAGACTCTGACATCAGTTTCGATACCGAAGGGTCGTGCCGGCCCAATGGACCAGCATGCGCGAGTACTGGAAGACCTGAATCTTGGGTCAGAATTTCTGTGGCTTGATACGTCTACCTCTGTTAATGCGTCTTTATCCGGTGTCTCCCTGAGTTCCATCGATAGGACATCACCTCTGAATCCTGCTCCTTTGAACTGTGGCGTGGGTAGGGAGGAGGTAATCCCATTGGTGGGCTCAGTAACTACATTGGTGAATGCGGTTTATGAGGCCTCAGTGTTGGTTCTATATTGTTAACTCCTATTCAGTTGGGTAAGCCTGAGGCCTTAGGTTTATTATCGTCGGCCTCTTCTGATGATGTTTCCTTATTTGATATTTGGAAAGTGGTTTTTGAGACCAATGCTTTATCTGGCTTTATTGATCAAACTGTGAAGTTTTCTCAACAGGTTGTTACTAAGTCCCGTGAGGTGGATACTAGGATTGCTGCTTAGCCCCAGCGATTGGATGATGTGGATAAACATTAGGGTTTATTGCAAGAAGGGGGTTATGTGGGAGTGAAAAAAAGTTATGTGTTACTTAAACAAATTGAAGCCCTAGAAAACGCTCATCGGGCAAAGAATTTAAGGTTACTTAATTTTCCTAAGATACGATTACTGTCTCCATTATTATTTAGGAAATATTGCAGAGAGATTTTTATTAATTTCTGATTTTGAGTCTATTGGGATTTCTGATATTTATTATCTGCCTACTCGATTAGTGACACGTGATGACAACGTTGCCCATGTTGAGACAAAATCTGATTTGGATCTTACTGCTTTTTGGAATCTTCTAATGAGGAGATCTCAGCTCAGGCAACGTTAATCGTGTCCTTATCTGCTGTGGCTTATAATGTTAAAATCTTGAGGGCTTATTTCTTGAAAAAAGATTTCCTGTATTTTGGATATAAGGTTTGTTTTTCCAGATGTGGCAACGTCAACTCAGGTGCAAACGAAGTCCTTCCTGCAGCTTAGACCTCATGTCTTGGCTGCAGGGGGAACTTTCTTTTTGCAATTTCCTTGTAAAATGTTTAATCACTTTAAATAAGGTTAAGTATATGTTTACTGACCCTCTTCATTTGGAAAATCTTTTGACTAACAAGTAGAGTCTTACAGAGGTTTTTTGTTATGGTATACAATTTTTTTTAAACTTTGTTTAGTGGCTTAGTTTTGGATTGTCCTGTAAGTTTTTGTTTGCTTCTGCTTGTTAGAAGTGATTGTCCTCTTTTAATGTGGGCTAGAAAACCTTTTTTCTTTTTATTACTCTTCCTTTTGATTATGTATTTACTAAAAGGTGTTTTCATGGTATTATGCTTGATGTGTATACCTATAAAATTTGCAATTTAAAAAAAAAAGGAGTTTGGACAAGTTCCTGGAGGAAAAGTGCTATTAAAGAGGACCCGGGAAATCCACTGCTTACCCCAGGACAAGTATTGTGGAACCTCTGTACCTTTCTGGGAACTTGCCAAGTACTTACTACTACTACTAAGCATTTGTATAGTGCTATAAGTTGTACACAGCGCTGCACAGACATGTAAGAGACCGTCCCTGCTCAGAGAGCTTACAATCAAGTCAAGACAGACAACACAGAAGGTGTAGGCTGGGATAAAACAAGGGGGGAAGGGAAAAGAAAGCACATTTAGTTACTTACCTGTAACAGGTGATCTCTGGGAACAGCAGGAATAAGTCTTCACATATGGGTATTGTCGGTACTGACAGAGCCTGCGCGGGAACGCACCCCAGCGTCCAATCAGAACGCTTTTGGGAGCATCTCACCACGCCTGCGTGCTGCCTTCCCGTCTTTCCCAACTGTCTCTCCTCAGTTGAGTTTTAAAGCTGAGACAAAGAGAGAGAGAGAAGGGAAAGAGATAGAGAGATACAACTCATAGGGGAGGTGGTGGGTTGTGAAGACTTATTCCTACTGCTCCCAGAGATCACCTGTTACAGGTAAGTAACTGTGCTATCTCCAGGAACAAGCAGGAATGAGTCTTCACATATGGGACTCCCAAGCTAAGATGCCTGGAGGAGGCCCCAGCATGTTGCAATCTAAAGATGGGCCATGCTTAACCCTCAAAACCTCAGGCATCCAAGGGATGGAGGGTAGGAGTTGAACTAGAAAAGAAAAAGAGATGCTGTGGAACAGCTCAGCTAAACAAGGTATCCAGAGGGAGTCCTTGTGTAATCATAAATATTAGAAATATGTTGAGTCTTAATTTTCTAATATGGATCTCACTCAGAAATATTGCAAAAATATTTGTTGAGAGTAATAAGGGTCTGTGGTTGAGAGCCAGATCATTATCCTCAAAGAAATTCCCCCAATGTGAAGTAGAGGGAAAAAAATAATTCTGCAATACAGGAAGAGATGAGAAGTCCTCATGGCCAGAACTAACCCTAGAAGAAGTACTGGGGGAGTTCAATGAGGTTGGACTTTTGAGAATAGGTAAAGCTTCTGTAAAGTCCAAAAAATTGAACTTCTTGTCCTTGGAGCAGAATAAGGTCCTAGGAAGAGTGGAGATAATCTGATTGGTTTGGATGAAAAGGTAGAAATACCCTTTGCAGAAAAAAGGGGATAGGTCTTTAAGATATTTGTACTAGGCGTTGAGCCTCCAATTTTTTGAAGATCAGTAAAAGTCTTTGTAAGTGATGTCACTTATGATGAAGACTTTACATGTAGAGCTTCAGGCGTGACGTAACCTAAAAGGTAACGGTAAAAGAAGGTATTTCCTAATTTACCATAGAAATTGGTTGTCCATTGAGTTTTATGGTATGCTGGGGCAGCATTAATATGGACAGTAAACAAATCTTTCAAAGTCAGATGTTGTATAGAAATTGACGCAATAACAAGAAGGATTAAGACCTACTTGAGAATCTTGATGAAGAATCTCTGTCTGGTTAAATATGGAAGAACTATAGAAAAAGTTTCATGGAAACTGGTAATATGTTCTTCACTTACAGGGATAGGATTAGACTACTTGAAAAGATCTAGCCCCTGAATAACCAGGTCTTGAGACGTACGTGAATGAGTGCAGAGGAGATCCTTAGTCTTAAGACAGCAAGTCTGGATCCTTCTACAATTTCAATTAAGTAGCTGAAGAAAAAGACACAATATAAGGGGATACCATGTTTGCCTCTTTATGAGGGCAATATGAGTATCATGAGTTCTCCTGTTTAACATAAGCTACCATGAAGTATAGGAAATTAGGAGAGTAGTGAATAAGGACCAACTGCAGTGAAAAAAATGCATCCCTGTTGAGGAAGTTCCAGTGAGATGTGGAACAACCAGGGAATTGTGCAATTTTCTACACTTTCACGTGGTCTAAACCCTGGTTACCTTTTCTTAAAAGGAAATTAAGGAATATGGTAAAAGTAGGAAAAAACCAGTCATGTAGGAACATGACTGGTAGAGTCTACCAGCTGAAGCCCTTATTAACTATCTGGCCAGCTACCTATTAGGAGTAGCTCTGAGGCTCTCTGGCAAAGGCCCACAGTTGCAGAGCTTTGTTGTAGAATTGCAGAGAGCATGTTGTAGGTTGCTTAGATCTGGCTGTTGAATTGCCAATGTGCAACCTAATCTATTCTGTTGGAGCCAAGAGAACTGAACGTGGCTAAGAATAGTAGACAGGCCTGATGCCTGCAACAATCAATAGTCCAAATGAGTTCTGGATCTCCTTTGGACTTATCTGTTATTAAGGCAGCATAAAAGTTAGGTCCCATAGGTTGGAGAGGACCGACAGACATAATTTGGAGTAGTAATACCCAATTTCTGTCGGAAAAGCTGCCTTAAAAAGATATGTAAGAAGGAGATGAACTGCAAAAAAGGGGAGAGAAAACTCTGTATGGAAACTAGTTACTGGAGTAGGTTTTGAAGAAAACCCTATGGCTTAGAGGATAAGCCCTCCAGTTGATTAGTAGTACTCTTAGAGACTGAATGTCTGGGCTAAGAGGGATAGAAATTAATACAGAGTTGAGAAGACTTACAATTTAGTAAATCTTTGAAGGGATAGGGTCCCCTTGCAGTTAAAAGCATGAGATATCCTCGTACAGGACAACTGACAAGGTGAAAGGTATAGTTCACCCTGTTAGTTGTTAGTTCTCCTTTTTGTTTTAAAAGGAGAAACCTGTTATCTCTGGGGTATGATAGTCCTTAATAGCTCTTAGCTAGAAGGATAGATTTCTCTTGAATCTCTTGCTACATGTCCAGAGCCGAGGACTGAGTCAATGTATGACTGATATCTCAGCATGGATGAGATGACTTTTAGATGCTTCTGTTGAAAAGGAGGTTCAAGTTCTAAACCTCACACAGAAAAAGTGAATAAAATATCAGAAACCCTGCGATTGCTGGGTTTGCTGAGCCTGTTGAGGTTTTGATTTTCTTAGTCTGGTGTGGTGTTGCCCATCCTTGGAAACATCTGTAGCATGGGTAGAAGATGGATAAAACTTTTTCCCCCTGGGGGAATAAAGCTTTTTATGAGATTTTTTTATTAGCTGGGATAGAGGAGAGTTTGGACAATCCTCTGAAAGTAACAGCATCAGTGCTCAACTGATTAGCTTGAAATAAAGCCTCCTTGTTGAAGAGATTTTCACCAGTACAAGGAGTATTTCCCAGCCTTTCCTGAACCCATCTGTCTAAGTCAGAAACTTAGAGCCAGGCTAAGCGTCGTGCTCCTATGACTATAGCAGAAGTTCTGCTAATAGACTCAAAACAGTCCAGGGAAGCACGATTAAGGAACCTAGAGATATTTTGAGCATGATTGACTAATAAGGAATAGTCTGCTCTTTTATGCTCTGGAAGAAAAGGGTTCAAAAACTTTAAGTTCTTTGTGACCTCTTCAAGAGATAATCCCATATAGAAAATATATGAGATAATTTTTGCTGAAAGCATGGATGCCTGGAAGCATCGACATCCAAAGGCATCTAAAGTCCTAGACTCACGACCTGGCGGATAAGAAGAGTGCTTCTTTGCACTCTTAATACGCCTCATTGCTGATTCTACAACAATAGAATGATGAGGAAGTTGAGTCTTTTGAAAACCTGGAGAAGGTGGCACCTTGTACATAGTGTCAAGTGTCTTGGAATGTGGGGATACCGTTAAAGATCTTGTAAGATCTGATGCACAGGAAGCATGATCACCTCATTTGGAATCCCGGGAAATTGCAGTGTCTCTGAATTCCCCGGTAAGGATTCTTTACCAGGTATAGAAATGGCAAGTAGCTTTGCCATATCAAGCAGAAAAGCTTGAAAAGAAATCTCTCCCGAAGAGGAATCTTTAAAATGAGGGGTAACTGCTAGACTTGTAGAAAAATCAGCCTTGGCACCGATGGATTCATCCCAGTCATCGGGATCGGAAGACTGAAAGGATGAAGCATCGGATTTTCTTTAAAGCAATGTCTTTGGTACCGCCCAAGGTCGGTACCGAGACGAGTCGGTACCGAGACGAGTCGGTACCGAGACGAGTCGGTACCGAGACGAGTCGGTACCGAGACGAGTCGGTACCGAATCTTCCATGCTAGAGATCGATTCCAGGCTCGGCATTGAGGGAAGCGATTCTGTCGAAGTAAGCATGGATGGTACCGACACCGATGCCGATACTCGAGGAACGATCTGCAGCAACTCTAACGGTACCGAAGTAGCCAAGAGTGCTAGACTATGTTCATCGGTGAGGAGTGTTTCGTCCATGACCATAGCCGATGCCGGCGTGTCGATACCGCCCGAAGCGGCCAAAACCACCAAGCATGGCCCAGGTATGTTCATCAAGGTAAGAACCTCGGGAACAACCCGGAGCCCCGTTAATGCTTTGGAGCCCGAAGACTCCCGCCGTGGCTTTATTGCCAAGATGTCCTCGAGCTGGCAACATCGTGTAAACTCCATAGTATCACAGTGAGCCGCTTTCAGAATCAAAAGAAAGAAGGGGTGCTCATATACTTCAGCGTCTGACGTCACTAGTCACAGGTGTTGAATGAATGCTCGCATAAACCAACTTGTTAGAAAAAACAAGGGAAATCCCACATTCAAGGGAACCCCTCGTGAAGATTAAATGATGGTGTACCAATCAATCTGCATGTTCAGTCCGTTAGGGACGACAGTATTAAGATGAAATATCCATTTCTGTTCACGCAATTGTAATCGTTGTTCACGATCGCCTCCCCGAGGATCTAATGGTTCACAATCAATGACCCTCCCCCGTAGAGAATCAAAATCATGTGAGTGTTGTATACAATGCTCAACCATGGGAGCAGTTAAAGTTCTTGTTCGTAAGCGAGAAGCGTGTTCTGACAGTCGGAATTTCATTGGGTGAGTTGTGCATCCCACGTAGAATTTTACACATGGACAGATTATCAAGTAAACAACAAAAGTAGAAAGGCAATTCGTATAGCCATGTAAATAATAAATCCGAGAAGTATGTGAATCCGTCCAACTCTCACCCGAAATAGTGGAACTGCAGTATTTACAACAATTGCAAGGATTATGTCCTTTTATGTCAAAGTTTCGTGAAGGGCGATCCATATGTGTGGTCTTCATGATAAGATCTCTTAGATTTGCCTTCCTTGAATAGGCAATACGGAGGGTCTTGTCACTGAAACATGAATGAAGACCCAGAATCGGCCAAAATTGGTGCAATAATTGTGCTACCTGAGGCATCCTACTGGTATAGGGCAAAATGCCAGTAACCACATTTTCCTTAGGTAAACCATTGGCCGGTAACAGTAACCACTCACGATGAAGGTGTTTAGCTCGTTTATAAGCCGTCAATACAACCTCAGAAGGGTACCCTCTATGAAGAAGTCGATTTGTGAGATCAGCAGCATGTGAACGGAATTCCGTAGTGGTAGAGCAATTACGACGAAGCCTTAAATATTGACCAAAGGGCAAGCCCCGTTTCATAGCCCGTGGATGAAAACTATTATAACGAAGGAGAGTGTTGCGCTGTACCGGCTTTCGATAAAGCGTTGTTTCTAAGCCAGATGCTGCTAAAACCACGGTTACGTCCAGAAACTGTATGCTAGAGGCCTCCATTTGTGCTGAAAATTGAATATTGGATTTATGAGCATTGAGATGCTGAATGAAAAGCTCTAAATCTGAGCGCGTGCCTGACGCTGAAGTATATGAGCACCCCTTCTTTCTTTTGATTCTGAAAGCAGCTCACTGCGATACTATGGAGTTTACACGATGTTGCCAGCGAGAGATGGCCTGAAGCAGGGTTTAAAATTCAAGTTTGTTCAAACCCGAAATGTGTGGCACGTCGCCGACCTTGTGCACTGGCATCTTCCACTGCTTTTGAGAAGTTCCTTTGAGCTAAGTACTGCATTCTTAATATAAATTAAAAACAGGAGCAGTCACGGTGGTGTGCGGTAGAACCTCCGCTCACTTTGCAGACTATCTCTGACAAAAATAAATTTTTAGATTATAGGGGTCTTTCTTTGTTAGGATCTTATCTTTTTGGGGTATTTCTATTTTGGATTCTGATTGTTTTTTTGAATTGTAAGATGTCCTCAAGGGCAAGGCCGAAGCCATCTCGATGCTAGGAAGGAGATCTACCACTCGAGGACTGGCTAGTCTTTACAGACTTTTGTTTGGTTACCTGATCCTGTGAAGAAGATGATATTCTAGCTGGTAACATCAAAGGGGATGTGAACCGGGTATCGAGTTCTGCTCGATTCTGAAGACTTTTTCTGTTTGAGCTCCAGCAGGAGAGACACTTCAGAGGGCAATGGTCAGGACCTAAACATTTTAGACACCAAGTATGAGTGTCTGAAAAAATATCTGTACCGCCACACTTTGAGCATTTCTTAAGGATAGTGGCTGGCTTTTCTATAACGGAAGGGTAGAGGCCTAGTGGCCTAGAAACCGTCAGGAACTAAACAGGAAAAAATTTCTAAGGAAAGAAGAATTTCTTCAGGAAAAAGAAAGAAAAGTACCGGCGGTACCAGTAGCATCAAGGGAAGGCAGACACGACCACAAAAAAGTAAAAAATAAAAAGAAGAATTTTTTGTGGTGACAGGAATACATCCTGCCGGCTCCACGGAAAACGGAAAACTGAGGAGAGACAGTTGGGAAAGGCGAGAAGGCAGCACGCAGGCATGGTGGGATGCTCCCAAAAGCGTTCTGACTGGACGCTGGGGAGCGTTCCCACGCAGGCTCCGTCGGTACCGACGATACCCATATGTGAAGACTCATTCCTGCTTGTTCCTGGAGATAAAGGAGATCAGGCGAGTAAAGATGCAAAAGCAGCAGAGAAGAGGTGAGTTTTCAGGGTCAGAGAATGTGCCTGGCGTACAGACACAGGTAGTTTGTTCCAGGCGTAAGGTGCAGCAAGGTGAAATGAGCAAAGTCTGGAGTTAGCAACAGAAGAGAAGGGCACAGATAGGAGCTTGCCAGAAGAGCAGAGTTCCCGAGGGGGGTTGTAAGGTGAGATAAGAGAAGAAAGGTAGTGAGTTGCTGCAGAGTGAATGCATTTATAGGTCAGTAGGAGAAGTTTGAACTGGATGTGGAAACAGATAGGGAGCCAGTGAAGTGACTTGAGAAGAGGAGTAATGTGGCCATGACGAGGCTGGCAGAAGATAAGTCATGCAGCAGAGTGCTGAACAGATTGAAGGGGAGAGTTGATTCAAAGGGAGAACAGAAAGGAGTAGGTAACAGTAGTCAAGACGGGAGGTGATTAAGGAGTGGGTAAGCGTCTTAGTAGTGTGTTTAGAAAGGAAAGGACGGATTTTGCTGATGTTATAGAGAAAGAAACGGCAGCTATCAGATGAATGTGTGTGGAGAAGGAGAGAGAAGAGTTAAAGACAACACCAAGATTGCGAGCCGAGGAAACAGGAAGGAGTACAGAATTATCCACAGAGACTGAGAAAGGAGGAAGAGGAGGGTAGGTTTTAGGGGGAAAGATAAGAAGTTCAGTCTTGGCCACGTTCAATTTCAAGCAGCGGTGAGACATCCAGGCTGCAATGTTAGAAAGGCAGGCAGAGATCCGGGTCTGGACAGCCGGAAAGATTTCAGGCGTAGAGAGGAAGATCTGGGAGTCATCAGCATAAAGATGGTACTGAAAACTATGGGAAGAGATAAGCGCACCAAGGGACTGGGTATAGAGAGAGAAAAGGAGCGGACCCAAGACAGATCCTTGGGGTACCCCAACTGGGAGTGAGATAGAGGAGGAGCAGCCACCAGAACACACACTGAAAGAGCAATGGGAGAGATAGGAGGGCTGTTTATCTTGCTCAAAGACAGGGGCCACACCAGGACTGAGACCTGGATTGGCCACTGTTGGAAACAGGATAGTGGGGCTTGATGTTTATGTTTATGTTTATTAAAAGATTTATTATACCGCCCAAGACCAAAGGTATCTGAGCGGTTTACAATAAAATTAAAATAATTTAAAAACCTTAAAAATAGACTGCTAAGGAGGAAAGGAACGCCATTAAAAACAGGAAAGACTAGAGAAAAGGCAGAGAAGAATGACAGAACACACATCAGCAGGAGGAGGGAGAGGGAGACATTACTGTGGGTGGGAGGTTAAACGCCAGACAAAAGAGATGGGTTTTGAGTTGCGCTTTGAAAGACTGGAAAGACTCTTCTGCACGGAGGAAAGGGGGGAGCGAATTCCAAAGTTTAGGGCCTAGGAAGTAAAAAGCAGAGGAACGGGTAGATTCAAGGTGAGCTTGGGAGGGAGAAGGGAGGGACAACCGGTTTGTGTGAATGGAGCGGAGCAAACGATGAGAAGTGCGGAAATGGATCTGGTCAGCAAGGTAGAGAGGGGTACCCGTGCGAACCACCCTATGTGCAACAGTGAGAATTTTATACTGGACACAAAATGGGATGGGTAACCAGTGCTGTTGGAGAAGAGGGGTGACATGATCATAGCGAGAAGCATAGGTGAGAAGACGAACGGCAGTATTCTGGACACGCTGAAGATGAGAGAGTTGGGACTGAGGGAGACCAGCTAGGGAAACATTACAATAATCAAGACGAGACATCACAAAGGAAAGGAGAAGTGTAGCCAGGGCAGAAGAAGAGAGAAAGGGACGCACAGCCCGGAGCTGTTTAAGGGAAAGAAAAGAACGATGGACTACTGAGGAGATATGCTCCTTGAAAGAAAGTGCAGAATCAAGAACACCACCAAGGTAACGAATAGAGGAAACAAGAGGAATAGGTTGGGTAGAAAAAGAGGGAGCGCAGGTGGGGGAGGGGCTTCTAAATGTGAACCAGATAGAAAAAGACTTAGCCGGGTTTACATGAAGAAAATTGGAGGAGAACCAGGAGGCAACGGCGGAAAGGCAAAGATTAAGAGGGGAAAGATATAGTGTTATTCTAGTTAATGTTCAAAACATGTTCAATGTAACTAAACGTGTACATAGTTAACACAAGTTCCATGTAAAATATACAGAAGTATATTGATTTTTGTTCGATGTGAACCGCCCCTGATCTCTGGAAGGGGCGGTATATAAGAAACTGTTAAATAAATAAATAAATAAATAAATAAGATCAGGCGTAAGAGAGTTGGTATGATGTAATAAAATGTCATCATCGGCATAGTAATATGCCGAGATACCAAACTGCTGGATTATAAGGGCAAGAGGGGCTAGAAAAATATTAAAGAGCAGAGGGGCAAGAACAGACCCTTGGGGTACACCACAGGAGAGAGGAGTGGAGGCTGAGGAAGAGGACCCGGTTACAACCGAAAAAGAGCGACAGGAAAGAAAAGAGTGAAACCATTAAAGAACCACACCAGAAAGACCGGCATCCTGAAGACGAGTAAGGAGTGTGCGATGGTCCACCAGATCAAACGCTGCAGAAAGATCGAGAGAGACAGCCAAAGTGTAAAGACTGTGATCGTGAGCAGTGTGAAGTTCATTGAGAAGAGAAAGAAGAACTGTTTCTGTGCTGTGGCCAGGACGAAAACCGGCTTGACGGGGGTGAAGAGTGAGGGAAGATTCAAGGTGAGAGAAAAGTTGGAGGAAAACCAGTTTCTCAAGGAATTTAGAAAGAAAAAGGACGATTAGAAATGGGGCGCCAACTAGAAAGAACAGAGGGGTCAGAGGAGCGGGATTTCAGTATGGGACGAACGATAGCGTGCTTCCAGGGTGAGGGAAAGTGACCGGAAGACAAGCTAGAGTTAAAAAGAGAGAGAATGTAGGGTGAAAGGGATAGGGGGGCTCTAGGAGCCAATGGGAGGGAATAGGGTCAGCTGAACAAGTGGTTTTACGGAGAGACAAAAAGGTTTTATGGAGAATGGCCGGCGTGATTACCGTAAAGGAGGACCAAACGTGAGACAACGCAGGGGACGGAACACTAGGGGAGGGAGGGGAAGGGGGAGAAGAGGTGACAGGAGGGGAAAGAGGAGGGGGGCAGGTGATAAAGGATTGGCGAAGAGTATGAACTTTAGAAACAAAAAAGGAAGCAAGGGAGGAGGGATCTGGAGAAGAAGACGAGGAGGGAGACGAGTGGGAAGAGGCAGAGTGAGATGCAGTAAGAGCGAAAAATAGAATAAAGCTGACGGGAAAAATTTGACGAAGAGGAGATAAGATTCGAATAGTAAGTCACGTTTTGCAGAATGAAGAAGAACGCGATAGTGTTGGTGGCATAGGTGGAAGCTTTGCAAGTTATAGGGGGATGGATGCTTCCGCCATATGCGTTCTGAGCGTCGAAGATATTTCTGATGCAGGAGAAGACCAGGGTGAAACCAGGGTTGGTGAGGGTGACAACGGGGGGACAGACGAGGGCGAAGGGGGGCAACGGAGTCAAGAGCAGAAGAAAGTCAAGCCTGCACACTCTTGATGCTCTTGGCATCATGCTCTAATGAACTTTGGTGTCAATGCAGCGTAACCTCTGCTTATTAATTGATGTCCTTCATCCTTGATTTTGAAGACAAGGACGAACCCTTCTTCTTCCTTCAGAGTGGTATCAGTGAGAGATCAATTCTGGGGTGACCTAAAGCAGCTTTGCTCCAATTAAGCTCAAGGACCCTGCAGTGTCGATGATCCACCAGCATCCATTGCAGCTCCTAAAGCCACGGAGACTGATGCCGCCATTGCCGGATTGGATTTCTCAGTGTCACAAATCATTTGTGCTGCTTTTCTCAACCCTGAAGCCCTCTTGTCATCTGTGCAAGGCGGTGGCTTATTGTCAGGGCCCCAACACTGCAGACACCATTTGTGGGTGTCCATGATGGGCAGTGATCCTGCTGCACTGGGTCACTTTTTGAACCTGCTGGTGAGTTTCTGGGATACAACTGCATAGAAAACTAGCTACTGCATAATCAAACATCTCAATGTTAAAATAATAAAAATATGTACTATATGGCTGAATAGCTTGAGACTTACACATGGTTTCTAGCAGCAACACAGAAAAAGTAAAGGCAACTTAAAAACAACTGAAAAACCTAAGAGGAGAAGAGTAATGGTGTTGCGTGACAGCAAGGCCAGGGGGGGAAAATACCAAGGTTTTCAAAGGATCAACAAGTCAAAATTGATGTAAACAGTGAATGAAGCATATATGTACGGCTCCGCAGCAAGTGAAGACTGAGCCAATGATGCAGCAGCAGCAGTAGACAGGAAGACAGCTGAACACTTCTAAAAGCTTCCAGGAGCTGGTAAAGGTCCCTGCATGAAGGCTCAGTCAGTGATGTCATCCATATGTCAGCACTTATCCTGTTTGCCCACAGAAACATTTAATTTCATGAGAGTCAATAAGTAAAATATGTATTATGGCATATCCATACCTCTTCCTTATTGTTCTCCATTAGATAAGGTCCACCAACAGGCTTGTCACTTTTAGCTAGAAAGGAAAGAAAAATCCACAAATCTAATTCAACGATGCCAAAGGGAAATTCAGATAACACTCCTTCTCAAAAACACTTTCAGCACACTAACTCATATGTTCCAGCCTGGTTTAGCTATTTCTATAGCGCGTACACTCTCCTTCTTATGCCTACTAACTTCTTCCTAGTTTGGATAACAAAAATGTATGAAAACATTGCCAGCAGTATGCAGTAAAATACGAGACACCTTATAAAGGCATAAAAGTATACTGTATATTATATATCATAGAAGTTACAGTATCAATAGAGTAATTTTCAAAAACCATGTAGCTGGGTAAATTGGCTGTCTGAGAAATGCCTACAGTACTGAGGTAAAGTGGAGTTGCTTACCTGTAATGGGGATTTACCATAGACAGCAGGGGTATGCAGCCATACTCCATGGTGCCGTCCCCAATGGGCTCTCCTCCATCTTAGAGAAGTCTAAAGGTAAAAAGTGGACTGTTGTAGTTGTTGTTATGGAAGGACAGACTAGATGGGCCTTGTGGTCTTTTTCTGTCATCATGTTTCTATGTTTCTATGTTTCCACGCACACATGGTAGCTGATGCCCGCCATTCCCATTTAATCCAGTTCTATTTAGAGCTGTGGAGAATGTGCTGCAAAAAAAGAAATGTATACAGATCATCAAAACAAATATGTAAATAACGAGATTGGACTTGGGTCGATCCCGGGGAAGAAAAAAAAAAAGTCTTTTTCCGTTAAAATTGTTGGCATGCTTCCTCATTTTTCCATTATCTCCAGGAACAAGCAGGAATAAGTCCTCACATATGGGTACGTCGGTACCGACGGAGCCTGCGCGGGAAAGCTCCCCAGCTTCCCAGAAGAAAGCTTTTGGGAGCCTCCCACAGCGCATGCGCGCTGCCTTCCCACCTTTCTCACCAACTCTCCTCAGTTCTTCTTTTCTGCGGAGCCAGCAGGTCGTGTTCCTGTCACCGCTGAAGAAGATAAAAGGGAGGAATAAAAGGAGGAATTCCTTCTTTGGCTTAAGCATACGCAAGACATCTCAAAGTTTTCCAACAGAGCAGCCTTTGATTCCTTTGACGTTGCCAGCAGAGCCTCAGGCATTGCTATAGCTGCTCGTAGAATTGCTTGGCTCCAGGCTTCTGATCTAGAACCCTGGGTTCAAGATGGTTTAGGAAATCTACCCTGTACAGGTGAAAACCTATTTGGCAAAGAGTGGCAGATTAAAGCCACTCAAATGGATGCAGAAAATGCTGCTCTTGATAGACTTTCTAAGTCTACCTCCACTCCAGTCAAGAAAAAGTCTTTAAAAAAGTCTTTTTACAAGAAGGGCAGATTTCCTTCCATTTCTGGTCAACAGTCTTCTGCAGGTCGCTTTGCTACTAAGCGTCAGCAACCCAAACAGGCCAGGCCTAAACCTGCAGGGGCTGCTGCAACCCAGCAGTCCCAAGCCCCTCAGGGGTTTTGACTTAGTGCTAGAGAACTTAACCTTTCTGGCTCTACAACAGCCAGAACCTCTCACCATTCCAGGAAGGTTGGCTCATTTTGCTCCCAGATGGGAGCAAATCACATCAGAGCAGTGGACCCTCTCCATCATCAGAGAGGGCTACAAACTTCATTTCTCAGACCTTCCTCCCTACACCATGGTGAGACATTTCAATCCTCCCACATCTCTCCTCGACCTTCTGGATCAGGAGGTAACCTCCCTTCTGGCCCAGAGGGCCATAGAAGAAGTTCCTCTTCTTCAACATGGGTCAGGTTTTTACTCCCCCTACTTTCTCATCCCAAAGAAAACAGGGGGATACAGACCTATTCTAGATCTCCGAGAATTGAACAAATTTCTGTACAAGGAGAAGTTCAAGATGCTCTCTTTATGCACTCTCCTTCCATACCTACAGAGTCAGGATTGGCTTTGTTCTCTAGATCTCAAGGATGCGTACACCCATATACTCATCCATCCATCCCACAGAAAATTCCTACGTTTTCTGTTCCAGGGAAAACATTACCAATACAAAGTCCTTCCTTTCGGTCTGGCCTCTGCTCCAAGAGTGTTCACCAAATGCATGGCAATAGTTGCTGCATTTCTGCGCACTCTGGGAGTCTGTCTTCTCATATCTGGACGACTGGCTCATCAGAGCTCCATCTCAGTCAGAAGCCCAGATTTCCCTGGACCGCACAAGGCGCATTCTGCAGTATCTGGGACTGGTGGTAAACCTCCCAAAGTCCCAGCTCATCCCTACTCAGTCCCTGGAATTCATAGGGGCCTGGTTGGATACCACCACTGCAAGGGCTTACCTTCCTCAGGCCCGTTGCCAACGTCTAGTGCAGCTAGCCTCCCAGATTCAGTCAAAGAGCCACTTAACTGCCAGAGAGATGCTACAACTGCTAGGCCACATGGCTTCCACAGTACATGTGGTCCCCTATGCTCGCCTACACATGAGAGCAGCTCAATGGACTTTGTCCACCCAGTGGACTCAAGCTCAGGAGCTCTCTCAGACCAAATAGCAAACTCCAAACGTCTCCTTTGGTCTCTCCAATGGTGGATGTCCACTCAAAATCTGTTGCTGGGGTCCCCCTTCCAACCTTTGTTGTCCCAAGCAATCCTCACAACAGATGCCTCCCAAACAGGTTGGGGAGCTCATCTGCAGGACCTCTCCACCCAAGGTACTTGGTCTCCACAGGAGACCTCTCTTCATATCAATCACTTGGAACTTCGAGCAGTGTTCTTAGCTCTCAAGGTCTTTCATACCCTCCTCAGCTACCAGACAGTCCTCATTCAAACGGACAATCAGGTAGCCATGTTTTACATAAACAAGCAAGGAGGAACCGGCTCTGTCGCTTTGCAACGAAGCTCTCAGATTATGGGCCTTCGCCAGAGAGCATCAAATCCATCTCCTGGCAGTATACCTCCCAGGAATTCAAAACGCTTGGGCGGACAGACTCAGTCGAGTTCTGCTTCCACACGAATGGTCCCTGCACATGGATCAGGTACTCAGAATCTTTCAGGAATGGGGTACCCCGGACATAGACCTATTTGCAAGTCCGTGGAATGCCAAACTTCCCCGGTTCTGTTCCAGAATTCCGTGTCAGGGAGTTCAGGCCAAGGATGCCTTCCTCCTTCACTGGGGTCAGGAATTCCTGTATGCCTTTCCACCCATTCCTTTGATCCCCAAGACTCTGTTCAAACTTCAGAGGGATCAAGGATCTATGATCCTCATAGCTCCACGCTGGCCACGCCGTGTGGTACCCTCTACTTCTGCATCTCTCCCAAGCCCTCTCCCTGGACTTGGGAGCTGCTCCAGACCTTCTGTTTCAGGAGGAGGGGACTTTGTGGCATCCAAACCCCAAGTCCCTTCACCTCAGAGCTTGGTTACTGAAGGCCTAGACCTTCAAGACTTCAATCTTTCGCAACAAGTGCAGGATATCCTTCAGGCTTCCAGGAAACCTTCCACTAGGCGTTCCTATGCTTTTAAATGGAAGAGATTTTCCATTTGGTGTGCTCAAAAGGGTCTTGACCCTCTAGCACTTCCTCTGAATTCTCTCTTAGAATATCTCCTGCATCTCTCCAAAGCAGGCCTTAAGACGAATTCCGTAAGGGTCCATTTAAGTGCTATTGCAGCATCCCTTAAGCCTATCAATGGACAACCTGTTTCCTCTCATCCTATTATTGCAAGATTCATGAGAGGCCTAACCTTAACTAAACCTCCCATTCGACCTCCTCCGGTGGCATGGGACTTAAACTTGGTTCTTGGTCAGCTTATGAAGCCACCTTTTGAACCCTTAGCCACTACCTCCTTGAAATTTCTTTCCTGGAAGGTTATTTTCCTTATTGCAATCACTTCTGCTCGCCGCATTAGTGAGCTGCAGGCCTTAGTGGCTAATCCACCTTATACAAGGTTCCATCATGATAAGGTAGTCCTTAGGACAAATACTCACTTTATGTCTAAAGTGGTCTCACCTTTTCATCTTAATCAAGAGGTATATTTACCTGTCTTTTTTCAAGCTCCTCATGCATCCACTGCAGAGAGGAACCTTCATACTCTAGATTGTAAAAGAGCTCTTGCTTTTTACTTACACAGGACACAGCAACATAGAAAGTCTTCCCAGCTTTTTGTTGCTTTTGATCCTTCTCATCTAGGACTTCGTCTCTAAAAGAACACTGTCCAATTGGATTGCTCAGTGTATCTCTTTTGCTTACCAGAGATAGAACATTTCTCTGGAAGGCCATGTCACAGCTCACAATGTGAGGGCCATGGCCACCTCTATGGCTCATCTTCATTCTGTGTCCATCGACCAGATCTGTCGAGCAGCCACCTGGGCCTCGGTTCATACCTTCACAGCCCCATTACTGTTTGGACAAGGACTCCCGCCGGGATGCCTTGTTTGGTCAGGCTGTCCTCAGACACCTGTTCCATTCTTGAACAACTCCTGCCCTCCTTCCCTGAATGGATGCCTGAGATCCATAGGAAGACGAGGAACCTTTCAGGGTCTCATACCCTTGGGGATCTCCCAGGCATCTTAGCTAGGGAGTCCCCATATTTGAGGACGTATTCCTGCTTGTTCCTGGAGATAGCACAGTTACTTACCTGTAACAGGTGATCTCTGGGAACAGCAGGAATTAGTCCTCACAACCCACCCACCTCCCCTAGGAGTTGTATCTTTCTCTCTCTTTGTCTTTCCTTTACTCTCTCTCTATTGTCTCAGCTTTAAACTTGAACTGAGCAGAGTTGGTGAGAAAGGCGGGAAGGCAGCGCGCATGCGCTGTGGGAGGCTCCCAAAAGCTTTCTTCTGGGAAGCTGGGGAGCTTTCCCGCGCAGGCTCCGTCGGTACCGACGTACCCATATGTGAGGACTAATTCCTGCTGTTCCCAGAGATCACCTGTTAAAGGTAAGTAACTGTGCTTTCTTTGTGAGGCAGAGGGCAGGTGGGTGTGGCTGCATACCCCCGTCATCTACGGAAAATCCCTGTTACAGGTAAACAACTCCGCTTTCTCCGCAGACAAGCAGGGGATATGCAGGCACTCTCCATGGTGAGTACGGATGTGCGGCCCGAGCTACAATCTGTGATAGGCAGAAGGTGAAGTATGCCCTCAAGAGGAAAACAGGTTTCAGAGGACAACCTGACCAAAGGCTGAGCTCCTGCTGTAGAACGATCCAAGCTGTAGTGTTGGGTGAATGTACAGTATGAATGGTCGTCCAAGTTGCTGCTTTGCAGATATCCTGGGTGAAGACTGCGGCTAAACTGGCCACAGTGGTCACAGCTGCACGTAACTGATGGGGCCCTATACGACTTAGGCCTGATAAGTGAGCTTGGGCATAGCAAAGAGAGATACAATCTGCGACCCAGAACGAACGAGTCTTTTTTGAAGCTGGACATCCGGGGTTGTTCAGATTGAAAGTGACAAAAAGTTGCGACAAGCTCAAATCTTTGCTTGCTTGCATGTAATAATAAAGCGCTCATTTGCAATCCAAGGTATGGAGGGATTGTTCTGGCAAGTCTGCTTTGAAATTAGGAAAAAAGGCAAGAAGTACTATGGACTGGTTCAAGTGAAACTTAGATACAACTTTCGGAAAGAATTTAGGATGTGTCCACAAGCACCTTGTTATGAAGGAACTGTGTGTACGGAGGGTGATGCACGAGTGCTTGAAGTTCGCCGATCCTTCCTGCGGAGGTTATTGCTAACAAGGAAGACTGTTTTCCAGGTAAGATGCTTTAAAGAAGCTGATCTGAGGGGCTAAGAGCACATTCAGGTCCAAAGCCTGAAGAATCAGTTTGATGAGAGGTTTGGTATTCATGAGGCCTTTCATAAGCTCATGGATAAGTGGGTGAACCGAGATGGACTGGCCCACCACCAGGGCATGAGAAGCTGCTATGGCGGAAAGGACAGACATGGTTTGCAGACCAGAGTTGGAGAGATGCAGTAGGTAGGTCAGGACCTTTTCCAGGGAACAGTGAACAAGGTCTTCATGGTGTTCATTCACCTAATGTACAATGCGGGACTATTTACGTCGGAAAGATAGCCGAGGAGTCTTTTCTTGAGGCAGTACAGTCAAACCTCGGTTTTCATGATTAATCCGTTCGAAAAAGTCTGATTAAAACCGAAACGTATGAAAACTGAAGCAATATTTCCCATAAGAAATAATGTAAATCCAATTAATCCGTTCCAGACACCCAAAAATATTCACAAAAAATACATTTTATAGAGAATAACTATATTTTACATACAGAAAACAATGAGAAATAAATATGAATGACTAATGAAATGGATAAATGCACATTTAACATCACACTTACCTTTATTGAAGACTCTTGTTGGCATATGGAAGACGGCGAGGAGGGGAGAGGGAGGAGGAGAGGTTGTTTGGAAGGGGAATCCCCCTCCATAAGGACCTCAGGTATCAAGGCCCTATCCGGGGTTACTTCCCTTCTTTGTCTTTTACTGGCACTAGGACCAGCTTGAGAGTCACTGGACCCCTGTCGCACAAAAAATCTGTCCAGAGAGGTCTGTTTCTGGCGTCTCTTTAAGATTTGCCTAAAATGGAACAAGGCATTGTCATTGAACATGTTGCAGACACGGCTTGCAACAGCTTTGTTAGGGTGATATTTCTCCACAAAATTTTGCAATTCACTCCACTTTGCACACATGTCCTTAATCACTGAAGAGGGCACCTTCTCTCCTCTCTCGTCTTCCTCCTCCTCTGAAGCAATTTCCTCAGCTACCGTCTGTTGCTGTTCCAGTTGAAGGTCTTGCAGCTCTTCAGTGGTTAGCTCTTCCTTGTGGTCCTCCACCAACTCTTCCACATCCTGGCCACTCACATCCAACCCCATGGAATTTGCCAAAGAGACAATAGACTGCACAATAGGCGTAGGGTCGTCAGGGTGAGCTTCAAACCCTTCAAAATTCGTCTCGAGGACACATTCTGGCCACAGTTTTCTCCAAGCAGAGTTCAACGTCCTGGAAGTTACCCCCTGCCAAGCCTTATCTATAAGGCTTATGCAATTGAGGATATTGAAGTGATCCCTCCAGAACTCTCTTAGGGTCAATTCAGTGTCCGAGGTCACTTCAAAGCACCTTTGAAACAGTGCTTTAGTGTAGAGTTTTTTGAAGTTTGAAATGACCTGCTGGTCCATGGGCTGGATGAGAGGAGTGGTATTAGGGGGCAAGAACTTCACTGTGATGAAACTAAACTCCTCCAACAATTGGCCTTCCAAGCCTGGAGGATGAGCAGGAGCATTGTCCATTATCAGGAGGCACTTGAGTGGCAATTGATTTTCCAGGAGATATTTCTTCACACTCGGGCCAAACACTTCATTGACCCACTCAATGAAAATTTGCCTCGTGACCCATGCCTTATTGTTAGCCTTCCACATCACACACAATTTACTCTTGATGACATTGTTTTTCTTGAACACTCGGGGATTTTCAGAGTGATACACCAGTAAAGGTTTCACTTTGAAATCCCCACTAGCATTACCACACAACAAAAGAGTTAGCCTATCCTTCATAGGCTTGTGTCCTGGCAGTGCCTTTTCCTCCTGCATGATGTAGGTCCTCTTTGGCATTTTCTTCCAAAAGAGGCCTGTTTCATCACAATTGAAGACTTGTTGGGGGAGGAATCCTTCAGCCTCTACGTACCCCTTGAATTCATCAACGAATTCTGCGGCCCCAAGTTTGTCCGAACTTGCAGCCTCGCCATGCCTTATCACACTGTGTATGCCAGTTCGCTTCTTAAATTTGTCAAACCAGCCTCTGCTGGCCTTAAATTCAGTAACATCAGCACTTGTTCCGGGCATTTTCTTTGCGAGATCCGCATGCAACAGCCTTGCCTTTTCACAAATTATCGCCTCCGAAACACTATCTCCCGCTAACTGTTTTTCATTGATCCACACCAACAACAACTTCTCAACATCTTCGATTGTTTGCGATCTCTGTTTCGTTAGCGCATTTACCCCTTTTGCAACATCAGCTTCCTTGATTTCATTTTTCTTCACCAGGATGGAACTGATTGTTGAGTGTCACACTGCAGCGCCCTCTGGCGTAGGTATAGGCAGTTGCCTATGAGGGGTTAGCATGTGGGGCAAAGAGGAAAGCAAATTTATATACCTAAGTGCTGCTGTCTGGTGTCCATTGTAGTTGTGGGCCAAGTAACAGAGCGAAGGCCTTCTGTGAGTTCCAATAATAACTATTTCCACACACAGGAATTTGGAGCACTACGTCCCCAGGCACAAACAAAAAGTAGTGGTACTCAATTGTGTCAAATAAAAAGTCCATGGAAAATCCTGATGCTTCTCAGGTACAACTCAAAATACAAAGTTCAGCAATTAACTTCCATTAGCTTCCAATACAAGCCTTGATTTCTTCCATTAAACACTGCACTAGTATGCTCTCTTTAAACATAGGACATTCTCCAGCGTTGAGCTTTACTTCACAGGTGCAATAATTACATCTGAGTTTCCCACAGCAGAAGGCTGCCTTTCTCAATGAAACTCAGATTCATTCAAATAGGCATCTCAGCACTTCACATATAAGCTTTTGATACAGCTTCTCTCCTCTTATAGGATTCACTTAATGTAACTTCAATCCTTATAACAGATCCCACATTCCATAGGCGAATCACTGCTAACTGATGAAGGTGGATCAATTAACATCTCTTCTGGGTCTGATATATCTTTGAGGCTTTGGTTAAGAGAGTCTACAGACTGCCATTGCTTAATTAAATTCTTAAGCTGTCTTCTTTTGTTCTCCTTAACATACCTAGGCACATGTACAGGCTCTAAGTTATCAGCACCTTTTAAAAGCTTATAAAAAGGGCTCACCTGATTTCTGGTACGCCTAGACTGTGTTCTCTGGCAGGGAGGTAAACATTTCCTGTGATACTGTTTCACTAAATCTTGTATTACAGCGTCTTCGTCAGAGCCTAGCTCCTGCCCGTGTCTGTGCTGCTTGTAATTAAGAACATGCTGATAGGCACCTGGGCTGCACTCAGAGCTAGAGCTTCTATTACGTTGTCTGTGACAAGCAACTTTCTTTAGCTTACTGAAAGGGACCTTCTCTCTGCCCAATCTTTCTTCTATAATTTCATTCCTGAGAGAGGATTCCTGAGAGCTATTTCTCTCCCTTACAGGCAAGGTATCTGACCTTCTCCCCTGGAGTTTCAAATAGTCTCTGACCTGCTTTCCTTGGCTAATGAGCTCCAAGTAGTTCCTCCTTGGAAGGTTCCTCTGAGGCTTGGCCTCTCTCCTTGGCTCCCTTTGCCTCTGCTTCCCAGACTCTCTCTTGGTCTCTGCAGTCTCTCTCTCGGACTCTCTCCTGGTCCCAGTCCTGCTCTCGGACTTGTTCCCCCTCTGTCTACTGGCAGTTGCTTACTGGTTAAGTGAAGCAAGCTGCCCTATCGGGTGTGACTCCGCCCCTTTTCCTCCCACGTCAGCTCCCTGGGTTTGCTTCAAGCTAGGGTGTGGCTCTCTTTCCACTTTCCTGAGTAGCATAGCTTTCAGGGCTGTATCATTAACCCCTTCCTGCCCAGTTTCACTGACAGCTTCTGAAGAGAAAAAGTGTTTTAAACCTTCATTATCAGGTTCTGCAACCTCTGCATTGTCACATGAGGCGGACTTCCTGTATATCCTGGCGAGATCGGCCACGCGTACGCCACTTTCATACTTTACTACGAGTTCTTTCTTGAATTCTATCGTGTTTCTTGCCTTCTTTGTCAAAGGGCTGGCACTCGGAACTTTCTTTGGCCCCATGGTGACTTATTAAGCAGTCGCACTCAATGAATGCGTGGGGTGATGCTCACTCAACGAGAAACAAAGGCAGGCTGAGTCCCAGCAGGGGGTCCTAATTGAGCGTCAGAAGCATCGGAAGCATCAGAACAGCTCCAGGCACTTCTCTCACCTCACCGGACAGCACACACAGAGATTCTGATCGTCGACTCTCTTCCCCGAAGCATCAGAACAGCTCCAGGCACTTCTCTCACCTCATTGGACGGCACACATACAGATCCCTCAAGGTTTCCGACTGCACTGGCAACGATCCCCAGCCTGCTTTTTCTGGCCAGCCCACTCCTCTTCCTGGACGGCCCGGGGGGTCCTCACAGCGCCCGACCTTGACGCAATCTGGTGCAGGTGCTTCACCTGTACCCCTTCACACTGCTAGGAGCGTCTCTCTTGCCTCCGCACCTGATATCCTCACCGGCCTTTTTGCAGGGCGGCCACGTGCCTCCTCCGGCGCTCTCTTCTCTCTGCCACTGAGAAATTTCCCGGGGCTTGCGCTACCCGCACTCACTCGCTGCCGTAGTTTGGGCTCTCTACTCTTTATCTCCGGCAGTCCCCTTTACCCAGCCAGCATTTCGCACCGACTTATTGCTTTGTATGTTAGGTTGTACAGTATTCCTTGGGTAGTGGCTGCTTTAAGGCCTTAGGCTCAGCTGGATCCCACAGGGCTTTGAGCTGGCTAACTGATACGAGATGTTTTTATATTTCTTTCTTCTTTTTTTTTTGCTTAACCTACAGTACCTTATTCTGTGCCGAGGGTGGTTTCCTGCTACTTCCTGGTATGCTGGATGCCACTCGGGTTTCACTGCTCCTTCTTGCCACGTTCTTGCTCTCGCTACTCCCCGAGATGGCCGCAGCAGTCCCCCGACTCACTTTGCCTGTTCACAAGGCTGTCTGCTCGCAGTCCCGCTCCCCGCCGGGTCTCTTACGTGGCTCCTGGTGCACGTTTGTTCTCCGACGCTCTCCCCAGCACTCCGTTGCCTTCTCATCTGCACGCGGTTCTGCACTATCACGCGGTTCCCCTCTCCGCTGCCACAATCTTCAATTTATGAATCCTCCGTTGGTTTCTGCGGCCCCTTCATTGCTCCGCTGCCCGATCGCTGCTAGGGAAGCACAAATTCCTCTTTTGGCAGGCTTTGTAATGGAGCTCTTCTACAGCCCCGCCATGGAGCCCGATGACATCACCGGACCATTTCAAATTGTACGAAAACCGAGCGGACGTACGAAAACCGAGACAACATAGCAATGAAAAAAATCATCGAAAACCGAAGCTAACGAAAACTGGGGCATACGAAAACCGAGGTTTGACTGTAATTACGTCTAGTATTTCCATAGGGAAGAAGGTAGCTATTGCTGAGGTATTTGGCTCTTCCACACTGCTAATGATAGACTTTGGAGACTGGGTGGAGCAAGGTTCCTTGATGCTAAGTGAGTAGAAAAGGATCCGTGCCCCGAGGTTGCGGTCCCTACATCGTCAAGCATCATGGCCACTGAGGTGCAATGAGGATGAATGACGCTTTGTCCTGGCATATCTTGAGAAGAATACGACTGATGAATGGAAAAGGAGGGAAGGCGTAAGAGCCAGTGCATCCAAGAGATGGCAAAGGCATCATGCACCCTTAGGAGAGGACTTGATTGGATGGAGCAGAACAGCCTGCATTTGGCATTGTCTGCAGTGGCGAAGAGATCTACATCTGGAATGTCCCATTGTGCAAAGAGTGTCTGTACCACTGTGGTGTTGAGGGACCATTCGTAAGGATCCAGACGTGAACTTAGCAAATCTGCTCCTGGCAGGTAGGTTGCTCTGAGTGAAGTGGTTACTGAAAGGGCAAAGAGCTAAAGGCAAGTGGTTTCGCGACATAGTCGAAGGGAACCCACTCCACCTTGTAGAACATGGATACTGATTGTCATGTTTGTATTAAGAGGAGATCGTTGGTGACCCCTCATTGGAAACCTGCAAGGCATAGAGGACCTCCTGAAGTTCCAACACATTGACGTGAAGGGAGCGTTCTCGTAATGACCAGAGTCCTTGCGTGGATAGGTGTAGTAGGTGTGGCCCCCCCTCCCCCCACCCATATGTGGAGGCATCTGTGTTAGGATAAGTTGAGACTGAAGTGGCTGGAACAGGCATCTCTCTGCTAGGTGTGATGCAAGGTCCACCAGTGTAAACTGTTCAGAAGGTCTAGATTTGCATTTGTGCCCAATGGAGTGGAGGAGTGGCCTAGTGGTTGGGGCAAGATATCTCAGGCCAGAAGGTTAGGGGTTCAAATCCCACTAGAGGACAGCAACCTTGGGCCGGAAGGACTGGGGTTTTTAGTCCCACAGGTACTCCTTGTGGTCTTGGGCAAGCCACTTAACCCTCCATTGCCCATGTTCTCTGTAAAATAGTTCTCTCCAAGTTATAATGCCCTGTTCAGTGTAATTTCAGTTTGTTCAATGTAAACCACCTTGATATTATGAAAGGCGGTATATAAGAAATGTTAAATAAATAAATAAATATTATTGTCTGTAGGGGCTATGTGTGTTGATTCCAGAGCACTCTTAGGTGCAACTTGAGAGGCTGCATGTACAGTCTTGCAAGTGGAATAACATGCACAGTGACTACCATGTGGCCCAGTAACTGAAGCAGGGTGCGAGCAGTCGTAGCCTGGATGTGTACCAATCTGCTGCTGAGGTAGCTGAGAAGCTTGAGCCCGACGTTGGAAAAAAAGACTTTCCTTTTTGTCTTTTGAGTCTCTGCACACCCCGATGAAACAGATTCTGCTGAGGATTGAGCTGAGAATTTTGTTGGTTTATGACAAAACCTGTGGTTTGAAGGAGGGTTATGGTGTCTTGAATCGTGTGGCTCTTGCCATTGCAGAGGGGCCTGATATAAGCCAACAGTCCAGATATGGGTAAACACAGTGTCCCTGCCACCGGAGATGGCCGGTGACGACTGCTAGACATTTTGTAAATACAAGGGACGCAGCAGAAAGGCCACAAAGTATTTTGTACTGGTAATGTTGACTTTTGAACTTGAAACAAAGGTACTTCCTGTGTAAAAAGTGAATGGGAATGTGAGTGTACGCATCTTTTAGATCCAGAAGGACCAGTCAGCCATGTTGACTGAGCAAGAGGAGGATTGTACTGAGAGAAGTAATTTTGACTATTTCTCTTTTGATATAGTGATTGAGGTCCCGAAGGTCTAAGATGGGACATAATCCTCCTGTCTTTTTTGGAATTAGGAAGAAAGAGGAACAGAACCCCTGACCGCGTTGCTCGTGAGGAACTACTTTGATTATTTGATTGTAAAGGAGCTCGGTGACTTCTTGTTTCAGGATCTGTAAGTGCTGGGCCGAAGGCGTGGGCATAAGAACATAAGAACATAAGATATGCCATACTGGGTCAGACCAAGGTCCATCAAGCCCAGCATTCCGTTTCCAACAGTGGCCAATCTAGGTCATACGTACCTAGCAGTTTCCCTAAGAGACACAAGTTCCACAATGCTTGTACTGGGTCAAGCATTGATATCTTCGGTAACTTCTTAATAATGGTTTATGGAGCTTTCCTCCAGGAACATGTCCAAACCTTTTTTAAACCCAGCTACACTAACAGCCTTTACTACATCCTCCGGTAACAAATTCCAGAGTTTGATTACACGTTGAGTGAAAAAATATTTTCTTATTAGTCTTAAATAGTTTACCCTGTAGCTTCATTGCATGTCCCCTAGTCTTTCTATATTCTGATAAGGTAAACAATCGATCTACGTTTACCCGTTCCACTCCGTTCATTAATTTATAGACTTATATCATATCTCCCCTCAGCCGTCTCTTTTCCAGGTTAAAGAGCCCTAACCTTTTTAGCCTTTCTTCATAGGAGTATCCTTCCATCCCCTTTACCATTTTGGTGGCTCTTCTCTGTACCTTTTCTAAAATCGCTATATCCTTTTTAAGATACGGCGACCAGAATTGCACACAGTATTCAAGGTGCGGTCTCACCATGGAACGATATAGAGGCATTATATCATCTTTTGTTTTATTTTCCATTCCTTTCCTTATCATACCTAGCATTCTATTTGCTCTCTTAGCCGCCGCTGCACACTGGGCCGAGGGTTTTAACATGGTATCCACAATGACGCCTAAATCTTTTTCCTGGGTGGTGGTTCCTAATGTGGAACCTTGCATCGTGTAACCATAGTTTGGGTTGTTCTTCCCTAGGTGCATAACCTTGCACTTGTCCACATTAAATTTCATCTGCCATTTTGATGCCCAGTCTTCCAATTTATCAAGATCCTCTTGCAATTTTTCACAATCCTCTTGGGTTTTAACAACTTTAAATAGTTTTGTGTCATCTGCAAATTTGATAACCTCACTCGTTATTCCACTTTCCAGGTCATTTATGAATGTGTCAAAAAGCAGCGGACCCAGCACAGATCCCTGAGGTACACCACTATTCACCTTTCTCCATTGGGAAAATTGGCCATTTAGCCCTACCCTCTGCTTTCTATCTTTTAACCAGTTCCTGATCCACAATAGTACACTGCCTCCTATCCCATGACTCTTTAGTTTTGCCAAAAGTCTCTGATGAGGGACCTTGTCAAAGGCTTTCTGAAAGTCCAGATACACAATATCAACCGACTCACCTTTGTCCACCTGTTTATTCATTCCTTCAAAAAAACATAACAGATTAGTAAGACAAGATCTTCCTTATCTAAAGCCATGTTGGCTGTCTCCCATTAGGTTGTGACTATCTACATGCTGAGTAATTTTATTCTTTATGATGGTTTCTACCATTTTTCCCGGTTCTGACGTCAGGCTCACCGGTCTGTAGTTTCCCGGATCACCCCTGGAATCCTTTTTAAAAATTGGTGTTACATTGGCGATCCTCCAAACTTCAGGTATTAGAGATGATTTTAATGATAGTTCACAGATTACTGATAGCAGGTCTGCAATCTCATATTTCAGTTCTTTCAATACCCTTGGATGTATACCATCCGGCACAGGTGATTTGCTACTCTTCAGTTTATCTAATAGTTGTAAGACATCTTCCCGATGTATCGATATTTCCTTCAATTCTTCCGCACCTTTAAATAACACTTCAGTCATGGGTAACATCCCTACATCTTCCTCAGTAAAGACCGAAGCAAAGAATTCATTCAGTCTCTCCGCTATCGCCTTGTCGCCTCTTAGTGCTCCTTTAACCCCTTTATCATCTAATGGACCAACTGACTCTCTCACAGGTTTTTTGCTACGAATGTACTTGAAAAGGTCTTTATTTTGCGTTTTTGCTTCCGCAGCAAGCTTCTTCTCAAATTCTCTCTTTGCCTGCCTTATCAATGCCTTGCATTTGACTTGCCAGTGCTTGTGCTGTTTCCAGGTTTCGTCGTTGGGCTCTTTTTTCCATTTCCTGAAAGATGCTTTTTTGGCAACAGCCTCTCTGACCTCACCTTTAAACCATGCTGGCAGTTTTTTGGACTTCCTTCCACTTTTCTTAAAGCGTGGAATACAGCTGGTCTGGGCTTCCAAGATAGTATTTTTCAACACCCAAGCTTGATGTACGTCTTTAACCTTCACAACTGCTCCTTTTAGTTTTTTTTTTTTTTTTAACTGTTTTCCTCATTTTATCATAGTCTCCCTTTCGAAAGTTAAAAGGTAGTACTGTGGATTTCCTTACTATCCCTCCTCCACTAATTAAATCAAAGGCGATCATGCTATGATCACTATTGCCAAGTGGCCCCAACACCCTTATCTCTTGCACTAGATCTGGTGTTCCACTAAGGACTAGGTCTAATATGGCTTCCCCTCTGGTCGGTTCATGAACCAGCTGCTCCAAGAAGCAGTCATTTATTTCATCTAGGAACTTTATCTCCCTAGCATGTCCTGACGTGACACTGACCCAGTCGATACCGGGGTAATTGAAATCACCCATTATTATTACTGCACTGTAACTTTTGTTAGCTTCCTTGATTTCTTTGAGCATTTCATCATCCATTTGGTCATTCTGGCCAGGTGCTCGATAGTACACCCCCACTGCCATTGCCTTCCCCCTTTTATATGGAATTTCAATCCATATAGATTCTACAGCAGATTTTGTTTCCTGCAAAACTTTAATCCTTTCTGAGTCAATGCCCTCTCTAACATAGAGCGCAACCCCTCCACCAATTTGATCAGCTCTATCATTACGATATAGTTTGTACCCAGGTATCACAGTGTCCCACTGGTTGTCCTCCTTCCACCATGTCTCTGATATTCCAATCATATCTAACCTTTCATTTAGTGCTATATATTCTAGCTCTCCCATCTTATTCTTTAGACTTCTAGCATTTGCATACAAGCATTTTAGAGAATGTATTTTATTCATGTTAATTTGGCTATTGTTAGACATGGGTAAATTGGGATCTTTAAGCTCTGTCTGCTCCATACTTGAAGGCATTTGGGCTACTTTACTCTTTTGTGGAACCTCTCTGCTTTTGGTAGTATCCTTCAAGGATACATTCTTCCGAACCATCCGCTCTTGGGCGACTGTCGGCTTTCCCCTAATATCTAGTTTAAAAGCTGCTCTCTCTCCTTTTTAAAGGTTAATGCCAGCAGCCTGGTTCCATCCCGGTTAAGGTGAAGCCCATCCCTTCGGAAGAGCCCCTCCTTTCCCCAGAATGTTCCCCAGTTCCTAAGAAATCCAAAACCCTCATCTTTGCACCATTGTCTCATCCACGCATTGAGACTCCGGAGCTCTGCCTGCGTTTTGGGTACTGCGCGTGGAACAGGAAGCATTTCGGAGAATGCTACCCTGGAAGTTCTGGATTTCAACTTCCTACCTAAAAGCCTAAATTTTGCCTCCAGAACCTCCCTACCACATTTTCCTATGTCATTGGTACCGACATGTACCAAGACAGCAGACTCCTCCCCAGCACTATCTAAGACCTTATCTAGGTGGCGCGTGAGGTCCGCTACCTTCGCACCAGGCAGGCATGTTACCAGGCGATCCTCACGTCCACCAGCCACCCAGCTATCTACATGCCTAATGATCGAATCACCAACTATAACGGCTGTCCTAACCCTTCCCTCATGGGCACATGGCCCTGGAGAAACTTCCTCGGTGCGAGAGGGTTTTACATCACCTGGAGGACAGGTCCTAGTTACAGGATCATTTATGGGCATATTGAAACAAGGATGAGGGGGTGGAAGTTGGAGAAAGTTAATCTTGTACCCCTGTCCACTACGTTGAGTACCCACCAATCTATAGTTACGGAATCCCATGCCTCTCTGACGTGCTGAATTCCACCTGATACCGGTAGGTAGTCAAAACTTAGGAGTAGGTTTAGGAGCAGAAGTTCGCTTGAAGGGTTGCTGCCTGTCCTGTTGCCTGGAGCACTGAGGGTACACCAAAGCAGTGGGCATTGAGAAGGCTGCCTGGAAATTGCTGAAAATATTGATAATGGTAAGCTCTCCAGTAGTGAGGAAGTTGAGAGCATCTGGGTTGTGATGCCATGTACTACTGACTGGGCAGCTAATTCCCTGACTGTGGACAAATAGTCTTTAAACACTGAGACAGCCTTTTAAGTGCAAGAAGCAATCTCATTAACATGGGGCATCTGCAAGTCGATCGTAAAGGTCCTCCCAAAGTCCAGATACCTGAAGCCTGGCCGTGCATCTGGCTGAAATAGCCATGGTGGTGGAGCAGGCCATTGAATCAAAGGCATCATAGGTGGTGCAGATGATATAGTAAAGGGACATGCAAATTTGTGAGAAATTGAGCTTGCTCTTCCATCGCTAAGGCTTGCGTATCATCTAGCTGCAAGAGGAGATCATGGTGACAATGCAAGATCTGGAGCTGATGCACAAAAACCCTCAATGCCAGAGGACTACTTTGATAGGTCTTCCAACCCATAGCATTTACTGTTCTTTACCAGGTAGCGTCTGAAAAGTCGATTTGAAGACTGACTTTTTAAGGACAGCTTTGAAGACCACAGACTGATGAGGTAGTTACTGGTGGTCAAACCCTGGTGCTGACAGCACATTTTATTTCAATTCAAGATGCTGGAGGTACCATGTACTGAAGTGGGGTTCTTCCAGATGGAGGACTGCAGATCTTGAAGGATTTGATGAACTGGTAGAGCTAAAATCTGCATGGGTGCACTGCAAGCAATAAGTATGAACTGGAAATCCTTTTTATTGGTAGCAATTTGAGTCTCGCTCAGAGCCAAGGCCTTAGACACCGTCTGTAGGAATTTTGGATAAGAAAGGTCTTCGGCCACATCTTCCAAGGGCTCCAATGTTGACAGGGGCTTCGGAATGTCTTCAGCAATCCTGGAGGTAGTCTGACAGCAAGCTACACTAAGGAGTGAACAGGCATGGTGTGGGTGTTCACCACACTATCACAGAGGGTGATCTTGGGTATCCCTGACACCTGGCATTCATGGGTATATCCAGTGGCGTGCTGAGTGCAGGGATGTTGAGATTCACAGGAGCCCCAGTGAGGATCACTGCGCTATCCTGACAAATTTCACATAGCAGTGACAGAAGGGACAAGTTAGGGCTTGTGGTTCCTGCTGACTGTGGTGGTTCAGGGATATTGGGATCGTTTTGCCTCAGGATATTTGGAGAGGGGTGTTCCAACACTGGAGGGTCAGGTAGACCAAGACACTTAGATGCCTTATCTGCGGAGGTGCTTCTGTCAGCAGCATGCTTGAGATATTTAGTTTTTTTTATTTTACCTTACTTCCGAATGGGCTGAATGCCATCACCACATTCAGCAGCACCTCCACTGCACCTGCGCAACTCCTTCCCACCTGCCACGGCGGCACCATCTTGAATCAGTATGATAAAGCTGTAGCAGAAGACAACTCCTCGGGGGAGGTAGGAGGGTTGTGAGAACTAATTCCTGCTGTCCATGGAGAAGACCTGCTACAGGTGAGTAACTACCTTTTCTCTGTGGACAAGCAGGAATGACCCCATGTATGGGACTCCCAAGCTACAGCTATCGAAACAGAGGCGGCCACAGAGAAGACCAACAGGGGCCAAAACTCAACTGCAGTACGGCAGAAGGCCATACAACTAAACTTTCAACTACATACAAAATGAGCCAGTCTCTCTTCCTTTTTTTTTGGTAGTCTGGACAAAATAGAATGGACCTAGGAGGGATGGTGCTGGATTCTAATCCCCAGATTCTGGAATACAGATTGGCTGAAGTTGCTGTTCTGTCAAGAATCCCTGTCTAGGCAGTGGTGAGATGTGTGGGCCGAAGACCATGCTGCAGCCCTGCAGATCTCTTCCACTGAGACCGAGCTTAAGTTGGCCACTGACACAGCCATAGCTCTGACATTGTGAGCTGTGACGCGACCATCAAGGCTCAGGTCAGCCTGGGCATAAGCAAAAGAGATGCAGTCTGCTAGCCAAATTGAAAGCACCGGGAAACGGCAGCCCCTAGCTTATTGGGGTCAAAGGACACAAAAAGCTGTATGGACTTTCTATGGGCTTTTCTCCACTCCAAGTAGAAGACTAAGGCTCACTTGCAGTCCAACACGTGCAACGCAGCTTCCCCTTTGTGGGCATGAGGTCTTGGGAAAAACATTGGAAAAACAACTGACTAAGATAGAAATCCGATACCACTTTTGAAAGAAATTTAGGATGAGTACGGAGGACCACTCTATTATGATGGAATCTGGTATAAGGTGGATTAACTACCAGGGCTCACTTGCTCTGCATGCTGAAGTGACCGCTACCAGAAAAGTGACCCACTCACCAGCACGACCAATGCCTCGATTTTATATTCTCGATTAATTGCTTACCCACAAACTTCTGTACCTCAGTTCTTCCCTTATCGGACCATCACCTGCTAAGCTTCACTCTTCATCACTCACTGCCTCAACTTGTCTCCTCCAACCTCTTTAGAAATCTTCATGTTATTGACCTTTGGCTCTCTCTTCCACTATCTCATCACCTCTTTCCTCCACTATATCATCCGAGTTTGTTGATGAGGCAGTAGCTTCCTATAATGCTGCTACCCTCTCTTCCTTTTCTATGATCTCTAAGGAGGAGACCATTCACCTTTTTTCTTCCTACAAACTCACTACCTGCTCCTCTGATCCTATTCCCTCCCATCTCCTAAGCTCAATCTCCTCCACTGTTGTCCCTTCCATCTCTCATATTCTCATCCTATTGCTCTCCACTGCAACTATCCCTGCAGCCTTTAAGCATGCTGTGGTCATAACTCTCCTCAAGAAACCCTCACTAGACCCTAACTGTCCTATCGACCCATCTCTCTCCTCCCCTTCGTTTCTAAACTACTTGAACGTGTGGTTCACCGCTGTTGCCTTGACTTTCTCTCCTTTCAAGCCCTCCTAGATCCTTTTAAACCTGGCTTTCATCCTTTACATTCTACTAAAATGGCTCTTGCCAAAGTCTCCAGCAATCTGTTCCACGCTAAATCCAATGGCCTTTACTCGATCCTCATCCTTCTTGACCTTTCTGCTGCTTTTGACACTGCTGACCACAACTTTCTCCTTGATACCTTGTCCTCACTTGGTTTTATGGGCTCTGTACTATCCTGGTTCTCTTCTTATCTCTTCCATTGCTCTTTCAAGGTTTGTTCTGGTGAATCCTCCTCTACTGCTATCCTGCTTTCAGTTGGTGTACCCCAAGGATCTCTCTTAGGTCCACTCCTTTTCTCTCTCTATACCCAGTCCCTTGGTGCACTCATCCCATGGCTTTCAGTACCATCTTTACGCTGATGACTCCCAGATCTACTTCTCTAAGCCTGAAATCTCTCCAGCAATCCAGGCCAGGATCTCTGCCTGCCTTTCTGACAATGCTGTTTAGATATCTCACCGCCGCTTGAAACGGAACATGGCCAAAACTGAGCTTATTTTTCCCCCCTAAACCCTCCTCTTCCCTTCCTCCTTTCTCAGTCTCTGTGGATAATTCTCTACTCCTCCCTGTCTTCTTAGTTCACAACCTTGGGGTCATCTTTGACTCCTCTCTCTCCTTCTCCACATACATCCAACTGAGAGCTAAAACCTGTCATTTCTTTCTCTATAAAATCAACAAAATTTGCCCATTTCTTTCAGAACACAATACTAAGACATTTTTCCACTCCTTAGTCACCTCCTGTCCAGACTACTGTAACCTACTCCTTGCCAGTCTCCCTCTGAATCATCTCTCTCCCCTTCAATCTGTTCAACACTCTGCTGCGAGGCTAATCTTCTGCCAGTCTCATTATACTCGTATTACCCCCTATTCTCAAGTCACTTCATTCGCTCCCTATCCGTTTCCGCATCCAGTTCAAACTTCTCTTACTGACCTATAAATGCATTCACTCTGCAGCTCCTCACTACCTTTCTTCTCTTATCTCTCCCCTACACTCCTCCTCAGGAATTACGTTCTTCTGGCAAATCCCTTCTATCTGTGCCCTTCTCTTCTATTGCTAACTCCAGACTTCACTCCTTTCACTTTGCTGCTCCTTATGCCTGGAACAAACTACTTGAGTCTGTACGTAAGGTGCCTTCTCTGACCCTTTTCAAATCCAGGCTGAAAACTCACCTCTTCACTGCCGCTTTTGGATCTTGACTCAACTGATCTCCTTTGTGTTTCCTTACCATTTCCCCTAGATGTATCCTATGGCTACAGCTACTGTGTTGTCTGTCTTGACTAGTGTGATAATCAGCCACTAAATAGTCAGGAGAAGGGTATATGGGATGTTGCAGGTTCCCTTGCAGCCCTGTAGATAGCCCAGACCCAGCAAGTAGAGGAAAGACCCGGCCTGGTCCTCGGAAAGGAAGGCGCATCCTTCCACAACTCTTGCTAAGAGAGAACAAGGCCAATCCACCAATCTGCCCCAGGGCCCAGAGCTGGATCAGTTTCCCTGGCTCACCCGAAATTACACCTTGGAACCAAAGAGAGGCAAGAGAGGGGAGGAGCCATAGGGTCAGGCCTTAGAAAAGCTCCCGGTGTTTCCAGGGGAAGGAAGCAGGTACCCTGAGGTGGAAGAAGCTATGGAAACTCAAGGGTATGAGGACATTAAGGACCAGGAACCCATGGAGGTACTGTGGATGAGACAGTGACAGCTCTAGCCCAGGGACAGGTTCAGCCAATTTGTAGTGAACTTGAAAGGTAGAAGGGAGGGGCAGATAGACAGCTACTTACTGTGCAGCTGAGTAACATTGTTTTGTTCTGAGAAAGACTCTGGGTTTGAACCTGGATGATTTGATCCTGCTACTTGTGACGCTGTGTGCATTTTTGTTCTGAACTATTTCACTTTGAGGAGGAGAGGCCACGCTCAGCCCTGGGGCTGAGGGAAGCCCAGGTTGTTTGAACTGCTATAATAGAACCATCTGCTGGACTTTGCTATGGACCTGAGGGGAACGATTATGGGTGCTTGTCTGGAAAACCCAACCTGGAATTGAGATTGCGGGACCCAGGACAGTGCTCAGACTGCTCCAGTTGCATTAGAACCTGTCTCGCGGCATCGCACTAGACTAAGCTCTGATGAGCAGGAACCGTCTTTACATGTGTCTGTGCAGCGCTGTGTACATCTTGTAGCGTTATACAAATATTCAGTAGTAGTAGTAGTAAAAACATTATCTTTCATGTTAAGAACTTCAGAAGACAGGAACTGAGTGTCTCAAAGGGAGCTTTCATGAACTGTGCAAGAACCACACTGAGGTCCCAAGACACTGCAGGAGGCTTGTATGGAGGCTTCAAGAGAAGCAACCTCCACAAGAAGCGAACTAAAAGCTATACCGAAATGGACGAGATGGAGAGGGGCCAGTGACAGACTATCCTCGAAACGACCCGTAGCTTCGGTCCACTAAGTCCTCAGAATCTACTGAGCCTGCCTCATCTGCAGGTGTGTCAAGGGTGTGTTATGCACTGTAGAGGCCATGTGGTCTAGCACTGTCAACATCTTGTGAGCTGCCACCTGCTGACTCAGTTGAGTATCCTGCACCAGTGCAGTCAGTCTGTGCAGATGGTCGTGTGGAAGAAAGTGTCTTGCCAGAGTCATGTCAAACAGGATTCCTATAAATTCTAACTGCTGGGTGGGTTGAAGGTGGGAATGGGTAACTTATAACAAGCCCAAGTAGCTCCAACACTGGTCAAGCGTGTGATTCTTTAACTTCTTCCAGAGTGGTATTTTTGATCAGCCAATCGTCCAGGTAGGGGAAGAAACACTCCCAGCATCCAGAGGTAAGCAGCTACTACCATGGGGCATTTTGTGAAGACATGAGGTGCTGAGGGCTAGGCCAAATGGCAACACACTGTACTGGAAATGTTGTCCCCCCTAGGATGAATCCGAGATACTTCCTGTGAATGGGATGTATCTGTATGTGGGTATATGCATTGTTTAGATCCAGGGAGCATATTTAATCTCCTTTTTGAAGGTAAGGAAACAGGGTGCCTAGAGAAATCATTCTGAACTTTTCTCTTACCAAGTATATGTTCAGATCTCGTAAGTCTAGGATGGGACAGTATCCCATCATTTTCTTGGGGGATCAGGAAGTACTTGGAATAAAACCCCTGACCTTTTTGTTCTGGTAGCATAAGCTCAATCACAAGATCTGACAAGAGGGTGGTGATGTCTCTCTGAAGCAGTTTTAGATGCAGAGGATCAAGATGATATACCCTCTGGAGGCAATTTGGTGGTAGCCCCAATAAATGTAGTTGGTAACTGCTCCAGATCTGTAGAATCCTTGTCTGAGGTTATAAGGGGCCACACACCTTTGTGCAAAAAGAATGAGCCTTCCCCCGACTGGAGATTTTCTACTGCAGTTATGGGAAAAATGGCTATGCCTCCAAGGAACCAGTCAAAACCCTGCCCAGGTTTTGGCTAAGGAGCTGGTTGGGCTTTCTGAGGCTTCTCCTGACACTGTTGTTGGTGAGGAGTCTGCTTAGGCTAGGAGGTTTGGGGCCCAGGAAAGTACCTATGCCTGCAAGGGTAACAGATCTTTTTCTGACCCCAACCTTGGTACTTCCTACAATAGAAGGCTGGCTCAGATGTGCACCTTGAGAGTCTAGTAAGAGCGACATGCTGCTTTACAATATAGTCAGCCTTCGCTCCAACCTGTTCACCAAAGAGATTCCCCAGCATGAGACATCCTCCAGCTTGTTCTATACTGAATTTTTCAGGTCTGACGACTGGAGCCAGGCAAGTTTCGGGCACCATTACCTATGGCCACATTTCTTGATGCTGTAATCGAAGATGCATAGATCACCTAGACCATGAACCTTGAGCAGTCCTTGCCATGGGCCACTAGAAAATGGTACGGATCCAATTTCTTTGGAGGAAGAAATTGAGCGAGATCGGCTGTCGCACATGATGTTCAAGAACATGCCCATGTAGAGCTGTTAAGAGGATACCTGGGCTACAAACACTGAACTCCGAAAGCACTTTCACCCTAAAGAGTCCAATAACAAAGCCTCTCTCCCTGGGAACGCAGAGGCATGAGTCTGCATACTCTAGATTCTCTTTAAGGTGGATTCAACCACCAAGGAATGGTGTGGAAGCTGAGGCTTCTCAAATCCAAGATCCTTCTGAACTCTGTACATGGAGTCAAGCCTTCTACTAACCAGAGGTACAGTGAAGGGGGTTCTCCCACATTCTCATCTGTACTCTCAGCACCATGTGGTGCACAGACACTATCGCTGCCTCCTTAGGGGGATGAGAAGTACTGCAGGACCTCCACTCTTCTGCCCTGGATTCATCTTCAGTCTCCAAAGAAAATGGTATGGGCCTTGCCCATGTCCCTTACAAACTCTTGGAAGGTCATATCCTCAGGAGGTGGACTTACACTGCTCATGAGGTGAATAAGGGTCCAACAGGAGCTCAGAGAACCTGCCCTCTGACAAGTCCTCAGATTCCACATCAGTGACCCAGTCTTCTGAGTCAGACTCAGAGAGGAAGTCAAAGTAATTACGAGTCTTTGCCTGGATCTCTCTCTTATCCAGAGGGGATCGGGAACTCCTTCGGGAGTGATGATATACCAATACACATCTGGACTTTAAGGACACATTGAACCCCGAAATGCTAGAGAGGGATATTGGCCAGGCAGGCACTGGTGTCAGGGCCCTTCGATGCCACGATGATGCCTCTCCCACAGGCAGGGCATGCATCTCAAGGATCAGCTGTATGGTGGTAGATGTTGATGCAGCCTATACCGAGGCACCAGCATGCAGCATTGTCAAAAGCATCACTGTGTGTTCCTCGAGCATTTGCAGAAGGTGCTTCTCCATGACTGTCGATTAAGAAGGCTGCGGAGTCTAAGCAACTTTGACTGATGTACCCGCTATCTGTACAGGGGTATCAACGGCTGTGTCTTGGCTGTCAGCAGGATGTGTGCCCCTCCAATGTCCTGGAGTATGAACTCTCCTCCCTTCGGGACACCTTTAAGGGATGTTCATGCGGACCCCCATCGCTCTCAATGCCATACCTCGATGGGCTCCAACACCGATGCACCAGAGCCTTCATTCAGTGCAATCACCCCTCGACATCGAGGCCAAATCCTTCCTCATCTTCAGGTGAAGATTTATCAAAAGCCAATGCTCCGGGGCACTACAGGTGCTCAGCTCCGATTGAGCCCAAGGGCGCCTTGATGTTGATTCACCTCCAGCATCCGATGCAGCTTTGGAAGCCATAGAGACCAGTGCAGTCAATGCCGAAGGAAACTGATTGGACTTCTGAGTGCCAAAGAGTGATTCACACTGGCTCTCACAACCCTTCTCTTTTTGTCATCTGCACGCACAAATTAAAAGAGGGGGGCTGATGATCGGGTCTCAGGCACTGTAAAGCATCAACTGTGTGCATCCATATCGGATATGGTCCTAGTACACTGGGAACACTTCTTAAACTCACTGACAGGTTTCTGGGACATCATCCAGGAAAACAGCCTCAGCAAAGTCAAATGGCCTGACTGAAAACAATATGATCGAAGGAAAAAAAACAAAAGGGGAAAGAACCACAACGGCAGGTGATTAGGCAAAAACTCTATGCACTAAACATCCCCCACAGAGGAGAAAGAAAAGTTTACTAAGTGGAGGATGACCAATGTGTCCATGGGGTTTGATGGAAAACAAAAGACTGATTCAAGATGGCGCCATGGTGGCAGGTGAGAAGGTGGCGTGCACGCACGGTGGAGCCTCCCAAAAGCTTCCAATAGAAGCTGGGGAGTGTTCCCACGCAGGGGCTCCATCAGGGACGTCACGCATATGTGGGAACTCATTCCTGCTTGTCCATGGAGAATCCCTGGTGACCCAAGTGGGAATAGCCTGATGAACCCCGCCCTCCCCAAACAGATCAATCATTGGTGGCCCTACTGGGCCTCAACCCCCTCCCTCAACAACCATCCACCCCTGCTAATCGCCAGGCCGGGCCTCCCCCCACCTCCCAGGTTGAGAAGCAGAAACATAGCCCACATGTTTCCACCTCTGCGCCACCCTCTGTGCAAAAAGCAGTGCCTGGCCCTATGTGGTGCAAGCAGCAGGGTCAATCTGTGGCAGACAAGCACTACATGATGCCAGATGTTGCCATTTACAAGGATGGCAGCACAGAGGCAGGAGTGTGGCAGCTACACTCTGCCTCACAACCTGGAAGGATGGTGGGAGGTCTGGCCCCATTGTTGAGGGGGGCGGGGCGGGGCCTACTAGGGCTACTAATGATTAATCTGATTGGTGGGGAGGGAAGGTGTCAGGACCCACAAGACACCCCAAATTGGGGGGGGGGGGAGAATAGATGGGAGACAGACTGGTGCGTTTAACTACCTTCCTGTCAAGTATGTGAGCCAATCTCCGCTCATATACGGACAGGAAGGGAGATGGTTTATAGGCATGTCAGCACATGTGCAGAGGTGTCAAACATAACACAGGCCCCTGCACTCATGTGTCTGGCTTGATTTCCCTTGATAGAGCAGTTTTGCATACAGCTCATTTACATGCTGATTGCTTAAAACATAGTTAAGCAAAGCTTCCGAGTTGAAT